>OX388159.1:2991866-4466549 GCA_947579745.1 Apocheima hispidaria
GGTGGGCGAATTGGGGTAACCTGTGATGCCCACCCAATGGAAAAGAAACTATAAATAAATAAATAATCTAATATTAGACTAACTAATATTATAAATGCGAAAGTAACCGTCTCTGTCCCCTCTGTGTGTAACCGTGTGGGTGTTTGTCGCGTTATCACGGATAAGTGGCTGAACGGATCGAACTTAATTTCAATCGATTCAATTGCTCATAACACCAAGTATAATTTATGTTTGCTAAATTATTTCTATACATACCTATTATGTTCCTATCCCGAAAGGTCATACGCTACTCTCTAACGCCGCTACTCTAGTCTAAACAATTCTCACGTTTTGTTATAAAATGAGCATCACTTAGCAATGGTATCCGTCGATCAAAATCTCAATAATATTTTTTGTCGGCGCGTCCGCCGAAACCCGGAAATCTTGCCCCGGATATAGTTTTTTTTTAACTCATAAGAAGGCAAATAAAAACGAATTGATAGACGAAGGGAGTTTTTGTCCACCTGTTCCTGTGGGAACCTGGTGGGATGCAAGAAATGGACCAGATTTTAGGATGTGAATGGAAAGGTTAATTAATTAGGATTGTAGTTTTTACGAGTGTAAGATTAAGAAAAATAAGAGTATGTAGGTTAGCATGTAAAGACTCTACTCTGTAAACCCATCTATGTATATCCATGAAAAGAATGTAAGTATGTACAAAGAATGTAAGTATGTACAAATTAGCACAATCTATAGATTGTGCTAATTCATTCTAAATCTATTGGCATAGCAAGATAATGCTATCGACTCCAGATGTCCATTATGAATGGGGACAAACCAAACTGACCCTCCCCTGAGAAAATCCTCTCGAGTCGAGGGTTCTTATATAATTTTAGGGTACCGTACGCGTAGTCATACCTAATTATAAAGACTTCGAAAATGTCTTTAAAAAAAGTGTTATTTAAGTCATTAAATTAGTTAATTAAATTAATAAAAAAGTGTAGTTTATTTTATTTTTGATAGACAGATCCAAAACACAGTTTTAAGAAAGAGGTGTATGGTGCCCTTTAATGATGGCGATTCGAGGTCGCAGATTCTTACGCTGAACTCGAAACGCGCGGTGTTCGAAGATAGTAAGATTACTACCCTGACGGCCAGAGCTATATTTTTTAAAGAGTTTCATCATTTTTGAAGAATAAAAATCACCACAAGTGTTAATGTAAAAAATTAAACAACAATAAAAAATAAAAATATGACTAGAATACCGTTGCCGATGCGTTAAAGCAATTTTTTAATAAGTATTGGATAAGTTACTTCATTATCTAAACAAATTACACTCAAAATAATATTACTTAGCCTACTACATAAACCGAATAGTTGGATTAGCCAAAGACCATTGAAGGTCTAAAGATAATAAATCTTAGTTATTAATAGATATATTTTATTTTGGCGACGGAAAAAGAACAAAAACTCGAAAGAAATGTTTATTTCTTCTTCTTTTGATGCAGAAAAAAAAACTAGCTAGTTTTTAAATAAAAATTGCTCAAAATATTTGATATTGTTAATTCCAAAGATAAGTGATTTGTTTCCCGCTCAGTGATTTTCTAATCTTCAAAAAGTTTAAACATGCGTAAACGAAAGTAGTAAGGGAAGCGCGCGGGCTCATGTTACTCGTAAGTAATTTTTTAGTACAGAGTAGGAAAAACGATACTTTCGTCTGAATATATAAGTAGGTATCGGCTAAACTAGTATTTTTGTGAATCTGTGTATGGAATGTGTATTCTTGTATTTTATAGACTACTCTACGATGGAATAATAAAATTAAGACTTGGCAACCATCTTTGGCAAACGCTAGCCCAGCAGGCCAGCGCGCGCGCCGCGATAAAATGTTGTCCACCATTTTTATCCCGTAAGAACGAGACAGACGTATCCACATTCTAGGTTTGTCGCGTAGAAGCGAAAACAAAACCGGTGGACAAAGCTTTACCCGAGTTTTGGCGGGAACGTGAAGAATTCATGTCGCGTAATTTTATTATTTCCCAAAACTTGTGTTATGTCGAGTGTTAATATGTAAAAACGGTGAATTTTTACCCGTTAAGTGTTCGTGAACATGCAAGAATCTTGGTGAATGGTATAATGTCATGAAAAGTAAATTTTCGCGTTGTTTCCAAAACTCCATAGAAGGCTCTAGTAAAGTTTTCACCACTTTACTGGTGCATGACTTGGAGTTGAACGTGACTTGATTTGCACGCCTTTGACCGTGACTATGACTTGTTTGATAATATCTAACAAAACTTGAGATTATATTTGTATACTTGACACTGGCAAATGCATAAGACGTGCGACGCCAAAATCCTCTTAGGAGGAAAAAAAAAGAAAAGCGTTACCCCGGCGCCCGTACTAAGACTGCAGGGAGTCCGGAACCCTAAGCTCTCGTCGCCATCACAACTTGACTCACAATAATTTACTCCTTGATCCGGGCGCGGGAAGGAAGCGCCCGTTATGATCTCTACGAACTTAACATTCACACGGATACAGAGATTTATGTGAGAATACTTTTTGTTGACGTTTTTATTGGGATTTGGGTATTCGAGGATATTGGTTTTTGATTATTTTTGGAGGAAATTATGTGTTTCCTAATCCTAAATAAAATGTAAAATTAGGAATCATTGGAACTGGGAAACATTAAATTCATCGATTGTGAGTATCGGAGGCCATCGTTAGAATGGGCTCTATGTGAAATGAACTACTTTCGTACAATGGAAATCTTAAACTAAACAAACGGTCCTTGTACTTACGATGAGATTGAGATGAGTTGTATCATGGTATCTAGGTACTAATTTGCTATATAATTATATGTATAAGCAGCTATAGGTATATTTTGTAAGACAATCAATGAAAAAAATCATTGAAGTTTTCATGTGAATGGAACGTAGCTAAGTATATCCTGTAAGTTCCAACTGACCACAATATTGAAGAAGCCTACACAAGTCTTGTAGCTTCCTTGATGCAATCATAACCGATAACCATAAAGTACCTTAGTACATCAGACTTCCTATTAAGGGAGATGGGTTCCCAAGCTTCTAATATCTTAATAACATGCAAATCTAATTAACTCCCTCCGCCGCCGCTTGCAACCAAACAAATTAACCGCTTGACAGCTCGTACCTATTATCCCACACGAAAATATTATGCGCAAATAGCATACCTACTCTAGCCAACTGTATCGTAAAAGCGTAAATTGCAAGGATTTATAGAGAACACGTTGCGCCTTGCGGTTTTACCCGTGGCAATCCTACTGGCTCTGTTTTTTTTCCCGGAATAAAAGAGCCATGTAGTAAACATGTCGATATGTTGTAATGTTATTGCGTGATTAGATAAGATAACGTTTATTGATCAGAACTGTGTACATAGGTGTTACAAAATTATTGACCGAGCGACGCGAAGGTCTCAGAGTTTACTGGGACAAATCGGCATTTGTATGTACATTTGCATGTTTGTATGTTTGTGTTTATATTTGTCCGATGATAATTGCGAACCGATGATTTGATCTTCATGAAATTTTGTAGGCAAGTAGTTCATTTCATTACAATTTTTAATTTCGAATATGAGCTAAATCGGTGCATGGGTTGTGAAGATATAGGGGTCGCGAGGTCTCAGTTCGGCATGAGCCACTAGTTAATCTAAATTAACCGATAACCGATAGGATAAACTGTTGTGTCCAAACACAACAGTTTATGCTATCGGACATGCAGTATCTAGGTATTATAATAAGTGTGGCCTAAAAGGCTACAATAAAACAAAGGAACAAACAAATCAAAAAGAACCCTGTCGTATTTATAATACTACTTAGTAGGGATTTGTCTGCATGGGCGATCAATCGGTTTTATTATTTCTGCATCCAACGATCCCAAACTGTCATCTAATAGTTTTCCCACTGGCCACCCTATTTGACACATCAACGACATCTGACATTCTCATTACGAGCCATTCGTTAGGTCATCACGCGATCGCGTGGAATATCGTCACACTTGGCTACTTACTGTTTATAACCATTCCACTTTTACTAGGCAACTTACTAAACAAACTGTGCGAGTTTCAACTCAATTTCGAAGGAAATAAAGAACTCTATTTTTATCAAAGACTATAATTTCGCGTCCTGGCAAAGTTATCAGAGAAATTATCAATTTCAAAAGGTCATTAAAGTAAGCAAATAAGGTTGATCTTTCCATAAATCGAGAAGGACATTTTAACTTGGTAAATTATTGGAAAATACCGTGGGAGAAAGCGTTAGTGGTCTAATTAAATATTTATTGAATGTACGGAGGTATGCACTATAAAGGTCGTTAGGAACACCTGGGTGAGTCAATGGGTTGTTGATACATACATACTTATCTATTTCTGGCATAGGGGTAGATAGGCGAGCTATTAGAGATGCACCTAGGCCACTCACCTCTATCATATAGGACCTCAGTGACCTATGGGCGCACTAGGGTTACATTATTTTGTTTACTGCGGGATTTTGGTAGATTTAGGTAGGTTTAAAGAGATACCATGCACTGTTTATGGTCCGCGCAAGAGCAGCGGGCTTACTTATCCCGTAACTCTGAAAGCGATAGTGATAGTGCGCGAGCGGGACCGCGCATAGTGCGACTAAGATGGTACGAGCGGGATGGAATGCTCTCGCAATGAGAACCACGAACGTTTCAAAGTTAGAGGATAAGCCCGCAGTACTGTGTGAAGCAGATAATAGAATGACTATCTAATTTGAGGGGCTTTTCTTGAAAAGTAAAACTACAGGGTTATAAGGAAAGGGTATACTAAGCCGAAACGGGATCATAATACACATGATTGTGAACAACTTTTATTGTGGGATCAAACATTAAATCGAGAAAAAAAAACTGTTCCATACATTTTGGCGAGTGTCATTGACATTTTACTATGGAACAGCTGTCAGCTGTTTTCTTTCATATATGTAGCTGATTACGAAGAATAATTTCTTAGATCAACTTCTCTTCACACAAAAAATCACACCTATCCCGAAATTCTTGGCCAAGTTGCAAAACCATTGCAACATCTACCTCGAGCTAAGCAATTCACCTCAAATGGAACCCTTTGCACCTTTACACATTCCCACACACCGTGAGAACCTAACCAACCCCCACCATAAAGAACCATATTCACCTCCGTACAAATATCACACAAAAAACGCTCCACTTCATGCGCACCTTCCCTTTACGCTACGCTGACTTACACCATAAAGTAGCGAGTAGAAATGTCACCTTTTCCCCTCGAGTTAATACCGTACTTGATGGAAAGGCGTGGTTCCATAAGCTATGGAGTTTTTTTGTTGAAGTTTGTGCGACGGTTAATAGGGTTCTTGATGGACGTGCGCACGGTCCTGCATTCCCATACTAAACAGGATAAGGGGGCGATGATGTAGCTTCACTGCGTCATTATTATTAAGAAATTAGCTTAGCGTATGATTGTACATGATTATATTCTTATGTGCGTTTGTTTTGTCGCTTCCCTCGTTGTCTGTATTGTAATTCTTGAGGGGAAAAAAACACTGATTATAAATTTAAAAAATATTAACAGGCATTTTTTTTTAAATATTTTTGTTCTGTAGTTTTGTTTTTAAATAAATTTTACTCAGTTTTATTTGCGCAAAAAAAAAACAAATAGCTCCAACCGCGAATTGGTCGGGATTGTTTGCTTTATATTATTTTTAAGTTGACGTACTTACTTAGGTTACATTAAACAGAAGGTTCTTCGTATTTATAACTAATAAAGTTTTTTATGTAAAATTAATTAATTTAATTTATGCTTATAAATTATGTGTAATGTGCGTATTTTTTTATATCAACAATTTCTTAAAAAATAAAAATAAAAATATATAATGATTTTATTAAATTTGCTAAAAAGCAAATTTTACCTAGTCTGAAGAAAAAAGCTATATTCAATATAACAAAGAAAAATGAACGAAAATAATTTGGTAAGCCTACTAAGCATAATATAGATCTATCTCATCATATCAAAAGCCAATTTATTTTGTCTGTATCGGGAATTTAGAATAGAACCTCGTACCCATCGCAACTCACTAACCTCCCATCCATACGCTTCATTCATAACAGGTTTCCCCGGTTAAGCGAGACGGAGAGAAAACAAAACATTCCCACACAGTTCCCACCGCCCAAACCCCTTAGAGCGACAGAGACGGATATATTTTTCCTGATACTGTTCATGAACAGGAAGGATCTCAGTTTAAGTTTGCTCCTGCGCAACGTACGAGGAAACCTCATTACGTGTTCAGCTCTCGTGGAGTGTAGACGTATGAAACTTGAGTGAAGTGAAAATGCCGTGCAGTGAAGATGATGACTCCCAGACAGGATTTTCAGAAACCCAGGGGAGGTCTAAGGCGGAGTTGAGAAAGGTGTTTATTTTTTATCAAGTGTTTTTGTGATATAGATAAAAATGAAAAAAGTTAATGTTGTGAAAAAATATATTTAATAAATAGAACATGCGCGATGTGTCCAAAAATAATCCTATGGTCTTGGTGCTGGCTGGTCCGAGTGTAGATAAAATATTGAAATCGTTCAAAGTGCTCCAAAACATACCTAAGCATCTAAATTTAATCAACAAAACATTAATTTCAGACCAACAAACCTATAATCGAAAAGAAGAGACGAGCTCGCATCAACCACTGCCTCAACGAACTAAAAGAAATCCTCATCGACGGCACTGACAAGGACGTAAGTACATACCCAAAACCAATTATTAATTGCTCAAAATTAACGAAAAATCTACCGATTTGATCTACTAAAATTACAATTAAATTTGAAGGCACTATTAATTACATATCTATTAGCTATTGTTGAAGTAAAAGGCCTGGATTCGACTTACCATTTCTAAGAAGATTCCAACAAGTAAAGTTCGTAATCTATAAACTCCCGCCACCATTTGTCTCTATCATTAGAAATGCTATACAAAGAGTGAGAGAGAGAGAGACCGATATAGTCTCGCTCTACTGAGCGATAATGCATAGCTTTGTACTAGTTCTTATACACCAGGGGGCCCACGTAGGTACTTTTAGTATTGGCACAAAGCTGTGGGTAATACTCTCGTCATGATGATGTCATGGAGTTCGTTCGACAGGAACCCACAGCACTAAATGTAGGTATTGAAGGTAATAGCCACGACATTTTTAAGTTTGACTTTCGCCACTTTCAGAAAATAGTTAAAAATTGACGCAAATCGCGGTAATGATGAAACAAATTGAAAATCGCTTACGGAGGATCTAAGACAAAATAAATAATTTAACTAAATGTTTTTTGACAGACTTCTCGTCACTCCAAGCTCGAGAAGGCCGACATCCTGGAGCTGACCGTAAAGCACCTCCAGAAGCTACAGCGGCAGCAGCTAGCGGCCGCCATCGCCGCCGACCCCGCCGTTCTCCATCGGTTCAAATCCGGCTTCGGAGACTGCGCTCTCGAAGTTAGAAGATACCTTTCAAGACTCGCCAGCGTACCCACCGGCCTGCGACATCGACTCGGAAACCATCTCAATACCTGCATATCTGGAATGGGGAGACAGCACACGCCAGAGTATTCCCAACTTGTACCTGACCCGTTGAGATTGGATGATGAAAGACCCAGCGCGTTCCACTTCGTCCGAGCTACAAGACCCACAAGCCCACCCCTAAGCCCGATGTCTTGTGACTCTGCTTGCGACTCTTCAACGGAACTCGAGACCCCTCCACGTCCAGTGCAAAGCATGCCGTTCCCGACACCGCCCAGCAGATCAGCATCAGACCAAGACTCCAGTCCCGAAACGCAAAAACCTACAGTATCTTCCACGACCATATCACCGGAAGCTTTAAGATTGGGCAATAAGAAGGTGATAGAACCTTTATCGATAATCATAGACGTGGAGAACTACAAGATTGGCATCGACGCGTCGCCTAAACGAGCAGTTGACTACTCAATACGAAAGTTAAAAAGACCTGTCAGCGTTGTAGACGTCACTGGTCCGGCGCCAAAAGCTATAAAACTAGAGGAATATAAAGCCCCCATTGATGAAAAACCTTCTGCGTTTAAAAGGGTGGAAAGGCCAATTTTCACGGAGAGAAAATTAAGTCTCCCTCCAAGTATACCGAGTGTTTTGGCAATAGAAAGGCCGCTGCCAGTCCCAAGGAGTGTTATTAGTCATACTGCGGAGTCTTTGGCGCAGTCTTCGAAGAAGGAAGAAAGTAAGGAATTGAAGGCCGAAGCAGATACCAGCTCCAGGTCTCCCGAGCAAGGGTCATCCAGTAGCACGGAGATGTGGCGCCCTTGGTGATTGCTAGAATTACAATGGACAAAACGATGTGATTTTTATGGTTATCAGAAAAAAAAGAGTTCACACAGACAGTTGAGAACGAGAGGTGACAATATTTTAAAGGCCTTAAATAGCGAAGAAAATGTGAGAAAGATGCGAAATACTGAGATAAAAAACTTTATATTTACCTACGTATTTTATATATTCTATTTTCTCAACATACAGCGAATGTTTGCGAACATACATGTTTGGAAATATAGGTCGACTCTGTTTTTGTTACATTGAGATAGGTCAGCTTTGAGCTGATTCTTTACCTTGTGGTAGATGTGCCTATATTTAGAATTAATCCTAAATCTAATAAATTGTATGATCTTCATAGCTTTAACAATGTACCTGCAGGTATGACGTTTTATATTTTTATTAAAAGATAAGTTTAGTTTTATTTGTGCTTTCTTTCTTTAAAGTATAAGGACACCAAACGCAGTGATATCCGTGTCCGTTGCTGGTGCAGTATATGTCATCTAGGAATTTATGTATTGTATCATATAAAATACGTTACACCGTACGCGTGCAGTACGCGTGCAGTCCGTGTGCATTGCGATGTACCGCATGCAGTACGCGTGCAGTCCGTGTGCATTGCAACGTACCGCATGCAGTACGCGTGCAGTCCGTGTGCATTGCAACGTACCGCATGCAGTACGCGTGCAGTCCGTGTGCATTGCAACGTACCGCATGCAGTACGCGTGCAGTCCGTGTGCATTGCAACGTACCGCATGCAGTACGCGTGCAGTCCGTGTGCATTGCAACGTACCGCATGCAGTACGCGTGCAGTCCGTGTGCATTGCAACGTACCGCATGCAGTACGCGTGCAGTCCGTGTGCATTGCAACGTACCGCATGCAGTACGCGTGCAGTCCGTGTGCATTGCAACGTACCGCATGCAGTACGCGTACAGTCCGTGAGCATTGCGACGTAGCGCATTTCATAAGAGGCAATCAAGCTTGGAACAAAACAATAGAAAGATTTTTTTGAGAACATTACATATTTAATTGGCAAATGCACATCACAACATTATTATCATACATACAAAGGCATTGTAAATCTGAACATGACTGCACATGCACATAGTTGCAAAACATAATTTTATAATAAATTATAATATTGAGATCAAAGTCATAAGGCACACATTATTTACATCCTATAAAATGCCCCTTAGAAAATGACCCAGCTCGGTTGACAGCAACGTATCGCCTTTCTCTCTCTCACTCTCTCTCGCGTTGCGGGCCGTCTCTCTTTCTTTGTCTATAGTTGACGCACTGGATACAGAGCGACCAACTTATCTAAGAATCGAGAGGTGAGCCACCCGACGTACTTTCTGAACAAAACTGACAGCACAATTTTCTCAGCACAGCAGAAATAATTTTCTACGGATGAAAATTGTTAGTTCCATCATTTAGGTGTCACATAATGACTTGGTCCTCGGAGGAAAAACCAGACTTGGTCAGTTAGTGTGCCACTATTGTAGTTTGGGTATTTTCGTTGGGGCCTTATTTGGACTGAGTTATAGTTCTAAATCTACCTCATATGTTAATAATAAATAATAATATGTTAATAAAAACCAATCAATACAATTCACAGCTCTTTCCACTTTTGCGTTGTTAATTCTTTTCTTTTTCATGTGAACTGAAACGTTTGTTAACTTTGACAACAGATTAATTCTAATGCTGACTTTGTCTGGCACTAAGCAAATGACAAAGACAGCAATCTTAATCTGTCGTTAAAGTTAACAAGCGTTTCAGTATTCGGGGGTTAGCGACGTGACGAGCAGTAAGTGCGCCTAATGGAGATTAATGTATGACAGAATGATGAATGAATATAATCATAGAGATACAAACAGCACGTGATTATTCTAGACGTCATTTTACTAAAAGGATTAAACTAGCAATAACTATAATAACAAAACATAATTTAATAGATGGACGGACAAATATTGCATCTAAAATATTTTAGTATTCAATTATAACCTCATTACTCGGAAGACGTCCACTGCTGTACATAGGCCTCCCCCTTAGATCGCCACACCGACCGACTGCGTGCCACTTGCATCCACCGGTCGCCCGCGACTTTCACAATGTCGTCGGTGCACCTAGAGAAAGGCCTGCCTGCGCTGCGTCTTCCAGCTCGTGGTCACTACTCAAGAACCTTTCTTTCCCATCGATTATCGGTTCCCGTGTGATGTGGCTTGCCTATTGCCACTTCAGCTTGCAAATTCTGAAAGCTATATCGGTGACTTTGGTTCTTCGGCGAATATACTCGTTTCAGATTTTATCGCGCAAAGAAACTCCGAGCATAGCTCTCTCTGTGCGACGAATAAATAAAACTTGCTCGCAAAATTAGGTTTTACACAGACCTTTTTCTACTGTTTATCTGAAATTGTGTTTTTTTTTTTAATACATTTTTTACTGAACAAAATAGTAGACCGCTTCAAAAAAAAAAAAAATAGAGCGGGACAAAATAATTTAGAGTCCAGCGGCATTAGTTCGCCGTCCCGCCACGGTTTCTCACGGGTTGGCGCTAACATCGCACCTGGACAGGTCCTAACACAACCGATACTACATAACTACTGAAGTAGTTACTGAACTACCGAGTGTAGTTATATCTACTTTTGTTTGAGAAAGTCCTTTCTCTGTTGTTGTAGTTTCTGCTCCAGCAAGGTGACCTTCTCCTGGTACTTGCCGGACTCGCGCGTCAGCGCCTGAATCGCGGAGTCCTTGCGGGCCACCGCCACTTTCACTCTGGAAATCAAATTATAACAATAATATCGGAAACTTTATTTGACCGATGCACAACTTCCTTCTTTGATATACAGTTACAATTCGAAAATCGGGAACTGAGAGGATTCGAATCTGTACACGAACTATCTCGGTTTCCGTCACATGCTTTGCTTGCTAGATCCTAAGCTAGCGTTTAATTTTCATGAAACTTTGACCCTCTTATACTTGAAAAGTGTAACTTTTTTGTTTATGTTGTTACCCTACTAGTTTTAAATGTCAGATGCCAGTTTTGTTAGGGAGATGCCGTTAACTAAAAACAAAAAAAGTTTTATTTTTCGAGTATCAGAGGGTCAAAGTCACAGATCACACTAGATATCGCATTACGAGATTCGTTGTTCCTACAAAAAGTCACCAAAGTTTGAGCGCAGCGCGGGTCGCGGGGAGTGCGGCCGAGCGTTCTCATTGGCAAGCTCAAGGTTACGCCTACTCGCGCCTAACAATCAACCAATCAGAGTAATTCCTTTAAGTGTATTTAGACTGATGTGTAGTGCGCTTCGAGCGTCCTGAATGCAGAATATAGGGATTAGGCGCTAATTTAGTACATTAATCTACAGTTAGCAAGTCTTTCCGCAGGGCTTCCATGTAGTTGCGCCACGAGCGCTCGCAGTCAGATCGAAGCACCGCTCGTCCCTCTAGATGCATCTTTTTAACTACTTGGAACTGTCAGAAGCTATTAGAACTTTTCAGGTACTTTAAAGATTTTCGGGAATAGTCAGAAAATGTCATGAACGATCACAAACTATTAGGATCTTTCAGAAACACTCGTTAACTGTCAGGAACTATTAGGATCTTTCAGGGACTATAAGGATCTTTCAGTAACTATTACAATCTTCTAGGAACAATCAGCTCAGGATATTTCAGAAACAACACGGAAAAGTCCGAAACTATTAGGATATTTCAGGGACAATCAGGAACTGTTAGGAACGATCCGTCACCTGTCAGGAAATATTTGCACCTGTCACAAACTATTCCTATCATTCAGGAGCTGTCTGAAACTATCAGGATCTGTTCACCTAGGAAAACAGAGAGTAAACTAACTTGGCATACAGCTGGTGCATCTGTTCGTCGTGCGTCTTCTTCATGTCGTCCGCGTCCCTCCGCAGCGCCTCCGCCTTGCCGCGCCACGCGCCCTCCACCTGCGACCTGATCTCCGCACACCGACCTTCCACTTGGATGTTTTTCTGTAATAAACAGCAATAACGTTAAAGTGACTTGATTTATTTAAACAACTGGAGGACGGGCGCGGCGTCTTCTCGGTAAACGATGAGCGTTCTGCGATCCTCGAGCCGTCTGCCAAGCATGGTGAGTATGTCAATCCCCTTTCCTCCTCAAGTAGAATGCGTTCGGCAGTGGAAGTCTTCCGGCTGATGATGATGACGTAATTTTCAAACTTTAGATAAATTAAAAAAAAAAAAACGTTTTTAGCGTAGTTAAAACATTACATTTTAATGATGATGACGACGATGACTTGACATTTATTTTATTGAAATCTCACTCTCTGATCTCTACGGGTGTCACTGGAGTAGAACATAACATTGCTCTTTAAATAATCCGGATACACCGCAACTATAGTTATTTGAAAAAGATTGACTTTCGTAAACCCGCCTAAATTATAGTTTACAGTTTTATTTTATTACACTCCGCCATACTAGGATTCCCTATGTCGGGAATGCCATGGAACACACACCAAGACACGGCCAACTTAGACACAGACCCAGACCAATTAAATCATTCAAACATCTGTTTGGGAATCGAACATGGGATCTTCTGCTCATAAGGCAGTGATATAACTATAGTATATACGCAGAATTCACAGAAGCCGCTTATAGGCTTTGTGAAAATATAAATCGTTAGTAAGATTAATATAATGAACTAAAATTAACTGTAACATCGAATTGGTCCTGGACTGTAAGGGTGTTGTCACGTCTGTTTTAATAAACCATGCCCATTATTTTATCGGACAGCCAGGACCTCGAAAAAGCGACACCGTTTCATGGTTGATATACCAAAAACTCGTACGAAACGGTTTGATTCCACTTTCTTTATTCGATCTGCTGAACAGTGGAATTCGCTGCCCGAGTGGTTTTTTGGTCTTCAAGTCGCGAGTGAATCGGTTTCTTCTAGGCAAGCGTGCTCCATCGTAGGCTGCATCCTCGTTTACCACCAGGCGTGATGGTAGTCAAACGCAAGCACATAAATAATAAAAAAAAATAAAAAATAAAAAATGTAGTAGTGTATATAGTAGTTATAACTAGTTAATTACTTTTCCATTACTTATATAAGTGGAATCTTTTAAATGGCCGTCGGTTTTTACACACTTATTTAATTTTTTTGCGCCTGGCTGTAAAATAATAATGTCCCAAATAAATAAAATGAAATAAATAAAATTATAGTCAACCAACCTCTGTCAACACCCTGTTCCTCGTCTCAAGTTGGCTGACGGTCACTTCGAGCTCAGCACCTGACAAATAAACATGTTTTATACGACTGCACAAATAATAAATGCCGTGTCTTCAGGCATTTGTTTAAATCCTACGAAACACACTAATATTAAAGTGTGAAAGTGTGTGAAAGTGTGCGAAAGTTTGTGTGTAAGTAGGTAAGTAAGTGTGTTTGTTCCCGTTCAACTCTGTAACGGCTGAACGTATTTAGAAGAAATTTGTTATTGAGGTAGGTAAATCCCTGGATTAGCACATAGGCTACTTCCCGATTTTTTTTACCGTTTCTGTAGAATAGCGGGTGAAACCGAGGGGCGCAGCTAGTTATATATAAAAGAACAAGCCCTTTTCTAGGAATAGGTTTCAGTCGGGTATTTTGTTAATCTTTTGATAATTGTATACTTACACCTGTCTTCAGTTTGCCGGATCCTGGCCTGCGCGTCCTGGTACCGCCTGAGAGTGGCTTGTTCAGTTTCCGCCAGCTCTTTTAGCTCGGCTTCGTATTGTTCTTTATTTCTCCTGGCGACAATATTTAACATGACATTGACATTTCAAACATAAAAAAAAAAACGGATATGGGTTGGTCCCATACTAAAAGTTTTTCATGATGATGAGTACTATGAACCCTTTTCGGCTTAGCGTATGCTAAGGAAAGGGTATCCTTTCCTTATAACCCTGTAGCTCTGCTCGGAATATCGCTGTCGGGCACCTTTCTTACCTCATAGCGTCCTGAAGCTCTTTCCTGCCGGCTTGAGCCTCTGCGTCCATACTTTCTATAGCTTTCTCGATCTCCCTGTCTCGCTCCATCTTGTGCTGGGCTGATATCTCCGTCACTTTCCGTTTGAGTGCCAAATTTTGTTCCGCTTCGAATTCCTTCTTGAACTGCTCGAATTGAGCCTCGAGGCCGAGCTGTTTTTGATGAAGTTGCTCCTGAAATAAATAAAAAAAAGATTAACATTTTTGATTGTCATAAAAATCTACTTAAACGAAGTAAAACTGCCCATTACATTTAACTCATAGTCATTATCAGCCCACATAGCTGGTAATAGGTCTGACCCCAGCCTTTTTCAAGCCACTGGAAGTGTCTTCCGGGAGTCTTGGCGGGAACGTGAAGAATTCATGTCGCGTCATTTTATTATTTTCCAAAACTTGTGTTATTTCGAGTTGTAAAAGCGGTGATTGTTTACCCGTTAAGTGTTCGTGAACATGCACGAGTGTTGGTGAATGGTATAATGTCGTGAAACGTGATTTTTCGTGTTGTTTCCAAAACTCCATAGAAGGCTATAGTAAAGTTTTCACCACTTTACTGGGGCATGACTTGGACTTGACCGTGACTTGCTTTGCTCGCCTTTGACTGTGACTATGACTTATTTGACAATATTCAACGAGACTTGAAAATATATAAGTATACTTGACACTGGCAAATGCATAAAACGTGCGACGCCATAATCCTCTTGAGGAAAGAGAAAAAAAAGTGTCTTCCGTATAGAGTCGTTCAATTATTTTTTTGACCGAGCGCAGCAAATATATAAGATTTTACTGGGACAAATCGGCATTTTTATGTTGTGTGTATATTTGTCCGATGATAACTTGCGAACCGTTGATCCGATCTTCATGAAATTTTGTAGACAAGTAGGTCATTTCAATACAGTTTTTAAGTTCGAATATGAGCTGAATCGGTCCAGGGGTTGTGAAGATATAGGGATCGCGAGGTATCAGTTCGGCGCGAACTACTAGTAAACATTTACTTCAAGTTCCTCCTTTTGTTTGGCCATTTCTTTCTCCATTTGCGCCTTTTTCTCAGCTAACAGTTGTTCTTGTTCTTTGCGCCATTTTTCTGTAAAAAAGATATGTTATTTTTTTTATTGTATTCTAATAACAACTACGTTTCTTCGTCGTATTTTCGACTCAAGAAATTTCTTTGAGTGCCTATAACAAAATAAAATATAGTTATATTAAAAAAAAAACATACAAGCATAGTCTTTCACGGTGTAGATAACATGAAAAAAAAACATCGAAATCGGATAACATTTAGGGGCGACATTTAGACTACGCTTTTTGTATGGACAAGATGGCGGTATACTAGAAAAAAAAAAACTTTTGATATCGCTTTAGGCGATAAGGCCGCCCATTATACTACCGGTTTTCTATTATTGTTTATATTTAAGTTTAGTTGTCTTTTGGTGTATAATAAAGTTATATTGTATTGTATTGTATTCTCTACTCTTAAAACAGTAAGAGTTAAAAAGTAAATAATGAATCTTATAAATATTAGTCTATATAGATTTTCTTTGGTCTATACACAAATATGTCTGATTGTCTGTATGTCACAGCCGATTTTCTCCTATGAATGCTATCGACTTGAAATTTGGCAAAGATATAGAAACAAAAAAAAAGAGATAGCCTCACCGATCTCTTCTCTCTGAGCTCGTTCCCTCTCGCTCAGCCCGGAGGCGGCTCGTTCGTTCTCCGCCCTCATCTCGGCCACCAAACGAGTTCGTTGCTCTTGATACGTCACTTCTAATTCTAGTATCTGCTTTTCCAACCTGCAATAAAAAAAAAATCTGCATCAGCATTTAAACATCCCACTGCTCAGTTATCGGCCTAACCTCGAAGCTCTATTGGGCATATCCACCACGCTGGCCCAGTGCGGGTTGGCGGATTCACATACGCCGTTGAATTTCTTCTCCGGAAATATGAAGGTTTCCTCACGATGTCTTCCTTCCAGCCAGTGGTATATCCGTACGTAAGTTCCAATAGAACTCATTGCTCATTTATTGTATGTATTTTATGTAGGTAGTAGGTTTATGTATGTATTTTCATATTATTATTATTTTTATGTATCTACACCACCGACCGTAGTTTATAAGTCATAATTCTGTCCATCCAAAGGCTGTCTGGAAGAAATCGCTTTAGGCGATAAGGCCGCCCATTATACTACCGTTTTTTAAATACTGTTGTTCATTTTTTTAAGTTTGTCTGTTTTGGTGTATAATAAAGTTGTACTAAATACTGTTGTAATAAAGAATCCTCACGCTTGGCAGCTTGGCAGGCGGCTTGAGGATCGCAGAAAGCTAACCGTTTACCGAGGGGACCTGCCCGTCCTCCGGTGATTCTGGTCGTAGGTAGTTTTAGGACATACCTTGGTCCAGTAGATTCCTAGAAGATTCCAGCCTTACCTAGAACTAGCAATCTGTCGTTCCTTCACAAACGCTGATTATTTTCTCTGGCTCTAAGCTTCCCCGTATCAGCTCCAACTCTTGCACTTGGTCTGATCCCTTTTCATTGTTCTAAACCCTAAGGACCCAGTGTTTCTAGAAGATTCTAGCTTTACCTATAATTGACGAGATATCGTTTCTTCACCCTCGCCGCTTCTCTCTCCGCATCATTAGAGTTCTCTGCAGCTCCTCCAAACTCCTGCGCTTTTTGGCAAGGTTCCTTCTACATAGTTCTAAATGTGATTCCACTGTTTTCTAGAAGAACCCAGCCTTACCTAGAACTAGCAAGCTGTCGTTCCTTCACCAACGCTGCTTCTTTCTCTGCCTCTAAGCTTCTCCTCAGCTCCTCCAACTCCTGGGCATGTTTGGCCTGGTTCCTGCCCAGTTGTTCTGCGTGATGCATCTTCAGATCGGAGACTTCTTTCTGCTGCCGTTCGGCCATCTCGCGGAGCTCGCCTTCCAGCCCTTTTACTGTTAACTCCTGGAATTTTACGTATGTACCTATTAATTTTCATTGTTTTGATGTGACGTTGATTCTGAGCTACCATTTTACAAACTTGCTGCCTGCCTTTACTGTATATTGATAAATATTGAAGAAGAAAAATAAACAAAACATAATTTTTACTTTATCCAGTGACTGCCGTATATAGAAAAAAAAAAAACTTTTTCAAGTGATCTATTTTTTTGTTTTAGATCATCATCATCATCATCAGCCCATCACAGTCCACTGCTGGACATAGGCCTCTCCCAAGTCACGCCACTTAGCCCGATCTTCAGATTTTAACTTCCACCTACTGCCAGCTGTTCTTCATATATCGTCACTCCATCGCATTTCAGGGCGTCCTACGGTTGGTTTTAGATAAAGGCTTGTATTTATTAAAGCCAATGAAAAGTGCACCTTAACGAAAAAATAGATTCACTGTGTTCACCTTGATTTTCTCTGCCTTCTGGCGCACCCACCGCTGCCTCGCAACCTGAATTTGCAACATAAAATCACTATGAAGCATTGTTCCGGACCACCACCGCTAAGTCGGTCACCTTTTCGACGAAGTGGACTGTATATGGCGAAAATGGCGAGGTAACCGACCGAGTTAGGCGGCGGTCGTGGCGGCGGGGAACGTTGCTGGGATTGTAGAAGAAACGCCGACGGGTGCTTCACGTTCCGTGGTATATTTTCCTGGCGAGTCTGAGAGCGAGGGCGTTAGTCTTGTCGGCTGCTGTCGGTCGCCTGCTGACGACGGTTGAGTACTGTTGACCACGGCGGCTTGGTTTGCACTGTCTGTGCGCACATTGTTGCTGCCCGTCCACGCAGTCGAATAACGGTAGTCCACCGTAGCGTGGACGGGGGCAGTGGCCAATGAGCGCAGCTCGGATGTTCCCTCTCGCTTACACGCTCCGTCTCGGTCTCGCGGGTCTCGCGGCGTGATCTTTGCGAGAGGGAACACTCGGGGTGCCTTGCATTGGCGCGTCCTATTGTTCTATCTCTACCTGCTAGCTCGCTCTCAGGGGTCTCACCATTCAAAAACACCACGGAAATCATTTATTTACAAATTAACCTAACAACTTAGCTAGTGGAAAATATTATGGAGAATACAAATTAGCCTAACTTACTTATATAAAACACTTAGATAAACTTAACCACTAAACTACGCTACCTACTCTAGATTCTAAATTACTTAAGCTAGTTCGTCGCGAACAGCATGATTGTGCATTCAATGCCTTCATAACCCTTTTGTAACATTTTAGTGACGCATGAGTAATTAAAAATCCGAATGAATCAGAATTTTTCTTTATTTTATACTGATTTGGGTACATATGAAATGGACCTATTTGAAAAACTATTTACAAACAAAAGAAAATGTTGAAATCAGCTGTTCTATACATTTTGCCGAGTATCAATGATTTTTTGCTATGGATCAGCTGATTTGTTTGTGATTTTTCGAGTTCCGGCAAAAATCTTGAGCAGAAAGCGACGTAATCGGAGAAAAATTAGCGCATGTACACGTACGCCGAAGTCTCCCCGCGCAACCTTCGCTCCGCCGAAGACAACTTAAAATTGACTGTAGCGCAGATGACGTAATTTCTCAAGATATTTGCCGGGTATTGTACCTGTTGCGCGGCGGCCATCTTGTCGTGTTGGTTTCTCAGTTCAAGCTTGTACCTCTCTTCCAGCGCCTGCGCGGACCGTTTCCATCGCTCCTCGAGCGAGCGCCGCTCGTCCACTAATTGCTCAATGCGGTGGTTCAGGGTTTTCTTGTCGTTTATCAACTGTATATCAAACATTATGCTTATTGCCGAAACACGCAACGATCGCAGAACTGTTGCCGGTCACTGTTCCTGTCACACCCTTTTTCCGTTTCGTTTCGGTAAAAAAAAAACACTCGGTCAGCGAGCCATTGGACAATCCTGTTCTAGGACCATTGATTTTAAGCGACCTCGTTAAGCGGGGACCATATTTTCGGCCTACATTACCGACAAGTAGGATTGTCATTCTTATCCAGACCTCGCGCGTTTTTCGAGGTTGTCTATTATACAGGGTTATAAAGAAAGGGTATGCTAAGCCGAAAAGGGATCATAGTACTCATCATTATAAAGAATTTTAACTAAGAGATCAACCCTGAAATCGAGAAAAATACTGCTGTTCCATAGAAAAATTACAATGACACTCGACAAAATGTATGGAACAGCTGTATATTTTTTCTCGATTTCAGCGTAGGTTCCATACTAAAAGTTGTTCTCAATCATGAGTACTATGAGCCCTTTTCGGCTTGGCATACCCTTATAACCCTGTATAATTTTAAACGAAGATTTTAAGGATATTTATATATATAATCTTCACGTGCACGGACTCCCTGAATCGGCAGGGCAGGCCGCCAGTGTAGCACGACTCGCTGAGTTTACAGGGTGACATTTTTCACCTATTAATGGAAAATCTTGACTTGTACAGTGACCGGAAAACATCCTGAGCAAATAGGAATGTGCAAAAAAGTTGACTTAAGTGACGAAAACACTAGAAATATAACTTGTCAGAACTTCGCACGCCGTTATACAGTCAATAATCTCTATTGAAATTATAATTAGGGAAACTTTGATTGTATTTAGGGGGTAAATCTCCAGAACTACTGGACCGATTTTCAAAATACTTTCACTAATAGAAAACTACACAGCACTATCACCGAGTGCTTGAGTTTGTATCGATCACAGCGCGGTTGAAGCCACGGGTAAAAGCTAGTTTGGAATATATTTGCACGGACCTCGCGTGCATTTAAAACTATATATAGCTGAGCGAGTCACAATGGTTGCAACGTGTTTTTCAAAAGGGATATCCATGGAGTCACACCCAGGGCGACAGTGTGATTCGTTGGGAATCTGTGGTTGGGAATAAACGTCACATCACATGTGACTCGTTTAGTAATCCTCGTCGGGACGTCGCCCGAGTCAACGACAACCGTACCTATATTACGAAGTACCTGATCAATGAAGTTCTGGTGCCGTTTGATAGTTTCCTCGCAGTCCTGCTTCACCTTGGTGACGTTTCGCAAAGACTGCCGCTCCAAGTTGCTCATCTTGTGAAGCATCTGGAAGGACACACAGTCGAGATGACACCAGACCTTGAATGGGAACTGCACCCAAGAACCTGGATCTAAAGAGCTGATCTAGTGGAACGCACTATTAGGGTGCATTTTTGCCGAAACTGGGCGAAAAGCGAAATGTGAAGTAATAGTATTTACATGTTACTTTATCAGCCAGAAGACGTCTACTGCAGAACAAAGGCTTCCCAGAAAACCTTAGAAAAAGGGTGGGATCTCCAAGACGCCTGCCAAGTGTAGGGAGTATGGGTAGATGGCCATAGTCCCCTCGCTTGGCAGGCGGCTTGGGAATCGCATAACGCTCACCGTTTAGTAATAGGACTTTGCCGCCGTCCTCCTTTGGTTCTGGTCGCAGTTTTAAGACATACCTCGGTCCAGTAATAATATTCCTTTTTAAATTTAAATTTTGTAAATAAATATTTAATAATAATTAATAAATCTAAGAGTGATTTAATAAATTTTGTGCAGTTCTATTACTAATAGAATTGCGCAAAATTGAAATGATGAGCCAGAGAATACTAAATCAATTAGCAGTACACAAGTACAGAAAGGTACGTTAAAATAAAGTTAATTTCACCACGCGCAGCGCAGTGGGACTACGGCGGTAAACATGAATTGACCAGAGGCTATAAGTGTATAGGGGCTTATGAATTTTGACGATGTTTTTCCATGCGCGATCAAGTGTTTTATTATTCTTGACCTGTATGGATAGTGTAAGCACCTGTTCCTTGTGGTTGGTCATGCTTTCTTGTAGCAGCGCGATGCAGCAGGAGCGCTCCTCCAGCTGCAGAGTGGCCGTCACCAGGCGCTGCGCCAGCTCGGTCTGCGGGAGCTTCAGGAGCGCCTCCAAACTGGCAGTTGGAAAACATCCATACAAGAACATACCTATTCAAAATTACACTGTATAATCATATATTTGTGATTCATATTCCAAGCGTGGATCTTTGAGGCAAGCTGGGGTTTGTTGATTTTTTATTTTTTGCGGTTTGGCCCTATAGTAGAATTTGTTTATTGTAATGAGCTCCATTCGGCCTAGTGCCTCCTTCTAGGCAGTCGGGTAAAATTTGCAATTGGTTTGTTGTAAGTATATCTTGACACGAAATAAAGACATAACGAAGTTCTTTTACATCTATAACGGGGGGATGGTAGAAGATAATACATACTTCGGTATGGTGTGTGGTGTGGAGTGTGTAACGATAGATAACGCATCGTTGGCGCTCTGCTCCACTTTTTCCAAGAACTGGAATATTTCCCTGGAAATTACAATAACATTTTCGTTAGGGCTTAAAAAAAAACTAACAACTGACTGAAAGCTACTCAAAATTAATAAGAAAAAAAAACGAGTATTGTCGGTTCGGAATTAAAGTACATTGTACCTATGTAGCGAGCTGTATTATTTGTATGGTATCCAAATTTGTAGACTTGTAGATTTTTTGAATTGGCCATTCTGAGAATTAGGCATTTGTAGAATTGGCCCTTTTGAGAGTCTGATGCCATTTCGAGAATTGGGCATTCTGATCTTAATAAGGGATGAAAATTTGCTTAATTTTACTTTGCGTTTACCGAAGGGGAACTAAGTCGCGAGCGTCAGCTAGTTATATTACTAGTTATATTATAAATGACTACAAAAATAATGGTTTCTTACATAAAGTTATCTTTAGGAGTGTGATTTGTATCTTCTTCCGCATTGTTTTCTGTTTTATTCGTTTCTGCATTAGATACAGCAGTTACAGGATTATCGCCGTAACTTTCGATTTCTTTCAACATCGAATATATGTCTAAGACTGTGGAATTAGAGTTTAGCTCTTTAGGCTTTTCTTTTTCCACTGATCGAGGCGATTGCGATCGTATTTCGATATCAACTCTATCGTCTTCGATGTTGGGTTCATTTCTGTGAGGCTCTGCCTTATTAGATTCTTCAGGTTCATTGTCTATCTCTAAAACTCGCGGCGATGGAGCAGACAATGACATCCAAGAATCGATGTCTTTGTCATTCGTCACTCCATCGATTCTAGCGCTTAAAGGAGGACGCATCGTGAACATATTCTTCTGCGTCGGATTTCTTATATTAACCTGAGTATTACTTTTCATTATGCCTTTGGGACTTTTGTTGTTCCAATCCTGCCTGTATCTCGATGTAACGTTTTCAAATTTTGATGATACGTTGTTCACTTTCTTCTGATTCGTCTTTGCCATGAAATCTTTCACATCCCCCTCTTTCACTTTTAAATAATTTTGAATTAATTCTTTTGTGGAAATTTTGGCAATGTCTCTCCTTTGTTTCATTTCGTACGAGGTCTTGTTATTGGTGGCGTCGATCGGAGTGGAGCTTTCTGGGGAGCTGTGATTGCTTTCTTTATTATTGTCTGAAAAATTCGTATTATCTTCGAACATTTTGTCAATGTTCAGTGGAGTTGGCGATATGGCGTCTGTCTTGATATCTTTTAATGCAAGCTCGTGTAAGCTGTTAATGGCTTGCAACTCCTTTTTATAATCTTCGATGACTTTAGAGGTGTAAGCTTTTGTTGTGCTGTTGACTAAATACGGTGGATATTCCGAATCCGTCCCGTTTACTGGTTTCATGTCTGTGACTTCGCTTGTCCCCGAAAAGTTTTCAATGCCTCTCGTCGGCGAGTTGTTAGGAGGTAGAGCTATATGGCCTTCTTTTTTCAAGAAAAAGTCTTTGTAAAGCAACCGACTGTGGTTCAAAGGTTCGGCCCATTGTTCCTTTTTATCCATTGGATATGTTTTGTAGCCCTGGCCGTTGCTACTGGTCGAAGCGCTGTCCAAGCTCTTTGGCTGGTCTTCATTGGAATTGGAGCCAGATTTCTTCACCAAAGATGTGCTCGGAAGTGAATAGTTGTGCTTATAAGATCTTTCGTCATTGGGCCCGCTGTCCGGATAGCCAGAGTCTTTGGAAGATGTGTCTGTGTGAAGACCTGTACTAGACATCTTGGTCTTCAAAGGATCAACGGAAGAAGAACGGAAATCGTCGTAAAAACTAGTATAAGTTCGTGGCTCGCATATGAAGTTATGAGTCAAAACATTGCTGTCGACCACATAAGATTCATGGGCTCTGAGATTATCAGCATTGTTCGTAGTTTTTGCGCTTTCCAAAGAAATTTCAGGGGAAACGCTGTTTTGAGACGGGACGCTGTCAACATCTTGAGTTGATTCTTCTTCGACCAAGGAAAGTTGTTGCTTGGTCACGGTAAGACGACGGGAGTATGTGTCTATTGCTTGTTCCACTTCCTCCTGTATATCATAGCCGAAAGATACCCGACCCAGTAAAGAATCGTCTTCCCGTCTTTCATTTTCAAGAGGGATAAAGTAAGATTCATACGGTCGCGTCTTCAAAGTAGGAGAAAAGCTTCTCTCGTTGAACATGTTCTTGTTCCTTTGAGGCGATGGCGACCTTTGCTTCTCCGTTATTTTAACCTCCATGTTGTATTCATTATTCGTATCTTCTTTTATGGGAGTTTCCATGGACTTCCGGTTCTTCTTTGCAATGTTTCTGTATTTAATGAAGTTTTTGGAGTTGGTGTTCTTTGGTTTAGGGCTGATTTGTGCTTTAGCCTTGATTTTAGTGCCTAGACTGATGTAGGTGTCTTCGGAGCCATAGTCAGAAGCGTTGCTGCAGATATCTTTTTCTTTCTTCTGCGAGTCTTGGTCTGGTGATTTTCTGTCACCGAGGAGTTCTGCTGTAGGCGGCAATACTTTCACAGTGATTGCTGCTTCTGGTGAATCTATAATTACAAAATGATTAGTTATACTTATCAGTGCATGGCAAGACGAAGTAGCGCGTCACGCTAACTAGTAGCACTCTTTGAAAAATATTACCAGATGTGGTCGAAGGAGCCACGCAAAGCTCTAAGCAGACTAAATTTAATGTGAGTCATCGTCATCAGCCAGAAGACGTCCAGTGCTGAACAAAGTTCTGAATGACAATCTGCCTTTTGCATCTGCCATGGTGTGGGGGAGGACGGATAGCATAATCCCCACGCATGGCAGGCAACTTGGAGATCGCAGAACGCTCAATGTCTACTAAGAGGACGCCGCTGCCTGTCCTCCGGTGGTTCTTGTCACATTTTCAGGACATACCTGGGTTTCTGTGAGTATTCCCATATTATTAAAACACAAAACCATGCCATAGTAAGTTTACTGATATATCTATCACAATAATATTACTGTGATAGAACACTGATCACTGATCTTTCAGTTTACTGATATATCTATCACAGTAATATTACTGTGAAAGATATATCAGTAAACTTACTATGGCATGATTTTGTGTTTTAATATTCAGTAAATTTAAACTTGTTGTTTATAATATTACCAATGCAAAAGCTAAATGTGTGAAAGTTTGAGCTATGACTCAACTCCGTATTCGCTGAATCAATTTGAATGATATTTGGTGTGGAGACGGCTCACATCTTGGATCAACCTGATTATGGTATTATATTATGATTATTTGTTTCCCCCCCAGAAAGTATGGTTTCTGAAGAATAGCAGGTACAACCGAGGTCCCTTAAAAATAAAATCCTTATTTTGAACAAGGCGGTTCAATGTAGATTCTGGTGAACAATTTTCTAAGCTAACGAACACATTAGTTAAAACTTCTTCTTGTCAGCTCTTAGATGTCCACTACTGCACGAAGTCTACTGCCTATTAGAAGGTGTGTTTGCCATACATACATACATACATACATACATATGTTTGGCAGAATGAACGGAACGGCTAGGTTGGAAATCGCAGAATGTGCACCGTTTACTAAAAGGACGCTGCTGGCCTTCCTCCGGTGGTTCTTGTCGCAGTTTAAGAATATACTCGGATCCAGTCACAGCTACACAGGTTGAAAATTCTTGCCATGCTTTTCTGACATAATAAATTGAAATGTTGTCTGAAAGTGGAATCAAATCTCACAGGATTAAAATTATCTGCATATCTTTTCATTTCAATATTTGAGAAAAAGATGGCAGCACTACAGTTTTTCTTTCAGAAAATGATGCAACAGAATCCGAGAAGCAGATTATTTTAGTGCCTTCAGATTAGTGAAGATTATATAATGGCACAACAGATTTGGATAGTTACGTAATCTTATCCTACTACTTTCCACAGGTATATTTTTAAAATACATACTGTTATAAGACTGTCGAAGCAACTCCGAGCTGAAAGCCTTTAGTAAACTCCTGGTTGTAGGCCTCTCTTTAGCATCTGCTGAAAATGGCCTCTTAAATCTTTCTGGGTTGTCCTAAAACGTTTTTGATCATTACTTTGGAACATATGTAAGCTCAATAAAATTATATATGTATACTGTGCAGCCATACAGAGTAAAAGAAATAACCCTGAAAGGAAGAACCCATGTGTTAAACCATGTAAGTACTTGATAGAACCATTGCTAGGCAACTTGGGACAAGTTTAGGTTTGATTGAAAACATGCTAATTTATGAGGCAATTTGGTTAAGTACCTTATTTGTGTAAATAAGTCGCAATATACACTAGGATCTCAGAAACAAAAAACATTCAGCCTAAGATCAAAATCGCAAAAGTCATAAAAATATCCAGAATTTACTGGTAGGTCAGATGGAAAATTACTGGAAACAATTCCTACCGGTGTGACGCAGGAATTTGGTAACGCTGATCGTGGCCGATTCCTGATAAGTTTCCTATCGTCCTTTTTCTTACTACGATAAGACAGGTTCACAGGCGAACCTAGGAGACGTAGATTGTTGTTTTCTTTAGACATTTCACGCACATTACAGCAATATTTAAACTGAAATTTCCGGCATGTAGAAGAAAACACGCTGACAGCAGCTTGTTTCTCGGTTTCTTGTTTGTTTGTTGTCAAGGCTCTGGTTGCTAGGCAATAATGGTGTCGAAATCACGAGTACTTTTATATTTGCATATCGATTTTGGGATTGATATATAAATATTATACGATCAAAATATGTGCTGTATATTATATTTTAGTATGTTTTACGCATTGCTTCGATTGTATAAAGATTGTTGGTCACAATCATTTAAAAGACGCTCACTGACATCCGTTATTTAATTTGTTGTTGCAAGACTCTTAAAAAACTACTAATTTGGTAGAATGTTTTCCAAATATGTCTTATAGTAGAATTTCTTCAATATTCATCGTTCGTCTTCTACTTTTATTTTTTGGTTGAGTAATTAATCTGTTTACTACAAATTGAATTTTTAATTTTGTAAAAACAGAAGTATTATCAGCATTATCAAAACGTTCATGTAATGACGTCATCGATAAAAATACAGCCGGTTCATGTATCACCGCATGAAAACTCGCAAACTGCGCCTTCGGCAGTGTTCATCGAACTTCCAGTTTAGTCCTTGAAGATATTTCGATCGCTCCGCATTTCGCCTGCAGATGCGTAGTACTGCTAGAACGTGATACAATAATAACTGGTGCAAGTGTTGTTTTTTGTGATTAAAAGTGACCCTTTAGATAATTCAAAATGTTTAGTGGAATCGCAGGTGAGAATTTATTAAGCCTTCAGAAAAATATTTTTAGTAAAAATTGTCTGATAATTAGGTACTGATCAGTTAATAAACTAAAATTTGTTTATTATTTACTTATTACCTACATATTTTTCTTTTTACTAATCATATACCTACTTCATACTTTTACTATTACTTTATGTAATAAAATCGAATTTATTTGATAATTAGCAAGTTTCCTTTGAAGATATCTACAAAGTGCTTAATTTACCGTTTCAAATATACTTTTTTTCCTGTGAGTTTGAAGTGATTATCTACATAAGCACCTACCTAATTATGTCCATAACATCTAAGTATATTTTATAATGTATAGATTATTATTTTCATAAAAAAAAATTTGTACTCTTCACGCATGATCTATCTTTATTTGAATTATATTTACCTAACAATATTTTTTAAAGCACGCTGTACTAGTACATGTATTTAGTAATTAAAAAAATCACGTATTGTAGTATTCACACCTTATCGTAGTAGTTATTGTACGTCGTTATTTAAACTTTATCATTTACTAATTAATTTACTGACTGAAGCTAGCTAAATCATCGACGTCAAAGTATATTCTAAAAATATTTGTTTAAATAGTAAGGATAACCAAAAAATAAAAACATAATAGCCCAATTTTTTACACAGCAACCCTATGAGACCATTGCCAGTTAAAATTGCGTTCTGTCTGTTACGTCATTGCATCACCGTCTTTCCAAAATTGAATGAAGATTTCGGCTTGTTTAAAAACTACCCACAATTATGTGTTTCCGGTGTAATGCAGCCTATACCTAGTGCACCAAAAAAAAAAAAAAAGCGCACTTACTCATATTATGCAATTTGAGAATTTGAGCTCTATTAATACGTTATGTTAATAAAGTTAAGTTCTCAAGTTTCTTCATTCTACGCAGATAATAACGGCAGGTATATAGTATCGTACGTGACCTTTGTCCATGTTTGAACACTTGTCCCAGAGTGACTTTAAACAAAGTCGATATTTATGAATCATACAATTTATCATTAGTTTTTCTTAATGACTTACATATTTGGTTTCAAAAGAGTTTAATAAAAGATAACGCGGTATCATCAACAAGGTAGAATATTACTTATTTGGTCCAGCGAATACCTAGTTCTAAAAGATAATGACGCGGAAATAATAATGATACGTTATAAGTACTACTTACGTTCATTAGTAAGTTTAAGCCTTGTCAGGTCTTTTTGGAAGCAGGGTGTAATTAATATAGGAAACACAAACATAATATTTTTACATTCATACTTACTTAAACCCCAAATACCCACTCCTTCTTGGGCAGTCGGCTGTTAGTCTTTAAAAAAAAAAGTAATCGCCGAGTTTCGATCAAAATGCGCCATATCCATACTCCACGCAACTGCGCACTACATATCCACCATAGATCGGTATTCGTGTATTGCACCACGTTGTTTTAAGGGTGTCTACACATGGCCCGACCTGACATCGTGTGAAAGGGACAGCTAGATTTGAATTTCACGGGAGCAAAAGACACAAACTATTAAGGTTATAGCTTCTCCCTTTCGCTTCCCCAGAAACTTATATATAGCCATCTCTTTCAAGCGATGTCGGGTCGGGCCATGAGTAGACACCCTAACAATCGCAAGTGTGGTTACGTACATGCTTAGAATTGATCCAAGAGCATGCATCGTACAGATTGCGTAATATTTATATTTGCCGTACGAACGTAGGTCAATAACTGGGCGTAGGAAATCCGTAGTTTTATTTTGATATGTTTCTGTGGTGGCGCTACTGACCACAATTTTGTCAATTGAATCTGAGTCTGCATCGAGTTTGTTCACACTATGTAGCCTGTACCTACTTTACATCTATAAAAACTAATGCAATTCTGAAAAACTTCGCAGTACAAGAATAGTTGAGCCGCGGCCTTATCCTCTAACTTTGAAACGTTCGTGATTCTGATTGCGAGAGCATGCCATCCCGCTCGTACCAACTTAGTCGCACTATGCGCAGTCCCACTCGCGCAACTCTCGCTATCGCTTTCAGAGTTACGGGATAAGTCCACTGGCTCTAACAACTACTAATGCAAAATTCGCAAAAAGTCGTCCTGTCGAAGGTCGAAGGGTGACACGAAAACTGGGTCAAAATCTTGGAGAGGGTTAAAAGAAAATGCGTAGTTTTAAAGCATGACAGCATGTCTCCTGTATTGTAGAAGATCTCTAAAGTTTCCTTCTTTAGGCACAAGTAAATGATAGTAAAAGCAATAATTGAAGAACTAGCGACCCGCCCCGGCTTCGCATGGATACTAAACTTCACAGGAACACGCGCTAGGCTAATCTGAAGATATCCTTAAATTTTCATCAAAATCGGTCCAGATGTTTTGGGGTCTACAGGGTTTACATACATTCATAGTATTTATACATACATCGCCTTATAAACGAAATTCTGTGGGTATAAAAAAATCACACTAATATTATCAAGTAGGTAAGTATGTAAGTGTGTTTGCTCCCGTTCAACTCTGTAACGTCTGAACGGATTTGAATGAAATTTGTAATGGAGGTAGCTTATACCCTGGATCAACACACACACACAACAACAACACATTTATCCCAAAGAAATATTCTGATTTTGTAGAATAAATATAAATAAACAAATATTGGTGAACATTTTTCACACACAGCGCCATCTAGCCCCAAACTAAGCAACCTTGTTTTATGGGAACCAGATAACTGATAGAATACACAAATACTTCTTTTTTTTGTAAATACATACCTACATAGAATACATAGAAACACCCAGACAAAGAACAAACATCCATGTTCATCTAACAAATGTTTGTCCTGGGTGGGAATCGAACCCACAACCTACAGCTCAGAAGGTGGAAATATTCCCACTAGTAATATATAAGGCAATTTGTAAGTATGTACCTAAATACAAATTAAAAAAAACTATAATTTTATAGTATCGCGTTTGTAAGGCACAATGACTGTTAAATGCATCATCATCATTACTGTATGTGGTTTTATAGGACATTGACTTATCGTTCAGTCTCTTGGCTAGCATACCTTAATCTGGAAGTCGTCCAAATGGGTCTCTAGATCTGTATCAAGTTGATAGTGACGTACTTCCGTTTATTTTTCCATAATCACCTAAAATGATTCGTAAGTTCACGTTGAAAAAGATTGCAAAGCCAAGTCACGCTGCGTTTCTGGAAATTTCTTCGAATTCGTGCCAACAATAATAAAATACCAACACTACAACTGTTTTGCTTTTGTTAAAGCTATGCTGCACACTATAGTAGGTACATGTATAGTACTTCAAGGTTGCTCACACATTAAGTATTTGAAAAGTACTTAAGTACTTATGCAGTAAAAAATAATATTAATCTTAAATGCATCTCTCATCTATTTTTGTCTAAATTAATTAGAAAAAATATATATATATAGGAGTGGGCTCTATATTTTTGCGCTCTAGGCAACAGTGGGCTTTATCTCGTATCTCTGAAAGCAATAGTGATAGTGCGACAAAGTTGGTACGAGCGGGAGGGCATGCTCTCGCAATCAGAATCACGAACGTTTCAAAGTTAGAGGATAAGCCCGCAGGTATAAGCGCCAGTTATCAAAGCCATACATACAATCACACCCTGTCGGCGTGGTTGAGGTCTCCCCAAAGATCGGCTAGGTTCTCTAAATAGACATCCAGATCAAACTAATAAGGCTCTAGGACCTAGGACACATTCCAGACGTGCCGTGCCAGGGCCAGGGCAAGGGTTACCCCACCAGTGGCGAGCGACGGCCCAAACCGAGGTTCGTACCGTAAGATATGCCATTATGCCTCTTTATTTGCCAACTTTTTTTTTTTTTTTATGGGTTACTCAGTTGGCCTCCAGCAGCCTCTACAGCTATAACCGGACTTTGGCGAACGCAAAAGGCGTTGAGCCCTAAGCCTATTTTTACGGCGAGGGTGACTAGCGCAAGAGCACCGACTGCGGTACGAACCTCGGCTTGGGCCGTCACCCGGGAGGGGGATATCAAACTTGCCCTGGCACGCCGGAATGTTCAACAGCCAACAGTCCGTTCAAGCTATATAAACCTCAGAGCAAACACAAAAAAACTTTTTTTTGTAAAGTGGACCTAAAAGTCGTATTTCAACGTTACCAACGTATTGATTTCTATAACATGCATGTGAATATGGAAAGTATGGTGAGCGTGTACTCATTCCCAGACTAAGGTCAGGGGCGACATACTGGCTGAATAGCGAGCAAATACTTTAATGAATCATGCCTACATGCGAACGAAACAATGTAATACGCGCGCCATTATTTGCCAGATTATTTTGATTGTGTAATAAAAATATAGGTACCTAAGTTATCGATAGGAATGTTATTTTATTTGTACAATAATGAATGAGATTTGTTTGCAAGGCATATGTTTTTCCACAACCAACTATTCAAAATACGGTAAGCGATTCCGTTGGTAGATCTATTTATAGCTCAAACTTGTTTCGAACTGGATTGTTGGATGCTGGATAGTTAAATATGGTTGATGAACCAAGCTTTTAAAACTAGACGTTAGCTTTTAAATTTATTCTCTGCGTTTTTATTCGTTTCATTTTTATGTTTTCTGTATTCGAAACAAAATTATCAATGCATTTGAAGCTATTTATTCTGTTTCTTGTAAAAAAAAAAAAAACTAAATCCTTCAGGCTACTTACAAACATGAGCAACAAAAACCCTAATTAAAGACTTAAGTTACAAAGGGACAATTAATAACACAGTCACTTCAAGCTAAATAATGGTGAGTGAACAACGCGAGAGACCTCTGTCTGCATGCGATGACATCACCAAGGCCGCCAGGTGCCTACTTGCTGTAGCATAATCACGGCTCTATGTTTTCATCCATCTCTTTTAAACGTATCCCCAGCATCAAAGAGTGAGCGAGTAAGAAAAAATATAGCGTAAACAAGGTTTTGTTTTTCTTCAGAGATATTTTGATGGTGGTTTGGTGACCGTTTCTCTAACGTCACTTTTAGAAGTGCGCTTCCGTAGACTAATAAAATAAGTTTTTGTGGAAAAAATATTTTGCCGGGCAAGCTTTTATCAAATCCGTTATTGGTACAGTAAGCTGATCAAAATGAGTCCTTCCAAACTCCATCAATCTACCGTCAGTTACCGAGAAATTCCGTTTGCCACCTTCCGTAACCATCATCAGATCAGCTCGCTATCATAATATTGTATTGTCGTAGGAACGTCACAGGCATGCAAAATTTCAACTCAATTGAACAAGGAGAACTGAGTTGCAAGATTTGACCATAACACACACACACACACACACACACACTAAAAATAGGTAACTTTACAGTCGAGAACTTAAGTTCTCGAAGATAAACGTAATTCACAGTTTCGTTCATTAGAAACATACGTTTCCATTTAGATAGACTATATCATAATATATTATGTAATGTCTAGGTAGGTTGTATTTTGTTTAGACTAGCTTGCGGTCAGCCACAACCAAGGAACTTATACTATAAGTTCCTTGGCCACAACACATGCATCACACTTGTATATAATATAATTATACCATAAAGGAATTATACAGGAGTCTGTTTCCTCTATGATATAATAATAATAATAATAAATAAATGGAATAATAATGATAACTCTTTATTGTTCACACAACATTACATACATAAAAAAAGAGGCTTAAAAACTAATACTTAAGTACAAAAATTACTTATTTTACGAAATATAATATAGTAGGTATAGATGTAGTATAGATGAGTAGGTACAAGCCTGAGCACTAACTCCTAACTAGGTTGCCCTGTATTTAGGATATCAGCCCCTTCCTGTCTATATAGTCATTAGATAAATACTTCGATATTTTCACAACACAAGTTTGGAACTAGGATATATTATACCAACAATTTAAATTTAATGTGACTTAATGGATAGATGTTATCTAATTATTGTGAACGACGCAGTAACCTCATTACAGTCAAGTCTAATCAATTTAGCGGTTCTAGACAATGTTCTAGGTAAAAAAAATATGTGTTTTTTATTTTACATTAAAAATGATTTTTCTTCCTACTACATGTTCCTAGGTTAGTTAATAAAAGGAAGGATAATATTAGTCAAATACATTAGTGCAAATCGTTGAATGACTTCATTACGAAAAATTTCTCAACCATTACCTTTACAGGTAAAAATAAAAATTACTGGGTATATCAATAATTATGTAATAACTCAGAGTACGGAGCGCAGCGCTTTGCTACAAGGTTTAGTTCAAAGTATGATGGATGGCAATGACGTGTTTATTATTTATACAATATGGATCCCCAACAGAAGTTACACACTACATTCACATTATGAAACATAGGGTCAAGCTCAACATCAAGCTGGGTGCACCCCCGTTATAGGAGACCACGTCATGCTCATGGGGTTATACTAGACTAAATTGAGAATATTTTTATTCTGCATAAAGAGCAGAAACGGTTTTAAATTGCCTATTACTTTAGGTTTACACTGGAAGTGGAAACATTATCTTGGGAGTCTAAATGATAGAATTAGAAAAGGTAACACAATGTAAGAAGGGGAGAACGTGATGCTTACGATCAGGTGAGTGACTTGCTATTCTTGTCACATATAAGTATAGTGCATAAAAAAGGTATATACTGGGCAAACAATTTTACTTGGTTAACTAAGTACCGAATTAACTTAGGTCATCTGATGTTAATGGTCAAAGATAATAACCGAGCTAACCTGGAATAGAAAAATGAATTTGATAAATTTCCATACATACTCGCATTTAAGGTATGAGATGCACTTGTTTCTTTCTGAGAACTCATGATCACCTCTCCGCCGAGCGATGACATCACGGGCAGTGAATGTGATGTCATGGCAATCACGTTTTGCCGGATATTCGTCTCAATTGCCCCACGTATTGGAGGAATCTTGTAAGCTTCGCCACATAGTTCAGTGATCATGATGGATGACCATGCTTCATGGTTAAGTTAGCAGCTTTGAATAGTTATGCTTCGTTTTCTTTTAACTGATTTATTGATGATTTATAAATTAACACTATCACAAAATTAGGCGAAGATCAAACTATGAAGCATTATTAAGTACATCGATAACGGTTACACTACCTTTACTAATTAATTACAGTCATATGCATACGACAAACGAATTAAAGACAATGTAATACTAGAGTCAATAATATTATAAGAACGAATGACAAATGAAAAATAACCTCTTAATGTGATAGATACTTATTGCATACAGACTTTGAACATATCAATAACTTAAATAACATTAAATAGTAAATAAATTAAATTAAACTCTAAGTAAAAATAATCATAAATATATACACAACTTAAAACTAACCCTAATCTAATAAACCGCTACCAGCAGGCATCGTGCCCAAAATGCCGAATTGCCGCGTTGAATTGCGATGGCGATTCTTTGGGCAAAGTAGAGGCCAGCATTTTGGTCACGAGATGCTTCGACCAGACGCGATGACAATTCTTTATACATTTTCTTTGCACTCAGTCCCCACGGTCCTAGGGTTTCGACCCCAAAAGGTTCAAATATGTACCCGCTATCAAGGGTACTATACTTGCGCCCTTTGAGGCACTCTGCTGATTCAGCCGCCGCACCAGCCTTAATTTGTGTACCTGGAAGATGTGACGGCGCAAGGGTATCGACGCAAGTGGCATCCCAAACTAATGGCCGTCCCATCTTCCAAGGGATCAAGGTCATAGATACTTAGATTAGAATATTAGTATCTATAACCATAGACCAATCTTGTTTATATTGGTATGTACTATAACTAAAAGTATATATGAATAATAGTTAAATAGACAAAGCTTATTATCTGAGCTCCTCGCTATAATTAGTGGCATACCAGGCAGATAAAACTCGACCTCAGTATTTGACCTGACGTACGTCAAGGTGAAAATGTCAATCAGTTGTACTCTATGTACTAGATGTTATGCGTATGAGCAATTCTACTATATTAGATTCTGCGCTTCAATTGAGTCATTTAATATTGTCAGTGTTTCTGGCAATGTATCTTATCAATAAAATCCGAAATTACTAAACTTTGTTCAGTTATAAATCAGGCATAATAATTACTAGCTATATGTCCTTTCCAATAATGGTTGCACTGTCCTTAGTTTACGTACAGTATAATTTCTTTGCATGAAATGAGTTGAAAATGATAACAAGCAGAATCCTTACCTTGAAGAGTAGGCATCGTACCGGCAATGCTAGTAAGGTTGCATTGTCCAAAGGTTGCGGTAATTGCTTACCATTAGGAGGCCCACTTATCCCTTTGCATGCCACTTTAATCTATACATTAAAAAAAACAGCAGCCACGCTTGATTTAATTTCCTTTCCAAGGTAGGCAGACAACATATTGACCAAACCGTCTCTTGAAATCAGGGAGAGATACTCTCTATGTAGCATTCGTCAACACTGAACGAATAGAGCTTAGTTTGCCGATCGTCAACACTGTTGACGAGCAAGAACTATCCCATATCTACTATGCATGTTCCTTGATTTCAAAAGCCTGACAACTATAAAAATGTTTATGGATATGTATCAAACCATGCATATGGCACAGATTACTGATAGCTCATTGTATAAAACAGATTGTATACAATGGGAGTTAAAGTAAGTATTATCAGTATCTATGTATTGGTTTGTATAATTTTGTTACTAGAACAGAAACAACAAGAAAATATGAAACAGCTACAATTATTGAATAAAAATACGATAACTTCACCAACTCGCTAGCCTAGGTCATTCGTGCCGCAGTTCTATAAAACAGTTTAGCGCAGACCGATCAATACCTGGATCTAGACTTGGGCGGAGGTCGTCCCTCAGACTTGCAGGCGGCCAGTATAGCTTTATATTGTTACTGCGAATCGAGTTTGCTCGCGTGCCGAGAATCACTCGGGGCACTGTATTCATTAAATTGGGTTATATTGCACAGTACGAAATTCAATACGAGAAGTGTGCTTTTATTGGTATTGGTAGTACCTACTTTGTAAGTTTTATTTCTTATCCACTTGACCTCATTTTGATGCGAGTGAATTTTATGATGCTTTATTTGCCACTTTGAAAAAGGAGGGTGTATTCATGTCGTATGGTGTAATGTTGAATGTGGGATTCTTAATTCCACCATAACCCCTGAACTCTTGGACCGATTTTGATGTGGGTGGTATCATGATTGTGTCTCCACACGGGCCTGATCTGATTTATTCGAAAAAAGAAACAACCTCTATACATAGTGTAACTCCAATTAAATTCATGACTAGCCATCCTCTTCCCAAAAATCAGATCAGCATTGGTATTCTCAAATCAATCGGAAAGGTTTCTGTGCGGATCCACATTCTTCGTCTCTGTCATCCTGAATGTAGATGACGGAGACGGATAATATGGATCTGATAGGAAATTGACCGATTGATTTGAGAATACCCATGCGGGCTCGTGTGGAAATCCCTGAATTATCCTGAATAAAACACGAATTCTAATTCAAAAATGTCATGTACGACTATAGAACGCAAACGCCAACCGAAGCCGAAGCCAAATTTATTATCCGGTGTGTCATATTATGCTCCATTTTGCAGTCGGGTTCTTTTGCTTTTCTTTTGGTAATAGTTTTACTGCTGTGAATAATATGTTAAAAGGTCAAATTTTAACAGGAATGCCAGTAGGATATTACATATTTACCTCACATTATTTTGCTCGACAAACATATTTCGAATGTAGAGTCGGATATATCGGAGATACGTACGTCATAGTCTATTTATAATCTTTGCAAATATAAATAAACTATTTGTCATGAAGCATGCGAGTCCGGTAAATAAGGTAAATACATAGTATAAGCTATAGATAAAAGTTAAGGAGAATCAAAGGGTTTAGATTGGAACTATAAAGACCTAACCATTATCCGTAGCTTTCCCAATGGAATATTTTATCGTCCACGTGACGAACACATGTCTTCCCAACAAATACCATTGGACAATCTGCCAGCGTTACGAAACACGAGTGGTCACAGCGAGCATTGCGAGCAATGATCCCAAGTTACATAGCCCCACTCGTTAAACGATCATTGTGCGATTCTCATCTCTATTTCCGTTCAGCCAATATTTATTTTCGTACGGTCAATCCCAAGATGAACGAACGCGATTGACGTTTGGATGGGATCGATTGGGATTGGCAGCAATTTTCAACCGGAAGTGGGTCTTTAGGTCAACGGGGCATCGTACAAAAATATATTAAGTATAATTTTTATTTAGAGCATTATTTTTTGAGATTTGGCTCGGCTAATGCAGGCTTCAATAATTTAAATTTTATATTAGATAAAAATAATAATAATATAATACTAAATTAAATATTCATATACTATTAAATATAATACAATTTACTTAGATAATGAAATGAAATCACGGCAATATGCACGTACTCATACTTTGTACTGTTTTTAAAATATGTATATTTTATTCGCTTAATTAATGCCACAAAATATTTTCACATTACTAGCTATTTACTTACTTACTATATGTTAACATTCACATATCATATATATACAAATAATCACGTATGCTCACTACTAGTACTATAATTATGTAGTTATCACCATTTAGTACATGTAGTATTGAATATTGAACGCTCCTAAAAAAACAAGCCATTACATATACATAAGAATATATTAATGAACAGCATGATCATTAGAAGCATTTTATCGCCAAATCAAAGTCCAACCATTCATATTTTAGTAAAATTATAAATTGTATAAAATTTATATTTTCACGCTTCCCGATAGACAAGAACCTTGGTGAGTTCTATTCGTAAATAAATTCTGATAATATATGTATTTGTTATTTTGTAATTTGGTTTTGTCTTCGAACACGAATATTGACCGCAGTCGGGTAATTACACTAAGTTCTGTGATATTACGTTCAATGATCATGTCTTGCACGAATCTATTTAATTTTATTTAATAAGATCATCTATTTCTTAATAATATTTAATTTTATGAAAGGTCCTTTTAAAACGAGTTTCTATTTGGTATTTTATTATCTACTAGTAGTCGGTGTTATTTATTGTTGTAGTAGGCATTATGTCTGTTATTATATTTTTGCAGCTTTATTCTGCAGGTCTTTAGTCTGTTTTAGATAAAAATATTAAGAATATTTAATGTTTAGGATGTATATAAGTATATATTTATTTAGTACATATTTAATTTCAAAGTACACATTTGTATTTATACATGAAAAAAAATACAATAATATTAGGTCGATTCAATGTTTTCAACAATAAGTCAATAATTATTTCTGTCTTAAAATTAGATATACCTAAAATACTTGTTTTAGGAAAAATTAACTTTACGTACCTACATGATATCCAAACGCTTGTATAAATAGTGATGAATAATACATATTCTACTAGGTACTAGGTATTCATCTTACAAGGATGCCTATAATAAAAGAGTTACAGTGATAAAATTTGCTCGAGTATAATATTTTATGATACCATCGTAATGGCATTTGTCTGTTTTATTGCACGTAATGGTGTCCATAATCCCAGAACACCTACACAATAAGTAATTGCTCTACCTAATTCCAAGCGTTGTAGTGGGCGCAGCAAACCTGTTTTATGTGCGACAAACAAAATATCTAAATAATTTTAACGTGGAAAAAATAAGCGGGTCTAGGAAAAATATAGGTGGGCCATTTCCAGTATAGATTATCGGTTTTTTAACACTGTGGAGGTTAATTATGCTCATGCGAGTCAACTTGACCGGACTCGTAAAAATAATCGTTACAGAAACGTAGGTCAAGGGAAAACTTTTCTCACAATCCTAATGATATATAATTATTCTTTGATAGCGACGGGTTGAGGTCTAAAGCAATATACCCACAGTCTAAACTAAATTTCTAGTCAACTCAAAAAAATATTAAGTAGATACTCAAATGTAAACATGATTATTGTATTTTTCGTATATGTACTTAAATTAGTGTGAACGGACAGGATTTTTGTTTCATAAACGTTGATGTCCGCGATTTGGAATGCGATACTTCTCGGACTACGACCTCGTAGGTGTAGGGTTCGTGACCGATGCTCGGCTTTCGGCCTTGCAAATGAGAGTTTTGTCGCAGTCGTTGGATTAGTATAAGGAACGCCAAGAGGTCATTCAAAGATTTAAGATAGAAAGATACATTCAGGACAGATTACAAGTGTAGCATAATCGAAGTTAAACCTAATTTATGTTATACCTTATATTGGTATTGCGTTGTTTACGCCATTATTCGCAAGATGTCGTCGTTAAAGTTTATAAGGCAACTTGCCTTTAGAATATTAATGAAGAAAGTTATTACATTTCCGCGGAGTGTAGGAAAATAAACACATAAACTTGGCTATATGTGTACACTTGAGTGTATATTCCCATAATAATATGTAGGATTTATATATTTATGTTGTTTTTTTATAATTGTATTAAATGTAGACTTCACAAAGTTACAATTTAAGTTCACACGATATATTATAAATCAATCTATCTGGTTGTTTATCTATTTGCAAAATAAATTCATTTGAGTATAAGGATTTTTTATACGTACATACAAATATTGTTATTACTTTTTAATTTTGGATATTGACAGCTTTCTTCAATTTCTATGCTCAAAACAAAAAAAATAAATATGTACTTATTTGTCATAGATAAAATTATCGTTAAAATAAATACATTAATGTATATGTATTTTCAATTTACTGTTGCTATTTCATTTTATGATCTCCAACCCAATGCACCTTCGTCATGTTTCAGGAGCTTTCAAAAGCATCGGCGAGAAGACCGCTTCCCTCTTCGAGCGCAAGAAGAAGGACGTGGAACAAGTAGCCGCCGAGAAGGTTCAAGAGGCAGCCCATGTAGTGGAGGGTCAGGTCAAGAAGGTCGGAGAGGTGGTTGGAGGGGCGCAGCAGGATGCTTCCAATGCTGCTAGCTCAGGTTTCCATATATAGTTAATGTTATTATTCTATGTCAAATTTTGACCATTTTGGATACGCTGCTGATGTAATGGAAATAAGTATAAGGTAATGTAAAAAAAAAATGTGGAATACCTAAAAGGTCTCATAGGCCGTGAGCCGTCCATGTGGTGGAGAATTAGTGGTGGTGTACACTCTAGTAATACTGACGTATTTGTAATATTACTGGCTCAGGTTTCTATAAGCTTTTTTTGGTTGACCTCATAGCCAGGCGTTTGATTACTGCTCATCTGTTAAGTAATAGACCCACATAGCTTAGATTGGTAACTGTCTCTATAGTAAAGCTGCCGGAACATATTATCGTTTTCATTATTGATGTTAACTTTGTAGGTATGTTCTGTTTTGAAATTGGAAGCGCTGCTGATTTGAAGTAAATTTTAATATGGTAATGTAAACTGAGCGTAAGTATACAACTAAGTATTTGTAGACAAAATGTATTAGAATAGGTTTTGGATGATATAACAATGTGCTGTAGTAATATAAGTGGCTAGCTATAATATTTCTTCATTAAAATTGATTGCTGTCTGACGACGCGACGAATTTATTGGTAGGTAAGCATTAGTCTACTGCGCAGTTTGAATTTAATTAACTATGTGCCTACTGTTATAATACCAATACGCTATTATTAGGTAAACTTTTGAAGTAGTTCATGATCAAAACAGAATATTAATCCTTAAATTATTCTCATCCCTTGTTGGACAGCAAAACCGCCATGAAGTACGCTAGGAAGCAGTTAACGTATCAGTAGTGAAGTATGCTTTAAAAAAAAACAAAATGTTATAAATCACGTATACTATTGGATGGATCAAAACTCATTCATTTAATCAGCGCCTGGGATTGGTTTGAAAAGTCCGCCAATCATAGGCGAGAGTACGCTGATTGTGCATAGCGTTTTCGTTAGAGGTGAATTTGTACTAGCTATCAACCTGTCGTAAAACATATATGTTTAAACATAATGTAAAGGAAAACAAATGCTATTCCTATAAAGCTTTTCCTACTTTCCTCAGCGGAAGCCGCCAAGCACTCTGCCATCGATGCTCTTGACAAGGAGCTATCGAAGGTGTCTCTGGCCGCTGGCGAGGCTGCAGACGCCGCCAACAAGGCCGTGGCTGACGGGAAGAAGGTCATCGATACCACTAAAGGTAAGGCTTGCAGGGTGGCGCAAGGAGGCGTTATGTGTGCAAAGGTATTTCCCTAGCTACGAGTATTATGCTAAATATTTTTACCGTTGTTTGTTTGTAGTACGTAATAATTTGACTTTCATACACATTTATTCCATTTTGATAATTTACCCAAGTATAATTTTGTAGTATAGACCGTAAAGTCCTACCAATAACTTGCTTCATCATTTGTTGTAGAAAAAAATATTCAGAGTTTTTATATTATTTGCTGACAATGTTTAGATACAGGTAGGTTTGTTTGCACATTGCCATTACTTCTTTGTGTTTGTAGAGCACCCTTTCATTTCATTATATTTGATTTTCTTACACTAGATACCCTGGCGACAACAGTAGACAACACAAAGAAGGCAGCAGAATCAGCGTACGACACAGCTAAAAGTAAGATTATACTTTTTGTATGTAAAGAACTTTTCTTAGTTAGTTTTGAAATGGGAAAAACTTGGAAACAATAATTTATACAAAGACAACACATCTGTGGTTGCGGTAACCGTAAAAAAGTAATTATCATTTCAAGGTTCAAATGCAAATTTAGGTTGGAACATGGTTGGCACGACAACGATAGATGTGATTGTTTATTAGCTAAGAAAAAAAGCGATGTAAAAGACAAGAGACAACGTTAAAGCTGGTATAGAATAGGCAATGGAGAAGGACTAGCCGTAAGAATCACTTTTTATCGTATTTGGGACAGTTGGGTGGTTTTTAAATGGCCTTGCACAAATTGTAGATACAGTCAGTAGCACGATTGATAGCACGAAGACAGCTGCCCAATCAGCTGTCGACACTGGAAAAACTTACATCGATTCTACTAAAGGTAATTTACTTCTATTTTACTAATATTTCTTTTCTTCTTTAATAACATTTGAGACAATTTTTCTTCTGATCCTTTATCCTATGAGATTTTGTTACTACTCAATATCGTGTTTGATTTTTACGATTTATTTTGTAGATACAGTAGCTAGTGGATTTAAAAGCACTGTAGACACAACTCAAAAAGCCACGCAATCTGCTTTAGCTACTGGACAATCTTATGCTACGAGTGCAAAAGGTAAAAGCGTCACTATACGCTGTTCATTAATCACGTTTCTCTTGTCTCTATAATTGTTAATTATTTGGCATTTTAGATTCAGTAGCAGGCACATTACAAAGTACAGTAGATGCTACACAAAAAACTGCTCAGTCTGCGCTCGACACTAGCAAGTCTTATTTTGATGCTAGCAAATCTTATGCCGCATCTGCCAAAGGTAGGCACATAAAAGGATTCGAGGCAAATTTATGGTTTTTATTTTCTAAAAAAATATTCATGATTCATTCTTTATTATTGATTAATTCTTAATAATACCAATCCCCAATTAGAAGATTTGTGGGATACACAAAACCTGGTAAAAAAACGTAAAAATAAAATAAAAACTTACAATATTAAATTGCAAAATGCATTTAGTGGATACTAATCCGTAAAAATTAATATTAATATTTGTCTCCTTTATATATTATATATCTGGCTTCTGGCTTATGATGATGATAAATCCACAAAAAAAAAATGGGTTTCGGCTAACTTTACATAGACTTTTGGCGTGGCATTATTAGGTGGTATAGTGACACATTGTTTTTGTAGATGCGCTAGCCAGCACTGTTACAAGCACTATAGATGGTACTAAAAATGTGGCTCAAGCCGCTGTAGATACAACACAAAAAACTGCTCAGTCTGCATTAAATACCGGCATGTCATATGCCGCTTCTGCCAAAGGTACACAAAACTATACCTAATTCAAAATAAATCACTGGTGAAGTAACTATTCGTTGCGACTAACTGATTGTATTAATTTGTAGATACAGCAGCAACCACTTTTTCAAGTACTGTAGAAGGAACAAAAAATTTGGCACAATCTGCTGTAGATGCCACGCAAAAAACGAGCCAATCCGCATTAGACACTGGCAAGTCTTATGTTGATGCTGGCAAATCATATACCGTATCTGCGAAAGGTAGAAATTAGGATTCACAACTATAACGGTTTAAGATTTTTTTTTAAGTTATTCATCATGAATTAATTTGTAGATGCACTAGCCAGCACTGCTACAAGCGCTGTAGATGGTACTAAAAATGCGGCTCAAGTGGCTGTAGACACAACCCAAAAAACTGCTCAGTCCGCGTTAAACACTGGCAAATCTTATGTTGACTCTGGCAAATCTTATGCAGCTTCCGCTAAAGGTATACAGAATTATACATAATTCAAAAGACAACTGTTGGGCAAGTACGTATTTATTGCAACTAATTGAATTATTATTTTGTAGATACAGCAGCAAACACTTTTACAAGTACTGTAGAAGGCACAAAAAATTTGGCACAATCTGCTGTAGATGCCACGCAAAAAACCACTCAATCCGCGTTAGACACTGGCAAATCTTATGTTGATGTTGGCAAATCTTATACCGCATCTGCCAAAGGTACATAATTTCCATGAAACATAATTTCCTATCTAATTAATTAAAAAATATTGAAATTAAAAATTATTTTTAAATCTTTGTAGATTCAGTAGCTAATACCATTTCAAGCACAGTAGAGGGCACTAAAAATGCAGCACAGTCCGCTGTAGATACTACAAAAACTTATGTTGATACGGCTAAAGGTATTCATTAGTGTTTATTTTAATTGTATTGTTTGTTTTTTGTCTATTGTGATGATGTTGTAACGTGTATATAACAACTGTGTTTGTTTATTGTTTTTGCTATATAATGCTAGATACTGCACAGAATAGTCTACAATCAGCATTGAATGCTGCGTATTCCGCTTTTGACGTTGGCAAGTTTTATATAGATACAGCCAAAGGTTCGTTAAGTTTCTGTAGCTTTATTTTTATTTTACTATAATTCAAGTATATACTTATTTTTATTTTATTACCTCGTAGATACAGTAGCGAGCACAGTAGATAACACAAAGAAAACTGCACAAAGTTCAATTGAAACTGGCAAGTCATACGTTGACTCAGCTAAAGGTAAACTGAAATCAGATTTAATGCAGAGCTTTTTTAGATCACATTAATAGCATAACGCATCATTTTCAAATTCCGTACAAAACACAATTTATATAGTCTGTTCAAAAAGAGAGTGGTCGTGAGAGGGCGCCGCTGTGTTATATTACCGTTTTGTTTTTAGTGTGGCCGCTCTATCTTCGTACTTTACAAATTACAAATATACAAATAAGATTAATAACTAAATTACAATTAGGTACAAATGAATACACCTTCAATTATATTATAAACTACCTGTTAAAAGAGACTTCGTTCGCGTGGACCTACAAAAAAATGTAATCTTATGTCCGTCTCCGACACACTATCTATGCAATGATTTCTATGCAAATCTATGCAAGCTTGATTCGTTCAGCCGTTTAGGCATGAGGCGCGACAAACACCCAGACAGAGAAACAGAGAGACAAAGTTACATTTGATTTTATAATATTAGTGAACGAATCAGGAAAATCCTAATCTTAATCCTAATTAGGATCACAAATCTTAATGTTAGATCACTTTTTGCTCACGACCTGTCTTTCTGAACAACGCAAAAATACAGCACAGTGAGCTGTTGACACTGGCGTACCTTACGCTGCCACCGCTTAAGATAAAATAAAATTCGCCACTGAAGTTTGAAATGATTCAGTCTACGTTGTAAATAATTGCTGCAAACAAATAACGCTTTTAGGAAACAATGTGATGTCATAATTTGCACATGTCTGTCAACTGACACATCCTTCAATTGGCTCGTCTATATATTATGCTGAAACACTCAGCTCGGGCTTATATCGTGATTGATTGAAGCCGTGAATATCTAAACATGTCAGGTGAATGAAAAATTATCCAAACATTATTCAATATTCATCAACAGTTTTTAATCAAAACATCGCTTGCGCTTATTCTTATACAACGATGGACGTTTCAAAACCGCTCGAATACTTTTTCATTTAAACATTAACAGTTTTCGTTTTTTATGATTATTATTTTATTTTTGTTATTAATTTAGATTCAGTTACAAGTGCCACACAAGCAACATTAGACGCAACTAAAAATGTTGCGGCATCAGCTGTTGATACGGGCAGTTCACTAATTGGTAGCGCCAAAGGTAATAACTTTTATGCAGTAGTTTTATATCGGCCAGAAGAGACATTATTGAACAAAATATTGCCTTATATAGTTCCTATTATTTACTTATTTATTTTCTAGATACGGTTGCCCAAAGTGTTGATACATCGAAAAATGTAGCGTCCTCTGCCTTTAATCAGGGCGCAATACTTTTTGGGAGCGCAAGAGGTATCTGCTAGATCAACACAGTTTTACATTCAAATTATGTACATAATCACAAGTTTTTGTTGCTAATATGCGCTGTTTCACTTGTAGATACGGTAGCAAACACAGTCCATGCCACAGTAGACACTACTAAAAATGTAGCCGCATGTGCAGTTGACAAAGGCACAGCTTTTATTGGTGGAGCTAAAGGTACCTACTGCCAATTACATCAAATTTTGGGTGCACTTGCTAATTTGTGTTAACATTTAATTTTACCTTTTTTTTTTTTTTTTTTCAATTCAGACACTGTTTCAAATACAGTCCATGCTACTGTAGATACCACTAAGAACGTAGCAGCGTCAGCATTCGAAAAAGGCACACATATCATTGGTAGCGCTAAAGGTAGTCATTTTTACTTTTTTGCTAATTCATACTATTTACCTTGATAACTCAAAGGATTTAATGTTAATGAAACTGTACTTAATACCACCGAAAAATTATACTAAGAATGCTAATGTCCATAGAAAGATGTGTAACCCGATTATAGTACTGATATGGATTTAAGATGTCGCTAGTCCTTTAAACTGCGACATGGTCGTCGTCACAATTCTGCTTGACTTGAAATTGAAACCGCAGCTAACTCATTCGTAATACTACGAAGAAAAAATGCTACTTGTTATGAATATATTTTGCATTAGTCTTATCAGTAAAATTATTAATTTTATATTTTATTTGCAAAACACACTAGGTTCTCAAGATATGGAGTTGAAAACATTATTTCTGGAAACATATTGTTTACGTCATTTAATGCAGTCAAATTTGAACTACTTAAATCTTAAATTGCGGACATAAACCAATACTACGTTTCTATATTATCCATATTTTTATCGACTTTTATAGCGGCTTGGACATTAGCTGACTAAAAATACATAAGCGCCATCTAGTTTTAAGCAAATTTTTCGTGGGTACACTTTTTTATATGAGATTTTCATTCTTCTCGTGTTGAATTTATTGTAGAAAACCCTGTCGGTACTGCTAAATGTTGTTGCAATATTGTTTGTAATTTGCACATATACCTATGTTTTTTAACGTGTTATGACTAATTTTATGTATTTGTAGACACTGTAGCTAACACAGTACACACCACTGTAGATACCACTAAGATCGTAGCTGCATCGGCAGTTGAAAAGGGTACACATGCGATTGGTAGTGCGAAAGGTAGGCACATTTGTACGTTTTTGTATATTTGAGTAAAAAAATATTCAGTTTCCTAAAATCTTCATTATGTGTTCATCTAGATACAATGGCAAACACAGTTCACGCAACGGTAGACACGACTAAAAACGTAGCTTCCTCGGCAGTTGATAAAGGCACAGCTTTTATCGGTAGTGCTAAAGGTAGTCCCACCATTACTTTGTTTTAGTAAAGTTATTATTTTCGAGGTTACAAAAATTGATTGGCTTTTTCATATATTTTTAGATACCGTAACAAACACCGTTAGTGCTACTGTAGATACAACAAAAAATGTTGCTGCTGCGGCAGTAGACAAAAGCACTTCACTGATCGGTAGTGCTAAAGGTAGATATCATGCTATATAATTCATTGTTTCAAATCGGATAGACAAACAGTTTAATATACCCTCTGCTATATTTTAGATAGTGTAACTAATGCCGCACAAACTACGGTAAACACAACCAGAAATGTAGCTTCTTCAGCCTTCGACAAAGGCACATCCATAATTGGAAGTACTAGAGGTATTTTTGGATTATATAAAAAGTTTTTTTTTTAATATAAAATATACTAACAGCTTCGTTATTAATCATATATATGACAAATAAATAATAATAATTTAGTTTGTTAAAATAATAATATAAAGAAAAAATAGTGTAAATAATAATAATATTATAATAATGGGTTTGCAATATTTATAGAAACATAAAACAAAGTTTTATTATTTTAGACACAGTAACAAACACTGTATATGGGACCGTAGACGTAACCAAAAATGTAGCCGCATCTGCGGTAGAGAAAACTAGCTCGCTTGTAGGAGCTGCTAAAGGTATCATATAATCATATTTATGCATATTTATAATTTTATTATGGTTTTACTATATATATTTACGTTTTTTATTTATTTTCTCGTTAGATACATTGGCAAGCACAGTAGACACAACAAAAAATGTAGCATCCAGTGCTGTAGATAAGAGCGTATCATTCATAGGAAATGCCAAAGGTATTGCTGAATATTCCACTTTCATAATTAATTGAATATTTAGCAGACATACTAAGCTAATTTTATTTATTGTAGATAGCGTAGCAAGCACTGTTAATAGCACAGTAGATACAACAAAGAGTGTGGCTGGGTCAGTCGTTGAGAAAGGCACTGCAATTATTGGCGGTGCTAAAGGTACTCTAGTTTTTATGTTCTCTTAACTTTTTTAGTTTATAGAACTTTCGCAGCAATATCTATATCATTGCCATATTTCATACCCATTTAGTTTGATAAAACTTAGCGTGTCACATAAGATGTCCTTAAACATGTTTAATATTGGGTTGCATGAGGTTCTTCCTATTTCTACTTTCTGTTCTTACTTTACTTTCGCTTTTTCTTTAGATTCTGTAGCAAACGTACTATCAAAAACAACAGAAACAACTGAAGCCGCTTCCGAAAGTGCCAGTAAGGCTGCTGCAGATGCTAAAGGTATTTTTTTTTACGTCGACTAACCTTTCAGCCTTCTGCTTAATTTCTTCAATTTCTTTTTTAATACAGTCTTTCACAACGGTGTTAGACCACCAAAAGAAGCCGCTTATGGTCTTGACATCAATGGTAACCCTATCAGCCATTTCAAAGGTAACAACTTGCTTGGAGCTTTACGTGTTGTCCTCTTGTCTGTGACTACTACATTTTAATGATGTACGTGTGTATTTTAACGTGTTGTTTTTATAGGTTTAGTTGTAACCGAAATCGAATCTGTGAAAGGTTTTACAGAACCCACTGTGAAATATGGAAAGGATATTGTTGAACAGTCTTCTGGTATATCCAAGTTATTATTACAACTAGCTTACTTAATCTTAAAGCCTTGGAGTTAAATAATGTTATAGTGTGGCTGATATTAACCTAGAAATCTTAAAAAACATCTATAAAATGCGATGATACAGTAACGATAAAACGTGTGAGCTTGCGTTTAATACAGATATCGAGCTTGTTTGACGTGTGAACATATCTGACGTGTGAACCGATCGTATTAAGGATATCTCTTTTGCAGACACCATCAACACAACAGTAGACACGACGAAGAAAGCGGCGGAAGACGTCAAGTCGCAGGCTGTGAAGGCAGCTGAAGAGGCCAAAGAAAAGGCGAGGCTCGCTGCTGAGGCCGCTAAGGAAGAAGCTAAGAGGGCTGCTAGTGAGTTTATCTCAAAAAACTACTTTATTTAGGAACTTCGCGATTCGCGAAGTAGTAGTTGCAAGCTATAAATATATTTATATACATATACCCCGAATTAGTCGACTAAACACAAACTTTTGCCCTCCAGATGCAGCAGTCGAAGAATCAAAGAAAGCTGCAGAGAAGGCCGCAGCTGACGCCAGCAATGCTGTCCACTCCACCGTGGACAACACCCTGAAGCGGGTAGAGAATGCCGCCGATCAGGGAATCAAGAACGCGGGACAGGTCGTGGATAACAAGCTCAAGGACGCAGACAAATTCCTCAACGAGAAGAGAGAAAACGTAAGCAATGATGAAGCAACTTCAGTATATTCACAAGATCTGTCTAAAGTCATCTTTAGGATTTTGTTTAGGGAGAGGGGAGTGCAATCAAGGTATCCACGCCCGACCTCACCAATACAACTTCATTTTAACATAAAGAAAAAAAAACTTTTTCATAATCACCTATGTCCAGCATATGCAAGTAGGATCTTCTAATGCGCGCTGTTGAGCCAGATCTTCAGCTTTTCGCAACCAGGACCCGTACCGTGAGGTCCTTATTGCGATGATTGTTGGATTCAGCCGTCGACTACGCGAACGTGAATCTTATCCCAAGGTGATACGGTTCGCAGTCTAGCAGCGTACCCCGGGCCAGGGCCCGTACCATGAGGGTACGGGCCCTGGCCTCTTGTAACAGTCGCTTAACAAGCCTGGCTCGACTACGTTTTAGTCTTATTATGGAAAAAAATATAGGTATGACATAGATAAAATCCTGTAAAGTTTCTTTGGTAATGGTAATGATGACACTTTTTCAACTACTATTTCCAGTTGGTGTCCGGCCTAAATACGGCTGCTCATGATGCGTCCACAGGCGCTGCAGGACTGCTGAGCAAAGGCCTGACTAGCTTTGGCAAGTAAGCTCCCACCACCGATATCCCTACCAGAAGCCATCGTCACATTCGGGAGACCAGCATCCTGTATTACTGACAGATAAACTCTATTTTTCACATAGGATGGGTAATTTTTGAGGGCTATTCAGATCAACTATGCAGCACAGGCTTAAAATAGGTAAAACCTCGGCATGCGTTTATCATTGTTTTTTTTTTCATAAGTGACCCAATTTTTATAAATGGATAAACTATAATATTCAAATTAAAATTAAATGTCGATTCGTGCCGCACTGCCGTTCATGAATATCTATCACTATATAGCAGTTAACTGAATTATGGACATAATTTTGCTAGTTGACTGCTTCATAGTTCATGGGCGGTAGCTTGGTACATTCATGGTTCATAATATAATGTTTCTTATCAGGACTTAACCACGCTAAAACTAAAATCAATTCAAATCGCGAAAGTTTTAAAGTTACATTCACAGTTCAATTAAAACTATTCTGAAGAACCACATGCTATCTGTTAATGAGGAGCTTACCTAGAACTACATATATTATATATATACCTAGATTTCTTCTGAAGCTTGACCAGAAAAAAATATCTATCTTTCAGGGAAATGTCTAAGAATCTCAGCACAGATAAAATGTTGTATAAAATGTAATTCATATATTTGTTTTCCTGGTCAAGCTTCGTCAAAATAAAAATAAAAGTTTTGATGTTGTACGATGTATTTTGTAAATAAACAGATCAAACGTTAAAAATACTGTAATATTGTATCGTATAAATAACTGTCAGAATTAAGTAAGTTAAGATTATTTTTATTTATAGTTAAGCATTTTTTAATCGCACAATATAAGTGGTTTAGTTTTTTAAACACATACTCGGAATACGAATCATACCTTCATTGTATGTATGTTAATAAAAATATGTTTTTTTAGAAGTGCCCGCTGCACTAAAAAGCTATTATTTGGTTTTATCACTTCTAAATCAATTTCATATTTTAAATGTTTACAAGTAGGTATATTATTGCCTGCAATAAATATTATATTTTTTAATTAGTCACAAAATTGCAATCTCATTTATTTTATCTCGTTTAGTTAAGCGCGTAGATATAAATATGTTAAGATTTTGTATGCATTTCGAATGCATTTTGCTTTTAAATGTCCTGAATTTCATCGGCTACGTACAGCTTGGCTTATACCGTCCATGTTAGCCACAGATGATCTATTTATCTGTGATGTTAGCTTATGCAAACTACAGACCGAATGCAACTGTGTTCAGCTAAAAAATGTGTATAGCTACAAACCCTGAAAAAATATATTTACCTACTTTCATGAGTCGTTGCCTTACTGCTTAGCAGTCTATTTTGAGATGAAACATTTTAAAATCAATAATTGACTACGCTTTTTTCCCCATTCGGGTCTCTTGGTTTCGGGCCGTCTGCACATTCATGATATTGTGTCTGCAACGATATTTATAGAATACGTTGACATTATATTCGTGCGTAGTACATATATCTATATCGATGGATACAATACTAGTGTCTGTACCTATATAAAATTACATTTTATTTAAAATAATTTGAGGAATAAGTTTGTATCTTACGTTCATGTTAAAATCTTTATCTTGTTTTGCTATTAACGTGAGATTATTCTGTTTTCTAAGTGTTGTAATAAATATACATACCATCCATAACTGTTGGTTTTAATATATATATTAAAATATCATAACTGTCGAATAGAAGTAAATATATAATAAGCTAAAAACAACATGAACGTGGACAAGACGAAAATCATGTAAAATGCCCACGTTATACCCGTACCGGTAGTCGTTGGGAACAATACGCTCGAAGTTGTTGACCATTATAACTACCTTGGACAGACTGTCCAGTTAGGTAAGTCTAACTTCGACAAAGAGGTCGCCCGAAGAATCCAACTCGGATGGGCAGCGTTCGGGACATTGCGTGATATCTTCTCGTCCAAAATCCCGCAGCGCCTGAAGACAAGGGTCTTCAACCAATGTGTGTTGCCGGTGATGACTTGACCACTGGCCTTTTGAAAAACAGCGAGCAATGGAGAGAGTTCTTATTCTTATTCGAGATGGGGGCGATGAGTCCTGCACTGACGTCCCGCATGGGGTGTATTGTGCATTTCCCCCTGCCAGCGTCTACCCGAGCCAACCCAGCTCCTTGAAATAATGGAGCGAGGCTCTTGGCCGCTGGCATAGCTGCTCCAGTGGTTTAGATTGGTGTTAACAATGATGATGAGACCAAGTCAAGCTGTCGGGATGACATGGGTGATGTTGAAGCTGCCTCAAGCAACCTAGTGGCGATTCTAGCTTCTTCTGTGGCTGTACAGTGCCACAGCACATGTTCTACTGTTTCGTTCTTCTGCATGCAACCACGACACAGCGGACTGTCCGTAGCTCCTATTTTGTACAAGTGACTATTCAAATTGCAATGACCGGTTATGAGGCCTACCAGTAAGCGAAGGTCCTGTCGTTGCAATTTCAATAGATTGTTTGTGATTTTTCTGTCGAGGGTTGGAAGGCGGCCTTGGAGTGTTGACAGGGCTTTCTTGTCCCGCGCATTTTGTTGTTCTTTTTCGGTGTGGAGAGAGTTTATTTGAATCCGGAACGAGGATATTGTAAGATATTGAAGTGGCAATGGGCAGGCCACATCACTCGAAGAACCGATAACCGACGAGGAAGAAAGGTTCTTGGGTGGCGACCTCGAACCGGAAGACGAAGCGTAGGCAGGCCTCCCACTAGGTGGACCGACGACATTGTGAAAGTCGTGGGCAACCGGTGGATGCAAGTGGCACATTGTCGGTCGATGTGGCGGTCTAAGGGGGAGGCCTATGTTCAGCAGTGGACGTCTTCTGGCTGATAATGTAATATAAATAATATATTGATTAGAAATTTAATGGCAAAAAATATTTTCTGTAACAGGAGAATACGTTTGTATGCAATAGACTTTCTAAAACAAAGAACTTTCTATGCGACCGCACATAGAAAGTTATCTCTAAATTGAAATAAATTAAAACTTGTATGGAAAACACGAGAATTATTATTGTGTATACATTAAATTATCTTAAATGATACAATAAAGAATTTGTTGCAAAAACATTTTTCAATGTAACTTTCGGTAAATTAAAAAAAAAACAACACAACAATGAATAAAAAATACATTGAATGTGCAAAAGAGAGTGATCAGTTTCCTTCTCTTTGTAACAGAGACAAGGTTATATTCAAACTTCAACTGTGCCGAAATATCGGGAACTCAACAAAAATAATAATCGTGATAAATATCCCGTGAGTACTAATAGTAACGTTATATTCGTCCAAGTTTCAAATGATTCAGTATAATTATACTTTGTAGATGACTGCCGTAAACAATACCTCTTACCTACCTATATGAAAATTATCCAAAACAGTTTCAGGAAACAATGTTATGTCATAATTTGCACATTAGATCACCTGACACGTCCTTCAGTTATCTCGCCTATATATGGGGCTGAGGCACGCACCTCGGTATCATATGGAGATTGATTACGGCCGCGAACATGTCAGGTAATGGGAACATTTATAAACTATTCAACAGTGTTTTTTTAAACAGTTCATAATATTATAATACGATTAATTTTGTACTGGTGAAAATTAAGAAAAAAAAGTGAAAAAAGAGGATGTCTGGTCCAAAGAGGAATATATCCTTCAAAACAAGTTCAAAATCGACCCTTTGATGTTACTAGAAATTGTGTGATAATAATAAAATTAATATTTTTGTATTTATGTACAGGGTTATCAGGAAAGGGTATGTGCTAAGCCCATAGTTAAAGTTATTCATGATTATGAATAACTTTAACTATGGGACAAACCCTGAAATCGAGAAAAAAAAGTTAGCTGTTCCATACATTTTTTCGAGTGTCATTGACATTTTTCTATGGAATAGCTGATATTTTTGTCTCATTTTCAGGGTTGGTCCCATGAAAAAAGTTGTTCATAATGATGAGCAAGTACTATGAGCCCTTTTTGGCTTAGCATACCCTTTCCTTATAACCCTGTATATAGTTTTTTTACCTTTCCAGTGCTCCGTGACTTTTTCCTGGTAGAGGTAGATAATATATAATTCCTGTTTTTCTTTTAGATACAGTTTCAAGCGCCATACAAGCGACAGTGGACGCAACTAAAAATGCTGCGGCAACAGTTGTTGATAAAGGCAGTTCACTGATAGGTAGCGCTAAAGGTAACAAACAGTATTTAGTAGCAAAAATAGACAAAAAGAGAAAATCATTTGTGACTTTTTGTCCTTTTCGTAGATTACTTACTAACACTACATAAAATTATGTGCTCTTGTCTATTTGTGCTAACATTTTCGTGTTAATTTTGTGGTCATTAGTTCAGTTGTTTGAGTGATCGCACCACAGTAGCGCCGTCGGCGAGCGGATGAAAACAGAACATCATTGCTAGTGCGAATGGTACGTATCCAGTAATTTTCCCACTTGCGCTAACAATCACACTATTGTACCACGTATACTTGTAAAGTACCTAATGATTTTATTGTTCTAATTTTTTTAGACATTCAAACATACCACTCTAATGCGTGCTAAATAGTGCGGCGGCTGTCAATGAACAAGAAACAACGCTTTTCAGTACCTTTTCAGTATTCAGTACATATTTAGAGGTTCTTACAAACTTGTTTACACTTAATGTACTTGCTGATTCCCGAGACTTTGTATAGGAGCTTGGTTTAGAGCTTGAGACCGAGGATCGGCTTGCAAAGTAAAAGTGAGCATTTTGTTTTAATAAAACGGGAATACTCAAGTTAAATTGAGTCGGTTATTCCGACCATAGTTTCGATCACATTCGTGACACGAACGCGACCTCGTCTTGCCTTGCACTGCGAGATGCGGCGCGGATGTGTCAAAACCACGACAGTTTTTATAGTTATAAAGTGACTAACTTCCATAACATAGATATTATATGTTCCATATCATTTCCGTTCCATTTCTATAGTGCTAGGGCTCTTCTGCAGAGTACTCCTGGGGTATACCACACTTTTGCCAGTTAATAAGCCGCCAAGCAGTAGTGTGCAAACATAACTGTATTCCGAATTTAAGGGCAATGTTTCCCTCGTAATTACTGGGCTTTAAGAGATTTAACATCTAATATCTCAGGGTGATGAGCGCAGTGCATTGCCGCTTTTGAAGTCCAAAATTCTTGTTGGCACTGAACTGTTATGGGCAAGCGTCAAGCTTAACATCAGGTTAGCGACATGCTCGTCTCGTCACCAAGTCACAAAAAAAAGGTATTAGGTACTTTCTATGGGTACCATCTAAGGTACTATATGGAAGTACCACACCTTTGCCAGTTATTCAACCGTCAAGCAGTAGTGTGCAAACATTACTGTGTTCCGGATTGAAGGGCAATGTTTCCAGCGTAATTACTGGGCACAGAGATTTAATGTCAAAAAATGTAATATATATTAAAGGCGATGCACGTATGTATGTTCCCTATAGACTCCAAAACGGCTCAATCGATGTTGATGAAATGATCAGGGAATCTTCTGATTAGTGCGGCGAGTGATCCTGTGAAGTTTGGTGCCAATGCGTAGCCGGGGCGGGTATAGCTAGTAGTATTATAGACGTCGGTGTTCTAGAGTAAATTTCCGGTTTAGGATGTGCGTTGTCAGTCCAGCTACTTAAGAGCTTCCCTAAGTAAGTATGGTATAATAATTTAAATTTTATAATTTTAGAGACCGTATTTGGTACAGCTGAAGCAGCCAAGAATGAAGCGGAAGAGAATACTGGCTCGTTTTTAGATACTGCTAAAGGTATACACACGTTAAACTTTTTATTATTATTTATTATTTTATTATTAATTAAATATGTACATTAGCAAAGAATAATATATACATCTAAAAAGTTCAGTGCTGTAGACAAGATCGTAACATTCTTAGGAAATAAAATTACAAAGATACTGCTAAATATAAAATTAATGTTATGAAGTCAAGCACATTGAATATTCACCATAACTTTCTAGCCTACTTGTATATTTTTTTTTTTAAAAGAATGGTATCTATTCTTGCAGCCAGTGCTGTAGACAGGATAGTAACATTTGTATGAAATGAAAATGTATACTGATAAGTATAAAATTAATGTTATGAAGTGATTGAATATTTGCCAAAATTTATATACTTTTTATTTGTTGTTATTTTACTATTCAAATAGAAATGTACATACATAACAATCACAGATACAAAAAAAAAATGCAGCCAGTGCTGTTAATCAAATCGTAACATTCTTAGAGATTACAAAGTTACTGCTAAATCTAAAATGATTGAATACTTATTATAATTCATTTAATATTTCTTATAGATGGTGTAGCAAGCGCTGTAGACAGTACGAAGAGCGTGGCGGGATCAATTTTTGACAAGGGAGTGTCGTTTGTTGGTGGTGCAAAAGGTAGTACTACATTTTATGACGTTTTCAATCCGAGTTTTATATGTACTTTTGAGTTATTTTTTGTTTTTAGTTGTCTTTTTTTTCATCATCATCATCCACAGCCTTCCTTATCCCACTGCTGGGTATAGGCCTTTCTCTTGCTATGCCATCTGCCTCGGTCCTGTGCTAATCTAGTCCAGGTTCGACCCGCGATGGTGACGATATATACATGTCTTTTTTTTATTGAAAAAATAAATAAAACATAGACATGGCAGTGGTAGACATACATTTAACGGCAAAAAAATAGTTTCTGTACTGTCATTATTTAAGGAGAAAACAGAATACGTTTTATATGGAATACTTAGACGGTCGCCAATTTTTATTAGTCGGTATAATATAGTCGGCGATATAGTTTCTGCATGATTTCTTTATAAACCATGTCCAATTTATAGTTGGAATACACAATTAAAATTATCTATACTTTCTAAAAATAAGTAAAAAAACGTGACCATCATTTAAATTTGAACATGCGAGTGATAGAGGAACATAGTTTTTTTTTGTTTGAGATCTCGCTTCCTTATTTGTATACAAATGCAAAGGAGTGCTTAATTTTTTTTTTAAGTTCCTTTTCGTCAAAATAAGAAAAGATTATTCTGTTTCAGAATCCGACGACACGGCGAAGTAGAGCAGCGGAAGGACAAGACAAAACGAGACAAAGTAATGCCTACGTTCTTTATTTATAAAAATAATGTACAAAAATATGGAAATTTAAAGTTAAAAAAAGAAGACAAAATAATATACTTTATTTATACATACTTAATACCTGATTACGAAAATATGGAAGTGAGAAAGGACATAAATAAATAAAATACTAGCTAAGCACTGTGTATAGATTACTATTTTAATAAGTAGGTACATAATAAACCACATTCATAATATTATAAATTATAATAAAAATATGTAACATACCAACCGTTTGTAGTTAAGTTTTATTTAATTTAATTTACTTAATAATTTTTTAAACAAAGCTTGTTGGAGAAATAAAGTGCCTCTAAGAAGGCTTTATTATTAACTAGTTGTTATCGGCGAATTCGTTCGCGTGGACATAAAAAAATATCCTATGTCCGTCTTTATGATATACAGTATAGCTTCAAAGTTACATATAAACATATATACGTACCTCCCTACTATATGTATCAAACATACAAGTGAAGAAAATAAAACGATTACAGGGTTATAAGAAAAGAGCATGCTTAGCAGAAAAGGGCTCATTGTACTTATCATTGCACTAAAACTGCGCTTGTGAAATCCCTCTTATTCCCAATATTGGACTACGCCGACGCCTGCTATCTAGATTTAACCGAAGAGCAACTTGACAAGTTGGAACGTTTACAAAATTTCTGCATTCGGTTCATATTTGGTTTACGCAAATTTGATCACATTTCGGAATTTCGTCAAAAGCTCAAATGGTTGCCTATCCGCCTTCGCCGTAATTCTCATATCCTATCCTTTCTCTACAAAATACTGTTTATTCCTACTACCCCAATATATTTGAAGGAACGCTTTAAATATATTCAAGCTCACTCCTTTTCCTTGCGTTCCTCTCGCGCCCTCCAGCTAAAGATTCCTATATCTACCCACGTAAATCTTTCCTATTGTAAGTCTTTTACTGTGCAAGCTGTCCTGCTCTGGAACGAGCTGCCTGTGTGTATTAGGCAGGCTAAATCTCTTTCTATATTTAAAAACCTCGTTTATAAGCATTATCTTTCTGAGTGTTAATTGGTACGTATGTATAATTATGTATTATTCGTTTTAAAGTATATATTTTACATATATATAGTTTGTATTTATCGTATGTATATTTATGTTTTTCATATTATTATTATTTTTATGTATCTACACCACCGACCGTAGTTTATATGTCATAATTCTGTCCATACAAAGGTTGTCTGGAAGAAATCGCTTTAGGCGATAAGGCCGCCCATTATACTACCGTTTTTTTAATATTATTGTTTTTTTAAGTTTGTCTGTTTTGGTGTATAATAAAGTTATATTGTATTGTATTGTATTGTATCATTATGAACAACTTTTAGTATAGGAACAACCCCGAAATAGGTTTGAATTAAATTTAAAAAATATAAGAATTCACACTCAACGAAATGTATGAAATATCTGTAAGTTTTATTTACGATTTCGTATTTGGTCCCGTAGTAAAAGTAGATAGGAATGATAAACTGTAGGTACTTATAATAAAAAAAGGACTCGACGAAGCTCATAAAAAAGAATTCAGTTTTTCGTTGGTTTGTTACAAAAAACAAAATCTCCGTCAGCAAAAAATCTGCCTGGAAAATGAAGAAAAACTCAAACAGCTTAAGTAGGACCTACAAGCAACTCATATAAATCCGTTAACTAAAATTCAGTGTACTTTAGCATGATACCCCAAAGATTGAGTTTGAAATCAGTTTTTTAGCCTACGTGCGGCAATATTATACTCACTTTAGAGACATTTTGTCAAGTCTCTGTAAAAAGTTTATATGTGGATTACTTTAGAGATATTTGTAATTTTTCAAGCCACTATGCAATGTCCTAGCTAAATAATCAACACAATCATAGTGCCTCAATAAAAATTTGAGTTTTACGCGCTTTTCGACTACGCCGGAAGTTGGCATCACTTTTTTCATTTGGGATACCATTATAAAAAATATTTTCTACCATGCAAAAATGCAATACTAAGCAAAATCAAAACGCAAATATTTTCTCAAATGTCAGCTTGACTCTTGACATTGAAACTGACAGACACACTGACAATTCAACTTGTACTTATTTTGTAAATAACAAAAATGGCAGCGATAGTCCGTGCTGGGTACTCATTTGCTAAAAATGCAGTGATTTCAACTTCAATTAGATCTGTTTGCACAACGAAACCATTAAATATAAAACAGAGTAAGTTTCCTCGCATTATTCTAAAGTTGTCTGAAGCAGTTTTCTACTATAACCTCACTACCTAATTTGAGAACCAGTAATTTTATATAATAACTCTTTTGCAGTTCAGGAACGCACTGAGGGTACGAGTCTAATAGTAGAGGCCGTCACTGTGCCGTCTCCTAGATCAGAATTGCTTGTGAGGCCTGAAAAAATTAAGTCCTTAGTAGAGGCTAATGAGGCTGTTCTCGAGTCTTACGAGAGACCCGTTAGTGAAGGAAAGACTCCATGCTACATGTGCGCGTTGGGGCTGGACGTAAAACACACTGATGTGCTTATCCTTAGCCAGTTTGTGAGGTCCGATGGATGTATGTTGCCGAAGCGAATAACAGGGCTTTGTCGCAGGCAGCAGACGAAGATTGGAAAGATGGTCTCCATGGCACAGAAAGCTGGTAAGTTGAATGTAAAAAGATAGTTCTATCCTAGACATTCATCATATAGTGTCACCGAAGAATGGAGATTATTTCAAAACAACCATTGGCTGGCTTATCTCACTGCAACCCACCCAGCGGGCTTATCCTCTAACTTTGAAACATTCGTGATTCTGTTGCGAGAGCATGCCATCCCGCTCGTACCATCTTAGTTGCACTATGCGCGGACCTGCTCGCCGACTATCACTATCGCTTTCAGAGTTACAGGATAAGCCCGCTGGTTTTATACCAAACACAACAATTGCGAAAGTAGTGACCACTATCGCCTTCACAAATGCATTGCGAGATGCATGCTGTAGGTATTTGTAATGAAATTTGTATTTTGCAATGTGTGCAGTGCAAAATAGGAAGTTGTATTTCTTTTATTGTCATTTCAGTTGTCTGTACTACTCAGCTGTACTATTATTTATTATGTGCTATCTGTTTACTCTATGTGACTTAGTAAAACATGAGCGAAAACACTTTTCTATCATTAGTAGTTCTGCAAACAGTAGACCTCGCGAGCACAAATTTTTCCCACAAACCGTCGACAAGTTTCATCAGGATTGGTTGAAAAATACGACCCGTATGCGAGTAGCAACATGCTGACCATGATAACAATTTATGCCAGGTGAAGCACTTTTGTTCTCCTTGCTCATTTGGTCAATAACCATTTATAATCATCTATTAAATTTCCCCAAGCCGCCTGCCAAGAGTGGGGATTATGGCAACCCACCAATTTTCTAAGTGGTGAATGATGATGATAATGAATAAATTTTGCAGGTCTAATGATCAATCTCACACCAAACAAGAGCAAAAAAGATCCCAGGAAAAGGAGAGATTGGAAGAAATTCAACACCTACTTTGATGAAAATACCATCTTCATGAAGAGGATTCCAAAGCAAGAGGACATTTTCAAACGATAAACTTTAGACTTTTGTAAATATGGTAATAATAAACTATTTAGCTTGTACTAAGCTTGTTTTCTGATAACAGTTCAATTTCAGTAGGCAGAAAATATCAAGTCATCATACAGTAGCTAGCGAAAGGCCTACTTCACTCTGAGCACAAAGCATATAGTCTTGAAATCTGCAGTCTGGGCCACTTATGTTCAACCTAATGAGTGCAAAGTGACAGTCCAATCTCTCTTGCCTTCTCGCACGCACTGTGCTCCTGGAGATATTCATCACTGGTAGATATCTGGGACATTTTTGCACACATGGTCATCTGACCCCAAACTAAGCAAAGCTTGTAATATGGCTGCCAGTGACTGATATACGTACATAGATATTTTTAAATACATACTTATATAGATATTAACACCCAGACATAGAAAAAACACAAATATTCATCACATGAATGTTTGTCCTAGATGGGAATCGAGCCCACGCCCCCAAACAGAGAAGGTAGGTTCACTACCAACTGAGCAACCGGGGCAGTCACATAGAACTGTGCATGCTTTAACTTTGTTGCAATGTATTGAGAGCCTCTATTTATTTGTTACCTCTGTACTATAATGCTGCACTAGCAATATAGTATAAAAGATTATTTTCTTCACCCACATACAAAAATTTATATTTTTAGATAAACTTTTACTTCTATTCCCAACATCCTAACCTAACTTCCTTTCTAACTAATATTATAAATGCGAAAGTAACTCTGTCTGGGTGTTTGTGTGTAAGGGTCGGAGATGGATATAGGCTACCTTTTTTTTTTAGGTACACTTACGACGTTGCCGGTAACAGCTACTTGTGAAATAAAGACAAAATCATTCAGCATCATAATTTATTTTTCGTTGTCTGTTAATGTTTAAATTACATTCCCCAACATACAAAACAAATAACACTGATCTGCAATATTTACTATGATATAATTGATAGTATCAAAAACAATAGATGGAAACAAATTTATGTGTCAGTAACTCTTATTCTGTTAACTTGTTAATAGGCATAATTAAATTGTGCTAAAACCAGATCAAAACTCATAAACTAAATGAAAATGCATTCTCTGCAAATACCTTTTTTTTTTAGGTACACTTACGACGTTGCCGGTAACAGCTACTTGTGAAATAAAGACAAAATCATTCAGCATCATAATTTATTTTTCGTTGTCTGTTAATGTTTAAATTACATTCCCCAACATACAAAACAAATAACACTGATCTGCAATATTTACTATGATATAATTGATAGTATCAAAAACAATAGATGGAAACAAATTTATGTGTCAGTAACTCTTATTCTGTTAACTTGTTAATAGGCATAATTAAATTGTGCTAAAACCAGATCAAAACTCATAAACTAAATGAAAATGCATTCTCTGCAAATAACTAGCAATCATTATCATTTATAATTTATTACCCTAATTGAAGTTTCTTAGCCATTTTCTATAAATAAATATTGCCTAAAAGTTGACATAATCTCTTATGTGTATACACATAATAAAAAATGCAGTCTATAAGTAAATTCCTCATGCCCAGGGACCGTGCCGGCGTTTTTGGTTTCATTTCACAAATGTCACTTCACAGCCTTTCATAGAGATACAAATAGCCGAGGTCCTTGGGGGGGTTTTCTGAGAGAGCCACCTGTAACAAAATACATTGCTGACTTAGATTTAAGTCTACTTATAAAAAAATTATAACTGTCAATGCAACGCACGCACATGTGTTGCCAGCAGGGGCGTAGCTACCGCCGTATCAGCCGTATCAATGATACGGGGCCCCCGGGCTACAGGGGCCCCTAACGTTGTTTCTTTGAAAAAGTGACCCTTCATTAGGGCCCCCAACTAAGTTTTGATACGGGGCCCCTCTATGGCAAGCTACGCCACTAGTTGCCAGTGATGACATATGGAACTGAAACATGGTCCTTGACTACTGGCGTTTTGGAGAAACTCAGATTCGCACAGCGGGCAATGGAGAGAGCTATGCTGGAAGTTTCTTACATTTTGCCCTTGATTCGTCTAATTTTCATTCATTCACTATCTTCAACACACTGATTAAAATGAATAAACCCATAAAAATTAAACAAAATGATCGAGTACTATCCCCCGAATATTCATTCATTCACTATCTTCAACACACTGATTAAAATGAATAAACCCATAAAAATTAAACAAAATGATCGAGTACTATCCCCCGAATACTGAAACGTTTATTAACTTTGACGACAGATTAAGTCTATTGCTGCCTTTGTCATTTGCTTAGTGCCAGACAAAGGCAGTATTAGAATTAATCTGTTGTCAAAGTTAACGAACGTTTCAGTATTCGGGGGTATGACGGTTGAATCCATACCTTATTGTCATTGAATATGACCCATCGTCCGTCATGCAGCACGTGGCACACATAATGTCCCACCATCGTAGACGTGCCCATGTGCGATATGAACGCTATCAGCCTGTACTCTGAAATAAATATAATGACAATATGATTTGTAAAGAAATAAAAGTTGCTTGGAGTAGTAAAGCAAAGCACGGTAGTAACTTTCTAACACTTGGCTGGCTAGTAATCATAAAAAAAAAACAGCAGCACTTGAGATCTTGGTCCTATTCCAAGCTCTTGCAAATTTTGGGTGGCACTGACCTGTTACGGGCAAGCTTGATGCTTAACATCATAAGAGCGACTCGCTCGTCTTGTCAATCAGTACCATAAAAAAAAATATGTCTAAACAGGGCAATCCAAGTGACAAAATAAAATAAAAAGTGGCAAATAAAGGTTGAATTGGTAGAATGCCAAAGTCTCTTCCCACCAGAGAACTAAACAAATTTATTTATTTATTTATATAACTAACACGGTGAAACCAATTAGATTAGCTAATCAAATCAGAAATAGAATTAAAAATACACAGTCATTAGAGATTAAAAATTAAAAATAGAAACAGCTCAAAGTAATGGTAAATTAAAAATTATGATCAATGTCAGGTACAAATACAATATAAAACAATGTCAAGATATATTATTGAATGTCAAAAAGGAATTAACCAGAAGTCAAAGTCACACTGAAATAAATAGTCCCATTCATCATCACCAAAGTTATCATTAAAATTCAGCAAAGCGCCATTGACTAACACCATACAATACAACACCGAGTTCGTAGGCACAGTACACAATAGTATATAATTTATGTTATTGTAATGTTTATGACAATTTTTTATATTGATGACATATATACATTTAATTAATATCTTGCTACTCTATTGTATTAGGGAATCTCCTGTAATGATAAATAAATAAATATCTGGGACATTTTTGCACACACGGTCATCTGACCCCAAACTAAGCAAAGCTTGTAATATGGCTGCCAGAGACTGATATACGTACATTGATATTTTTAAATACATACTTATATAGATATTAACACCCAGACATAGAACAAACACAAATATTCATCACATGAATGTTTGTCCTAGATGGGAATCGAACCCACGCCCCCAAACACAGAAGGTAGGTTCACTACCAACTGAGCCACCGGGGCAGTCAATAGTGTATTGTTTTAATAAGTAATAAGTTAATAAGTAAGTGTTGTATGTGCTCACTCTCGGGCCCGTCCCCGCAGCCGAGCGCGGCGGGCGCGGCGGGCACGGCGTGCCGGCCGGGCGGGGCGGGCGGCGCGTCCAGCTCGTCCGCGTGGCTGAAGATCCAGTCGACGGCGCGGCCCACGTCGCCGGCCGCGGCCGCCAGCGCGCGCGCCGCCTGCGCCCGCGTGAACCCCATGCCCATTATCTGCTCCACGCTGGCCTCGTCCAGCGCGCACGCGCTGCCGCCGTCTGGCGCACGCGACACGTATTATTACTCAAAGAAAAAAACCAGATTGGCGATAGGACAGCCTTGTTGTGCCTATCTCAAATGTATTATAAATGGATAGATAAACTCTTTTTTGTTCACACCAGATCGTACATAGCTAGGACAGAAAACAAAACATTTTAACTAGTGTAAGAAATGGCGGCCTTATCGCTGAAAGCGATCTCTTCCAGGCAACCTTGGGATGGAGAGGATCGTAGAAGTTGTAAATGACGGGGTGTACAATAATGGAAATTATGCGACATGACAATTATACCTACTCTAAACTACACTAAATACTCATATAGACATATTACAAACTAATAGTATTATTCTTGTAATTGTCTTTTTCGTTCTTCGTTCTTCTGTCATGGAAGAAAAAAAAAAAAAAAACTTCTTCTTTTGTATCCTTTAAAACAAGTTGCTTTTTTATTCAGTTACTTAGCAACCTTTAAAAACCTAGGTATTTTTTGCTTCGTCGGTCGTCGGTAGTTCCTTTAAAAAAACATGCAGCTATTCTCAGTCGATCAATCTTAAAAAAACATGTATTCTTATTTACGGTTATGCTGTGCCCCTGACCTGCGTCAGAGCAGCACCCTTATTATGAACGCTCGTGATTCTGATTGTGATAGCATGCCATCCCGGTCGTACCAAGTTACTCGCAGTATGCGCGGTCCCGCTCGCGCACGACCGATGCACGATGAGCGGCCCGGTGTGCTAGACAGCAGAGTGCAGGCTACATACCGGCGGCGGCGCCGGGCGGCTCGAACTTGTTAGCGAAGTCCCAGTCGTTGATGTGCTCCATGAGCCAGTTGGAGGCGGCCTCCATGCCGCCGTTGTTGGTGTAGTACAGCGCCTTCTTGCACGCCTCCACCGGGAATCCCATGTCCAGCTGGAATTAGAACAGGGTTACAATATGTGCTAAGGCGAGGTCCAATCGCAAAACAACGAAAAGTAGCATTTTCTCTTAAAACCACATGCAACGCACGCCATTTATTCTTGCAAACACTACGCTTGTCACACTCGTGAGTTTAATGAGAAATTCGAAGAAACCATTGTATATTTTGATAAAATGCAAAAGTACACCTAGTATTCCCAGCTGGTGACTCAATTTTTAAAAATCGGGTTCATTCAACAGTTCATTGTTCCGACTCCATTCTTTCATTCCTCCGAGAAGTAACTCTAAATAAGAGATGAGCTAAGTAAAGACACAGATCACACTAGATACCGCATTACGAGATTCGTTGTTCCTACAAAAAGTCACCAAAGACCTCAGTCAACGCGGCGCGGGTCGTGGGGAGTGCGACCGAGCGTTCTCATTGGCTATCTCAAGGTTACGGCTACTCGCGCCTAACAATCAACCGATCAGTCATTTCTTATAAGTGTATTTAGACTGATGCGTGGTGCGCTTCGAGCGTCCTGAATGCAGAATCTAGGGTGTGATCTGTGCGTATAGAGGTACTCACAAGTTGCGCGAGCAGCGCTTCGTCGTAGACGGGCGCCGGCGTCTCGGGCGCCGCCTCGGGCAGCGGAGTCTCGTCGGGCTGCAGGCCGCGCCCGCGGAGCGCCGCTAGGTCCACCTCAAATATTACACAACTTGGAAATCTCGAAAAATTTATTCATTTTATGAACTGCGTATCTATATATGTACATATATATATATCTCTAACTATCGTAAAGAGCCTAGCTATAAAAAAAAATATCATCATTATCATTATCAGCCTGGAGACGAACATTGCAGAATATGGGCCTTCCGTTTAAAAAGTAGTGGATCGCCATAACACCCGCGCTTGGCAGGCGGCTTGGCCATCGCATCGCAAAACAGACAAAGTTTACTAAAAGTCGCAGTTTTAGGACCTAGCCAGGGTAATAAGAAAAAAAGGCATACATAAATATGTCAAAAAAAATAAAAAAAGTCAGATCACGAGATCTTTCTTCCGACATAAACTCAGTAAAGTAAGAGGATAGTGCTGGTTGCGGGGACTGAGACCAAGCGTTTCTATTGGCTATATTCAGGTTACGCCTACTCGCGCTTAGGAATTAACCAAAGAGAGTGAATTTTATAGGTGTACTACCTGCGCCTCGCGGTTTCACCCGCTATTCTACAAGAACTGTTACATTTTTCATGATAAAAAGTAATAAATTAATAATTTTAAATTAATAATTTGTTAAATATGTTAAATTTCTAATTTTGATTTGCAATGGACCTTGTTGTCCGGAAATAAAGACATTTTGATTTGATTTTGAATAAGCTACCTCAATACCAAATTTCATCCAAATCCGTTAAGCCGTTACAGAGTTGAACGGGAACAAGCACACTTACTTACACACATACTTTACATGATATTTTCTCGATTAAAAAAAAAACATTGAAAAGACCTCAACTAACACACATTTTTCGCTGGCGCTCGGAACCCCTAATATATATTCAAGTGATTATTACACTAATAGTGAGGCAATAATAATATCTTGGCTTACATTGAACAGAATTTCGATTGATTTCCTGGTATTATCTGGTTTTTTGAATAGCGCGCGCTTAAGCCATCCCTTTTCATCTGCACGCGAAAGTGTATAGCGCTATCTTTCTCTCGAAATACCCTCTGAATACTAACCTCCCAGGGCATTTCAACGGCCACGTCCAGCTTGGCGGGCGTCCAGTCCTCCTTGATTGTGAACTTTTTCAACTGAATCAGGAGGTAGTTAGGGAACGTCGCCAGCCGAGTGATTCTGTAAATAAAGCTTCGTTTCATTGTAGTACACCACTACTTTTTAATTACCAGAATATATTAAATAGGTAATGTTACTGATAACCGATGGGGAAGAAAGGTTCTCGAGTGCGGAAGACGCAGCGTAGGCAGGCCTCCCACTAGGTGGAACGACGAGATTGTAAAAGTCGCGGGCAAACGGTGAATGTAAGTGGCACGTTGTCGGTCGGTGTGGCGCTCTAATGGGGAGGCCTATGTTCGGCAGTGGACGTCTTCTAGCTGATGATGATGATGAATGTAGGAGAGGTAACAAAGACATCGTAAATGTGCAATCTGAATTTTTGTTTACTTCATAATTCCATAGAAAAATTATACGAGAAGAATGACAATCTCATACAAATTATACCAGTAAAGTGTAACAGAGTAAATAAGTTCGAGTGGAATTTTAAACAACAATAAAAAAATTACCCGACTGTCCAAGAAGGAGGGTAATGCTTTTGGGGTATATGTAAGTATGAATGTTTGTGTGTTCCTATAATTACCCTCTGTAGACTAAGCGGGTCGGTAAATTTTGACGAGTGAGGCGTCGTTGGATTAATCTTTACGTCCATAGTGACACAGGCTTACATTTTGCAGTCGGGTATTTTATTTTTATTTTAATAATGTTACTTGTTCAAAATAATTTTTCGACATCGGTTTCGGCAACGAACGCAGTCCCCAAATAAAACGAAATTATAAGCATACTAGCGACCCGCCCCGGCTTCGCACGAATGCCAAACATCACAGAATCACCCGCTGTGCTTATCTGAAGATCTTATCTTATCCCTGAAAATTTTATCAAAATTGGTCCGGCCGTTTCGGAGACCATAGGGAACATACATACAATCACCTTTTATACAAGGTGTTGCTGAAAGGTGCAACAATATTGAAAGGTATGTAATATGTATGTATGTATGTACTCATCATTGACCGAGCGAAGCGAAGGTCTCAGAGTTTACTGGGACAAATCGGCATTTGTATGTATGTTTGTGTGTATATTTGTCCTATGATAACTTGCGAACCGTTGATCTGATCTTCATGGAATTTTGTAGGCAAGTAGTTCATTTAAATACAATTTTTAAGTTTGAATATGAGCTGAATCGGTTCAAGGGTTGTGAAGATATACGGGTTGCGAAGTTTCAGTTCGGCGCGAACTACTAGTTATGAAGAACTTTTACTATGGGACCAAAATCAGCTGTTCCATAGAAAAATGTCAATGACACTCGACAAAATGTATGGAACAGCTTGTTTTTTTTTATACATATTTTTCAACATTGTTGCACCTTTCTGAGACACGTCGCATATTAAGCATATTACGTACTTGTGAGCGGTGACCTTCTTTTTGACGGCGCTGCTGAAGAACTGCTCGATGACCTCTTCCTTCATGAAGCTGTCGAGACACGCCTCGAACGGTATGTGCGGACGGACCACCTGGGACGGGTCTCTGGAATCACAACCAAATGTGTGTAGATCACATTACTATCGTGTTCGTTTACAAGCTTTTATTCAACGTAGATAGATAGATAGATAGATTAACTCTTTATTGTTCACACAAATTTTACATAATTTATAAACAGACTTTAAAAAGTAGTGTAACAACTGGCGGCCTTATCGCTGAAAGCGATCTCTTCCAGGCAACCATAACGTACTATGTTTGTATGTATGTATGTTCGGGTCAAATCTTTCAAATGAATTTGAGACCAGTTCCCCTTGTTCAATTGAGATGAAATTTTGCATGCCTGTCAAGTTCCGATGACAATAAGATAATTTTATTTCAACATAAATAAAGAACACACAAAGAAGTCAATTATAAAAGTACAAATCTTAGTTATAACACAAACTGTTTTTTGGGATTCTAAGTATACACTCTGTATAATATTAGTCAGTGAGCCCCAAACTAAGCACAGGGCTTGTATCTTGTGAGCCCGAGTGCGGAGTTACCGGAGAGATTACTGTGTGTTGTGAATGTGTTTTGTGGTTATGAAACAAATAATAAGAATAGAAAAATATCTTGTTGTGTTGTGGTTGTATTGTGTGTGTTGTTGTGTAGTGTATGTGTAGTGTTGTTGTGTGTGTTGTGAGTTTGTACAATACAATAATATGAGAGCGAGCTGGTCTGATGATGGAGACGGAGGGTGGAAACGGGACTCCTCAGCAACTAACAGTAGATTGATGGAGTTTGGACTCATTTTAATCAGCTTACAGTACCAATAACGGGTTTTATAAAAGCTTGTCTGGAAAAATATATTTTGCCACATTTTTTTTTTCTTACTTACTGATGAGACGATCGAGTCGCTCACCTGATGTAAAGCGTTACGCTTGCCCGTAACAGTTCAGAGCCACCCAGAATTTGGACTTCAACGAGTCATAACCCTGCGAGGCAATGCACTGCGCTGGTCACCCTGCGATATTAGATGTTAAAACGGAACAATCAAGATGCAATCCGGAACACAGTAATGTTTGCACATTACTGCTTGGCGGTTGAATAACTGGCAAAGATGTGGTACTCAGTCAGATCCCCAAATCCGAATACACACGAGCCCAAAGCGATAAAAATTTTCTTACGATAAGCATACTGAAGCCGTATTTTAAAACCTTGGCTTCAGGGTTACTCATGTCACTTCCAAGTATTTTTGACTATGTCTGGGAGCCGAGTTCAATATTGACTCACAATCTTTGGCCGCTAGCCTCGGCCTGCGCCCGACGTTGCTCGTACTCGGCGACTTGCGCCGCGTTGGTGGCAGCCGCGACGGGCACCGGCAGTGGCAGGTGGTGCTCGGCTCGGTGCGTGTAGCGCACGCGCCCGGACTCGGAGCAGCGCACGCGCTCCTCCACGGAGAACTTCAGACAGTCTGTTGGGTTGCTCTTGTGCCGGCTGTTGCGCTGGAAATTAATTCCTTCTTTATTTACATACGAGCGCACTCTGTTTTGGCTCTACTGCCCAAAAACAAGGTGTCAATACTAGACATGTAATCATAGTCAACATACAGTCGCGGCCACTATATGTCCAAGAATTGGGTAGCTAGCTCCTAAACAGAGGATAATATTTTTTTTTAAATTACCCTATATTACACACTTAGCACTTTTACAAAAAAAAAAAAAAAATTATAAATAAACAAATAACTATACTAATAACAATAAATATTATTGAAATATTATAATTATCATTTAATATTATTATTAGTTCCTATATGAGACCTAAACGGCTTGACTTAGTCTTTGTATCTGGATGTCATCCTAACTAATATTATAAATGCGAATGTATCTGTCTCTCTGTCTGGGCGTTAGTCGCGTTATGACGTCTAAGCGGCTGAACGGATCGACCTGAATTACTGCATTTTTTTTTTTATAGGTCCTCGTGAGCGAAGTCGCGGGTAAAAGCTGGTAGGCCATATTTTGCAGTTGGGATTTTGTGTTTTTTTTTTTTTAATCGTTATAGTTGTTCTAAATGCAAGGAGAGCATGTGGACCCAAAAATGGCCACGCATTAAGTAATTTAATGAGCAGGCGATCATTGCATCCTTATCATTTCCTTTTGTGTATAAAGCATTATCTATCAATCGAAAGACATTCTTTATTATTTTATCAGTATCAATATATATCAATATGAATAGAGTATAGCGAGATAGCTATGGGCGGGAATCCATCAGGTGAGCTCTCGAGACTTGCTCGTCTCGTCACCGAGTAAAAAAATTAGTAATAACCACCGAAGCTGTAGAGCTGTCACATATTCTAGAAATTAGGTTTTATTTTTTTTCGACCGTGTCCAACCCACTGTAGTGCCGGCAAATATCTTGAAACATGACGACACCCGAGCAAAAGTCGATATTTAGGGCGCGGGAGCTTTCGACGTTCCTGGGACCCTATTCCTGTGCGCTCGAGATTATCTCGGTGACTGTCTCTCTAATTTAAAATTTAATGGGAGTGAGTGAGAGAGAGATAAAAATGTCATTTCTCCGAATACCTGTATGCCAATTTTTCCCGCACTACACTGCCTTTTGCTCGAGATATCGGTTTGCCGGCAATTAAACTCAATACCTTATAAGCTTCACTCCGCACTGATCCGGTGGACTTTCGCCCTAACCCATGATAATTATTTTCAAATAAAATCCATTGCTTTGATTGGTTTGTTGATGACACAATGTGGACTATAATTTGAAACAAATACGTTGAAATAAATCCTTTAATAACAAAATAAAAAATCATAGCACTACAGACACAGATCACATTAGATACCGCATTACGAAGTTCGTTGTTCCTACAAAAAGTCACCAAAGTTTGAGGCGCGGCGCGGGTCGCGGGGAGTGCGACTAAGCGTTCTCATTGGCTATCTCAAGGTTACGGCCTACTCGCCCCTAACAATCAAGCAATCAGAGTAATTTCTTATAAGTGTATTTAGACTGATGCGTGGTGCGCTTCGAGCGTCCTGAATGCAGAATCTGGGGGTGTGATCTGTGACTACATAATACTAATTAATAGCGAGCGCTTAGGGCGCCTGTTTTACTCAAAATCTCCACCATAAGGCATCATATGTCATATCTCTTCATGTATCTGTCTTTTCTTCAGACATGGCCTCGAAGTATGAAGGTGGTCGGATCTCCGGGTCGTCGATAGCCTCTACGCAAGGATCCACAGTTTTTGGCTCGCCAATCGCCACAGGTACCTCTGCGGAAGCATTAACGTGCGGCACCGGCAGTCGCAACGTCACCCGCACTTTATACTCCTTACAAATGACCTTCGAGTATTGTATCGAGTAACACTCGGGAAGCGTCGGCAGCGTGCACGTGAACCTGTGCTCCGCTCCCGGCGGAACGCCCGGCATCTGCACGTCGCAGTTCTTTATTTTGTTGCTGATTTTACTATTCCTCCCGCAGTCCGCCGTATAAGTAGTGTAGCAGTAAAGCTCCGCCTTCATGCCCGTGATGTCCACGTTCGAGTGGTTCGCCACCGTGCACGACAGATACACGTTCTCACCGGGAGTCAGGCGAGTCTTCGCTATCTCGGCCTTCAAATTAACCACAGGTTTCTTCATAGGAAACAACGCGAAAACCGACTTCTCCAAGCCGAAAATGACGGGCCCATCCGGCAACGGTTGCCCTTCGCGATTAAGTAAATCAACCGTACCGTACACCGGTATTTCTGCGGTGAACACTTTGTTAAAACTGAACAGTTTCGGCTGCACAAACTTCAATTGCACCCAGTATACGATGGAGCCGGTGTGGTCTTTGAACGTCGTCGGAATATTATCCTCGGGAATGTAAAACTCGAACGGATGCTCGTATACGCCGTGCAGGGTGATCGTATCATCCGGTCTTTTGTTGGTGATGTTGACGTGCCTCTGTATATAGTCCTCGGAGCCAGTATAAGTCGTTGATGTATTACTGGATTCTTGCTCTGACCAGCTGCACTTGCCATTACCAAGAAACGAGAAATTCACGTCTTTGAATTCTGTTGGTTCGTCGACCGCGTATTTCACTATGCCTTTAACCGCGTCACCGGGCTTATACACGCCTTCTCGAGACTTGTGAATCAGTATTTGACACGTAACACCCATTATGTACGCCGGGAGTTAAATAAACAATAACTTTTGTTTTTATTCGAAAATAAAAAGCACGCGCAAGCGCTGGCGCAAAGCGCGCAATAACGAACAGATATGTAGTACCTATACTATAGACAATCTCTGCTGTGTAAAACGAGTTCCGATAGCCTAACGATCGAGTAACGAGTGATGACTCAACTAGTCGATGCATTCGCTGCCGCGGCGGAATAGGTTCGGCCGAACGTGGCCTTGGTTTGAGTACGTCACGGACATTTAGCCAATGTGAGAGATTCCCGCGAATTTTCAAAGCGTTTTGTGCTTTACGGCATAATTATATGATAGAGAATTAATATAACTTTTGGAGTTTTGGCGGGAACGTGAAGATGTCATGTAGCGTCATTGTATAATTTTCTAAAACTCGTGATATTTCGAGTGTTAATGTGCAAAAATAGTGGATTGTAATCATGAAATATTTGACTTCACCTGAAATATTATAATACTAGTTTGGCTAAATACAAAACGTGAGGAGACAAAAAAAAAAACAGACACTATGTTTTTACGTTAGTTTTGGGTAAATACAGATTATAATAAAAATAATTTACACGTCAAATTAGATGAATAACATGAAAAGCAGATTAAAATATGGTACTGCTGAATTTTATTGCCAGCTTTCCTTTACATAATCATCAACATTCACAGCCTTTTCCATCCCGATGCGGGGTACTCTCTTGCTGTGCCATTTGCCTGTGTCGTGCGCTAATCTAGTCCAGATTACCCGCGATTTTACCAATATCGTCGAACCATCCGGCTGCCGGATGACCAACGATCCGCCTACTCTTCCTCAACCACCACATAGTAACGGTTTCAGAATTATTTAATCTCATAAGAATAACAGACATTCGCTTACTGAGATTACACACTAAAAAAGTTTTAATATCAGTGCTGCTAAGCGCAGCTAAGCGCAGCTTGCAGACTTAATTAATCAATTCATTATCAATTTACGGATTTTTACGCAAATTATAAGCAATAAGTAAGTAAGCTATTCCAATTTAACTTTATTTATTTTTTCTTTTATTTTTTTTTTTCTTTTTTTTCGTGAGGTATAGTAACAGTCTTTTAATCCATTTTTTTCCCCCGCGTAATTACAATTTTTAACTTTACTGTGATTACGAGATAGTTATCACCTGGTTGGTGTAGATAGGGTTGTTTTTCAGTGCGGGATATCAACAAGAAAATAGTGCAACTTTGCATAAACATTTTTTAAATTGGGTTTCCATTTACGAAAATTTGTTGAAGAACATAGGTATGTCACGGATGTCCGAGACCGTTTCTTTATCCCGTTATAATATCCCACTGCAGGGTAAGAGTGGCTATACATGGCCTGATCTGACATCGTGTGAAAGAGATAGCTATATGTAAGTTTCTGGGGGAGCGAAAGGGAGAAGCTAACCTAAATAGTTTGTTTCTTTTGCTCTCGTGAAATTCAAGTCTAGCTGTCCCTTTCACACGATGCCTGTTCAGGCCATTTATAGCCACTATAGTATCACCCATTTCCTTCCATTTCTCACGCTCCATAGCTAGCTGTCTCACGCTCCATAGCTCGGAATGTCGATGAGTTGAGAGTGGGATTGTATGGGTACGGGCAGCGGAATCGGAGGGGCCAGCGGTTGGTCGACTTCATGGAAAAGGAGGATCTCTATTTGATGAACTCCTTTTTCCAGAAGCGACCATCCAGGAAGTGGACGTGGATAAGCCCCGATGGTTCAACCAGAAATGAGATAGACTTCATCATGACTACCAAGAAGCGAATATTCAGTGATGTCTCCGTGATCGCCAAGGTAAAAACCGGTAGCGATCACCGCATTGTCAGGGGCACATTGAATATCAATGTCAAGCTTGAAAGGTCACGTCTGGTGAAGTCTACGCTCCGTCCTGGTCCTGCCCAAATCCAGAACCCCGAAGACTTTCAACTCGAACTGCACAATCGCTTCCAGAGCCTAGCCGAATGCGAGACTGTGGACGAGTTAAACAATGGGTTGGTGGAAACTGTCCAAGCAGTGGGGTCCAAGTTCTTTAAGACCCCACGCCGGAAAAAACCTCAAAAGCTCTCAGATAGAACCATTAAGCTAATGGAAGACCGGACTGAGATGAGACTGCAATCTTCAGCTGACATGTCGGAATATGGCAAGTTAAATAGGCGAATCTCGAAATCAATGCGACACGACTTGCGATCCTATAATACAAGCTGTATTAAGGAAGCAATTGAGCGGAACCAGGGCTCCAAAGTGTTCGCAAAGAATTCGTCTATCGGCCAAAGCCAAATGACGAAGCTGAAGACCGAGAACGGCAGTATCATTTCGTCGAAAACGGAGATTCTGAGAGAGCTCGAGAGGTTTTACGGACAGTTGTACACCTCGACACGAAAACCCATTGTCAGAAGTGCTCAGGACTCCAGAGCCGAACTGACCCGACACTACACCGAGGACATCCCAGACATCAGCCTGCACGAGATTAGAATAGCTCTCGAGCAGCTTAAAAACAACAAGGCGCCGGGTGATGACGGAATAACCACTGAGCTTCTGAGAGCGGGTGGAAAACCGGTACTTTTAGTCCTCCAGAAGTTATTTAATTCCGTCATACTCGAGGGAACTACGCCAGAAGCATGGCACAGGAGTGTGGTGGTGCTGTTCTTCAAAAAAGGTGATAACACCTTACTGAAGAATTATAGGCCCATCTCGCTCCTGAGCCATGTTTACAAGCTGTTTTCGAGAGTTATTACGAACCGTCTCGAACGCAGGTTTAATGACTTCCAGCCTCCCGAACAAGCCGGGTTCCGTAAAGGTTTTAGCACCATGGACCACATACACACGCTCCGCCAGATTATACAGAAGACCGAAGAGTATAATCGGCCATTATGCCTGGCTTTTGTGGACTATGAAAAAGCCTTCGATTCCATCGAGACCTGGGCGGTATTGCAGTCCCTTCAGCGATGTCATATTGACTATAGGTATATCGAGGTGATGAAGTGTTTGTATAGAAACGCCACCATGTCAATCCGATTGCAGGACGAGAGCACGAAGCCAATCCAATTGCAGAAAGGCGTGAGACAGGGAGTTGTTATATCTCCAAAACTGTTCACGACCGCATTGGAGGACGTTTTCAAGCTCTTGGACTGGAACGGATTCGGCATCAACATTAATGGCGAATACATCACTCTCCTTCGTTTTGCCGATGATATAGTAATCATGGCAGAGTCGCTAGAGGACCTCAATATTATGCTCAACGACCTCAGTAGCGTTTCCCAACAGGTGGGTCTTAAAATGAACATAGACAAGACGAAAATCATGTCGAATGCCCATGTTGCACCCGTACCGGTAGTTGTTGGGAACGATGCGCTCGAAGTAGTTGACCATTATAATTACCTTGGACAGACTGTCCAGTTAGGTAAGTCCAACTTCGACAAAGAGGTCGCCCGAAGAATCCAACTCGGATGGGCAGCGTTCGGAAAATTACGTGATATCTTCTCGTCCAAAATCCCGCAGTGCCTGAAGACGAAGGTCTTCAATCAATGTGTGTTGCCAGTGATGACATATGGAACTGAAACGTGGTCCTTGACTACTGGCCTTTTGGAAAAACTCAGAGTCGCACAGCGGGCAATGGAGAGAGCTATGCTCGGAGTTTCTTTGCGCGATAAAATCCGGAACGAGGATATTCGTCGAAGAACCAAAGTTGCCGACATAGCTTTCAGAGTTTGCAAGCTGAAGTGGCAATGGGCGGGCCATATCACTCGAGGAACCGATAACCGGTGGGGAAGAAAGGTTCTTGAGTGGCGACCACGAACCGGAAGACGCAGCGTAGGTAGGCCTCCCACTAGGTGGACCGACGACATTGTGAAAGTCGCGGGCAACCGGTGGATGCAAGTGGGCCGTTGTCGGTCGGTGTGGCGCTCTAAGGGGGAGGCCTATGTTCAGCAGTGGACGTCTTATGGCTGATGATGATAGCTAGCTGGGGCCAGTCACGACGAAACGTGTTCAAGTCGAAACGAAACCGAATCCGAAACCGAGATCTTGTTTACAAGGCGCAGACGCAGGTGGAGCAGAGCCTAAATGGGGCGTATACCCTGGTTCTCGCTGTCTCGTTCGCACTAAATCAACATTTTTTAAATATAAATTGTTTAGTCATTGACTTATGAATACCATTTCCAATGCTTTATAACAATTTTCATGCTATTATCATTTCTTTTGGCGAAGTAGCAGGTTTTTTTTTGGCATTTCCTTTGCCAAATAAAAAAAAAAAGAGCCAGAGTATACGCTCTCTTAACGTGCAACGTTTTGAAAACTAATTTTGCGCTAAAAAAATAGGTTTCATTAAAAAATTATTACACCAATCGAAAAATCAAGATATAAGCTAGTGTAAGTGCATCTGTCACTAAACGAATAAACCAAGATGAAATTCGTCTTTTTGACATATGTAGTTAAGACATGTAGTTAGTAAAGTTTAATTAATATGTGTGATCGTAATAAAACACACATTTAAGGATTTAAACAGTTAGCTTGCAATGTATTATCCACAGAATTCTCCTATTAATATTCAGAGGTGACAGACAGAAGTCAGGTAGACAAAACTAAGATGGCGGTTCTATTTCGTTCATAAACAAACACGTTTAGAAACGATTAATTTTTGCAAATACACACATATAAAATGAAGTTAGTCGGTCGGTGGGGGCCACAGATCACACCCTAGATTCTGCATTCAGGACGCTCGAAGCGCACCACGCATCGGTCTAAATACACTTATAAGTAATTACTCTGATTGGTTGATTGTTGGGCGCGAGTAGGCGTAACTTTGAGATAGCCAATGAGAGCGCTCGGCCGCACTCCCCGCGACCCGCGCCGCGCCTCAAACTTTGGTGAGTTTTTGTAGGAACAACGAATCTCGTAATGCGGTATCTAGTGTGATCTGTGGTGAGGGCGGATAGTATACCTGCGTGAGCGAGAGCAGATGCAGGTAGAACTCGTGAGCGTCCTGCTGCCGCTTGGTGCGGAACTCGGCGTGTTCGCGGCCGACCAGCGCGCGGTACATGTGCGCCGACACGCCCGCCTGCAGCCCCGCCGGGGGGCCCTCGGCCTCCGCCGGCACCGAGTACCGCCCCGACAGCAGGCCCACGCCCAGCTTCGCGCTGCGGGACACGACGGTCATATCGCTCTCCCTGTCTCTCTCATTACTCGTGTACTGCGAGTGACAGACACAGGGATAATCTCGAGCGCACACGAATATATAGGATTGTGGGTAAGGTGGTACGAGCGGGATGGCTTGCTATCACGAATGTACATAAAAAGGGTGTAGCACCAGCATTGGTGAGATCCTCGGGGATAAGATGTAAGATAATATTTACGTCTGTACGTCGAAATCATTGGTGAGATCCTCGGGGATAAGATGTAAAATAATATTTACGTCCGTACGTCGAAATCATTGATGGGATCTTAGGGGATAAGATGTAAGTGAGATCCTCGGGGATAAGATGTAAGATAATATTTATGTCTGTACGTCGAAATGACGGGATCCTCGGGGATAATATGTAAGATAATATTTACGTCTGTACGTCGAAATCGTTGACGGGATCCTCGGGGAAGGTCGAGAATATCTCGGGAGCACCTTCCACGTAGCGACGGACGAAGTCTGGTATCCGGAATATCACCTGAAACAATACAATATTGTTATTTTTGTTTTGACAATTATGTGAATAGTTTTGACATCGGTATATCATATGATATCACGGAAGTCACATATATAAGGGGTCATATCACAGCAGCCTTAATACTTTATTGTAAGAGATCCATTTGATCCACTTGTTTGTGCTAGCCATAAATCACCCCAGATAGATCCGGCATTGAGGGCCGGCTTTCCTGACTCTCGCTATATCTCTTCTAGTTTTATAGCAATTTTCATTCATGTTATTATTTTGGCAAAGGAGAAAGATAAATTGTTTCGAGTATTTTTCATTCTCTTTCGCCGAAATAAAAATGATAACAGAACCATTGCTACAGAAAATTGGCAATGGTATTCTAAAGATATTAAGTTTTTTTTTTTATTTGCCTGTTTTTTATTATTATATTTAAAAATGCTGAAAAAGTGCAAACGAGACAGCGAGATTCAGGAAAGCCGACGTTTCGAGCGCACTACAACATATAATCAGAACAGAAATAAAAAAACTGACTGCAACATGTACCTAGGCTATGACACTCCGGATATAAAGAGGAACTCAACGACACCACATTCGTCAAAATCGGTAAAGCCGTTTAGGCTACAGCAGGTAATATAAGAACATACAAACACCCCAAAAACGTTACCATCTTTCTTGGGCAGTCGGGTAAAACTTAACTCTCATTGGTTTATTGCTAGGCGCGAGAACGTAACCTTATCTCGCTGCTCGACTCCTGCAGCGTGTTCCACTGGCCCGTGCCGGTGTGGGTTATATACCTGCATGACACTGTTGATGTAGCACGAGTTGCCGAGGTTGTTGAGTCCGGTGAGCGCGGGCCCGTGCAGCGGCCGCAGCTCGCTGCTCGACTCCTGCAGCGTGTTCCACTGGCCCGTGCCGGTGTGGGTTATATACCTGCATGACACTGTTGATGTAGCACGAGTTGCCGAGGTTGTTGAGTCCGGTGAGCGCGGGCCCGTGCAGCGGCCGCAGCTCGCTGCTCGACTCCTGCAGCGTGTTCCACTGGCCCGTGCCGGTGTGGGTTATATACCTGCATGACACTGTTGATGTAGCACGAGTTGCCGAGGTTGTTGAGTCCGGTGAGCGCGGGCCCGTGCAGCGGCCGCAGCTCGCTGCTCGACTCCTGCAGCGTGTTCCACTGGCCCGTGCCGGTGTGGGTTATATACCTGCATGACACTGTTGATGTAGCACGAGTTGCCGAGGTTGTTGAGTCCGGTGAGCGCGGGCCCGTGCAGCGGCCGCAGCTCGCTGCTCGACTCCTGCAGCGTGTTCCACTGGCCCGTGCCGGTGTGGGTTATATACCTGCATGACACTGTTGATGTAGCACGAGTTGCCGAGGTTGTTGAGTCCGGTGAGCGCGGGCCCGTGCAGCGGCCGCAGCTCGCTGCTCGACTCCTGCAGCGTGTTCCACTGGCCCGTGCCGGTGTGGGTTGTATACCTGCATGACACTGTTGATGTAGCACGAGTTGCCGAGGTTGTTGAGTCCGGTGAGCGCGGGCCCGTGCAGCGGCCGCAGCTCGCTGCTCGACTCCTGCAGCGTGTTCCACTGGCCCGTGCCGGTGTGGGTTATATACCTGCATGACACTGTTGATGTAGCACGAGTTGCCGAGGTTGTTGAGTCCGGTGAGCGCGGGCCCGTGCAGCGGCCGCAGCTCGCTGCTCGACTCCTGCAGCGTGTTCCACTGGCCCGTGCCGGTGTGGGTTATATACCTGCATGACACTGTTGATGTAGCACGAGTTGCCGAGGTTGTTGAGTCCGGTGAGCGCGGGCCCGTGCAGCGGCCGCAGCTCGCTGCTCGACTCCTGCAGCGTGTTCCACTGGCCCGTGCCGGTGTGGGTTGTATACCTGCATGACACTGTTGATGTAGCACGAGTTGCCGAGGTTGTTGAGTCCGGTGAGCGCGGGCCCGTGCAGCGGCCGCAGCTCGCTGCTCGACTCCTGCAGCGTGTTCCACTGGCCCGTGCCGGTGTGGGTTGTATACCTGCATGACACTGTTGATGTAGCACGAGTTGCCGAGGTTGTTGAGTCCGGTGAGCGCGGGCCCGTGCAGCGGCCGCAGCTCGCTGCTCGACTCCTGCAGCGTGTTCCACTGGCCCGTGCCGGTGTGGGTTATATACCTGCATGACACTGTTGATGTAGCACGAGTTGCCGAGGTTGTTGAGTCCGGTGAGCGCGGGCCCGTGCAGCGGCCGCAGCTCGCTGCTCGACTCCTGCAGCGTGTTCCACTGGCCCGTGCCGGTGTGGGTTGTATACCTGCATGACACTGTTGATGTAGCACGAGTTGCCGAGGTTGTTGAGTCCGGTGAGCGCGGGCCCGTGCAGCGGCCGCAGCTCGCTGCTCGACTCCTGCAGCGTGTTCCACTGGCCCGTGCCGGTGTGGGTTATATACCTGCATGACACTGTTGATGTAGCACGAGTTGCCGAGGTTGTTGAGTCCGGTGAGCGCGGGCCCGTGCAGCGGCCGCAGCTCGCTGCTCGACTCCTGCAGCGTGTTCCACTGGCCCGTGCCGGTGTGGGTTATATACCTGCATGACACTGTTGATGTAGCACGAGTTGCCGAGGTTGTTGAGTCCGGTGAGCGCGGGCCCGTGCAGCGGCCGCAGCTCGCTGCTCGACTCCTGCAGCGTGTTCCACTGGCCCGTGCCGGTGTGGGTTATATACCTGCATGACACTGTTGATGTAGCACGAGTTGCCGAGGTTGTTGAGTCCGGTGAGCGCGGGCCCGTGCAGCGGCCGCAGCTCGCTGCTCGACTCCTGCAGCGTGTTCCACTGGCCCGTGCCGGTGTGGGTTATATACCTGCATGACACTGTTGATGTAGCACGAGTTGCCGAGGTTGTTGAGTCCGGTGAGCGCGGGCCCGTGCAGCGGCCGCAGCTCGCTGCTCGACTCCTGCAGCGTGTTCCACTGGCCCGTGCCGGTGTGGGTTGTATACCTGCATGACACTGTTGATGTAGCACGAGTTGCCGAGGTTGTTGAGTCCGGTGAGCGCGGGCCCGTGCAGCGGCCGCAGCTCGCTGCTCGACTCCTGCAGCGTGTTCCACTGGCCCGTGCCGGTGTGGGTTGTATACCTGCATGACACTGTTGATGTAGCACGAGTTGCCGAGGTTGTTGAGTCCGGTGAGCGCGGGCCCGTGCAGCGGCCGCAGCTCGCTGCTCGACTCCTGCAGCGTGTTCCACTGGCCCGTGCCGGTGTGGGTTGTATACCTGCATGACACTGTTGATGTAGCACGAGTTGCCGAGGTTGTTGAGTCCGGTGAGCGCGGGCCCGTGCAGCGGCCGCAGCTCGCTGCTCGACTCCTGCAGCGTGTTCCACTGGCCCGTGCCGGTGTGGGTTGTATACCTGCATGACACTGTTGATGTAGCACGAGTTGCCGAGGTTGTTGAGTCCGGTGAGCGCGGGCCCGTGCAGCGGCCGCAGCTCGCTGCTCGACTCCTGCAGCGTGTTCCACTGGCCCGTGCCGGTGTGGGTTGTATACCTGCATGACACTGTTGATGTAGCACGAGTTGCCGAGGTTGTTGAGTCCGGTGAGCGCGGGCCCGTGCAGCGGCCGCAGCTCGCTGCTCGACTCCTGCAGCGTGTTCCACTGGCCCGTGCCGGTGTGGGTTGTATACCTGCATGACACTGTTGATGTAGCACGAGTTGCCGAGGTTGTTGAGTCCGGTGAGCGCGGGCCCGTGCAGCGGCCGCAGCTCGCTGCTCGACTCCTGCAGCGTGTTCCACTCGCCCGTGCGTTGGTTTATCTCGAGCTCCAGTTCTACCATCGATTTCTCCGTCTGTAATAACAAGACGGCGACTTTAAGAATAGATTATACCGCCAGCTCGTCCATACAAAAAGCGTAACAAACGTACAGGCATAGTTTTCACGGTTTAGATAACATATAAAAAAAACACCGAAATCGAAAAACGTTTAGGGGTGAGATGCAGTAGGCATTTTTTTTTTTGTTTGGTCATGTAGGCGGCATAGTCTAATCTTAAGTGCTTTTTCCATAATCTCCAAAGTAAAATCCCAAGGAAGCTACTCGCCGGTTAAAATGGCACGTAAATGTTGAACTAATTTCAAAATGTCATAACGCTTAGCAACGCCATCTAGTTAAATTTTATGGAACTAACCCAGAAAACCGCTCATTATATTCGCATGGCGAATCATTATTCTGTAAATTTTTAGTTACCTTTTGCAGCTGCTGTACATTGATGCCAAAGTGCTTGAGATGGTCGGCCAGGAACGGATCTTCCACCATGTCGTCTTCGGCGTACGAGAACACGTCGCCTTTACCGTCCGCCGTGATGGTGCCCAGCTTCACAGCTAGCGGGTAGCCCGTTACGCGGTAGTGCTCTACCTGTGGGTGAATATGCATATAGTATAGATTTACCTACAGACACGAAAAAACATACATTTAATAATGAATTCTATTGACTTAATAATTGTATTCTTTTGACATTTTTTTGTAAAGTTATTGTAGGTAAAGTTTATTCAATTTTTTTAACATTTATTAAGTAACGATTTCTATGGAAATATTTTGCACGTCAGAAATGACCGAATGTAATGGACCATTTCAAACTTCAACACCCTGCTTACCTGCGTTCTGGCAAATAAACACTCATTTCATTTCAAATATGAGATCTCTGATATATTTTTGTTTTAATAAAACGGGAAAACTCACGTTAAATTAAGTCGATTACTCAGGCTATAGTTTCGATCACATTCGTGATTCGATTCGTGAGTATTCCCGTTTTATTAAAACAAAAATTCACAGAATTCGTTTTTGTTAAAATATAAATCGTTAGTAAGATTAATATAATGAACTAAAATTAACTGTAACATCGAATTGGTCCTGGGACTGTAAGGGTGTCGTCACGTCTGTTTTAATAAATATAATAATAATAAATTATTAAAACAAAGTGTGTCAAAATCACGTCATCTCTGATCTGCTTAAGAGGATAGTCCTTTCGCGAGGTTTTAGCGCATTCGATATTTGAAATTGTATAGCTGTCGCTCTGTTTCTCGTGCGTGCGACAGAGAGAGTTAGTAAAACTTCCTAACTTTTTGATGAAACGTTTCGGGGGTAATCTGTTATCACCCCCTAAATCTTAACAAAATCGTTTGTTTTTGGTGTCAATGGCATGAATAAACCATAATCTATGCCGCTAGGTTTGTTTTTTTCGAAAAATGATTATGTTATTCTAATAACAACTACATTTCTTCGTCGTGTTTTCGACGCAAAAAAATTGTGTCTTAAGTGCCTATAAAAACGAAAGTATTACGAAATTAAAAAAAAAAAACATTCAAGCATAGTTTTCCACGGTGTAGATAACATTAAAGAAAACAACGAAATCGGATAACATTTAGGGGTGGGTATCAGACACAGATCACACTAGATACCGCATTACGAGATTCATTGTTCCTACAAAGTCACCAAAGTTTGAGGGAAGGCGCGGGTCGCGGGGAGTGCGACCGAGCGTTCTCATTGGTTACTTAAGGTTACGCCTACTCGCGCCTAACAATCAACCAATCAGAGTAATTTCTTATAAGTCTATTTAGACTGATGCTTGGTGCGCTTCGAGCGTCCTGAATGCTGAATCTAGGGTGTGATTTGTGGTATCAGACTACGCTTTTTGTATGGACAAGACGGCGGTATACTCTGTTCTTAACTAACAGCGTGGTCGTTTCCGCCGGAGCCGTCGAAGAACCGCCTGCCGCAGAGCACGGAGCCGTCAGTGAGGTTGAGCCACAGGTTGGCGCCGAGGTCGCACTTGGCGCACTTCCACCCCGACGGCGGGATCCTCACTCCGTTGTCTAGCTGCTTCAGGTTCACGGCGTGACTGGGAAATACATGTTTCTGTTACGATTTCTTAGGCTGTGTGCAATTATTTGAAAACTATGAATTTTCGGTCCCGTATGAGAACTCAGCACAGGACAGGCAGCAGCGTCCTCTTAGTAAACGGTAAGCATTCTGCGATCCCCAAGCCACCTGCCAAGCGTAGGGATTTATTTTTTTCAGTTTTTTCCATCGGTGGACGTCTTCTGGCTTAAGATGAAAAAAGGAACCACCTCTGAATAGTTTCCATCCAAATGATGCCTGGAAGAGATGTCTCACAAGCGATCTCTTTAATAGCGATAAGGCCACTAGTTTTCAAGCCTCTTTTTCTTAAGTATGTAAAATTTAGTGTGAACAATAAAATTATTTTTATGAAATATAAAGATTATTTATGGTTCACGTGTGAAAAATAAATAATCTTCATATTAATTTATCTGTGGCTTAAAAAAACAGGCAAGAAAGTTTTCGTGTTTGGGCGGTTTTTTTTCTTTTGTTATTGCACAGATTCTATAAATGGGACAGTCTATGAGCAAAAGTACCTTATACCCTTGCAATAAAGTACCATTTGCCGTGGACACTTCAATCAACCAGAAATCCTTATGGTGAAACTTCGGTATATGAATGCGTATCACAGGAACAGGATTGTGACTTGTAATTTGACACAGACAGACACAGCTACGCGATAATGGTCAATTAACTTTATCATACCATAACACATTTTTTTTCATTATTGGCTTACGTTACAAAGGATTTCACTTGTTTTATCGTAGATTTTGCGTAAGCTACGTGAGCAAAACGTACTAGTGTGCGGCCCACAGATCAAACTAGATACCGCATTACGAGATTCGTTGTTCCTACAAAAAGTCACCAAAGTTTGAGGCGCGGCGCGGGTCGCGGGGAATGCGACCGAGCGTTCTCATTGGCTATCTCAAGGTTACGGCCTACTCGCGCCTAACAATCAACCAATCAGAGTAATTTTTTATAAGAGTATTTAGACTAGCATGTGATCTGTGGTGGGGCCGGACTTAGATAGATAATTTTATTCAATGGCTGAATTACAAACATCATATAATTAAATATAGGAGCTGTGCATCACACCGTATTTCGTCATTAATACAATTTCAGATTAGATTGTAAGATTATGCTTACTGTTATGTATAGATATATATAGACATATAGATATTTACATAACAATCCTCCTTCCTTCCCATCCTCGTCGCCAATGTGAAATATGTAAGGGATAACTACAGGAGCGTGGGCACGTCTATTCAAACTACTAGCTAATTGCGCACTGGTTTAATGACAGTTAAGTATGGCGCGGTCGAAGCCGCGCCTCAGGTAAATATCTTTATGTCTATATATATCTATACATAACACTTACACAGATACTTCTCTCTGTTCTCCGTCCCAGGTGCCGCTGAGGGCGGCTATCTCCGCTATTTTGAAGGGAGACTCTGCGTCAACAACCGCCTGTACTGATTTGTTCACCTGCAAATATAGATTGAGTCAGGCCTTTTATTGAAGACAAATTTTACGTTGGAATATGTACAACGTCGTTACAATATGTAACGATGTTAAATCTCTGTATGCCCAGTAATAACGATGGAAACATTGGCCTTCAATCCGGATCGCAGTAATGCTTGCACACTACTGCTTGGCGGTTGAATAACTGACAAAGGTGTGGTACTTCCACAGACATCTCTTTTTGTACTTTTCATTTCAATACACTGTAAAGCTATTCAGTGAGAGCAGAATTAAGACCTCGCAAAGAGATATGACCTTCAGTGTTTGTGTGGTGGTAGGACTCTTTTGTACACAAAATCTCTGGAGTTCGTAGCTCTTTGGGAGGTCTTAGTTCTGCTCGCACTGAATGGCTTTAAAGTGTATTGAAATGAAAAGTACAAAAAGAGATGCAGATAATTGACCAAACAAAGTGAAGATCTCAGATAATGTTTGAGTGTATGTTTCTCCGACGATAATTTGAGTATCGTTGATCCAATCTTCATGACCGTTCATGACTGCGACCAGATCCTCCGGACACCATCAACTGCAGCGGCAGCAGCATCCTCTTAAAAAGGTGAACATTCTGCGATCTCCAAGCCGCCTGACAAGTGTTTGGATTATGGGAACCGCCCTATAGAGCTGATAAGAAGTCTTCATGAGGTTTTGTAGGCTATATTAGAACTCTTTTTGCTAGAAGCAAAATCGTTTAGGGGGATGTGAAGATACAACAGTCACGAAGTCACGATTCGGAACAAATAAATAGTTTTAGTCCTGTCAATTATTGGTACCTGCCTGCCCCGCGTGTAATTTATAAAACATCAAAATCCATTGTGTGGTTTAAGAGTTAGGGGATATACAGACGCGGAACGCGACTTTATTTTATACTATGTAGAGAAGAGTCATCACCAGCCAGAAGACATCCATTGTTAAACATAGCTCTCCTCCCTAAGAGTGCCGCACTGAATGATAATCCTGCAATTGCATCCACCTTTGCTCATGACTTTCACAATGTCGTCGGTCCATCTGGTGGGAGACCCAGCTGAGAGTGGTACAACAGAAAGAAGACCGTGATTTCTCTCACCAGGTCCGGCAGGCTGGTGTTAGGCCATGTGTAGGTGTGGAAGCCGGGCAGCACCACCACGTTATAGTGGTCGCTGTAGGTGTACTTGAGTTTGCCAGCGGCTGGGTCGAACCCGCCTTCTACTCCAATAGCCAGTCGAGTGATCTTCTTTTCAGGACCATCGCCAGTTTGTTCTGGCTCTGGGATCTGGAATAAATCAATTATAAAATGGAAAGGACTTCAGTTATGCCATCATCCAACATAAAAAAATAATTTGTAATGCAGATTTTATTGTTACAAGCTTCTAATTTGTATTTTTACGCATTCTTCTAACCACCTTACCATGTGATGGTCCTCAGTGCACCATCGCTTTTCGTACAATTTTAAATCTAAAAACTTGAAAAGTGTATTTTTTTTTGTTCTACTAGTTTCACATAATCAAGGGCATGTTAATGTTAACCAAAAAAATTAAAGGTCTTACCGGTTTTTTCTCTCTCTGGATGTGCAAGAAGACAGCATTGCCCGTCTTCTGGAAGTATTGCTCCACATAATTGCGGCCAAAACCAAGGAACGACACTAGTGACACATATAGGCCAGTTTCAGACTCCTGAAACAGAGATAGCAATAATAAATATTTCTTAAAGGAATCTCTAATCGCCAGAAGGTTGGCTCAAGAGTCATATTCTAACTGTAATTATATGTGGAGGTGGTAAGGCCTGCACTAACGTCCCGCTTGGGGTGTTTTGTGCATTTCCCCAGCGTACCCAACCCAGCCGAGCTCCATAAAATAACAGAGCGGCCTCGGGTTGCTGTCATATCTGTTCCACTCTTATTTCGTCCGGTGTTGTCGCTTTGGTGATGTTGAAGGGTCAGATACAAAAGGCAGTGATCCTTGATGTGCCTTGCATTCTCAGAAGGTTCCTTACTCTGCAGTACAAACCACTCGCGCGTGAGCCTTGCCCAGCTGCCGGTGGAATGCCAGGTTTGGCTTATAATACACAAATTATAATAATATTTTAATTTTATACATGCATTTTGGTAAATACCTATTGCATTTGCATTTTCACTGTAGCTGTTGGAAATAATTCGATAGCAAATGGACTATGATTTTGAAGCAATGAATCAGTGAATTCTTATGGTAGTACACGCACATATATCAGCTGGGGAGCAATCAGGTCTTTAGCTGATATGTGTTATTGGCTCGACGCCAACCAGGCTTCAATCCAACGCAAGCTCGTAACTCGAGCATCTCTGCATCGACGTCAGCGCAGCAGTGTGTAGCGATGCCCTGCTAATGGCTGATCGGAAGCTTTTTCAAGCACGGGGATATCAGTATCGACGGCGAAACGTAAGCGTGGCGATATCCCGAAGTAGCCGCGGTGACAGCGAGATGACCGGCCACCGCGAGCCGCTTGTTCCGACGTGACGCGATGCAGTTACAAAGCATATGTAAATGAATCGAGTTGACGCGAAGACTATCTGGTCCGATATAGTCTGCTGAGTTGATATTTATGCTGCTACCATTATACTGATAAGAGTAGTTTCGTTATTAACTTTTATTTCACTAAAATAAAGGTGAAATTCAAGCAAAACGCATTAATAGCACCCCTATAATATTAGCATACTGATATCCGCTATCACCAGACACGACGCGAAACCCATAGGGGCAAAAATTCTTGTTACATTTCACTTGTAACGACAGCAGGCAGCAGACAACTATCCAAAATGATCACCTCTACCGACCTATACTTGGGCGCCTTTTTAATTTTGTGCGGATTTGCCCTGTGTTTATTAAATTTGAGAAAACTTGTCAAGGATGTTAATTCATCGTTCTCCGCTGTGCTGATATCAGAAAATGTGCTTCTTATATGCATTGGAATTGCATTTATTAGCAGAGCGACCCAAGAAATGAGCTCTATGAATACTGAAATGCAAGATATGAAAAGGAAATTCTCCGGCATGGGTTTCAAGGAGTCCGCCATGAACTGCAATTATTTTTCTATTCTAAAGAGCTACGGCCCATTGATTGTGTCACTAGTAAACAGCTTTATAAGCCTTGTTATAGATCATTATATGCATTATAAAATGGTGGCTGACGTTAAGAAGGAGGACGAAGAAAATACAGTACAGGAATTGAATCAAAGTTTTCAAAGTACAGTTACAGTGTCAAAATTGTTTTCGTTTGGAAAGAAATACTTCTCATACTTGGCTATTGCTTTTCAGTGGATTGTGCCAATTTTAATTGTACTGTCTATGTATCCAATTAAAGTCAAAGAAGGGCTGTTTTTTATGGATGAGGACCGAAGTTCCAGTGACTTTTGTATAGCAGTGGTCGACGCTTCTAATGAGACTTGCTTCATGTCGAATTTGGATGCTAATTTCAGTTTGGAATTACGTAAATTCATACCACCGGCATACATAGAAGCACATGAAATTTTGCTTAAAAATGACAGTACTGCAAAGGAAATAAATTCAGTCATAAACAATGTTTACCAGATAATTGCAAAAATGAAAAATGAGACTTTTGGAAATGTTAATGTTACCAGTGCGCCATTGTGGAGAAGAGCTAAAGCAAATCAAAATTGTGTCAATGTCTGCTACTTAGATAACAAAAGCTTGACGTTGTATATGTTTATTGTAGCCATAGTTAGTTATTTCATACCAATTATAATTTCAACTGTAATTTTAACTAAGATTCATGTCATGGATGTTAAACGGCCCGGAGTAAAGACCTATGTTAGTAGGGAACTGCTTTATAACATCTTATTCTGGACTCCTGTGATGTTTGATACGTTTCTTTCATTGCTGTTTTGTTCTTATTCAATGGAAGGTATGAGAACATCCATTTTTAATGTAATCGCCAATGTGTACCAAGCTGTAAAAAACCTTATGAATACTAAGTATTTTCAAGATAATTCAGTGAAACCTATTTAAAAAAGAGCTGTCGCTAGAGTATCTAACTAGTTATAGAAATGTTTAATGTATTACACCCTATAAGTATCTAGTAATATTTAAGTGCAAAAATGTTTTCTCTGTCACGCAGCAACAGAGCAAAGGATTGTCGTGTTGCAAGGGTAGTTTATAGGCCGGATAGTAACAAAGGCTTACTTTCTTGGAAAAATCGTACAGATCTAATAGGACTGTCCACACGACTAAAACCGCGGGCACAGGGATTAATATCTAAATTAAATATTATTTTACGTCTTGTAAAACATACAATTCATTTTGGCAAAGATAATTGGCACTTCTAGTCCTACTGCCATTCAAATAGATAAAGTTTCACCGAGAAAGTGATGAAGTTCGAGAAAATAGCTTCCATAAACTTTTGTCTTTTTGTACTTGTTCATTGTTTGTGCCTACTAGAATATTACACTTTCACAAAAGGCACTTTGATATCGGCATTATTGGTACTACTGCAATAGGTTAGGAAAAAATTGCAACTCACCGGATTGTCAAAGGAGTAAACACATTCGTCTTTGTAAACCAATTGCTGTGGGCTTGGTATTTTGATTTTTGACAAATGTGGCGTTAAAAGGTCCAAAGACGCCATGGTTTGGTTGTAAATCGAAACGATTACTCCAATTTCCGTAACTTATAATTGATTTTCAAGATCGAAACACTAGCACAGACAGCGGTGCGGCGGCGTTCCCAAAAATATTTTATAGTGATGTACAAATGAAATTTTATGTTAATCGATTATACTATACAACATTTTTTTTTTGTATGGAATTACTAAGTGGATCTGAAATGAATTAATGATTGATAATAAATGCGAAACTGTATGGTGCGTTGGTATGTTTTTTCCCGCTCAACTCTTAGGGCTCCATTTTTTAATCCCTCGTATGACAATTCGCACCACAATATCATGCGAATTGAAAGAATTTCTATTATAAAAGCAAATTCGAATGGTCAAATGAAACCACTCGTTGCTCGTTGCGTTAGCGAGTGATATGATTATTTCAAAACTGTGACTTATGTTTGGGATTTCTTTTAAAAGTCAGTCACTATCAGACATCAGGCATGATATTTTCGTGTGATTCAAAAATGGAGCCCCAGGAAGGCTGACCACATGTGGAAATTGGTAAGAAGGTATCATATACCCTGCATTTACAAATTTAGAAGAATTAGAAGTAGGGTACTAGTAGTATTGATAGCGAAAAAAATAATACAATTCCTTTATGATGGTGGTTAAAATCGCGGTATATGTCGCGGTTATTTTATCCTTGTCTAGATCGAATGAAATCGACTTTGTTAATTCGATTTTAATCAAAGATTACTGCAACACTACGGACGCACATTAATTTTGACAGTGACAGATTTGATTAAAATGTTACCAGTGCAACAATTTCCAGTCTTTCCACGGAAACTACTTACCCCATCCATTACTACTTACCCCATCCCTTACTATTTACCTGACTGCGCCCAGCAGGAATGTTTTATTTATCGAATGTTACTTTGTTTGTTACAAAGTAGGTGTGACTGTATGTTTTCCTGTGTAATCTCCTACCACCGAAGCGACTTAAGGTGCAACGTTTCGCACATGGCGCGAAATTCAAGTTTTCATGCGTTTTTTGTCAATGAGGCGTTTTCCAAAAAAAAAAAAGTAGTTCTAAAATACTTACTAGATGGCGTAACAGGTCTACCGTTTTACCTGTCATTGTCATTTCTGTCGAAATGTTTTATGTTTAATTCTTAAATCGTATTTTTGGCTCCACACGTTGTGTATTAAGCCAGTGTCAACTATTGTAATATTTCAAATGAAGTCAAATACATAGTTACGTTACTTGAAATTGTCTAAATACACATGTCGAGCCAAAAAAACACGAGAAAAAAAAAGGCATACGTACATTTTTTTGCCTTTCATGTCTTGACAGTGACAGAAAAAACTCAAGGTACATCTAACGCCATCTATTGGGTACTTTCATAACAAGGATTTTTATTTTTTTGGAAAACGCCTCATTACAGTTTAAATGCTTATCGTGGATTTATTGAAATCAATTTTGCGCCTATAAATAACTTGTTTTAAGAAATTACGGGTAAAATGATTACCTAGATAACATTGGTTTAGGGGCCGTTCAAGTATTACGTAAGCAGATTTATTACAATTATTTACCCCCCCATCCCCCTTGTCAGCAAAAGTAAGCAAAGCTCTTACCCCCTCCCCCAATGCTTAGGTAAACATTTTTCAATTATAAATGTTTTTTATTTTTTATATTATAATTATAATGTTATAATTATTATTTTAAAAATAAGAAAATAGATTTAGTATAGAGATTAGATTTTACTGATATAGTATTCAACGTATATAGTAAGGGACAAAAATATCATAATCTTACGAACATAACAAACTTATTTTAAATTTTTGGTACACATATTAAATTCAAATTAACAGTCTACAGTCCATGAAACCCGATTCCATGATTCTAAATTGGAGGGTTGCCATTCGTGTAAAAAGTAAATAACTACCGATGACGTAATCATCATCTAGACTCCCCTACCCCCCATGTCATCCTAATTAAGCAAAACAAAGAAATAGTGCTTACGTAATACTTGAAGGCCCTTAGTTACAAATCTCAATAATCTGACTTTCATCTTGGTTTTTGGTATAGTGAAAAATATATTTATACTAGCTTTCAACTTGAATTTTTCGTCGGTGTAGTTTCTTGAAACAATCTATTTATTATTGCAAAATTAGTTTTCTTGAACCTACGGTGAGTAATTAAGCTTTAATTGTCAAAAACCGCAAGATATTTGAATTTCGCGCGCTGAGTGAAATGTTGCACCTTAAGGTGCATCGTTTCACTCATCGCGCGAAATTCAAATTTTCTTGCGTTTTTTGTCAATTACAGCTTAATTACTTATCGTGGATTTATTGAAACCTATTTTGCGCCGATAAATAAGTTGTTTTAGAAATTACGGGTAAAATGATTACCTAGATAATATTGGTTTAGCTACAAATTTCAATAAGCTGAATTTCAACTTGGTTTTTGGTTTAGTGGGAAATGTACTTATACTAGCTTTCAACTTGAATTTTTGGTTGGTGTAATTTCTTGAAACAATATATTTATTATTGCAAAATTAGTTTTCATAAACCTACGATGAGTAATTAAGCTGTAATTGACATAAAACGCAAGAAAATTTGAATTTCGCGCGCTGAGTGAAACGTTGCACCTTAACAGATTTTGAAGTTCGATATATAGTTTGTCTTTTATCTGGAGTTTAGTAGGTTACATTTTGCAATCGGATTTTTGTTTTTCCTTTAGTAAATAGTAGCTGGATTGAGACCCTCGACCCCTATAACTTCATAACAACTAAACCAATTTGCTCATATTCGAACTTACAAATGGCGTTGAAATTAACTATTTGCCAATCTAAGATCTCTTCGGTCTAAAGATAATAATACGCGAATAGCGCTGATAACTCTCTTTGTGTAGCAAAAAAAAAACCAGCGTATATACTGCCTCACAATACATTCTATTTCCATGTCAAATGTTATTAAATGTCACTCACCTGCGGCCATCAAGGTTGCGCCTGCGGCTTTTTTCTTTCTTTAGCAACCAATGTGTTAACAACGCCATCTCGTGAGATTGCGGCCGATCTTCTCATATTAGTGGTGAGATTTTTAGGGTAATTTGAGATATTTGCGTAGCAACATTAATCAGCTGGTTTCGCTGACAGCTTTTTTAAATATCAATGTCAAAAATAGAAAATTGTATTTCGATGTCAATGTCATTTATGTCATTGCTTTTTATTTTGTAATTTCATTTTGTTTTTGTTTTGCATTAATTTGCTTTACGTAGTATTACATACTCTTTGGCTTTGCTTTGCAATAATCAGGCAGAGGTCAAAGGTCTTTTTAGTTATTAACTCAAAAAATTACATTTATTTCTTGTAAAATGGCTCTAAAATTGTATTACGACTTAATGTCGCAACCCTCTAGGTCATTGTACATAATGTTGAAAACAGCAAAATGTAATTTTGAACCGAAAATAGTGGACTTACGAAAAGGTATAAATCTTCAAACAAAAAAATATCACTTCATACATCCGTTCCGTGTTATTTATTTCTAAGAATACTAAAAAAAACTCAGTTCTCACGTGAGCATCATGGGAAAAATCAAATATAAGGGGAATTCTGTGCAAATACCTTATTGTAAACCTTAGTCATAATCATCCACATTCTATTTCAGTGGAGCATTATTCAGAAGAGTTTACAAAACTAAACCGTATGCAGAGAGTGCCTATTATTGACCACAATGGATTCGTACTCAGTGAAAGGTAGGTAACATTCAGTCATGGTTCAGTCAGGTAAGGCCCTTTGCACACAACTTTACCCTCAATCTAGAAGTCCTTCAGAATATTTATTTTGTCTAATGAGCTTCCTCTGAATATATTAAACATTTTGGAGGCTAGCGAACAACACTAAATCGTCAATAGTTTTCAAAGTGATGTTCATTTCGAAATGTTTTTTTGTATCAGTGTGGCCATCATCAAATACTTAGCCAGAGAGAACATCCTCCCAGCAGATTTGTACCCAAAGGAGTCACAGCAGATGGCTAGAGTAGACGAGTTCCTAGAATGGCAACATATAGGCCTGAGGCTGCACTGTGCCATGTATTTCAGGGTTATTGTAAGTACCTATGTATAGATTTATATGTATTTAACTTTGAGATCCAAAAGCTGCTTTGGTGCATTACACATTCACGGTCCCATGTTTTCACCCTCTATACAAAAGGAACTGTAAATTTTTCGGAATAAGAAGTATGTTGAGTTAACATTGTTAAGCCTATGCATGCGTATGTTCCACATATGTTCATTAGCTTAATGGAAATTTAGTATCCATTTATCCACTACACAGAACAAACACAAACGTGCATAAGCTTTTAGATTTTCTTACTGTTTGGCTCACCAAAATAAATTCTATATCTGTATTGTAGTTCATTTAGGAGTATAATTAGAATTTTCGACGTTTTGCTCTTTTGGTCTTGGTGACCTTTAGACATTTTTCAACTCCTTTGACAATTTGAGACCGTTTTTCATTTTGCTTCTAGAACAGGTGACTGACATAACTGTGTGCATGAACCTATATGCAAAACAATAATCTGTAACTCGGGTAGATACTGTCAGCCGAAATGCACAATACACGTCATGCGCAGAGGCGGATTTGATACCTTGAAGGCTGCCCCTAGACCTATGGAAGATTGCCGCAGCCCTGGTCCCTGTAAGCCACGATTTCTAAGAAGGGTAGGAAATTCTCCCGAATTTTTTACCGATTTTTCATTTCTGAACTGGAAACCCATCTCGTTTCGTCTTTATTTCACCAGTATTCCCCACCAACTTTGACAGAAGTAGTAGTTTTTGGGGAATACCCTTTTATGGGATGCGGATTTTGAGTTTTTAAACATTAACTTGTAAGTTCACAGAGGGCATAACAACTTTAATAAAACACCAAGTTTTGCCGCCCCCGAAATTTTACCGACCTTGGCCTGGGCCTACTCGGCCTACGGAAATCCACCCCTGCCCATTGCTGGACGTAAGCTGTCATGACTATTATCTAACATGTTTTTTTAATTGAACTTCTCAATTGAACAGTATCTAGACCCGCTAATATACGGGCGGAAGCCTGAACCCAAAACAGTGGAGGGCTACAAGCGTCGCATGCACTCTGCATTGGAAGACTTGGATTCGAAATGGCTCGGGCGCGGCACCGCGTTCATCCACGGGGACTCGCCCACCGTGGCCGACCTCATGGCAGCCTGTGAGATTGAACAACCTCGTACGTATCGCAGTAAATAAATAATAATAATACTCAATAATAAACAAGTAATATTATTAAACGAAAAACTAAATACCCGACTGCAAAATGTCACCCCTGACATAAAGAGGAATCGAACGACACCTCACTCGTCAAAATCGGTCAAGCCGTTTAGGCTACAGGAGATTTTATTTATAGGAACACACAAACATACTTACATACTCTCTTAAAACATTACCTTTTTGGGCAGTCGGGTAAAAAATATTTGTTTTTAGTAATGATACAAAAAAACAATATCTTATGTCATTGCGTCATTCATGTCATTCTTAAATACGTATGACCTAGCGAAGCGAAGGTCTACGGAAAGAAGTCTGTGTTTGTTTATGTATGTTTATTTGTGCAACGATAACTTGCGAACCGTTGATCCGATCTTCATGACATTTTGTAGGCAAGTAGTTCAATTTAAGAAAAATAAATCAAATGTTAGCAAACTCGGTACAGGGGTTGTCAAATTATAGGTTTCGCGGGGCCTCAGCTCAGCGTTAACTACTACTTTTGCAGTAGTTGTTTTAAATAATCAATATTTTATTTGATGTTATCTTGATAAGGATTGTCGTCCACAGGGATGGTGGGTTTCGACGCGTCCGATCATTTCAAGAACATAGCGGCTTGGTGGCCTAAAGTGAGACAACACTTCGACCCCTACTACAAGGAAGCGCATGTTATCTTGAACAAAATCGTTCTCAAAAACGCCAAAGTCACCTCTAAGATATAGGTAAAAGGTTTTGAAGAGGAACTTCTAAACATTGCATTTTTTTTTTGTAATTTTTGTATTTATGGTCCTGACAAAAAAAGCAAGAAAATTTGAATTTCGCGCGTTTAATTTAAAAATCGCGCGAAATAAATTTTGTTGATGTAAACTTTGTCGTACATTCCAAACACAAAGTTTTGTTCATGACAAAAATTAGGTACTTAAGTATTTTAATTTAAAAAAAAACTAAACTAAGAACTTGGTGAAACTAAGTTATAATTTTATTGTTATCGAGGGCTATTGTTAAATCTTAAATATTTTTTTAATGAATAATAAAAAGGTTTTAAAAACAAAATTGGTTTATTTTCATACCTAGGCTATACCATAGAAAAAATCTACTACGAGTGCTAATGTCCCTAGAAAGATGCGTAACTCGTATAAAGTACTGATAAGGACGTAAGATGTCGCCTGATTGATTTGAAATATAAACCCAAGCGACAGATCACACTAGATACTGCATTACGAGATTCGTTGTTCCTACAAAAAGTTACCAAAGTTTGAGGCGCGGCGCGGGTCGCGGGGAGTGCGGCCGAGCGTTCTTATTGGCTATCGCAAGGTTACACCTACTCGCGCCTAACAATCAACCAATCAGAGTAATTTTTCTGTAACTAACTGTTTTAGACTGATGCGTGGTGCGCTTCGAGCGTCCTGAATGCAGAATCTAGGGTGTGATCTGTGACCCAAGCTAACTTATTCGTAAAGGAACGGAGAAAAAAGCGACTTGTTATGAATATTTTTGCATTAATAATAACAGTAAAATTATTAATTTTATATTTTTGCATTTATGAATCTTGTTTTTATTTATATACTAGCTGCGCCCCGTGGTTTCTTCGCTATTCTACAGAAACCGAATATTTTCCAGGATGTAAGCTACCTCCATACCAAATTTCATTCAAATCCGTTCAGCCGTAACAGAGTGGAACGGGAACTTACTTACATACTTACACACAAACTTTCGCACTTATAATATTAGTGTGATACCATATATTTACCTATATTAATTTTGTTTTAATAAAACGGGAATACTCACGATAAATTGAGTCGGCTATTCCGACTATAGTTTCGATCACATTCGGTGACCTTTATCAAGGAATGCTCAGCGAGACACGCGCGCGACCTCGTCTTGCCTTGCACATTAATTTATATATATTATATAATTACTATATGTATATAATTGGTGCCCGAAGCAAGAAATTTGGCACTGGACCTGGGACGTCGCCTCAAGGAGAAAGGGCGGGACCCTCGGTCGGGGTGGTTTTTGATCCAGAGGATCTCCCTAGCCATTCAGCGCGGAAACGCTGCGAGTATTTTAGGTACTTTTGGTCAGGGTCCGGTTCGCGGGGGACTTTTAGAGTAGGTTAAGATATTTAAAGTTTGGCGAATTATTTTTCTAATATTAATTGTATTAATTTTAATATTAATTAACTTTATATAATATAATAATAATTGGGATAATCAAGTTCACAATTACTATATTAATTTATTTAGCTATCCCATAAGGTTAGGGTTCTTTATGTTTAGCAAATTGTTGAAGAACTTTAGGTTGGAGAGACGGTAACGGAAGCGGCCCTTTTTCGGCAGCCGGCCCATGTGCTGTAACGTCTTCACCAGGGGCAAGAAGTGGTACATGTGATTCATTGCATCCCCGAGGCAGAACACAAACGTAGTCTCGCTGTACGCTGAAACCAAGATTTTTTAATTACAAATCTGTCTGTCATCATCATCAACAGCCTGAAGACGTCCACTGCTTAATGTGCATCGTTTCACTCATCGCGCGAAATTCAAATTTTCTTGCGTTTTTTGTCAATTACAGCTTAATTACTCATTATTGAAACCAAATTTGCGCCAATAAATAAGTTATTTTAAGAAATTACGGGTAAAATGATTAGCTAGATAACATTGGTTTAGCTACAAATCTCAATAAGCTGATTTTCATCTTGGTTTTTGGTTTCGTGGGAAATGTACTTATACTAGCTTTCAACTTGAATTTATTGGTTGGTGTAATTTCTTGAAACAATCTTTTTATTATCGCAAAATTAATTTTCATGAACCTACGATGAGTAATTAAGCTGTAATTGATATAAAACGCAAGAAAATTTGAATTTTGCGCGCTGAGCGAAACGTTGCACCTTAACTCGTTCAGTGTGGCGGTCTAAGGGGGAGGCCCTTAGACCGCCACACTGAACGACAACTTACGACTTGCATCCACCGGTTACCCGCGACTTTCAGAATGTCGTCAGTCCACCTGGTGAGAGGCCTACCTACGCTGCGTCTTCAAGTTTGTGGTCGCCACTCAAGAACCCTTCTTCCCCACCGGTTTACCGGTTATTGGTTCCTCGAGTGATGTGGCCTGTCCATAGCCACTTCAGTTTGCAAACCCTGAGAGCTATGTCGTTGGCGACATTGTTTTTTTTTCTTTTCTAAGGGTGTCTACACATGGCCTGACCTGACATCGTTTGAAAGAGATGGCTATATATAAGTTTCTGGGGGAGCGAAAGGGAGAATCTATAACCTTAATAGTTTGTTTCTTTTGCTCCCGCCAAAATCAAATCTAGCTTTCACACGGTGTCAGGTCAGGCCATGTAGCGAGGCCTTAAGAGGATTATGGCGTCGCACGTCTTATGCACTTGCCAGTGTCAAGTATACTCATATTTTTTCAAGTTTTAGGAATATTGTCAAATAAGTCATAGTCACAGTCAAAGGCGAGCAAAGCAAGTCACGCTCAAGTCCAAGTCATGCCCCAGTAAAGTGGTGAAAACTTTACTAGAGCCTTCTATGGAGTTTTGGAAACAACACGAAAATTCACGACATTATTCCATTCACCAACACTCGTGCATATTCACGAACACTTAACGGGTAAAAATTCACTGTATTTACACATTAACACTCTAAATAACACAAGTTTTGGAAAATAATAAAATGACGCGACATGATTTCTTCACGTTCCCGCCAAAACTCGGCGACTTTGTTTTTTCGGCGAATATCCTCGTTTGATGGATTTTGACGAGTAAGGTTGAATTTGTCGTTGAATGAGGAGTTTTCCAAAATAAAAGTAGTTCTAAAATACTTACTAGATGGCGTAACAGACCTATCGTTTTACCTGTCATTGTCATTTCTGTCGAAATATTTTATATTTATTTTATAAATCGTAAATTTTGGCTCCACACGTTGTGTATTTAGCCAGTGTCAACTATTGTAATATTTCAAATGAAGTCAAATACATAGTTACGTTACTTGAAATTGTCTAAATACACATGTGGAGCCAAAAACACGAGAAAAAAAGGCACACGTACATTTTTTTGTCTTTCGTGTCTTGACAGTGACAGCAAAACCTCAAGGTACATCTAACGCCATCTATTGGGTAGTTTTATAACACAGATTCATCTGTGTTATAAAACTATTGTATATAACTGTTTTTTAAATAATAATAGTTGTTTCCGTAGCTTATTACCTGAGCTGAGGGAGGTGGGGCTCTTGTTCTCCCAGTATTGCTTACACTGGGCCACGTCCATGAAGCAGTGGTTCAAGAACATCAGCGTCGGCTCCCTGGCGAGCCGGCCCGGCATGCCGCACACGGGCGCGTATGTCGGAGGACACTTCTGCAACACGCGTGTCTCTTGCGAAAGTTCTTTATGGGCTTACAGGTAGGAGCTCTCTCCCCTAATTCAGCTATCGCGTTAGCAGTTTTTCAACATTTTTTGATACAAAAATTACTGAGATGAAAAAAAAAAAACACCTTAATTTATATTAAGATTACCTTTACTAATGTTTTATTGCAATTTTAAATTTTTTTATTACAAAGGAGAAGGAAAAAGCTATAAAAAAATTAAAAACTTTCATTTTGGTCAATATCGTAAATCACATCACACTAATATTTTAAATTAGCTGCGCCCTGCGGTTTCATCCGTTATTCTACAGAAACGATTTTCCGGGATAAAAAGTAGTCTAGGAATCTCCATACCAAATTTCATTCAAATACGTTCAGCCGTTACAGAGTTAAACGGGAACAAACACACTTGCATACTCACATACTTACACACATACATTCACATTTATAATATTATTGTGATGCGAAAGTTTGTGTGTAAGTATGTAAGTATCACACTAATATTATAAATACGAAAGTTTGTGTCTTATGTACTTACACACCTAATTATGTATGTAGCGCTTACATAAAAATTGCTATCATCGGCAATGGTATTCTAACCCCCGAATACTGAAACGTTTGTTAACTTTGACGACAGATTAAGTTTATTGCTGTCTTTGTCATTTGCTTAGTGCTAGGCAGTATTAGTTTCAGTATTCGGGGGTAAAAACTATATATTTTTTACGAGATATCTGATTCAGATAAGCTGGCTCAGGACCCCTATTCGGGGAAGGTGACATTCAATCTCATCTCGAAAAAAAACTCGAACTTCGAGATTTCCTATTCTCAACGCTGTCTTTCGAGATAATCTCGATGGGTTTATGCTCGAGATACATCGAGTGGTCGGAGGCAGTCGAGATGCCAATGAGATGGCATATCGCGACTCATTTGTTGCCATCTTCGAGGAAAAGGTTGCCATTTTGTACAGTGACATTGACAACTTTATCATAAATTAAAATTAAAATAAAATTCTAACCTAATATTAGTGCAAAAACAAAAACTGCCATTCAACAACCACCGATCAATACGATTAAACACCGTACAAATTATCTACGTTTGATGGTCTAACTCATCACATGTCATTGGCTAAATTGCAAAACACTCTCGCAGAAGCCATAAAACAAGAATTGAATTGAATTGAGTAACAATAGCTGTGGTGAAAGTTGTTGTATTGTTCTGAGAATTTGTTGCATGATGGCGGAAAGTTATATTGCAAGAATGCTATCAAGTGCTTTGGAAGAAGCAGAAGATCGAGCGAGTGAGCCACCGGCGCCACGTAGGGTATTTCCGGATAAAGAAGATGCCTCTCACTTGCCTAACAAATTGCTTAAAAAATCTCTTTATGCTGAGTAATTTAGCTGGAAACATTGCCCTTCAATCCGGAACACAGTTTTGTTTGCTGACTATTACTTGGCGGTTGAAAAACTGGCAAAGGCGAAAGGCAAAGGCTTCCCATGGCGAACTCGGAAAGAGTACTACCACTACAAAAATTAATTTTAGTATGGAGATAGCTTATACCCTAGATTGACTCATTAATATTCAATTGCGCAAGATAGATGTTTGTGTTTTTATGTAATATAACCCATAGATAAGAATGTATACTAGCAATATAACATTCTGTAGCCTGAAAGACTTGACCGATTTTGACGAGTAAGGGCTAAGACAGACAACGCTAAATTTCTTGCTGATACCGCGCGGTAGCCTCAGGAAAGGTTTCACATTGAATAAACACACCCTGAGTTGTCATTAGATTCCCCTTTATGTCCAGATTGTCCTAAGCTACATTTTGCAATTGAGTTTCTGTTTTTTTTGAATAATATTACTTATGTCTGGTTGTAATTTCATTTTTTTCTTTGTGGTATTGTTACAGTGGTAAACATTATAATAAGGAAATAAAGGCGATTTTTTTCACAAATTATTTTAATAACCTTTTTTACAATAGAATAAATAATAATAAATACCTATGTTTACTTTAAATAAATAATCAACAAATCAAACCAATGTTTTAATAAAGAATTCTGTGGCTACATATAGTACTTTTCTCTACTACAGCAACAATTATCCTTATTAATATTCTTTACACATGCCACGGCTGAATGGATTTGTTTTAAATTTGGAATGGAAATAGATTATGTATAATTATCAAGTATGTCTTTTCAATTAAAACTATATAGTTGGTGATAATACTAGCGAAAATAATATACTCACAGTACCTAAATAATAAATTCTACTTGGCCATGTGACAGTATTAATACAAAAATATATATTGTTACTAAACATTACCTCTACCGTAGCAGGCACATTTAACTCTTTAAGGTCAAGAAATTATAAATGATCAAAGACAATATCATCACTATGATTACTACTTTTAAGAGACTGTAGCTCCATAGAAAAAATTATAAATATTTATAAAATATTAAGATCAAATCTAATGTTTTTACTAAGCACTTGCGCCAGACTGTAAATGATTTTCAAAGTTGTTGGCTATGCACATTAAAGCCTCCATCTGGCTTTTTTATCTCGTTTTTTTTTTTAACTTCACGTGTGAAGGCATCGGCTGCGTCAAAAGTGTGTTGCAGCTTCTTTGGTGCCACGTATTTTTTGATTTTGGGGTATCTGTAAAGATAGTTCATAATTATTTGATTTAAGCTAAAATTAATAAAATAAAAAAAGAATTAACATAAAATTGTAAAAAGTATGTATATTTGTTTGTTTCTATATTATTATCTTCTTTAGTCTAAATGGCTCGACCGATTTTGATGATTAAAGTGTCGTTGGATTCCTCTCTATGCCTACCTCTTTATGTACTCAGTGATTCTGAAACAAAATTAATATTCCTTATCATTATAAATTCTATCCAAATGGCAACAGGGCTTTATAATTAAAACGGCTATATATACTCAATCACCACAAATAGCAAGAATTATGTTACTATGTGTGTACTGTGTACTATGATGTGTGTAAGTATTCTATGGAGCTTACCCATGGATCTACCTATTGTAGGCCTAAGATATACTGTACAAACAAAAACTATGTGAAGGTTTAGTATGAACTAGTATGAACAAAACCTCCTTAATAAACTTCTATCTTCCTCCATTTGCTTAGAGTGACTCATCATCATATCATGAGCCTCTCAGTGATTTAGCTACCCGATTTAAAAGAAAAAACTGGCATACCTTGAATATTTACTGTAGTAATTTTCCTTTTATTAATTAGAATAATTTTTTTATTCATCTTATGAAGGGCATGTTCGTAGTAGCAGCTGCTGGTTTTAGGTACAATATTTTGTAGGTCTGAAACAAACATTTATGACTGATTTAATTAATCAACCAAGCAATATGGACCCTCTAGTCCCAAAGAGCAGTAGAAGTGATGTCGGATGGAAACAAGACTCCTTCTTAATGCAGTGTATGTAAAGAACATAATATTTACCTTGAAACTCCACAGCTGACTCTTGACTGTTGTGGTGGCCAGATAAAGATTGGATACTCATGGTACTTAAAATTTGCAATTGTTCATCAGACAATCATATGTTGTGCTCTTCGGATCATAGATGAATGTATACCTTCGGATAGCGGTGTTTTATTGTCTTGTCAAGGACTTCATGTCATGCCAAGTCTGAAATAGATGATTAACAAAAGTAAGTATTTACTGTCATAAAAAAGTCTTTTTCATGAGAGTTAGTTAGAAACAAAAAATATTGGGTTTGAATGGTGGTAATTAGCATGTCATGATTACTATTGTGATATTTTAAGTTGATTGTGGACATGTGTGAGTTTATGATAGATTGAACTTACTTTTCGCCACTCTACCCAGGATTTCACGGCGCCAGGGACGCTATTGATCTCCTGGATAAGGTTTTCCCATCTTTTTTCGGCTTCCTTTACTTAGAACGAAGCCGTAAAGCGAGCTATTAATCTCGCCTTTTGGGCCACCGTTGGATACACTTTTTTTTGTTGTTGAAGATCCATTATGTACAAAAAACAATCATGTTTGCAAGCTTAGTTCAAAAAGAATACAAATACTACGTTTAGTTTCTAACACAGAGGTTTCTAACTTCTAACCTAAGATCAATAACAAATTTAATAATAGTAAACAAAGAACTTTATTCACGTTTCGTTTCCCACAAATTCTCTTGGGAACGAAAATAATTTATTTGAGTTTTCCTACTTAGTGTCAATTGTAATAATTAACATAAATATTATAATCTAGTGTAATTTACCGATATCTAACTAATCTAAGCATGGATCTTGAAGAATCTAAGCCTTTAATCAACAGAATGGTCCCTACATATATTTTCTCGATTTCACCGGTTTTCTGTAAACACAGTCGAGAAAAATGGAACGTAATTTGAATGAGAAGAGTCCATCTCATCTCAAGTTTGTCTGAGAATACCAAATGGTTTGTTTATGGGAGATTATCATGCGACATTGAAAAGTCGAATTCGAGATAAAAATGTCATTTCGCCGAATAGGGCCCCAGGCCCTTATACGCATCCAAAGTTTTAAAGCGGTAAAAAAGGACGAAAATATCATGCAAAATAACTGACTTTTGAAATAATTATATCACTCGCTAACGCAACGAGTGGTTTGGACCATACGAATTTGCTTCTATCAATGGAAATCTTTCATATCGCATGATATATTTTCGTACGAAATCATACGAGCGATTCAAATTCTGATTTTGCTCATATTTGAACTTAAAAATGTACTTTTTGAAAAGGACATTTCAATACATGAGCCTACAAAATTTCATGATCAACGATTAGTCACGTTATCGTCACACAAACATACAAGTACAAGATCTTGGCGTCACTCGGTCAAAACCTAAAACAAATCTGATTATTACCTTTGGACATTTGTGAAAACAAGAGAACAAAGTTGGTCTGTGATCGATATCATCGCTTGTATTCTGGGGGATGATAAGACTAGGAATATACACTTTGATTGGCCGCGCTATGGTGATCAGCCTTCGTCTAGTGATTTCGTTGAGGTCATCTATAATGATAAAACACATACTTAGTAAGCAATGTAGTTAGGAAATTAAAATATTTCCGAGACAGGGTAAGAGGTGTGTTGGTCGTCCGGATGCGAGATGGTTCGATGATAAAGATCGTTTAAATTTGTTTTTGCATGCACTACTTACTTGGCTACAAAATTTCAAGATCCAATCAACGGTACTCAAGTTATCGTCTTATAAAAATACCATAATTTTTGATATTTTCACTTCTGTTATACATTTTTATGCTTCTGCTATCGAATACGTAAGTTTTTTCGATAGTAGTTATTCTAGGGGTATTCATTACGTCACTAAATACTATATATTCAATAAGGAGAATTCTGTGATAGTCACCTTGAAATTTGAAATAGAAATATTGCTAGACGCACAGAATTCTCCTTATATTGGTTACATTACACGCTATGTTTAAAGAAATACTTCGTAACTTACCCGCGGGCATCTCCTTTATTGGAAAATCGAAAACGTGGGTTGCAGAAAAGAAACGGTTGATAGTTTCGTTGACACGACTAGGGTCTGGTAACAACCCGCGAACCACGACTATCTTTTTGAATTTATCATTATTTTCATCTATATTGTCATTTATAGCTTCTTCATCTGCATCAAAATTAATTTGACCCGCTGGTTCTTTAGTAAAATTTTTAGCTGTCGCGTAATCATCAATTATATTTTTGATTGGGTCATTATCATTGTTGATTGAGAAGTCGTCTCTATAAATATCAGATGCTATGTAGAAATCGTCATCTAAAGTAAAGTTATCTGTGTTTAATTTATCAAGGTTTTGATAAGAATCCTGAATGTGAGATGCAGCATCTTCATCATTTGCGACGTCCTTCTTTTCAGATTCATTGAAAACTTCTCCAGATTCAATATTTTTGAAAGACTTATCAGTTGTTATAAGCTGTATATTTTCTTCAGGGGTAGCAGTAAGGTCTAAACCATTGCAGATGTAAAGATCAGTGATGTTGAAATTGACGTTACTGAGACAGTTGTGCTTCCAAAGTTCGCATTTATTTCTAAAGATTCTGATCCTGAATCCTTCCCCATCGCGCCTGAGGCCACAACCTTGGACATCGTCAGGGGGATGAAGGCAGTCGTATATTGCACAAGGGCCTTCTTGTTCTGATGGTTTGGCGTTTAGTTCAGGACGAAATGGATGTGAGCAGTATTTCATGTCTGTGACGTTATATACTGTAAAGTGTAATTTGGATGAAATTGCAGACTATTTGATAAAATAAGCCAACAAAAACGTAATATGTATGGGGCTCCGGAAGCGGCTGCGGTGGGTATAACGTTAAAGAAAAATAAACATGTTTAAAAGTATGTATATAATTATAATAGTCGTTCGTGTCTTAGTTATTTTACTCACACATTTGCAAGTTTTTGTAGATATACCTACGTGTGAATTTCCAAAAAACTGTTCGTCTATCATATCATAACAAAAATAATTTTAAAGTTTCGTTTTGACAATCTTCTATTAAAACGTAAAATCTCAATATTTTTCGATCTCCTCCGATAATGTACCTACTTACTTACTTACATAATCAAATGTACCTAATTTTGTAAAGTCACGAACAGATAAAATTTACATAATATAATACTTATTTTTTTTATAACTTTAATAATGTGAAAATGCGCGAGCAAAAAAATTGAGGAGGCTATTATACTTACTTAATTCCTTGAGGATCCTTAATTTTTGGTTTGCTAAACGTATGCCCAAATAAATATACCTACAGTTTCATAGAAAGGTCGTTTCGTTGTATTGGAAGGAAAAAACGGAGCACTAGAAGCTACTCAAAAATAAACTAGGTGCTTACCTACTAATTCCAGCTAAACTATAACTACTTAACTATATACCTACTACTGATCCGATTTTTCTCTTCTAATACAATGAAATGATCCTTACGTGAAACTGTATGAGTCTTGAGGCTTGACCAAAAAAAAAAAAATTCCAAAATGGTTTTTTACAATAAAAGACCTACTTAAAATGGGTCTTATCAGTTTTCTTGTATCTCATATGGTTTCGGATTTCTTCATAAGTACGTAGTGTAATATTCCTTGCTTCATACTGTCCCAGTTTAAAAAATCACCCGGTACCTACTTATACCCACCCTATTCAGTGTACCGTACGTTTTTTATTCTTACCGAAATTATTGTCCTTCACAGCGCACTTATAATTCAAAAGTGCACATTCGTCTTGAAATATTCTTAGCCTAAAGCCCTCGCCTTCTGACCTGATACCACACACTTTTCCATTGCTCTTGCATTTCAAAGTAAAGCAATTAGTATCGAATTCATATTTTTCAACTTTTGGTTCCGCCCCGTAAACAAAAGAAACGAAAATAACGGACCACAACATCGATAAAAATATTTCATAGGGCAATTGACTTTACGCTAGGTAACTAAATGTTTAAACGTTAATTAATTTAATTGATTTCAAATCATCATAAATACCTACCATAGTTGGTCGTATGAATCGCATTTCCCATTATTATGTTGATATACCTAAATAGTAAATAACCAATTGCAATTAGGTACCTATAGCTGCGGTTCTCAAACTTTTTTGGCGACGACCTTTTAGAAAACAATATTTGCCGGAGCCTTGAAATAATTGAAACCTGGTTTTATGATGTGTATTCTTCATTAATAATCATATTATATTTTATTTATTTTATTTTATTCTCTTAGGATAACTGACAGCTAATTAAAAGTTAGGTACCACAAATATAAATAAATAAATAGTTACTTGGCCAAAGACATAAAGGGGCCTTATTTATAAGGAGAATTCTCTGTACTTGGCACACACTTGGCATTAACATCATCGCTCATTAGGTTTATATACAACAGAACTACTCTATCAATTAATTTCTACCCGACTGCGTATGAGGTTTATTTTAAACTCTATTTTATACTTAATACCTATTTAGTTATTTTTTTATAATTTTTCACTTTCTATAACTTTTCTCTTCTGTGCTAGAATACTTAGAAAAAAAATACTTCTCTTTTATGTGATGACTGGTATAGTCGTGGAGCCGTCCTCGTGGGCCAGGTGTTCCCGCTATATTATATGACTCTTTGGGCAGGTGGCCTTGTGGTGAAACCTCCACCGATCGATAATTCCATGTACAATACAAAATTTAAGTGAAACAATATGAAAGTTTTAAAAGATACACAGACAAGGCGGGCATATTATAAAAAAGATGATTATCTGAAAGACACTAAGGTCTGGAACCTGCCCATACAAACAGGTACATCTGAAATGTAAATGTAGATATCACATAATTCTCCTTATAAATAAGGTCGTAGATATATTATATTTATATTAACGTGTCCAAAGGAAAGCAAATTTATATGGAATAAAAGATTTTTGACTTTGACTTGATAGAGTTTAACTATAAGACAACGTAGTACTTACATAATTAAAATAATAATATCGATGACGACAACTGAATGTTCTAGCCAATTTATAAGGAGAATTCTGTGGTTCTAGCAGTAATGGTGTAACCGTTTCAAGTCAAGTACGAGTAACAAGGAAATAAAAACTCCATGGATTCAGCATCATTTCGTCCAAGAAAAACTCATTATTTTGACACAATATCATTGTTTGATGCTTAAATCCATGGTTTGATGTTTGACCTATGTATTGTAGATCGAACATTTAGTCGAAGAATGGAAGATCAATGGAAGACCAAATCTATGCCAATCGAAAGAGCATAACTACGCGATGACTGAATGTTCTGTCGCTTCAATTCTACTTTGGTTTAATTTTTACCATTTTAGTGAGGCATGACTTGGACCTGACCGTGACTTAATATAATCAAAGAGGACTTACTTTGACTGATTTAAGGGTATGACTGCGACATGCACTGGTTAAATACACTATGTGGAGCCCAAAGACAAGAAAAAAAAATCAAAAAAGTTACTGTCAAACACATGTCATTGTCAAAACATTTGTCTGACAGATGCAGTGTTGCCAAAACAAGTCGGTTATCTGTAGATTAGGCTAGGATTTACATTACGAAACTAGTTGCGTGTAATTATTTTCAGACAATAAGTATCACTAGTTGCAATTGGCATGCACTACTTATGTGAAATCGAATTAGTTTCGCAACCCAAGCGATTTTTCGGCAACACTATGTTCATGTGTCATGTAGCATGCAACTACACTAACTACGTCTTACGAAAGCACTCTCGCAGACGCGTCGCTTCAGCCTTGCGACCAAGAAGATTGTAGGTAAAAATACTTTTACCTACAATCTTCATGCTTACGACGGACTGTTGCAAAATTCGTAAAATAGGTTTCTTTTGTAAAAGTCACTTGCCGGTAGTATCAACGTTATTTATGGCCCGTAAATAAGTATTTCTGAAAACTGAAATGTATATTGACAATGTCAATATAATTTAATAGTATTCGACACTAACTCTTTCATTAAGAGTAACGAGTCGAATAGCAGTAGGCTTAAGTAATTTTTTTAAACAGCCCAGATTACCCCGATTCTACAGTAAAAGATTTGAGTCTGATGATAGTAGGTCGGTCGTACCTCCGGCAACCGTTCCATTATTTCATCGCTGCCGGATATGGCAGCGGAGGCAGACTTCGTTTTGACTTCTAAAAATTTATCTTACCAAACGCATTAAGTAATTACTGTACTGGCAATACTGCTTACAATAGTCAAATCAAAGAGAATGTAATACTATGAGTCAAATAACAATCTTACATTTTTGTTGATTTTATTTCGTGATTTTAATTCGGTGATTGCACAATAATTTTAAATAGTCTTGCTTGCAGGCTTTTCTGTTGTTTCTTCGCGTTACAGCACTGTTAAATAATTATACCTACCTGCTCCATGTAATCAATAATTATGTCGAATAAAACTGATATCATTAAACATAAAACTGTAAAAGTTTATGATCTAGATGAATTTGAGAAATTAATGAATGGGCTCAAGATAGCAGCATGTATGATATCAGAGTCCCACAATGTTGGTAAGTTCTTAAAGTATCGACCAAGTTACAAAAATTGTGTAAGACTACTCTAACCTAAATTATTTAGTTGTGTTTTTTTTTTTGTAGATCTCTAAGATTATTGATAACAACATAGAAAGTAATTGCCAATATTAATTATTTATTTTTTTAGTGGACGAAAAGAGTGTAATGAAACGCCTAAGTGCGCTCACTCTCAATGGCCCCAGCGATGGCAACGTTTGCTCCGCTTGTGGCATCGGCCCCTTTGAAAACAGGGCCCAACAAACAGCCCACTACAAAAACCACTGGCACACGCACAACTTGAAACGGAAGCTATTCGGAAAACTGCCGCTTTCTTTGGGACAGTTCAATTCCAGATTAGGTGAGTAACGTTGATTGTAGATTTACCTGGATAAAACAAGATAATAGATATTGACTTACCCCATGACTCAAATGCATAATAAATTTGTGCGTGCAAAAATTTTAAAAGGCACTCTTGAAGACCTTGAAATATTCATTTTGGTATTTGCAACTCTAATAAATTAACTGTATTTAGTTTGGAAATATCAAGATTTATCAAAAAAATATTAAAGTAAGTTGTATAGATTTTTGAGTAAAGCAAAACCCGTTTTTGTCTTTGACAAAGACTCTGTCAAAGATTAACCCTATAGTGAGGCAAGTATTAAGGGTGATAGCCTCTTCAGCTCAAGTTGAAAGAGTGATTGTTTCTGTAGAGCTGACCCAAAATTCAAAGGTTTTGATAAAGCATTTTGTGTTAGTATTTCCTCTCCTACATTTAAGATGACGACTCGAGCGTGTCCGGCAGCGACTCTGAAGGCGAGGGCAGTGGAAACACTCCATCCACGGACCTGTTCGCAGCAGCCACCCGCCACTGCAAAGCTTTCTTTACCAACAAGGGCGGGCAGGTCATGTGCATCTACAGGTGTATTTTGCATCATAAAAAGGTAAGGATTTAAGATTGTGGAAGGTTTTGTTTCAATAAAACGGGAATACTCACGTTATATTGAGTCGGTTGAGTCATTTGTGAAAGGTTCTTATGGTTCCATAACAAACTAAGGAAGCCTAATAGTTTCGCAATGTTCGTCTGTTTGTCTGTATGTATAGTGCTTTAACTTTTAGTAGCAAACTGACAAAGAGTCTCATTATCAATCATTTGTATGAAAAATTTATTGAGTTTTGTAAAAACTCATATTAAAAAAGTTGTTAGGGATGACGTAGGGAAGCAGCCTAGACTTTTGGCTAGTCACCAACAATCCTATACTATTTACAAATATATAATGCGGTCACAATATCATTTGGTTAGTTTCGTCTTATCATTATTTTGTTTTTGAGCCTTTGTTGTTAAGTTTGGACGATGTGATAACATCGAGTGAGGTGCACAGATATTTTGACCACATTGTACATTTTTAGAGCCTCTAAAGTGTCGGAGAGACTTTTTCTTTGCTCGGTAAACAAAGGTATTTGATTATCCGTGTCCAGGAGGAGCTATCCACCGATGGCGACGGTAGCGCGTGGGTGAACCGCTGTAAGCGGCTCGGCGCGCCCGGCGCCCAGCGCTGGGCGGTCATCATGGTCTCCGGGGGACACTTCGCTGGGGCGATCTTTTCTGGTAATCACAATGCCACTTTGGTCTCTTATCTCTGTCATAGAGCACAGCTTAAATAAGAAAAGCTAGTTCACTCGGCGGCCTCACTTCTAACTAATTGTATCCGACCATGCCTAGTATGAATAGCGCTAGGTACATTAGAGGATAGAATGGGTAAAATCCATATAGCCTTAAGTACAGGAATAAATAAATAAATAAATATCTGGGACATTATTGCACACACGGTCATCTGACCCCAAACTAAGCAAAGCTTGTAATATGGCTGCCAGAGATTGATAGATAAGTACATATATATTTTTAAATACATACTTATATAGATATTAACACCCAGACATAGAACAAACACAAATGTTCATCACATGAATGTTTGTCCTAGATGGGAATTGAGCCCACGCCCCCAAACACAGAAGGTTCACTACCAACTGAGCCACCGGGGCAGCCTGTGACGTGTAGCTTCAACAGCTTGACCTATATTTGGATAGCGAGGTCGCAAATGTCGTGAAATATAAAACGCCCCAATCTTACGTGACTATGCTCTTTTTCCGCTACTGTCCTTGTCTTATTGTAGGTCAACCCTCTCCCCGCCTACATAGCCTCCTAGATTATGAGGCAAGTGGCCCACTTTTGCTCTTGGTGAAGGGGCCTCCATCATAATAAACAGTAGAGTCTTGGCGGGAACGTGAAGAACTCATGTCGCGTCATTGTATTGTTTTCCAAAACTTGTGTTATTTCGAGTTTAGGTGGATTTTTATTCATTAAGTGTTTGTGATCGTGCACGAGTGTTGGAAAACGTAACTTTTCGTGTTGTTTTCAAAATTTCATAGAAACCCGTCGTGTCTTGACTTTCTTTTATTGACTTAGGCTATGACTGAGAGTCGTTTCAATTGTGTAATATTTTACTTCCCTTGAAATATTACAAAACTTTTGACACTGGCTAAATACACAAAGTGTGAAGCGAAACTTAATGAGAAAAAAAAACAGAAGAGAATGTTATTGTTTTATTGGTACAGGTGGTGCAGCGGTACTGCACAAGACATTCCACTCGTACACGTCCCGTCGCGGACAGGGGCAGGCGCAGGCCACGCGCGACAACCACGGCAACTCGCCGCGCTCCGCCGGCGCCAGCCTCCGCCGGTACAACCAGGCCAAGTTCCTCGAGGTACGACACTAGTGCATAAGCAACTTACCGCCGCGTTGATTTCCATGCTTAAATACAATTAGCGCCATCTTTTAAGTAATAAGTTTTAAAAAAACTAGAAACATTAAAAAAAAAAGATGGCGTTACGCTGTTTGCGTTAAAACATATAAGTGCGTTTTTACTCATTTAGCAGTTGTGCGCTGTTACGACACTGACAAAAATGGCAACCATTTTCGTCGCCTTGTAGTAACAAGCGGATGTTGCTTCGTTACTGCTACGACAGTGCGACAAAAATGACAACCATTTTGTTCGCAGTGTCGTAACAATTGGGCGTTGTTTTGTTGCTGTTACGACACTGCGACCAGAACTGTTGTATCGCTCGCTGACATGCCATCATCATCGTTTCAATAACTAAATAATTTTCCGCTATTGCTGCGATATACAGCTTTATCCCAATAATCTATATCAGTCATTACATGTTGTTTGCGAGTTGCGATTATCTAACTGATCTTTGTTTTATAATTAATAGTGCTTTCTCCCTCCAGCACGTCCAAGAAATAATCTCCGGCTGGTCGGAAGACCTGCTCGGGTGTTCCATCATTCTATACCGAGCGGTTGGATCGATGAACCAAGCGGCTATCTTCGGGAAGAACTCTCCGCTCAGTAAGGACGACTTGAGGCTGCGAGTGTTGCCATTCCCGACTCGCAAACCGACGTATAAGGAAGTGCAAAGGGTCCATGAAACCGTTGCCAGTTTGGAGGTATATGGTAAGTATACTCAGCAACCCGGGCAGATATACCTATTTGAGATAAACTAGCTGCTTACCAAGTAGACTTATATAGAAGAGAGAAGAGTCCATGAAGCTGGCCAGTTTGGAGGTTTATGGTACGTTTTAGGGTGTTCCAAATCGCGTCAAAAGCGTAAATAACATGCTCAAATGTATGGCTTTCTAAGCGCGCTTTGGGCCCATAATGGTATTCCCAGTCAAGCAATGGAACGCCTTGTCGTTTTCATTCGAGATGAGTGGGTTTTCTCAATTTGCGTGTTTCGACCCTACGAATAAGTGATAGAGTATATAATAAGTCAAATAATGGTTCAACGCAAAAAAAAAACTTTGACTGAGGTCACAAATCACACTAGATACCGCATTACGAGATTCGTTGTTCCCACAAAAAGTCACGTCAGTGTGAGGCGCGGCGCGGGGCGCGGGGAGTGTGACCGAGCGTTCTCATTGGCTATCTCAAGTTTACGCCTACTTGCACCTAACAATCAACCAATCAGAGTAGTTTCTTATTATTGCGTATTATTTAGACTGATGTGTGGTGCGCTTCGAGCGTCCTAAATGTCGAATCTGGGGTGTGATCTGTGGTAGGATAATAAAATACAAATATTAAAAAAAAAATACAAAGTCTTGTATCTCATTAACATTCGTTTAGAACTTAAAAATAGCACTCCGATCAACGGAAATACTATTTGTGTAGCAATTATGATCATAGCACAGAACAGAGTACAAGCAATCCTTGCTCAGTATTAAGGAGAGAGTTCAACCTATAATAAAATTGAGCTTCGAACAAAGAACAACTTGAGGAAACCTTTAGATAGTGGAACTTTACTGTTAACATTACCCTGAAGTTGAAAATGAAGTGCCTTTTGACTAAACTTCTGTTCTATTTCAGATTCAATGGAACTGTTCCAGAAGGCTCTAATTGGTTCGTTCGCGAAGCCAGCAACCAAATCTGGTTCAGACACTACGATAGAACCCAAGAAAAAGCCACAGAAGATCAGTCCCACCGGGAAACCCATAGACAGAGCGAAATCGAGGTAATGTTCAATTTTAATAGGGAAGCTGTGTAACTGTAAGCTACGTCGAATTTGATCGAAACTATAGTCGGAATAACCGACTCAATTTAACGTGAGTATTCCCGTTTTATTAAAACAAAATGTGTCAAAACCACGTCAGTTTTCATAGTAAAAGCTGAGTAACTTTAAAATGGAATTAATGAAATGTATATTATAGAAACTCACAAACATACTTACATACACCCCCAAAACATTACCCTCGTTCTGGGGCAGTCGGGTAAAAAGAAGATTCCCTTGCTAGAGATTATCAAGCTTTACCAAACTTTTTAAATTAGTGTAACATTATTTACGACTTATTAGATATCATCATCATCATCATCATCAACAGCCTGAAGACGCCCACTACTGAACAAAGGCCTCCCTCTTAGACCGCCACACTGAACGACAATTTGCAACTTGCATCCACCCGTTGCCTGCGCCATTAAATATGTTGGCAGTCCACCAATAGGGAGGCCTACTTACGCTGCGTCTTCCGGCTCGTGGTTGCAAATAAACTTTCCTACTTTCTCCTAATATTTTTTTTTTTTATTTATACAGAGAGCGCGCTCCCCGCGAGCTGCCAACCAGTCAAATGTCAAGCGAAGACGAGGGTCCGTGCTACATCGACAGCGAAACGCCGAAGGACTGGATCAAGACGCTCCTGGAACAGGCGAGCAATGGCAACATTACCGACTCGAAAAAGGACTTGATAAACGAAATCAACGACTGTTCTGTCGGTAAGAAACAGATCACACCCTAGACTCTGCATTCAGGACGCTCGAAGCGCACCACACCAGTCTAAATACACTTATAAGAAATTACTCTGATTGGTTGATTGTTAGGCGCGAGTAGGCGTAACCTTGAGATAGCCAGAGAGATATTGTAGTGGTAGGGCTCTTCTGCAGAGTCCCACACCTTTGCCAGTTATTCAAACGCCAAGCAGTAGTGTGCAAACATTACTGTGTTCCGGATTGAAGGGCAATGTTTCCAGCGTAATTACTGGGCATAAAAAGATTTAACATCTAATATCTCAGGGTGACCAGAGCAGTGCATTGCCGCGCATGGCTTTGAACTGTTGTAGTTCAAAACTCTGGGTGGCACTAAACTGCTACGGGCAAGCGTGGCGCTTAACATCAGGTGAGCGAGTTGCTCGTATCGTTACCAAGTTCCATAAAAAAAAGCATTGAGAGCGCTCGGTCGCACTCCCCGCGACCCGCGCCGCGCCTCAAACTTTGGTGACTTTTTGTAGGAACAACGAATCTCGTAATGCGGTATCTAATGTGATCTGTGGTAAGAAATACCCACTCGTTATTTTTAAAACAATTGTGGTAGAAGTCGGGCTCCTACCGCTAGTTTTTTCTATGACGAAAAGAAACTCCAACATCAATCTTGGACAGAGAATATCAGTACTGCGTTGTGTAACGATAAAGTAAAAAACTTCAATTCTGTTGTACCAATTTCTAAACTAAACTAAAATTGACAGCAATGCCCTAAAATTTTTGCTATTTCTTTTCACACGTTGAAATGAAAAGAGACGCAGATAATTTTAGTCCTGTCAGATGAGTTTAGTTTGGTGAGTGTAACATCAGAATAGACGCCATTGACGTCGATTCTGTTGTATCATTTTCTAAAATCAACTAATCGGATAGCACTAAAATTATCCGCTTTCCTTAACATTTCAATATGTGTGAAAAGTATGGCACCATTCTTAGACATATCGAATTTATGGTCATGTGCTTTTTATTCGTGCGCATAGCTCGAACGAATGATTGGATTGGTTTGGCGCGATTGCGATTGACAGCTGTCGTAATCAGGCTGTTTTCTGATTGATAGAATTTCGAACTTGTATACTGATATATTCACGCATAGAATTTTAACTTTTAGCCAGCTCAGTCTGTTCCGAGAGTGATGCAGAAGAATCTCTCCCACGACATAAAAGGCAAGAAAAGAAGCAAGAAGAAAAACAGAAGAAGCACGAAGATAAGGAAAAGCAGAAGCAGGATAAAAAGTTGATGCCTCCGCCACCCGCGCCTAAAGTAACGGCTAATATTAAAAAGGTATATTTACTTATTAGACACAATACTACTGTTTACACAAACACAAACGTACTGTTTTACAAAATAAATAATTTCGATCGGCAGTTTTTGATTGCGCTGAAAAGCGCAGACCGGTTTCCGACAGTAGCCGAACGTGTATATAATCTATATTCTGTATTAAACTTTATTAGCATGCGTAAATGGCAGGGTAAGCATTCTTAGTTTTGTCCCGCTTACACGATTCGTACAAGATGGCGCACGGGCGGCCGCGATTTTACCGGGAAATCGATCGACCAATAACAGCGCAAGATTTTAGCGCTCGCAGCACTCTACTTTGCTATTGGTGGATCGAAGTTTCCCGCGCTACTTAAATTTTTCTATTGCGCAGGTACATCGGGAATAATTATTTGTTGTGTAAAACTGGAACTACATTGTATATTACCCGACTACGCGAAAGGTAGGTAAGGTAAGGTTTTATTGGAAGCGTCTTCATCATCCGCTGATCTATGTGACGTCACATTAAATTTAATATGGCGCCCTCTAGAGGCCAAAAAGTCATGTACTAATAAAAAATATGTGTTTTAATGATGCCGTGTTGGGTATCAAATGAAAGGGGTTAATTAGCACATTTCAAATATAAATATATATATTTGAAATAATATATATATAATATATATTTATATATATATATTGCTAGCTATTGTTCGCGGCTTTGCTTGCATGCACCGGATAAAACTAAAGCTCACGTAAGGACTTAGCCGAGTTTTAGTTTTTCGACTGATATCTTGTTTCAGATCTGGAAAGCCATATCCACTAAGGAAGAGACGTCGTTAGAGACGATTCTAGAGACATGGGAGGGCGACCTCGAGGCCGCGTGCAACACTCCCGACCCGGCAGATGGCAACACTGCGCTACACAAGGCCGCCATCGCCGCCAAACCAGATATGGTCACGTGAGTATCATAATAACTAATTAAATCTTATCACCACTTATCATCATATCTGTCACTTTATCATTGTAGCCTGGAAGAGATCGCTTTAGGCGATAATGTCGCCAATAAGAAACCTAACCTATTGTACCACTTACTGTATCTGTTTTTCTATACTTTGTGAAGTACAAGTTTTATTCAATAAATGATTATGTTATATAATTCATGTTATAAAAACAAAGAAACCAAAACAACAAAAAAAACACCAAATACAAAAAAAAAAAAGACAACCAAACGGTGATCAGCGTGCATAATGAGGGTTACTAGACTCATAGAGTCTAGTAACTAGTATAATAATAGTATAATAAGTTAACAATAAGTTATACCTACGAATTATCGATAAAATGCTGATTTTTATCGATAATTCGAAGGTAGTTGGCACATTTCTATTGTTGGTGACGTTTATAACCTAGGTCATAAATTGTTTCTATATTTTTTTTTTCTAGTAAGCATTTTATTTGTTACACAGGCAGCTGTTGTCAGTGGGCAGCGACCCCTGCGCTAAGAATCATCTCCTCCAGACGCCGTACGCGGCCACACCTCATGCCGATACGAGAATCGCCTTCAGGCTATTTCAGGCGCAGTTTCCAGACAAATACAACTATGCTAAGGTACTACTACAATATATATTACTAGCTATTACCCGCGACATCGTTCGCGTGGACGTATAAGACTCTTAAGCTATAGTTACCTATGTAATAATTCAGGTCGATCCGTTCAGCCATTTAGCCGTGATAACGCGACAAGCACCAAGACAGAGCTACTTTCATATTTATAATATCAGTTAGGATTTTAAGGCACAGACCCTGGAATACTGAAACGTTTGTTAACTTTGATGACAGATTAAGTCTATTGCTGCCTTTGTCATTTGCTTAGTGCCAGACAAAGGCTGTATTAGAATTAATCTGTTGTCAAAGTTGATGAACGTTTCAGTATTCGGGGGAGAGTATCAGAAGAGAGGGAGCAATAACGGAATATATAATAGAGATGGGTTTCATGAATGATTGTTCATCGGTTTGCAAGTTATCGGAAAAATCATACAACGTACATACATTGCTCACCGTGGGGAGACATTACCAACGACGGTGTAGTTTGAGACCCGAGCCGCAGCCGAGGGCCTTCACACGAGTTCGGAATCGCACTTTCTTCCGAGTGATACATAGTGCTTTATACTACACCTACGAGGAAAATCAAAGAGAAAACACCTTTTTTTTTTAAATTAATTTTCTGAACAAGCAAGTGGCCAGTTTATTTTCCGGACTCGGTGATAAAAACTTTTTGTCTATTGGCATTCTGACAGATATACAGAAAAAAAAACGCATTAACAATGGATTTTCATACACTTTTTCTGCCCGCATATTTGTACGATAGTAATTATGTATTTTCCCTCTGGGTAAAATATATATATATATATATATAAATGATATACATTAACTTGTTCCCGTAGACTCTGATAATTTGGCTTTGCTCAGTTATAACTTGTCTATAAAATTGTATTTGTTCCCTGTAGTCCCAAATCCCTGGGCCGCTGACGCCCGAACTCCTAGAACAAGAGAAAGAGAAGAAAGCTCAACAGAAACGAGCGAAAAGACAGAGAGAGAAGGAAAAACAAGCCGAAAAGATCAAAAGTAACAAGTTTCTTCAACTCACCGATGAACAGAAGGTAAGAGGTTATTCGATAAGATAGAAAAAGATAGCGCGTGCAGATGAAAAGACAAATCAGATAATTGATAATAACAACTAAAGCAGAAAATCAATCAAAAGTCTGTTCTATGCTATCCTAGATATTATTACCTCACGAATAGTGCAAATCGAGGTAATTTCAATGTTTTTTTTTTGTTCGATAAATTGTCATGTAATTTTGTTTCTGTTTCCGGTTTTCCGATACTAGACGAAAATTCAAAAAAAAAAAAATTACTTAGCTAACGAGGTTCACGGAAGAAAATCACATTATTTCGACTACCCAAGAAGGAATAATGTTGTTGTATGGAAGTATGTTTGTGTGTTCCGATATTTACCTCCTGAAGCCTAAACGGCTTTACCGATTTTTAAGAAGAGTCGTCATTCCTTTTTCAGTCCAAAGTGACTTTGCTACATTTTACAGTCGGGTATTTTGTTTTTCTTGTAATAATATTACTCGTCGAGAAATACAAAAAAATCGACTTCAAAATAGCATGACATTCTGGATAAAAGGCGAACCTGACGACACCGCGCTCATCTAAATCGGACGAGCCGTTATGGCTACACTAATATCAGAACATACAAACGTACATACAAACTAACATACACCCAAGCAACGTTACCCTCCTTTTTGGGCGGTCGGGTAAAAAGTTCAAAAACACCCATAGAAATAAATAAATAATAATAATTTATTCAATTTTTTTTTTTGCAAAGTTAAAATTACAGTACAGGTCTTACTTAGGTATTTATATAACACGTGTGCCTGAACTAGGTTAACCTGTGCTTTAGGCGAGAAAATTTCAATAAATCTTAAATAATCACACAATAACTATTAAAGTATAAATACATCTACGGGATGGGTAAACATTGTAAACACAACAAAAAAAGTATTTTTTGTAGTGGTAGGGCTCTCTTGCAGAGTCCGCCTGGGGAAGTACCACACCTTTGCCAGTTATTCAACCGCCAAGCAGTAGTGTGCAAGCATTACTGTGTTCCGGATTGAAGGGCAATGTTTCCAGTGTAATTACTGGGAATACAGAGATCTCATCTAACATCTCAGGGTGAGGAGCGCAGTGCATTGCCGCGCATAGTAGTTCAAAATTCTGGTTGGCACTGAACTGTTATGGGCGAGCGTGACGCTTAACATCAGGTGAGCGACTTGCTCGTCTCGTCACCGAGTAATATAAAAAAAAAAAACTTTTTTTATAAAAAAAAAATCTTTGCTTGTTTAAAAAATATTCCTTTCCAGGTAAAAGCGGAGGAAAAACGTTGCTTCCTTTGCGCCGGGACGTTGCCAAAGGCGCCATTTGAATATAACAACTATCAGTTCTGTTCCGTGCGATGTCTCCAGAACCATAGGAATCTGAGACCTATGAATATGAGTGTCTGAGCGTTTAAGGTGCAACGTTTCGCTCGGTGCGCGAAATTCAAATTTTCTCGCGTTTTATGTCAATTACAGCTTAATTACTCGTCGTAGGTTCATGAAAACTAATTTTGCGATAATAAATAGATTGTTTCAAGAAATTACACCAACCAAAAATTCAAGTTGAAAGCTAGTATAAGTACATTTGTCACTAAACCAAAAACCAAGATGAAAATCAGCTTATTGAGATTTGTAGCTAAACTAATGTTATCTAGGTGATCATTTTACCCGTGATTTCTTAAAACAACTTATTTATTGGCGCAAAATTGGTTTCAATAAATCCACGATGAGTAATTAAGGTGTAACTGACAAAAAACGCAAGAAAATTTGAATTTCGCGCGATGAGTGAAACGTTGCACCTTAATCAACTACAAGTCGTTTTTTTTTTGGGGAAGTATGGCGCGGTGTATTAGTCATGTCGCGTCATTGTATTATTTTCCAAAACTTGTGTTATTTCATGTGTTAAAGTGAAAAAATGGTGGATTTATATCCACTAAGTGTTTGTGAACGTGTTCGTGATGGTGAATAGTGTAATGTTGTGATACGTGACTCTTCGTGTTGTTTCCAAAACTCCATAGAAACCTCTAATTAAGTCTTCACCGCTTTACTGGGGCATGACGTGGACTTGACCGGGACTTACTTTGGTTGACTTAGACTATGATTGAGACTTATTTTAAATGTGAAATATTAGAATTCACTTGCAATATTACAATACTTGACACTGGCTATAAATATACAACGTGTGGAGCCAAAAAGTAAGAGGAAAAGATGACCATTTCGAGAAAAAGGTAGCTCTATACACTTTCGCGCGCAGATGAAAAGAGATGGCTTTAGCGCGCGCTAGTTAAGAGGATATTCCTGCCGCGAGGTTTTGGCGTATTCGATATTTGAAATTGTATAGCTGTCGCTCCGTTTCTCGTGCGTGCGATAGAGAGAGAGAGTTAGTGAATTTTCCTAACTTTTTGGTATAATTAGCGTTTCGGGGGTAGTCTGTTATGACCCCCTAAATCATTACAAAATCTTTTGTTTTTGGATTGGATACACCATAATCTATGGCGATATGTTTTGCATTTTTCAAAAAATTGTTTAAAAAAATGTCACTTTAAGTGCCTATAACAACTTGATAAAGCGAAATTAAAAATATAAAACAAACATACAAGCATTGTTTTTCACGGTGTAGATAACATATAAAAATATTATCGAAATCTGATAACATTTAGGGGTGGGTATTAGACTACGCTTTATGTATGGAGGTATACTCTATTCATAAAAATCAGATAATTGCTAAATAAATTCTTAACTAGCAAATCCATCAATATTCTGTTCGATGCTATCCTAGATCTCAGTATTACCTCACTATTAGTGCAATAATCACTTGAATGTAAGGGCAAGGATTGCGATCCTTTACGAATCAACACGCAACATTTGAAAAAAAAATAAGTTTTCATCTAACCATTTAAGTTTAGATTATAATATAATATATTTATTATAATTTTAATCAACGAAACTGCGCTGAGCATAAAAAATAAAGCAAGGCGCGTCTCAGGATTTTTGATAATCTTCCCCTGAAAAGTTGAAATAGAGTGTTGTTGTTGTAGCATGCGAGCGAAGCCGTGCGGGCAAGCTAGTCTTGAGACTAGCTTGCTTGCAAGGCTAACCCCCGAATACTGAAACGTTTGTTAACTTTGACGACAGATTAAGTCTATTGCTGCCTTTGTCGTTTGCTTAGTGCCAGACAAAGGCAATATTAGAATTAATCTGTTGTCAAAGTTAACAATCGTTTCAGTATTCGGGGGTAAGAACGCATTCAAAAATGTTTTAGTTTTTGGAAAATATCTATTCACCTAATTGTGGCAAATTTTAGGTGAAACAATGTTAGATTATGTCAGGCGTCTACCAATACGTTACTTTTGAGTCAAGTACACTACTGCTTGGCGGTCGTATAGCCGGAAAAGCCGCGGTACATCCCTAGGCGACTACGTACTGCAAAAGATGAAATACAAAAGGTGTATTTTTAGACGTATTTTTAGAATAGTACGGGTGAAGCCGGGGGTTCATTAATCATTGATAGTTCAATAATTAATGATCCCCGTACGTAGTAATTAATGTATATTGTGTAGATAGATTAATATACATAATATAATTTTAAAACAAGCCTTTATCAAACTATATTATGCAAACAAATTACAAGCTCACTATACAATTTTAATGATATTTTAAAGTTTTATTTATTTAATTATTGTAAAGCTTGACTGCTATAATGTTGTTTTATTTGTTTTTTTTTTTAATATATGTGTATTCAAAATACATAATTAAATTAACGTAAATAAATAAGTAGTGTGCATATTTTAAGACTGCTGGTACAAGAATTACTTATTAATTTTAAATAATTCACTATAAAGCATAATTAATTTTTTTGTTTACTAATATTGTGTTGAATCTATATAACTATAGAAGTAACATTGTAAATATGAAATTATGACGCTATGTGACGTCATCACTCATTCCTTCTAATAAAATGTCTTTGTATAAAACCTTTTTTACTTTTGCTGTCCTTATTATCCATATTTATGTATTGTTTGCACATTCCAAAGTCCTGCGTAACAATCTTTATCACAATTTTTTTGTCGAAACACATTGTTTTTCCGATGCCTCCCGTTACAATGGCTTCAATAGGACATGCTTACAATGCGCGTACGCTCTATAAAACTATGAATTATTATCATTAAATAGAAGCCTTACAGTAGCAAACGATATTAAACTGTAAAGCGTTTGCAATAAGGGCGGGGTAGAGGTAAGTTCGGAGGCACGTTTCGGTGCGGTGCACATGGAGTCGTCAGTCGCGCGCCTACCGACTGTGGTTCCGGTGGGGTCGATCACATCGTGTATTCGTGCCTTTACGTTACGCGCCATTCCGAACTTTACCGTCGAACGTGAAACGCACGCTTCGCGCCAAAATTGTTCTAAACTTTTTTCTTTATTTTTATCTATTGCCAGTTGATTTTTAATCAGGACTATTAAATAGTTTTTTTTTATAAATTGACTTTATTAGTGATTGTGAAGTGCATTATTTTTTCGATTCAATTTAATTTATGCGGTTATTATTTGCGGCATATGAGTTGTCAAACAATTGATCATCGCATACCAATAGTGATGTGTTTTACGCAAAGTTGACGTTTTATGGTTTTGTGAACTGATTATTTATGATGAGGAAAATGCGGTGGGACACTGTCATGTTATTTTTCTTTCTTACTGCGGCGAAAGTTGGTAAGTGATTTGTTATGTGTTTGTCCATTTGGAAAATTGTTTTTTTATGTCGCCTATTCTCATGTTTTATTATTTTCGTTAGTTTTCTTTTTTTATCGGAGCTCTCACCTTAGTAATTTCAGGAAAAGTTTGTTTATATTTGTTCTGACTTATTGTTACATTTTCTTATTCTTATTTATTGGGAACATTGAACAATTTGCTAAACAATTTATTTTTCTTTTAATTAGACTTGTACTCTATTAATATCTTGTACTCTATTCTATTTGTGTGATGTTAAATGCTACTCAATTAAGTGAATTATAGTAAGGCATTTTCGAACGAACTCTACGAAATATTATCTGATATCCGATTTGAAATTAAATCGATCACAAATTCATTTTACCAAAATATTAAATCATAAATTACACGTTAAAAGGCACATCGCATTTACCGATAAATTAAATATCCCGTCCACTAGCACCTGATTAAAATTTTGACTGGGGTTCGTTATAAAGTTTGCATAATGCTGTACTGTACCGGGCATTAATTTCGTACCGGTGGCTGACCATGCAGGTCGATGCATTCTCATCACTAATGTACGTTCATTTTACCGAATTTAGTATTCATCGAATAATTTGATGTTCAGCACTAATCTTTATGTCTATACTATAACTTTAATGTAAACATTCATTGTTCTACCGTTTGCCAATTTAGTGATAACGATCTACAGAAAATAATGAAAGGGAAACTGCGGATAATGTGTTTGTAATTTTCGAATATTGCAACATTGGCTGGGTGCATTTGTAGATGGTATCACCATCACTTAAATATTTAATGTTTTGCCTGTTTCTTCTTTTGAAACTTTTTCTAGTTAATCAGATATGCATGGCTAGTAACGCAAGCAAGAAGTTTTCTGGTAATGGAGTAATTTTGAGTCTATTTCATAGTTAAAATTGGAAAGAGATTTTTACTATGAAAACTGACGTGGTTTTGACACGTTTTATTTTATTAAAACGGGAATACTCACGTTTAATTGAGTCGCTTATTCCGACTATAGTTTCGATCCCTTTCGGTGACCTTTATCCAGGAATGCTATAAGCGTGACGCGCGTTCGTTTTGCCTTGCACTGTAAAGGTCACCGAATGATGTGATCGAAACTATAGTCGGAATAACCAATTGATTGATATAGAGTCCAATTAAAAGAGATTTTGTAAAATAATGGGGGTTTTGTGGGTTCAAACCAGGGCGGGCCCGCACCAATGAGTTCTTTGGAATTTACGTACGGAATACTGGCTTTTCGGTGAAGAAATCGTGTGGAAACCTGCATATTTCCGGAGAAGAAATTCGATGGTTTATGTGAATCCGCCAACCCGCACTGGGCCAGCGTGGTGGATATGGTCTAATCACCCTTCGAGGGTAGGCCGATATCTCGGCAGTGAGTTGCTTAAAAGGCTAATGCAGCATAGATACTTATTATGTGTCGAAAAGTTTTTAAGTACATGGCTATAAAAAAAAAAACGATATTGTTCTTACTCTAAATATAATTTTCCTCTTTTGCAATCTACAAGGAGAGTTTTTTTTAATTTTCAAATTGGGTGCAACCATTATTCAAATCTCCTTTGGAGGCTAAAAAATCTTTGAAATTTTGGTAGAGTTGTTCGTGAAATGGAGTTTTTTAGAAATGTATTCGACGATTGATGAATGCCGAGCGAGAGTCGTATGTCAGGCAGATTAATCGGCGCTCCGCGCTACCACAAACGGCACTCAGAGCCGAGATAAATAGGTTCACGCCGCGCCAAACTATATGCCGCATCTTTTTCGGCAGGACGAGGGCGTTATCTGAGTGAGTGGTGATGAGAGCGGTGGCGCGCCGTTTTCATTTGTATGTTACCGTTCCCGACGACAACGGAGTTGCAGGGCCCTACAAATACTGGTATAGCCGCTGGGCTGCTTCTTCACGCCACAAAATATGTAGGTACAGAAGGCCGGTTCCATACAACGAGCGATAACAGGCACAGATGCGTAGGTACGTGCGAAGATTTGTGATCAAGTCGTCCGAATCAACTTGATCCGAAATCATAAGTACGCGTCTATGTGTCTGGGACCCTATTCCTGCGCGATCAAGATTATCTCGATCACTGTCTCTCTAATGTACAATTTAATGGGAGTGAGAGTGACCAAGATAATCTCGAGCGCACAGGAATACGGTCCCTGTGCGTCTGCCGCTCGTTGTATGGAGCTGGGTTTCTTCACCCATTTATTTTGTGCCTCTGCCACTCTTACTACGTTGCTAACGTCGATAACAAAATTTGAAAACCGGATTTGGAAAACTCATAATGAGGCCTATAAAAGTAGGTGTTGGTGTTGGTCAGGTAAGTTCGGGACAGTCCTAAAGTTTGGCGCGAACTGGACGAGCCTTCTTTTATTTAACACGTGAGGTCGCACGATATTTATTGTGGACATTCTTCATTGGACATACCTACCTAGTACTTATGTATGGGTTTGGATAGAAGGCGCAAGAATACATAAGGTAGGTACCTGCATGCCTATACAGGGCTATAAGGAAAGGGTGTGCTAAGCCGAAAGGGGCACATAGTACTCATGACTATGAACAACTCTTAGTAACCAACACAAAAATCGAAAAAAAAGAAATCAGCTGTTCCATGTTCCATACATTTTGTCGAGTGTTACTGACATTTTTCTACGGAACAGCTGATATTTTTTTCTCGATTTGTTGGTCCCATAGTAAAAGTTGTTCATAATGATAAGTACTATGAGCCCTTTTCAGCTTACCATACCCTTTCCTTATAGCCCTGTATATCCAGGTCTGGTATAATACCTTGCAATACATGCATAAATAACCCTGGATATATATATTAATTTACCTATAAGGTTCTATAAGGACGTTACGGTAGATAGCCTGATTTGACCTAGTTAACCCTAGTTTTAGCCTGAGGTAACCTGGTTTAGGTTCAATGTCGATCGTTTTTAATTACGAAATTCAAAGTAACTAAATTCTTATAAATAAGCGCATTAATTAATACGCAATACAGTTATTGTTATCTTCAAGTCTTTACAGTTATTGTTACATGTCTTTGTTTACAAGTGTTATTTATCGTTAAACTTGTAATTGGTAACGAAAGGTACCTAGCTGTCGTTAGTCGGAACGTTCTTAATTGGTCGAGAAAATTGTATGGCTTTGTCTAAATTACCAAACGAGGTTCATAGTTCACGGGAATTTAACATGATTTGTTTACCCCTCTGTTTCCGACATTTGACTTATTAAATAATTATTATTGTCAAAACAGGTGGAAATATAATAAAATAAAATAGCCTTTTAATTTCCTTCCCTTACAAAACATATACTTCATTATATTTTTTTTTTTTGTATAAAATTATATAATTATTTCTTTGACTTTTATTATATATAATTATATTAATATTTATATTAGTTTATTATTTTTACATATTTTTTTTTATTTTTTTATTAACATTAATTTAATCTTTTTTAGTATTATTAATTCTAGATTCTACAAAACAGGTGGAAAAGGAAATATAAAAGATTACGCCTGTTTTGACATAAGGTGGTGGGCGTTAGGTGGTTATAAGGACCCGCTCCTCTGATTCTCGCTTTCTTTTTCGCACCTTTTCAACATTAATAAACTAATATAAAAATTACTGAGTGGAAATTTAAAAAAAAAAAGTTTAATTTGTCTTTATAATACCATTGCCAATGTTTTATTTAATTTTGACGAAGATTATGGAAAAAAACAGTTCTTTTCGAGATTTTTCCTTCTCCATCGCCAAATAAAAATTAATAAGCCATCTTTTTTCATATCCCGTGTTGTTCATTTCACCTGCGGGTGGGTAACATTTTTCACTCAGAACTCGAAAATTTACAAAAAATGTTTTGAAAATTGAATATACTTTTGGAGTTCTTGGTAGGCTTAGGTACCTACAAATTACATTTAAAAATATTTTGAAAATGTTCAATAACTCGAAAATCGTGAGACGAAATACAATTATTTTTTTCTGTATAAATATGATTTCCCCCAACCGCAGGTAAAGCGGATTATCCACACTCTGTACTGTAAGTGTAATAAAATTATACTATAATATTAAATTTAAAATGTCACTGGTTCAATAAAACTACATTTGACGTTAACTTCTATATACCTAATAATAAATTAACCTTAATGTTTTATAAATAAATTCCATATAAACAGGCTATACTTATAAGTTCAAACACGCTATCAAATTACAGTAATACACAAATTACGTATAAAGCCAATCCACAAAATCTCATTCACAATTCTATGAGAACCTGAGATTCGACACGTTTGTATTTTATGAGAAATCCATGGGAATTAGCAGAGTGGTCACGTAAACGTATGCACGTACGCTAACGCGCCTACTTAGAAATATTTGGTAGCTTTTGGTAGATTATTTCTAAAATACGAGCATAAGTCTTTTTAAGCTGTTTTCACACTCGTGTCGTACCTGCCGCGCTAATCCGGCGAGAGACCTCCGAGGAATATTAATTTGTCGAGCCCAACTCCGTGGGGATTTGAACGTTATATTTGAATATTCTCTCTTGGATATTGTCGTGACAGGATAGTGAGTGCTATTTGGAGAGTTTTTAATTTCAATGATGCTTTTTCTTTGCTTGTGATATTAGCTATCCTGCTTACAGACTACTACTTTCATAGGTTTGCTATGCTTGAAAAATGCTATTCGATATTTTAAATGCCTCTTTTTGACAATTCTTTCTTAAAAGTCAACAATAGTTCTATAATTTGGCTCCGATTTTATTCAGTGTCAAGTTTTGTTCCATTTCAAGTTACGCTCGATTAAGTTTATTACGAGTTTTGGTCATAGTTAAATTCAATTTCAGTCACTATATGGATAGTGACTGAAATTGACTTAAAGTCATGATTTAGAAAAGTAAAGTTGTGGATGCATTATTGGTATCTTCTATGTAGTCTAAGAAACATCACGATAGAAAAGTTAAAAATAATAATAGATATAGAGCAACGATATGATTTTTTTATGTTGGCAATAAAACTCCGTACAATAAATCATGTAATAACATTTCAACGAACATTAATCATTTAACGATCATTTAATTTTTTTGCAAAGACGCCTGTTTTCACAACGAATATTGACGTCGATTCTGTTGAACCGTTTTGTAAGCAATCACTTACCATCATTTTTTCACTTAAATGAAAAGAAATACAGAATATTTTGCCCTGTCAGATTGCTGTTATAAATGCGTGCTAAAATAGAGTTGACGCCATTTTACTATAATGAAGTCAAAATCTCTCATGGAGAGTTTTGGCGGGAACGTGAAGACGTCATGTCGCGTCATTGTATTATTTTCCAAAACTTGTGTTACGAGTATTTCGGGTTTTAATGTTTAAAAATAGTGGATTTTTATCCATTAAGTGTTCGTGAACGCGCACGAGTGTTGGTGAATAGTATAATGTTGTAAAACGTGGCTTTTCGTGTTGTTTCCAAAACTCCATATAAACCTCTAGTAAAGTCTCCGCCACTTTACTGGGGCATGACGTGGACTTGACCGTGACTTACTTTGCTTTACTTGGACTATGTCTGAGACTTATTTTAATTGTGTACTTTATATATTATTTCACTTGAAATACAACACATGACATTGGCTAAATACACAACGTCTGGAGCCAAAACATAAGAGAAAAAAAACACTCTTATGACTAATTCTGAACTAGGCGCCTGAAATAAATGTTTAGAAAAAATAAAACAATCTGTTTTTGACAAGACAATATGAAAAACAAATAATTGGGGCAATGAAAAAGCACGGCAAGCAAAATACTAAATTATTTAGCTTTTATTCGTTTTGTTTTATTTCAATTGAACTTTACCTAATTAATGTTCTATCCTTTGTTCTTTAAGCTTATAGGTGCATGTCGTATTTTAATACAAAGCGTACAAATCTGAGAAATAACATGTGCAAAGGGGAATGCTTAGAGGCAAACACACCACAAATTTCTTCTCCTTCTTACTTTACGGCACAGAATTATCCTTACTTTGGTATAGCTTACATGGGCCAATTTATTTCATATTTTGTCTTTTTGTATCAATATTCTCTCATATAAACATACTTTATTTTAAATATCTGTTACTAGCTGAGCCCTGCGGTTTCGCCCGCTTTTCTACAGGAACCCAGATTTTTGTGGATTTGTCCCCTTTTCCTTCCATTTGAGCATTCTCGTTTAACAACTAGAAGTCGACGATTCAACGAGATATCTAAGTACGTTTTTTTTTTTGCTTTTGGGTATCACCAGTGTGGAGGACGACAACAAACACAAAAAAAAAAACTAAATAAGTCGGGGCGGATCGCCACCATTGCCTTTGGATGTGTCAAGATTTTTAAGAGTAACTGTCAAAAATAACCAATATGTAGTGTCTTTCCGCTGTAACGTCGCGTCCAGACTTTATACTTAATCTTATTGCTTTTTTGTTTAGACTTTTTTTTGTCCAGAGAGATTTTTAAGAGTATAATTTTTTTTCCGTGTCTATGTTGGAAGACCTAAGCCCCCTAAACTCAGCGCCCGGGGCACGCACCCCGGCCCCTAGATCCGGGCCTGAAGCTTGATAAATACCTACAGGCACTAAATGTGCACGAGCAGGCAAAAGTAAATTGCTGTCAATTTCGCACTCGTTATGTTTTAAAATGTATAAAAGCGGCCTTTTACAAAAGGCTCGATGCTATAAAAAAATATAGGCTATGCTTACGATTTTATATGGATACCGCGACAAAATCTCAACTCGTTTGTCATGCAAACACAGGACACGGCTACGATTATGTCTAAGTTTGTCTCATTTTCGAAAAGTAGAGAAGATTTTGTTTTGTCACGGTACTCGTGCTAGGTGCGAGTGTGACTTGATTGTTATTCTACACATGTTCCGAATATAGCTAGGTGTGGGAAAATTTATCAAATGCTGTTTGTGGGTAAGTGTCCTAAAAAAATAAGAAACACGTCTTTCAAAATTTGCCGCGTCGGACTGAGTCAAACGGCTCTTTTAGTGGTAGAAGAACAGAATACCTAATAGAAAACTTTCAGGGAAAGTATCTTTCAACATTTTAAGTAAGCTCTACTTTTATATTTATTAACACACAGAAGTCGGCTTTCCGGACGTTAAGGGTCTTTAGTGATCATATTTTATTCAATATACATAACTAATAGAAAGCAAAAATCAATACCCACTTAGACGCGGTAGTACCTATTCATAACCGTCTCCCGGATAGAATTAAAGATGCTCCGTCGCGACAGACTTAAATTACGGTTAAAAAAGTGGCTTGTTGATGAAACGTTCTACAGAGTGGACGAGTTCCTACCTAGAGTAGAGTAACATTTATATTGTATTGTGGACATAATTATATTGTTATTATTTTTATTTTTTATTATGATTAATTTGACATTCACTATGATTATTATACTTAACTTAAATTTAATATTAATTATTGACTTTTGTAATAGCAAATTATTATTATTATTTTTATATTGTTAATGTATAACAAGAATAATTCTCTTCTCAAGAGTAATTAAAACCAGTGACGCCTGTGGTTATAAATAAACGAGTATGACTATGAGTATGAAAATAACATAAAATAATGCGACGCCAAAGTCAGGAAAGGAAAAAAAAAATTACAGTTTTGTGCCATAAATTTGTACGCCTTCTAGGCAAAGCATGATTTAAAGCGACAAAAAATATTTTAACATCCATTTGATTGTGCATACAAATTTATAATGTTCTCATGTTTTGTGCAAATAAATATTCTTTATCTTTATAGATATTGGAGTTTTACTTAAACAGAAACATGACAAGATTTTAAATTACATCCACCGCAACCGGTGGATGCAAGTGGCAAAGTGTCGGTCGGTGTGGTGCTATAAGGGGATGCCTATGTTCAGCAGTGGACGTCTTCCGGCTGTTGATGATAATGATGATGATGACCTACTACACTGAAACATAAAAAAATACCATTAGCTTTTCACCCGACTGCCCAAGAAGTAGGGTAGATAATGTTTTTGGGATGTATCTAAGCTTGACTGTGTGCTCCTATATTACCTCATGTAGCTTAAACGGGCGATTTTGACGACTTTTCCAACAGTATCCGAACGTGTAAATATTCTATATTCTAAATTAAACTTTATTTGAAAGAGTAAATGGCAGAGTATTGCTTGCTATGTATTCTTAGCTCTGCCTCCCTTACGCGATTCCTACAAGATGGAGCACGGGCGGCCGCGATTTTGCCGCGAAATTAATCGACCAATAACAGCGCCAGTATTTAGCGCGCGTAGTACTCTATTATGCCATTGGTGGATCAAAGTTTCCCGCGCTAATTGGTAATTGGTCTATTGCGCAGATACATCGGGAGAAGTTATTGGTTGTGTAGGTAATTTTTTTATCGTTGGTTTCCTCTACACTTATGTCCGCAGTGTCACATAGGCTACATTTTGCAGTCGGGTTTTTGTTTTTGTTTTAATAATAAGACTTGTTAGTGTTATTACAGCTGTCATAACGTTTCTTAGTGCACTTCGTGTATAGGTAATAAATGTTACAGCAATCGTGCTATTTACTTAGAGGCTCTCTGCTTCGCTCTCTAAAATAGTCCAGTCATCGACAATAACTACTTAAGTTTCTAGTGAAACTGCAGTGAAATCATAATCGAAGTCTAGAATCTATACTTATTCAAGTCAATGTCCCATGAAAGCCGAAGCAGACACGCGTCTATTAACGAGCTAGGTAACTTAGCCGGCCTATCTCACTTCGAACTCCAAGTGTTTAGCCGGCGGTACCGGTTTTACATCTAACCGTGATCTATAACAATTGCGTAAGAGACAGAGCGATACTGTCACACATAACACCCTAGATTCTGCATTCAGGACGCTGGAAGCGCACCACGCTTCAGTCTAAATACACTTATAAGAAATTACTCTGATTGGTTGACTGTTAGGCGCGAGTAGGCATAACCTTGAGATAGATAGATAGATAATTCTTTATTGTTCACACCAGAAATTACAAATCTACTTAAAAACTAGTGTAACAATTGGCGGCCTTATCGCTTAAAGCGATCTCTTCCAGGCAACCTTTGCATGGAGAGGATTTACAAGGAAGATGTAAGGGACTGGGTGTGCCCTTATAAAGGAATATGCAACGCACAAACAGAAAAAATAGACATACTTACATAATAAGACTACATACTACTTAAACATAGCAAAATAATAAAAATATACATACATACATATAAACAATTACAATCATAGAGAGAGCATGACGATGCATCAACTATCCCGAGATATAGTGCAACTTAATTTGAGATAGCCAATGAGAACGATTAGTCGCACTCCCCGCGACCCGCGCCTTCCTCAAACTTTGGTGACTTTTTGTAGGAACAACGAATCTCGTAATGCGGTATCTAGTGTGATCTATGGATACTGTGCTTTTCGCGCACGTTGCGAACTTGTCGGCATTTATATTGTAAGTGACGATGCGTTGTGCTTGTTACAGCTAACATTATAGCGACGTAGCGACGTAGCGAGTCTCTATTTATTTAATTGTCATCTCTGAGTAGGTAAGTCTTCTGTACTTGTTGACCGAGCGAGCGAAGTCTTTGAAAATGGCAAAATTTGCTTTCGTCTGTTCGTATAAATCTCTCCGGATGTATGGGTGTTGGTACTCGCGTACCGATCGTATTTTTACCCAACTACGAAAAAAAGGAGGGTTATGAGTTTAATGTCAACTAATCCTGACGAATCTTGGTATACAGGTTCTACAATTTCATAGTTTTTTCATTGCCGTCGGCGATTTTTGATTGATAGATAGATAGATAAACTTTATTGTTCACACCAGATTATATATAGTCAGATACATAGCTAGGAAAGCACAAAATAGTTTATTAGAACTAGAGTAATAATTGGCTTGATTGGAGGGGAATTTTCCCCAAAAAGGGAAGTTTGCTGCGGCGCCGTTTATGGGCCGATTTTGATAATATTCGGCAGAAACAGAAGTTAGCAATACAATTCCAAACAATAATTTAGAACATGGGCATGATCGGTCAAGAGGTTGTCAAGATGTAAGGTCGTGAGGTAATTTTTTTTGAAAAATGAGATTGTGTAAAAAACTTTGTGATCGTGAGGTCGGTCTATTGTTCGTAGTGGTAGGTATACGACTATAGGTCCTACTTATTGTTTATTCTGTGCTATGAGGGACTAAGTGACAAACTAAGTAACAACCCATCTTGAAACTTTGAATAATCCAGTACCCGTTAATAGAGTAAAGATTGACTTTAAACTAGTCTGATAAGTTCAAACTTGGAGTTGTGACTGTAGGTCTGCACCACAGATTGTATGTTGACACCGCATATGAGATGGTTCCGACAAAAACTCGCCAAATTATGAGGAAGAGTGGATTGCGGGAACTGCGAACCAAGCGTTCCCATTGGCTATCTCTAAGTTATATGCTTACTCGCGCCAATGACCCAAAGAGAGTAAATTTTTATAGGTGTATTTTGATTGACGAGTTCGATCATCCTGAGTGCGGAGTCTAAGGGTGATCTGTGGTGTACTTACCTAACTTGCAGTGCTTATGTAACTTAGCGATAACTAAGTTTGTGACCTAGGCAAACGTTTGTTGAATTGCGAACTTGAGGTAAATAAGTCTAAGTTTACTAATGTAAGTTTTTCCGGTCGAGTAGGTAAAGCTTAATGGAGTTCACAAATTAATAAAGTTTTACTTAATTCAGGAAAGCAAAGGCATCTCTGCACATCCCACTGCTGGGATAACGGCCTACCCTCGAAGGGTTACTAGGCCATATCGACTACGCTAACTCAGGACCCGGAATCGAATCTTTTATTGGCTTTTTTCGGTGAAGGAAAACATCGTGAAACCTGTACATTTCCTGAGAAATTCTAATGGTCCAAAGAACTCATTGTTACGGGTCTGGGCCCCTATTCGGAGAAATGACATTTTTATCTCTCTCTCACTCACTCCCATTAAATTTTAAATTAGAGAGACAGTCACCGAGATAATCTCGAGCGCACAGGAATAGGGTTCCAGCACGGGTTCAAGCCCACGACTCCACGAATGTGAAGCGTCTGAGCTACCACGGCTTCAAAGCAAAGGCATAATATGAGTTAAACTGATATCTCTCGTTCGAATATTTTCAACATTTTTAAATACAATAATTTATAAGTGGAAATAAAACTATAAACACAAATTTATTAGCAATTTTTATGTTATTACTAATTTTGACGAATTAGAACTAAAAAAAACTTGATTGATAAAAAAAAAAACGTTTTTTTCTTCTTCTTCGTCAAAATCGAAAATGCTTAAATAATTTATTTTCAAAGATATTTATAAGGAGAATTCTGTTTTATTTTTTATAATTTCCACTCAGTAATTTTTATATTAAAAATGCTGAAAAGTGCGAACGAGATAGTATTTAGAATCAGAGGAGCGGGCCGTTATTAACGTGAATTTGTTAATTAATTAAATTCACATTAAAATAACTGACTGTAATTTATCTTGTGTCAGTAGAACTTGGTGGAACTCATTTAAAAGTTCTAAATTGCGTTGGAAAACAATACTTACTCACCATTTTTGAAGACAAGCAATGCTTGCCAGGGGCTGAATTCTAATACTTATAATTTGTTTTATTTGTGTCACTCAAGCTCTCCAAGTAAAGTCCAAAGTAAGCTACTTGCCAGTTTCATGTCAGAGTAACGCTAACCGTCACAAACTGAATAATACGTTTTTAAAAAAAAACAGACAAGCTTTTGTTAAATCCATTAGTAATGTACGCAGATCAAAATGAGTCCAAACTCCATCACTCTACTGTTAGTTACTGAGGAGTTCCGTTTTCCACATTCCGTATCCATCATCAGATCAGCTCGCTCTCATAATATTGTATTGTCATCGGAACTTGACAGGCATGCAAAATTTCAACTCAATTGAACAAGGGGAACTGTGATCGTATTCTGAAGCCAATCGGAAAGGATTCGATTCGAAATGTACACTTTCTGTCTCTATCATCCCACTTGTAGTTGACGCAGACGGAGAGTGTAAATCTCGAATCGAAACTTTTCCGTTTGAGCTGAGAATACGGCAGCTGGTCTAAAATTGAGTTGCAAGACATACATACATACATACATACAACCATTGCAAGTTATATAAAAGCTTGTAAAAAGTTCTAATCCAAAAGTAGCTAATCAACACTTTGGGATAATGAAAGCGAAGTCTGTATTTGTTATAGCGCCAAAGATTTTAAAACCGGCTGTTGAGTCTATTAAAAAGTACACGAAAAATGACCTATATATAAGATACTTACCCCCGAATACTGAAAAGTTTGTTAACTTTGACAACAGATTAATTCCAATACTTCCTTTGTCTGGCACTAAGCAAATGACAAAGACAGCAATAGACTTAATCTGTCGTCAAAGTTAACAAACGTTTCAGTATTCGGGGGTTACTTAGATAGGTAAGTACATATTTTTAGAAATACTTACATATTATATATTTATTTTCTGAAAATTGGTCTAATTTTATTTGACAGTTATTAAAATATTACCGGGGCTATAGCCTTATTAGGTACTTATAAGTAATGTATTTTGTAATTTTATGATTTTTGGATTTGTTTTTGTGGAAAAGATACAAACAAGTAGAACCTACACTAATATTATCTCTATTTCTTTGGCTTTGTTTTTCTTGAATTAGCTGACAGCAACTGGTGTGAGACGTAGTCACCTGTTCTGTACAAAACTCTTCTATATTTTATACCTTAGAAAAAAGCATTTTCATGTTCACGTAATAAGTAAGTTAAAACCCTAAAAAGCACTGAATCAGAGGTCTGGGTCTGTAAGTAGGTAGCCTACATAACTTATGTCGAAAGAATTCTAGAAAATCTTTCATGTTAAGAGCTAATATATAAAAACGACATGAGCGTTTGGTTGAGCAGGACCATCCTAACAATTCTAGTGAATTGATAAATTAACATTTTGTTGAGCTCAAAGTAAAGGCATTAACTTTCAGAAGAATACGAACTGATGTGATTTTGAACTCTGTTTGCCGTTCAGCTCGACAAAAAATCGACAAATGCTCAATATTCTAAAGTACAAAGGAATGTTATTTTTTTCGGTCTATAAAAGCGATTGTACTTTTCATGTAATTGTTATCTCAAAAATTATTTACTTTTCAAGTGTAAGAGGTTATTTCAACAAGTTTATTATCTTATCCTAATGTCAGAAGTTTTCTTAACTTCACGCAACCTCCTGACTGCAGACCTGCAAGAAGAAGCAGCCGTGGTTGAAAAGACCCAGGCAAAGCCGCCTACCGTCCTTTTACAGCGCTTGCATGACCAGATACCAACGCACGAACGCTTCACTTCTGGCATCCTTGCCGCAGAATGAGCAAGTGTTACGGGCAGGCTTTCCTGACTCTCACTAATCTAATCTAAAACTTATAGAGCAAAAGTATAAAATATTAATATGAAAATAGCTATAAATATAAAAAATATTGCAATAAATTATGATGAACCCAATAAGTCTGGTATGTCCAGATACATTCACACGCCACTACAAGCTTATTCAGCGATTGTCTGCCACCGGCATCGAATAACAATAACAATGGTGTACCACTCACATTTACTTACTCAGTGTGGGTGTACTACCTACTACAAATACCTACTTGATTCATGTTTGCATACCGCACTCCGGCTGCAGATTTGTGACAAGTTTGGTTCAGTTTGACTATTGGAAAATGAAGATTTTTGTTCCCTATATGAACATATATATGATTTTGTTCCCTAGCTTCTACAGTCAAATTATATTTTTGAAGGTTTGATCTTGATTCAATCATGATTTTTTTACGTTGGCGCTAAAACTACAAAAAGCTTACTTCCTATAATCTCTACTTGCCTCTAGTTATTATTTGAATAAAGTCTAAGCAAGAGAGAGCTACTTGCCTATAAGAATAAGAAGGCAAGTAAACTTTAGTTTATCCACTCCAAATGTTTAATTTCGTTAAAAACATGTCACTATGTGTTCATCAGGTTTTACTTATTAAGGGCAATTTGACACAATATGCGCTATTTCACTCACACATATTTTTTACATTCAACTTATTTATTTTAATTTTCAAAGACCCCCTTGTCATAAATATTAAATTTAAAAAAGTTGCATGGTAATTAGTTTAGGACATCTTAAATGTTCTAAATGTTGCAAAATCAGTTTTCAATATTACCCTCAATGATTTTAATACTGACCTTGCTAGCGCTATAGGACGAAAATTGCTCTCCTGCTCTTCATAAATTTATTCCAATAATAAGACGGGAAAGATCGTGAACCTCAACGATATGGTCAACAATTATGTCTGGCATAAGTCTTAAATGTAATAAATGTTTTAAAATATTTTTTCAATATTACCCTCAATGATTTTAATACTGACTTTGCTAGCGCGATAGAACAAAAATTGCTTTCCTGCTCTTCATAAATGTATTCCAATAATAAGACGGGAAAGATCGTCAACCTCAACGATACGGTCAACAATTATGTCTGGCATAAGTCTTAAATGTAATAAATGTTTTAAAATCATTTTTCATCCTCAATGGTTTTAATACTAACTTTGCTAGCGCAATAGAACGAACATTGCTTTCCTGCTCTTCATAAAATGATTCCAATAATAAGACGAAAAAGACCGTCACCCTCAACGATACGGTCAACAATTATGTCTGGCATAAGTAATCATTGAAGTTGACGAATCTTTTGAGAACATCACAAGAAGAGACCCTAATAGCCGCCATTATTTCGGCAATCAGCCGGAACAACATATTTCTCATTTCCGATAATACTGATTGAATGGCAACATCGCTTCGTTCTCGGGAAATAGAAGACCGCTCGCATCGCGTGAAAATCGCTCATCGTCTTTGTTACTATCTCTGTGTAACAGCGCGTCCAAAATATCCGCAGAGGTGCCCAAATGAGGGAACTAAAACTTTCTAAGAGAGGTTATCAGTTTTTACCAGAAAATAGATGTGACCTTCCATCGCTTAACTGTATAATAGTTGTTGGTAGTGTAGGTACACAGTGTGCCGAGGAAATGCGTGAAATACGCGTCACTTACTTCTGTGATTTAGGTTAGCTGTTAATGTAGAAATGTTTCAGAATTACAGTTGGGATAGTTACTCTATCTAACTTAGAAACAACTTACCTGCATATACCTATTTACGTAAAGGTCGAGGTAACCTCTATCCACAGAATACCTCCAAAGAATCCACTATCTGTATAATTTTCCAGGGTCATGATATCTCTAATAAAAGAATAGGACTTTTCCCCCGAATAGGTAAAATATGGTTTTTGAAATTACTGTAGCCAATGCGAACGAACAGCGAAGCCGTGCGGCTAAGCTAGTATTACAAAATTCACAAGTAAATAATTTAAAAAAAAAAGACCCGACTGCAAAGTGTAGCTTATATCATTGACATAAAGAGAATCCAACGACACTTCACTCGTCAAAATCTGTCAAGCCGTATAGGCTACATAATAGGAACACACCAACATAGTAACATACACCCACAAAATATAACTTTTCTTCTTGGGCTGTCGGGTAAAAACATGTTATTTATTAAAGTTCAACATTATCATCATCATCAGCCGGAAGACGTCCACTGATGAATACAGGCCTCCCCCTTAGAGTGCCACACCGAACAACAACCTGCCACTTGCATCCACCGGTTGCCTGTGATTTTCACAATGTCGTCGGTTCACCTATTAGGATGCCTACATAATTAAATTCAAATTCAATTATTTTTATTATTAGGTACAAGTTCTCCAGGTCCCGCTTTGTCAGCATACAAACAGTTGATAATACAACCAAAAATAATATTAATGTATATCGCAATAATTACAACTTAATAAAATAATAAAACTGATTAAATTAAATACAATTAATAGTGTCAAATAATGTTAATAATTTCTAGGCACCTTACCCGCAGACAGCGACCTAAATGCGTTTTTTTATTAGTAGATATTTTAGATTTAATTTATTGAAGTATACTTCAACTTTGAACTTTGAACTTGTGAACTCTTGTGAGTTGTGACTCTCTTGTGTTTGTGACTTTGTGAACTTTGTTTCTAGTTTTAGTTTGTATATTTAAGTTTAGATTATAATATAGGTCTGCGCCTGGGCATCTCCAGAACTGAACTTCACAATTGTCGTTGCGGGGCTGAAGTTGATCGCCTGGGTCACCATGGCCTATCTTGCCGCCGCAGTGCTGGACGTCTCTCGCGCCACGCTGCTCTGAACGACGTCATCCGACGGGCCCTTGCCACCGTCAGCGTGCCGGCTTGTTTAGAGCCGAACGGTATCTCACGCGACGATGGTAAGAGACCTGACGGCATGACGTTAGTTCCTTGGAGTCGTGGGAGACCACTAGTATGGGACGCAACTTGTGCAGATACTCTGGCACCCTCCCACCTCCAAAGCACTTCGAGGGCGGCTGGTGCAGCGGCGGAAATGGCGGAAAACCTCAAACGGAGGAAATATGAATCGCTCAGCGAGGGATACATATTCCTTCCATTTGGGGTTGAGACCATGGGACCTTGGGGTCCGGCCGCCCGTTGTTTAGTTAAGGAGCTGTCCAGGCGCCTAGTCGAAATTACAGGTGACCAAAGAGCTGGCGCTTACCTCGGTCAAAGGGTGAGCTTGGCAATTCAACGGGGTAATGTCGCCAGCTTTTTGGGCACCTTACCCGCAGACAGCGACCTAAATGCCGTTTTTTATTTGTAGATATTTTAGATTTAATTTATTTAAGTACTTATTTAGTTTAGTATAGTTTATAGTTTTAGTTTGTACATTTAAGTTTAGATTATTTTAGTAAAAATGAAATATACATGTTATATGATTATAATATTATTACAAAAAAAAAAAAAAAGAATACACAGTTCAAATTAATAAATGTGTCATGAGACCTTTCTGACTTTTACAAACATCAAGAGAATAGTATGCTTTGGAAAAAAGGAAGTCAATAAGTTTGGTTTTGAAGCTGCTTATATCGCTCCAGCTTATATCGGAGATAATTATTGTCACAATACACTCTCATTGTTATTTTGCTAGGCGCGAGTAGGCGTATCATTGAGATAGCCAGTCTTCTTGGTCTCCGTCCCCGAGACTCGTTTTCTTCCAACTTTGGTGCGTCTTTGTCGTTTTTCTCGTAATGCGGTATCTACAGAGGGTAATCTGTGCCTTTATCTCTTTCCATTTTCCTGCGTGTCACAGTTTATGAGGTTTACGAGTTTTCCTTTATATATATATATATATATATCTATTTATGAACACTAACATAAACAGGGTTACGATTCTTGGATATCTATTCTTTAGGAAAATATTATCTCTATTTAGTAAGGACAAGTCGCGTCAAATTTGTCTCGCTCGCGCTATTTCGATTTATAGACGATATAAAATCACTAAGAGCGAATTCCCGTTCTTATTATCCGACTACGAAAAAGGAGGATTGTGATTTTGATCGGTATATGTATGTATTTATGAGGCTATGTATGTAGGTATGTACGTTCATTTGTTCCCTCATTTAGACTACTTATCATAATTTGATAAATAAGGTAACGTTGGAAGCGTCTTCATTGTCCGCTGGTTGTAGGCTATGTGACGTCAAATTAAATTAAATATGGCGCATAAAGTCAAGAAATTAAAAAAAAAAAAATGGTGTCGTGTTGGGTACGAAATGAAAGGGCTTAATTAGCACATTTCAAACATTTGTTTTTTACAAACACTTTATTGCTTTTACAAGCAAAATTGCATCGTGATGTAAGGACTTATAAACGGGTTTTCGCTTTTCAACCTATATACCTTGTATCTTTTAAATTAACAAAGGAAATTAAAAAAAAAACATTTTTAAACGTCACTCTCAGTAATTGTATATAAATATAATGTTTGTTGTGCGTGTGAGAGAGCATGTACTAATGTTTTGCATTAGTTTCGATCGTTCTCGAAAATCCTCACTCTCTGGCATCGCGGTGAAACTGTGTGCAGTGGAATGCGTTAATTACCGCGTGAGGGATCGGCTCCCTAGCCGCGGCTAAATCAGAAATAGCGCCCATTTAATAATTGAGCTTTAGGCTTTATCTATTTCAGCCGTGTACACACTGTACGCACATGAAAGCTTTTTTTTGCTACCGTATTTTAACAGTCGGTGACAATACCAAATTAAAAAAAAAGTATTTTCCTTTGGTTATTGTCACAGTGATATCGATATCGATTGTTGTACGCTTAAGGCCTCGCTACATAGCCTGACCTGACATAGTTTGAAAGAGATGACTATATATAAGTTTTTGGGGGAGCGAAAGCGAGAAGCTATAACCTTAATAGTTTGTTTCTTTTGTTCCCGTGTAATTCAAATCTAGCTGTCCCTTTCACACGCTGTCAGGTCAGGCCATGTGTAGACACCCTTAGCTAGTCTAGCTCATAGTGTTTACCAGTTTACCTGTATTTTAAATTATAAAATTACTTAAAATGTATGAATCGACGCTTATTATGTACTTAGTTCTACTATGAAAACTGTGATGTTCGACACATATTTTATATTAATACGGCAATTTTAACAACTGCAGTTTTAATATCGATTCGGTGACCTTTTCAAGGAGTGTTTAAGCGTGACTCGCGTGCCACCTCATCTTGCCATGCGATGCGTTGTGCAGTCGGTCATGGTGTATCGTTAAAGAATAATAACTGTAACGTCGTGGTCTCGTGAGTATAGTAAACTAGTAGCTCGCTTGATGGTAAGCACCACTCAGAATTTTAAACAAAAACCTGCATGCGCTCGTCACCCTGAAGTGCTCCGTAATTTCACCGGTTCTAAGATATCTTCACCATCGCGGGCCGAACCTGGACTAGATTGGCACAGGACCGAGGCAGATGGCATAGCAAGAGAGAGTATACCCAGCAGTGGGATAAGGAAGGCTGTGGATGATGATGATGAATTTCACCGGAAACAATGCTTTTCAATCCGGAACACAATAATTATTAGCACACTAGGTACGGTTTGGCGGTTGAAAAACCGGCAAAGATTGCTACTGAAAATATATTCAACTCATTTTAAATTAGAATAGATATAATGCAAATTTACCGCAGACTACAATTAATCTCTATTGTTAAATTCAATATTGCAAGAGCAGATTCAATAACTCTGTAAAAACGCGCCGAAGGCGCGCGTGCTATGCCAATGAAAAAGTTTCGAGACTGATTTGGTATTCCACAAGCAAATAGCCACTAAAATACGTAAAAATGTTAGAACTATCTTTAGCTATTGATTTTGAGGTTTGGCGGCTTTGCTAATACAAATAAACAGTAGTTAAAAAAAAAAACTTTTACTATGGATGGACCTGAACTCGCGAAAACAGTTGTTCCATTCCATACATAATTCGCCGCGAGTGAATGTCAGTTTTTTTTTTTGAAATGTCATGGTTGGCCATTTAAAATAAATATTATGACTAACCTAACCTAACCAAACACCCAGAATATATCATATTATTGTGTGTTATTGCAGCAGAAAACATCATAGGTATAGCAGGGGTGGCCAACCGGTCGATCGTGGCTATTAGTCCAATCGATCGTAGCAAGGCAAAAAACCATATAAGTTTAATATACTTAATAATAATATTTATTTGTAAAATATACGTAAAACACTATGAATCACCAACTGCTGCGCATACCATTTTTTCAATCGCCGTTCCGTCACGTTATTTGTCCTCTTATCCACGCAGTAGCTCAATTTTATGCTTTTTCCCTTTTAATAGAATAAAAAATACTACATAATTGTATACAAAACTATAATGTTTCATTTAAAATTTCAAGAAATATATAATTGGTAGATCACACAGAGTTTCGTCAGTAAATAGTAGGTAGATCTTGAGTCTAATAAGGTTGGCCACCCCTGTAGATATAGTTTGGAGTATTTACCGACTAAGTGCTGTGAGTATTGTATTATGAATTTGATAAAACACCCCATTTCATCTCTTTAGGGGTTTATTTTCGAAAAATCCTGAGAGACGCCTCTCTTTATTTTTATGCTTACCTACCCATTGCACAAACGGAGTTTCATTGGATTTATTTCCATACAATCTTTGGGGGTCAATTTTACAACTTTAGAGGTAGAATGTCAAGGTTGGCCACCCCTGTAGATATAGTTTGGAGTATTTACCGACTAAGTGCTGTGAGTATTGTATTATGAATTTGATAAAACACCCCATTTCAGCTCTTTAGGGGTTTATTTTCGAAAAATCCTGAGAGACGCCTCTCTTTATTTTTATGCTTACCTACCCATTGCACAAACGGAGTTTCATTGGATTTATTTCCATACAATCTTTGGGGGTCAATTTTACAACTTTAGAGGTAGAATGTCAAGGTTGGCCACCCCTGTAGATATAGTTTGGAGTATTTACCGACTAAGTGCTGTGAGTATTGTATTATGAATTTGATAAAACACCCCATTTCAGCTCTTTAGGGGTTTATTTTCGAAAAATCCTGAGAGACGCCTCTCTTTATTTTTATGCTTACCTACCCATTGCACAAACGGAGTTTCATTGGATTTATTTCCATACAATCTTTGGGGGTCAATTTCACAACTTTAGAGGTAGAATGTCACCGTTATTATTGTTCACCAAGAGCAAGCCCATTTGAGTAGTATTGGGTTAGAATTTCAAGTCTCTATCATAAGCGGTTTGGTCAGTGCCTTCATTCCTAGAAAATGGCCTGTTCTTTTATATAGATTACAAAGCTATTAACCAATCTTTGCATTACTCTTTAATCTAAAACCTTCCTTTTAAACCCTGATAAAACTACGACACCTGGTAACACTTCCGTAAAATGATTTAGCCATTTCTCATAATAAAATAAACAAGGTTTCTCCATTTATAAGCAGATTAAGAATGACGGATAGCAGAGAATTAATATTCTAATTCGAGCTATCTCGAGACAGAAATGTTCACGAAAATGTTGAGTTACGGAATTCGGAAGCCGGAAAAGCGTAATGGCAATAATCCCCGCAAGGAAAAGAAAACAAACAATGGAAATAAGGCATGACAAATAATTTATTTAAAAGGAAAAAAAAACCATTAAAGTATTAAATAAAACTAGGCACTTAAAATTTAAATGACAAATGACCATCATGCTGGCGCTTACCTGGGGTAAAAACTTATCATTGCCATCCAGCGTGACAGTGCTGCCAGCATTCTGGCCACATAACCCTCCATGCTTGTAGATTAGTTTCTGTATTTATTATACTGTTTTCTTAGTTATTGGTATAAATTTGACATGATATTATTTGACTGTATGTAAGTTTTATTATTTATAATTTTAATAACTATTTTAATATAATAAACGTCAATAGTACTTATAAAAAACATTATACATTTTTAAGCTATAAATCTGTTGTTGACCGAGCGAAGCGAAGGTCTCAGAGTTTACTGGGACAAATCGGCATTTGTATGTATGTTTGTGTATATATTTGTCGGATGATAACTTGCGAAAATTTTACAAAATTTCACCGTTCACCGTTGATCCGATCTTCATGAAATTTTGTAGGCAAGTAGTTAATTTCAATACAATTTTTAAGTTCGAATATGAGCTGAATCGGTCCAAGGGTTGTGAAGATATATTAGGGGTCGCGAGGTCTCAGTTCGTCGCAAACTACTAGTTTATTTAATTTTAAATAATTAATTATAAGTAGGTAAATAGTGATACTATTAAGATATCTATGAATATTTATGTCATGTTATCTCGGACCACCTATACCTTTATCGATAAAGATGTACGCCGGAAATGCATTTAAATTCATTTATTCATTTATCTATTATTTGAATTTCTATTGTGGACATAGGTGATAACGGAACGACATCGAAATAAAATATTACTGATACTTATCTATATTCTAAGTATATCAAACACGCTTGTATAGAATGTGACCAATATATAAAAACATTACCGTCGTTCTTGGGCAGTCGCTTAAAAATAAATAAATAAATATTGATGCAAGTTATCACGCACAGCGCCATCTAGCCCGAAACTAAGCAAGCTTGTACTATGGCTTTGAGATAACTGATAGAATACATAAATACTTCTTTATTTGGAAAAAATTTTTTGTAAACATACACAGAGTACATACAAACACCCAGACACAGAACAAACATCCATATTCATCACACAAATGGTGTCCCTGGGTGAGAAGTGAGAATCGAGCCAACAACCTGCAGCTCAGAAAGCGGAAATCCTCCCACTGAAACACGAGGCTAGTCAAATAAAAAAATAAAAATAAAGGTATTTTTATCTTCGTATTAGTGTAGCCAATAAATTATACTTATTTTAATTTAATTTATTTTAATTTGATTAAAATATGCAGTAATATAAGTGCCTAATAAAAATGACACATTGGCAGAAAATGTCACATCACATATAGCTGCAACCCTAGGTATAGGTTGAAAGTGTAATAGCAGCTCTAAGCTTTGTGAGCGTCGACCTAAAACCGCTGACAAGGGAGACATGCGGAATATTGGACCGGAAGGATGCACGCTTATATTGGGACGCTGGGAGGCAGCCTAGAAGATTACACCGAGGAAGTTGAAAAAACTGGTAACATGTGGCTCTACAGACTCGGAACTATACAAGGTCTCACAGAAAGGGTTCACTATCCTTGTAACAAAGGAAGGGAAACGGAAAGTAATAAAATTAAATTATTTTTTTAACGTAATTTAGTTTCCAATTACGGTAAAAATGTTTTGTTTTAATAAAACGCGAATACTAACGTTAAATTGAGTCGGTCAAAATGTGTGAAAGAAAATGTCAGTCAAACGTCAGCTTTCATAGTACAAAAAAAATGTTTATCTGTTACTAGCTGGGCCCCGCGGTTTCACCCGCTATTCTAAAGAAACCGAATACTTTTCCGGGATTAAAGTTGCCTAATGTGTTAATCCAGGGTACAAGCTACCTCAATACCAAATTTCATTCAAATCCGCTCAGCCGTTACAGTGTTGAACGGGAACAAACACACTTGTTGTTGTAATTGTTGTTTATGATCACTGGTATGTGACTTTTGGTTTAAATTGATTTGATTGTGCTTATCATTGTGAATTATATATTCGTAGCTTCATGCTTCAGATATAAACAACAGGTAGTACTTTATCCTACAGGCAACATTGCACGTTTTAGAGAAAGAAAAAAATAATAATAAAGAGGAAGTCTTTTGACTATTACTTCGTGGTCGTCGACGGTGTGACAGTTCCTCATTCTTTTTCGTGCAAGGCAACGACGCACAAGCTTCGTAACTGCGTCTTAAAAATTAAGTTACAATGTCGAAACGAAGTGCTGACGAAAAACTTAAACATTACAAAGCAAAAATGATGAAATTACAATACAAAACAGATAAAATTCGACGAAATAGGATCATATATTCATCTTCGTCTGATTCCGAGAAAAATGTTGGTGAGTTTATATTTTACTTTTTTATTTTTAAACTTGTATGGAAGCATGATAATAGCCTGAAAATTGTCCGTGAATCAACACGAAGCTATATGTATATCTGGAGAACCACTCCAAAGGCAAAAGTCTGCAAAGCTATCCTGGATGTCAACCGTAGGTTGACACGAGGGCTAAGCTAGACGCTGCCATTAAGAATTCCGTATTAGGAATTTCATTTGGAAAATAAAATACATAAGTACCCTCATTTTAATATAACGTTTTCTTTAAACAGAAGACGAAGCCACGTATTATGTAGACGACGCAAATGCGTCGCAGCCTGATGACTGCCCACCAGTAGTGCTTCCGTCAACATCGCCTCTCCCTACGGCGCCCTCAGAGCCGTCACCTCCAGGTCCCGCTGTTACGGATGTAGTAGTTCCTGTGTCCCAAGACTTAAACAGGGAACCCACACCAGAACTGGATCCTGAACTGCTAAATGCTTTAGGTGAAACCTCTGATGATACACCAGTTTACGGGCCAAATATACACTCCAAATTAGCACTACACTGGCTGCCCATTCTAAAGAAGGGCTTACAATCCGAGGTTAAAGAAAAACTAACCAAAGAATACGCAATTCCCGAAAACTGCAAATTGCTCAAAGCACCAATTCTGAACCCTGAAATTGCTGCAGCCCTGCCTGACTTTTCAAAAAGTCGTGATAAAAATATGCAAATTAAACAAGACCAACTAGGCCTAGGCATTACTGCCATAAATAGAGCAATGACATTACTACTGACCGGTGATGACAAGGTGCAAGCACTTAAGATATTGTCAGATAGTTGTCGGATATTATCTGACCTACATTTCGTAGAGTCCAAAATGAGAACAAAGCTCATCACTCCTAGTTTGGACAAAACAATTTTAACGGTCTTACAGGATCACGATAGGGACGAGACTCTCTTTGGCAATACTTTGTCTGAAAAAATAAAAGCATCCAAGGCCATAACAAGACAGGGGCTCCAAATTAAGAAGCCGCCTCCCCCGAGGGCATCATCATCGAGTGCCCCTGCGACCCCAGCCATTCGGCCCCGTTATCAGGGAAACTGGTCGGGCCCTCCTCGTTATCAATACTCGAGCAGGGGAGGGCGCACCACCTCCTATCGGAACCAGTATCGCCGTGCCATGGCACCAGCGCAGGCTGCACTGCCACTGCCTCTGCCGAATCGCCAACCGACTTCGACAACTACGGGCACCAACAAACGTGCGCCAACTCATCAATAACGCAGGTACATGCTGGTAGGCTAAAAAATTACTACGACTGCTGGCTTAGCATCACACAAAACCCTGTTATACTTGACTGGATTCTTAATGGATATAACATTCCTTTCACTCATAAAGTAGTTCAGTATAGAACTCCTCATAATATAATTTCGATTAAAGAGAAGCAAGTAATGACCCTAGCTATTAAAAAATTAACCGAATTAGGCGCTATTAGCGCTTGTAGGCCGCAAAAGGATCAGTTTCTTTCTAGTGTTTTTCTGGCACCTAAATCTAACGGTGGGCATAGATTTATACTCAATCTAAAAGAATTAAATAAATTTGTTGCTAGCTCTCATTTCAAAATGGAAGATCATAGAACAGCCTCCAAAATGATTTCGCAAAACGGTTATATGGCCACTATAGATCTAAAAGAATCTTATTTAGTTGTTCCGGTTAGGTCTTCTCATCATAAATACCTTAGATTTCAATTTGAGGACGCCAATTCAAAGAACTTAACATACGAGTTTAATGCTATGCCCTATGGCCTATCTTCTGCACCGCGCACATTTACTAAAATAATGAAAGAAGTAGTGAGTCATCTGAGGAGTCGGGGCTTTAAATCCGTTATATATATAGATGATATATTATGTTTAGGCGATAGCCGGAATGAATGTCTGATTAATGTCAATGAAACCCTCAGATTACTCAACTGTTTAGGTTTTGTGGTAAATTATGAAAAAAGTTGTTTACAACCTCAACAATGCTGCAAATTTTTAGGTTTTATGTATAACTCAATAGATATGACAATTTCGCTACCATTCACCAAACGCAACAATATATTACAAATGGTACAAACATTTATCCATCTACCCACATGCACAATACGCGAGTTTGCACACTTGATGGGTGTTCTTACATCAGCATGCCCAGCCGTAAAATACGGCTGGCTTTATACAAAACAAATGGAACGACAAAAATATTTGGCGCTACTCGCAAATAATGACAGATACGACGTAAGGTTTAAACCCAGCGCAGATATCTTACCAGATCTAACATGGTGGATAGATAATATTAGTACCACATCAAAATCATTAATAGCGACAAACTTTGATCTGGTAATATTTACTGATGCATCTCGAACGGGCTGGGGCGCTTATTGTGACAATAAGCGCACCTGCGGAGGTTGGACGAATAGTGAACTCCAATTTCACATTAACTACTTAGAGTTACTCGCGGTTTTTCTAGGCTTGAAATGTTTCGCTCGTGATATACGTAGTTGTAATATATTGTTACGCGTTGATAACACAACAGCAATAAGTTATATTAATCGAATGGGAGGAATCCAGATTCCTCACCTCAACGACTTGACAAAAACCATTTGGCAATGGTGCGAGGAGCGAAATATCTGGATACACGCATCGTACATTAACACTAAAGATAACGTTGAAGCTGATCAGGAATCTCGAAGGGTAAATCCTGACATAGAGTGGCAGTTGACTGACTCTCAATTTAGAACGGTTATAACGACATTTGGAGAACCCGTCATCGATCTATTCGCTTCTCGCACTAATGCAAAATGTAAAAACTACGTCGCCTGGAAACCAGACCCAGATGCCATGATTATAGACGCATTTACCTTGAAATGGAATATGTTTTTCTATGCATTTCCGCCATTTACAATGATTTTGAAATGTCTACAAAAAATTATTAACGATGAAGCTGAAGGTATTTTTGTCTTTCCTAATTGGACTTCCCAGCCCTGGTTTCCAATACTAAAAAGCTTATTAAAATCACATATAATTTATTTAACTCCAGACTTATTAACATCGTCCTCTTCCAGGACTCGACAACATACGAAGTTTATCCTGGGTGCAGCGCTGCTCTCAGGACGGCGTTCACAGTCAAAGGCACCCCAAACCAAGCATTGGACTTGACAATGGCATCACTCTCTCAAAACACAATAGCTCAGTACAATGGGACTTACAAATTATGGTGGCAGTTCTGTCTGGTACATAGTATAAGCCCGTACAAAAGTTCACTGTCATTAGTCTTATTGTTTTTAACCGAATTGTTTCAAAATGGTTCCGCATACGGCTCTTTGAACAGCCACCGCTCCGCGTTATCATTGCTAATAGGTAGCAAACTAACCTCTAATGATCAAGTCAAACGGCTTCTTAAAGGGGCTTACAAGCTAAGACCTCCCACGCCAAAATATTCCTCTACGTGGGACCCACAAGTCGTACTGAATTTCATTGCAAAGTGGGTACCCAATAGAGACCTCTCAATAGAAAAAATAACACTGAAATTAGTGACACTACTGGCGTTATGTACAGCGCATCGAGTCCAAACTTTCTCTTTAATAAAATTAGAAAATATAAGAATAGGGACTTCTTCCGTCGAAATAGGTATTACAGAAGCAATAAAAACAACTGCAGTCGGACGTGAACAACCGGTTTTGGTCTTACCTTATTTTCATGAGAATAGAGCTATATGTCCTGCGACAGTAATTGAGGACTATATATTTGTGACAAAACCTATTAGGACACCGTCAATGAACAACTTGATACTGACGTACAAACGGCCGCACAAACCAGCAACCTCTCAAACCATTAGCCGATGGATTAAGAAGGTACTGGGTGAGAGTGGTATTGATGTTACCACATTTACTGGTCACAGCACGCGCCATGCCGCAACATCTGCGGCCCGGGCATCAGGCCTCACATTAGACACAATTAGGAAAACGGCAGGTTGGACAAGTAGGTCACAAACATTTGCCAGATTTTACCATCGGCCAATACAGGACATAAACAGTTTTGCGAGATCAGTTTTGCAACCCAATGAAACATAATTTATATTGTGCCTACTTTTGTTGATTACTATTGGTTAAAATATTATGGTTTAAGAAATACTATCGTTACCTTTATAAATACTTGTAATTATTATACAAAGCTTAATAATATGATTGTTACTAGGTTATTATTAAAATAAAAGTTAATAAATTTGCAAAAATAATATTTTATTTCCCCTCACAAAATTTTGGCTCTAAACATCTACCTGTTGTTTATATCTGAAGCATGAAGCTACGAATATATAATATATGATTAAACGAACTTACAAAGTGAAGTTCTATCAATATTATATGAGTACTTCATGCGAAGATATACACTCCCTCCCGAACCCAAAACCCGTACAAAAAATTTTGTTTGTTTCTGCTATCCTCTAAAGAATGAGGAACTGTCACACCGTCGACGACCACGAAGTAATAGTCAAAAGACTTCCTCTTTATTATTATTTTTTTCTTTCTCTAAAACGTGCAATGTTGCCTGTAGGATAAAGTACTACCTGTTGTTTATATCTTCGCATGAAGTACTCATATAATATTGATAGAACTTCACTTTGTAAGTTCGTTTAATCATATAGTATTGTGAACTAAAAAAAAAAGTACAATGAGCTCCTTTCGTTTTACACCCTTTCCGTGCAACCTTGCATACATGTGGCGAATTCTGTCTCTACCTAAGTTATACGGAAGGGACGGTATCCGCAAAACGGGCACAATGGGACCGATCGCTCGTTATTGTGGACTTTAAAACTCATTATCATTAGGTAGAGATTTGTTTGGGTACGGTAGAATTGGTGAAGGGTGTGGATAATTATTAGTAAGAAATTAAAAATAAGTAGCTATAAATGACCAAATTTATGTAGTCAAGCTTTTCAATGTGTTTTGTGTACGAGAGTGTGTCCATTTTGCGGCTATGAAAGCAAATTTTGCCAGTTTAAACTGAGACCTTTCGTTCGCTTCGCTTACTCGGTCAATTAGAAAAGGGTAAAGTTATATAATCTGACCGAATTCGAACAACGCGCGTCGAACAGCATATAAGAATGGCGTGGTCTTCTTAAATCGGCAGTGTGGGCCGGAAAATTGTGCCGTGTTAATTACCATAATTTTCTGGCTGTTTCAAATCTGATTGTAATGTAAAGTTTTTAGAAGTGAGGATTCTGGCGTGAAGCACAAAAAAAAGGTAGTGGTGACACTACTATAAATACTACTACTACCCACAATTATTAGTCTTACTCGTGAGTCTACTCGGAACAATATTTCCCTTGCAGTCATCTTACTAGTAAGTCTATTGTATTTATTTATTATTTACTAGCTGCGCCCCGCGGCTTCACCCGTTATTTTACAGTCATCGAATATTTCTCAGGAATAAAAAGTAGCCCATGTGTTAATTCAGGGCTACCTCCATACAAAATTTCATTCAAATCCGTTCAGCCGTTACATAGTTAAACGGGAATATACACACTTAAATACTTGCCTACTTACACACAAACTTCCGCATTTATAATATTAGTGTGATTGACTAAAACGGCACAATACGTCAATTCCATTAATCCATACATACAATTCACAATAATAATTATAATGTCATACAAAATTACTGTAAATGATTATATATTTAGTAGAGAAAAATAAAAACAAATAATAACAATTTGTACATAGAGGACAAAAAGCTTAAAACTAGTGTAGAAACTGGCGGCCTTGTCGCTAAAAGCGATGTCTTCCAGGCAACTTTAGGACGGAGAGGATTATTGAAGAGGTAAATGACGGGGTGTGCAATAATAAATATTACGTGACAATTATACTCTAAGCTAGACTAAATATTCGAATAAAGATATTAAAAACTAATAGTAATACATACCAATACATACATTACATAAGATAATAAAAATATACTAACAAATAACACTAAAGAAATATAAATAAGATAAATCAGAATATCTTATTGCTAAAAATGTGTACAAAAAGTGTACTTACGAGCGTACAATATTTAACATTTTTATTGGTATTTTTTAGAAATATAATGTTAATTTAATATAATATTGGTTGTAATATAATTTTTGGTGTATGTAAGTATGTATATTTTTTTATGTATCTAGACTAAGCGGCTTGACCAATTTTAAAATGTGAGGTGAAATTAGATTCGTTTTAATTTCCGAAATATTATAATACTAAGTAATAAATGTGAAAGAAACTCTCTCTCTGTCTGGGTGTTTGTCGCGTTATCACGGCTAAACGACTGAACGGATCGACCTGTTTTTTTGCATATAGGTCGGAGACGGACATAGGCAATTTTTTTTTTTTTTTGGTCCACGGGAATGAAGTCGCGTGTAACACCTAGTATTCTATATTTTATCGTAGTAAAAAAAAACACGTAAAAAAAGAACACTTCGAACTTTGAACCCTGGGAAGAACAAACGCCAATTATATGCGAAGCTAGAATACATATACAAGATAAGATATAATATAATAGCTAAGATACTTATGTACAAAATGTAGTTGAGTTTTTCTAAGTAGGTAAGGATTCTCTTCGTAAAAAATTCTTTTATGCAATTTGTATGTCCTTTTTTTTGACCTTTGACTATTAGATCATTCATAGAGAACCTAAAAAAATGACTCACTTTTATAGGTAAAAGTAAGCAGATAATTGAAATAGATAAGAAAAATTTCTCTTGTCGGTGTCTTGACATTTTTATCAATATTTGTCCACCTCTCCGATAATCGTATCACGGACCATTACTCGGCTTATCCCACTTCAAACAGGATTGTGACAAAGATATCCTTATCGGTATACCTTTGATGGATTGGAAAGCAAATATATGTGCATACTAAAAATATATTTTATTGGAACAGTACTGGAACTCACCCTTCATTAAGTTGTAATGTGTATTCGTGTTATATCAGTCGCGAAAGAATCCCCTTCGCGTCTCATGCTCTGATGCTAAGGGGATTGTCTAAGGAGATTTCTGGAGTAAGCCGAATTTCCAAGCTTTTAATTTACAAAAACCAAAGCAAGTCTGACCAAGTAAGTCATTAAAACAAACTGTATGTTTTATTCAGGGTTCGTTAAAAATTCGATATTTAAAATAAATATCGAAATATTTGATATTGTATTGAATTGAAATGAAAATATATATAAAAATAGTAGTTTTTGTCAAGTTCTACCGTATTCGTGAAATCTGCACAAATGTCTAGTTTGGATGATAAATATCACAGAATAGATTATCTATGATAAATATCAATTGAAATATATATATTTATAAATCAACCTGTTTCACCTGCTACAGAAACCGAATATTTTTCGGGATAAAAAGTAGCAGTATTAATCCAGGGTATAAGCTACCTCCATTCCAAATTATTATTTCCAGTATAATGCTAAGCTGGAACCGGTTTGTGCTTAAAAACAATGTGTATTATATAAATTCCATAGAAAACTCTATAGAGTAGAGTAGAGCTCTATAGCACATCTCGTGAACGGGTAAGTTTTTCGTGAATTCGCTTACTGCTTATCTAGCAGTATAGTGTGAAACCATGTCGATGTTCATAGAAGTTGAAAGTTTTATCGATAAGGAAGGTCGCTTCACCCTCCATTGAAAATACACGTAAAATACAGGGGTCTCGCTATCAGCCCAGGGGCCTTCTGTTACTTTAATAGGGTCGGATACGTAAGCAATATTTTTACCGAATGAAGGTTAGGTTTTATGCCGAAAAATCTAGGTCCAATTGCTCCATTTCAAATAATTTAGGTCGAAAATGGGTATAAACTGTTTTGCTTCTGGATCTTAAAAATAAATAACTTTATCGACGTTTTAGGTACTTACCAAATTGTTTTGCGCTGCTTTGTAAGATTTGTCCTCGTTTTTGTAAATGTTTATAAATTCGATAAGAAATTGCTCTATACAGGGCTATAAGGAAAAGGTATGCTAAGCTGAAAAGGGCTTATAGTACTCATTATTACGAACAACTTTTACTATGGGACCAACCCTGTAATCGAGAAAAAAAAAAATCAGTCAGTCAGTCAGACAATCAGAAAAATGTCAGGGACACAGGACAAAATGTATAGAACAGCAATAACTTTTTCTCGATTTCAGGGTTGGTCCCATACTAAAAGTTATTCACAATCATGAGTACTATGAGCCCCTTTCGGCTTAGCATACCCTTTCCTTATAACCCTGTATATATACTGGAAGAGATCGCTTTCAGCGACAAGGCCACCAGTTGATACACTAGTTTTTAAGCCTCTTTTTAAAGTAAAATTTTGTGTGAACAATAATCTATCTATCCAAGCTTTTTCTAATTTTTAAAAATCCTGCATAGCTTTATAACGTTTACTGCCTACGTTATTGAAATAAGCTTTTTCTTTATCGATAGTCAGAGAAACTCTAGCGACGTACCTTTATCGTGTTCGTGTCGCATCGCTGAGCTTGCCATACTTGTGGGCGTCTACCACGTCGCGCGTCGTGGGTTTCTACCCTAAAGTATTATTGTCACACAAATGAGCACATCCGTCCACCTGAAACCCCGGAGTTGTTAGCACGCCTGCCTTAGCAGGAGGTCGGGTTTGATTCCCGACCGGACCGATGTTTGAATGAGGGATCGAAATATTTGCTAGATGGTATCTAGATGGTTCGTTCGTGTTCTTTTTTTTATATGGCAACCTAGACAGGGAAATAATTGTGAAGTACTATTTATAAACAAGTCCTCAACATTTTGAATCTATAGCTATCTGCCGATAAAATACTTCAATCACATTCTTTCCCTAATCGCTTACAAGGGTGATCCCGCTCCAGCTCGTCCCTGGTGTAAAGGATGGCCACTCCGTACAGCGTGGTACTTCCCTAATTTTTCCAGCACTAGGAAATTAAGACAGCCCCGGTATTTCACAACCAGTGGGCTTATCCCGTAATTCTGAAAGCGATAGCGAGAGTTGCGCGAGTTGGTACGAGCAAGATGGCATGCTCTCGTAATCAGAATCACGAACGTTTCAAAGTTAGAGGATAAGCCCCCTGATTCCGCCCGCTCCTTTCTATAATCGGACGGCCAAATAATTGCGACCGATGCACCACCCGTACATGGTGGACATTCTCTACGTTGCATACGTAGAGAGCGTCCGCTATGTACGGGTGGTGATCGTCCGAGCGCTGTGATTCCACATTTTTATATAAACAGCAAGGAAGTGGAACTCTATCGGAGGCTGCGTTTCTCAAAATGTACAATAGTGGGTGTCTTCAAGTCTAGAGTATAAGCAGGTACCGTCTAGATAAGCCTCTTCCATCTTAGATCATAAATCATTCATTAACATCAGGACATCAGAATCTAGTTGAACGCAAACCCATTTAGCGTATAAAAAACCATTATTGGACTCTTTGCACCGGGAACAGAAAAGTGGAGGGTAATTTAAAATTTGCAAAAAAAATATTCGCTCTATGCTTTTTTTATCATAATACGAATATGCGAGTGAGAGAGAACGAAAATTGATTTCCTGCTATTTTAATGTTTGTTGTCAGGACTTAACCACGCTGTAACTGTTCCATTTATATTACCTCGACGTTACGGCCATGTCACAATAGCCGTGGTCACAAGTTGTATATACCTCAGTCAGCGGTCAACAGTCATCTCGTGACCACGGGTATTGTGACATGGCCGTAACGTCAAGGTATATAAATGAAACAGTCTTAGCGTGGTTAAGTCCTGACAACAAACATTAAACTATGTGTTCAAATCACGAAAGTTTAAGTTAGAAGCTTACACTTGGTTTCCTGCGCTCTTAAATGTGGCATCTCAAGAGCTTCAAGATTGTGAGGTGTAAAAGGCAAATCATGGAACCGCATTCCAGTTTTCAGTATCACTTAGCGCCTTCACACTTTTAACTCAAAGATTCCCAAAAGGGAATGTGTAGCTAATCGCAGCGACAAAAACGTCGGTCGTAGAACAAATATTTGTTTTCACAACGAGATCGGACCTACGACGTGGAGTCACAGACTAAATAATACTTACTTGGAGTCTCGCTTCAGTGCATCATCTATTGAGGAAACACTGGTGACAGTCAAATAGAGGCGAAATAGCGGCTCACCATCTTGTTCAGTGCATCAGTTATTTTTTACTGATGTAGGCACCTCTCATGTTGCTTGGTCGCGTCATTTCATGTACTACAAATGCACAGGACACCAATATTTACATTCCTACGCTAGGCTTTCGGAAGCTACACTAATTACCAAAGTATGTCGTCGACAAAAGGTAAGGCGTTAAATTGAAAAAATAAATAAAAAAACTGTTTCGTGCACCTCATTAGATAATGAAGTTTTAAGATCTTATGCTGAGATATATTTTTGGTCTGATCGTCTAGTCTAGTATAACTTAGTAAAACATTATTTAATGACATATGGATAAAGAAATAAATACATTAAAAAGACATCGAATTTAGTGTAAGTTTAAGTGATACTTTTATAGTGAGGTAATAACAATTTCTAGGATACACAGAATTTTGATTGATTTCCTGGTTTAGTTGTAATCAGCAATTACGTGATTTTTTGACTAGCGCGCGCTAAAGCCATCTTTTCGTCTGCGCGCGAAAGTGTATAGCGCTATCTTTTTCTGTGTTCTTCATTATTTCATCTCCATCATCTGCGTTGCCTGTGTGCTTCATGGCGCGCGGGTCGGCGCGGGCGCAGGAAACCGATCCAATTTTGTATTAGCTAAACACTCGTTCGATTGTTTGGCTTCCGGGTTGATTTCCTCGTTAGGGAACACTGTTATTAACAATTACCCTTTTCATATCCTGTCATTATGCTACTGTACACGTTTTAAGTTAGCCCAGGAAGGGCTGTAGTTATACAGGGTTATAAGGAAAGGGTATGCTAAAAGCAAAAGGCTTTCATTATGAACAACTTTTACTATGGGACCAAACCTGAAACCGATAAAAAAAAACAGCTGTTCCATAGAAAAATTACAATGACACTCGACTATGGAGCATCTGATTTTTCACGATTTCTGGGGGTCCCATAGTAAAAGTTGTTCATAATGACGAGTACATCTACATACATACCTTTCAATATTTATTTATTTATACAATATGAATCCCCAACAGAAGTTACATATTACATACATATTATGAAACATAGGCATCAAGCTGGGTGCACCCCTAGTTACAGGAGACCACGTCGTGCTCATGGAGTTACACTAGACTAAATTGAGAATATTTGTATGCTGCTTAAAGAGTACAAAATAGTTTAAGTTTGCTATTACTTTAGATTTACATTGGAAATAGAAACTCTTAGTTGTGTCTTAAATTTATACAATGAGAAAAGCCAACAATTTTTTCAGCAATTTTTTTTCTCGTTTTCATGGTTGTTACAATAGTAAAAGTTTTTCATATTGATGAGTTTAAATTAAATAGTTTAAATTTTTTTTACTTTTTTTTACTTTAGTCTTTATTGTAAACAAACTCTTAAACAAATATAATTGAAGAAAAATTATACATTCAATAAGAACATGCAACTTAATATTAGAATAAACCGTTGCTTCAATTATTATAAAATTACGTTAAAATAATTTTGAAATCTAAACTGTGATTAGTCATTTATCTATGTTTATTTTATGGAGTTAAAAATTTAGTTTAGCTAGTCAAACCCTGGACTCCACACTAGGATTCCCTGTATCGTGGAGACCAGTTTTACGCTAGAAAAAAGTACAAAACGTCGGACAACACTCAACAAAAAGACAAACAGAGGGCAATATTAAAAAGTGCGAAAGGTACGCAAATGAGAATACGACACCTTATTTTGTTTTGTGTTTGTGTTGAAGCATCTTCACGTAGCATTCGTGAGTACATGCATACCTTTCAATATTTGCACGTTTCAGTGACACCTTGTATAACCTAAATGAGCACTAAGTAATGATTTTTGTAAATTAATCCCCTACGGGGGTATAAACATTTGCTACTTTTTCTTTTTATTTGCGGAGACTCGCTCAATCCCGAGCCCTAAAGCCGAAGACGAGCACTACATACGAAGTTTCGTGCATCAGCTATTACTCTGATAATAAATTCATAAATAACACTATTATTATTTACTCTATTCTTTTTCATTACATTTATAAACCCAATAAAAGGTTAATTAAAAAAAAAGATTCACACAATAAAGGTGTCCGTGTCCATCCACCCCAACAAGCCTCTATTATAAACCATTTGTTTTATAAAATTCCGATTCCCTCAAACCGCTAGGACGTATCATTACTATCATTAACCTCACCCACATAAATCCCTTTCATTCCAATAATTTGTGTCCCGGGCCTATGATTGGCAGCGACCCTTCCCCACACTTCTCAGTCCTGTAATTATGGCGATATTAGCCGAGCAAAGGCCTGCTTAGTACTTTAGGCAAACTGAGAATTTATCACATCGCCCGCGGTCAGTTCCCACGGGATGGTAGAATTTGTAACTTACATACAAACGTGTCGAACCTCGCGGCTGTTTGTACTCATCTTATTGTAACATTAGGCTCGAGGCCGTACTTCAGTCAGCCTTGTTACGAAGCCTTACGGTGCATCCTTGCCCTTCTAAGCTTCCATCCATTGCTGCTTCTCTGAGAGATTTGACAACAGGTGCTGTACTAGAAAAGAGATGGATCGTGTGCTAAAGAAAGCAATCGCTAAGGGTTAGGTTGCAATGACACGGTGAGAGTTTTGTTTGCTCGGGATCGCGTGAGAACCTTCGGAACTGCATGGGCGTGACATCGGACTCTTTTTGTTGTACGTTTTTTCTTATTGCTTTTGTAAGGCTAATATTGAGCTGTGAGTACTTTGAGTATCGGTAATAGCTATGCAGACGATTCCGACGTGACTCTGACAATGCAGTATTCGGACGGAGTTGAAAATAATCTCTCGCACATGTTCATTTTATTGTTTTCTGCCGGTCAGTTTGACAGAGATTTCCAAGTAAATTGCGATTCTTTCGTTTCAGTGTTGGCGATTTAGTCACAGAGATTTCGTAGTAGGTAATTCTTTGCGGTTGCATTGTAGTATGATTTCATGCCAATTATAAACCGTTTTGCGGCATTTTTTTGCGCGATAGCCAGCAGGCCACGTTTTGAGAAATTTGCTAAAATGCTGGCGGTGCGCATCTTGGACCGTAATTGATTTTGTTTGGTGGTCGCTATTAAAAACACATTAGAACATTACCATCGATGTTCGTGTATTCCGACGATATCAAGAGCAACCTTTTTCATGACGTTTTCTAATACTTTCACCGTTTAGCGAGGGGAGCCACTGCACTGAATATAAATCGATCAGTTACTCCGGAAATATGATACCTATAGGTACAAATGTTTATCACTATTTCCATGTAAATAACACTGTAGTTCTTTTCAAAGTAATTACGCACGCGGGTAAAGTTAGTAACGTAGCTTTTATTGGACTTTAGGGTACTTCGGGTGTACTTAATTTGATGAAATTTGACGGGTTTCTAATAACGCTATTGAAGTTGTGAAATTGGGGCAAGTGATTGATTCGATGTTGTTATTTTATTGTGGAAGTAATTCTTGCGTCTTTGTGTCTACTAATTGAAGTTACTGGTATTTTTACCCGACTGCCCAAGAAGGAAGTAATGTTGGTGTGTAGGTATGTATGTTTGTCTTTTCCTATAAATTATTACATTACCTCCTGTAAACGGCTTGACTGATTTTGACGAGTGAGCTGTTGTTAGACTCCTCTTTATGTCCGGAGTGTCATAGGCTACATTTTGCAGTCTGTTTTTTTAAATAGTATCTGTAGATATTATATAATTTGTCGTCTTACTATTTGGCAGAACTAAGACCATTAACTATTATAAGACCTAAGTTAGTTTTGTTTATCTTAGTACAGCGATTATCTGCGAGTCTCTAGTTCGTCTCTAATGGCACGATCATCATCATCATCATCATCATTATCATCATCATCATAAGGCAGAAGACGTCCACTGCTGTACATAGGCCTCCCCCTTAAAGCGCCACACCGACCGACGTGCCACTTTCATTCACCGGTTGCCCGCGACTTTCACAAAGTCGTCGGTTCACCTAGTGGGAGGTCTGGCTACCATGAACCTTTCTTCCCCATCGGCTATTCTTCGAGTGATGAGGCCTGCCCATTGCATTCAGCTTGCAAACTCTGATAGCTATATCGGTGACTGGTTCTTCAGCGTATATCCTCGTTCCGGATTTTATCGCGCAAAGAAACTCCGCGCATAGCTCTCTCCATTGCCCGCTGTCCGAAACTATATACGCTTACCTAATATTTAAAGATACGAACCTAACAAAGATTCATCTCGCATGCTTATACAATCTCTTTAAAACTTAGTAGTTCGCGGCGAACTGAGACCTCGCGACCCCTATATCTTCACAACCCCTGGACCGATTCAGCTCATATTCGAATTGTATTGAAATGAACTACTTGCCTTCAAAATTTCATGAAGATCGGATCAACGGTTCGCAAGTTATCGTCGGACAAATATACTCACAAACATACATACAAATGCCGATTTGTCCCAGTAAACTCTGAGACCTTCGCTTCGCTCGGTCAATAAAACTCTCCATTCCGCGCCCTTACTATTGTGCAGCGAATATTAATTCATGCCAATTTTCAATTAGGATTGCTCGATCATACCTGATTTAATGCGTGTTTATGCAACTGTGCGCTTGTTATTTTCGTGGGGGAATATAGCTATGAGCTGCCAGCTGGATATATAGCTTGCGGTATCTAACTGGTATTGAAAGAAGGAAAAATGTTGTTTTTCCTTCGAACTGCAAAATAGGTTATTCTTACTGCAGAAGCAGTAAAGTGGAAACGCTATAAGTGAAGTAAAAAACTTTTACGCGATCGGTGACATAGTTGCTCAACGTCGTAACTCCGTGGTAAATAATCAGAACGAACGAATAAATGATAATGATGAATGATTAAATGATATATGTATATAATCCTAATCCTGTCTATGGAATAAAGCCGCAGTCGTATCAGGACCAATAAAGCTTCGAGGTATAAAAATGAATACGTTCGTCTCGAGGAAAAAACTTCGCTTGCGCAATTCAGAACCCCTGTAAAAACAAATTACAATTACAATCTCTAAATTACAACTGTAAAAACATGACACTGGCTAATGCACAAGCCATGCGACGCCAAAGTCCTGAAAGGACGAAAAAAAAAAAAAAAAAAATTACAACTGTCAGATACAAGCGTCAAGATATGCACAAAAATTGATCAACGTCATCTAGCGAACTATGGAACTATCGGAAGTAACTTTGTCTCTCTGTCTGGATGTTTGTCGCGTTATCGCGGCTAACACATAAGATAGTTTTTCTATGTCTACGCGAACGAAGTCACGGGTAACTAGTGATATATTATATATATTTATGTACCTAATACCCATATAAAGTCTATGATTTTTTATATCATAAAAGTTTCATGTTTCATTCTATTGAATAAGCTTGGCATATTGTTTCGGGGCTCCTCTGAATAAAACATGACTATATATTTATTGTAAGACCCGATGCATGTTTTTACATAGATTCTGCCCGCGCGGAACTCAATTGGGGCATTTACATTTTTATTGCTCTGATATTTTTTTGTAATTCTATTGTTTGCTCACTTTTGTGGTTTAGTTCGAAGTTTTGGCTATTGTAATTTGTCATATAGATATCAACTAAGGAAGCCGTAAGTAGTTCAACCTTCGACCGTCATAAGCTAAACAAGAAATAAAGTTACTTGACTTTTGTTATACTCGCCAATTAGCGCTAATCAGAAAGTAGCTAATCAACACTTTACTGTTTTACTTTTAGATAGATGATGAACGATGCTCTAAATGGACTGCACCATGACTTAAACGTTTGACTTCAATTCAATTCATTTATTCTCAAATATGGGTACACACTGTACACTTATGAATGTCAAGTATAATTACAAAATGTATATTATTAATAATAAAATAAAACTTGACTAGACTTAGACCAGGGATTCCCAAAGTGGTCCAAGGTCAACCCCAAAGGGTAGATATCGGTTTCTCTGGGGTCAACATAAACGAAAGCTGTTTGGGGTCGAGAAGGTCTAAAAATTGACCCCTATTTTATTACTAGTATTTTTTTTCAAAATCAATGTAAATTTGTTTCAAATTTAATTAATGTATTCAATAATAATTAAATTACACTTGATATTTACTGAATTTTATGTCTATTTATTTTGTTAAATTTGGACGAGAAAATGATGTCAAGTTTACTCCCTTAACTAACAGTTTTTTTTAACTTGTTTTTTAACTTCAAAGTTTTTAAATTACTAAATGCTGTGTATCAATACGAAAAAAAACTAGAGATAGGATTTTTAAAGTAATTTGGTCTGAGGTATCAGTTCATTTTGGAAAAGGGATCTCTTGCCCAAAATAGTTTAGAAATCCCTGACTTAGACTGTGATAACACAGAATAGGATTTATTTGTTTTGTGGTGATAACGACTGTTTTTTTAAATACTTAATTATTAAAACTTGACTCTGGCTAAACAGTTGTACTATATGTGTGGATATTGACGAAGTCAGTATACGTTGCAAAGAACGTGCACAATTTTTTTCTCTTCATAATTTTGGCTATGTACTCATATAATATGTAGCCAAAATAATAGAAAAAAAAAAACATGTAGCCAAAATTACTTATGAAGAAAAAAACAGTGCACGTTTTATGCCAAATGTTTTTGGTCTATAAGTGTTCTCATATGTTCTCATATACTAACGATAACATAACAATAATACAGGTTGAAAGATATAAAGCCTCAATCTAAAGATAAGTAAATCCATTACGCTCCATTCGCATGGCAGCGATTAACAAATGATGCAACTAAAAACCAATGAAAAACCATTAGTGGGCCAAAAAATGATCATTCAATACACTCGGTACATTTCCCACGAAGTCTATTATCTATAGTTGTTTAAACCACGTTAGGAATGCGAGCGGGAAAATAGTTGCCAGATTTTTTTCTTTCTCTTATAGACTGGCTCCACACATAGTGCATTAAGCTAGTGTTAAGTTATGCTACACTTAGGGGTTTCAAGTGAAGTAATAATATTTTACAAATCATGATCAAAACAAGTCTATCTCATAGTCTCATTCAATTTCTGTCTAGTTCAAGTAGAAGCAATAGTTTCTGTGGAATTTTGAAAAAAAAAAGACGAAAAGGTACGAGTCACCACTTTACACGATTTACGCACCACCGGAAACATAATAGATAAGTAAATCAACCATTATTACAAATTAATACTCGAAGGATAAGGATAAGTTTTGGAAAATAATAAAAAGGGTGATAGTATTATCACGATTTATCACGATGTCGCCAAAACTCCCGTGCCAGATTTGTATTCTACCCATTTTCTGGGTAATGATGACAACTGTCAAAAACAAAAATAAATAAACAGCTGTATAAAATTGGACATCAGTCTCGTATTGCATCGTTAGCGGTTTTCTCTTTAAAAATGTACCCAATGGACTTCGGTCAAAGCTTTTCCACCAGTTTACAGCAGAAACATTTTGGTACGAAAAATACAGAGCTAAATCTAGACATTAAAAATAGCCGCTTTAATTAGTTATTAGACTGGCGAATGCACAAGCCAAGTTTAAAAAAAAAAGTAGAAAGAAGAGAGTGTCGGTCAGGCGCCAAATCACGACTGCACGGTTAAGTTTGCCGCAATACCGAAATAGAAAAAGTAATCAGGCCTCCGGCACAGATTAAGTACTTGTTACTACGTACTGGGCAGTTGTCTATAACTATTGTTCAAGATGATTGATGAAACTCTCATTGCCTGTCGCGTTTAGAAAAATGATCAGAAAATGATCATTGTTTGTGTTTATGATTGCCCATATTGTCCATATTGCCATTTGGGGTTTTCCCGCGCCGTTCTACCATAATTGAATTTGGATGCTTTGCTTTTATTACTTCGAGCCAAGGAAGGTTTGTTTCAAGCCTTGGAACCAACAAATATTTATACAGACGGCTTGAACAAATATTTGCGAGGATCTCAATGTGGACCTATATGGAATTCTATGTTACTGTGGAGGGTTTCATATTTTCAAAATCGAGCAGTGGAGTAGGTAAATGTTTGTTATTCCGTTACTTAGGCCAAATTTGTTGCGTGCTTCTGGGTCGTGGTTTATGGTTCCCTCGACACACGGGTCCTAGTTTAGGGTCATTTAATAAAAGTTAGTGTTGATACGGGTCATACGGGCAAGCGAGGCTTTGCACGAGACAGTCCGAGACCTGCTTCACTGCGGTCTGATAAAAATAGATATGTGTAAAATAATTATATCCCTTCACACTAACAGAGCTTGGCGCTCTAAGGGGGAGGCCTATGTTCAGCAGTGGACGTCTTATGGATTATGATGATGATGCCACTAACAGTCGATTACTGGAGCTGGGTATATCCTAAAACTGCGGCCAGGGAGGACGGCAGTAGTGTCTACTTAAGTAAACGGTGAGCGTCCAACGATCCCCAGGCCGCCTGCCAATCGTCAATGCAATTCAATTATTTATTTTATCTTTTGACATTATTTCAATGTTCTTAGACACGTCTATTAAAGCAAGTTTCTAGTTTTGTAGTTGTACGGGGTTTAGTATAAAGTGGGGATTATGGTCCCCTTCATTTTGGGGGAGGCCTTAGTTTCGCAGTGGATATCTTCTGGCTGACGATGATGACACTTACAACTCCCCACTAAATTTCCGTGTAGCATGGAAGCCATATAACACACAAAGCCCGACTGTATATCTGTTTCGAATTTCTGTCCATGCCAAGGCTGCCAGGAAGAAAACGCTTTAGGCGATAAGGCCGCCCACTGTACTGCCGGATATTTAATTATTGTTTAGTTTAATTTTAATTGTATTTTCTGTGTCTCATAAACTTTAGTTGTATTGTAAAGACAATCACATCAACATCTAAGTTACAGTTTTTTTTGTCCCACTGCTGTTTTGGGTATAGGCCTCTCTTGTTGTGCCATCTGCCGCGGTCCTGGGACCCTACTCTTGTGCAGTCGAGATTATCTCGATCACTATCTCTCTCATTTAGAATTTAATGGGAGTGAGAGTGACCGAGATAATATCTAGCGCACAGGAATAGGATCCCTGTACGACAGCACAACTTACTTAGTTCTCAAGGCCCAGGCCCGGAGCAGATATTTCAATCAATAACGCTCACACTCATAGCTCCCTTCCCTACTAGGATTCTAGTTGTGGAGGATGCCATGGCAAAACACACAATGACCCGAAAACTAATACCCAGACCCAGGGCAAATATTTCAATTTAAAATCTGCCCGGCCGAGAAAAAGACGGGATGTCCAGCTCAGAAAGCGCTACCAGTCGCCACAGTATCCTGTTCTTGATTCTTCTTTTATTTCGAAACTTTGGCATCGATGTTGTTGTACCACTCCCTGAACTAAATCAAACGGACACGACGAAATTTATGTGCATCTCCTTCCATTTCAATGTGTGCAAAATGGATTGCAATTATTTTAGAGCTGTCAAATTTAGTTTAGTTAATGGTACAACAGAATCGACACCACTATCTCAGTCTTAATTTTGGTTTAAAACAAAGTGGCTTACTCTCACCCGTTATCTGCACCTAAGCCTAATTGCGTCGCATATAAATAACTGATAAGGTAAACAACAACCTCACCTTAAAGAGCACTCCAATATAATGCTGCCGAAGAATTTATTGTGACTGGAGGTAATTGCGCCTCCGTATCTAAGTACGCTTCAGATTTACGTCTCGATACCATTTCGGAGTCGCAATAGCGTTCGGTAAAGCACCGGCACACATGTGGGTCGGCTTGATTCGTATGGAAATGGTAGACACACAGAAGGGAAACTCAGACGCAGACCCTTGTAGCCACAGTTAGCTGTAGCCACTTGTAGCCATCGATCAAAAATGGCTGAACTCAATTATTTCCTTGGTCTTGTTATCTCCTGTTTTGTGATAAAGTTTTATCGATTGTACAAATGTACAGAGACAGCGTTGGAAGGGGTAAATCCATAAAACGACGATACTGTCCAGACTGAATTGATTGGAATATGATAATCGTTTTGCAAAATTATTACAATTGCTTTCTGATCTTCATAATGAATTTATGCATTAGCCATTCTGCATACTCATCAACTTTAATTTTATGTATAAGACGACAGTCAAAAAGGGAAAATAAATCAAATATTATCAAAATTATAAGATAGATTTAATCATCAGTCTCCTCGAACTTGATAAAAAAGTCGTGGTACCTCTGTGGGAAAAAGCTCGCCGCACATTCTGAGTTCTTTGGAACTTACGTACGGATATACCACTGGCTTAACGGTGAAGGAAAACATCGTGAGGAAACTTGCATATTTTCGGAGAAGAAATTCGATGGCGTATGTGAATCCGCCAACCCGCACTGGGCCAGCGTGGTGAATATGGCCTAATCTCCCTTCGAGGGTAGGCTGATATCCCAGCAGAGGGATGTTTAAAGGCTGATATAATAGTAGTACTTGAACTCTGTCATTATGCTTCAACAACAGCCTGAAGAAAGGCCTCCCTCTTAGAGCGCCACACTATACAAAAATTTGAAATTTGCATCCACCAGTTGCATGCGACTTTCAAAATGTCGTCAGTGCACCTAGTGGGAGGCCTACCTGCACTGCGTCTTCCGGTTCGTGGTCACCACTCCAGAACTTTCTTCCCTATCGGTTAGCGGTTATTCGAGCGGTGTGGCCTGCCCATTGCCGCTTCAGCTTGCAAACCCTGAAAGCTGCGTCAGTCCATATGCTTACAACTTCCAAAATTAAGGTAACTTATTTACTTATAATCCTTTTTTAATGCTACTGGGTGACGAGACGACTAGTCGCTCGCCTGATGGTAAGCTCTACGCTTGCCCATAACGGTTCATTACGAGTTCAAAACCATGTGCAGCAAAGCATTGCTTTTGTCATCCTGAGATATAAAAACTATAGTTTTTAACCCTTTAACCACATTCTCTCTTCTCTCGCTAATCTTGTTTAATATTAATTTGTTATTAACCCTGTGTATTTTCCGTATAGAAAGTGTCCGACATCTCATACTGCATACTCTATGTACTGCGTTTGTGTACAGCTACGGTTATTTAGCATACGAATGATTGTAGAGTGTTGGGGAAAGTTTATACTAAGTAGCAACGGTGTTGGCAGCGATAGCACATAGCTCGGGCTATCAGACCAGCTGCAGCTATCAAGCCAGCTTGATGGAACAAACGTTGGGATTGCCATGAGCACTAGACGTTCTAAGAAAATTTTCTGTGCTTTGCATAATTTTCGAAGAGCGTGTTTTAAAATACGCAGTCTATGTCGATGCTGCTGCAACGTTTTATAAAGGCGGAAATAGTCTCTAATTGAATGTCATAAATGTGCAAGCGAGATAATATCTGATTGAAATCGGGACCTTAAGACTAAGAAACCAATGTACGTTCTCTCTGTTGTGTTGTCTTGCGCCTTGACTTTTTGGTTTTTGTAATATTTTGACTATACAACCTATATACAGGGTATGCTGACCCGAAAATGGCTCGTAGTACTCATCATTATTATCAACTTTTACTATGGGACCAAACCTGAAATCGCGAAAAAAATATCAGCTATTCCATAGAAAAATGAGCAGGTTAGTTTACCCTTTCCTTATAACCCTGTATAAATAAAAACTTTTCATGAAAAATTGAATTAGGCGCGCTGAATGAAACGTTCCACCTTTGTTGTGAGTAGTGACTTAGGGAGATGGTACTTATAGCATTTCTTCATTAGCATCTTCAGCTGCTAATGAAGAAATCTCCGTACTACAGTACAGACTGATGATGTAATACTACCGTAGGCCAAAATTAATTTTGAAATCTGATGATACTGCATGCATAAATACCTCAATCACGTCTACATCGTTGCTATCTCGAACAATGATGGTTACAGAACGCAACCATGGTTTATTCGCTATCGGATAATTGCTGACAGCTGCATTGATCCAAAAATGAAAAAAGATTCTTTGTTTTAGCTTGTCTTGTAGTTTTTCTAAAGCACTAAAAATACACTAAAAAACAAAATTAATTATATGCATCAAAAAATTTAGGTAAAATCACTTACAAATTGCAACTCTCTCTTCCGCACGCACGGGAGCATAGCGACAGCAATACAATTTTGAAAACCTATTGCGCCAAAACCGCGTGGCAGGAGTCCCTTAACAAAAAATAGTATAACTGACATTTTTCCAATGCGCAATGATGGATTGACAAAGGTACTGTCTTCGCCTCTCACAAGTTCTAACGCTTCCTCATACCCTGAGCTATGCTGGTGGCATGACCACTGTTGATTGAACCAACACAAATTCTATGTACCTAGTACTTTGTAGGTACATCTACGTATCCCTTTGCTCCTTAGAATGTTAATTAGTGCACTTCACGAAGGGAACATGTCGTGCTTTCCTTTCACAATTAGCATATCTAATGCTGAAGTTAGCATTTTGCGTGAAGCTAGCGTTTCTAAAAACGGTAAATCCTCAGGTTAAAAAGATACCTAAATAATCTTCTTAGGTATGCAGAATAGCCGGCAAAAATCTTGAAAAAGACTTCATCTAAGCCAATGTCGTTTTTTAGGTGTCTTTGGCGGAGCGAAGGTTGCGTGGGGAGATTTAGACGTACGTGTACACGTGCCTATTTTTCTCACTCTACACCGTTTTTTTGTCAAGATATTTGCCGGTCAATATACAGTGCGAAGTTATTGCAGTAGTTTATTTTTGTGGAAGTCAAAGTAAAAAATCTTTATTCTATAGGAATTTACATTCGCTTGGACACGTCATCTCAATATTAGATATAATATATCTACATTTACGTTTCAGTTGCATCTGTTTGTATGGACAGGTTCCAGTCTTTCAGATAATCATCTACTTTTTTTTTGTTACTCCGTGACGAGACGAGCAAGTTGCTCACCTGATGTTAAGCGTCACGCATGCCCATAATAGTTCAATGCTACCCAGAATTTTGAACTTCAACAGTTCAAAACTATGTGCGGCAATCTCAGATGAATAGATGTGGCGGCAATGCACTGCGCTCGTCACCCTGAGATGTTAGATGTTAAATCTCTGTATGCCCAGTAATTACGCTGGAAACATTGCCACAGTAATGCTTGCACACTACTGCTTGGCGGTTGAATAACTGGCAAAGGTGTGGTACTTGCCCAGGCGGACTCTGCAAGAGAGCCCTAATAAAATATATAATCTATATATAAACGAATACTAAATTTATAATAGTAGTTCCACCTGTAGGTACTACCCCCATAGTAGTAGATATACGCAACTACGCAGTTTTCTGTTTTGTTAAAATGCGGGCATGTAATCGTCACGGTTTGTAAGTATGTTTCAGTTGATGTAATTATCATAACAGTAACAAGCTGAACTTACCTAGTCTTGAGTAATTTAGCATAATCCGTATGTAACTTCGCTTTGCAAACTTTTACGGGGCTACGATGGTAATTCACAGTAAAGCGACCACAACATGAGGGATGTAACCGCGACGCGACGCTTGCGGCTTTAAATGAGACATTTAATATAAGTTACTGTTGGTAAGTAGAGTGTTACTTAAGTTACTACTTAGATCAGATGTTGGCAACCTTTGCAAAGTTGCGGGGCAATCCAAAGTTCAGAATGGAGTTTTTGGCGGAAACGTGAAGAAGTCATTGTATTATTTTCCAAAATTTGTGTAATTTTGGGTTTTTATCTGGTGAGACACGCGCGCGACCAACACAAGACAAGGCAAGACAACAAGGCTGTCTTGCAAGGCAAGACGAGATCGCACACGTGTCTCGCTTAGCATTCCTTGATAAAGGTCACCGAATGTGATCGAAACTACAGTCGGAATATCCGACTCAATTTAACGTGAGTATTCCAGTTTTATTAAAACAAAACGCATCACACTTTTTACATTTTTCATACTTACGTACTTATCGCGTAGCATAGGAGGCATTTGCTCGTGTATAATTAGTCACAGGTATGACACGGCACACACCAGCGAAGCTTATCACTGGATCTTCACTTCACGCTGTTTGAATACAGTACTTTCCAGGAAAAACTAGCGACGTTTTCATTCTAGACCTTGTGAGGATTTGATACGATTTGGAATTGCTTATCATTGGGATTTGGGTGTTGCTAGCTGATTTTTCCGCAAAAGCATAGTATATTAGGATATCAGTATACTTGATAGGTACCTGGTAAATATGGGCTGACCATACAGCCTGTAAGCGGTGATAGCTCAATGGTTAGCGCGTTCGTATCCCATGACGCAGGGAGTGGGTGCAAATCTTAAGAACTTGAGCTACCGTCGAAGAAATATATCGTGAGAAAATCATGGCATGGTGGTGCTACTTTCTGGTAATTGGCTGGCTAGCCACCACCCTCAAGGTGAAGTTCTGTCGCCAAATACGTAAATGTATGTTCCAGCAGCCTCAATTTGTGCACCAGTTCACATTCCAGGGCCCGTGCCGTGAAGTCCTTATTGCGAAGATTGTTTATGGATGGAATCGCTGCACGACCGCGAATCGTATCTCAGCGGAGCGTCGGCGGTTGAACCTAACAATCATTGAATTATGGACTTCACAATTGAAACACACCTAGCCTGTCTAGGTGTGTTTGTCATCCTCGACCACACCGTAAGGTGATTTTGTGGTCATAAGCCTAGCCTGTCTCACATAATAACATAATACAAGACTTGACTACAAGACAAACAAAAACCGGCACACTTCCTAACTAATATTATAAATACGAAAGTAGCTCTGTCTCTCTATCTGGGTGTTTGTCGCAATATCACGGCTAAACGGCTAAACTGATCGACCTGAATATTTGCATAGATATAGCTTATGCCTTATGGGTAGGATACGGACTTCTTTTTTTTGTATGTCCACGTGAACGAAGTCGCGGGTAGCAACTAGTAATAAATAAGTACCTATTATAATGTGCTCCGCCTTTGTTGCTACAACTCGTTGCATCTTTTAATGAACATACCTAAAAGTGTAACGCCTTGCGAGTCACTCGCCCTCTGCACCTGCCTGGAGGCAGACAACCATAGAAGTACGGGTCACAACCATAGACAATTACGAATGCCAATCAATAATCGCTATACCTAGGCTCGCCCCGCGCTCGGCGTAGTTCTGCATGCGTGATCAAGTGATTTTATTATCCTTGGTACGGACCTTACGCGTAGCTGTAAAATCGGCTTTAGGTCTAAAATTACCTAATTTTAATTTTTGTTATAACAAAAATTAAAATTAGGTAATTTGAGGGTAATTTAGTAGGTAATTTAATAAAACAGAATTTGAGGGAAATTGGCGAATAAAATCACATTTTCATAAAAACCCAGCTACTTAAGTATCACAAGAATTGTTTGAACTTTAGATACAGTTTTGTTGGAGCTTCAAAACGGACAATCTTTGTAAGGAGCTCCTAGAAATAATAAAGTGAAGCTTTCACCGAAAAAGCACGCAGTAGCAAGCCATTCTGAAAACGTTGTGTACAGTTTTCAGAATATCTTTTATTAAGGTACTGAATTGCTGATGTTTTGGGCACCATTCCAGTTGTAATAGACTGGAATAGGGTTGCCCCTACATCGTAACGGCCTGGCTGCATGGCGTAGAACAAAAATAAAAAGCTGAATCTGATGGTACTACTTTGTCAGGTCTGCTTTAGGCAACTTACCCCCGAATACTGAAACGTTTGTTAACTTTGACGACAGATTAAGTTAATTGCTGTCTTTGTAATTTGCTTAGTGCCAGACAAAGGCAGTACTAGAATTAATCTGTTGTCAAAGTTAACAGACGTTTCAGTATTCGGGGGTTAGGCTTTAACAATTTCTTGCACACATGTAGGCTTAAGAGGATAGTCCTTCCGCGAGGTTTTTGGCGCATTCGATATTTGAAATTGTATAGACAGAGATAATGAATTTTCCTAACTTTTTGATGAAATTAGCATTTCGGGGTTGTCTATTATCACCCCCCAAATCCTAATAAAATCTTTTGTTTTTGGTTTCAATGGCTTGGATCATGGATCTTCTTCGTCTAAGGCTTGGATAAACTATAATCTATGCCGATATGTGTTGTTTTTTCAAAATATGTTTATGGTATTCGAACCACAACCTTTCTTCGTCGTATTTTCGACGCAAATTTGTCACTTTAATTGCCTAAAACAACGAAGATATTGCGAAATTTTGTTTTTCACGGTGTAGATAACATAAACAAATATCATCGAAATCAGATAACATTTGGGGGTGGGTATGGTAACTAAGTAATATACAAAAGATAATCCAAATAGTAATTCATTCTATGCACAGATATTAGAACCTCTTGTTCTGATAAGTATCTGTAATTTTATGCGTCTGTTTTAAGAGTGTATATTTCGAAAATAAGATAGCGCAATACACTTTCGCGCGCAGATTAAAAAGAGATTTTATTTAGGGCGCGCTAGTCAAAAACACAGATAATTGCTAATTACATCTAAACCAGGAAATCGATCGAAATTCTGTTCCAGCGAAAAATTTTTATAAATCGAGGTATTTTCAATGATTATTTTTTATTGAGAAAATGTCGTGTAATCATGTATTTGCCACCATGCAATACTAGTGCCAAAAAAATAAATATCCCAAAATAAGATTTTAAATCTGAATAACTAATGAGATAACTAAATGAATTACCTGAATTTATGTACACCACCGACCGTATTTCTCTTTAAAATTTATGTCCATGCCAAGGTTGCCTGGAAGAAATCGCTTTAGGCGATAAGGCCGCCCATTATACTGCCGGATATTTAATTATTGTTTAAATATAGTTTAATTAATTTTAATTGTATTATTTAATAAAGTTATATTGTATTGTAAATTAAAATAGTAGATTGTAACATAAGGGAGCAAAATAATATTTTTACGGCGTGAGCGCTTTTTTGAATCCAGAGCGAAGTGAGGGATTCTAGAGTAGAATCCCGAGCCAAAAAAATATTTTGCGCCCGAGTGATACACTCTATTTTTCATCACCCACTATGAGAAAATAAAAGGCGCCTCATATTTTATTGTAATATTATTAATAGATTATCCATCACATTTCTTGCGTCAGTTCTTATACTTTCAGGAGTTAATTCTATACTTTCACTGTCACTTGAAGAACTCATTTTTCAAAATAAAACCACGAATTTCGAACAATCCGTGAAAATTCGAAAATTCGAAAATGCGGGCTGTAATTCGCGCGTTTTTTTTTTTTTTTTATTTAGCTGGCGGCGCGACTATGGTCCGTCGTACCAGCCAGTCTCACATTCACACAATATTTGCGTTCGATTTCTTTGGCGCTGAACACTAAAATGTTCTAAATTTAGCGCGGCAAAGATAATTGCGGCGCACTTATAAAGAGGATTAAAAACTCATTACTGCCCCCTAAAAGTTTCTTATAGAAAACACCACCTTTGGGTGCACTTAAAGGAGAACCAAGTCGTTCTTTTCGAATAGATATGATAAAAAATCCATTGACACATATTCTACCGTGCGTAGTACATATTATATCGACGGAAAAATGACATTTTGAGTTTTGGCGGGAACGTGAAGAATTCATGTCGCGGTATTTTATTATTTTCCAAAACTTGTGTTATTTCGAGTGTTAATGTGTAAAAACGTTGAATTTTTACCCGTTAAGTGTTCGTGTACATGCACGAGTGTTGGTGAATAGTATAATGTCGTGAAACGTGAATTTTCGTGTTGTTTCCAAAACTCCATAGAAGGCTCTAGTAAAGTTTTCACCACTTTACTGGGGCATGAGTTGGACTTGACCGTGACTTGCTTTGCTCGACTTTGACCGTGACTATGACTTATTTGATAATATCTAACAAAACTTGGGAATATATATGTATACTTGACACTGGCAAATGCATAAGACGTGCGACGCCAAAATCCTCTTAGGAGGAAAAAGAAAAAAAAAAAAATTACATTTTTATCAAAGTAGGCCGTTAATGGGAAATATGTATATGTACATGGTTATAGCAGTCGTTTGACAGCCCTATAAAAGTAGGCGTTTTCATCAGGTGGGCCATCTGCCAGTACCTCACTCTGTTAGTGCTTTTAGGTATGATATATGGCCTAGCGTTTAACCACGATTTAACCAGCCATGTTAAGTCATCGCAAATTGGCACGCACATCGGTCACTTATATACTTAGTAATTAGTCGGATGTTTACTCGTATTTAGTTTGGTTTTGTGTTAGTTATGATTTGTTTCCTATTTCCTTGCACACAAATAAATCTTTCCTTGTAACCTTTTACAGAGTTCGCTACTTGTTTCCGAAATTCGAAAAAAATTCAGTAATTTCATAAAATGTTAAAACAAAATAATTACCCGAATAATTATTACATGACCTTACTATGAAAACAGACGTGTTATTAACATCTGATTTAAAAAAACTATATACTCACGTTAAATTGAGTCGGTTATTCCGACTAGTTTTGATCACATTCGGTGATCGTTATCAAGGAATGCTATAAACGTGACTTGCGCGCGACCTCGTCTTGCTTTGCACAGTATTCACGTTTATTAAAAAAATAATATGTAACCTGTGTCTCTATTCACATATTTTCATAATGATGTACACTCATAATGCATCACAATCACAGCTCCTCATTATGATTCCATTTGTCGGGGATACCATGAATCACATACAAAAATGAGACCACCACACACCCACCTACACCCGAACCATAGCAGATGTTTAAATTCATCCTTTGAATATTCCCCCGGCCGGAAATCGAACTTAGGACTACCTGCTTATAATGCAGACGCGCAAGGTCTAATTTCGCCCAACTAAACCAGCAAGATCGAATTTCAACAACTTTGGTACAGCTAAAACTGGCAAAATCCGTTAAAATGAAGAGACCCAGATTTCAGACAATTGATGCACTCATATAATCAAAAAAAAAAAAAAAAAATTAAAATAAATTTATTTTAAAGATTCGGGATTGATCAACACGTCATAATTCTGCGTCATAACATTGCTCTACTCGCGCCTCTCATCGCGGTTCCTCTCTTTACGCGACTGCCCAAGAAAAAGCTTAATGTTTTTTATGTCTTTGGCCTTGCCATCGCTCTGTCTCTGTATCCATATCAAAACCGACAAAAACGGGAGGGACGGACAAGGCGAGGAGAATGAGGAGCGAATAGAGTTACTGGCCACACTACGTCTCTGTTTATACTTCCCTCGCTACATTCCATGCCTTTTATCGTGTATGTGGCCACATTATAATAAACCGGTAACAATTTAATGAAGCGGAAAAGTGGATAGAACATTTGTGGTATATCCACCAGCCGCCATTTTTTTTTTAAGTTTCCGCGCAAGATGAGAGTATTAAGTTATCCTAAAGTTTCACGTTCCCGAGATATTGAAGGTAAAAATCGCTATATGATAACAATGAAGTCTGTACTACCAAATATCTCGGGAACGTGATACTTTAAGACACCGTGTTTCATTACATATTTTGTTCGTTTAAGTGTTCTCTACCCATATAAACTCCTTCTAATATGCGCGGAAAAAAGGAAATTAAAAAAAATGAGGCGGGTGGATATGCCAGTTTCCATACAAAAGTGTTCGAACCCCTTTTAAATTATTGTTACTTGATGATAGACCACAGATCACTGTGGTGTTTTTTTTACAAAGAAAAGCATATTGTTTTTCCTTTTAATCAACTATTCCACGGGCTTTTTATCTATGTACCTGTTTCACGTTTCGGTAGAAAAAGTCACTTTGATTATTCCAACCCAATCATTTTCAACCTTCAAAAAACATGCGAACTCGACCCTCAAAAACAAGGTCTAACAAGTTAGATACAAATTGGCCAAAGCACTCTTCCCTACACTTGGGACCACAGTCAGATCCGTATCACAATACAAAGGGACCTGAACATTTAGATTAATAGGAAAACTTTCAGTTCACGTGAAAATGGGAATGTTACCTTAATAGGTAGATAAAGGTATCCGCAGTTTTAGAGTGTCGTAGAATGTCCGCCAATTTTTTGCCGAATTCTTTTTGACCTTTTTTAATGTTATATAAAACCTTTACAGGACAACGACCTTTTTTAGTGATGCATGTTATTTTTTAGGCTCGGGTCCAACAAATCCTGTTGCATCCGCGTCTGTTGCGAGTACGACACATGTGGAACAGTAATCATACAGATTTCTATGAAAGACGACAGACAACATAAAGTATGCTTGAAGTCTGAAAACTTTGTCGTGCTGCACTTTTATTGAATTAAATTAATGTTTATACGAAGTTAAGTGTAATTTAACGGAAGATATAAAATAAAATAAAAAGCGAATTATGCTAGTGTTGTAATTGTTTTCGGAAAATCAACAACTGTTTCGGTTGTTGTAGATACAGAGCATCTTGCAAAATGTTAATGCACGAGTGAGATACTTAGCTGCAGATACGGATTATTTTTGGGATAATTATAGGCTTTCAATGGAAACTGTAGCCGTGTATTCATAATATAAGTACTTACCTAATTACAATGCCATTTCAATGATATGTCTGAAATCATTCACCAAATCTCAAATCTCGTCATCGTCGGTTTATAACAGTGTTTTAACATCCAGTGTTATATTCTAAAGCGTGTAAGTTTGTTATTAAGTTTTTTAAATGGGTGCCATTCTAAAATGTGCTGGATATGGGTATTCAGGACTTTCGAAACTTAAAATACCGCGGGACAAATTGCGCAACAATTATTCCTTTTTTACTCTGATCGAAAACGAGGGACAAGAAAACCTGACCTGACAATATAAAAAAAAAAAGTTACAAAACACACATCTTTAAGTATATGATTATGAAGTAGGTGATTATAGTAAGCAACCGTGATTTGAATAACTGTTTTGTAATTTTTTTGACAACTACTTAACTCAACAACTAAATTTATCTTCAACTCTTTTCATGTAATGTTTTTTTGAAGTCTTAATAAATTGTTATTGTATGGTATTATTGAAAAAATCTCAAACGCTGACTAGTAGTTAAAAAAAAAACGGAAAATTCCAGCCATTTAGGTCATTTCTAATAGTTTCAAGCTTTCAGTTAGTTGTTTAAAGTCGATTTCAAAGTGTACGCTCCCCAAGGGGCCGCCAACTTTAAGATGGTGATCAAACACCGCAACTATTTGATTTTATTTGATGTTTAGACTTAGGCTGGCAACTCAAAAGTAAATAGAACTTTATGGCCTTATACACCTTTCAAGTTTCGGTTCGCAAGTTATCATCGGACAAATATACATACAAACTTACAAACATACATACAAATGCCGATTTGTCCTAGTAAACCTGTTACCTGAGACCTTCGCTTCGCTCGGTCAATAAACAGAATACTATGTTTTACAGCAATTATCATGTTATATTTTTTTATGGCGATGGAGCAGGAAAAACACTCGATAATTTTGTTTTTTCATATTATTCGTCAAAAAAGAGGATGGTAAAACAAAAATTGCTTTCAAACATTGGCTTGTTATTTCTAAAGGTAACTGATTGTTTACGTTTCTTATTTTCCACTCAGTGATTTGTTTATCGTTAAAAATGTTGAAAGTGCGCCAACGAGACAGCAAACTGAAGCTTTAAGCTTTCCTGGCTAAGCTGGCTTCATTACTATTAGACTCACGGGATATTTACCACGGTTATTATTTTTGTTCAGTTCCCGATATTTCGGCACAGTTGCATGCGCAACCGTGGTAAATATCCCGTGAGTACTACTAGTAATGTCGTAAACCACCACGAAAGTCTAAAACAGTGTTTGAGCTGGCTTCTTCATTATAGGTCCCGTTTGAGATGTTGTTGTTAGCTTGTGGTGTCCCTCTGCTAGGCAAAGGCATCCCCTCGACTTTTCCAATTTAGTCGGTTTTGAGCCGAATCCTGCCAAACCCTGTCAAAGGTGACAATTTCGTCGCGCCATCTCGTAGGGGGCAGGCCAGGGAGCCGCGCAAAGTCACGGGTCTCCACTTGGTGGTAATTTTGGCTCAAAGTTCTACCGGCGTGCGGCTGACGTGGCTATCTTCTCTGGTCTGGATGTTAGTTGTCCACGTCTTTGTGGATGTGCTGTGGCATCTCTGTCACTAGGAGTCCTATTAGCGGGAAGCTATGAATAAGAATAAAAATAACTTTATTATTACCAAAGAAGTACAGTATAAAAAGCAAGTGCTTAACAAATGTAAAATCAGGACTACGTAGTTAATTAGACAGGTTCAACGGTGAGCCCCAAACTAAGCACTAGGCCTGTATCTTGGGGCTCGAGTGCGATGTTACCAGAAACAAGCGAAAGTGGTTTTACAAAACCACTGACTGACTGTAAATCTTTTCTTGAAACTAAAGGGTTATACGGGAATCCTAATTGCTGTCACTCTCCTGTATGTATGTCTAGCTTGTAAGCGGAGTTACTTACAGACATAATTTGATATTTTGTGTAAAAGATTTACCTCAACCACACCTTTGCCAGTTATTCAACCTCCAAGCAGTAGTTTACAAACATTACTGTGTCCCGGATAAGAGGGTAATGTTTCCAGCGTAATTACTGGTCACATACAGATTTAACATCAAATAACTGCCTCCGGGTGAGGGAGGGATAACTCAGGGTGAATCGCAGAACACTCACCGTTTATTAGGAGGACGCTGCTGTTCGTCCTTCGGTGTTTTTTGTCGCAGTTTTAGGACATATCCGGGTACATACATAACACATATTAATATACATATTTTACAAAATACATAACACAGATACGATGTGTAGTAATACGGAACCCTCGACCCGCGAATCTTACACGCGCTACCTTTTTTTTACATTTAAACTCATTGACTATTGTAGCACAATTTTAAATAGTACCGCCGTCTTGCCCATACAAAAAGCGTAGTCTGATACCCACCCCTAAATGTTATCCGATATCGATATATTTTTTTATGTTATCTATACCATGCTTTGTTGTCATCCATACATATGCGAAATTTGCTATGTCAACCGCTAGTATACATTCATCTATGATCTATACCGTGGAAAATTACGCTTGTATGCATGGATCTTGTATCACACTGGATAGAGTGATTACTTTCGCAGCGTGTCCACTTTCTGTTGGCGCGTTTAGTGAGTAGGGAAGTGAAAACTAGTGCAGAATCTATCGATAAAAATGTACACAGGTGTACAAAACTAAGAATTTATAAATTGAGAACACAATGTTTGCAAAAATATGTACTTTATTGAACATCTAAACTCGTAATTGCCATGTAAATAGTACGAATATATATAGTATATATAGTAACTATGAAAGTTGATAAGTATCTACACCGTCTCCTAGTTTCTTTTATTCTTCCTAGTTTTTTAATTGACAGCCCATTCATAAAACTAGATTTTTCAAAATGTTTTCAACAAAGTCGAGAGTATTTAGGTGGCTCCCAGTTTTCGCGCCTCACAGCCTTTATCCACTGATTTCTGATTTCCGGACATATTGGAAACCTAAAACAAAATGTTTGATTTTAATTAATTGTTTGACCATGACACAACATTGGTTCAAATTATTACACATTTCAAGCCGCGAAAGCTTCAAAAAGATTAAAATTAATTATCGATAGAATACGTATCAAGCCGATTAAACGCGGAAAGGAATTAACGGTTCATGTTTCACTTAATGTAGTATATGTAGGATATTACAAGAATATTATTAGATAAATATCGACCAAATATCGACAAAGTTTGAAACGTGCAGTGGTACTTCACTAGCAGGAACACGTAAAACAATGCATTTATTTATCTTAAATTAATGCTTAAATTCATTACTAAATAACACTGCGTGATAGTTGTATGACTTCAAACATGTATATTCTTTAAGTGAAACGAATATTTAGCTTTGATTCTGGTTATTTTAGGTAAAAAATGCTACAAAAGACTTACGTGTGAAATGATAATTCTGGATCTTTTACTCCCCCTTTCGTTGTTCTCGATGCACAATACACAGCACAACACGCCATAATGCCACTATGTATAACAATATTAAGTATTCACAGCGTTATTTTGATCCAATTTACCTTTTTAGTAAGACGGTTCGCAATGTTGTGACCGACTAGTTGGTCAAAATGGACACAGAGTGCGATGTTGCCAATCTTACAATAGCTCTCTCGCTTACTCTATGCGACGACCCGTGAAATAAAAAGAGAAACATGACAATGTGAACGTCGGAGCGGCAACGTCTCATGGGTCTGTCCAGTATGATGCTTCGTCTAAGCTTGTATGTTTGTTTTTTTTTAAAATTTCGCAAAAATGGCACTTATAGTGACATTTTTTTGCGTCAAAAATACGACGAAGAAAAGAAGTTGTTATAAGAATACCATAAACTTTTTTTTTTAAACAATACATAGCGGCATAGATTATGGTTTATCCAAGCCATTGACACCAAAAACAAAAGATTTTTTTAAGATATAGGGGGTGATAACAGACTACTCCCGAAACATACATTTCATCAAAAAGTTAGGAAAATTCACTCTGCGCGCACGAAAAACAGAGCGACAGCTATACAATTTCAAATGTCGAATGCGCCAACATCGTGGAAGGACTATCCTCTTTCGTGGTCAGTACAAACTACAGATACCTATCCATTTGAGAAATTGATGAATATCATTCGCATATCTAAATCGCTGATCATAATTGACACATTCACGACAAATCGCAGCAAAAGCCAATTAATGAATAGAATAAATACCGTTTTATAGCAGGCTGCTCCGAGTTAATGCTTCACAGAAACCGGAGATCAAAAGCGGCAATTGCATCACTTCAAAGGTGAAGTTCAAAGGGTCCTGATGGCTCAAAGAGCTGACATGCCCGGACCTGCTCGGGACATGTGCGATAGCACTGCGACATTCTAAGGCTTCACTTTGCACGACCATTAAACTTGGATCACAGTTAGGTCATGGTTCAATAACTTGATAGTATAATGTTATGCTTCTTCTACAAGCTTACAAATACTATAATTTATGACCTCACCAGAAGGTAGTATTTGTTACATTTTCCTTAAATCATTATGTTCATTTATTTCATTAGTCGTTATTAAACCAATTACACTAACTACATTACAATCAGATACAAAAAAACAAAACCTCAAGAATTAAATAATAATAACAATATAAAAATACATGTCAAAAATGTCATGTTATATTCATTTTTTTGCGCTTGCTAAATAATTAAAACCTTAAGTTGTTGTATTACTAGGATTCACTGGTATTTACTATTATATATTATTAAAAAAAACAATTTAAAAAAAGACGAATTATTATAAAAAGAAAAAAAAACAGGCTATCAAATGAAACCAATAACACTCCGGGCAGTAAGAAGAATCCAAAGACACCTCACAAGTTAAAATCGGTCAAGCCGTTTAGGCTATAGGAAATCACAAACATAGATAATCCTAACTAATATTATAATTCAGAGGAATATAGCCGCAGTCGTATCAGGACCAATAAAACTTCGAGATATAAAAATGAAAAAACTCGAGGAAAAAAACTTCCCTTGTGCGATTTAGAACTCCCTACATTACAACTGCCAGGCCATACAAAACATCAAAAAATTAACAAAATTGGATCAACGCCATCTAGCGAACTATAGGAAGTAACTTAGTCTCTCCGTATATTGTAAAAGTATCATTTATATTAGTTATTTATTTTTGTTTCCTTTGTTGTAAGTTTGTGTGTATACCCCAGAGCAATCACGCTCACTAAAAAGCTTCTTCTTGCGGCGGCGTCGTGTGGCGGGTCGCCCTCTTCCCTTCAATATGGTTGAGGAGAGCGATGGCTGGCACATGCGTCTACTCGTGAACGGGTGCTGCTTGCGGGAGCTGGACTGCTCGGAGTATATACGCAAATCTATAATAGCACTTAGCTCTTTATTAGCATATTCGTTGGTATATTCCTTTTGTAAAGTCTTTAGTATTTATATTCCGTTTTAGTTGATAAAATATTTGTAAAACTTGATAAATGGCACGGACCCCGGAGTCCGTGGAGCAATATTGTAAATAAAAAAAAAAAAAAGTAACTTAGTCTCTCTGTCTGGATGTTTGTCGTGTTATCACGGCAAAATAATAAAAATTTATAAAATTTGATAAGGAGTTACTGAATATCACAAAGACAGGATACTTTTTTATACCCACGCGAACTAAGTCGCGGGTAACAACTAGTATCTACTTATATAAATACAAACCCGCGTACTTACTTAGGTACATACACCCCAAAAACATTACCCTCCATTCTGGACAGTGGTGTAAAATTAAAAAATAACAATAAGGTTTGTTATTTGTATTTAGGACGTCTTCTGGCTAAAGATGATGATTATGAATACTGCACATTTCAACTCTTATATCTACTCTATACCTATGTATAAATACCAATAAAAAATTGATTACAGAAAATGAATACTTACCATGTCAAGAAATCACTGAATAAATCCAGTACGCATTCACCACTAAGTAATTAAACTCTCGAAGGTCATGACCTACGACACAAGATTACTCTTAGTGTAGGTGCTGCACGACATTGTCACGTACAACAAGCTACATCATTATTTATATTGTTCAGATGTCATATAATGTATTGCAATGTACTTGTAATTTGAAAATAAATAAATTTGAAATTTGAAATAGTAATGAAAAGTCGCAGTCTTACTCAACTAAGCTTTTAAAAGTTAGTATTTATGGTATCCGTAATGTTTATTTCGTTTAAAAGTAACGGTCGCTAATAAAAGAACTGTTCCAAAGAAAAAAATAAAATGCTGCCATAGAAACGTACCGTTCGCATTGCCGACAGATATGGTAACCACAAAGACAGCCATTAAGAGCCAAGTAGAGACAATTTTACAATTTTTACCCGACTGAAGGAGGGATGTATGTATTTTCTTATATTACGGCTGGGCCGATTTCGACGAGTGAGGTGTCGTTGGGTTCTTTTTTGTATCAGGAGACTACATTTGACTGTGTAGTGTTAATGTTTAATATTAGTGTTGATATTATTTAAAAAAAAATACTTGTAAAGATATGTAACCTATATACGTACCTGATACAAGTTGATAAGTACATGAAATACACGATAAAGTGTTGTCATATTCACCGAAAGTAATTTTTTGAGTTTTGGCGGGAACGTGAAGAAATCATGTCATGTCATTGTCATGTCATGGCAACATTGTATTATTTTCCAAAACTTGTGTTATTTCGAGTGTTAATGTGTAAAAATGTGGATTTTCATTCATAAAGTGTTCGTGAACGTGCACGAGTTTTGGTGAATAGCATAATGTTGTGAAACGTGACTCTTCGTGTTGTTTTCAAAACACCATAGAAACTTCTAGTAAGTCTCCACCACTCTACTGGGGCATGACGTGGACTTAACCGTGACTTACTTTTCTTGACGTACACAATGACTGCGACTTGTTTTTATTGTGAAATATTTGACTTCACTTGAAATATTACTATACTTGACACTGGCTAAATACACAACGTGTGGAGCCAAAACATAAGAGAAAAAGAAGATTTTTTTTGTCTTCTCTGGTCACGTTAAGGCCTCGCTACATGGCCTGACCTGACATCGTTTGAAAGAGATGGCTATATATAAGTTTCTGGGGGAGCGAAAGGGAGAAGCTACAACCTTAATAGTTTGTTTCTTTTGCTCCCGTGAAATTCAAATATAGCTGTCCCTTTCACACGATATCAGGTCAGGGACCCTATTCCTGTGCGCTCGAGATTATCTCGGTCACTGTCTCTCTAATTTAGAACTTAATGGGAGTGAGAGTGACCGAGATAAAATGTCATTTCTCCGAATAGGGGCCCTGGCCATGTGTTGGCCCTGGCCCTGGCCCTTAGTTCAGGCTAGTTGGAGTTTTTATATTAATACTTTCCCCTTTGCCTTTTCCTTTACATTTAGTTAACTTTTAAAACTTTAACAGAAAGTGTCCGAGCTAAGTATTCAAGTTTTCTAACATTTCGTTTTGACGGCTTCTTCACTTTAATAACTTTCAACCCTATATACCCAACTAATAGTTCTGTGCTTTTAACTTCATAAACTTACTTACCTATAACAAGGTGGCAAAGCAAGTTTACTAACGAGGTAATAAGCAAACAACAAAGTTTATGAAAGTTTGACAACGAAACCTTCAATAAAATTTAGAATTAATTACTTTCATCGGTAATTTACTATAGGATACTAGCTAGCTGTCAAAATCGTTCACGGTGACAAAAAAAGTATCCTATGTCTGTCTCCTATCGCTATATAATGCAGCATTTATAATTGACCGAGCGAAGCGAAGGTCTCAGAGTTTACTGGGACAAATCGGCATTTGTATGTATGTTTGTATGTTTGTGTGTATATTTATCCGATGATAACTTGCGAACCGTTAATCCGATCTTCATGAAATTTTGTAGGCAAGTAGTTCATTTCAATAAAAAAAGTTTAAGTTCAAATATGAGCTGAATCGGTCCAGGGGTTGTGAAGATATAGGGGTCGCGAGGTCTCAGTTCGACGCGAACTACTAGTAGTAGTTAGGATTAGGATTTTGAAAATCAATATGATTTTCAATTACCTTGACTTTGGCATTAACTAAATACTAATATGTAGGTGTTTTGAACTGTTAAACTTCGAAATTCTCGGTGGCATCAACCGGTATGGGAAAGCGTGCTTCTCTGGGTGTAGGTGAAGTGTGCTGTGAGTGTGGTGAACAAAATATTTTTCACCTCAGCATCTCGAACACCCTTCGCAAAATCGCATTTTGCTCACTGTGAGCAAAGTAAATTTGAATTTCGAATGACACAAATTATCATTTTGGTCCGGTTGGAAACTTATAGTACTACACTTTACTCTCTCCTACACGTTACACACGCAGACAAAAATAAAACGCACAGGCACAATAAGCACGCATGGACAATTGGACATTAGACACACATATACTCATCTGCAAATATTATACAAAAACACACACACATATCATATTAGACAGCGACCTAAATGCGGTTTTTTATTTGTAGATATTCTAGATTTAATTTATTTAAGTATTTATTTTAATTTTGTTTGCAGTTTTAGTTTTAATTTGTATATTTAAGTTTAGATTATAATAGTTTACTCTAGAGAAAAAATTGTAAAATTTCGAAATAAAATATAATTATATCATGTTAATATTATTTTATTGTAATAGTAATACATATTTACCTTTAATAATTATGTTCTCGTTGCTGAGGTGAAAAGTTGTGTGTACAAATTTATTTCCATCTCATGCGTTTGAATCAATTGAAGGATCCTTCGCTTGCTCGGGTTTTAAAATCTGCACTCGCTGCAAAAATCTACTTTGCACTCGTGTTGCACAAATAACTATTTTATGCTACTAAGTTATGAAACAAGGAACTCGCTTACCTCATATTAAGGGCTTGGCAGGCGGCTTGGAGATCGCAGAATGTTCCTCTTCCCCGTTTACTAGGAGGACGCTGCTGCCCGTCCTCCGGTGGTTCTGGTCGCAGTTTTAGTACATACACGGATCCATAAACCATCTAGCTACCTATACGTGCATACGTATCTACGTACGTAAGAAATAGTTACTATTCCAGCATATTAAAACTTAATAAGTAAGTACTAGATATGTATAGAGCTGCTCGTATCTCGAGAATAATGAAACATTTCTGATTTACACAAGCAGGTATATTGCAAGAGTATGTAGCTAATGCGAGAACTCAGCACCTGTCTGAAACGTAAGAAAATATCCGGGGAATTGAGGGTAAGGGGCAATTCACAAGAATTCAGTTTCGACGTGTGAATTTCATAGAGTTCGAATCGTTTCTTTGTGTACAGGGCGTTAGTTGGGAAAGGTATGCTAAGAGTAAAGGAGGTCATTGTACTCATCATTATGAACGAGGTAAGTATTATAATAAATAAAGAATCAGCTGTTCCATAGAAAAAGGTCATTGTACTAGACAATAAATAACTTATAAATAACTGATAACCGGTGGGGAAGAGAGTACTTGAGTGGCGATCACAAACCGGAAGACGCAGCGTAGGTAGGCCTCCCACTAGTGAAATGAGTAGTAGAATAATCCCACTAGTGAGTGTGATCGCCGACATTGTGAAAGTCGCGGGCAAGCGGTGGATGCAAGTGGCACGTTGTCGGTCGGTGTGGCGCTCTGGGGAGGCCCATGTTCAGCAGAGGACGTCTTCTGGCTGATGAATGATGAACTGATTTATTTCGTCATTACGAAAGTGTTCATAATACGAGAATAATGCCCCCTTTACCATCCCCTTTCCTTTATCTTCCACATAAATACCAACATATTTAAATAAATAAAAAATTAACCCCCGAATACTGAAACGTTTGTTTAACTTTAATGCTGCCTTAGTCTGGCTCTAAGCAAATGACAAAGGCAGCAACAGACTTGATCTGTCGTCAAAGTTAACAAACGTTTCAGTATTCGGGGGTTAGTCTGCCTAAAACACAAAGAAGAGCCTCAAATAACTTCCTCATAGAAAGTAAGCTCAGCCAATCATTAACACAGGTAGAACTAAACCGACCGAAACATCTACAAGCTATCTGTAATGAAATCTTGCAATATGCACGTAAGTACTGCGATTCCGTAATTTTTACCCGCGATTACTTACAACTAGCTGGCCGTAGTAGCGAGGAATAAGTACAATTTTATTTTTGCTTCAAGTTATTGGGCGCTCTGGAGGAAACTCCATTTAGAATTTGAAGGTGTTGCAGTACAATGTACATCGTAACTAATATTATAAATGCGAATGTAACTCTGTTTATCTGTCTGTCTATCTATTTGTCTATCTTTCTATCTGTCTACCCGTCTACCTGTCTACCCGTCTACCCGTCTACCCGCCTACCCATCTACCCGTCTACCCGTCTACCCGTCTACCCGTCTACCCGTCTACCCGCCTATCCGCCTATCCGCCTATCCGTCTATGCGTCTATCTTTCTACCTGTCTACCTGTCTATCTGTCTATCTGTCTACCTGTCTATCTGTCTACCTGTCTACCTGTCTACCTGTCTACCTGTCTACCTGTCTACCTGTCTGCCTTCCTACCTTCCTACCTGTCAACCTGTCTACCTGTCTATCTGTCTACCTGTCTACCTGTTTACCTTCCTACCTTCCTACCTGTCTACCTGTCTACCCATCTATCCGCCTATCCGTCTATCCGTCTATCCGTCTATTTTTCTATCTGTCTATCTGTCTATCTGTCTACCCGTCTATCCGTCTATCCGTCTATCTATCTACCTGTCTACCTGTCTACCTGTCTATCTGTCTGTCTATCTGTCTGTCTATCTGTATGTCTACCTGTTCATCTGTGTCTCTGTCTGTCTACCTGTCCATCTGTCTCTCTGTCTGGGTGTTTGTCGCGTTATTACGGCTAAACGGCTGAACGGATCGACCTGATTTTTTGCATATTAAAACTTAAGGGTCAAATACTGACATAGGCTACTTTTTTTGTTGCTCCACGCGAACGAAGTCGCTGGTAACAGCTAGTAACTACATAGTGTTAAACATTTAGCTACAGCTCAGAGAGTTTATAGTAATTTTCGCAGTTTACGTTATCTACTTTCTACGTTAGCAATCTTGTTCTCGCACGATGTTATGAAGCAACTGTTTAGCTATTCTTTTGCTGTTGATTAACAAACTTTTTGATTAACAAAAAATAACCTACGGCAAAAGAATTGTTAAACAGTTCCTTTATAACGCTCCTAAAGTATGCTCGGAGCATAATTAATGAGGTAAGGAGTATCTAATAAAGAACTAGAAAAATGGAACTCATGATTAACTTAAGGTATAGCTTTCGTTTGTATCATGGGAAGCAAAATAATTATAATTATATACCTATCTTTTCAACAAAGAATTCTTCAGTTCAAAAGCAAAGGTCTTTCTTCCCTCCTTCCATCCCTCTGTAATCTGTTCAATTTGGGTCCAGTCCTTCAAGTGGGAATGTAACTCATCTCTTTATCTCCGTCTGGGCCGCTCGCCACAGTCTTTTGCTGTCTTGATGGGAGCCATTGTCATTGTCATTGACTAGCCTTGTAGCTCAGTGGAAGGATTTCCGCCACCTGAGCTGTAGGTTGTGGGCTCGATTCCCACCTAGGACAAACATTTGTGTGATGAACAATCGATGTTTGTTATTTGTCTTTGGTGTTTCTATGTACTCTATGTATGTATTTACAAAAAAAAGTATTTAATATGTATTCTATCAGTGCCTACCTACCTACGCTGTCTATCATTCTATCAGGAAGACGCAACGTAGGTAGGCCTCCCACTGGGTGGACCGACGACATGTGAAAGTCGCGGGCAACCGGATCCAAGTGGCCCGTTGACGGTCGGTGTGGCGCTCTAAGGGGGAGGCCTATGTTCAGCAGTGGACGTCTTATGGCTGACAATGATGATGATGATTCTATCAGTTATCTGGTTCCTATATTATAAGCTTGCTTAGTTTGGGGCTAGATGGCGCTGTGTGAAAAACGTCCACCAATATTTATTTATTTATTGGCTCGTCATTGTGACGTGATTTTTGCCTAGCGATCCTCCGACACCGATACAATCGTTAAGACTAGTGAAATTTCTCTGTGTCGAGAGTATGCTATTTTGCACAGAAGAGGTAAAAAAAAACCCTCTTCTGTGCTATTTTGAGCTTACGTTGTATTATCGAGAAAGGGACGAGCTGTCAACCGGTTAAATGATCTCTGATAGTATCCAATCAGCCATACAAACTTCATTACTGATAGGTCCATGATAATTTTTAAGTACCATATACCAGTATTGTGTTGAGGAGTCATGGAGATAATCGACTTATTTCTTCTCCAGATGCCGTGCAGAGGTTTGTGGAAATGCCGACATATACGGAGGTTAACCCTGGAGAGGACGCGCTGCTGAAGTGCAGGATATCAGACAAGAAAGGCGTCTGTTCATGGCAGAAAGACAATAAGGTATGTTTTTTTTTTTTCTTTCCTCCTAAGAGGATTTTGGCGTCGCACGTCTTATGCATTTGCCAGTGTCAGGTATACATTTATATTCTCAAGTTTTGTTAGATATTAGTTATTATTACAAGTTATAGTCACGGTCAAAGTCGAGCATAGCAAGTCACGGTCAAGTCCAAGTCATGCCCCAGGAAAGTGGTGAAAACTTTACTAGAGCCTTCTATGGAGTTTTGGAAACAACACGAAAATTCACGTTTCACGACATTGTACCATTTACCAACACTCATGCATGTACACGAACACTTAACGGGTAGAATTTCACCGTTTTTACACATTAACATTCGAAATAACACAAGTTTTGGAAAATAATAAAATGACGCGACATGAATTCTTCACGTTCCCGCCAAAACTCCATAAGGTATGTTATAGTTACTGTTACAATAAGTACAAACAGCAAAACAACTTGTCAAAATATAATGAAGAGTACAAAATAGTCATCGAAATATTTTAATAAATTCGCCGAAAAGCGAGTAACATTACTTCATATAGGACTCCGTGCTCGCAACTTTTTTTTAAATTTCACCTATATCTTTATATTTACCTAGTATAAAATTAAGTCGCTTTCCGCGTCTGTCTGTATGTATATCTCTAAGCCCCCACTATTATTATACCCACTAATAAACGGATGATATAAAGAGTAGAGAAGATTTGGTGGTGGTACGTATGTTATTTACAGGGTTATAAGGAAAGCTGAAAGAAGCTCACAGTAAGCCGAAAAGGGCATAAAGTCATAATTATGAAACACTTTTAATATGGGACCAACAAAGAAATCGCGAAAAAAATATCAGCTGGCATAATAATTGTGACTACTATAAACCCTTATCGGGTTAGCATACCCTTTCCTTATAATAATAATAATAATAACTTTAAATTCAGGCTTGACACCCATAACACAGAATACAGAGAACAATAAAAAATAAAAATCACAGAGGGCCTACTTCCGATTCGCACTCTGGTGCACTTCCCTCCACGATTTAAAAATCGGAGTCGTCAGGTACTCATTCAGACCTTTCAGTATTTCGTTTTTCAAACTTCGCAACCCAGCCCAGAAGGAAGCCACTCTGGATCTGAGGACGGCATTGAAATCCGGAACCCGTGCATCCGCGAACATGCCCGACGCGCTACAGTAGCGTGCTTTCCTCATAAGAATGCGAAAAGCATCATTGTATTGCACCCTTATGGTATGATACGTCTTTGATAACTGATACTTATAACCCTGTATATACTCTATATAAGCCTGCTGGTCACCAGGTGGTCTACTCGAAGTTTGCCGATACGCCGTCTTCACTAAAAACCGTCTACACCAACGGTTGTCGGTTCTTCGATAGATATGGCCAGTATTGGCCAGGAGGGCCAGCTTATTGTCATTTCTGCCTTTGAGCTATGTGGGCTACTTATAGTTTGGTATAAAATCAGTAAATTTAATGCGAAATTGCATTAGTTACTGCGTTACTGTTGGGTTTGGCGTAACATATTTTTAACCAGATAAAATTTACGGTTCTTTTAGGATCATATTGTTATTTATATACTTACAGAGTGTATGTGACAGTTCAGTTATTACTGGAGCCATGATTGTCGGAATAAACAGCTTTTGTGTGTCTGACGGGTCGTGGCAAGTCCTTCCGATTCCAATACGATCCATCGTACCTATCTCCTTCTCATTCCATTCCAGCTGTCGCTGATAATTTATTATCAAAAAACTGACCAAGTGCGAGTCGGACAACGAGGGTTTCCTAAACATATTATTTTTTATTTATTTATTTAACTAAATACTCACTTCATAGGTCCTACAGCTACTCATTGTCTATGGATTCGCGAACTATTTGTCATGTGACATTTTACTGCTTGAAAATGATAGAGCACCCAACACCGAGCAGTATATATCTCTTTATGAACTACATTTTGAACCTAACCACTGTGACATAAAGTTTACTTCTCTATCCCGTATCAAAAACCAACTTATCGAGGTGGAAAAAGTTGTACATAGCTTACTATTCCTACTAAAGTTCTTAACATATTCCGAGTCGTATGTCTTGGGAATAAAGACGACGTAAGCTATTATATTGCAATGAACAATTCAGGGTAAAAAGAAACAGTAAACGTTTAACATTATCTATATGTGTAACTGCTACCTAAACTGCGTGTACGACAAGTTTATTTAGATCGTACCTAGCGCCAGATGTGCTCGAAACTATCGTACTTACTAATACTTCATCTGTGTCATTTGCATACAAATTTCGTTAGTTCGAAAAGCCGCCAGGATCAGGATAAATTTGTCGGTATCGTTTTGTTCTAAGAAGCATTAATCATGTTATCGTAAAGGCAGATAATGACCTCATTAGGTATGTCGTTTGTTCTGTTTATCTTGGGTGACAGTCATTGGCGGGGTATGGGTTTCTGTTACAGTGTGATGGTTTTAATTATGTATACCCGATTGCCCAAGGAGGGTAATGTGGGATCTATGTAAATTTGTAGGTATGTTTGTGTTTATATTACCTCCTGCAGCTTAGACGGCTGGACCGATTTTGACGAGCGAGGCGTCGGGTGATTCCTCTTTATGTCCGGTCTGTCATAGGCTACATTTTGCAGTCGGCTTTTTGTTTTAGTTGTTAGTGAAATATACTTACCTACTTACATACGTATCTTTACGGTTCCTGTATAGAAATACATACTCCAGTTTTAACCATAAAAAACAAGAGACTGTTTAAAAAAAAACACACTCATGGCTCCCGTCTAGAATTCTGATGCTATGAACACATGCAAAGTCACGTGCAAAGACACGTAACTGAAACTAGGACCCAGTGCAGATATTTATATTCATCATTTCATATCTGACCGGCCGGGAATCAAATGCGTGACCTCGGGTTTGATTCCCGGCCATAAGGCACACGCATTTGCAACTAAGCCGAAAGAGTCGACAATTAGGGCATCATCATCAAATTCAACCATGGCTGAGCCACAAGGCTTTCTCCTTGTACGCCACTTCATTCACTGCCATTTGCTATTGCAGTGATAGAAGAGATTTTTTTTTACTATCTTTCTCTTTTCAGTGATTGCAGTAATGACGGTCCTGAATCATCTTACATTTAATCTATTCATTAAACTATACTAGCATATCTGCAAACAGTAGACCTCGTGAAATATAAGGTCGTGACTTCACGACCTATCTCGATCTTATATCTTGACAACCTCTTGACCGATTTTGCTCATATTCGAAATTCTTGTTTAGAATTGAGTACTAAATGTTTCTGCCAAACATTAACAAAATCGTCCGGTAAATGGCACCGCAGCAAACTTCCCCCCTTTCTGGCAGAAATATCATTCCAATCAAAAATCGCCGACGCCACAAAAAAACAATAAAATTGCAGAATCTGTATACCAATTAAGTCTCATCAAGATTATTTAAAAAATACGTCATATACGCAAATACCAACATACAGACAGATAAAGGCAAATTTGGCTAGTTGAAGCAGAGACTTTGTTCGAGTTGCTCACTCGGTCAATTATATAGATAGATTGGGTCGACTTCCTTAATTTTTATGTTGAAGGAGAAATTAAATTTGCATGTACATAATTATGTCTATTAAATATGTTGGCAAATGTCGTTAAAACACTTGATACTTACCTCAGAAAATTTGTTTTAGCTTAGTGGCCTACACTTGCGAAGCCGCTGTGGGAAAGATAGTTGGGTAAGTATATCCTAACTGATATTATAATTCAGAGGAATATAGCCGCTGTCGTATCATTACCAATAAAGCTTTGAGGTATAAAAATTAACACGTTCGTCTCGAGGAAATCGCTTGCGCGATTCAGAACTTTACATTACAACTGTCAGTCCATACAAAACGTCAAAAATGCACAAAAGTGGATCAACGCCATCTACCGAACTATAAGAAGTATCTTTGTCTCTCTGTCTGGATGTTTGACGCGTTACCACGGCTAAGCGGCTTAATATTTGATAGGAGTTACTGCATATCACAAACGGACATAGGATACTTTTTTATGTCTACGCGAACAAAGTCGCGGGTAACAACTAGTAATGTATCGGCTAATACTAGATTTAACCAAGAGTAAGTGGCTAAACCTAGTTCAAACCGATTAAAACTAGGTGTAGCCGCACTTCGAGTTTTAGCTGTAACATATATACCAAATAACTCTATCACGTAACCTGGAAAAAGAAATATGTAAGTAAAACTTCGGAAATATCAATCTTTGAATATTTTATGACACGTCTTGAAGGAAAAATAATCATATCGCAAACACAAGCCTATCTAGATGAAAGCCAAAGGCTCGTTGACTTTTCCCGCGTATTGATTTATTATTATTTATCGTACCCATCGGAATTCTATTGACGGGTTGGATATTCTGGACAGTCGAGGTTATTCGGGCGCTTAGGTAAAGCCTATTTGTTTGTACATAGACAAATGGTAGGCGTCTATACTGTAGTAGATATAAAGACAATAAAGGCTTCGTCAAACCGAACGCGCAACTAGCGCGAGTCAAGGCGGGTCAAGAACGTTGACATATACCGCCGTCTTGTTCATACAAAAAGCGCCAAATGATTTCTACCCCCGATTGAAATATTATTAGATTTTGATGATGTTTATGTCATCTACACCAGGAAAAACTATGCTCATAGGGTTTTTTTTTAATTATCGTAATATTCGTAATTATAACGAACTAACGAATGAATATGAACAAACGAATTTTATGCGTTCAAATTAAAGTAGTTTTGTTTAGAATACCAAAAATATTTTTTTTAATAGTAAAACCTATCAGCGTAGATTATAGTTTATTTTAATATTTTTTTTACGCTAGTTTCATCAATAAAATATAGGAAAATTCACTAACTCTGTGTCGAACGTACGGGAAAAGAGCAACGGCAATCGATTTTTAAATACCTACTGCGCCAAAACATCGCGGCAGCGCTCTCAAACTATTTTGTAATAAAATACAACGCCAGATCCTGACATTGTGTATTACTACCCCGCCCGTTTCGTTTGACAGGTGTCACAATACAAAGCAGTGTTATAGCGCGGCGCTAGAACGCGACGCTAAAACGCCCTGAAGCGCGCTATGAACGCGTTCAGTTTGACGAAGCCTTTAGTAATCTAAGCCTGTGTTTCAACTACACGGGAAACGGGACAAGATGCGGGCGGGATGCGGGAACGTCTATAACGCAAAACGTGATATGCAAGGTTATAATATCCTAACTAATATTTTAAATGCCAAAGTAACTCTCTCTGTCTGGGTGTTTGTCGCGTTATCACAGGTAAACGGATTGAACTGAATTTTTTAATATCGAAGATGCTACTTTATTTTTGTAGGTCCACGCGAATGAAGTCGCGGTAACAGCTAAAAACCTAACATAAAAAAAACACGGCATTTAGCCGTATATCAGTTTTCAGTAGAACACTCAAACGGTAAGAGGCTTGCCACAATATCCACATATGCGCATAATAAACCCCGCTATAAACCAAACACGCGCCCTGAATAGAATACGAAACGTGAAACAAACATGTCCGCTTATATACCGAAAACTAAACGCACAAGCACATTTTCTTCTATGGCATAATGAACAACACAATGTATGAATGTTTTGTGTTTAAAGAATTTTTTATGCTACCATTTAATGCAACAAGCCAGTTGATCGCCTGAGGGTAAGCGTAACGTTATAGTTTATCAAGGCGTATCAAAACCATGTGCAGCAATACCCTGCGCTCGTCAATCTGAGATACTTGATGCCCAGAAATTCCTCTGAAAACATTGACCTTCGATCCGGAACACAGTAATGTTTGCACACTACTGCTTGACTGACAAAGATGCGGCATAAGCCAAGTAGACTTTGTAAAACAGTCCTACCATTTACAAGACTGAAATATTAACGATTTATAACTGAATCTATACCTCTACCTCTTTTTATATGAAGTTAAAAAATTGTAGGATGAATTGAAAAAAAAATAACCTTTAAAATTAAAATTCGGTGAAACCGAACCAAAGCTAACTTATATATTATATATACATTGAAATGTATCAAAATTACTACAGTTTATTTTTTTGTTAAATCTCAATACCCAATTGAGTATGTGAAATAGAGTATTGGGTTACGAAAACTTAACGCCAAGTTTTCCGTTCGTTTATCTGTCGACCGCTACACTGCAGTAAGTATGAACAATCGCGTTACGGTACGAGATTTGAATCTAAAATAGGCTTAGTCACGATTAACGTTAAAAACCAAGTCTAGTCGTGTCCGGACTTAAACACTAACATTTCCAACTTAGATTTCGTTTTCCCTACAATTAAATGCAAAATTATGCACTTATTTAGCGCTGTGACGTTAATAAAAAGCCAGAAGCTTTACGAGTTTCTAAATAACCGTATAATTTTATCGTGACGAAGCGCAAGGTTGTATATTTTCGCGCTCCTTTATAACAAAGCCATTTATGTTAGAGTAGGACCAGAAAGTTTCTATTGCGACTATGCAAACAAACTTAGTTACGGGTCGAATCATTTGGTCACGAAACTAGTTGAAATTCAAATTTAAGGGAAATAAAATGAGGACATAGGTTAAGTAATCTGGGAGTCTATATCTGCATGCCCAAAACTATTATTAGATGAGAAATAATAATAGTTTTTTAATAGGCAACTATCTTAATTAATTAAAATACAATAACCTGAACTAATTTAAATTAATCTCTGTTTTGGCATAACTTTTCAGTGCAATAATTATGGGAGATAAACACATCAGGTCTAGCACGGGCTCCGGGATAAAATCTTATCCACCATATTTATCCCGCGAGAACGAGACGGACGTATCCATATTCTAGCTTTGTCACATTGACGCGAAGACAAAGCGGGTGGACAATAACTTTATCCCGGCGCCCGTGCTAGGCCTGCTAGAATAGGTATCAAACTTGTAGCACATCTAGTTTCCATCGTCGGGAGTTGAGGCGAGGTCTAAGCTCAAAGTCTACAAAGAGTAGTATTTTGAGCGCCTAGTTTGAAGTGACGAGATTAAATAATCAGGTGCGAAAAATGCTGCACGTATAGAATAGAAATAAAAATACGTTTATCCGAATAGAGTTTCGAAAATCTGTTTTAGTTACAAAATAAAAAATCGCAATATGACCCCCTAAAAAGCCCTTCTGAAATCAAATGCTCTGAATTTTCAGCTATAACTACAAATTTTCTTTTACAAATTAAATACCTAGGCTAGTGGTTGATACGGCGAACCAGGTAGTTTTTTATTTGATTTGTCTATTTCTGATAATCGGCAAAAAGCAATGAAAAACTACAATTTCCCGTTTTTCTCATCAAGTATGATATGCGATTTTCAACTTTAAGCCTTAGAACTTTGAGCGGGTCCAATACTCATTTCAAATCACGATCAGCCCTCGCCTTAAACAGAAGTTAAAATTGTAGTTAGCGGCCATAAAAAAAAAAAAAACATAATCCTCACCTATTTGACGTGCTGAAAAGTGAATGGAAACTAGCTCAGTTTCATAAAAAAAAACTAATCAACACTGTACTTTGAAATTAAGAAAGAAGCCCTCAAAATATTGCAAGCCGTCTAGTTGTCATTTTATAAGCATCATATAATAAAAATAATAAGGCAAAAGTTAGTACAGGTAAAAGCGGCAATCATCACGCATAACTAAATCAGCCACACGAAACTCTCATATAAATGATTGTCATTTCCATAAACACGTCTAAATGTCCGTAGCATGACTGTGCTAAAACCGCACGGAAATTATGAGATATTATTTTAGAAACTTTATCAAGATTACGTGGTTGTTATCTTTATGTCTCAGTTTACGATAACGGTGTGGGGTCAAAAGTAAAAATGTATAAACCGAGGTACTTACTTGCTTAATATTCGTCGAGGTACCCTATATTGCAGTACGTGAACTTTATACAAACTACTTGCAGCGCGATTTATCCGATTGTCGGAACCAAAAGCAACCTCGCCTTATTGGTTGCTTTCCATCAGGCAGATTATTGTGTAATGTGTGCGCATATGTCAATAAGGATCAACCTTTTTTCAAAAGACAGTGTTGTAAAAAACGATTGTACTGAACTTATTGAATAAACAATTAAATTAGTTAAATATATTGCTGAATATGTCGTCGCTACGCCACCTCCACACACGACGCGCATTGCCTACAATATTATGTCAAAGCCAGAATAAAATAAAGTGCTCAAAATTTTGGACTAACATAGTTTTTCATTGGGTGTACCATCGGTCTCCAACACATATTATTTAACAGATAACCAGCGCTGGTTGACTACAACCAGCATTACGCTGAGTTGGGATTGGTTTCGTGACAAACCTTAGGTGTTGATTTTGTAATTTTTAATTCCTATTTTTCTTTTATGTACTTATTTGTTTGTCATGAATAAAAAACTATGTATTTCTGTATTGACGTGCGCAAACTTTTTACCCAAAAAAGAGTGTAATGTTTTTGGGGTGTATTTTGAGTTTTTGGGAGTGATTTTGACGTGTAATGTGTCGTTGACGTCCGGAGTGACTTAAGCTACATTTTGCAGTCGGTTTTTTTTAAATTTTTTTTTTTTAATTTAGAACGGATACGTTACGATACGTTTTAAAATAAATGGTCGGTCCTTGATCATTTATCCAAATGAGAATTGATAGGTACCTACATAGTTATGTAATTGGGTATCACTTGATTAGAATAAGTTAAGATCCTATGCCTTTCACTAAAGTGTAGCTCGACCTCTGGCACTGACCTTCTAAGTATAGATTCCACAATTTAATCTTTAGCCGTGTCTCTAATTATGGTAATGAGATCCTTATTCGGCCTGTGCTGTGTACACCAGCCATTGTAGCCATTGTCGCTACGTGGTGGGTCTAAAACGGCTTGATTTCCATATAGATTTAAACATTTTAAAATTCATTTATCTCTCAGATTTTAGTAGCTATCTGATGTTACGACAATATAGAGACATAAGTTTTATTTTGAGATCAGAGGAACAAAAATTGAAAATGAAAAAATAATTAAAAATATTTACATACAAACAGCCCGGAGTTTAAATTATCAGAATGACTCTACAATAATTTCTTTTGAACCCGAAATTTGTTACTTACTTAATTGATAACATTGTTCATTTACATATTAAGTAGATAAGATAAGATAACTCTTTATTGTTCACACAACTTTACAAACATTTAAAAAAAAAAGAGGCTTAAAAACTAATAAGTACAAAAGTTACTTATTTGTACATATTTTAAGAAATATAGGTATATATGTAGTATAAAGATGAGTAGGTACAAGTCTGAGCACTAACTCCTAACTAGGTTGCCCTGTATTTAGGATCAGCCCCTTCCTGTCTACATAATCATTATCTAAATACTTACGATATTTTCACAACACAAGTTTGGTAGAAAAAGAAGATAAGATTACAATTTAAAAAATACTGTCTACTTATAATATCTATTCTTTTATAAAAATACGAGTAACAGTATGTTACAAGGTTTTATCGATAAGTAAATAAAGAAAAAGAAACAAAATCAAAATGAGTATTAAAAAAACAAATGGCAGTTGTGTATGTATTTGTAGAGACCTATTTGGGATTTGTTTCAATGCACAGCAAATTCATGACTCATTTTATCCACTGTTTCTCAAATTCAGCTACGCTCTACTAATGTTTTTTCTAATATTTCCATTGTTTTCTCTCCCTTTGATCCTCTGTCCCATTTGTATAATAGCGCCGTAAAAATTGTCCCACTGGCTCCGTATACATCGTCCCACTAATTGAAATTCATCCCCTCGTCAGTAACAATTGTAAGCCGATCACAATCTTTAGGACGTTTGACATGTATTCTATTGTCAGGATTTATTTCTGTTGATAGTAGTAATCCCGGGACAAAGCTTATGGCATTGCCACTTGTCAGGCGGGTCACGATCACGAGCCTAGCGCTCGTGATTCATTTTCTACATGTCCTGAGACTCCTGAGTAGGGGTGGTATGCTTTTAGATTTCTTGAGACAAGTAATTTCGGCTTGTTGAAGTTTGTAATTAGTGTCGATTTTTATCAAAGATTCTCTACTATAGCGGATGGACCACAAAGTACATCGCGTCACGTCAAGTCACTTGGGACGCCTTGCGGCACGTCGGCCATGTTTTGTATCCCAGCCAAGCCAGTGCGTTAGCTGTCAAAAGCTGTCAAATATTTTTGTAGCGTTAGGAAATCACTAGTGAAAGGGGTTGAGTTGACGCCATATTGTTTCTTCAAAGTGCCGCAAATGTCGTGACTTGTAACAGGTTCTCTTTTTTTGTTTCTTGATTTTACACAATATTCTGACAGGCTTAAAATTGGCTGTGTTTTTTTTCATTTTAACGTGTAAGGAAAGGATGGCAACAATTTCAAAGTTGTCATATTTAGTTTAGTTTAGAATAGTATAACAGGATCGACAATTTAGTCTACATTTGGAAAGTATCGGTAACAATGAATGAAAACTAACAAGTTATATCAGTGAATAAATAACAAAATACCCGAAAAATATGTAGCCTACGATACTCCGGATGTACACAGGAATCCAATGACACCTCGCTTGTTGAAATCGGTCAAGCCTTTTAGGACAGGAACACACAAACATACTTACATACACCCCAAAAACATAACCCTCCTTCTTGGGCGGTAGTAAAAAGACACTGCGATTGCAGCAATATCACTTCGTTATTGGTTTTTGAAAATTTGTTTTGGCGTGTACCTTTAATAAGACAATATACATCATCAACTAGGTTATCATTGTTATACACATTTTTAGTACTTACAAAATAACGTACAGGTTCGATAATAGCGTTAACAAACCTGTGGACGTGGTACTCGCGGTATGGCATCTAACAAACGAGAGAAAAAGAAAGAGATATATATTTTACTCTCATTTTACTCTCGTTGGCCAGCAGGCCTAGGTTTCCAGATTAGCGCTGTTAACATGGTAACCCTAACCTGAGAAAGTTAGCATCCCTCGAGCATTGGCGGGTTCGACGCCTGAAGAATTATAGGAAATGTATTATCAAAGTGACAACTGATGGCGATCGTACTACTAATAACGGACATTTACGGAAAATTATGCACCGTAGTAGATACGGCAAAGTTGGCCTTTTGATCGGAACCCTCGCTGGCTATCATTGGGTTAATATTTAAATCGACTGCAGTGGCTACTGACCGGCAATTAGGTTTATTTCCTTCCTGTGGGAAATGTCCGGAAGTTATAAATTCAATTTTGTGGTGAAATGTAAGCGGTCGGATTACGGAACCTTTCTAAATGCAGGACTGTTTACTCATTGAGACATTGGGGAGTTTTGCCCGCAATGAGATTTTAATCTTAGACCCACTTAGATAACCTTGTTAATGTTTTTTAAGGGCTGACTTCCCTGTTTCTCGCTATCTCGTTAGCAATTTTTCAAAAAAATAAAAATTACAGTGTGGAAAAATAATCATATTATATTTTTGTTTAATGGCGGCCTTATTTAAAAAAAAAGGCCGGTGCAGTGATAACATAGATTAATTATAGGATTTTTCTTTGGTATTTATCATCAAAATCATCATCATTAGAAATGATCAGCCAGAAGACGTCCACTGCTGAACATAGGCCTCCCCTTAGAGCGCCACACCGACCGACAACGTGCCACTTGCATCCACTGGTTGCCCGCGACGTTCTATTTATCTGTGCCCGCGACTTTTACAATGTCGTTGGTCCACCTAGTGGGAGGCCTACCTACGCTGTGTCTTCCGGTTCGTGATCGCCACTCAAGAATCTTTCTTCCCCACCGGTTATAGATTCCTCGAGTGATGTGGCCTGCCCATTGCTACTTCAGCTTGCAAATTCTGAAAGCTATATCTGCGACTTTCGTTCCTCGACGAGTATCCTCGTTCCGGATTTTATCGCGCAAAGAAACTACGAGCATAGCTCTCTCCATTGCCCGCTGTGCGACTCTGAGTTTCCCCAAAAGGCCAGTAGTCAAGGATCACGTTTCAGTTCCTTATGTCATCACTGGCAACACACATTGGTTGAAGACCTTTGTCTTTAGGCACTGCGGGATTTCGGACGAGAAGATATCACGGTATTTATACGAATCGCGTAACCCTTTAAGTGCACGTCATTAAAAGCGTCCTGAACACAGATTAACCCTTATAGAAACCGCGTTACGAGATATTTGTTGCGCATAAACACACCAAAGTTTGCAGGGACCACAGATCATCCTTAGATTCTGCACTTAGGACGAAGCACATCGGTCAAAATAAATCTATAAAAACTTACTCTCATTGGTTCATCGCTAGGCGCGAGTAGGCGTAACCTTGAGATAAATTACAATGTTTGGTCACAGTCATCGCAACCCGCGCTTTCCTCCAACTACGCTGAGTTTTTGTCTGAATAACGATCTCGCAATGCGGTACCTATAAATACACGGTGCGGTAGCATGTGTTGGTATAATCGGTCCTAACAATAAACCAATGAAAGTGTTTTTTTACAAATTTTGTGACTAAACACATACGAATTATGACTCATTAGTCACAATTCGTTTGTGTTTAGTGCGGAATCTATTGGTTAATCTTTAGTTCTGAACAACAACCGCTGGCATGGCAGCTCGCATGAATGGATCCACACAGAGCAACATTATTAAATTAACGTATATCTTCCAACTTCAACTTTTAATTAATGCATGCTGGCTTTAGCGAGCAATCGAAACCGGATTTCATTACGAATACAGGCTTAAAATGGGACTTGACTTTACCAGAGTTATTCAATAGATTTTGTTGGTAATTAGTGACTGCGTCGATATTTTAGAGCGATTTCATTGACGTAGTTATTTAAAGGCAGCTACTGGCTACTTACTATACAAGGTGTTTTTTATCGGCTAGGGAATGGTTGTGATGATGTCGTATACAAGATACGAACGACTCTTGTCCTACTGCTTTTAAAATCCCCGAAAAAATAAATGCTGTTCTGGGTTGGAATCGGAGCCTCAGAAAATTATTGTCTATGGAAATGAAAAATATACTTGTAATGAAATTCACTGGTTATACACTTTTATGTATTTATTCTTCTTTCATAATTTTATAATTTTATTTATATAATTTATCTATTTTTATATTTATATTTTTTTTATATTTTTATATTTTATATTTATAAATCTCCTATTTAAAAATCGTATGTCTTACTGCGAGCAGCTCACAGCCGAGACTGCTCGCACTTCTTGCTCCAACTCCCTCTTCGTCTCTATCCCTACTCCTACCCTACAGCGCCATCGTAACTTTCGTACCCGATCTTTAAACAACCAATAGGCGCACACCAAGTCTTTTACAATTCAATTGACCGATTTATAATACTAATTATTATCTAATAATTCTTAATTAATTAACAATCACACACAACTTGTATAATAACACTATTAACTATTCATTATTATGGAATATTGGCGCAAATCACAACATTCGGCCATCCGACTGCGTGCTAACTCCGAAGCACGCGTAAATCACAACATTCGGCAAGTAACGAAAGTACTTCATGGTTATTTTATGATTATAATACCCTACTTAATATTAATTAATATTTTAATATTTTAACATTAGACAAATACTATTTAACATCGGCAAAATAAACTAATCATCATGATTTACAAATAAGTTTTTAAGTTTTCAAATTATTATATGTCAGTGTTCGTACAAAAATGAGCACCGAGAAGTCCAATGACATGTATTGACCTACTGTGTAGAACGGATTGCCTTAGAAAAATAATGCTTAAGAGCCTTTTTAAATTTAAGTTCGGTTATAGAATCAGTTAATTTATTGTACATTAGTACCTCGGCGCGACGACCCTGCCTCCCAACTTCAACTATCCCAGTCCATGGCTTGTACAGCTTTTCCTTGTTTCGTAGGTTGCATTGATGCATGTCTTTATTATTATTATTTTTTTGGTAAATTAGCCTCATGTATTTTTAGCAAACTATTATAAATGTAGAGAGATATCACTGTCAAAGTAATTGCCATTGGCACTCATATGAAAATAAAAAGGAGCGACTTAAGACAAAGGATTCAAAATTGTTGAAGCAGTGAGCAAACAGTTGAGAACCAAAGATCCACTGAATATGTTCATGCTTACCTACATTGAAAATACTGAAGACATCAACAAAGTTTTCCAAATCAAGACTGTTGGGATTTAAAGTTGATGAGCAATCTTTAAAAACAACAAAACTAATCCCTCAGTGCAAAAGGTGCCAGGTTTATGGTCATTACACAAAAGTGCTCCGCTAAAGAACCGAGGTGCGTAAAGTGTACTTAACAAACACACTTAGGAACACACTTAACAATAGAATGTTCAAAACGAGCAGAAGATAAGCCTAAATGCATCCACTGTGGAGGTTCTCATCCTGCCAACTACAGAGGATGCGCTATAGCAAAAGAAATTCAACTGATAAGAAACAAAACTGCTAAAAGAAAAAACTAACGTGATGCGTAATCATAGTGCATCGACTGGGAAACAAACTGGCTTTGCCAAAAACAAACTTGCTGTAACTGAAACAGTGCAAACTGCGACGAAAAGCGTATCGTACGCTCAAGCAGCTGCAAAAAACTTAAGTAGGACAACTCAGAATCTTTCTGTATCTGACAATGACAATAAAAAACTAGATGGAAAATAGAAAAAGCGACAAAACGGCTTCTAAATCTAAGCCAAAGTAATGAATTGCACCCTTAAAATTATGATTTGGAACGCAAATCACAAAAATGAATTACAGCTAGTCCTAGATAAAAAAAAAAACATACAATCATTTATACAGTTTATTGGTTATAAAATTTACCACGCTCTTCGCCCAGATAATAAAGCTAAAGCGGGAAGTGCTGTCATTGTGAAAGAAAACCTCCAACACCACGAGGAAATGAAATATGAAGCAAACGAAATCCAAGCCGTTGCGATACAAATCAAAACAGAGGTTTCCTATAACAATATCCTGCGTATACTGTCTACTTAGGCATAACCGCTATAAGGGAGACAAAGTCCGATGCAATATCAGCTGGAAAACCAACCAGCTGGCTATCAGACCCTAAAAAGATTCCAGATTTAATAGAATTCTTCATATTTTAAAATCTATGTTCTGGCCATTTTCAAACTGAACAAAACTTTGATATGAACTCGGACCATTTAGATGTTCAAGTAGACCAAATCATTAAACACATACAACAAGCAGCAGGGAACAATACGCCAGATTTAAATAAAACCACTAAGGGAAAAGTTTATCCCTTATGCATAAAGCAGCTTCTAGTCGAAAAACGAAAGCAAGGAAGAATTTGGCAACAATCTAGAAATCCAATGATAGCAGTACCGGCTATTCCCTGTGGAAGGCTACGCAGAACCTTAAAAGACCTATAACCCATACTCCTCCGATAAAAATTGGTCCCGGGGTATGGGCAAGAAACAACGAACAAAAAGCTAAAAGATTTGCAGAACACCAAGAAGTCATATTTCAACCAAATGAGGGAGAGTCAAACGATATTCCAACTTTGAATAAAAACACCACATCAGAAGAGATATAAAACTATTCACTTCGCAAGAACTGGTTAGAGAAATCAGACGAAATATTAGCCCACGAAAGTCCCCGGATATGATCTGATCTCGGGAGATATTCTTAAGAATCTTCCAAGAAAGGCTATAGTTAACAACCCTAATTAACGCCGCACTAAGGTTAAAGTATGTACCAGATTTATGGAAGATTGCCGAAGTGATCATGATAGCAAAACCAGGTAAACCGCCACCTGAAACATCTTACAGGCCTATATCCCTGCTACCAATAATTTCGAAGCTTTTTTGAAAAGCTTTTGCTCAAGAGGCTAAAGCCGGTTTTAGAAAGTTTAAACCTTATTCCGAAACACCAGTTTGGCTTCAGAGAATAGCACTCCACCATCGTTCAAATACATAGAATCACTAACATTATTGAAAAAAAGTCTTGAGGATAAAAAGTGTGCTCCACTGTTTTTCTAGATGTAGCACAAGCTTTACTATGAAGTATGCCTCCCAAGCAATATGTAGACATTATAGAATTTTACATTACCGATAGACTATTTAGGATCAGACAAGAAGATGTCTACTCAGAACAAAGAAATAAAAGCTGGAAAACCACAAGGAAGTGTTTTAGGTCCGGTCCTGTACCTATTGTATACCTGTGACATCCCAGAGCTAGAAAATAAAACCATTGCCACCTTTGCTGATGACACTGCTATAATGGCCATAGGAAGTACCCATGAAGAAGCAGCTGAAAAGGTTGAAGTGGCTGTGAATCAAGTTTATGACTGGACAGAAAAAATGGAAGATTAAACTAAACGAATCAAAATCTACCCACAGACTCCAGTAATAAACGACATAGGTATTCTCCTATTTTGATCAACAATCAAATCATACCTTATAAGAATACAGCCAAATATCTAGGCATGACTTGACGCAAAACTTCGCTAGAAAGCACTCAAGAAAAAGGGGAAGCGCTGAACCTTCGGTATAAGCAAATGTTTCGGCTACTTGGAAGACATTCCTCGCTGTCATTACATAACAAGTTACGATTGCATAAACAAGTCCTGATGCCAGTGTGGACTTATTGTATACAGCTGTGGGGCTGTACCGCTCAGAGCAACGTACTTATCATACAAAGGTTCCAAAATAAAGTACTGAGGGACATTTCAAATGCACCTTGGTACGTAAGAACGTCGATCTCCATCGGGACCTTCAAGTCTAGTTCGTACATAAAATAATACAAATGTACGCAAAAGCTCACGATAACAGACTTCATCACCACGTGAACGTCGAGGCCATCCAGCTTCTCGACCACATGAATATACTAAGAAGACTAAACAGAACGAAACCGTTCGAGTTAGTGTAGTGTAATGTAATTGTAGTGAATATAGTGCAAGTGCTGCTTCTAAAGAACACGCAAACATAGTGAGTTAATAGAGACAATAAGAAAAGTGTTATTGGACACATTCTTAATCATTAAGTATCTAGAAGTTTAAGCTAGATTTATATTACCTATTAGCCCGAGTCTAGATTGTAATTTTATTAAGGAATGCTGTTCGGAGGTTCTTGAAGTTTCTTGCAATATGGTGACAATCTTCATCAGATCTTTTGCCCTCATACCTACCGAAGTTTTCTTCAGTTTGCTTAACTCATCCGCATCGTCGGAACTGAATCTTCTAAGTCTTCTACTAGGGAGCTCCCGTGTATGGCTTCCACCACCGTTTCCTGAAAAGTTCTGCACTTAATGTTCTTTTATAAATAATAACTACTTCTAAAGCCTGATCTGATTCAACTTTATTTCCCGGAACTTTTGACAAGATACAGGCAAACTTATGCAGTATATTCATATTCCAGCCTAACTTAGATTGCTTTTACCTATGAAGCTCATATTCAAAACCACAGCTCACCTACATGGCTGATGTATAGTCAACTCGTCTGATTTCTTTCTATATTGCAGCTCACCTACATGGCCGCACAGCTCACCTACATGGCTGTTGTATACTCGAGATCTCGAAATTCGACATTACGGCTCACCTACATGGCCGTACCACAGCTCACCTACATGGCTGTTCCATAGTCGACTCGTTAATATTCTTTCTATACTGCAGCTCACCTACATGGCTGCACAGCTCACCTACATGGCTGTTGTATACTCGAGTTCTCGAAATTCGACATTACGGCTCACCTACATGGCCGTACCACAGCTCACCTACATGGCTGTTTCATAGTCGACTCGTTAATATTCTTTCTATACTGCAGCTCACCTACATGGCTGCACAGCTCACCTACATGGCTGTTGTATACTCGAGTTCTCGAAATTCGACATTACGGCTCACCTACATGGCCGTACTACAGCTCACCTACATGGCTGTTCCATAGTCGACTCGTTAATATTCTTTCTATACTGCAGCTCACCTACATGGCTGCACAGCTCACCTACATGGCTGTTGTATAGCAGACTTACTACAGCTCACCTACATGGCTGTTGTAGTCGGCCTCTCGGAATTCAATATTAGCTCATAAGGCATGAAGTGGTTCTCAAGGTATTGGTGAGATTCAAATCTAATAATCTTTGCTTAACAATAATAACTAAGCTTCTTAATAACCCAATATAGTTTAGTTCTGGTTACAATAAAATTATCGGGGAGTGGCCCCGGTCACACTATTGCAGTTTATTTATTGTAATATTGGCTTAGTTCAATGCAGTGGAAACAATATTGGGAGTTGCCCAACCAAAAGTTCCACTTACATTGCCCTAATTCAAACCTTATTGCAAAATCTACAATCCCTACTGGTCCAATACAACGGTAACATTATCGGGGAGTTGCCCCGACCGAAAATACCACTGTATTCTACCAATAAGTTCTGCTTGGCACAGCTGAAGTGAAATCTATTCAAAATTGCTTTTTACTTTCAGACTTACGTCCCAATAATTTTGAGAACCACCTTTTTTTTTTTATAAGTTATAATTATCTAGGAATACATTGTAAAATACTCACGGTTTTCATCCGACATGGCTCGTAGGTCATCCCACTTCTGATATGTAATGAAATTCACTGGTTATACACTTTTATGTATTTATTCTTCTTTCATAATTTTATAATTTTATTTATATAATTTATCTATCTTTATATTTATATTTTTTTTATATTTTTATATTTTATATTTATAAATCTCCTATTTAAAAATCGTATGTCTTACTGCGAGCAGCTCACAGCCGAGACTGCTCGCACTTCTTGCTCCAACTCCCTCTTCGTCTCTATCCCTACTCCTACCCTACAGCGCCATCGTAACTTTCGTACCCGATCTTTAAACAACCAATAGGCGCACACCAAGTCTTTTACAATTCAATTGACCGATTTATAATACTAATTATTATCTAATAATTCTTAATTAATTAACAATCACACACAACTTGTATAATAACACTATTAACTATTCATTATTATGGAATATTGGCGCAAATCACAACATACTTGTGTAACTTGTGTTTATGTAAACATACTACATTTCGTTTTTCTTTTGAATTGTGATAAAATGGCATTGGTGGAGTTTGGCGGGAACGTGAAGAAATCATGTCGCGTCATTTTATTATTTTCCAAAACTTGTGTTATTTCGAGTGTTAATGTGTAAAAACGGTGAATTTTTACCCGTTAAGTGTTCGTGAACATGCACGAGTGTTGGTGAATGGTATAATGTCGTAAAACGTGAATTTTTGTGTTGTTTCCAAAACTCCATAGAAGGCTCTAGTAAAGTTTTCACCACTTTACTGGGGCATGTCTTGGACTTGACCGTGACTTGCTTTGCTCGCCTTTGACTGTGACTATGACTTGTTTGATATTATTTAATAAAACTTGAAAATATATAAGTATACTTGACACTGGCAAATGCATGACGTGCGACGCCAAAATCCTCTTAGGAGGAAACAGAGAATGGCATTGGTGAGTAAAATTTTGTTTTATTATTTCCTTTGATATTGAACGAATTGAAAAGGTTGAACATACATTACATTGTAGGGTTAGCAATGAAAAATAATAAATAAAATAGAAGATAGGACCAATAATATCTGAAAGTACAATTTTGGTAATCTTGCGTAGTATAATGGCATTACGATACTACGTATTAACATTATTAAATAATTGTAGAAATAGTATAATTGTACTACGAAATCCAACACTGCTGCGGTTCCATACATTTTATTGCAAGATCCATGAACATTTGTATAGAACAGCAGTTTTTTTCGTGAATTTTCATAAGTCATAGGCTACATGTAGCCGTTGTAATAGGACAAACGACCGGGACCTATAACTTAACGTGTCATTCGAACCACGGTGAAGCTCAGATGTAAAGCCAACGTTGAAAAACGCCACTCTAATTAACCGCGGTTTTGTTATGTTACAGAGTAAAAATAACATTCTATTCGTGTAGTTCGAGTGCTACATGACGTAATTAAACTTCCATATCGCACTAACAACGGGGCACGAGGTGCAGTCACACAGTCACGCCTCGCGGTCACGCCGGTAAATGCACTGCATTGTTCTATGCTGTGTGGTGCGGGACAAGGGGAGAGAGGTAGAGACTTTCTTTCCTCCATTATCATCATAGGTCTTTAATATTTTTATCAGACATGACCTGGTAACGAGTGAGACAAATGCGGTCATTACACATAAGTAATTTTATTGGCGTTCATCGTCATCATCAGCAGTGAGACATTCACTGCTTAACGTAGGCCTCCCTGAATGACAATTGGCTATTTGCATCCACCGGCAGCCCGCGACTTTTACAATGTCGTCGGTCTACTTAGTGGCCTACCTACACTGTGAATTCCGGTTTGTGGTCGCCACTCAAGAATCTTTCTTCACCATCGATTATCGGTTCTTCGAGCGATGTGGCCTGCCCATTGCCAGTTTAGCTTGCAAACCCTGAGAGCTATGTCGGCATATTGGCGCCCATGCATGTAAGTTTGCATGGTATTCGAGTACTTTTTAGTACTCGTTTGGCTAGATCCATCTTCAGGTTGAAAATTTGTCGTCAAGCACCTCTTTTTGTTCAGGCAGCCTTTCTTGAGAGCCAGCTACAATTTCAGGAAAGGCTTGTTTACCATCTTCGACTACACCGTCACTTAACATCAAGTGAGTTGTGGTATAAACGCTCAACCTGTCAACCATAAAAAAATAATCAAGTTAATATCGCTTCAACACTACGCATAGTTTTTTTTACCGCTGTGTATTCGTTAAACTTTTTCTAAAATATTGTCAAAGTTTCAAAATACTACTTCTTATCAGCTCTTAGATGTCCACTGCTTGATAAAGCCTCCCCCGTATTGAGAGGAGGGATTGTATTTGCAATAATCCCCATGCTTGGCTGGCGACTTGGAGACCACAGAATGTTCACCTTTTTCTAAAAGGACGCTGCTGCCCGTCGTTTGGTGGTTCTGGTCGCAGTTTTAGGACTTACCTTTTTACCAAAATTCACCTACGAATAAAACAAGATTTAATTAATGACAATGCAAATTTTTTTTAGAGGATTTGATTATACATGACATTTGGTTATAATAATATTTTTTTTTAAAATATAATTACTCTAAGATCAAATAAAGTACACGATACACGTCGCTATCAGTACTTGAATCAAGGCATGCTAGAAAGCACTTCCAGCACCATACATTTGTGGCCTCACGTCCTCCTGTGTGTGACACCACGCTGCGCCATCAAAAAAACTCTTATGTTATCCACATTTCTAGCTACGTTCGCTACGTACCGTACCTACATTTTTTACTGAGATTAAATGCTCTACCTGCCAAAATCAACTAACATAACGTTAACTTTTTGCTTTACAACCGACGTATATTAAAGTTGATGACTTTATTTGGCATGGGAAAACATTTTATCGTTTAGTGCATTTACGAGTGCCTACCGTATTTTTTGAAAGCATTCAAACGAAAACTTATTGCTGTATGAAAATTTACCTTTTTTTTAACTGTGAGTAAAAATCTTAAAAAATGTTTTTCCTAGCAAACAAACTTTATACAAAACGTTACAAATTGTAACAATACAAAAAACAGTTTGTTTTACTAGTAAGAATAAAATAAAAGTTAATTTTGGGAACCATCGCATAGCAGAATCGGAAAATAAACAAGAAGTGGAATGGCGCATTCGATATTGCAAGGAATATTTGACATTTTAAAGCGGACCTACTTGAATCAACAAAGAACTCTCTGCCGCGGTCTCGACAATGCCCCAAACGCTTGAAGGCACAAACGCTTTGCTTTATCCCCCTTCATCCCTCTTTATCCCAAACACACGGAGCGTGCGAGCCATTATGTCGACAACTCGAACATGACGTGTATTCGCCAATAAAAACCGAACAAAAGGCTTTTTTACCTTATCTAAAATCTCGTAGGGACGGAACCTAGGCCAATTAGACTCACAATAGAGTACTGCGTGGTCATTGCGTTCCCATATATTACTGACCCATTAGTCATTACGATCTGATAGGGCAGCATCTTTGCTGAGTCATCTGTCTTTTTGCATGTTCCCAATGAAAAGCTATCAGTAGATGCGTCGATAAAGGTGAGTCGATGAGAACAGATAATGCAAGTCATAGATATGATCTGGACATCTTAACGTTCGAAATTCAAGAATGTTTTGCTCTAATTGATATGAGTAGGGTCTTCTGATCTAATCTGACATTAATAAAACAAAGTAACTTAGTATTCTGTGATGCGATGTGAAATATTATTTTTCTGTCTAATAGCATCTAACTTTACCAGCAATTCATCAATCATATAGGCTGCCTTAACTTTCTAAGCGTATCCGAGCTTATTTTCACTTAACAAAATAGCGTTACTTTTCCAAAGTTTTCCTATTAAAGTTGTTGTCAAAACTTATTGATATATTTTATAAGTTGGGGGCTAGTTTACCACATTTCTGGGTATAATCGCCGATGTCTCAATCCCGGTATCAGGTGGTAACAACCACATAACGATCGAGAATTAGCCTTGTTAAAATTATGGAGATTGGCAACGACAGGGATTGTAATTTGTGTGCAATATTCGTGATTTATGCTATGGCGAAACGTCTTGTTATTTTCCATATTTGTTCTGATGATGATGTATGAGCAATATTGTAATATTACGTCTTGGTACAGCGTTTGTTTTCTTCTATAACACTTAAAGTTAAAGATGCAATTATCTCAATTGGGATGGGATAAAACGAGTGCTCGACGATTCTGTATTAAAAAACTCGAGAGGAATGATAGTCATTAATCCGAAATGTATTAAGATAATCAATTTAATGGGAAGGCAATCGTGTATTCATTTAAAACTAATTCGTTTTTTCGGCTAATATATAATTACGCCAATTAGATAGTCAAAACCGGCACTCTCGTAATAAAGTTAAATTAGGTTCGAAACATTCGCAAGCGCAAATTATAGGTGTGCAAGACCACACACTCCTTGAAGCTCATTAGTAGTGGCGATGTCTCACACACAGTCACGATATTTCGGCTTTCGTGACTTATACATTTTAATATTCCCGAGCCGTATTCACCACGCGTTGCTATGCGATGCGCTGATACATCAATACTGCACAGTCGCGGCGTTGGAACTTCATGCAGAGACGGCTATGATTCACTCGGCCCGCTTTGTACTTACACAGGCTGAGAAGGAACCCTCATCATTCAACCCTCGTTTCAATCATTCATGGAAGAGACATAATCCTATTTGCCTGCCATATTAAAATCCCTGTCTGCATCGTTTTATTGCTCACAATTTGCTCTTAATCCAAACACTACACAAAAGTGCAATCGGCCGTGACGCGGCATACTCGTACCTTTTCAACGTTGGTTCCCGTCCCGTCGTCACGGTCGTCCCCTACTCGTGTATCGGTCCCTTTATTTTAAGCTCCGCTTATTGCTTTCATTGCTCCCCGACTGGTTATGAATAAAGGGCCTTTCTGTTCCTCGGTTCTCGAGTACATTAGCGATGCTAATATACGATAGTCGCTCATAATCGATCCTTTCGAATTGAGCGTCTCGTATGAATGGGGAGACTTCAAAGTGCTCAGAGACGTTTACGGTGAGATTCAAGCTGAATAATGAATACAAGCTTATTCGTTTGTCATTACCATATAGGCATACGGCCTGCGAGATAGGTGAGTGGGTGTATTTCGAGATGAAAGACCGCATACGGCTGCCGATAACGCAGAGTTCTTCTCTTTATTTTCACGTCAAAAAGCGTCGGTCGAATTTCAATTTGTTCGGTTTCGTGATGTATTGTATTGTACTGAATATACTGATGCTTATTTGAAATATTCGCATAAATGGCGGTGAAATACAGAGGGGATAATCCGGTGTAGTTTCGTGAATTCACCGGGGAGCTTATTGAATATTTTATTGACATGGAAACGTTTTAACATCGTTCAAAGACTTGCTAGCTCCATATATTGACGGAATAATAGTACAATCTAATTACTATACAAGTAAAATATCAAAATATACCTGCGAGGTACGTGTCTCACAACATATTGAAAAGTTTCTTAGAATAGCGCCTGGGAACATACTCTCAACCAACGTCAAAAGACACAAAGCAAATTACATAAGAATTTGGCAGACTATTTAGTTCTTGAAACTCGACTTATCTTTTATATTACGGGTAAGCTATCCAATAACTAGATATTTATTCCAATATTTGCTAAGCAAATAGGCATAGGTACGACATCATAATACTTATTTCTTTAATACTTGGTAGACTTAGTAGTTGATTAGTTAAGGTTCGTATCCCTGAACCTGAGCTGATATGAATGTGTAATTGTAATCGAACGTTTCTTATCAATAAATTAGAATAATAAGAAGTATTAGAAATTAAGAACGTAGCGGAGGATATGGCTTCACATATTTTGAAAAAGAAAAATGGGATCAAGTTTGGTTACGATCCACGACATTTTGGATATTACCTAAGAAAACGAAAGCTTGAAACTCATAATAGATTTATAGATATGAAAGTGTGAATTCTGTGCTTTCTGGACTACTCGACACATCGAAATAGAAATCCAAGTTATTTTCTATGGCGATAAACAGATAGCAAACAGAAATTGCTTTGGCACAATATTCTCCGCCTACGCCCTTGGCATACCTTATCCCATCATACATCAGCGAATCAATGGATGCTACACACTATACCTAAGTAGGTAAGTTCTACCAAAGCCTCTCCCATCATTGTTAGCGAAGCGACTCCATGTGTTGAGCTGTGCCAAGGACTCTAGCAGGATGTCGTAAAATAAAAAAGCAAGGCAGATGTGGGTCATCGATATGTTTCTGGTACTTAACTGTTTGAAGAGCATCAAAATGACAAATGAAATTAAATGGGAACTAGAACGGAACGGGAAGAGAGTTGAGAGAAACAATATCTTTGATTGATGGTATAAGTGGGACAAAAAAACTTTGTAAACGGAGAATGAGGTGGTTCGACGAAGTTAGAAAAGCAGCAGATACGAACGGATGCGACGCGGCAAGGATCGAAGAGAATAATATAAACGGAATGGATAAATTTTTATGCTCGACAGAGTAGAAATTTGACCACTAACTCGCCTGATTTTAAGCTACGTTGTTATCGAGGTTGGTAAACACATCTTTCCTGGGATTGGAACTAGATCTCAAGTGCGGCTACCGGAACACCGTTCTGTTTCGTTCCGGTTTCCTCGCGATGTTTTCCTACACCTGCAGCTGAAGCTCTTTGTTGGAATTTGAATCTACGCCCTGCGGCGTGCGATCCAAGGGCGCTAATCACTGAGCTATCATCGTTACAAGGGTTAGTTATAGTCAATGGCACAAACGGTTATAAGCGAAATGTTTGAAACGAAGCAGATGGAAATGGACCCGGGGTATGTCCTAAAACTACGACCAGAACCACCAGAGGACGGGCCGCAGCGCCCTCGTGGTAAAAGGTGAGCGTTCTGCTATCACCAAGACGCCTGCCGAGCGTGGGGATTATGCAAACCACCCCTTTTCTAAGAGGGAGGCCTTTGTTCAGCAGAGGATTCAGATGGTTCATTGCTTCCATAAAACAACATACATACAAAATTTCATAATGGACCCTGCAGGGCACAGCAAAACCAGAAGAGAGGAGGACTGCAAAAATAAATTCATGAAATCTATATATATATATAATTATATAAATGAACCCATTATAATTATAATTAATTTTACTCGTAGAACACGATTTTCTAGTTGTCGAATAATAAAAAGAAGTATTTGCTAACTACTGGATACAAAAACGTTAATAAGTATATGCAAACTGTATCTGTAACAAACTGTATCTGTAACTGTATCTGTATCTGTGACTGTGTCTGTCATTATTCTTGGTCACGCTATAACTTGAGAAAGGCTGGACCGATTTTGATGATTTCTTTTTTGATGAGTTCGTGATTGTGGGGACAAGTTTCATATGAAGAGTTTAGCGAGGCTGAAGGCCGTGCTTCGCAGCCGTCAGCTATATCATTAAAAATTACTCCTCCATGAGCACGACGTGGTCTCCTGTAATTGGGAGTGCACCCAGCTTGATGCCTATGTTTCATAATGTGAATGTAATGTGTAACTTCTGTTGGGGATCCATATTCTGTAAAATAAAATAAAATAAATTAGGTACATGTCAATCTAGTTATTAAAAGGCACAAAGTTGCATTGTAATTTGTCTGTTAGGTTAGTTTGTTGTGGTTGAAGATGGTAGTGAGGAGATGGAAATGTTGGTTATTACGAACGGTTGCTTAGTGTAGTTGTATTCAGTAGAAAGTTCAATATTTACCTTGTGAAGGGTGGTAAGCTCCATGACAGAAAACAAAAGAGCCTCGGAAATGTATTGTGATTCCGTAGGCGTATTAATCTTCTCTTCCTAGATCAAATTGAATTGAATTGAGTACTTATAAGAAGTTCCTTTGAGTATTTTAAATGTTTTGTTTCGGTAAATAAAAACATTTTATTTGTAACTACGCACAGGCGTTGCCTCGTGCTTAAAGGGTTTTACGGTAAAGCTTTCCGGAAATACACAATGATCAGATTAACATTTATTATTATACTAATTATCTAAACATGTTTATTTATTCCCAAAAAAAAAACAACAATATTTAAGAGGTAAATAATTGCGTAAGATGCCGTTGCCGACCCCTCATAAGTTTGAGATGAGTTTACAGCCCAAATTGGAGTCTTGAAGTACTTTGGAAACTGGATTTATCAGCGTTGCCATCTTATTGATTTTACCATAAAATTGAGCAAATGTACTTTGCCAATTTTGCCATAATTGTGTTGGCAGATGTAACCGATTCAAGGATTTTAGAGATTTTGAAATTTTAATTTTCTGTGATGTTATTAACCCAAACCTATCCATCTACCCATCCCTATCTATCTATAACTGCTGACCTATCTTTTCTACCTTCCTTCTTGTTGACCGAGCGAAGCAAAGGTCTCAGAGTCTATGCAAACAAATCGGCATTTGTTTGTATATTTGTATGTTTGTAATTTATACGTGTATCTATCTTCATGAAAGTTGTAAGCAAGTAGGGTAATATAAAAAAAATATTGGAAGAGCAAAATCGGTCAAGGGGTTGTGAATTTCTACGGGTCTCAGTTTGACGTGAAGTTATAGTATTCTCTATCTACTACTGCGAAACTTCAAGCAAATTCAGTCGGATTTTGATACAGATTACAACGAAGTTAAGCTGGTAGTCATTTTTTTAAATTCATTTTTTTCTTTCTTTTTTAAATTCTTTACTCAATCTTTAAACTAGTAGTTCGCGTCGAACTGAAACCTCGCGACCCCTATAACTATCCCTTCGGCCGAATACGAAACCGTATCTTCGTAACCAGTTGCGACCGAAGACTCTATTTTTTTGGGTAAAGTCTTCGGTCGCAACTGGTTACGACAACTACATATCCCTGACAGGATTTTTCTTATATACGCACTTAAAAGCTGTATTGAAATTAACTACTTACTTGGAATATCAGATATACACAAAACTCACATAAAAGCCGACTTGTACCGTAGACTCCGAGCTTCGCTTCCCTCGATCAATTACACGACAGCCCTATCTACAAGTAAATCTACAAGCCCTACGTTTGAAATTGGCAACACTGGTTATCTGCCTTCATAACTATTAACAATATGTCGAATCGAACATTAGAGGCCCGAGTAGGTACTTTGAATATAAAACGCGACCTTAATGGCGCATTGTTATTCAATACCACCTACGCTGTTACCGTACGTACCTCAATAGCTCACCGCAGGTTGTTGTTCGCAGATCGGCTTATGTTAGGAACTTGTACCTTGTACTGTATAAAGCTGGTACTTACTACTTGGAAGGTAGCTTGAAAGAGATAAGAGAATTTGGGATTGAATACCGGCTTGCGCGAACCTATACTCCAGAGCTGAATGGCAGAGTTTCTTAGTTGAAAAGTAACTTTTTGATTAATGAAACTAGATAGTTGACAGAGCGAAGCGAAGGTCTCTGAGTCTACGGGAGCAACTCGGCAGTTGTATGTATGTTTATGTTTGTATGTTTATTTGTCCGACGTATTAGATCTTCGTGAAATTTTGTAGCCAAGTAGTTCATTTCAATACAATTTTTAAGTTCGAATTTGAGCTGAATCGGTCCAGGCTTCAGGGGTTGAGAAGTTAGAGGGCTCGCGAGGTCTCAGCTCAACGCAAACTACTAATACTAGTCGTTTGTGCCGAACTGAACCCCGCGACCCCTTTCAAACTTCGTAGCCCCCAAACAAAAGCACTCTGTAGTTGGAGACCTAGTTTGTTCATAGATTGATAGATAAACACTATATTGTTCACACCAGACTGTACATAGCTAGTACAGAAGAAAAACACTTAGAGTGTCACAACTGTCGGCCTTATCGCTGAAAGCGATCTCTTCTAGGTTTTAGTTATACAAAGTGTAGAAAAACAGAAACAGTACTATCGACTATTTTATGCCTCTTGCAGCAATGCCGGAGGAAAGCACAGTCCAACCTGCCCGCATTTTTAGGACGGCGTTAGAGCTGGCCCGAACTCTGCGCACCAAGGGCACGGCCCGCGACCGTATGGTCGTGTGAAAACAGGCAATGTGCGCGTCCGCGAACATGCCCGAGGCGCTGCAAAATGGGGGCAGAATCAACAACACCCTAAAAGCGTTGTTATAGAGGACGTGGAGGTCACTGTGTCTCCTTTTAGTATAATCAGCCCACAGGCAGCACGTGTAGAGGGATGTACAGAACGCTCTGAAGAGCGTAACTTTGACCTCTGCTGAACACCGTGCAAACCTGCGTGCTATCATGTTGGCTCTTATTAACTATTTGACTACAATATGAAAATTTCATGAAGATCGGATCAATGGTTCTCAAGGTATCGTCGTACAAATATACACACAAACAAACAGATTTATTTTCATAGACTCTGATATCTTCGCTTTGCTCGTTCAATTATTAAAAAGCAAGTATTTAAACAGAAAAACAGAAAAAGTACAGAAAGACTACTTGAAAAACATCAAGTCCAAAAGCAACAGATATAAAGCGATCGAAACGTAGAGCAAGCTATAAACACGATTTTACCTCCAAAATCAGTTTATAGAGTTCTTTGCTGTCGATCTGTATGCAGCGAAATACGTTAATTTTAGACGTAAAGCTACCAACGAGTACTAGATTTTGTAAGTAGTCAATTATACCGCTTAGAGTATGCAAATGACTTCGTAGGAGCACATACTTATACGAGACTACTCATTTCGGCTGATTACTCATTTGCATAGATTCATGGCTGCATTGATATTCAATTGTTTGCATAATGTTTGATTGGATTTACTCGGGTATTGCCTAATATTTGCCAACCATTTTCAATGAACCATTTTGTTTTCAATAGTTCCTACTAACGTAAGAAATATTATTTAATTAAGAACATACGTATATCATTAAGTAGGTAATATTATATTGCACACCCGATATGGGTCCACTGTTGGAACATTAATCCCTATTCTAAGAACATCTTTGTACACAGTATTGCAATAAAATAATTCTTATTCTTATTCTCCGGCATAACTATTTTAGGTAGATTTTAATCTGCCACCCAAAATAGGTGAACGGCATGGGAACGAAATTTCTTAGATCTACAATTGGGAAAAAATAATTCAACATTTTCATTAGGCTGTACTTGTCCACCGGTAAAATAGGCCTTTTATAAATGAACTTCATTCAAGTTAATCGCTCCATTTTATATCCAGCTTTTACCGACCTTTGCATCTTTATACAAAGCCACCCCTACTAGTGGCCGTTCTATAAACCATAAGTTTGCAGACACGCAGTCTGAAGACTGTATTTTAGAAAATAGGCCGGGTTATTATTAGATAGCATTTGGAGCGAGGGACAGTCCAGTGATGACATATATCGAACTGAGACGTGATCCTTCACAGTTGGTCTTTTGGAGTCACACCGCGGGCAATGGCCAGAGCTATGTTTGGAGGTTCTTTGCGCAATAAAATGCATAACGAAGATATTCTCCGAAGAACCAAAGTTACTGACGTAGCTTTTAGGGTTTGCAAGCTGAAGTGCTGGGCAAGCCACATCGCGCGAAGAAGCGATAACCAATGGGTAAGAAAGGTTCTTGAGTGGCAACCACAAGCTGGAAGACAAAGCGTAGGTGAACTGACGACATTTTAAAGTTGTGGAGTTGTTGCGGGCAAACGGTGGATGCAAATTGCAAATTGTCGTTCAGTGTGGCGGTCTAAGGGGGAGGCTTTTGTTCAGCAGTAGACGTCTCCAGGCTATTGATGATGACGATGACTATTAAATAGACTAGATCGCATAATGACTTCCTCTCATCTAGTCCACATCTCAAAATGTCCGAAACGCAAGATGGCCACATCGCTATACAAGTATCAGAATATCTAAATCATAAAATGGTTACGCCATAATAAATCTGGACAGTTACGCTTGAAAAACATTAAGAGAGATGAAGTCATTTTGTGATCTAGTCAAATCCTAATAATACAAACCTGCGTTTCCATGCTTTGGTAATTTCAATGGACCAATTCAATATTAGAGTACGGCCGTAAACTTATACAACTTCAGGAGAAACAAATCGATTTTGTCAACTTTATTAGTATATTTCTTTTGGGCTTCTGAGCCTTTTATGAAAATACCAGGCGGTACGGAATCAGGAACTTTTAACGAATTTATGCAAAAGAAAAAACTGTTAACACAAATATTAATAGGAAACCGAAAAACTTAATTTACCCTGAATTAAGTCAAGCTTGACAAATTAATGTCGACTGTAGTTATCAGCCTCAGGGTAATTGTGTAATCTGCAATTTATTTTTATACAAAGCTTCGACGCACAAGATTGATATAACTTATTACTGAGTCTCATTTCATCATCAGTCGACATCAGTCAATCTCTCAGGGGGTGCCTTGTGAGAATGCAGCGCGATCTTTGGCGTTTCGCTAATAAATGTTCCTATCCTACACAATTGACCGAGCGACCAGTCTGCAACAATTTTTGTTTTAATAAAACGGGAATACTCATGTTAAATTGAGTCGGTTATTCCGGCCATAGTTTCGATCACATTCGGCGATTCTTTGCAACAACTTGTAAAATTTGTTTTTCTAATGGATGTTGGTACTCGCGTACAGGTCGTGTTATTCAATTAATCTTGACGAAAATTGGTATATACTAGTCCTAAAATTTCATAGTATTTTTTGTCGTAGGAATTTTTGATTGGACCTTCAAAAAAGGGGAAGATATTAAGTCCTGGGGTCTCAGTTCTTAGCTGTGAAAAGAAGTTTGTGCTATTATTTGCGTTAGAGGTTTTTATAAAATTAACAGTCCTCCCAGGCATTCGTCATTGTCGTGCGGGACCGAAGGCTAGCGCTTCCTCGCGATATTCGTGAGCAATTAATAATGATGAAAGCGATGATTTGCGCTCGAATGCGTGCGAGAGATAATGCGATGTGCTCGCATGAATGCCGTATATTGTGGCAAGGGAGCCAACACCTGTTTTATCTAAGGTCGCCGTAGGTAGGAAAGACGGCAGCAACCTTGCTCAAGATTTTTAAAATAACTATAAATCAATAGGGTGTAAGTCTAGCTCTGTAGTATATTTAATACAGGGTTGTAAGGAAAGGGTATACTAAGCCGAAAGGAGCTCATAGTACTTATGATTGTGAACAGCTTTTACTATCGGACCAACCCTGATATCAAGAAAAAAAATCAGGTGGGACAATATGAATGGAACAGCAGATTTTTTTCATTGACATTTTTCTATGGAAAATATGTATTTTTTTCTTGAATTCAGCGTTGGTCGCATAGTAAAATTTGTTCTTGATGAGTACCATGAGCCCTACTTGGCTTACCTTTCCTTATAACCCTGTATAGATTGAACCATTTGTCAATCTTGTTTAAAAATTGTTGCGATCCTTTTCTCAATATTGAAATGAAAAGAGACGTAGATAATTTTAGTCATGTCAGAGTCGTTTAGTTTTTTCTTTTAGTTTAGTTCAAAATAAATGTTGCGTTTTGCGACTAGAGAACACTATGGAGATCAACCGGCCACCTCTCAAACTAGAACGTTATCCCGCAAATGTTGTAACTCAGATGAAAGATGAGCCTCCGCGTGAGTTATTGTAATTATATGGCAGGTCTTTAGCCGTACTACGACCTTACTATTATTTAATCTACGTATATGTCAAGGCGCAGTTTAGTAATCTACAAATGTTTGTAATGGACATTGATGAGCCGTGTGAATGCGAACGTAAGCTTCTAATTGTGTCACCTCTTGATCTTTATCAGCATAGTGGAGCTACAGATAGTCTTCTGACCCGAGGCTGCCTTCATGAAGACGAGAACACAGAGACAAATTGTACAATACGAGATTTTAATGTGACAGGTAACCGATTTAAACGTTATCTTATAAATAGATTGGAGTTAGGACAGTCCGTAAAGCGTTTAGCAGATTCGACGATCATCAAACGATGAAGCATGTAAGTTATAGCTGTAAGGTTGTAGTCGTGCCCTTACGGGCCGGCTTTCCTGATTCTCGCTATCGCTTTCGCACTTTGTGATATTTTATTTGCACTTTAAAAAAAAACTTTAGTATACCATTGTCAATGTTTTACAGTAAATTTAATGTTATTATTTTTTACGTTACTATTACTACTCAGGGATATTTACCACGATTTTTATTTTTGTTGAGTTCCCGATATTTCGGCACAGTTGCATGCGCCATGTTCACGGCTAGACTGAAGATGCGGAATATCCCTTGAGTACTAATAGTAATTTATTAGTTTTTATTTTGGACAAGGAGAAGAAAAATAACCCAAAATATGTTTTGTTTTCTTCTACGACAAAATAAAAAATAATGACATGAAAATTGCTGTAACACATTCACAATGGTACAATGGTATCGGGAGCGGCAGATTCTCGATTTTGTCCGTTTTTTTGAACGCGAGTCAAAGGACCAGCGATAGTTAGAGATAGAGCGATGGCAAGGCCATAGATTTCAAAGGAATTAACAGCGCAAGAAAAGGTGTATGTAGAGTATCCACTTCGAGATGTTTTTAAATAGATTTCATGTTGAGTCCGGGCTACTTAAGAGTTGGTGCACACTTGCAGCTTCTGCGTCTCTTGTACTGGCGAGATATATAGAGGTCGAGCGATGGCAAGGCCAAAGACGTAAAAGGGATGATTAGCGCAAGGAGAAAACCAGTAAAGAAAACATTTTTTTGTGGTGTTGCCACAGTTGATGGTACGTCCTCACCAACGTGGTACGTCCTAGATAGAAGTTTTCATAACATTCAATATAGAGGCGTCAGTTGTCACCTCGTTGGGTTCAGTGGAGCGAAAATTCCAATAACAATCAAATCGAAACGATTGACACTATTGAATCGTTTATAAAAGAATCGTTGAATATTTTACTGTCTCTATGCCCTTTTTGAACTGAAAATCAATTTTACATATATATATATATATATATATATATATATATGTATACACAGGTTAGATGAATTGCAATGGGGTAACTATAAAGACATAAATCACTTTAGTTTTATAAAACTCCCACCAAGTTTAAATGTAACATAATTGACCAAGTGAGCGAAGCGAACGAATTCTCTGTTTCAAATGGCAAAATTTGCTTTTATTTTTTATGTTGGTTTTGGTATTCGCATAAAGATTGCATTTTCCACAAATCTTGGTAAAAATAGCAAACAAAAATGGCCGATGAAAATAAAAACTTTAAAATTGTAGAATTTTATTAAGGTTGTGCAATAAAGTTTGTCTTCGCGAAGTCGCAGCACTACTATTATCTATTGCACCTACTTAGCAAAAATCGTCAAGCAGCTTGAACCGAAAAGCCTCGCTTCGAAAAGAGATCCATGGATCTCCTTACTGCAACGCATCTAATCAGCATCGTTACGCTATCGCCTCACTTAGGACAAGCTTTTGAACCGTTCGTGATGAACTCACTGTCAGTGCGATTATACGTCGCTGCATTGTCCAGCTGTAACTCGCTGTCAGCGCGACTACACGTCGCCGCCACGGTGCTATGCCCAGCTGCAACTCGCTGTCAGCGCGATTATACGTCGCCGCAGCGGTGGCAATGTCCATCTGTAACTCGCTGTCAGCGCGACTTTACGGCGCCGCCGCGGCCCTATATCGAGCTCACTTGCGCCAGGTTGTGCCAGGTTGCGCTAATTTCTCACATTGACGCTTTGCCGCGTTTAAATACGTTTTCGCCCAGCTGTAATTCTGTAACCGCGGCACCGTCGCCCTGCTATGCCGTACCTGAACAGAATCTTTGGAGGTGCTGAGCTGCTCTGGTTTCCTACTAGTTATATACGCTAGGTTGAAGGAGAGTCGATTTACGGAGGTGAAGGCGATCCGGTTCCGAGGTGAGTATGCTGCGACCATTAGCGGTACTATTGGTATAACTTAATAGGTAAGTAGGTAAAGTTGGCCCATTGAAAGTAAAACCAAACAGATGTTCGACAGTCTCCGCTCCATAAACCCGACACGCCCTCCAGCGGATATTGCGCGAACCAAACACGGTATTGTTCTTCGTCATTGTTATCAGTCAAATACTTACTGTCTCTGTTTGCATTGCCGAAAATACTACCAATTACCGTCATGGCTAGTTGAATCAGAGGCAGCCGGAGTTTGCAGACGAACGATCTAATCTACATCTCAGTTCTGTTTTGAAACATGAATTTGCTACGATTTCGTTGGTTAGACATACCTAACTAATTTCAAAGTAGGTAAATATGTCTGAAACATTGAATTATCCACTAATCTTTAATTGGACCAGGGTATGTCCTAAAACTGTGACCAGAACCACCGGTGGAAGGGCAGCAGCGCGTTCTTAGTAAACTGTGAGCGTTCTGCGGTCCCCGAGCCGCATGCCAAACGTGGGGATTATGGAAAACTTTAAAGGAGAGTATTTTGTTCTTTTGGGTAGTGGAAGCTAAAAACAAAAAAAAATATATACACAAGTCTTTGACTATGGCGTGAAATTATTGCAACATTCCAAATTTTATGGTTTGGAAAGTTTACCGTAAACAAAATAGAAATAGTTTCTGGAAATAATAACCTCTGCCGCAGAACAGATAATAGTAGAAATCTACAAAAAAACCTGCACCAGCTAGCGTCACTAGCAAGGATCTTGTATCACAGTCACTAGTGTCCGCCATTTTTTATGACATTATTATATTACCTCATGTCATTGTGTGTCATGTCATTGTGGCACCTCTTTTCTGTGGCGGTGGATGCAAGTGACGCGGTCGGTGTGGCGCTCTCAGGGGGATGCCTATGCAGCAGTGGACGTCTTCTAGCTGATGATGATGTCATTGTGGTCTAAACGGCTTGACCGATTTTGGCGAGTAAGTTGTCATTGAATTCCTCTCCGAAGCTCTGAAATGTCACAGGAAAGTAATCATAAGCTACATTTTGCAGTCGAAGTTTTTGTTTCTCATTTAATAATAATACCTACCTGAATACAATCGACGAGTGCATAGTTTGCCTGTAATATAGGTCGAATATGTAAACTGAGACTTCCCATAACTATAACTTCTCAACCGGGATTTTTTGTCCTAGTAGTTCAACTGCGTATAATTTTTTTAAGAGAACAGGGCCCTTATTTTTCTTTGCCATAACTAGCTTGTTACGCGCCATGTTAAATTCACTCCGTGTTAGTCGCATGAAACGGTATTCTCTAAGTTTCTTAAACGCGCGATTCTTCACGATTAGGAGCCGCTTTTAAGCTTAGAGCATGTTATGACGTCACGCGTTATTGGCAAGTTATCTCATGTGCGATAGAGAATAAGGGCCCAGGGTCAGTACCGTGAAGTGCTTATTGCGATGATTGTTAGGTTCAGCCGACGACGCTGCGCGACCATATACCTTATCGCGTGGCCATACGGTTTGTATCGCAATAGGCATCTCACAGTACGGGCTCTGAACTACTGGGACAATCTGGTGAACCGCTTATTCCCGCTAGTACACCTAATTTGTTCAACCGTTGATTTACTGAGTTTGTACACCCAGTAGTTCAACTCTTAAAAAAAATTATACGCATTTGAACTACTGGGACAAAAAAATCTCACTAGTTCAACGGTTGAACAAATTAGGTGTACTAGTGGTACTAAAATGTATTTTTGAACATGAAAAACCTTTACTTATAATTCTACAATCGCTAATGCTTATCTCTGAATACGTTATTTCAATTTCAAAGCCTGCCATAGACACAAAGTACTTTGGTATTTCTGAAACCACGAGTTAGCTAGCACAAAATCATTTGCCAAGTCAGGTTTGTGTATGTATTCATTCTGCTTACAGCGGCAACACAAAAGAGACGAGTTGAAATCGCGCTCCGAATCCGCTGTAATTTTAAAGGCGTGTAAAATTTTTGAAAGATTCCACGACAACAGCTAGCGGTCCTCTGTAAAATAAAACTGAACCCGTAACGTGACGGAATATTTACAGCATTAAACAATTGTGGAGAATTTTGTATTAAGTGTGATTTATTTTGAAATCTCGACGACACTGACTCTCATCGGGGGTTAAAAGATAGTCGACCCCCCAAAATAAATTCTGGTCCTGCCACTGATTGGCACCCTTAGCTAAAAATTCGAGGCAAGTTCTGAGCCTCGCTCCAATGATTTTGGACAGGCTCGCAAATTTCTACTGAAAGCCAGAAAATGCTAGCCAAAAAATCAAATGCGAAATATCTAACTCGTATAGGCTTACGGCAAAGATCAGAAAACAAGGGAGATGTGGCAATGGGGCGTGGCAGATCCTAGCGTATCTTGGCTAAAACAAGCCACATGCCTTCGTTTTTTTAAGGACGCCTTCGCTTCTTTATATTTTTGACAAAATCCCTCCTTTTTCGGTGTTTGTTTGCAAAAATACCAGCTGTGACGTAAATTAATTGAAAGATGGCATATAATTTCACCAAATTTATAAGGAGAATTCTGTGAATTTCACACATAGGTATTAAAATATTACTGTTTTAACCGACTACCAAAAAAAAGGTTTTTTTTATTTGGAAGATAGATATACTTTTTATATACTTGGAAGATAGATCCCTGATAATAAGATCCAATGGGGAAGTGAGGGAACACCTCAAATTTTATATGCACATATATAGAGATTTTGGCATTTTTATCAACAAATCAAGCATTTGCATTCAGAAAGTATCATTTGGTGAAGTGGATCTGTTGAAGAAGACCACAGATACGTAGTATTATTATATGTTCTGTACAATGGTACTTGACCAGCTGTGCACAGATGGCCACGGCAACTGTATATTTGTTAAGTTAAGTATATTTTACGGGTGGCGCCAAGAAAATCTCGATAGTACATTTTTTTTTATAGTATTTTGTTGAAGTCGTTTTTTTTTTGTTTAAATATTATCCTATAAAAGTAAGTATATGGGAGAAACGCGAATTGTATAAAAACACATCTCCCATGTTTCCTGATCTGAGTTTTACGGCGTTTGTCAGTCAACACAGCCATGCCACCAATCGTCTCTGGTCTCTGTGACAGTATGGCAGTTTGTACTGCAGTGCGCTAAGTAAAGTGCCTACGTCCGTATTTAAGCCCGCTCGCTACAAACAGTGAGCCTGATGGATTTCACTACGCATTCGCTAGATCCGCAATTTGGTAAATTGCCGACCTTTGTTTTTTAACAGTTGGCACAGATAGAGTGCCAACTCCCACTCAGCCATGATAGTTTCAACATAATTAATGTTAGGATTAATACAACTTTCAGGGAACCAAGTCATTCAAGAATCTATTACAAGCCTTATTAATTTTTAAATGAGATCGTGTGCCTTTTATTTGGAAATTCTGTATACTAGCACCAAGTTTTTTTTTGTTAATGATGTCTCATCATCAATATTACAATCTAGCCTTGATACTAATAAGTAATTAAACTTTAACTTAAGCTGCTAACCCCCGAATACAGAAACGTTTGTTAACTTTGACAACAGATTATTTCTAATACTGCCTTTGTCTGGCCTAAGCAAATGACAAAGGCAGCAATAGACTTAATCTGTCCTCAAAGTTGACAAACATTTCAGTATTCGGGGGTAAGTAGAGTAAAATCTAAGAATGTGTTCACTATAAATTTTCTTATAGTCACTTTGTTCTCGTATTATACATACAATTTACACTCTCACTATAATAATTAAAAGTAAGTTATCACACTAATATTATAAATGCGAAAGTTTGTGCGTAAGTGTGTAAGTGGGTAAGTGTGTAAGTGGGTAAGTGTGTAAGTGGGTAAGTTTTCCCCTTCAACTCTGTAACAGCTGTACGGATTTGAGTGAACCTTGGTGTGGAGCTAGCTTACACCCTGGACTACTTATTCTCCCGGGAAAATACCTGGTTACTGTAGAATAGCGGGTAAAACCGTGGGGTGCAGCTAAATACTTTCGCTTACTTTCATCACGTTCGTCTCATTATTTTACTGTTCTGTGTACACATATTTAGGATTACAATCCAGTTCAGATTTTTACTTAATTTTTTTTATACTAATTAAGAAAATGATTGATATCTGTTTTGTGTACCATAAATAAATAAATAATAAATAAGCACTAAGTTAAGGCTTTAATAATTACTCTTCAACTATAAGTTGCTACGGAAAACGTAGCGCTAAGTGTTGATGTGTGCGAAAACTAAACTAAGCAAAAAACTTTAGCGAAACAGCAAAAAACAAATGCAAAGAAAAGCGCTTCGGTATCTCTGCTAAGGTTGGATAAAGATTATGAACAATTTCGTTTTATATAGGTATTATGTTTGTGTATATTGAGCATTAACCTCGCTCAACGGCTTCTCAGTTGGTTTTTCTGTGTTTTGAATTACGATCTAGAACTGTCTTTATCCTAGGTATCTTGCTTTGTATTGATTGTAATTTGTGTTGTGTGTATTAAAATAAAATAAAAAATAATAACATAAAAAGATAGTTTTCTCAGAAATACCAACAGAATAGCGATAAATAGTGCTTCACAACTCATAGCTCTTCCACTAGGATTCGCTGGGTTTCCCTTTCTCGTGTCGGGGATGCTATGGAGCACCCTCAAAGACATTCACAACTAACACCCAGATCCAGATCAGACACATAATTTAAATTTATTATTAACTAGCGACCCGCCCCGGCTTTGCACGGGTGTAATTTAGAAAGATTATATATAACTAGCTGCGCCCCGCGGTTTCATCCGCTATTTTACAGAAACAGTAATTTTTTTGGAATAAAAAGTAGCCTATATATTAATCTAGAGAATAAGCTACCTACCAAATTTCATCCAAATCCGTTCAGCCGTTTCAGAGTTGAACGGGAACAAACATACTTACATAATTAACTACTTACACACTTACGCACAAATTTTCTCATTTATAATATTAGTGTGATACAAGCTGCGCCCCGCGGTTTCACCCGCTATTCTATGGAAACCATGACTACCACGACCATGACTACAGCTCTTGCTGTAGCTACTTACATTTAAAGTTATTTCAATAATTTTGTGTCAACGTGGGTCAAATATCAAACAACACGTATTCTTTATTTTTTAACCATCTTTGAGTACACAAAATTTGAGCACTACTTAAAAAATTATCCTGAATAGGTTGAACTAATTCAGTAATTCACACAAATGTACTAAAACTGTGAACGGTGCTTATTACGACTTCGTGCTGAACGCCACGCACGTGGTGTGTCGTAGACCTTACTGTTCTATTTTAAAACCTCGCAATAAACGAGATGCGTATCGGCAACAAACGCTTTGTAAGTTTCTACAAAAATTTGCCTACTTTGAACTTCGTCGTTCCTGTAATCTATGCCGAATCAAGCCAATTTATGGGCCGTTTGAAATATAGACTCGTTTACGATAACATCAGATTTAAAATAAAACAGCTTGTGCTTGTATCAAAGGTTTTCTTCAAGATAATACATATAATAAAAAAAAGGAAAGGAAACACAAATATAAAAAAAATACAATTTATAGACAATAGACAAAAGGTAGGTCAGCATAATACTGGTTGCGAACAATCAGCGCTGGTCTTCGTCTATATAATATACTGGCTGTTACCGGCGACTTCGTTCGCATGGACAAAAAAAAAAGTAGCTATGCAAAACTTCAGCAAAACTTGGGCAGCGTTCGGGAAATTGCGTGATATCTTATCATCCAAAATCTCACCGTGCCTGAAGACAAGGGTCTTCAACCAATGTGTGTTGTCAGTGATGACATATGGTACTGAAACGTGGTCCTTCACTACTGGCCTTTTGGAGAAACTCAGCTAAAATGGAGAGAGCTGTGCTCGGAGTTTCTTTGCGCAATAAAATCCGTAACGAGGATATTCGCCGAAGGACCAAAGTCACCGAAAGCTGTCAGAGTTTGCAAGCTGAAGTAGCAATGGGCAGGCAACATCATGCACTCAAAGAACCGATAACCGATGAAGAAGGAAGGTTCTTGAGTGGCGACCACGAACCGGAAGACGAAGCGTAGGCAGGCCTCTCACTAGATGGACCGACATTGTGAAAGTCGCGGGCAATCGGTGGATGCAAGTGGCACGTTGTCGGTCGGTGTGGCGCTCTAAGGGGAAGGCCTATGTTCAGCAGTGGACGTCTTATGGCTGATGATGATGCAAAACTTCAGGTCAAGCCTTTCAGCCCTTCAGCCGCGATAACGCAACAAACACCCAGAGATACAGAGAGACAGGTAGACAGAGAGACAGAGTTCGTACTTTCGCATTTATAACATTAGTTAGGAAGTTAGGAAATAAAAACGAAATACCCGACTGCAAAATGTCACTCAGGACGTCAAGAGGAATCCAACGACACCTCACTAGTCTAGATCGGTCAAGCTGCTTAGGATATAAAGGAGGTTTTTTTGTATATCTGTAGGTATACAAAAAAACGTCTTTCAAACATCTCACCGCACCAACCGCGGGACGAGGACTCACGCTTACACTCGGGCAGCTCAAAATTCATTCATGCAATTTTGCACCTAGGATTGGCCGACTAGAAGAACCTGAAATCATAGGCAATATTTTCGTGAGCGTGGAATAAGTACCTATGAGCTATCTACCGGTTTTATGTTATACTAACTGTGCCCCGCGGTTTCACCCGCTATTTTACAGAAATCGGATATTTTTCGGGATAAAAAGTAGCCTGTGTTAATCCAGGATATAAGCTACCTTCATACCAAATTTCATTCAAATCCTTTCAGCCGTTACAAAGTTGAACGGGAACAAACACACTTACATACTTCCATACTTCCTTAGTTACATACTTACATACGTACATACTTACATACGTACATACGTACATACTTACATACTTACATCTTACACACAAACTTTCGCATTTATAATATTGGTGTGATGGTTTTAAGATAGGTCCCGAACTCCCGATAGTTTATCTACCCCGAGCTCTGATCCCGTGACCTCGGCGCGGTAAATCTAACCCTGGAGCTTATAGGCTATCATCGCTTAATTTCCGGTCCGTGTATAGCTTGTCGTAGAAATATTTCAGTTGTGGTTTCGAATATTATCAATCGTATTTAGGGAAATCTGGCCTTTACCCTCTAACTTATTCCCCGACAATAGACTCTTTGAATCACATTAAAACTTCAGGAATAGATAATAGTATCTACAGAAAATAGTATCTATAAAATGCGAAATAACTTCGGCCTTGGGTTCGGTTTGAAAACTCACAGATAACAAGTGATAAGAAAAAGAACATATCCGAATGCAAAATGTAGTATATGCCAGACAAATCCAAAGACAGCACACTCGTAAAAATCGGAGAAGGTATCACACTAATATTATGAATGTGAAGGTTTGTGTGTAAGTATATAAGTGCGTTTGTACCCGTTTAACTCTGTAAGGGCTGAACGGATTTGGATGAAATTCGGTTTGGAGGTAGCCTATTCCCTGGAATAATAACAAAAGGCTACTTTTTATCCTGAAAAATTTAACCTTTCCTGTAGAATAATAGATGAAACAGCTAATTATAGATATATTTTTTTCGATTTCTGTGTCCTACAGTAAAAGTTGTTCATAATGATGTGTACTATGAGCCCTTTCGGCTTAGCATACCCTTTCCTTATAACCCTGTAGGAACACACAAACATACTTTATATACTTACATACACTCCAACATTACCCTCCACATTGACCTCCTTCTTAGGCAGTCGGGTAGTAAAAGAAGTTTACCCATTAGTACTAAACTTTTAAGCCTACTACAAAACGTACCTACAGTTGGATTAGCTATAGAGTATTGAAAGTCTGAAGATAATCCAAATGGTCAAGCTCGCTACCATTCGGCAGCGCACAAAAAAGTCTAGAAGTAAAAAAATATCTCTTCTCTGCGGCAGCGTATGACAATGAGGAGTTTTACAAAAAAAAAAAAAAGTAGTTCTAAAATACTTACTAGATGGCGTAACAGACCTATCGTTTTACCTGTCATTGTCATTTCTGTCGAAATGTTTTATGTATATTTCTTAAATCGTAATTTTGGCTCCACACATAATTCTCTTTAATAGATAAAGTTTGTTATAATCTAATGTAGCAATAACAAAATATAAATATAAACTAATCTAACCTACAAAACATTGTGTATTTAGCCAGTGTCAACTACTGTAATATTTCAAATGAAGTCAAATACATAGTTACGTTACTTGAAATTGTCCAAATACACGTCGAGCCAAAAAACACGAGAAAAAAAAGGCACACGTACATTTTTTTGCCTTTCATGTCTTGACAGTGACAGAAAAAACTCAAGGTACATCTAACGCCATCTATTGGGTACTTTTATAACAAGGATTTCTTTTTTTTTGGAAAACGCCTCATTCTTATGCCCTTCCCGTCAGGAAAAACGCCGGCATTTTGAACACGCGTCGCATCGAAGCACTCTGATCTCTGATAGATTTTTGAACCTATTATTATTACTTTAGAACGTTATACGATAAGATCTTACCTACTTACTTTGCACGCAATTTAGGTGATTTATGTAAGGTCTAAGTCGGCACTCCAGGGAATATCTATCTAAGGATTATATCAATACCTATATTATACTAGCCGCTTAGAATGTTTTGCCAGAAACGATGATAGCAACCCATTGACGTTTAGGATTTACTCCTGAGTTAGTTCCAAATATTAATCTTAGATATGCGTTTGATTCCCGTCCAGGCTATTGAGCGGCATTGCCAGACAGATTTCAATCATCCTTAATCCCATCCTGGTGCTTAACATAGGATGTTCGGGTAGACGAAAGACATATTATCCTAACTAATATTATAAATGCCAAAGTCTCTTTGTTTATCTGCCTCTCTGTCTCCCTGTCTGGGTGTTTGTCGCGTTATCACGGCTAAACGGCTGAACGGATCGAGCTGAATTTTTGCATAATCGGAGACGGACATGAGATACTTTTTTTGTAGTTCCACGCGAATGAAGTCGCGGGTAGCAGCTAGTAGGATATCATTTTAGTCGACACTTTTATCATTGACGCTGTAATCACGAAGACAAATTATAGCTGTCCCATAAAGAAATATATCTTTTATCTACGGCGAAATTTAGGGAATAGGTCTTTTTAGCAGAATTGTTTTCCCCCCGAAGTTTTGGTCCCATTGTAAAGTCTTTTTTCTCTTGTTTTGGCTCCACACGTTGTGTATTTAGCCAGTGTCAAGTATTGTAATATTTCAAGTGAAGTCAAATATTTCACAATTAAAATAAGTGCCAGTCATAGTCTAAGTCAAGCAAAGTAAGTCAAGGTCAAGTCCACGTCATGCACAAGTAAAGTGGTGGAGACTTTACTAGGTTTCTATGGTGTTTTGGGAGCAACACGAAGAGTCATGTTTCACAACATCATAGGTACTATTCACCAACATCCGTGCATGTTCACGAACAATTAATGGATAAAAATCCACCATTAACAAAAGTTTTGGCAAATTATACAATGACGCAACATGACTTCTTTACGTTCCCGCCAAAACACCTCCAGTATAGTTTTTTTTTCTCATTCCTCCTAAGAGAATATTGGCGTCGCACGTCTTATGCATTTGCCAGTGTCAAGTACACTTACATATTTTCAAGTTCTGTTAAATATCATCAAACAAGTCACAGTCACTGTCAAAGGCGAGCAAAGCAAGTCATGGTTAAGTCCAAGTCATGCCCCAGTAAAGTGGTGAAAACTTTACTAGAGCCTTCTATGGAATTTTGGAGACAACTCGAAAATTCACGTTTCACGACATTATACCATTCACCAACACTCGTGCATGTTCACAAACACTTAACGGGTAAAAGTTCACCGTTTTCACACATTAACACTCGAAATAGCACAAGTTTTGGAAAATAATAAAATGACGCGACATGAATTCTTCACGTTCCCGCCAAAACCCAAAACACCTCCAGTATAGTTACTATGGATTCAAAGCATACTAATGATGTCCGAACGGTGACAGCCCCGATTCACTCTATTCATAGAGAACGCTCTCAAGAACACTATACCTCCGATTCACTCTTAGAATTCCATAAGAACGCTTTAACTAGTAAATAAATAACTCACCTTGGTACTTAGGCATCATCATCATCATCATCATCATCATCATCATCATCATCAGCCATAAGACGTCCACTGCTGAACATAGGCCTCCCCCTTAGAGCGCCACACCGACCGACAACGGGCCACTTGCATCCACCGGTTGCATAGGCATATGATGTTGGAAAGACAGAGATGCTCTTGAAATCTGTATGGCTATTATCCGGGCACGTTTTGTGTCCTTGCTGCTAGCTTTCAAGCTCGAAAAATCATAGGTATAGAATGTCGATTAGCGTGGCCGCACATAAGACTATATCTCATTATATCAGATCATTTATATCTACCAATTATGATTACCATTTTGAAATTTTCGACCAATCAGGATGCTGTGGAATTGCACTCTTGAAAAAACTGAAAATACTCTACGGGACAGAAATATTATTACTTTGTCCTGTTTTTTTTACAAGTAATACTTAATTTTCCAATTATTTTTTCTGAGGGGAAAGAGATATGTATTTAGCCTTCTATTGCTTGCTCTGTCTACGCTTTCTACGTTCACGCCTGACGATTTTCTAACAGCAACTAAGTAAGTGATGTGCTACCAATGTATCGCAGGCGCTTTACACAGCAAATTGATCAAGACGTATTTTACTTAGAACATAATAATTATAAATAAGAACTGATCTGTAATAAAATGATTTTAATTAAAAATTGGCTACTCATAAAGAACTTTTAATTATGTACCAAAATTTATTTTATCGATGACTTGCTGCGCCCCGTGGTTTTACCCGGTATTCTACAGGAACGGTTATATTTTTCAGGATAAAAAGTAGCCTGTGGCCAGGGAATAAGCTACCTCTATACCAAAATCATCCAAATCGTTACAGAGTTGAACGGGAACAAACACACTTACATACTCACACAGTAACACACTTTCACACTTACACACAAACTTTCGCATTTATAATATTAGTGTGATATTAAGAAAACCTTAATTAAAATCACTGATGTAAGGTTTTTGTTCGCGATTTAATAAAGAATTTGAAACGCTATTGAAATTGCCCCATGCTTAGAAGGTTGATTTATATTTCCTGTTCATTCATGAGGGCTTAGTTTCTAAAAAAATTAGCACACATTTATTTAATCGCGTTTTAGAGTTCCGAACTCAATTTATAAAAAAAGATGCCTTCACGAAATTTGGCAAAAAGCGAGGTCTTATAGCACAAGGAAAAAATCTGAAAATAGTTAATTTGTAGTATCACAGAAACATTTATTTTTTGCTATAACAAACTCAAATTAGTAAGTAATTGGAGAATTGACCGTGCCGTGACGATAAAAGCTTTTTTTCAACTACAAAGTACCTTTTGTTTTAATACAAAAGGTTGTTTGTTTTTCTGTTTTGTTTTGTTGTTGTTTACAAAATACCTGTTTCAGTCGGCTATAGAATTAGGTTATTTGTTTTTTGTTATTATTTACAATCTTATATAAATATACAAAAAAAATATATAACACACTGAAACTATTAAAATTAAAAAACTGAAATATAAACAACAAAGATAAAAATAAATACAAAACGTAATCATTAAAAACAAACAAGTTTTTTTTTTTAAGTTATCTTTTCGTAGCAATGTTCGGTCTTTCGTAAGTCCCTAGTTATATATATTTTACGTAAATAAGTTGTACCTACAAAACCCTCGATGCGTGAGTCAGACGCGCACTTGTCCGTTTTTTTTTGTATTCTATTTCTTATTCTTTTATGATTGTCAAGGGCAAAGTTATGAATATAATTTCGCCTTTTGATTTACCTTCTTTATGCTTCTTGTTTTGAAGTACGCGCTTTATCGTCGATTTAACGTATGATTGGGCTCATATGAAATGTGAAACGAACTTTGTAATTAACTGCGATAATATTACTTGTTACGAGCTTCCCAGTTTTCAAATGTTCTATCTAGCGCTTTCAAGGTACGGGACTTAGTATGGAGGACCCGGACATAATTCGTAACCTAAATATAAAATTGTGTTTGGTATAATTTGCTGACGTAGAATCATTATTAAATTAAATTAAGCAGTCTGGAGGTACGGAACATAGAAAAAGCGTAATACATTATCGTCGCCGACGACTCACTGCCGTGCATAAAAGTATCTGTTCCGTTAATTATTATATATTAATATGAGAGGTTGGTTCTACTATTATCAATAGAAAAAAAATCCTGTTATTAGTTATTTCCGGGTCAAACGCTCAGTTAACTGGGCTAATCGTAATGAAATGTGATAAAAACGAGTACTTACCTTCTCGTATACAACGGTCTCAGTAAAATGCAGAAATATTCAAAGCTGTTGTTACTGAAACGTGCAACAATATTGAAAGGTATGTACTTATGTACTCATCATTATGAAATCAATCAAATTGTTCTATGGGACCAACCCTGAAATCGCGAAAAAAGTGTGTTTTGTCGAGTGTCATTGACATTTTTCTATGGAACAGTTGAATTTTTCCCGCGATTTCAGCGTTGGTCCTATAGTAAAATTTGTTCGTAATCATGAGTACATACATACCTTTCAATATTGTTGCACCTTGCAGTAACAACTAGAAAAAAAAAAACCTACGCGATAGTAAAACTTTAATGTATTCGTCCGCGGTAGTTCGGAATATGGTTCTGATAAACATTATTCAGTCAAAGAACATAGGTAAGGTAAGAATTCAAGCGATACCGCACATCAACATGTAAATCTGAAATTATTACGAGGCAACATTTATTATCAACATGAAAGTTTAATTAATATTTATATGCAGTTGTGTAAATTCCACAAAAAAATAAAAATAAGAACAATAGGTACTCAGTAGGGCATGTAATACCGGAGCGATTTTCAATACCGGTATTGGGTCCGGTATTAGGTCTCAATACCGGAATACCGGTATTAGTACCGGTATTGGTGGTTTTTGTAAACTTTACTTGATATCAGTTGCCATTTTTACCAAATCTCTTTAAGAACACTGAAAATTAACAAAATACGAACAAATTGACTTCCATCATCATTATAATCAACCAGAAGAAGTCCATTGCTGAACAAAAGCTGTCTCTTAAAGTACCACACTCTTAGACCTCACTGAACAACAATTTTCCACTTGCATCCACCGGTTACCCGCGACTTTCAAAATGTGTCGGTCCACCAACATTGCGTATTCCGGTTCGTGGTCGCAGGTCCGATTGAATCGAAAGATTTTTCACAGTCCACAAATGCCAGACATAATACCTGATTATGCTCGTTAGTCTTCTGTATAATCTGGCGAAGTGTGTGCACGTTTGCCTTTCCGGAAATCAGCTTGTTCGGGAGGCCGACGGCTGGAAATCATCAAACCTGCATTCAAGAGGGTTCCTAGTGACTCTCGAGAACAGCTTGTACAGGTGGCACAATCCCGCAAAGTAAGCGATGATATTTTGCGATTATCCAATCGCAAAGAAGTAGTATGCAAAAATTAATGTGTTCAGGAATGAACGGCAATATATTCAGTATAATTACTAAGTAATGATAGTAGATCGAGCAGGACTTAACGCCGCTGAAGTACTGAGCGTAACAAACTGTTAAGTGGTACAAAACTACAACTAACTCGGCTCTACCATTTCGAACTCTGGAAGATGCGAAGACGAGATCAGACAGCGATGTGCTATCACGAGGTCAGCAGTGGGACGGCTGGGAAAGATTTAGAAAGGCAGACGTATCACCAAGAAAGCAAAGGTTCGTCTACAAAGGAAAGTGTCTCGTCTTTCCAACCTTTCTTTATGGCTCCGAAATGTAGTCCATGAAGCTGCAGCATCGCCGTAAAATCGATTCACTGGAGATGTGGTGTTGGAGGCGGCTGTTGAAAACGCACCAATAAATCGATCCTTAAAAATTCAGTTCAAAGACCTTCACATACGAGATAGACTATCGTCGATTGTGCAGTTACAAATTTTTAAGTTCTTTGGGCATATCTCCAGAAACGAGAACTCGATGGAGAGACTCGTAGTGCAAGGCCAAGTGAAAGGCAAGCGTAGTCCTGGTCGATCACTAGCTCGCTGGACCGACCTCTTATAAACAGCCACGCAGTCCACCGTGGTACAGTGTACTCGCAATGTCGCCGCCAGAACTGGAGAAGCATTGCAAAACGAGCGGCAGCTCTGGGTAGGGACGACGACAGCGAGGAACCTCCGTGTACCATCCATACAACCACAAACACTCTGCCAAGAGTGCACGACTAATAAGAAGGTAATTACTTAGTATTAAGAGATATAATATCTAATACGGTGATGAGCCCAGTTCAGTGCAGCGCAGAGTTTTGATCTGTTGAAGCTCAAAATTATGTGTGGCTTGGCACTGAACTGTTATGGAAAATCGTGATGACTACTATCAAGTAACCAATTTCCTCGTCTTCTCACTCTTTAGCATTAAAAAAAGAATAAAATGCCAGTGAATCGGACGGAAGTAGAATGTTAAGGGAGCAAGCAATACAGATACGGTACAGCAGTGGTAGGGTAGAGAAAGGAATGGAACAGAGGTTTATAGGAGAGTTAGAAATGGGATAAAAGCGAGAACTTGGGCTTGAGGGGAGCAGAACGGGAGCAGCCAGGGTCAAAACGGGATTGATGGTAAATGTATTTGCATCAGTTTAGTAAGCGAATCGGCGGGCAAAAACTACTTAGTGAATTTATAATTGTATGAAATAATTCAATTTAGTAAAATCAGGCAACCAGGCGTCTGCTCTGGAATGTGCAGTACAAATAGAAGCGACATATTATCTACAAATCTGGTATACAGTAAAAGAGAAGTACCGAGTAGCAAGCACGTCCTAGAGCGTAATGAGGTGATTAACATACGCTTTAGATGGTTATGCCGTCATATCATGTACTCTTAACCCAATACCGGTATCCCGGTATTGAAATGCTCAATACCGGTATTGTAAAACCAGTCGGTAATACCGGTATTACGCAATATCGGGATACCGGTATTCATGCCCTAGTACTCAGCCAGATCACGAGTTGAAAATGACGATGATGAACTTTCACAGCATTTTGTGACAGTAGGCACAGAAAGCAACCTCGTTCGTGGTCTAGCGTGACGTGACGATTCCCCTCATTATGCTTTTCGTTTGTTTCTTTCCAGCCGGTGGGCATCTACCGCGGCAAGTACGAGTGGGCTAATGAGAACAGCCCGGTGGGCGGCGACTGCTCGCTCTGGGTCCGCGCGGCCACGCTGCAGCTTGACGACGGCCAGTGGCAGTGTCAGGTCACCGCTAGCAATTATGATGTCCAGGTATCATATCATATATAGACAGAAATGCACATGTTAGGGTTGGCCTAGTAAAATCTGGCATGACTATCTTGATGCTTTCCCGGAGAGCTGGCAGGAGACAGCTATGAACCAAGATTTGTGGCAGAAAGTGTGAGAGGTTTATGCCCAGGTTTTTAACGACAAACCCCCAATAGGGAAGCTGAATGTGACGAAAGTGAAGTTTATTTATCTTGGTGTTGATGTGTTTTTTATGAATTTCTCATTATACTTTATTTCATTATCCAATATAATTTTTCAGGACGCCCTCTCCAGTCCTCCCGCAGCGCTGGCCGTTCGTGTTCCGCCCCAGTCTCCAAGGATCCTGTTCAACGGGTCGCACGTGATGGCCGGGCAGAACATCACGGTTCCCGCTGGATCTCGGGCCACGGTCGTCTGCGAGGCCCGATACGGCAACCCACCAGCTTACATCGAGTGGTATTTAGGTAAGCACTTTCAATATAATAGCAGACTTAAAGTAGTGTTGGTATGCGTTTATAATCTTTTTAACTTCGAGTAACACGCGTCGAGCTATTTATAGGAAAGGCGCGACCTTTTTGAATCAGCTGTCTAGACCGAATAAAAAATCAGTGCACTTTAATAAAAAAAAACCTGATGATTCACTCATTCACATTTCCCGAATTTTTCCATTACATAGAGAACAAAAAGCTGTCCGCTTGATAAAAAGCGTTATGCGTCTACCTATAACGGTGTCAGCGTAGTGGACGCCGGAAGACGTCCACTGCTGAACATAGGCCTCCCCCTTAGAGCGCCACACTGACCGACAACTATCCACTTTCATCCACCGGTTGCCAGCGACTTTCACGATGTCGTCAGTCCACCTTGTGGCAGGCCTGCGCTGCATTCCCCATCGGTCATCGGTTCTTCGAGCGATGTGGCCTGCCCAATGCCACTTCAGTTTGCAAACTCTGAGAACTATGTCGGTAACTTTGGTTCTTGGTCCACGTTTCAGTTCCAAATGTCATCACAGTCAGCGTAGTGCCACCCAGAAAACTAAATTTCTTAATCCCGTAGTACGTCACTCTGGCTAACATATCCCGCCCGGGTCTTCATGTTTTGTTTATTCCTTGACATTACCGCGTTGACTTAACTTCCCGGGCTGATGGACATCCAGCTCGTTATCTATTATCATTAAAACATATTAAATTTCCAGAGAAAGAACGCCTAACCGCGTGGAGTCAGACGAACGCATCGGAAGTGGAAAGACCGAGGGTATGGGCGGCACGTTCAGTACTAGAACTCGGAGCAACGCGGTCAGCACACGGCAGGCAGCTGGCCTGCAGGGCACACCACCCGTCTTACCCCTCGCCTTACTACAGGGACTCTTACACAATGCTTGACGTCACTTGTAAGTGTTTTCATTTATTTGAAGCTAGTTTTGTAGTGGTTGAGAAAGTGGTCAGGTTGTAAGTATTAGCCGCTACGTGGTCTGCAAACCATACCTTGCACAGGGAATTTCATGTCATTTAAAATAGTAGATACTTACGGGATATTTACTTACCGCAATTTTCATTTAAAAATTTTAGACGCATGGCGTAAACACGACGCATGCAACTGTGCCGAAATAATTAACTGTAAAATAATGAAAATCGTGGTAAATATCTCGTTAGTACTAATTTCAATGTAGTAGGTAAACATCAGGACCCTATTCCTGTGCGCTCGAGATTATCTCGGTCACTCTCACTCCCATCAAATTCTAAATTAGAGAGACAGTGATCTAGATAATCTCGAGCGCACAGGAATAGGGTCCCAGCTAGTCGAAAGTCTAAAACAATTTTTGTTTTTTGATTTAGAATTAATTGATGGTTCTCAACACCAATGCCATTGATTGTATAGCTATTTGGGCTCGCTCTTTATATATTATGTAACCTCTGATAATACATCTATCTAAAGAGCAAGCGAGAAAGATGCTCGACATTTAGGATGTAAAATAATTATAAACGGCGATTCTATTTCAATTCAATTAGCATAGACTAGTTAGCAATTCCGATTCAAAAACTATTTTATCATTCAGTCTCCCATTTCCAGTCGTCCCAGTGGTCTCCATCCTGGGCGGAGACCCAAGCTCGCTGGCCAGCCTGGAGGAAGGCTCCAGCGCGCTGACGTTGGAGTGCCGCGCGGATGGGAACCCCAGTCCCTACGTGTGGTGGACGAAGAACGGACAGGTCATCGCGAGCAACGGACCTAAGTTGATCCTAGCGCCAGTTACGAGGAACCATTCGGGTACGTGGATGTGATGGAAATGCTTACCAACCCGACTGCCCAAGGAGGAGGGTATTGTTTTTTGGGGTGTATGTGTGAGTTTGTATGTAAGTATGTTTGTGTGTTTTTATATGATATCCTATAGCCTAAAGCACAGAAGAGAAAAAAATTACTCTTTTCTGTGGCCTAAAGGGCTTGATCGATTTTGACAAGGAAGCGGTGTCGCTGGATTTACGTCCGGAGTGACATAGGCTACTTTTTACAGTCGGGTATTTTTACAGAAATACAGAAATATTTATTTCGTAACAAAAAATACAGACACACAAAATAAACATAATAATAAATTAAATATACACGTATTAGACAGGAAGTGTACCTACATGTAGTGTGTTTTTAGCCAAAGGTACCCATTACATAATTAACCAAAATTATACGAGGGCTATATATAATTTATCTGTCCTATGGCATAGTTACTTTGAACAGTTTTTACCCGACATGTAATAATGTGATCAACTATAGCTTTGTAAACGCCTCTAAATTATAGACGTTTTTCTAAATCCTGTATATTTGATTTTCAGGTATTTATGGATGTCAAGCAAGAAATTCCTTGGGAACGTCTGATTCCGTCAAAATAGAGATCGACGTCAGGTGTAAGTTCACTCTGAAACCTCCTTACTTTGTCCTATCTTGATTTTATGAAAGTAGTAAAAAAGTTAAAGTAAGTAAGTCGTGGTAGCTCAGCGGGAGAACGCTCGCCTCATATTCCTGAGGCAGCGGGTTCGAACCCGGGCGGGCCCGTACCAATGAGTTCTTTGGAACTTACGTATGGATATACCACTGGCTTTACGGTGAAGGAAAACATCGTGAGGAAACTTGCATATCTCCGGAGAAGAAATTCGATGGAGTATATGCGAATCCGCCAACCCGCACTGGGCCAGCGTAGTGGATATGGCCAGCAGTGGGATGTTTAAAGGCTGATATAGTAGTAAGTAAGTAGTAAAAGTAGTAGTAGGTGTTCGGTTAAACGACGGACCTATGTATATTAGAATATACTTATAATTATGAACCATGGGACCAACACTGAAAAGGTTAGATAAAAAAACACCTGTTCCAGAGTTCCATAGAACAATGTGATCCACCCTCAACGAAATAAATGGAACAGCTGATGATTTTTCCGATATCATGGGTTGTACCATAGTAAATGTTTATTTATTTTATTTATTTATTGAGTTGTAATGTTGTCCATAATGAGTCCTTATGTCCTATAAACATGTCCGTCGTCTAGCCGACCATCCTGTATTAGAAGTCATTATGAAATGGTTAATATTTCAGACCCTCCGAGAGTAACGTGGGTCGGACCAGACACGGTAGTGGAAGCAAACCTCTTCTCCCAAGTGACCTTAGAGTGCAAAGCGGAAGGCAATCCTCCTCCCAGCTACCAGTGGTATCACAAGTAAGTACGCGATAAGGTTTGCATAACGATCAAAACTCATCGATCAAAATGACACAGAATGACCAAGACGCGAAATGACCAATACGTTACATGATCAACTTTAATTGTGCAAAACTACCAATTTCAATTTCATACAATACCCTAATTAATTAATTAATTTTGCAAATGACGAATTTAAAATAAAATTCAAAGAGGACAAATTTCAATGAATTATAGTCAATTTAATTTATAACCTATACAAGAACAGATTTTATTTAGTGCTAGCGACCCGCCTCGGCTTCGTACCTATCAAACTTCACAGGGTCACGCGCTGCGCTAATTCTAATCTGAAGATATCCTGAAAATTTGATCAAAATCGCTCCAGCCGTTATGGAATCTATCTACATACATACATCGCCTTTTATATAAAAGGAAGACACTTACTACCTTTGTTTTTTACCGATTAAATAATAATAGTTTTTTTTACATAATTATACTTAAGAAGGATAATTATTGAAAAAATTCTAAGTATTAAAAATATAAAAAAAAAACAAGTAAATTCAATAAACTTTAAACTAAATCAACGTTTTTTTCCCGTTCAGCCCGGTGTCATCGGGTCGTATTGGGTCGCTCCAAGAGGACGGATACCCGATCTCCGTGACGCCGCAGCTGCAGCTCCACAACGTGTCCTACTCACAGCACGGACGATACACTTGTGTCGCAGTTAACCAGATCGGACTCGAGGACAGGTACCTACCTAACTATATACTACACACTTACACACGCATAACTAGTTTGCTGCAGTGGAGTTACTCAACTGGAGCAACCAAGCAACAAAGTGTGCCACCTTCTCATTTTGTGTCCTTATGTCAAATCGTACACTTTCAGAAATTAAGCACTAGATACATCAATGGTGACCAAAGGGGCATGAACCTTTCTGAACGATTTGTACGCACCAAGCTGATTGAACTTGGACTTCTAATTTAAAGTCAAAGTCAAAGTTATTTATTGGTAAATATTCATCTACAAGTAAAAAATAATAACCTTATGTATACAATAGTATGCAAATTAAGTAGAAGCTATTCATTGAATACAATGATCATTTAAATGTGTTATACAATGTTAATAATATTCAATTATAATAACTATTACGTCAGAACATGAAATGTCAACAAAAAAAAAAAGTTAACATAATTTTTTCCTCAAATTACAATTTACATTTATTTATTCATGAACTATTCATTAATTTTATTTATTCATTAAAGTCATAAAATGTTTGTTCGATAAGCCAGCGCTTCAGTCTGCTTTTATAGCAACTTAAGTTCGGAGCGGTTGTTACAGTATCCGGTAACATATTATATACCTCCGGCCCCATAACGTGTGTTAGTTTGCCCGATTTCGCGAGGGAGCATGGGATACTGACCAGCTTGTCAGCGTTGCGAATGTTGCAAGTGTGCCTCTCTCCGCGCCTCTTATATGAGTCAAGGTTGTTTCTTACATATACTCCCACCTGATAAATCAGAATAGCAGGCAGTGTTAGTATTCCGAGCTTCTTGAAATGTGGTCTGACTGATGTGCATCTCGATATGCCCACGATGGCACGCATGATTTATTCCAATAATATGAGGTTATCATGGTCGTTTCCATTAAACTTTGCTGGGTAGCGTTGCTTATTCAGGCCAATACTGGTTAAAACAAAGTAACACAAAACGTACGTACCTAGCATATAGCGCCATCTATCGCGTCCGTCGGAATTAGTTGTTTTATAAAATAGTCTTCATTAAACCTCACTAAATTATCGTTATTTGGTTTTTAGGACCCACCAATCGGAAGCCATAACCCTAAACGTGCTGGGCCCACCAGTGGGCGCTGAGACGGGAGTGGCACATGGGTGGAGTGGAGCGGAGACGCGGTTACAGGCCACTGTCTGTGCTGATCCTCCACCGAGGAAGGCTACGTGGCTGTGGGGCAGTTTGAGGCTGGACACGCCGAACCATATTGGTAAGGAAGGATAGCAGGCTTTTGCCATTCAATAGTGCGTCGTACCATGTTGATAACTTTTTGCCATTCAAGCGAGGTCATGGGGCAGTTTAAGGCTGGACTGGACACGCCAAACAATATTGGTCAGGATGGCCAGTTTTTTGCCATTCCTTTTGGTAATACTGCCAGCGTTGAGGGCAAAAAATACTAAGCTACGTACTCAGAATACAGTTCTTTCTGTATTCTAAGGCTACGTAGTAATGAGTATGATATACGCTGCCCATAGGGTAGGAGCTATTGGGTTGACCTTAGTGTATTGGTTTATAATCCAATTGCCTATCTAATTCAGAAGGTATTTAGATTAAATTTACGCATTTTGTTAAGTAAAAAAATTATAAGCTCACACCAGTTCTATGCTTAAAATAGGCATTCTCCACAACTCAATCTTCAACTATACTCATGCAGCCACCAGCCAAGGGCCTGACGTATTTTTTTGCAACTGAGTGATGAGACGAACGTTAGTATTAATACTCGTACTTGTTATTATAAGATTTCCATTTTCCCAGGTCGTTATCGAGCGCTAGAGCCAGTTGCTGACAGCGACTGTTACCGCTACACGCTACTCATCTCCAACACCGATGTGTCAGACGCGAGGGTGTACGTGCTGCACGTTGAGAACGAGAGAGGGTTCTCTTCTCATGCCGTCTCGCTCACTGTACATGGTCAGTATAAACTTCACACCTTTAACATACCGTGTTCAGGGTTCAGCCATACTGAAATTGTTAAACTAATACAGATCACCGATCATTCCGCATCCAAGTACTTGGGGCCCTTTTCAACAAGTTTATTGGTCGTATACAATCTTGCTACCACCAATTTACTAGCTCCATGCGTGCGAGAGGGACAGTAATAACCTTCAATGGTGACCTACTCCAATCACCATCGTAACCAGAATTAAGCAATAAGGCCTCTGCTCCGATCACTTACCTGCGGGATGTAAAATTTAATCTGAAGGCAACGCATGGCCACGCTTCTGGTGATGCAAGTTGTTGTTGTTGTTTGTTGTTCAAGAGGTCTTGTATTTATTTTATACCAAACATATCTTGAACTCCCCCGTGGAGACTGGCGACTGGAGTACGGCGTTGTTAACCGATGAATCATCGTTTTTATTTCATGTTGGGTGGGATGTTAATATTTTTATGAGCTTCGATTTGTAACAAAAATAGCACAACGAAATATTTGAATCGACGCTTTATACAGGGTTATAAGGAAAGGATATGCTTAGCCTAAAAGGGCTCATAGCTAGTACTAACCATTATGAATAAATTTTTCTATGGGACCAACCCTAAAATCAAGAAATAAATATCAGCTGGTCCATACATTTTGTCGAGTATCATTGACATTGTTATATGGAACAGCCGCTTATTATTCCTCAGTTTCAGGGTTGGTACCATAGTAACAGTTGTTCATAATGGTGAGTACTTTAAGCCCTTTTCGGCTTAGCATACCCTTTTCTTATAGCCCTGTATATACAGAACGACCGACTTATCTGGAGCATGGCCAAACGAGGGAACTAAACTAATTTCGATGGGAAAGTTACGAACATCAGTCAGTTTTGTTTCGAAAATACGATGTGCGCTTCACAATGTAGGGGCACGCGGTTCGATCCTCGGCTCTGCAACAATTACTTATTTAGTACTTAAATAAATTATGTGCAGTTTTCTATGCTGTCGCTCAAAAACGGTGAAGGAAAACACCGTGAAGCAATGGTATGTCCAAGAACCTCAAAAACTTCAAAAACATATGCCATTCAGAAACATGCACTGGGCCAGCATGATGGATTAGGGCCCCATTATCTCTATCTCTCTCTCTCTCTCTCTCTCTGAAAAAAATCTGTGTCCCATTAGTGGTAACATGATAGGCTGGTAATGATGATTATCATTGGTTGCCTGTCTGCCAAATTATTGTACATTATTGGACACCTAAAAAGAACTGCTTGTAGCATATTTATGAGAGTGTCAATTCAGAAACGCAACAACACTTGTAGTGAAGAGTGCTTAGTAAACAGGTGTCCTGTAAGAAAACGATATCATTGAGAGGCTCACCATTATGAACAACTTTTACTACGGTAATAACCTTGCAGCTTCAGCTCAAGCATGGTTGTTTCCGAAGTAAAAGTGTTTGTCCATATTGTAAAGTTAGTATCCATAATCACCACGACAGCTTTCACCCACACATCACACCACACAGCAGCTTAAGCCATCATCAGTACACTACCGTCTACGAGACTGAAGTAAAAATACACTCCCTGTGGGACGTCAGTGCAGGACTTATCGCCCACATCTTGAATAAGAATTAAAGTACTAAAGTACGATGCCAGCCATGAAATCGAGAGATTTTGTTCCCATATAAAATTATATCCTAGAACAATCATGTCCATAATCTATCCGAAAACACAATATTCAAGAGAGTGCCTAACTTCAGGTAGATAAACAATAGCTATAATAATTCATAATACCACAGAGTATAGGAAATTCCCTGGAAATTCCCTGAAATTCCTACACGATATTAAAGCTTACTCATATTCCCCTCACAGCTCGCATCGCTCACCATCAAGCCTGCATGTCTGACCCGTGTACCGTTTCTTCACCAGATAATTTTTCGCTAACAGAGACAGCGCACGTGGCGCCATTGATCGCGGCGGCGCTGCTCATTGCGGCGCTGCTTGTTGTCGTGCTGTGCCTCGTGATCCGCTGCCGGCGCAGAAGAGGTGAGAACATTATTTTTTGTTTTTGCCCGTTTGCCCAAGTTTTTTGGGGATGTGCGTTGTGGTGAATGTAAGTGAGTTTGTGAGTATGTATGTTTCTGCTTTTCTATGCTACCTCCTGTAGCCTAAACGGCTTATTTTGTCGAGTGAGATGTCGTTGTATTCCTCTTTATGTTCGGGCTGACTTAAGCTTGATTTTGCAATCGCATTTTTTTAAATAAGGTTACTTGTTGCGTAGCCCAAAAAATATATATATTTACTATTTTATTATTTGAAAACAGAGTCTGGGGTGCCCAGTTCGAATCTGACTTGATAATAGTTATTTTTACATTTTGTGTTATTAATATTTTTGCCCTATTCATAATTTTATAATTTTGTGTTTTTAAGTAAGATAAGGAGTTCTTGAACAGCGAGTTTTTGCTTTTAGCAGTATCTTTACTAACTTAGCTTCGCTGGTTTGCGGTTTGACATATCCATATTTGACATAAAACCTAATTAAAATAAGGTTTTTTGGGCCCCCTAACTACTCTACTCTGGTACTTTTTTTTTTTTTTTTTCTTCGTAAGAGGATTTTGGCATCGCACGTCTTATGCATTTGCCAGTGTCAAGTATGGTTATATATATTCAAGTTTTGTTAAATATTATCATACAAGTCATAGTCACAGTCAAAAGCAAGCAAATCAAGTCACGGTCAAGTCCAAGTCATGCCCCAGTAAAGTGGTGAAAAATTTTCTAGAGCCTTCTATGGAGATTTGGAAACAACATGAAAATTCACGTTGTTTTATGTTCTGAAAGCTTGTTTAAGATGCGAAGAGCGTGTTCTACTATTTACTGACATTATAGTCTTTTATTTTTCTTTACAGAAAGCGTCGAATACAAGACTGACGATTTAGATAGGTAAGTTTGCAATATTTTTGTGTTATGTACACTCATTTCGTCTTTAATTCATTGCAGTTTTAGACACTTGTTTATTCTCAAAACACAAGAATCTCCCTTCATCAAAATAATCTCACAGCGATGACAGGCTAGCCGTTCATCTAACTTTCCTTTATCTTGAGGCAACCGAAAAAGGTGTTATACTTTGGTAATGCTTGACCAAGGTCTCTGTAAAGCCACCAGTACCTCTATCGTAATTATGGTAAAGAAATTCTAAAATTATTCAGATCAAAATGCCTACCTCCATCTGTGGTCCATTACCGTTCATTACTTAGTGACAAGACCAACAACAGTCGTAACGATGTACCCCTGATTCCCATCGACAAAATAGCAATCGGCTTTAATGAGGTCATCATGACATTTTCTCCAGCGAGAAGACCGTCCTTCCCGCGGATGCGGTATACTCCCCGCGCGACCAGCGGCCGCCGCCACCCACGCGCGCGCCCGGCAGCGTGATGGGTGTGAGCGGGGGAGTGAGCGGGACGGGCGGGGGAGCCGGCACGATGACGTCACGGTACTCGCCGGGCGCGCTGCAGGTGCGCCGCGCCGCCGTCGTGCTGCAGCCCCCCACCACCGTGTGACGTGTGCCTTCTAGCACAGGTGTGATTCTAACACTAACATCACACTACTTAACAATAACAGTAGTACGACTATTCTAATACTATCGCTAAGCACAACTATACCTACTAACCCACCTACTACTATCAGGGCTGGAATCAGAAACTCAATTAACACACAAATCATTTCAACACAAATTATTGTGTATGGAAATGAAAAATATACTACTTGTGTAAAATTATACTACCATTCGTTTTTCTTCTCAATTGTTCTAAAATTATTTACTAAAAGATCTTCACAAAATCCTTTGATATTCATGATATTCAACGAATTGCACAATCCCAGGGTTGAACATAGATTACATTGAAAAATGCCTTATATTGTACGGTAAATATTGAAAAAGGAATGACAAGTAATGCCTGAAAAATTATGGTATTTTCGCGTATTATAAGGTATTACGATACTACATACTACACATCAAGAAATAATGGTACAAATAGTATAATTATACTACGAAATCTAACGTTGACTAATATTATTATAGCGGGTGATTGGAATATACATATGCATTCTAGGATATCACTATAGGTACTCGTCTTTTTGAATATATTTGACTATGGGATTGTTTCCGTAGTTAATTGTTATATATTGTAGAGCCTCTGTCACAAAATGCGCTGCCATTCTGATCTGCAAGGAAACATTGTCATAGGTACCCATGTATCTTATATCCTAACGAATATTATAATTCAGAGGAATATAGCCGCAGCCGTATCAGAACCAATAATGCTTCGAGATATAAAAATGAATTCGTGTCGAGGAAAAAACTTCGCTTGCGCGATTCAGAAATCCCCACATTACAACTGCCCGTCCATAAAAACGACAAAAAATGCACCAAAATGATCATCCTAGATGGTAGTGAATTATAGGAAGTAACTTTGTCTCTCTGTCTGAATGTTTGTCGCGGCTGAACAGATCTTGATAAAATTTGATATCCTTATCAATTTTTATCCTATGTAGCTCCTACTATGTAGCAGGAGCTACATAGTAGCTCCTGCTACTATGTATCACATACGGACATTGGATATTTTTTCATGTCCACGCGAATGAAGTCGCGTGTAACAATTAGTACTCTATATACCTGTCTCACCTTACATTCTCCGTTGCAGAAAAAAAGTCATCCGATATAATTTTTAAATAAATGTTGTCAATGTTGTCAGTACCTACAATGTTTGCTTATTATGTAAGATATGACCTACAGATGACAAACTAATCATATAGTTTGTCGCGATGATTATTATTTTAAATAACAAACTTATCAGCAGAGACCCTCCCACACGAAATTCGAGCGCACATGTTCCAGACTGATAAATATAAATCATTATTGCATAATTCATCATCATCATCATCAACCGCCTGAAGACTCCTGAACAAAGGCTATTTTCCCTCTCTCTCGTCATTTCCCCGACGCGCTGAATCAAAAGCTGTCCTGTACTGATTGTTATCATGCAAATTACTTTTATCCGACATACCTATTTGTTCATTTATATACTAGGTTGCCTGCACGGCTGCCCTCGCATAGGCTACAGTAAATTAAACACCCCATTTCATCTCTTTAGGGGTTAATTTTCGAAAAATCCTGAGATATGCCTTTCTTTATTTTTTACTAGCTGCGACCCGCGGTTCACCCGCTATTCTACAGGAACGGTTAAGTTATTCAGGATAAAAAGTAGCTTATGTGCTATTGCTATACCAGGGAATAAGCTACCTCTATACCAAATGTCATTCAAATCCTTTCAGCCGTTACAGAGTTAAACGGGTACAAACACAGTGACATACTTACCTACTGACATACACACTGACACAAACTTTCGCATTAATAATGCTAGTGTGACTTGCTGTTTACACGCGACTTTGTTCGCGAGGAACTACAAATAAAAAAAAAGAAGCATCCTCTTAGTACACGGTAAGCGTTCACTTTTCAAATTTCTAAGGGGAGGCATTTGTTTAACAGTGGCTAACTTCTGGCTGATGATGATTGTATTTCATATTAAATATCAGAGTCACCTTGATGGTCTATCCAATTAAGCCTGTTACCATTACCACCCCACGTTAGACAATACTTGATTGACTTTTATTACTTTTCTATAGATAGAAACAGGCAGTTTCGGAACATTTTTATAGTAACAAAGACTGTACATTGGATAACAGTGCGGTCTGAAAAAAATTACATCGAAACCCTCTATTGTAAAAAGAAACGCCACAAGTTTTTGAGTGTGGGCTAGTACGAAGTCTTTGCCAGTTATTCAACAAGCAGTAGTGTGTAAACATTAATGTATTCCGTAAAGGGCAGCCGTTCCACTGAAGTTCATTTATTTATTTATTTACAAAATAAGCAACTTTACAGTTTAATTTAGACCAAAACGTTACTTACTCTATATATAAAAAAACGAAAACCATTTTAAATAAAAACAGAAAATCAACAATATAAAATTTAGACAATTAAAAAAAGAAAAATATACTTATATAACATTGACAAAGGCGCAAAACAATAAAAATAAAACTATACCTACAATTAAAAAAAAACTATACCTACCTATTCATATTCATATTTATATATTGCGTAAGTACTATTTACATGTCAACTTAAAACTTAGGTTACATTAAAAAAACAAAATCATAATAACAATTATTAATTTATAATAAATGTTAAGTACATAATACTAAATTTCAATTTTATAAAATTCGTCAAATCCGTAAAAGCATTGTTCGTTTAGCCACTTTTTAAGTTTGCTTTTAAAGGAGTGCATTCATAATAATAATTAATAAACGCGGATGGATAAACCTTGGATAAACAGTCGCTCAGTCTTCTGTCTTTTTCAATCGAGTTCTAATTTCTAAAGAGCGAAAAGGACTAAATACATGGTAACTAATCCAAGGGCACTCCACGTTTATTAATGCGGGGGTAAAGCTATATATATATATATAAATAAATAATAATTAAATTATATTACCGCGCAAGGTTTTGAACGGAGAAAGTTCAAAATTCTGAATTGCGATTACCTACGAGAGTTTTTTTTATTTTTCCTGATAATTATAATCTGAGTGTCTTTAAGTTTCGAGTGAATCGGTTTCTTCTAGGCAAACGTGCTCCATCGTAGGCTGCGTACTTGTTTACCATCAGACGTGATGGCAGTCAAACGCAAGCCAATAAATAATAATTAAAAAAAAAAAAACTGTTAAGCACTACTGCAAGCAAGCTGTTACTATCAGGCGAAAAGATTACCCCTGTCGTCAGTCAGTAGCATAAGAACGTCTAGTTATCCTCAATACAAAAGAAGATTTCGAAAATTTAAAACTTAAGAAAATAACTATACCATATGCTTCTACTTCATGTACCTATAATACAATAAATCGATCATTTTGGTTAAAAAAGAACCCCCTGCTGTATTTTACATTCTCTCGTATATGAATATTCTCTGTCAAAGGTTATCTTTCGGTTATATAACTATACACCAAAAGCATGCTTCTGATATAAGGTCGTTAACAGTCTTGTACTTCTGGACAGACTAAGTTTTGCACATCTAATCAAATTGAGCCATCGAATTAGTTCTGCTTGCTTTAGCTCTGTTTTTCTACGCGATCACTTTAAAAAAGTAGTTAGTACTGGTAAATTGGATGCTAATTAACTAATGTACACAGTAACAGCAGTAAAAACGATACCACCCCACATCAAACAGCATGTTCACTTTTACATTAATTACAATGAAAGCACCTTAAATCAATCCCGTTTTACGACTTACCATGTTCAATACAATGTATACACTGTATTTACACTTAAATTGAATTTATTTTTTCAGGCAGCTTTGTCGTCGCTGGAGAGAGAAGCCAAAGAGAATGTATATGCGGTTCTAGACCCCCATATACAATACGATATTACTATTAACAAGCACGGAGAGCCGCCTAAATATTTATCACTCTCTAAGCCCCTAACGCACCAAAGAACGCACGCATTCAACCCACAGAACATAGTCAACGAAATCAACAATAACGAAAACAGATTCTCGACATTCAAATCAGGACCCCCTAAAATCAGACGATCAAACAAAAGCAATCAAAGCAAAAGTACAATTAATCCCTCATACACTTGCAAGACTAATAATGATATAGAATATTTACGCGATCCCTATTTTGGTATGGCTAAAACTGAAAGTAAAGGCACAGAATACAACAACAAACAAATAACAACAAATAACAATAACGCACAAATTTCGAGGCAGAATGAATATAGAAGTTCTAGAAACTACTCACGAATGTATGAAAGAAATAATTCTGGGAGAAGAAACGAGAACTCGATAAATGAATTTGCCAGTAATAGAGCATCGAATCGCAGTTGGAGAGATAAAGTGACAGAGACAAAGAAGGAAAAAGAAAGAGGATTTGAAGTGGTAGAAAAGGGAAAAGAAACGTACAAAAGCGAAGATTACAGACCTCGACCTGGAAAAGTGAAAGAGATAGCCTCACGATTCAATCGAAACAGTAGCAACCAGTCATCAAATTTCAAGAAAGAAAGGCCGAGGCCCTTACAAAGCTACGGAGACCAAGCGTATCTCGACCATGTGTTCCCTGATGCTGTAGAAGTATAATTGTGTATAAAAAGACTAATGAATAAATTACATGACAATTGCGATCTCGGATTAGTATAAATGAGTGTTATTGTACCTATTAAATGAATAAATTTAGCTATTTATTAATGTAGTCTACGCCATATTCACATGTAGTTGATATGAAAATGTGACCCCATTATAGGCACATGTCAAGTTTTCATTGTAAAAAGTACATTGGTATTAGATAGCTTATGCACGCAGAGTGCAGTGGTACGTAGAGTGAAGAATTTTGTAGAAATGTCTGAAATAGTCACCTAGTTTTTTAAGATTAGCACTTATTCAAATTCATTTAGAATTCATTATTATTATTTTATATAAAACTAATACCCCGTTATACTGTACTTACCAAATTACAAAAATTAAAAAAAAAACAAAACAATTTCATGTATGTTTATTTTAATTTACAAGGTGGGTTTTTTAAAATCATTCATAAACTTTTGTTCACAAAGCCGAGTACCTAGATTCCCCGAAATATATAAAATTTTTGTTGGTTTTGTTATTACAACCAGTATGTGCCTATTTTTTTTTTTGGTTCAAAAGACAGCTAAGTTTCTATCCCCGAGTTCTATCTCATTTTAATTTCTGTAATGTCATTGATAAATAGAGCCCGATTTAAAAAAAAAAATATTTTGTGTGAAATTACTGATCAAGACTAACTGCGAGAGGTATTTGGTTAATTTAAAATAACCTTGTTAAGAATAGAGTATACCGCCGTCCCGTTCATAAAAAAACCTAGTCTGATACTCACCCCTAAACGTTATCCGATTTCGATTATTTTTTTATAAGTTATCTACATCGTTCAAAACTATGCTTGTATGTATTTTTTTTAAATTTCGCAATATCTTCGTTGTTACAGGCACTTAAAGTGAAATTTTTTTTGTGTCGAAAACAGGACGAAGAGAAGTAGTTGTTGTTAGAATACCACTCAAATTTTTGAAAAAAAAAAATCATACCTGCATTGATTATAGTTTATCCAAGCCATTGACACCGAAAAAAAAAAAGATTTTGTTAAGATTTAGGGGGTGATAACAGACTAGCCCCGAAACGCTAATTTCATCAAAAAGTTAGGAAAATTCACTCTCTCTATAATCTATCATCCCACATCTACCTCTATATCGCACGCACGAGAAACAGAGCGACAGCTATACAATTTCAAATATCGAATGCGCCGAAACCCCGCGGAAGGACTATCCTCTTAAGAGTAGAGGTTTGTGACACATTTTATTGTGTAGGTCGATAAGTTTTCACGTGAAAATAGGCCTAGCTGTGTAGTTGGCATAGATCCAACCAAATCCAAGAACGAAAGGCGGAAGGACCAAGCCAGATAGTGAATTCCGGCGCCACTCTGTCGCCGGCTGTTTGGCTCCTTGTAATAGGCTGTATCAAGGCCATGTCATTGATTTACAATCACCAGCTACAAATCCCATCTTGTATACGTGTAAAAATAAATCAATATTCTGCTTAGCACCTAAAACAATTTAGATGACTGTATAATAGATTTAAGATTTTATATCCTTTTGTAAATGATTTTGTACTTAATGATTGCATTTATAATTATTTTAAGATTTCTTGTATGTATACATTTCAGTGACAGAGGCCAGTTAAATTTATACAGATTTTAAGTTCAATTACTGTGTCAATTAATTATAAAATTCGTTAGCGTTTACTTATAGTCTTTTGTGTATAGTTTTCTATCTTTGTTTTATATTGTTGAATTTTAACAGTATTAAAAGTACCTACAAACAACATTTGTTTAATTATAATCTCATTTTAAATCGAGTGTAATGGACTGCGTAACATGACAGAACAGCTGCAGCAGTATAATAATAGTAACGGAATATTTTTTTACGAATTCTAAACTCTTTATCAAACTAGTAGTCCGCTCCGAACTGAGACCTCGCGAGCTCTACAACTTCACTACCCCTGGACCCATGTCAGTCATATTCAAACCAAAAAAATAATATTGTAATGGGTTAAATGTCTAAAATACTTCGTAAAGATCGGATTTATTGTCGGACCAAAATACACAAAAGCTTACAAGTATGTAATCGTAAATAGGCAAGCATAAAACTCACATACAAACTCCGGCTTTCTTCAGTCAAAAACATACGCTTACCTACAATAGCAACAAACAAATATAATTTACCAAACCGAATGAATACATTGCGCAAAGCATTAGCATCGCGATAATAGTTTAAGCTGTTATTATAATGCTAATTTTTTTCTAACAATTGTATAGGTAAGCTATCAGATAATAAGGCTATAAGATCGCGAAGTCTGACGGGACCAATTATGGTACAGTTTCAGCTAAATTATGATGCTAATTGAAATTCCGGCTAATGAAAATGCCGGCTCTATCCTTTTTATAGAGAATTCGAGCAGCACGCCTCACGAGGATTGGAACAAAAATGGATCCTTTCAAAGTCAATTGGTTCCAACAAAGTGTTATGAAAACACACTACCTCTCGGAACGTTGATAACTCTATCCGATATTATTTATGTCATTCCATCTATAGGCGTTGCCAAAAAACATCGTGCGTGAGATAAGCTACCAGACAAATCATGTTTCTTCCTAGTTTCGTACTAATAACGCTCTTATTTGTCCCAATCTTCAGTGCTGTTAATTTTACTGAACTAGTAGTGCGAATACGAGAAGAAAATCAGTGCAAGGATGATAATTGTATCAGCAAGTGTTGCCCTTTGGGCATGGTGTACCGCAAGATTGGCAATCAAGGGAGGTGTGTTTCTCTGCCCGAAGTTACAGATTTAATTATAGAAAAAGAATTGCCGGTGTACTACACGGTGTCTAAAATAAGGAAGGTCAAGTATGCGGAAGAGTTTAAAGTTTTGTCGGGCATCAACTGCGGGAAGACTCCAAAATATTTTTACACGTCGAATACACCGTTCTACATACAAAAGGTTAGTGCAACTGTAAACATCTAGTAGATAGAAATTAGAAATATTATTTTTCAATAAAAACTTTAAATATTGCAGGCAAGTAACTTTTACAAAAATAATTAACTTAAGTTTCCAGTTAGCTACAATTTGCATATAATTTATTGTACCCACGTACAATAAATTATATGCAAACTAATAAATATATTATTAAAAAAATAAGTTAAAATAATAAATTCTTCAAAAATATCAATACAGATAAATCTGTGCAGGTAGGTTACTTATTTTGCTTACTCCGTGTTTTGTTCATCAAAAAGGAGGATTTGGAGAATTCCTTTGACATAAATATTCACATTTTGTAGGACGAGTTAAATGAAAAAAAAGAAAGTGCTATGATGATGATCGGTTATAAATTAGGTAATCTATTGTACATCAATAATTTGGCATGACTGCCGCTCTTCATACATGGCTTGTGAAGCTTTTCACAAGGTACAGGCCCAGTACGCGAGTGAGTACCAACATACGGACAGATGACAGCTAATTTTGACAGTTGTTGATGTTACTTATTGCCACCAGACTAATTCATTATAGACCTAGTATTATTTTATTTTATTGAAAAAGGTTCGGTAACAGACAATAGATTATTAAAAATACAATATATATAGATAGAGACACAACACTTTAAACCTAAAGTCCAATTATAACCGGACACAACTTATACTTAAAAACTAGACACTAAAAGTGACTAATTATTGAAGTAATTGCTAATTAAGTACATATGTAAATATTAACAAACAATGGTTTCACTTAATCAAATTATTAAGAGCAAGTTTAAAAGTTGAAAGAGTAGTAGTTATATACTTGTCTATAATGTCTTTTCATTATTTTATGTTTTTGAATTTGAAGAATCAATTCAAATAATTTTCAACCGCGTTTAGATACGGATGAAAATACTCAAATAAATTAGTTCATGTCCTCGAAACGTTATACTGAGTCAATAAAATTTGATCTATATTAATACATCTGTAAACGAGTGCTGATAATAGGTAGTCGTAATGCGTTAGCTAATAATTTTCTTTTCATTGGGCTGCCTACTAATAAAGTATAAAACTATAACTCTACGAATACTCTGCGGTACTCTACGAATAAGATATAGAACTATAACTGTACAGAACCACTAGCAGCGCCTCGCGGTTTCAGCCACGTGAAAGATCCCGCAGGAAACGTACATGTTCCTTGGATAAAAAGTAGCATAATTATGTCAGTCAGACAAACACACATTCACATTTATAATATAAGTAAGGATTAAAATTCAGACAAAAACAAAGATAATAAAATCACTTGATTACGCAAGCAGAAAAATTCACTGTGAACTTCAAGTAAACACGCGAAGACTCTTTATTCCCACCAGTCTCAGTCAGTCTAGTCCAGTCAGTGTTTGTTTAGTTCACATCAGATTTTACAACGGACATTATAATTAATAATTCGCATAATTATAACTAATACTACCTATGATACCTGTGACTGGCCAGCTCGATGAGCCAGCCGTGGCCATGAGCTCAGATAAGTATTTATTTCGGGGTTTATTTCTTTGTTTGTTTACCTTTTTTCTCATTCGTCCATTAAATACCCTTTTCACCTACCGCAAGTAAGATTATCGAACGCCAAATTTAATTGAAGTTCGATTGTTTTTTGTCGAAGGAAAACGCCAAATATGACGTTTATAATAGACAAAACTGATTTGTCGACGCCAAATATCTAATTATTCGGTCGAAATAATACCTTACTTGCACTGCAACCTACACCACAGAACAGATAATAAAACAGCCTACACAATCTAACTGCAATAATCAAAAAGCAAGAAACAGGATAGATACAGCACAAGACAGAAAACAATGGAATAGCCCAGAGGAAGTTTTTACTTAGAGCCCTTTGTCCAATCCTATGCTATATCTATATTATACCTACATAAATATATTATGTTAGCGTAATAAAATAAATAATAATACGTATTAAATCATAATAATCATAATAAGTAATTCTTTTTGAACTATTATTTATTTATTTACATCAATCGTCACTTAGCACCGAACACGATTTACGCTAATGAGAATTAAAATTAAAAACATGCAAAACAAATGTCTAATATACCTACTTAAATTACATAAAATCAAATCAAAATATGTCAAATTAAATTAAACCTTAAAAGACTAATATTTCCACAAAAAATTACACATAAATGTCAAACAATACAAATTAAATATTAAATATAAGATTAATTTTATTTAAATATATAATAAGTAATTGATTTAATATTTTGGAGTTAAAAACGGTATTTATTTTTTACGCTGCCTGTACATAGTAGGCTGCCCATTACCAAATTGCGTGATTCCAAAAAACATATCAATCGGTGCACTCATGCATGTCGACAAAGCTTTCGAGCGTCGTGATAACAGGTGTTATGATAAACTACCGCAAGTTCCGATAACTGATAATGATAAGAGACGCGCCAGAGCAATTATTTAACGTCACTGACCCAGGTGTTTCCAGTACTTGAGATGCGGTTTGTAGACGGATGCGACGCGTTTGTGGATTAGTCCCATCTGGCCGTTGGCCCGGCCGCGGTACGGGGGCAGATGGTAAAAAAGTTCCATCGGGCCGATTGAACTTTTTTTGTTTCATCGGCCACGGCAGCATACGCTCTCCGGATTCTGCCCGGCACCGGGGAGGTTGGGAAAATAAAATAGTAGCATCGTCCCCGGTGATATTAATTCTGTAGCCAATAGTAATAAATAAAAGTAATGTTATAATTAACAACAGTATATGTTAGTTAACGAAATCAAATTAGGAAACAAGTAAGCAAGGCAAATAATTAAAAAAATAAAATTACTGCAGTCGATTTGTAGGCCTAATAGGGTAAAATAGAAATAAATATACCATACCCAGGGCGTACGTCGTATTACCGCCCGCAGTCGCCTAATGCTCGTTTTCCATCTTTTGAGCATAGGTGTGCGCCGAAAACCAGTCTGCGTGACCCTTCGGGAGCACGCAGCACAGCGCTGGGCATGCCCCGTTTGGGCATGCCCAGCGCTGTGAAAAAATCGAAACTTGTACATATGATGACGTCAGCCGGAACCTGGGTGGACTCGTATATGTTCTGAAACTGCGACCAGAACCACCGGAGGACGGGCAACAGCGTCCTCTTAGTAAACGGTGAGCGTTCTGCGATCCCCAAACCGCGTGATTATGAGACCACCCCTCAAAGGGAGTCTTTGTCTTTGTCCAGCAGTGGATGTTCTGGTTGGTGATGATGATATGCGATGCGGCATTATGTCCTATTTTGCGTCTGTCTTTATTGCCATTGCTTAGTTTTTTTGGATGAGGCAAGACAATGATAGAATATAATTACAGGCAAGATTTCAATATAATGCCAATGATGACCTCATGTTGCGGCAAATAAAGGTCAATCACATTAATTAAAATATCCATCATCCATTATTCCTCAACAAAAGTTACTGATATATCGTGACTTTACTGGAACCTTTTTATGGAGTTTTAAACAATACGAAGTCACTAGAGACATTATGCTATTCACCTATAATCATGCACGTTCAGGGACCGTTTTTACACATTAACACTCGAAATAAAACAAGTTTTGGAAAACATTGACAAATTTCTCAATTTTAGATTAGGTAGAGTCACAGTCTAAAATAAACTAATGCTTGGTATCGTAGAGATCAGAGGACAACACGATTATTGGTTATTTACGAAAATAAAATTACTTGCGTTTAACTTATTACCAAATGTAGTAAAATATAACGTCAAAAGCAGTACTTTATGCCAAAGTAAATGAGCACCAAAATTAAAACTCCATTTTATTGTGAAATCAAACCCAAACTAATCATTGTAAACCCAAAAAATAGTAAATGAGAACCAATATTTTAACCATATTTTGATTAAAAACCCGTTGCGGCGGCTCGCTCGCGCGTTGTTTGTCGCAGTTCAAGCATATCCAAACCTAGTGTTTAGGGCCACTATATTATGTTACATTTACTTTACAGCGCTTCGACGGCCGCTGCAGCGGCACGCTCGCGCGTTGTTTGTCGCAGTTCAAACATATCCAAACCTAGTGTTTAGGACCACTATATTATGTTACATTTACTTTACAGCGCTTCGACGGCCGCTGCAGCGGCACGCTCGCGCGTTGTTTGTCGCAGTTCAAACATATCCAAACCTAGTGTTTAGGACCACTATATTATGTTACATTTACTTTACAGCGCTTCGACGGCCGCTGCAGCGGCACGCTCGCGCGTTGTTTGTCGCAGTTCAAACATATCCAAACCTAGTGTTTAGGACCACTATATTATGTTACATTTACTTTATATCGCTTCGACGGCCGCTGCAGCGGCACGCTCGCGCGTTGTTTGTCGCAGTTCAAACATATCCAAACCTAGTGTTTAGGACCACTATATTATGTTACATTTACTTTATATCGCTTCGACGGCCGCTGCAGCGGCACGCTCGCGCGTTGTTTGTCGCAGTTCAAACATATCCAAACCTAGTGTTTAGGACCACTATATTATGTTACATTTACTTTACAGCGCTTCGACGGCCGCTGCAGCGGCACGCTCGCGCGTTGTTTGTCGCAGTTCAAACATATCCAAACCTAGTGTTTAGGACCACTATATTATGTTACATTTACTTTATATCGCTTCGACGGCCGCTGCAGCGGCACGCTCGCGGTTTGTCGCAGTTCAAACATAACCAAACCTAGTGATTAGGGCCACCATATTATGTTATTATTACTTTTTAGCGCTTCGCCGGCCGTTGCGGCGGTTCGCTCGCGCGTTGTTTGTCGCAGTTCAAACATATCCAAACCTAGTGTTTAGGACCACTATATTATGTTACATTTACTTTATATCGCTTCGACGGCCGCTGCAGCGGCACGCTCGCGGTTTGTCGCAGTTCAAACATAACCAAACCTAGTGATTAGGGCCACCATATTATGTTATTATTACTTTTTAGCGCTTCGCCGGCCGTTGCGGCGGTTCGCTCGCGCGTTGTTTGTCGCAGTTCAAACATAAGTAATAAAGTATTTTTTAGGGTCTGTTGGCGACCGATGGTGACACCCAATTTTGTCAATCAAACCCGAGTTTGATTCCAGGTTTTGAGCACTTTATTTTATTAGCTGAAGGTCGTTTTTTAACATTTTAGTATAAGGCAGTGCGCGTCGTGCGTGGAGGTGGCGCAGCGACGACTAATTTGGACAGATGATTTTCCCCCCATCTCAGCACGCACCCCGCTCATTCCCTTCGACAGGTATAAATAACTAATAACAACATAGGTGGCGCGTCGGTCGTTAACAGGGTCTCAAAGTATTTTTTGGTGCTCATTATATTTGTTCCCAATTAAAATTCGTATCACGTAGTTAGTCGTATTTGCAGTAGCTACTTTACATGTTAAACAATCCGTCAAGGACGCAAACTTTTAAATATTCTTAAAGTTTAAGGAAAATTTGCAGCGTTACTTCACAATTAAATATTTTTGTTCTGATATTCCTTCAAAACTCCATAAGGTCCGTCTTCATCAGCGATCTCGTTCGCAATTTTTTATTTTTAGTAATATTACAGAGAGGAAATTAAAAAAATATCATTTATCTTCAGAATCACTTTGCCACTGATTTATAGCAAGAAAATTCCAAAAAAAGAATAACTACCATTTGACGTTCAATGAGGAGTTTTCCAAAAAAAATACCTGGTAATAAAAGTACCCAATAGATGGCGTTAGATGTAACTTGAGGTTTTTCTGTCAATGTTAAGACATGAAAGACAACAAAATGTACGTGTGCCTTTTCTTTTCTCGTATTTTTTGGCTCCACATGTGTATTTAGACAATTTCAAGTAATGTTACTATGTATTTGACTTCATTTGAAATATTACAATAGTTGACACTAGCTATATACACAAAGTGTGGAGCCAAAATTGAAGATTTAAAAAATAAACATACAATATTTCGACAGAATTGACAATGACAGGTAAACCAATTGGACTATTACGCCATCTAGTAAGTATTATAGAACTTTTTTTTTTGGAAAACGCCTCATTGGTCGAAGAAAGTGTAAGACGTTCAATTGGTGCCATAAAATGATGGAATGTACTTGGTTTCTATATTATTCTAAGGAAAAAACATATTTTTTTGAGGGTTTTGCCTTCTTCTTAGTCAAAATTTAAAATATCTCAACATGAAAATTTCCCATTTGTTGTATGGGACAGTGACGTCATAGAACTATTAAAACTTTTTTATCCCGTTGTTCACTGTTATAAATATTAAAAAGAAGCTGGCTCATTTGTTCTATAGAACTAAAAATACCTGGTTAATTTCTATTAGTTCTATGGAACTGTTTTTTTTTCTCTTTCCTCCTAAGAGGATTTTGGCGTCGCACATCTTATGCATTTGCCAGTGTCAAGTATACATATATATTCTCAACTTTTGTTAGATATTATCAAACAAGTTATAGTCACGGTCAAAGTCGAGCATAGCAAGTCACGATCAAGTCCAAGTCATGCCCTAGTAAAGTGGTGAAAACTACTAGAGCCTTCTATGGAGTTTTGGAAACAACATGAAAATTCACGTTTCACGACATTATACCATTCACCAACGCTCGTGCATGTTCACGAACACTTAACTGGTAAAAATTCACCCTTTTTACACATTAACACTCGAAATAACACAAGTTTTGGAAAATAATAAAATGACGCGACATGATTTTTTCACGTTCCCACCCAAACTCCTATGGAACTGTATTGCTTTAAAAAGTGACAATATATAAAGACAACTGACTGTTTTTATTTTTTAAATGTTCACCCAGTTTTTTTTTAAATCTAGATATCACTTGAAAAAGTGTGAACGAGATAGTCTAGTGAGGGCTGGTCACACCAAATCCAGTTCATGTTCGTTGCAGGATCAGTACACGGCTGTTCTATTATAATTGGCTGTTGGTAGGTAATATGTATTTGAAATGCGGTACGGAGCAATTTTTTTTTTTTTTTTGTTATTTGGTGACGAGACGAGCAAGTCGCTCACCTGATGTTAAACTTCACGCTTGCTCATAACAGTCCAGTGCCACCCAGAATTTTTAACCTCAACAGTTCTAAACCATGCGCGGCAATGCACTGCACTCGTCAGCCTGAGATATTAGATGTTAAATCTCTGTGCCCAGTAATTACGCTGGAAACATTGCCCTTCAATCTGGAACACAGTAATGTTTGCACACTACTGCTTGACGGTTGAATAACTGGCAAAGGTGTGGTACTTCCCCAGGCGGACTCTGTAGAAGAGCCCTACCACTACCAAAAATTTACTACTTATAGTAAACGCACATCTGTATCGTCTGGTCATAAATCATTCATCATTCTATGTTAAGTGGTGTAATAACTAGTATTGTTTTTTTGTTTGAATATTATCGAGAACGAATTGTCTAGATAAACCTAATATAAGGCAATAGTGAACAAGTTATTGTAATTTTCTGTATTCCTAAATAAATAAAATGTATATCCGTTGTATGTAAGTATTTTTGTAAATATATGTTTGTGTGTTGTTCTCACAGATCACATTAGATACCGCATTACGAGAATCGTTGTTCCTACAAAAAGTCACCAAAGTTTGAGGCGCGGCGCGGGTCGCGGGGAGTGCGACCGAGCGCTCTCATTGACTATCTCAAGGTTACGCCGACTCGCGCCTAACTATCAACCAATCAGAGTAATTTCTTATAAGTGTATTTAGGCTGATGCGTGGTGCACTTCGAGCGTCTTGAATGCAGAATCTAAGGTGTGATCTGTGTTTTTTCTATACGACGTCCTGTAGCTAAAACGGCTTCGCCGATTTTGACGAGTCAAGTGTCGTTGGATTCGTATTTACGTCCTGACATAGGCTACTTACATTTTCCAGCTGGTTATTTTCTTTTTCTTTTAAGGCGAGGACTAATCGTGATTTGAAATGAGTATTGTCCCGCTCAAAGTTCTAAGGTTTAAAGTTGAAAATTGCATATCATACTTAATGAGAAAACAGTAAATTGTAGTTTTTCATTGCTTTTTTGCCGATTATCGGAAATATACAAATCAAATTAAAAAACTACCTGGTTCGCCGTATAAGCCACTAGCCTGGATATTTAATTTTTAAAAGAAAATTTGTAGTTACCGCTGAAAATTCAGAGCATTTGATTTCAGAAGGATTTTTCAGGGCGTCATATTGCGATTTTTTATTTTGTAACTAAGACAGATTTTCGAAATTTTATTCGTATAAACGTAATTTCAGTTTTATTTTATATCTGCAGTATTTTTTGCACCTGATTAAGTAATCTCGTCACTTCGAACAAAGCGCTGGAAAATGCTACTTTTTGGTGTTTTGCGATTGGACCTCGCCTTAATAATGTTACTTGTTTTGATTACTGCTAGCCCGTTGATCGTCAGATAGCAGCCAAATGGTGTTAAATCAATTGAATGAAAATATTGTAAATATTCACGCTTTGTGCTTCACGAAGCACAAAGTTCACTGCTCGCACTTCAACAGACAGGCGTGGAAGGGCGTACAAAAGCCCACAAATTAATTATCAGTAAAAGGTGTTTACGCCCACTATGGGTTAGTAAACCAAATATGTATAGGTATGCTAAGCCCAAGCATCTTATGAATAAAATATATATTGACTAAACCCCAAGTGAATAATAAAACTATTAGGAACCCTTGTTCCTACTACCCTTGGAGTAAGACCAAAAGGTTTTAATCAAGTTTGATGTATAACTATTAATGATAATAATTCATTATTTCCAGGCTACATGGCCCATATCATAAATACCTTAAAACTCAAATACATACTTATAATAAAGTTTTTTTAACAATAAAATAAATGCGCAAACATTATTATTATTTAGCAATTAGGAAGCCGTGTTCCAACTACCCTTGGAGTAAGACCAATAGAGCTTGAAGCTGATTTTTTCCCCTCGACTTCAGGGTTGGTCCGATAGTAAAAGTTATTCGCAATCATGAGTACTTTGAGCTCCTTTCGGCTTAGAATACCCTTTTCTTATAACTCTGTATACATACGTTAGTGGGCTAGTGACTATTTTCAGGGTTTTTTGAAATAACCGCACCAAATTACGACGATTAAATTATTAGCAAGTGAGCCAGACCAACCCTTTTATGAGAATTATTAAAGTCTCAAAGGATTTAGTTTGGCTAACAAATTACAACTGGGCTTTCACCGACATCAAATAGAAAAAACAAAAAACCAATTAATTAAAAGCATGAAACAGTTTTCTCTCTTGCTAACATTCAATATTTTTTAAATGATATTAACTTAGGTGGTATTGAGAAATGTTTTACGAACATTTAATTTACTACATCGTCTTACAAGTTTTTACCCGACTGCCCAAAAAGGAGGGTAATGTTTTTATTTGTCTAAATGGTCGCGAAGATGTTTTCTCAATATGTCGCTCATGCAGTTAGGTTTTTTTAAAAATGTAACTTTTCTTTAGCCTGACCTAACCTAACCTCGAAGGGTGATTGGGACATATCCACCACGCTGCCCCAATGCGGAAAAGCCAGTGGTATATTCGTACGTAAGTTTCAAAGAACTCTTCTGTATGGGCCCGCCAGGGCACGACTTCGAACCCACAACCCCAAGAATATTAGGCGAGCGTGCTCCCACTAAAGTACCACTACTCTCTGTGTAAAATGTAACTAAAACCTTTTGTAAAAGGCTATCGTAAAAATAAACATTACGTTGTAATGAAGAATATGTGCACACAAATTATTGAATACCACACTCAGTAATTTTGAATAATTAAAAATGTTAATTGTGTAAGCGACCGTGTAGTATGTCAAAGCAACCATTTTTGTACACTACATCTCACTAATATTATAAATGCAAAAGTTTGTGTGTAAGTGTGTATGTAAGTGTGTTTTTTTCTGTTCAACTCTGTAACGGCTGAACGGATTTGAATGAAATTTGGTATGGAGGCAGCAGCCTAGATTATACATATAGATGCCTGGATTATCTAGTTTTTATACCGGAAAAATATTCGGTTTCTTTGGAATAGCGGGTGAAACCACGGGGCGCAGCTAGTAGCTACATAAATACAAAATGTTACCGATTTATTTTAGTAGGTAGGCAATCCCTTATCTCTACAGTTTGTTAAGTTCTAATCCTAACTAATATAATTCAGAGGAATATAGCCGCAGTCGTATCAGGAATAATATAGTTTCGACGTATAAAACCTAATACGTTCGATTCGAGGAAAAAACTTAGCTTGTGCGATTCAGAACTCCCATTACAACTGTCAGTCCATACAAAACGTAAATGAATACAAAAAAAAATATTGATCAATGTCATCTACCGAACTATAGGAAGTAACTTTGTCTTTCTGTCTGGATGATTGTCACTTTATCACAGCTAAACGACTGAACGAATCTTGATAAAATTTGGGAAAAGATAGTCAGGAATTTATTATAGTTGCCTCAGATGACTGAACAACTTGACTTGTATGAACATAGCCTGTTTTAGATGGGCTTAATTCAATACCAATTGTACCAACCAATATTATGATATGAAATTATTTCAATTTATTGACTGTTAAGATGTTAATAGGTTGATTGGTCATTTATTTTATGTATGTATATTTATGTTTTTCATATTATTATTATTTTTATGTATCTACACCACCGACCGTAGTTTATATGTCATAATTCTGTCCATACAAAGGTTGTCTGGAAGAAATCGCTTTAGGCGATAAGGCCGCCCATTATACTACCGTTTTTTTAATATTATTGTTTTTTTAAGTTTGCCTGTTTTGGTGTATAATAAAGTTATATTGTATTGTGTTGTATTGTATTATTTATTTATTTATTGGGACATAAAACGGTCAGGCCAATAACATTAAAATCTCACAATTATATTTAAACAAAACAAAAAAAAAAATAGAAATATATTATCTACAAACTAACCAGTCAAAGTAAAAAGAAAAACATATTAAAAGTATAAAACAAAAATTAAATTATTACAAATGTCCGAAATAACATAAGAAGGGGAAATAATAATAATAATATAAGTATTAAACTAAATGTCATCATCAACATCATCATCCACAGCCTTCCTTATCCCACTGCTGGGTATAGGCCTCTCTCTTGCTGTGCCAATCTAGTCCAGGTTCGACCCGTCATAATATGCACGAAATACGAACCGCGACAAAATCTTCTGTATTCTTTATTTCGTGCGCGAATATTTCTTTATCAAGTGAGTTGAGACAAACGCCTAGTCAAGTTTAGTAAGTTCAGGGACCCTATTCGGAGAAATGACATTTTATCTCGGTCACTGTCTCTCTAATTTAGAATTTAATAGGAGTGAGAGTGACCGAGATAAAATGTCATATCTCCCTGTAAGTTTATCAAGTGAGTTGAGACAAACGCCTAAACTGTCAACTGTTTACCATAAAAATAATAATATTTTAAATTTTAAAAAATATGTTCGTAAAGTAGATAGATAGATAACTCTGTATTGTTCATACCAGAAATTTCATACATAATAAAAAAACTATTAAATAAATAAAAAAAAGTAAGTTCGGGTAGATGGCCCTGTTGAGAGTAGGATGGTGTCAAGAATGTTTATGCCGCCTGAAGGCATTTGACATGGCTGAATCGGGACCTACAATTTTTTAATTCCAGTTTCCCCCCGCATTTAAATTTGGGGACAGTCAGGAATTTTTATTCCTTTTTGTCCCCTCGTGGGTCAGCATGAGGGGACAATTAGGAACAACAAATTTAACATGTCATCAGACCCACGGTGGCGCGTATTTGTAAATGCCACTCGCGGTCATCCATCCGAAGAATGGTCGTATCATCGATCGTGGAACACCGATAGTCGAGCTACAATTTGAGTTATAAGTTATGTTTTTTTTCTCTCTTAAATTTTGGCTTCACACGTTGTGTATTTAGCCAGTGTCAAGTTTTGTAATATTTGAAGTGAAGTAAAGTATTTTACAATTAAAACAAGTCTCAGTAATAGTTTAAGTCAAGTAAAGTAAGTCACGGTCAAGTCCAAGTCACACCCCAGTAAAGTGGTGGAGACTTTACTAAAGGTTTCTATGGAGTTTTGGAAACAACACGAAAATTCACGTTACACGACATTATACTATTCACCAACACTCATGCACGTTCACGAACACTTAATGAATAAAAATCCACAATTTTTACACATTAACACTCAATATAACACAAGTTTTGGAAAATAATATAATGACGCGACATGACTTCTTCACGTTCCCGCCAAAACTCAAGTTACGGTTGTTTATAAGGAATAGGTACTTTTTTTACCTTAAGGCTGGGTGCACCATAATCCAAGTTAAACTTACTGTTTACAGTTAAATTAACTATAACATTAACCATGAAGTTTAGCCAGCATTTATTATCCGTTATTTTGACCATAGTTAAAATAGTGCAACACATTTTTTTGCTCAACAGGAGTTTTATATTTAACTGCAGTTATTACTATAGTTTAAAGTTAACCTAGATGGTGTAACCCGGCCTAAATATAGCTACCACGTCATACCTGTCACGTCACACGGTAGATAAGTATCTACGGTCACGAAGTCGACTACCACAAACAGCTTTTAATCACAATGCATGAATATTTAAGGGCCCGCTCCCCTGGTTCACGCTATCTCGTTCGCACTTTTTCTCAAAAAATATTACTGAGTGGAAATTAAAAAAGATATCAAAATCCAATGTTATAGCAATTTTTACCTAAAAATCTTAGATTTTGAAGGAAAATATTTTTTCCGTTTTTTTTCCCTAAAAAACAATAACATGAAAATTTATATAAAACAAATAGCTGAATTAGAGAACGAGCCCTTAACTTTGCTACGCGAGTGAATAAATTTGGCCACAATGACACTGACTGACCACGTTGTATTCACACACATTAGTCTTTTAGATGCCGGGAGCGGACCACGCTCGGGCAAATAAATATGCGCGAAATTACCGTAATAATATTTTTAACTTCGTCCGCACTATCTACAAGCGTCAGTATCGTAGAGCGGTGTTCTAAAGAAGTTGTAGTGAGTGATGTGAAACTTTTTCAAAACGAAACCGCATTGCAAAACGTTGCAAATGTTAGCATTTATAGCTCAAGTGACTTAACTTTTTCGAACTGTACTTGCGGCGTGAAGAATTGCTTCCGAAAATGCTGTCCAGTCGGTTCCTACGTCGAATTACCTTCGAAAAAGTGTATTATGGATCCCGGGAAAGACTTGTTGCTCAATGATGGGGTTTATTTGCATTATCAAAATACCTTCAAGAGAACTGTGGACATCCGATCTTACTCTGCTTTCGTCTATGGCAAACCGTGCGAGTTTGTGTATTTTGAAGACTACAATTGGTATTTACAAGAGGTAAGTGATGAAAATAATTGACCGAGCGAAGCGAAGGTCTCAGAGCTTACTGGGACTAATCGGCATTTGTATGTATGTTTGTATGTTTATGTGTATATTTGTCCGATGATAACTTGCGAACCGTTGATCCGATCTTCATCAAATTTTGTAGGCAAGTAGTTAATTTCAATACAAATTTTGTGTTCGAATATGAGCTGAATCGGTCCAAGGGTTGTGAAGATATAGGCGTCGCGAGGTCTCTCTTCGCCGCGAACTACTATAGTACTTGAGAGATTCAAAAGCATGGTGAAAGGGGGACGACGCAACTCAGATGTTGCGAAATTTGCGACAGGCGAGTTTGTAGTCAACGCAGACAAACTCGATAAAAAATGTTTTTAGGGTTCCGTACCTCAAAAGGAAAATGGAACCCTTATAGGATCACTTCGATGGCGTCTGTCAAGACCCTTTATGTCAGCAACCCGTGGAGCTATCAAGTTTAAATTAATATCAAATACGTCGGGGTCGCCGGTCACATAAAGCTGTAAAAAATCAAGCTTGGTGCGTTCCCCAAACTTTGGTGCGTTTCTGTAGGTCATTGACATTTTCGACTAATGAAGTCGACTAATGACATTTTTTTTTCTATTCTTTTTTTGTTTTTCGTTGTGTATTTAGCCAGTGTCAAGTTTTGTAATATTTGAAGTGAAGTAAAGTATTTCACGATTAAAACAAGTCTCAGTCATAGTCTAAGTCAAGCAAAGTAAGTCACGGTCAAGTCCAAGTCATACCCCAGTAAAGCGGTGGAGACTTTACCAAAGGTTAGTTTTGGAAACAACACTAAAAGTCACGTTTCACGACATTATACTATTCACCAACACTTGTGCACGGTTATGAAAACTAACATAATGAATAAAAATCCACCATTTTTACACATTAACACTCGAAATAACAAATTTTAGAAAATAATATAATGACGCAACATGACTTCTTCACGTTCCCGCCAAAACTCCAACTAATGACTTTTTGGCTGCAGTTCTTTACCATTACAATGCGATATTTTGACATTCACTTAGCCTAACTCCTCACTTGTGCGTTCACTTAGCTTGCAGAATGGAACGGCCGATAAATTTTGCCAGTTTATTCGTATTAATAAGTTATATTCTCTTTGTTAATAAGTACTTACTGTTCTAATACGAGTGGGTGTATGTAACACTTAGATAACTAATAAAATTAATTGTCCTTGACAGTTATCCGTATGCAATGGATAAAAATGCGGATAATGTGATCACAACAGGATGCAAGGAGGTCACTAAAGGTCACTACATTTTATTTTAAAATATATTCCTCGACAACAATTATAATATTTTTGTATATTGCATTTGTCGACAACAATTATACACGAATGATTATTTAAAGGAGGATAACCTGATACCTAGGAGTAAACATTATTACCCCAATACATAGTCGTAGCTATGTACTACTAATACCAAACTTTATTTATTTATTAATTTAGTCACTACTAGTAGTTAGTGCCGAACTGAGACCTCGCGATCCCTATATCTTCACAACCCCTGGAACGATTCAGCTCATATTCGAAATTGTATTGAAATGAACTACTTGCCTACAAAATTTCATGAAGATCGGATCAACCGTTCGCAAGTTATCATCGGACAAATAACACACAAACATACAAACATACATACAAATGCCGATTTCTCCCAGTAAACTCTAAGACCTTCGCTTCGCTCGGTCAATTAAAATTAAGTAAGATAAATTTATCTTTACCAATTTGGTACGAAAAAAATGGCCGAAAGGTGCTCAGTCACCGCGAATATTCGCTACGTAGGCTTAGAACTTAGAACAAACGAGCGAATGCTCATCCCACCCCCACTACATCAAATTCTTAGCATTCTTTCCTAGTTAGTAGACAATTTTTTTTTGTTCTATCTTCGTTCGCGGTGATTTTTGGAACATTCTAGAAAAGTTCCAAGAATGCTCGCCCGCTTGATGTAAACGGAGTACGAGCATGCGAACATCTGCCTAGAGCGTTCCTTCGTGTTCAGACTCGACGAAAATAATGAATGAACAATCAACCATGAAACGAACAAAATGAATGAACTCATGTGGCTGATCTAAGCATCTCTATATAGAGCATGTGCAAGAAGCCCATAACCCAGAGGTCTTGGATCGGAACCACGCTACCTCCTGCTACCTCCTGACATTGTTTTATATTGTATTAGGTGCGAATCTTACATCAATCTAACGATCTTACATTTAATGTTCCTATTTGTATTTATATAATTATATTATATAAAGTTAAATTTTTATAGATAAGATTAGAATAAGAATTGAATATGTAACAATGATGTAAAATTTTAATTTTAATACTAATTAGATTTTGAATGTTATTTAGGAGATGGAATAAATGGGCTTTATTTTATTATTATTATAGGTGCGCCCCGCAGTTTCACCCGCTATTCTACAGAATCCAAATATTTTTCCGGGATAGAAAGTGGCCTATGTGTTAATCTAGAGTGTAAGCTACCTGCATACCAAATTTCATTCAAATCTGTTCACCGTTACAGAGTTGATAGGGAACAAACACACTTACATACTTACCTACTTACACACAAACTTTCGCATTTATAATATTAGTGTGATTTTGTATTTGTACCTGACATTAATGATAACTTTTTTTTTTGTACTGTGTAATTTTTAATTTATAATCTGTAATGACTGTGTATTTTAATTCTATTATCAGTGGCAATTTAGACGTTTTTGATAAGCTAATGTAATTGTTTGAACCATGTTAGTTAAAAAATAAATAAATAAATTGCTCGATATTATTATTTTGGTGTAAATGATGAAAACGATTTATATCGTTCACACCAAACAATCAACAAAAAACGACGCTCTGTGTTCTTCTTCTAGCTCTAATTCTATTTTAGTTTGGTATAAACCCACCTTAACATTCAGATTCGAGACTTACACCAGTAATGGAGGCGAACCGAGCATTACAGCTCGCAACCTGAATTACAGCGCGTGTAGTTACATCAGCGAAGGAAGCGAACCGAGCAGAATCGAATCGTGGATTGTTACATTATTTTAACGTAATGCTACTGGTGAGGGAGCCCTATGTTATTTTACATGTAACGTATTTCTCAGAAACGAATCTTGTGACAACAGGATAATGTTCGCGGTGAAGGAGCACCTAATGCAATCTGCAAGTCATACAAACATCGTATTCATAGTTAATTTTATTAAGCGTTTTGACACCACGCCAAAAAACACTCTTTTGAATCCGTTTCTTCTAGATTTCTTGTAAATTGCCTATCCCAAAATAAATACAGTCGTTTTCTGGGTAAATTATTTACGTATTGTACAAGCTATAAGGCGATTCTCACACTGCTCCGCGCCAAGCGGCGCTGCGCGCGCAGGGTTGTCATCTCCAAAAAATTGGCAACCAGGACAAGACGCGTGAAAACCCCGGATTTTCGAGCTTAGAACCTGGACATGTCAACAGGTTTTTTTAAACACATTTAACGGTTCGTCGGTTGATCGCGGCGTGCGGGCGGCCAAAGACTTTATATTTTTAAACTACAAATGAAGCCCCGCCCGGACGCTCCCCGGTTGCCTTCTAAACTAGTACAAATTCGGGGAAACCCAGACGGATGGCAACCCTATGCGCGCGGGACCGCGAATTATCTCAGTTTGTATAGAAAACGCGCAGTACCTACAGCACACTGAAAACGCCTCTCCGCGCCTCCCGCGACCCGTCGCGTGGCCGGGAGCAGTGTGAAAACCGCCTAAACTAGTTTTTTTCAGGATTATCAACTTTGCAGTTGCCCTTAACCTACAAAACGCTGTTGTTTATATCTAGCACCTTGGATCAGAAAAAAGGGAGATGTGTCTTGTTTGTGTTTGAATATCCCCACGTTTCTCCTACGTACCTTTTTAATGCTGCGACCATTTACTTGACGAGTGACGAGAGAAGTAGGCATTGTCGTAGTATGGACACTCTAGTCGTCCTGCCGCTCATCATGACCCGCGACTTGCTCGCCGCTCCCATTTTTTTCCGGTTTGGCGCGAGTCATAAAGTACGGATGAGATAAAGGTAGAACGATGGCAAGGCCATAGGCATCAAAGGGATGAATATCGCGAGGAGAGATACGATTAGAGCAATGTGTAGCCACCTCGCGATTATTCGCGGCAACGCTAGGAGCAGCGCGAGGAGCGTAGTGTGGCTGAAGGGGTAGAATAAACAATAAAATTTTAGTACTTACCGACGTGTGAAACGAGATGCCATCTTTCAAGTAATTTACGAACAGCGAGGCACATTGTCAGTAATCGGAAGAAGCGTAGCCGTCTAAAAATGAAGCCATATAGCCTGTTTTAGGCCAAATGCGTTCGCACCTGCCACGCCCCCTTGCCACATCTCCTTTGTTTTCTGATTTGAGGTTATCACAGACACTTATGATATACCTAACGATATTTTTCTTGCTGAGCTATGAGCGGAGAAGTAGAATATAGACCAATATAATTATACGAAACTAGTTGATGCCCGCGACTTCGTACGCAGTGCTTCTCGGCAGTTTTTTTTATTTGCGAGGGGGATATCTTCACAAGATGCCCGACTGCTTTGGGGTGCAGCCGGGATATGTGGCCTTATACCCACTAAAACCACCCCGGTGGCTACCTTGGTGCTTGACCGAGGGCTCCAGGAACTCCAAGGGAACGCACCGGAGCCCTCAGCACCACGCTTCATCTCCTCTCGGGACAGCTAGCAGCTGTCGTGAGACGCCTACAACAGCGTCCGCCACTCGACGCTGTCATCCTACCCGGGCTCGCCGGAACGGCTCTACACTAGAATACGGCTCTACCAATGCCGTCTTCTAGTGCCCCGGCATCAGGGAAAGGTTTTTTATAATTTACGGCTCATTGAATGGCTAGGCGTTTGACCACAACTCATCTTCGGCGATCACTGAGCTTTATCTGTACAAAACTTACGAACGCTTGTTATTGGAATTATTTTTGTACGCCTACATTTAATTTAAAAGCAACGTACACAGTTCGTTTGCAAGTCTCGAAGCAAAAGGCTCCTAATAATTCCAATCTGTAGGGTGACCATCACCCGCGTGTTTTTTAAGTAAACGTAATTCTAAAACCACACTAAATCTAGGAAAAGTATACCACAAAATATAAGTAGCAGTGATTTAATTTTAAGTGCTATTTATTATTAAATTGTTTTGTTACCTTTTTATAATATATTACTATCTTTTTGATTTTTTATCTATTCACAGATAAATATTACGCTACGTCGTATATTTATATGGGTCTAACAGAATGCTTAGGACTAATACAAATTGAATTATCCGAGATTTATTTTTATTCGTAGAGATATATTTTTTAAATTTAATATAATTAAACACGTGACCAAAATGCTGGCCTCTATTTCGCCCAAAGGCTGAGTATTGCAATACAACGTGGTAATGGGGCCTGCATTTTGGGAACAATTCCCACTGATATTTTGTTTATTATTACTATGTAATTTTAAGCCCTCAAATTAAATAAATATCCTAACTAATACTAAAAAAAAAAAAAAAAAATATATATAATAATACTATGAATAGTAAATAATAAATATTATAAAAAACCTATTAAAAAATCAGTGTCATCGGCTGCAGAGCAGGGCCCAAGCCACCGGGGCTAGCGGTTAGGCCTCCTTACAATGGGCGCATCCACCTTTTCAACAATCACTGCCATTGGAATCTGGCCCTTGATCATAGCCTCTTGAGATGTTGGTCGTGGCTCTTGGCTATTTTTTTGAATGTTACTAAAATTTTATTTGCATACTTGGCCCGAGGGTCCTGGTAGGTACCTGAACCCGCTTGGTTCAAATTACTCGAGCCGAACAAATGATTCATGGTAGAGAATATTCATCGTTGCAATTAGGTCATTGGGTACATAAAGAATAAATCTGCGTCATATACTGTTCGGTTACTAGACGATTGTTGATGCAGGTATTAGCACCCCCGCGTATATTTAGAATTAGAATTTCGTTATTTGAACAATTTTTATTATGGGAAAACCCCGAACTCGCAAAACAAAACATAACACACATAGCTGTTACATAGACAAAAACCCCGACTGCAAAACGTAGCCTTTGCCATTTCCAGACATAAAGAGGAATCCAAAGACACCGCACTCGTCAAAATCGAACAAGCCGTTTAGTCAATTTATTTATGTTTGTCATTTCAGCATTGTTTTCCACAGTAAAACTTGTTTATAATGATGAGCACAATGATATCCTACTCTGTATCCGTTGTCTAACTGAGCAAAATTATACGTGTAGAATTTTGTCGAAAGATAGATCTTTTTTTTATTTCCGCTCTTTAATTTTTATACTAAAAATGTTGATAGTGCAAGCGAGATAGCAAGAATAAGGGAAGCAGCTCAAAGTTCAACATAGGCCTCCACCTTTGACAACCCCACACCGACCGAAAAGTTGCCACTTTCTCTCACCGGTTGTCCGCGACTTTTACAATGTCGTCGGTCTATCTTGGAGGGTCCGGGGAAAGTTCATTACTGCAATGTATAAGCCAATCCAATACTTGCCGCATATTTTCATTAAGCCGTCAACCGGTTAAAACTTCACGCATCGTTAACGCTACAGCATCGTTGTCATCGTGGAATCACTATTAGGTCAAATAATTTACGAAGTTATGTCTGGATCGTTTGAGTTGATTATACAACCGCAACACTTCAAAGTGATTACAATTCGAGACGTAAACGAGTACTATTGTCATATTTGCAATAGGCATGACAACTGAATATTTTTTATTGCTTCGTGAAAAAGCTGTCTATAAAAAAAAGCCCAACGATTTTTTTATCTATATTTTTTTATCTATATTACATATATTTATTTATCTATATTTTTTATCTATATTTTATTTATATTTTTTACACAAGTTTAATTAATCTTTCTTTTACTGCTAGACAGAGAGCGCACTATATTGAACTATGACGTCACGGTTCATGTGCGCCTAAAGGCACATGTAATATCTGTGATCTAAAGGATGTCTAAAAGGTAAACGCTCACTTGTCCGCTCCACACGCGCCGTACGCGCAGCATTCACTGTACTTCGTACTTATTGAGATGTGATAAATTGGCATAGTCTTACTAAATGTAGGTTTTACCTGTAATTATAATTTACAGTATCTAACTACCTGCTGACAAAACGAGGCGACGATCGCGATAACTCACAGAAGATAAAAAAAAATACTTCTAGATTTCTCTTTTCTGTGCGATTACTAGTAGGTATATAATAGTCCTCCGCGAAGTTTTGGCGATATTTGATATTTGAAATTGTATAGCTGTCATTCTGCTTCTCGTGCTTGCGATAGAGAGAGGTAGTGAATTTTCCTAACTTTTTGATGCGTTTCGGGGTAGTCTGTTATCACCCCCTAAATCTTAACAACAATCTTTGTTTTTGGTGTCAATGGCTTGGATAAACAATAATCTATGCCGCTATGTTTTGACTTTTCAAAAAATGTCTATGGTATTCTAGTACTCTAGGTCTAACTACTACCTACTAACTACTTTTCTAGGTCGCATTTTCGACGCAAAAAAAAGTCTTCTTAGGCCTATAACAACGAAGATATTGCAAAATTAAAAAATATTAAATATAAAAGCATAGTTTTTCACGGTGTAGATAACATTAAAAAAAAACATCGAAATCGGATAACTTTATGGGTGGGTATTAGACTACGCTTTTTGTATGGACGAGACAGCCGTATACTCTATTCCTAGTAGCAGATAGTTAGTTCTCTTAATTATTATTTTATCATTGTAATTATATACAAGTCATAACTAATTATATACTGATCATATTTAATAGTAGAGAACCTTACGCCACGACCAACCTCTGCGAGGTTTTACAGTGCTAATTAACGAGAAAAATTAATAAATAAATAATAAATAGGTCGTTAGAATGTTAAACTTGTTACTTTGTCGAATAAGTCGACTAGTAGTTTGGTCTTAGATCAATAATCCTGTCAAATGCGGTAAATTATCAGCCATGGTAACCCTACTCGAAGATCCAAGCATGTTACTATGTCATAGCTGAGAATCGAGAACTAGTCTCAAGTCTAATTAGACAGAATAATTTGTGGTTGTGCCGATTACTTGCAACACTAAAGGCATCCTATAAACAGAACGCGTGTCAACGGGGTGGTAGATTGAACGCGTGTCTGCGCGTTTACTAATTCAAAAAACCAACGAATATGCTTAATCTTTTTTTAGGGTTTACTTGGTGGCGGCGGGAACCAAATTGTACAGCTCGGCACCCGCGCCTATCTTTGGCGCAGACAAAGCTATCTCTTTCACACATTTGCAACATTTTTGAAGATAAAAAAAGAGAAAAACTAAAAAAATGACAGATATCTTCAGAATGGAAAGTAGGAAGTTAAAGTGTTGTTTTTCCTCAAAATAATATTATCATGTTTTTTTTTTGTTATAAATTGGTAATGGTATTCAAAAGAAATTTAACGACCAATTTTTAAAATATTGCTCTCTGTGATTTTTATATTAAAAAAAAGTTTATAAAATGAGAACAACTTATGAAGAGTGAAAGCAGGCCCATATAATGGTTCATACAGTTCCATGTTTTCCATAATTTTAAATATATAAAATCATTTAAATTTGCTTCGTCATATCGCTTAACTATCATAATCGAGATTATCTTGGCGCCACATGTGAAAAACATATCATAGAGGAGTTCCGGCGGCCATTTGTGGTCTTCTCCAACAGTTCCACTTCACCAAATGACACTTTCTAAACGAAAATACCAAAATCGCTATATGTATGCCTATAACATTTGAGAAGCTCCCTCAATTCCTCGACGATCCTTTTACCAAAACTGGATTTTAATAAAAATGGGACCAATCTGAAAGTATCTCCTTTGAAATAAAAAAAGATTTTTCCAAATCGGCTTATAAATGACGGAGTTCTGAGTTAACAAATATAAAAGAAAAAAACAATCGAATTGAGACCTCTTTTTTTTTTAAGTCTTTTAAAAACGCGCCGGCCCGCGGGCATGTAGCGCCACTGTTGACGTTTTCGATTTGTAGAACCCCTTATTGGCTAAAATTTAACTCACGTTGCGGTTGCGAACTGGTTTTTTTGTAACCATGCATGTATAAAAATAAAATTTACATATGTATAGGTATTTTTTAACAGTTTCATCACGTCCCCAATTTCCCGTTTCAATTTTGTACATTATCGAGTTTGGTGGCTTGTGGTTAACCTTTGTTGGACGAGGGCCAAAATAACTATAATACCTAATTCTGCTTAGTTTTATCAATGATAAATCATCATCAACATCATCATCATCAGCCATAAGACGTCCACTGCTGAAGATAGGCCTCCCCCTAGCGCCACACCGACCGACAACGGGCCACTTGCATCCACCGGTTGCCCGCGACTTTCACAATGTCGTCAGTCCACCTAGTGGTATGATAAATATATAAAATAAAATAAAGTTTTGTACTAACGTATGTTTTTGGAATAAAAAAAAACAAGTAATACTAATAAAAGAAAAAATACCCTACTGAAAAATGTAGACTATGTTACTCAAGACTTCACCTCACTCGTCAACTCAACTCATCGTCGTTTAGGCTACAGGAGATAATATAGGAACACAGAAACATACTTCATACATACATACACCCCAAAAACAAAAACAAAACCACTCCTTCGCTTTTTGGCAGATTTATTTACGTATATAGGTAAGTATGTACCAAAACGCCAAAACTGATAATGTGTCGGTGCGTCCAACCCCATGTGTAAATAATACTTACTATTACTACTCCCATCTCCGCCAATTTATAGTCGCCAGCAACGTAGCAGTACGGCTAGCAGTACTCCCGTGCCAAAGCGACTCAGTTGCCACAGCTCGCTGCGTAAACCGACAACGCGTACTACCTATCCAGTCCCGTCGCATGGCCTGTTTGTAGTAACCCTATAAATCGCTCGAGTGCCGCTGACGCCACGAATTTGAAATGAACAATTTGTATGGAGTGTCACGGGTGTGCCCCGAGTATTTTTTAAAACAAAAAAAAAACGTTTCTTAAACTTTTTTTCTAAACTTCAAATTGCTTGTCACCCTTCAGAGCAAAGTAACACGTTTCCGCCTAGCCCTTGAAAATTAGGGTTATTAAATGGGCCATTAATGTTCTATTATTAAATGACCAGCACGTTAGATATACCGCTACCATGTCAGTTATTTCTAAGATCTCAGCCTTGATACACGTGTATCAAATCCGGGGAATCTTTGAGAGCGCGATGTGAATATAAACTGGTCATTTTAAATCCGCACATGCAACTACATATTATTATCGTCATTCAATTATTATTTATACAATTTTTGTATAATTCCTAACATTCATCATCATGTCCATAATATTTCCTTAAATATAATTAATAAAATTTCAGTTCCTTTCATCGTGATCAACATAGTGGACATTCTCCACGTAGCGCTTTGATTCCATATTTATTTTACGCGCAGCGAGGACATGGACCTCTTTACCGGAGTCTGTGTTCTGAAAAGTATAATTTCGGTGTCTTTAAATCTAGAATTATAAACTGGTTCTAGGTAAGCGTGCTCCATCCTCGACTACCTAAAGGCTTACCATCAGGAAGAATGTAAACCTTCAGTAAAGAAATAAAAATATTTTGTTTTATTAGAATGGGAATACTCACGTTAAATTGAGTCGGTTATCCCAACTATAGTTACCATAGTCTAGTAGTGTAGTTTAGTGATTATAGACGGAATAACCGACTATAGTCACTATTTTTATATTATTTAACGTGAGTATTCCCGTTTCATTCCCGTATCCCTGTATTTTTATTTACTATGAAAACTGACGTGGTTTTGATTAATAAAAAGAATATAAAAAAACTGTCGTCAAATCTTTATTATATATATTATTACCTAAATTACTTCTTCTTCTTGGGCCCATTCTATATACACGTTATCATTAATACAAACACGAATCGCGTTATCTATCAATATCCACATACCTTAGTCCTCTTCCTATCCATGTTAATTGTAATTTGATAGATTAATAATCGATTGAATTGAAACTACCATTATTCTCACATCAGCAGTTCGTACAAGAATTCAAAAGAATTCTTAGCTATAGATTTTGTCAAATTTACCTTGTATGCACTATTTCATTAGAATCAGAATGCTCGAGCAGTCTAATTTCTGAAATAGATTTTATTAATAGAATTTTTCACATCACACTATAAATAACGTTCCCTATAAATATCATGACATTCATATAGAAGGCAGACAACGATATCAAGGAAACCAGTCTGTTCGCTCACGAGTTGATCAACCTGTGTCGATCGAGGCAAAAAAGTTAAAAAGAACAAAACACAATCACGGTTGGAAATAAACAATTTTTCCTAAGCGCGATGTTTACCTCATCATTAACTCTGACGTGCAGTCAAGCAGCTTTAATCTGTGGCTTTAATGAACACAGTAGCAAAAACAAAAGACTGAAAAACTCACCGTATTCTATTAGACCTAAGTAAATCCATAAACCTCCAAATATATATTTTTTGGTATTTTTTGGTAAACAAGAACCGGTCTGGTCTTGGTATAAAAATATCAATGTCGCCTTTAGTTGCGTGCGGTCGTGGAATTCCCTCATTGAGTAATCATCTACCGTAGACTCCTTTCATTAGCAACAACCAGTTGTACACCGTCCGCCGCGAACACCGGACACCTTTCAAAGCATGACGATCCTTGCCAACTCAGTTCGATAACTGAAAACAAACAGATAAAATGTTAACGAAAGTGATCGTTATCTTAATACTGGTATCAACAACTTCGGAACATCAGTTGTGTAAACAAAACGACACAAAAACAGTGGACATATCGAAAGGTACCCACCTATCAGATGGTGCAGTTTACTTCGCCGGTGACAGATACGATAAGACAGAATATTATGTAGATGACAGTGGATTGGAAAGAGGTTGTGTGTGCTTAAAACGACAGTGTGTGTCGAAGTGTTGTCCTTTCGGTTTTGGGTACGATGCTAAGAACAAAGCTTGTGTCAACACGACCGATGTCTTCGACCCTCCTATGTGGAACGAGTATAATCTGCTGGAGGGGCAGAAAGCGACGGAGACTTTTCATTTCCTGTTTGGGAAGACTAACTGCTCGTCGGCATTGCAAGAAGTTCGGTTGAGAGTGGGGCAGGCGACGAAGAATTATCACCTCAGAGTGGTAAGATTACTTGCGTAACTATAAATGATACCAGCACTATTCAGCATTGTTACCGTCTATTACAGAATTATCTGCGCGTTTCCTATGATTATTTTCACAACGGATGTTTCTTGTGAGACATCTATAATTTCAGGCCATTTGTTCGACTTGTTTTTGTTAACACTTGAGCGTACGAAGAAAATAATGATCCTAATAATTACCTGACCTGATCTAATGCAACATTTTGGACAAAAGTCTCGGAATAAAATTACGTGATATGTTAAATATATTAAAGAAACGGAAGCTAATTGCTATAACGGTATGGGCACAGAGAAATTATAAAATAAGAGTGCCAATAGCTCCACAAAGATGTATAACACGATCATAGGAACTGATAAGGACGTAAAAATAAATAAATAAATAAATATCTGGGACATTATTGCACACACGGTCATCTGACCCCAAACTAAGCAAAGCTTGTAATATGGCTGCCAGAGACTGATATACGTACATAGATATTTTTAAATACATACTTATATAGATATTAACACCCAGACATAGAACAAACACAGATATTCATCACATAAATGTTTGTCCTAGATGGGAATCGAACCCACGCCCCCAAGCACAGAACGTAGGTTCACTACCAACTGAGCCACCGGGGCAGTCAAGTCAAGGATGTCGCTAGTGCTTTAAACTGCGACGTTACTACCCAAACACGACGTTCTCAAGAGATGGCGCTGAAAACATATTTTTTACAATCGTATATTGCCTTAGACGAAGCATCATACTGGACAGACCCATGAGACGTTGCCGCTCCGACGTTCACATTGTCATGTTTCTCTTTTTATTTCACGGGTCGTCGCATAGAGTAAGCGAGAGAGCTATTGTAAGATTGGCAACCTCGCACTCTGTGTCCATTTTATGACCGACTAGTCGGTCACAACATTGCGACCTGTCTTACTAAAAAAGCAAATTGGATCAAAATATCGCTGTGAATACTTAATATTGTTATACATAGTGGCATTATGGCGTGTTGTGCTGTGTATTGTGCATCGAGAACAACGAAAGGGGGATCCAGAATTATCATTTCACACGTAAGTCTTTTGTAGCGTTTTTTACCTAAAATAACCAGAATCAAAGCTAAATATTCGTTTCACTTAAAGAATATACATGTTTGAAGTCGTACAACTATCACGCAGTGTTATTTAGTAATGAATTTAAGCATTAATTTAAGATAAATAAATGCATTGTTTTACGTGTTCCTGCTAGTGAAGTACCACTGCACGTTTCAAACTTTGTCGATATTTGGTCGATATTTATCTAATAATATTCTTGTAATATCCTACATATACTACATTAAGTGAAACATGAACCGTTAATTCCTTTCCGCGTTTAATCGGCTTGATACGTATTCTATCGATAATTAATTTTAATCTTTTTGAAGCTTTCGCGGCTTGAAATGTATGATAATTTGTACCAATGTTGTGTCATGGTTAAACAATTAATTAAAATAAAACATTTTGTTATAGGTTTCCAAAATGTCCGGAAATCAGAAATCAGTGGATAAAGGCTGTGAGGCGCGAAAACTGGGAGCCACCTAAATACTCTCGACTTTGTTGAAAACGTTTTGAAAAATCTAGTTTTATGACTGGGCTGTCAATTAAAAAACTAGGAAGAATAAAAGAAACTAGGAGACGGTGTAGATACTTATTAACTTTCATAGTTACTATATATACTATATATATTCGTACTATTTACATGGCAATTACGAGTTTCGATGTTCAATAAAGTACATATTTTTGCAAACATTGTGTTCTTAATTTACAAATTCTTAGTTTTGTACACTGTGTACATTTTTATCGATAGATTCTGCACTAGTTTTCACTTCCCTACTCACTAAACGTCACAACAGAAAGTGGACACGCTGCCAAAGCAATCACTCTATCCAGTGTGATACAAGATCCTTGTATATTGCAATCTAATTTGACATTTATATCAATACTATGTTTATTTATTAACCATAACTTTCTTGGGTTTTTTAGCGGTTTGAACATTAGCCGACTAAATACGTAATCGCCATCTAGTTTTATGCTCGTTTACTGGGTATACTTTTTTGTATGAGATTATCATTCTTCTCGTATATTTTTATATTTTTTAATGATTCAGTATATAATTACGAATATTTGAATTCAATTCTTTATTTGCTCTTTAATGGGTAACATAGATCTTAAATTAAGTTTGAACAGCCAATAACAACCTCAGATTATGCATGCAAATTAATTATTCTAAACTTATTTAAATACACATGTCAAACGAAATTAACTCAACAATTTAATATTGTGCGTGATAAACGTAGAACAAAAACAAAATTCTTTAATTGTAGAAAGTTTTCGCTTACTAACCACTTTGTTAGCTCCGTATATTTATTAAAAGGCAAGTCCACCAAATCATTTGGCAGGGAATTAAAAATCAGAGGGCCATGCAAATGCAGTCATTCCTGAACGATTCCATGCATTCGGCATGCTGAGACGCAAATAATTGTCTTTTCTTTTGTTAATGTAACACTAATGATTTTGTGATAAAAAATAACTAACGTTAATTGCTTTTATTAACATACATAATAGTACCTACTAGTTCCACTACGAACGTTACTTGTTTATGGAATCCTAAAATAGTATTTTAATTTGAATAGATTATGAGTAATTTTCCATACCAACCTTAGACAAAGGCTTAAAGTTTTTCCGTCTGTGTAGTGGGATCAGCCTTCCTTATTTTTCTTCTCTTCGCTATGTCACTTACACTAACCTTACACTCTTTCACGTTCTTTAGCGAATTTTTTTCTAGCCCAGTCTTGGATCTGTTAGGTTAGGTCTGTAGTGTCTGTTAGGTTAGGTCTGTCTGAAAATAGTAATATAATTTGAATAGATTGATAATATGAGTAATTTTCCATAACCACCCGAGACAAAAGTTTAAAGTTCAAATAAGATATAGTTATTTAAATTAATGTTACATTATAAAAAATGCTAATTTATGTTGTTGAGCAAGCGTGAACTTTTTGCCGAAACTCGATACTTCCTTGTTATTTGAAAGTTCGTAAGCTTTTATCTTTCCTTGGTCTGCATTTCTCCAGTCGTTTCCGGATTCCGTACCATGCTCAAGGACCAACTTGTTTTTATTTACTTATACCTATGTAGATACCTGACTTGATTGACTTTAAGCAAACAAGACAAGTGTTGCCACTAAATTACCTATTATTCCCTTTATGACAATAAACTTCTTTGTGGCATACAGTAAATAATTACAGTAGAATACAAAACTGTTTATAGTGTTCGCTTCGCTTTGCTTCAAACAATCTCAAAATGCGATAGCAGAGCTTTATTTTTTTTTAACGCCAGATTCAATCAAAAAGACCACAACTATATATTCTATATATGCTATTATCATAGATGAACTTATTTTAGATGATCGTTCGCGTGGACCTACAAAAAAAATGCTTTTTTCCGACCCACGCAAAAGTTCAGCTTGACCAGTTCAGCCGTTTAGCCGTGAAAAACGTGACAAACAAGCATACAGAGAGACAGAGAGACAGAGTTACTTTCGAATTTATTATATTATTTAGGATACTTAATAATTAAAAAAACAAAAACAGAATACAAAACGTAGCCTAATGATCCTTTGCAGGTTGGTAAAGTCAGTCTCTTTCAGATTTACCTACAATTATAAATTTATTATATAATATTAGAGTTTATATGATATCCTGACCATTATTTCGTGTTTTATTGGCTTCGATTATTTTTGTTTTTATAATGATAGATGAAATTATCGACCTTGACGGTCACTGCCGAGTGATGACGAGAAGGTCTTCCAAAGCAGCAGGCAACGGGCCATAAAGGCCAAACTGATGATCATTGTTATTTGTTATAATTACTTATTGTTTTTAGTACGCACAATGGTTACAAAATAGACCTAGAACGCGTATCGCAATAAAATTATATACGCCGTTTTTGTTCTCAACTGAAGTACAAACCTAGTTCTAGATGTAGTAAAACAAGGTAAATCATAGTTCCATTCCATCAGTAAGATCATGGATGACATTTAAATATCGAACAATTTAGAAATTTAATTTAATTTATTATTTTAAATTAGTATTCACAGAATATTTACCACGATTTCTATTTTTGTTGTGTTCCCGATATTTCGGCACGCCATGTTCAAGTGTAGACGTAGACGACGAAATGCACGTGGATGATAAAAAGTTCGAAATTTAGGAGCAGACAAACCGATCTGCCCCCTTTCTCAGTCTTTTGCTAAGGGTACCACTGGTACTAGAACTCGATTGTATGTCCCGACAATACACACTCATGGTATCACTACGCTTTGTATTTTGGTCACATTTAATTAAATAAATAAAAAAATAAAAATAATGTAATAATGTCTAATGTAGTAAACCACCACGAAAATCTAAAACAGTGTTGAACAATTTTTGTACTCGTATTGTTTAAACAAGATTACAAGAAATCCGTGGAAAAAATTAATCAATTTGTCAACTCATCTCGCGGGTACAGTTTGAGGCGGGTCCAGTTGATGTCAGAGCCTAATTACCAATTTATTATGCAAGACGTGTCCGGTTTTGCCGTCTATATCATGATCGTAATGGAAATAGATAATAGGTGGTAATAACGATGAATAAGTAATATATCAATTACAACGTATCTCAGAAAGGTGCAACAATATTGAAAGGTATGTATCCATTCATTATTATGAATAATATTATTATGGGACTGTTCCAAACATTTTGTCGAGTGTCATTGACATTTTTCTATGGAACTGCTGATTATGATGATTTCCCCCATGATTTCAGGGTTGGTCCCATAGTAAAAGTTGTTCATAATGAGTACATACATACCTTCCAATATTGTTGCACATTTCATTACCAAGCCTAAAAGAACAAGCCCGTTTTTAGGAATCAACGCAAATATGATGTTTATGATAGACACGAGAAATTTGAACCCAATATTCCTCAAATGGTCTAAGTGAACATAAGAATAGATTTTGCGAAATACAAACTTTTTTCATGCTAAACATGAAAAATAAATTTCAGGATTTTTCGAAAATAAAACCTAAAAAGAGGTGAAATGGGGTGTTTCATTTACTATGGCCTCTGCGAGCGAAGCCGTGCGGGCAAACTAGTAGTCGATATATCCATATCTACCATTCATGTACTGGAATAAGTCTGTTTTCGTAATGTATGCAATGATAGTAAAATATTATTGAAAGTATATTTCTGGAAATATTTGTCCGACGATAATTCACGAACCGGGAATTTCAATTTTCATTACAATACAATTTATAAGGTCAAATTATTTATGAGCGAAATCGGTCCAGGACCTATTCGGAGATATGACATCTTCTGCCTCACAACTGAATGATAGACAACGTACGGCCTAAGCTGCTGAGTCTAGAAGGGTGAAATTTTGTGCAGGAATTCCATACATAACGTAGGCAAATATTTTTACAAACGCATCCTCTATAAGGTTAAATACGGAATGCAAGTTTGTGTACAAGTTCATTTTTTTTTTTTTAACTTTGAATTTGCTTTAGGTCGAGCTCGGTCCCGAGCCCAAAACCCATACAGACTAGCTAGTTATTAAAACAAAAACAAAAACTGTATAGCGTTATGATATTCCGGATACGAAGAAGAATCTAGATTCTTGATATCCGACACAGCATTTGAAATAAAAAAAATACTAAGCTCCTTCTGAGCGTCATTTGTCGAGTCAAATTTTTTACACCAACTAGAATAGAATAGGATAGACTAAAATTTATTCGACATAATAACTACATACATAATGTAAAGTAACATATTTCAATTACATTAGTTAGGCGTAAAAACATCAAGAGATAACAAATAGAAAATAAAGATAATTATAACAATAATAATGTCGAAAAGTAACCTTCTCAGCATAAATGCTGAGGGTGTCGGACACTCAGCGCTGATTAATATAACACTAATATATATATATATATATATATATATATATTCAACTAATATATAACACTGAAACCTGAACCGTACGTATCTTGTACCTATAACATAATTTTCTATAAAAAGTCTTTGAAGGGCTGCCGTTGTAGTATACTTACCTAACATGAATCATAAGAATGAAAAGAATCTATGTTAGGATTCTCATGAGGAAGCTATAATTTTCACATAAGCCGTGCGTAGGTAAATCTGATTCAGAGTAAATGTTAATTACCCGATTTGACCTACTAATTATTATTACTGTTTCATTTGTTGTTCTCATATTCTTCGTAGGTGCTAAGGAGTCATACGAGTAGTTTTGCTAATTTAAGTATTGTCTGAATACTCATTGCCAGGGGCGCTAGTCTCGACTTTTCGCTACAGCACTTTGCGACCGAATTCGGTCGCTATGACGCAAAAATTCGACAACGAACACGAATTGTTAGCGAAATAACGCAAACATAGCGTTGAATTTTGCGTCATAGCGACCGACTTCGACAACAAACACTAATTGTTCTGAAAAAACGCAAAAATAGCGTTGAATTTTGCGTCATAGCGACCGAATTCGGTCGCAAAGTGCATACCGAAAAGTCGAGACTAGCGGCCCTGAATGAGGCGTTTTCCAAAAAAAAAGAAATCCTGGTAATAAAAGTACCCAATAGATGGCGTTAGATGTACCTTGAGGTTTTTCTGTCACTGTCAAGACATGAAAGACAAAAAAATGTAGTATGCCTTTTTTTTTCTCGTGTTTTTGGCTCCACATGTGTATTTAGACAATTTCAAGTAATGTAACTATGTATTTGACTTCATTTGAAATGTAACAATAGTTGACACTGGCTAAATACACAACGTCTGGAGCCAAAATTTACGATTTAAAAAATAAACATACAATATTTCGACAGAAATGACAATGACTGGTAAAACGGTAGGTCTATTACGCCATCTAGTAAGTATTTTAGAACTATATTTTTTTTTTGGAAAACGCCTCATTGTCTGAAGCTTTATTGCTTTGTTTTAGTCCCTATTCATTCCCAACCTTTTGCTTTTATTCGATCTATATCTCTAAGATTAGTCATTAAGCCACAGAATAAAGTAACATTACAAGCATGAATCTGTAAGGGGAAAAAGTAAAGAAAGAAGCAAAAAGATCACGGCGGCGGTGACGTTTCCCAAAAATAAATTTATTTCTTGAACCAGAAGTGGTCAATTTCCGATGCCGATTGAATCACTTTGCTACTAGGTACAAGGTGTAACAAAATATTGTTAAACCTAAAACTTGACTACATCATTACGTCATGGCGCATTTTTGCAAACAATAATATAATTATATTTTTGATATGGGCCCTAGGCTCCTATTCAGAGATATGACATATTGATTTCGATTTCGAGATTCCGTTCTCGACTGTCTTTCGTCTCGATTGCCTCCGACCACTCGATGTATCTCGCACGCTAGCCATCGTGAATATCTCGAAATATAGCGTTGACAATAAGAAATCTCGAAGTTCGACTTGTATTTCATTTCCAGACGAGATTGAATCTCAGTTTTTGAGAATAGGGAATAGGGGAAATCCTGAATGCCTGAAGTCCTTTCATTTGATACCCATTACGGCATAATAAAAAAAAGAAGATTTTATAGTTCATGAATTTATTTTTTCTAGAGAGCACCATTATTCAATTTAATGTGACGTTGCATAGCCTGTATACAACGTACGATCTAGACGCGTCCAACTATACCTCATTTGTCTAAGTATGAAAATTATTTTAGAAGTTATGAGGGACATCCGTACATACCGTTCAAAATCATAACCATAGAAGGCTCTAGTAAAGTTTTCACCACTTTACTGGGGCATGACTTGTACTTGACCGTGACTTGCTTTGTTCGCCTTTGACTGTGACTAAGACTTATTTGACAATATTCAACAAAACTTGAAAATATATGAGTAAACTTGACACTGGCAAATGCATAAGACGTGCGACGCCATAATCCTCTTAAGAGGAAAGAGAAAAAAAAACCCTTCTTTTTTTGTTTGGGTAATAACGTTATGAAGTAGGTACTCACTCGTGGGTGCTCGTGGCGTAGCGGATGTGCTTATCAGATAATCAAGGTACAGTACCTCCTTATACCTACTCCATGCATTCGTTACGTCATTATTCTTGATACAAAAGTACTTAGCGATTCCTTTGAATCCACATACCTTTTTGATTGAATATAATCTTATCAGTCACACCTGGTAAAATCGAATTATTTTTTCGGTCATGTATGCAACTGTACTGATGCGGCTCTGCCTCCGCTTCCGTATCCAGCAACGATGAAATAATGAAATTGAGGAACGGTTGCCGGGGTACGACCAACTCACTGTAATCAGAATCAGACTCAAATATATTTCGGGTTTCCGGGTTATTATAAAATAAAACCTGAACCAACTGTTATCCGACTCGTTTCTGTAAACGAAATGCTATGTAATTAATGTTTTTGTCTCTATTATTCTTTTGAAGATATATTGTAAAAAAGTTGCTTCGACTCTATTCTCAATATATCCCCATGAAAATTGAATTTTATTGGACGAAATTTTCTGTTTACGGCAACATTTCACACAGTATACAGGGTGTGTCGTAATGAATGCCCATCATTACGACACACCTCCAAATGTCGGTTCTGTACGAGCTAGAAACTCTTGACACGGCAGCGAAATAATAATTATGTGACACGGACAAACACACAGTAAAACGCTAAAATTACCTAATCCTCATAAACTACTACACTCTATCCTAATCACCCTTCGAGGGTAGGCCAGCAGTAGCCAAAAGTAGGAAGCTTAAATTAAGGCTCACGCAGTATAAACCTTTTTCAATTTTGGATAAAAAAAAACTCTAAAGTAAACTATATTATAATCTAACCTTAAATATACAAACTAAAACTACAAACAAAATTAAAATAAATAATAAATAAATAAAATCTAAAATATCTACAAATAATTGCCAAACTCACCCTTTTGACCGAGGTAAGCGCCAGCTCTTTGGTCACCTGTAATTTCGACTAGGCTCCTGGACAGCGGGCTTATCCTCGAACTTTGAAACGTTCGTGATTCTGATTGCGAGAGCATGCCATCTCGCTCGTACTAACTTATTCGCACTATGCGCGGTCCCGCTCGCGCAACTCTCGCTATCGCTTTCAGAGTTACGGGATAAGCCCACTGCTCCTAATTTAATAAAAGAGGATGGGCACTGTTGTATGGGCTCCGTCCTAAGTATTGTATCTATAGGAGACTAGTGTCAAATAGTGTCAATGCATTGTTCTATAGTTTCTTGTAAAATAATAGTCAATATTATACTCGTACAGCAGGGTCTGCTGTTTTCTTTACGATTCCGTCACCAAATAACGACAATATTGCTAAGCATTTCTAGCAAGTTGACGAGCCCATAATATAACCATTCTTCATATTTTATATAGTGTAATTGTTAAGAATGCAACTTTATAACAATTAAAAAATATTCATTCATTCGTTCTTTCCTTTCATTCCCAATCTTGAAGCAAATTATTCTAGAAATTCTCCAGTTCTCCAGTCCTAGTTTTAATTGTTTTATTGTTCCCAGGACGGAAAGTTATACATCGATCTGCCAAACGCCATCCCTCCATGGACGCTCCGAGGACCCGACAAGTACTGCATCGACACCTTCGTAATGGAAGATCCCTCGACTGGCGAGAGGACTTCCCGCCTTGACGCGCTCATCTGCTTCGCTGAGAAGCAAGATAAGCATCACTATGCTTTGAGCAGCACTTGTAAGTTCTATTTTTATGGTTATTATCCGCTAATTTTGATGGTTATTTATCATTCTCGTCACTAACCCTTTTGTCCACTCTTAAATATACGGGCAACTCTTTACCGAAAAAATTTACTTTTTGTTGATTTTGTGATTAAACCGCGCCTTAATTATTTGGTATCACATCAAAATATTTGTATATGTGTGTATTAAACTATTGAAGCAAAAACCGTCCTGCCTAAATACCACTGCCCTTGTACCTATAAGACATTCAATTATTCTTTATCCTAGTCTAACAATAATAAAAGTAATCGCGAGTGAAACAGGGGGAAGCAGCCAGCTTAACAATAACGACAGCTCATGGTGGTTTTCGTAGAACGAAGTCATTATTCCTAATTAATCTTCGAAGATACTCAATCTAACATATTCTCAGAAAACTGTGCCGAAACATTTTTGCGAGCATTATCAGGTTAGGTATTTATTTATCTGCCTCGACGAGCGGTGCTTCAATCACCGTTATCTGAAAGGCGTTCTGCTAAATTTAGACATCAATTGAGGATTGGAAGTTGTTCACTACATAATCATTAAAAATACGTCACTATCCGCGATTTTGTCGTGTATTCTCATCTTTATCTAACGCAATGATATGTAAAATATAATTGATCTAACGTGTTTGAAGTACTTGATCCGCTCTTGCTTATGCACGCTGATGACGTAGTCACCCAAGCACGTATCCCTAGGCCGCGTTCAGTTAGGTCGTCCGACGACGCTCCATGACATTACGGATATGCTGCAAATATCATCGAGCGTCGTCGGACGACCTTTGAACACGGCCATATAGTGCCAAATCTGTCAAATTACATATTTTATCATGCGCTTATAGGTACGTACTGTTTTTAAGATTTCATAATTTTGCTAGGCTTTTTAAAATGTACATTGACAGTATTTTTTACAGCCTATGCTAGCATACCAGTATCTGTACCACTCCTGGGTACAGGTATCCCGCAGCTCCTTTCAAGCCGTGCGATCACTCGACAGATTCGTCTAGATTTTTTAAATGTTTTGAAATATTAATAAAACTGCCGGTACGGAGTGGTAGGAAGGAGTTGTCTACAAATTTACGTACCATGTCGAGCTATTTGTTCATGAATTTAAAAGGAAATAATACATTATTTTTAACCGACTTCCGAAAAAAAAGGAGGAGGTTCTCAAGTTTTTTTTTATAATAACAAAAAAAATTGACTTCATCGGAACCATTTATTTAAATTTGCTTCGTCATAGTCGCTTAACTATCATAATCGAGATTATTTTGGCGCCAACCGTGATATACGTATCATTGAGGGAGTTTCGGTGGTCTTCTTCATCAGTTTCACTGCACCAAATGAAAATACCAAAATCGCTTTATGAATGCCTATAGTATTTGAGGAGTTCCCTCAATTTCTCATGGATCCCATATCAGAACTAGATTTTGATAAAAATGGGACCAATCTAGAAGTATCTCCTTTCAAATACAGAAAGATTTTTCCAAATTGGTTGATAAATGACGGAGTTCTGAGGTAACACATATAAACAAAAAAAACATTGAATCGAATTGAGTACCTCTTTTTTTGGAAGTCGGTTAAAAATAGTTATAAATTCAGCTACGATGGTAAACCTACAAACTTGATTATTAATTCATGGTGTTTACTGTTTGTGAATAATCAGCACGCTGTGTTAAAAAGAAAAAAACTTTACCTTGGGAGTAATTATTAGGCTTTGATGGATTCTGTTATTTTGTACCTCAGTTAAATGTCAATGTCAAATCACTTTAAAAATATAAAAAAAAATATTACAAACAAAAGGACAACGATGAAAAGAAAATGTATGCTATTACAATTAATGTTTTTACCCTCCAGGCATGATAATTTCATGCGTGTTCCTCCTGGCGACGGTCGCCGTGTACGCCTGGCTGCCGGAGCTCCGGAATCTGCACGGGAAGGTGCTGATGATCTACCTCATGTGTCTGTTCGTGGGCTTCACGTGCCTCTCCACCATGCAGGTCCTCATCATCATCGACAACATCAGCACTCTCACTTGCACGAGTTTAAGTAAGTTTTTTTCTCAATGTCTTACACCTTTTACACCTTATCGTGCGGCGATACAGTTTGTGGTCGCGCAGCGTCGTCTGCTGAACCTAACATTCATTGCAATACGTTCTCATAATTCTCATGGGCCCTGGTCCCCATAAAAGTCGTGGGTGGCAGGATATAATAGGGAGTGTAATATTTTTGGGATGTATGTCAGTATGTTTTTGTGTTCCTATATTACCTTCCGTAGCCTAAGCGGCTTGACCGATTTCGACGAGTGTCGTTGGATACCTCTTGTCCGGAGTATAAAGCTAAATTTTGCAGTCATGTCTTTTGTTTTCTTTTTATATTTTGGTTTGGTAATTAAGAGGGATTGTACAAAGTAACTTTATAATGCAGGGGAACTTTATCCCAGAAGACATTTTTGAAAATAAGATATAACGTGTCTCATGAAATACATAACAGCTTATCATTTTTTTTTTCTCCTTTCCCTTCTTCACATTCATCATTATGCATTACATTACATTATCAGCCAGAAGACGTCCACTGCTGAACATAGGCCTCTCCCTTAAACCGCCACACCGACCGACAACGGGCCACTTGTATCCACCGGTAGCCCGCGACTTTCACAATGTCTATCATTATGCACCTACTCTTAAATGGTACCTGACTCACTTAAAAGTGACCGCATCGTTTTTTCTCGTCAATAATGCGTGTAGGTTTTGACACAAAGTAACCAACAGTTGACCGGATGAGCGAAGCGAACGAAATCTCTGCTTCAACTTCAGTTTGTTTTCTTCTATCCGTATGTCAGTCGCGTACAAGATTCATTAAGATTAGTTGAAAATGGTCGTATTTTCAACTAATCTTAATGAATCTTGGTATACAGGACCTTATATCTTGACAAGCTCTTGACCCATTTTGCTCATATTCGAAATTCTCGCTTATAATTGAGCACCAAATGTTTCTGCTAAAAATTCAAAAAAAAAAAAAGGAAAAAATTACCCTCCATCTTGGGCAGTCGGGTAAAAAGAAACAGGCCCTTAATTATTTTGATGAGACAGCGAGTGACCTTGCTTGAGAGAAAGTAGAGTGGGTTAAATGAAATCGAACGCTTGCACTGACTGACATTAATCATATTTCTTGTTTATTTTCGAAACTACTCATGTCCTAATAATGGTTAGCAATGACCGGAAAGAAGCGTTTGTATCATCCATCAGAGAGAGACGTACATACGTGCTGTAAATTGTATAGGTTTTGTTATATTTGTTTAGTTTGAATACCTACATAAAGTCTATTCCGTGTGATGCGTCATGAATTCATGATGACGAGATGACATTTTATTATTCTACTAGCTTGTTAATACAGATAATAGAACGCCCTATTTCACCTCTATAGGGGTTCATTTTCGAAAACTTCTGAGACATGACAAGACATCTTTTTTTTAATGCTTAGTACACAAACAGTGTTTTATTGGCTCAAAAGCATGAAAAAATTGGTAGTCGGTTAAAAACAACAGCTTCGATCGGTGCCAATATTTTTCAGTCTACATCTGCTACCAGTTATCAAAGTCATTTACTCCCGAAATAATTGAGATTTTATTTTAGGCCGCATGACGCAACACAAACTTTAGCCTACTTGCACATACCTAGTTAGTAATAGGTGTGTATAGGCTAGCCAAACATTGATGATCAAGAAGTACCATAACGGTTTTAGCGGGAACGTGAAGAATTCATGTCGCGTCATTTTATTATTTTCAAAAACTTGTGTTATTTCGAGTGTTAATGTGTAAAAACGGTGAATTTTTACCCGTTAAGTGTTCGTGGACATGCACGAGTGTTGGTAAATGGTATAATGTCGTGAAACGTGAATTTTCGTGTTGTTTCCAAAACTCCATAGAAGGCTCTAGTGAAGTTTTCACCACTTTACTGGGGCTTAGCTTGGACTTGACCGTGACTTGCTTTGCTCGCTTTTGACTTGTTTGATAATATTTAACAAAACTTGAAAATATATAAGTTTACTTGACACTGGCAAATGCATAAGACGTGCGACGCCAAAATCCTCTTAAGGGAAAGAAAAAAAAAAAGGTCCATAACAAAAAGTGAATTTTGTATTGATAGTCAAAGTCTCTGTTTTAACTAGCAAAATTTTGCTTTCATCTGTCCGTCTGTTGGTAGTCGCGTACGTCGCGTACGTCCGTCTGTCGGTCGTATTATTTTTCAACCAATCTTGATGAAACTTGGTATACAGTTTCTACAGTTTTAAATAATGTTTTGTCGTCGGCAATTTTTGATTGGAGGAGTATTTCCCCCAAAAAAGGGAAGTTTGCTGCGGGGCCATTTACCGGCCGATTACAATAATATTTGTCAGAAACATTCAATTGAGTTGAAAATTCAGTTGCAAGATTTGTCCCAACCATACATACTTACATACATACATTTAAACATTTAAAGTTAATTAAAAGCTTGTAAAAATGCCAGTTATAATATTTAAAATCGGAAAAACTGATTGTGTTGACAGCAAATGTAAAATTTATTGACCTTAAAAATATCGTTATTGCACTGCTGATCATAAAGTCAACTACAATAAAATTACAAATATCCTGAATTATGTATAAATTACTTAGGTACATTTTCTATAAAATTGTTGACGTCATTCATCAATATCCAGTTTTCCAGTTATTCTATTACCTATAGATAAAAAAAAAAAAAAAAAAATCCTCTATAAAAATCTATAAATAATATACATATAAATTTTGTAAATAAATAAAATAAATAAATATTATGTGCATTCAACTTACAATAGCACCAAATAACTAGATATTGTCGATTTCAATGCATTCGTTTTTAAGGTTCTGTACGTGTGAAAAAGCCTGTTTTGGCCTATTGTTGCAAAAAATATAAGAAAGTTTAGTTTATTGAAGTAAATGTAAATAATAATGTTCATATTAGACACCAGTTTCTTAATTGTCTTGCTCTCCATCATAGGCCTCCCCAAGTATTCTCCACAATGATCTACCCTTTTCCCTCTTCCAACATCTTCCTGCCACCTATATTTTGTCAATATCTAACACTAAATATTTCATGTGGTGGTACTGAACTCTCGGTTCATGGGACCGACTCGCACTTGACTGGTTATTGACATAATGGTTGCAGTATAATCATGGGGCCTTCGCGCTTGTTCATCTACAAGGAAACTTACAACTTTTTTTGCGGAAAAGACAATCTTTACTCGTACATTAGTTTTCCAAGCCCATACTTATCTCCGCTTTGTAAAACCTATCATGTTTTCCAAGTTAGATTTTAGTGTGGGTCTTTACCCAGGGTCAGATAACAAAGATGTTATTAAAATGCAACACGTGTTATATTACCTGACTCCGAATCGAATGATCGGATACTTGGTTTATTATACATAACAGGTATTAATATTTATAGATAAAAAAAAAACCGGTCTGCAAATGTTGCTTAAGACACTCCGGACATAAATCTAACGATACTTTACTCGTCAAAATCAGTCAAGCCGTGTAGGCTACAGGAGGTAATAAATAGGAACACCCAATCATTCAAAATTACTACACTCCAAAAATATTACAGTTGTTGGGATCTTGGGCAGTTTTGAATACAATACACTGTGCTTATCACCCTGAGATATTAGACGTTAATTATCTTTTGCCCTTTAATTTCACTGGAAACATTGCCCTTCAATCTTATAATGGTACAATACATAGTAATGTTTGCTCACTACTGCTTGGCGGTTAAATAACTGGCAGTGGTGTGGTACTTCCCCGGCGGACTGTCCTCAAGTTTAGTCCTACCACTACAAAAAGAGCATCAGTTGGTGTTTAAAGAAACCACAACATCTATAAATCATTTGGTTCTAAAAAGTGTAAACCACAAAATATTATTTTAGTTTGTGAAAAACAATAATGTCGTAGAGGTTAATCCCACAGAACCAGAAAAACAACCATTATATAAAGTTTGACGACGATATTAGGTATAAATAAACCAAGATGTAAAAAATACATTTAAAAAAGAAATGCGATTGGTAGGTAAATGACAATAATACCAATGTACAAAAAATTACCTGATTCTATAACCGAACTAAATCAAAGCAAATTTTAAAAGGCTCGGGCATTTTTTTGAAAGCAATCCGTTCTACAAATTAAGGGAATTGAAGTGTTTCTGTTTGTGTTCCTATTATCCCGAATACTGAAAAGTTTGTTAACTTTGATGACAGATTAAGTCTATTGCTGCCTTTGTCATATTTGCTTAGTGTCAGACAAAGGCAGTATTAGAATTAATCTCTTGTCAAAGTTAACAAACGTTCCAGTATTCGGGGGTTAGGAACACAAACAGAAATTGTTAATTTTCCTACAGGATCTCTTTTACTATTGTTTAGTTAAGTTTCATAGGTTATTTTTAGTGTGTGTGTATTAATTTATGTTGGATTGTTTTTTTTTTTTTTTCTAACTAACGGCTTTTTACAAACAGAAGAGATGATAATCAGGCATAGACAAAGAAGCCATTATGATGCTACTACTTATAAAAAACAAATTACATTATATAAACGCTAAATAAATGTGCATAAAAAGATAGAAATAGGATATTACTATAACAAATAAAAAAGCTTCTTACTTTATTGGCAGTATAGAAAACTAAGACAAGAATCATATGGAACCAGACGACCCGGTGAACTTTAAAACCATTTCCATACAAAATTTCGTTTTATTTTTTATTTTTCGGCTTTGGGTTTTTCCTATACCACCACAGAATTGAGGCGAACAAAAAAGTAATTAAATCAGTCGAGCTATTTTCGATTTTTTGCGACACTAGCGTATGGCAATTGGTTCTTATACATATATATAATACTCGTTATTACTTGTGACTTCGTTCGCGTAGACACAAAAAAAAGTATCCTATGTCCGTCTTTGTGATATACAGTAAATCCATATCAAATTTTATCAAGATCCGTTCCGCCGTGATAACGCGACAAACATCCAAACAGAGAGAGAGAGAGTTACTTCCTATAGACGGTGTTTATCCATTTTTGTGTATTGTTTGACGTTTTGTATGGACTGAGAGTTATAATTTAGGGAATTCTGACTTTCTCGTTAGAGAGTATTATGTTCCTTGTTCTGAATTACGCAAACGAAGAATTCTTCGAGACAAACGTATTAATTTCATACCTCGAAGCTTTATTGGTATAAATTTGTTAGTCGTCTATTCACTTCAAATCTATTCCACCTGGAGGAAGTGAAATGTAGAATCGGTCAAGCAAAAGCACCTTTTCACAAAATGTCCAGGACTGTGGACATTTGCGACCCCAGAATTATTTTTAATAAAAGACACCACATTATGAGCTGCTACGTTTGGTCCACGCTCTTGTATGGATGCAAAACGTGGGTCTTGTCAAACGAAATCTATGACCAAATACAGGTATTTGAGATGTGGACTCTACATTAGATGTTCAAGTTTCATTTGACTAGCTTCACCTCAAATGCCACGGTACTAGAGAAGGTCAAGCGCAAAAGAGAGCTGATGTCCTTGGTCATGAGACGAAAGGTCGCCTTCTTCGGGCATATGCAAAGAGGATCCCTTTATGAATTCCCACGGTTGATCCTCGAGGGCAGAATTCCGAGGAAGACCCTGGACGTCCGAGATGTAAATGGCTAGATGACATCAACTAGTGGACTGGTATGAGCTACCAGCATCTTAAGAATGCATCATGGGATCGCAAGAAGTTTTGCTAACTGACCTCCAACTTTAATACGAAGATGGCACTCAATGGTGATGAAGATTTATTGGTCCTCGATACGATTGCGGCTATATTCCTCTGAGTTATAATATTAGTTGTCGAGCTAGGACATGGATATTTGAACTTTCAAAGCATCTCTTCACCTACTTTACTCTAACTTCTTCGTCTCTTTTTTTAATCTATGCTTTTCTCTCTTTCTCTCTCTTCTGATCTAACTTAATGTTATTTCTATGTTTCAGCTATCGTGATCTATTTTACGTTGTTGTCAGCGTTCTTCTGGCTAAACGTGATGAGCTTCGACATTTGGTGGACTTTCAGGTTGGTATTCTAATCTAGACATTATTTATGAAGCGTTTAGGTAGAGATTATCTAACTTTAGGCAGCCAACACCTTACAACCACAAACCGTAGACCAATATGAGAAAATACGTATTTTTTTCTCTCGTTTGTAAGATGACGGTCGGCGCCAACGAAGTTGCTACGTATGTTGGTACTTAGAGACCTGCGGATTTGGTTCGTACGGACCGTCGTGCCGCTTAACAAGCGATATAGAAAGAGAGATAAATACGTATATTTCCCTCTTATTTTAACTTGATCTTCCGCTGTCCGCTATTCGCGCTCCTTCACTAAATTAGTTACTTATATGAAGGGCGTGCTGTTTACTTATGAGGAGGTACTTCAACATAATGCTATTTTGTTTAACTATAATACAATTCTACTACTTTTTTTTCTATTTTGTTTAACCTCTACCATATTCAACTATAAATAATTATCTACCTATTATTTATCTATCCTTTCTGTCGACCTGATTGGCTCAGTGACTAGTCGTCATCAAACATATGCCTTATGACCAGGAGGACCGGCGGGCTTCTCCCGTAACTCTGAAAGCGATAGTGATAGTGCGCGAGCAGGACGCCATTAGTGCGACTAAGTTGGTACGAGCGGGATGGCATTCTCTCGCAATCAGAATCACGAACGTTTCAAAGTTAGAGGATAAGCCCGCGGGCTAATTCCCAACCAGTCAGATATTTGAATGATGATTTAAAATATCTGCTCTGGGTCTGCGTGTTAGTTGTTCTTGTTTCTGTGTGGGACAGTAGTTATACTAGTGGGAACGGTATGAGTGTGAAACGATATTTATCCTATTTATTTATTTTAAAAATGTACTTTGTTATTTCCTGTTACCAATTGTAATATTTAGTATTAGGTGTTTATTCGAATGAAGTACCTCGTTTGAACTCAATGACTCATGACGGGATTCTCAGAGAAGATAGCAATTGAAATTGAGATTTACATGCAGGTAATTGCATATTCACTGAACAGTGTGTAAATTGGTGTGTGAATTGAATGTGGGTATGTAAGTATTCAGTTTACTACTAGGTAATTCCTACGGCTTGTGTTTAGGATTTTGTGCGTAATTTATTTTAAATAATAAACCTTCTTACTGCGTATATACCTACTTTGGTTTTCAACATTCTTGATGATAAAAACATCACTGGATAGCAAAAAATTAAAAATAATAATACTGTCAGTTAAAATATCTTTGCCAATATTAGAAGACGATAAAAACCTATCATGTTGATGTTTTCTGTTTTAACCAAAAAGTAGGGAGAATTCTGTGGTTTCTATCATGACGGTCCTTTGACTCGCGCCAAAAAATTACAAAATCGGAAGCGGCGAGCAAGGCGAGGAGGACGAGTAACATACAACACTATCACTACTTCTCTACCTATTTCCCCTCGCTACTTTCCTCACCACTCGTCGATTATGTGACCGCATTTTAAGCTAAGTAGGTACAAACTCTATGTAATGTAAACTGTAGATGAACATTTACCGGTTTGACAAAATTGGCTCATCTATAGCGTTTAATGCGATGAACTTTGTACAGGGAAGTGGCACGGTGGAATTTTTAAATCTACGTAGTTATTTCATTATGTCAAAACCTATCAAAGTCAAGTCCGGTTACCTTACTTACATGGTTAACTACTTTTGTCATTAGTATCGTGTTGATTGATGTTTCACGTCTATCTTTGTAACGGATGATGACTTTGTAACGGTCATCATCCGTTATAAGAACAAACATTGTGTTGATTAAAAGTGAAGAAATAGTCAACATGATTTCTCAACTCATCTTGCGGGTCCAGTTTGGGGCTGGTCCAGTTAACACCGAGCCCAATAGATACATAATAATAATAAGTAGGCTATCTACAAATAGGTAGTGTCAATGCTGTTAGCATTTCCGTTATAGTGCACAAAAAGTTGCCCGTACGCCTTCACCTTTGAGTATAATTATAGAGGGGGGCTGACATAAACTCGAGTTAATACAGAAAAAAAAAAACTGCCGTTTCTTGATAGCACTGCATGGGAGGTGAGGTAAGCACCTCTCGCAACATGCGAGAAAACAAGACGCCTCTACAAGCGCTCACTTCAATTAAAGTTGCACTCAAACTAATAAATGAACAAAAGCCGCTGTGCAATTGTTTATTTGGCCTTCGGCTTGCACGTAGACTTTTAACGTAGAATTGTGACTAATTTTATAAATTCCAAAGTAACTCTGTCTCTCTGCCTATCTGTCTATATGTCTCTGTCTCTCTCTCTGTCTGGGTGTTTGTCGCGTTATCACGGCTAAACGGTTGAATGGATCGACCTGATTTTTTGCATAGATATAGCTTAAGGGTCGAAGACGCACATACATTTTTTTTGTAGGTCCAACGAAGTTAAGTGTAACAGCTAGTAATACATTAGTAATGCATTCTAAAGGTAAATTAACTTCTATATATTTTTTTAATTTCCTTACCGTAATTAATTATTAAAATTAAAATGTTTAAAAAGTGCGAATGAGATAGCTGATAGCGAGCCTTTAAATTGCAGTTTCGCTTTATGGGTCTGAATAGAGGATTATAAAGGAAGCCGTTTTATTTTTGTTTTAATAAAACGGGAATACTCACGTTAAATTGAGTCGGTTATTCCGACTATAGTTTCGATCACATTCGGTGACGGTGGTGATGTGCAAGGCAAGACGAGGTCGCGCGCGTCTCGCTGAGCATTCCTTGATAAAGGTCACCGAATGCGATCGAAACTATAGTCGGAATAACCGACTCAATTTAACGTGAGTATTCCCGTTTTGTTAAAACAAAATGTATCAAAACCACGTCAGTTTTCATAGTGAAGCCGTTTTACTTGTTAATTACCTACAAACCTTTTCCTTATAAAATTTCCTCGAATTTACACTTTAGCCAAAGCACAAATTATAACTTTAACATTGGCTTTGACTTTTATAAAAAGGTACCTTTTTTTTAAAAGGCTTTACGAGATCAGTGTTTCGATAAAAAAATAAACTCACAAACGTTAAAAAGTTGGAAAGAAAATAAAGTTGCTGTTGGAAAGTCGGAGTAAAGCTCGGGTTACGGGGACTGCGACCAAGCATTCCAAAAGTACGCACTAAAAGTTTCCGGAATGTCTATGTAACAAAGATTATGAGATACTCCCATTGCTACATTTGCTGGAGATAACTTAGAAGTCGCTGCTAATAGAAAGGCGTTGTAGAAGAGGCACGTTTTAAAGTAGGATCTGCCTCCGCTGCCGTAGCCGGCAACGATGGAATGGAACGATTGCCGGAGGTGCGATCAACCTACTATTATCGGACTTAAGTCCGATAGTAGTAGGTACTACTATAGTAGAATAGTAGGTACTAAAGTCAACAAAGATATAGCTTGGCGAAGCTAAACTAAGTGGGACTTAGGCATGTCAAAGAAAAGGACATATCTTACGCATTCTCCCAAGTTTGGTGCAACGCATTTTTCATTGCTAAGTACGTCCTAGAGAGCTAAGTATATACTTAGGAGCTGTCAAAGTTTAGTGCAGACGGGCATTAAATATGTTACCGGAAGGTTTACCGAGTTTAAAAAAAAACTTGAAACTACTGTTATCCGATTCGTTTCTGTAATCAAAGGGGTTTTTTTAAAATACACTCTAAACATACCGCTATAGTCAGCGGATCATCTTCACGTGATACAAGTGTATACCTACTGTATAGCGCTCGCTATCTTTTTCGCGAAATAGCCCCTTTATACAATGTCGCCCATCGGCAAGTGACCGCCCAAAAAGGGCTTATAGTACTTATCATTATGAAAAACTTTTACTACGGGACCAACCCTGAAATATAATAAAATCTGCTGTTTCATCGAAAAATGTCAATGACACTCGACAAACTGTATGGAACAGCAGATTTTTTTTCTCGATTTCAGGGTTGGTCCCATAGTAAAAGTTGTTCATAATGAGTACTATAAGCCATGATTTTGACACTACGGGAACACTCACTTTTAATTGAGTCGATTAGATTCCTATCCGTTAATCTTTTACGACAATGACGCCCGCGCGACCTCGTCAGCTCTTGCACACAATTGCAATTTAATAACGTCAATTACATGTGAATATTCCCATTTTTTTTAACATAAAACAAAAACAAAAATTAAAACAAAATATTAAAATAATTGCAAATATGAGTTCTTATAACTTTTAACTAAAGCCACAACAAAAATAGTTAACTATTCTCCAGCCCTACGGAGTGTGTTCAAGTTGTTAATTATTTACACAATTTCGATTTTGTGTTTTTTTTGTATTTTGTAATATTTACCCGACTGCCCCAGAAGGCAGAGTGAGTATGTATGATTTTGTGTTCCTATATTACCTGCTATAACCTAAACGGCTTGACCGATTTTGACTTGTGAGGTATCGTTGGATTCCGCTCTTCATGGAGTGACAAGGCTACATTTTCCAGCCGGGTTTTTGTTTTTTTTTTAAATAATAATCCTTGTTTTATCATTTGTTTCCAGTGGTAAACGTGGTCCATCAGGAAAAATGTCAACACGGGCTCGGTTCATCGCCTACTTGGTGTACGCGTTCGGGGTCCCTTCACTCATGACTATTCTTTTGACTTCTTTAGAGTTCTCTGGTCTACCACCGCATCCGTTACTGCCGATGCTGCGACATAACGGATGCTTCATTTATGGTGAGTATTTTTTATTGAGGCAAGGTAAGTGAAGCAATCTATAAAAGGATCGACGATATTTTTTCTTTCTCAATTAAGATAGTATCGAGGAACAGAGTAAGAACAAACGAAGAACGAAATCTATACCAAAGAGGGTTCCTCTATGCTTATATTTAACGATAGGAGACAGAACTTGAAGAAAGAAGTATTTTTTTTTAAACTTAACATTTTCCAGTTCGTTGCGGGTTTTTATAGCTAAATCTTGGAAATCTATAGAAGCCCTAAACTAACTAACAGCATCACTATGTTTTGCATTTTAGGTTTTTTTTTGCCACAGTTTAGAGTGGGCCGTAATAAGTGTGTCTTTTATCTATAAGATTTTACAGTTCATTGGGGGTTTTTTTAGTTACCCAGTCACGTAGGTAAGTTTCGGAAATCTGCAGAAGCCCTAAACTAGCTATCGGCATCACTATGTTTTGCTTTTTATGCTTTTTTTTTGCGACAGTTTAGAGTGGGCCGTAATAAGTGTGTATTCGAGGTGTTGTCAAATTGACTGTTACCTACTAACAAATTGACCTACTAACTATAGTCTTTCAATTTTTGACTGTCGTAAAGAATGATTTCCTTTTTCTTAAGTGGTGATTTGATTCTTCCAAAAGTAATCTCTGCTTATTATTATTAAATGCGAAAGTGTGTTTGTTGGTTTGTTTATATCTCTTTCACGCAGCAATACAGCCTGAATTCGACTTACATTTTTGCTTGGTTTAAGGTCTGAAAGTGACACAGGGTACTTTTATCGTAAAAATGTCGATTAAGGACGAATTTTCCATGCGGGGTGTAGCGCATGGCGCAGCTAGTATTTTATAAAAATGAAGTCCTATATAAATGTATAAGTTATTCGAAAATATTTAAATTACAGGGACAAGCAAGCTGATATACTTTTACGGGCCAATACTAATCCTGTGCATAGCCAACATGACGTTCTTCGTGCTCACTGCAGTGAAGATAGCCCAAATCAAGAAACAGACCTCCGTACTCAAGTCGAAGGAGAGCAGTATGCACGACCAGCACAGGAATGATAAACAAAGGTATAAAAATTATAATCACAAAGTATTGAGCTCCGATGAATGCAATATATTCAGCTCAAACGGCACATAGAAACGAAAAAACATTCCAAAAGTTATTTGTAACACGAAATGTCATGTTGGTATAAGACACGATTTTGATATTAGTACAATTTTAACAAACCAACTCATTCAAATGTATAAGTGTTCGATAGTCCAAAGTCTGCACAGATTACTACATGAATAACAATTATTAGACATACGCTATATTCAGTAGTATATTCAGTAGTAGTTGTGTAGTGTATAGTGTGTATTCAGTCTTGTTATCGTTATTGTTTTTTTATGCTGTTGCATGTTTTTCAATTCCAGACTGCTACTCTACCTAAAGCTGTTTGCGGTCATGGGTGTCAACTGGATCATGGAAGTGATAAGCGCCCTGTATCCAGACATAGACGACCTCTGGAAGGTCACCGATTCCTACAACGTCCTCATCGGCCTCATCATATTCATCATATTTGTCTGCAAGCGCAAGATCTTCAGGCTCATCAAGAAGAGGTTCGTTCATGATCAGAACATTGAGATTATTCTCTGAGTCCTTTTTGTATTCAATGTTAAAGTTATGCTCATTCACAAGGTATTTACAAAATTTCACCTTAGCACTATTGATTGTAATAGTAGAGACAGGTAGGAGTACAGAATCATTTTAAAATAAGGTAGGTATGTGTGCATAATAGCATTAATCATGTGATAGTAAATATTACATAATAGACATAAAGGTCAATGCATATAGTTATAGTAAGACTGTACCTATAATATGTTACGTTGCTACAAACTTGTAAATTATATGTCTAGGATCAAAGACAAATTTCACGAGCCTCAAGATGATATCGGAGAAATGATGGATTTGAGGAACAGACATATAAGCCGATGGCAGAGCCAACAACAGAGATCCAGTCAAGAAACTATCAGGACTACAATCTACGACAATGACAGCATAATGAATGGAGCTATATCTCATGACGCAAAGGACAATTAGATTGTCCAAGATTGTCTGTACCCACCAACCCAATAAATAGTAAAATAATAAATAAACTATTTCTTATAGAAAGTTACTACATGGTTGTGCTAATGGAGAAATAAAGTTAAAAATTAAAATATTGGTGACTAAAGAGATTTAGAAATGATTGTACGCATCGAAGTTTAAAAAAAATTGTAGGAACGTAAAGAGGCATAAAATTGACAATATGACTGGAAAGAACTAAAACAAATTAAGATGAAGATTAACACGCAAAATAATCTAACCAACTCATATACAAAAGAAAAACCAATGAATACTAAAGAGAGTTTTTGATTAATACAATGCATTCAATGCTGATATATTCAAGATAATACAAGAAAAGGTACGGGTACAAACGACTTATTATCATTTCGAAGTGGTGCTGAAACTAACACTGAGTTGACTGAATAACTTAGCGTAGATTGAAAACTTTTAATGATAAGATCTCATCAATGCATTTTTCCATTGGGAACTATGGATTTATTTATATGGAATATTAACATCGGGGCTTATTATCTTGGGTGTTTTTATGCACGGTATTGTAAATTTTTATGCACACTGTAGATAGTCGAATTTTGTGTACAATATAATATTATACTTGTGGTCTACGTAATTTTGTTTTGGGTAAATTCTGTTCAGCGTTTTCTATTTTCTTTATATTTGGATTTATTACCAGTAAAAATACTTTTTTAAATGACACAAGCTGGGCAGAATTTACAAAACAATGACTGAATTGTGATTAGAATTAAATTCCATATATTCTTAGTTGTTTTGATAATTATTGAGGTAATTAATGTGTTTTTTTTTAACTATTACATGCATGTTGCACTGGTGTATTTTGGAGAAGGTATAACACAGATAAGCATAAGCATATATTTCAATAACCTAATTCATATTATTATAGGATGGGATACCAAACTGAGCAGACTTCCAAGGCTTCATGGGAAAACTCTGAAGGGTCACGACCATACCTGAAGTATGTGTTTCGAAACTAAGGGTTTGGGGGTATCTATGTTGGTCTGTCTAGCAATAAAAATAATTGTCCGTGTTAAAATGCCATGTGCTAACATATGTGTTTGTTCATGCTTGCTTCAGGGTCTGTGAAAATGCATCTATATTGTTTGCAAACAATCAAAACAAGGAATGTTGTTAATAATAGTTTCATAAATTAAAAGTGTGATAAGGCAATTGTATTTAATAACAATTTGTGATTGGCTATTATATTGTAAGGACTAAAACTGAATAAAATTTAAGGACGAACCTCAAAGCAGAAGTTCCCGAGTTTGAAGTAACTCACATTTCCGTACAAATCTGGTTTGGTCCATTGCTTTTCTACATTCCACAGAATGTGATTTGTGACTAACTTCTTAATTAAAAAGGCCTGTTTTCCAATCTTTAAATTTACCTAAGAATTTTCATTCGTAGGTGAAATCTTATTTGTCAAGTTTTTTTTGCAGCATTATGCTTCTTTTGACCCCTCATATCACGTATTAAAATCATTAAACGCTGGGCCACAATTAATCCAGTTGCAATTCATATCCGTTGCGGGTGCATATCATCATCAACTAATTTCAACCCACTGCTCAGTCGCATGGTCTCCTTTTCAGCGCGCCATTTCTTTTCCGGTCCTGTGCCTGTGCTCAGCTTTTCTGCTGTGGAATATTAAATTAGTATTGAATTAATGTATATGAACGACGTTCATATACATTAATTCATTAATTTAATACTAATTTACTAATACACAGCAGAAAAGCTGTGGATGAGTCTGGCAAAGGACCTGAAAAGAAATGGCGCGCTGAAAAGGAGACCATGAGACCGAGCAGTACGGTACGACGTAATGCACTCAGACTGCACGTGTACTGCATACAATGCGAACAGTGTGACGTCTTTCATAGAATTTCATTTAAGGCACTGAGAGCGAGGCGGGCCAGTCACTCAAGTCACGCTTGCCCATAACAGTTCAGTGCCACCCAGAAGTTTAAGCTTCAACAGTTTAAAATGAGCGGCAATGCACTGCGTTCGTTGCACATATTAGATGTTGAATCTCTGGCCCAGTAATTTCGCTGGAAACATTGCCCTTCAGTCCGGAATACAGTACGCAATAACTATGGTACGTATAGACTATACGTTCCACATCCGCAACGTAGATGGATTTCAAAAGTGCTCGAGCCATCAGGGCGAAGAAGAAGGACAAAAACTCTAAAATATTGTTTTATCCTACTCCTTCGCCATAATAAAAAATATTAACATGAAAATTGCTACAAAACATTTGCAATGGCATATTCTAAAGATATAAGTACCTAATTAAGATAGATAGCGTGAATCAGGGAAGCCAGCCAATTTGTTTTTTTCCTGCAAATGTCTAACTACTGCTTGCTCACTGCTTCGCCTGTCGTAATTAACCATTAATGTTTGTGCAGATACAAACAGCTCCGGGGTGACCCCATGTCGAGGACGCAGACGACCATCTCCTCTCGTACGCTCTCCAGCCGCGACGAGGTCCAGATGGGCTCTGTCAAGAGCAAAGCTGCTAATATTTAAATAATCTTGTTGTAAGCATATTACATCAATTCTGTTGTGCAGTTATCTACACTTAAGTAATCGGACAGCGCACAATTATCTGCATCTCTTTTAATTGCAAGTATGTGTAAAAAACTCAGAATCATTGCACTATTTTGAAACCTGACAAATATATTTAAGAAAATAGTATCTACAACAGAATCGATATCAGTACCGATTTGGCATCCAGAGGAACAAAACGAACATGTTTGAAGATCAAAATATCAAAAACAAAAGGATTGAAAAAGATCGGCTGTATCGAATTCTTTTACCTACCAATAATACGTTTGATAGATACTCACCGTACACTCGCTAAACGCAATTAAGCTATCGCTGTCTTTTACTAAATATAAACACAATATAGAGATAGCATGAATTATAGCTCTGTCAAATTAGTCCGATCTTAGTTCTCCATATAAACTAAGACGAGATCGTAGCGAGTGCCGGTATAAAACAAGTTTTAAGTGTCGCTAGTGTACGTTTTTCTTCGCGGCTTTAATCGGTAAACTCGTTTGACAGAACTTGCAAATTGAAATGCATGCTATCTATTTCTTGTGTTTCTATTAGTAAAAGACAGCAATAACTCTAAGTTTGGTTAAGCCGGAATCGACGCCATTGCGCACTTAATATTTTTTTTGCTTCTTATGGTTCCGTAGTTTATAAGTAAGATCGTAACAACAAAATGAACTGCGGTTTAATTATTATTGTAAGAACCGACTTTCATTCGCGCAATTATGATCAAATTCAGGGCAATTAAGATGAATTAGTCGAAAAATAAGTAAGTACCTATTTCGAGTTTAGGTACCTGTGGTCACAGATCACACTAGATACCGCATTACGAGAATCGTTGTTCCTACAAAAAGTCACCAAAGTTTGAGGAAGGCGCGGGTCGCGGGGAGTGCGACCAAGCGTTATCATTGGCTATTTTAAGGTTACACCTACTCGCGCATAACAATCAATTAATCAGAGTATTTTTTTATAATTGTATTTAGACTGATGCGTGGTGCGCTTTGAGCGTCCTGAATGCAGAATCTAGGGTGTGATCTGTGGCTTGCATACACCCGATAAAACTAAAGTTCACGTAAGGACTTCTTGGTTTAAACGTTTTTCGAACTATTTGTTTCTCTAGAAAAGTAGGGTTTTTCACTAGATAGTATTTTGGAGATTTTTTCTGATTCTACAGAAAGTTGACTAATTTGATTTCTAGTTGACGTAAGAGCCCAAAATAGGAGATAGATATGGAGAGTAGAAGGCAATAAAAATAATTCTCAGTCGTTACAAATCTTTGTTTTTTCTTTCGCCTGGATTTGCCCATTTCGAATGTGGTGTTAGTAAAGTGTTATTTTATTGCAATGCTGCATTGTGCGAGCGAGCACAAAAGCTTGAGAGAGTAGTGGTAGCTGTAGGTTCAACCATGTCAACAAATATGGCGGACAATCATAATGGCTAGCTAAGAACGTCAGAGCTGGTCAAAAAACATAGTTATTTACATAGTTGAACATGGACGACACAGCCAAAAATAAACAAGCTGTATACGTGTATGTATTGTATATTATTTGCAAATGCCATATTACGACCAATTAGTTAGCTGTTTACTATTTAAGTCTAGCGACTATAATCTATTCGCTATCGGATGATCGCTGACAACTGCGGTAAAATGCAAAAATCTGCTCAAAACATCCTTTTTAGTATTTAGGCTGCAACTTATTACCTTACGTTACAAAAAATCACAAAGGGGTTCGAACATTTTTGTATGGAAGTTGGCATATCCAGCCGCCGGCATATTTTGTTTGTTTTCAAATTTTCCGCGCATGGTAAAAGTAGTATATATGGTTTAGAGAGCACTTACACGAACAAAATATGTTCTGTAACATGGTGTCCTAAAGTGTCATGTTCCCAAGATATTTGAAGGTAGAAACTTCACTGTTCTCTAATAGGGATTTTTACCTTCAAATAAATCGGGAACGGGACACTTTAGGACATCATGTTACAGAACATATTTTGTTCGTTTAAGTGTTCTCTACCCATACATACTACTTTTAAGAAGCGCGGAAACATCGAAAACAAAAAAAAATGGCTGGTAGATATGCCACAAACATTCTATCCCCTTTTATTCAATTTTGCATAATTATTAACTGTAAGTATCTGCGATTATCCGATAGTGAACGGACAATAGTTAGGTATAATTACAAAATAATACGCATTAAGAAGAAGTTATTCTACTGTTATTTCTAATACAAATGGTAAACGTATTTATAAGATATATAATAATCTAAAATCTACCTCAGTCAAAATTAAACTAGCTAAAGAATAAATCTTGTTCAGCATTTAATCTTAAAGTTAGAAATTAATGTTTTTTTTAAAGTTGTATAATTTTATTGAATTATAATGATCTGAGAAAATATTATATTATTGTAAAATTGGCTTTGATTTAAGTTATAATGGATACAAGGTTCATAGCTCGATCGAAAAAATTAAAAAAAAAACATGAATATTATCCATTTTCGGTTTTATTCGAACATTTTTTTTTAAATCAAAATAATGCCCAAGTAATTGTTATTTACACTTTCTAGTAAAATATTGTGGATATATAACGTCAAGACTCAGACTTTGGGCGCGTTGTCTTTACAGTAAAAACCACACTGAATTGACTGAATTGATCCTTAATTTAAGTCTAGTTTACTTAATTAGTTTTACTTTATTATGACCGATGTTTCTTTTAACGGTTGCGTATCATAATATCTAAAATGTTTGCTGGACTTCTAATGTATTAATTGCCTCATCCATACTAATTTCGTATATGGAACTACTCGCTCTGTAGACGTTTTAAAACTGTAAGGCGGACAACGATCTTCATAATGCATTTTATACTTCAATTAGTTATTTTAAAATTAGTTGTTTCAACTTTCGATCCGATTACGACCGAGTTGTCTAAAAACAGGGTGCCTGAGAAAACAGGATACCTAAAATGCACCATGGCCTTCAAAGCAGGGTGTCGAAAAAGCAAAATGTCTAAAAAAAGCTATTTCTCTTGCTTTTTAAGCAAAATCCCCACTATCGTCTATCTATCTTGATAAACAAGCAGAATGCCTAAAATGCACCATGAATAACGAGCAGTGTTACTATCAAAATTGACTGAATATATACCATGCCTGAAATATATCATTATTTACATAAATTAACTATTGATATTTGTAACGCTTAAAAAATGTGAAAATTAGTGTCATTTTAGAAGTTTCACATGAAATTATTTAATTTAAAATGAATGTGTAAACATACAATTTTTAGTTTTACTTATATAATATTATGATTTTAAATTAAATAAACTACAATAAAACAAGAACACCAGAAAATTTCGAATTTTCACTAATGTCGTAATAACTGTTTAAGCATTATGTTTTGTAGGCATTTTACAACGTAGGCAATTTGTTTTGCAGACATGATCAACTTTGACATCTTGCTTTTTTAGGCAACTCGAATATAACCGTGAAACATTTTTAAGGACTGATGCACTAACTTTATTACATTCCATATAATTATCCAAACAAGTCAACTGTGCAGATAAGGACTTTCTTTGTTTTGTTGATATTTGTTAATAGGTCATGACACGTACTTTGAAGGACATTTCCAACTGGTCCTAGGTCCATCTCAAACTTTTTTTATAAGTGTGTCGCGAATTATTTATTAGGTTTGGAAATTAGTTTTGTACTACATTCGGTATAATTATTTATAAATAGCCGATGGATGTTTACAGTTAAGAAAAATAAATATTATTATGCTTAGTATTATAATAAGTACCTACATTCTAGTCGTTTAGATATTCAGTGTCTGAATTTAATAATAATTATGCCTATTCACTGTGTTGTTTTACTCGACTACCCAAGTAATTAATAATGGTTGTCAGAAAAAGTTTAAAGAATAAAAAACTTTTTGTTTAAATTATGATGAATCTTGGCGCCCTGTTGTTCTACTAGCAATTTTTTCAACACGGTTTTCTGGCGTTTTCCAACATTTGAGGCCGCTTTTCCTTAGGCCTGAGCTATAGGTTGCAGTGGTAGGGCTCTCTTGCAGAGTCCACCTGGGGAAGTACCACACCTTAGTCAGCTATTCAACCGCGAAGCAGTAGTGTGCAAGCATTACTGTGTTTCGGATTGAAGGGCAATGTTTCCAGCGTAATTACTGGGCATACAGAGATTTAACATCTAACATCTCAGGGTGACGAGCGCAGTACATTGCCGCGCATAGTTTTGAACTGTTGAAGTTCAAAATTCTGGGTGGCACTGAACTGTTATGGGCAAGCGTGACGCTTAACATCAGGTGAGCGAGTTGCTCGACTCGTCACCATGTAACATAAAAAAAAAAAACTCTTTCATACATTTTTAAAAATAAAAAGCAACAAAGTGTGATTAGAAAAAATAAACAATCTTTAAAAAACTATTTCCAATGTTTTATAGCACTTTTCATTTTTCCCTTTTTTGTCTAAATTGGCATTGTTATTCTAAATATGCGTTTATTATTTTTGTTTATTACTCAGTGCTTTTTTACGGATGGTTTTTAAAGCGTGACGTTTGAGGGGCTCTATTGTCACGTCAAACGGGTGGGTTGCTGTAATCCTCACGCTTGCCTACCAAGGCAAGATCGAAGAGTGCTCACCGTTTACTACGAGGACACTGCTGTCCTTCAATCAGTGGTTCTGATCGCAGTTTTGGTCTGACATACGCCCGGGTCCAATATTTACTTGTACCTTTAAAGATAAATTAATTTTAAAGGTATACAATATTCACACACTTATTGCCGAAATGCAGTAAATACGTATGTGCTACCCGCACCATGCTCTTAGAGCAACACAGGCCTCCAGCTGGGCCGTTCGGGCCGGTACCTAGTTGCTCAATGACCATACTGGTATAGCCTGCATCTTTGCTCTAGGGGTACGAGGGGCTGCAGAATGTAGCAATCATTCAGCCAATTTAAATTAGGAAGAAAACATTCCGCCAAGTTTAGTTCTTTTCTGTTATCGTGATATTAAATAATATACCTAGTACTATTTATTTGTCGCAGTCAATGGTAAAAAGTAGAGTACACAACTCATAAAAAAAATATTTAACCTCGGCTCTTGTATCCGTCGCTCCGCTCAGCATTTTAACTAGAATTCTTCGCTGCTCTCGGGATCCAACTTAGTCTCTCGAATTAAAGTTTCTTCTTTTTAAAATTAAAAATAAAATTAAAATCTTTTTTTTAACTTGTTGTATAAAGAAACGACACGTAAGTCTTGCTGCGGAAGAAATGTGGAACGCTACGCGGGTTTTCTCTAATATCCAGTTCAATCCTACCCGAGAAATGGAACCAAAAGGCTACTATCTTAAGGAAGATATCGTTTCATGCGTTCGTCCCGAGGTGAACCGACAAATAGAATCTTTTTCAAAACGCCAAGAGAAACGGTTAGAACGGCAGACGTACACTCAATTGCTAATTTTGGCGCTAGAGGAGTTGCAGTGAAGTCGGCTCTGCAGAGTCGTCAATGAGGTACAGCAGCAACTATAAACCCTTCCGGACACGAGGCCGGCTATCGTCGTAACAGCGAAGGCGCAACCGGAAAACAGAGAAGAGGCGATTAGGAAGCTCAGGGACAGTATTAATACGCGCCAATGAAGATTCAACCGCTATCTAACCCTAAATTACCTGGAAGAGATCGCTTTTAGCGATAAGGCCGCCACTTGTGGCACTAGCGTAAGTATAAGATAGTTTTGTACGTGTGTTCTTTTTATTTTTGGTGTACACAATAAAGAGTTACTATCTAAATTACGTGTAGAATTTGACAATGTTGCCCACTGTGACGATACTCTCAGAAAATTAAATATGTCGACCCTGGTGAGTGCAAAACCTATTTCGAATATATGTATACTTATATATATCTATTAGCAAATTATTTTATACACTTTTACTTATTACTTTTTTACTTATTTTACACTTTTTACTTTTACTCAAATTTACATTTAAGAAAGCATTAAAGAAATTAATGTTAGACAGATTACCGGAGCAAAATAATTAACAATCTTTGCGAGAGTGGCGCGGCAGTACCTACTGTTCATTACAGTAGGTGCTGTCGTGCTATTTTCGTAAATATTCCAATATAATTATAACTATTAATGTCATAAATATTATCGTACATAGTACCTACATAAGACAATGTTTACAATGAGAGGTACACTCTGCCTACAAACTGCTATGCAGTTTGGCAGAATCAGGAAAAAAAAAAAAAAATGTATACTTATACCTACATGGATCTAAAAAACTTTGACAAGCACCGGAGGCCAGTTTTGTCCACGACATATGCTCGCGTCTTCCAACTTTGAGATAAATCGGTCGCCCCGTACGGCGTACAATGTAGGTGTAAGCCTATTCTAAGAATAACTAATTATACCTCTATATACGAGTTATTGATTAATCTACTTCTTCGTCATTGTTTTGTAGCTCTTGATTATGACTAATTGTATTTACATATAATTCTCCATCACCCAATTACGCGCAAAATGGCAATTAATAGAGCTACGTTCAGAGTTTCTATGCGCTATAAAATCCAGAACGAGGATATTCGCCGAAGAACAAAGTCACCGACATACCTTTCAGGGTTTGCAAGCTGATGTGACAATGGGCAGGTGACATGGCTCGAGGAACCGATAACCGATGAGGTAGAAAGGTTCTTGAGTGGTGACCATGAACCGAAAGAAGGCCTACTAGATGGACTGACGACATTGTGAAAGTCGCGGCCATAATGCAAATGGTAAATTTTAGTTCCATGTGGCGCTGTAAGAGGGAGGCCTATGCTCAGCAACGTCTTGCAGCTGAAGATGATCTCTCAAACCATAAACCTGACAAAAAGGTCAACAAACAAGCGAGAAATGAACATGAATATGAAATGTACGGATACAGAGGAATTTTCTACGCGGGCTACCCTATAGGTAAAAAAATATATATATCCAAAATGTTATAGTATCAAATAGGTCATACATATCATTAGGCTGATATAATATGTATGAAGAATTTATGACACTGTATGACACCGGACACAACGATCTTTAGGGTTCCTCGTTTACTACGGCACCCGGCGCTGTGGGACTTCGATTTGAAACAGTAATAGTTGTCATTGATATAAATAGCTGTATAGCACGAACTGCGTTACAAGGGATTCCTGCAGTTTGAGTGGTTTCGTCCCACAGATCAATAGATATCGCATTATGAGATTCGTTGTTCCTACAAATAGTAACCAAAGTTTGAGGAAGGCGCGGGTCGCGGGGAATGCGACCAAGCGTTCTCACTGGCTAATTTAAGGTTACGCCTACTCGCGCCTAGCAATCAATCAATCAGAGTATTTTTTATAATTGTATTAAGACTGATGCGTGGTGCGCTTCGAGCGTCCTTAATGCAGAATCTAGGGTGTGATCTGTGGTTCGTCCTAAGCTTTGACAGCAGCGACCAATTTAACTAACTGTATTACTTCTCGTACATAACATTATTACATAATTCGCCATACTAGCGTAGATTAATAATTATATGGGTAAGTAATATATGGTCGAAATTCAAAATCCCGGTCATTTAACAGTAGTACCAATTGTTACCCGCGACTTCGTTTGCGTGGATATAAAAAAAGTATCTTATGTCCGTCTTTGTGATATACAGTAACTCCTTATCAAATGTTATCAAGATCCGTTCAACCGTTTAGCCGTGATAACGTGACAAACATGCAAACAGAGAGACAAAGTAACTACCTATAATTTGCTAGATGGGTTTGATCCATTTTAATGTATTTTTTTGACGTTTTGTGTGGACTGACGTTGACGTAGGGAGTTCTGAATCGCGCAAGGGAAGTTTTTTTCCTCGAGAGGAACGTATTCATTTTTATACCTAGAAAGCTTTATTGGTCCTGATACGACTGCGGCTATATTCCTCTGAATTATAATATTAGTTAGGATTAGGATTAAAGTTTTTTGTCTTAGTCCTTCTATGATAATGAGGTATGACAAGCAGACAAACGAACAATACATACAGGTCCCACAAGTAATGGGTACAGTACTAAACACCATAAAAACGTATACAAGCAAAGTGTACCAATCGCCAATAGCCAATTTGATCTTTCGCGAATGAGGCGTTTTCCAAAAAAATAAAATAGTTCTAAAATACTTACTAGATGGCGTAATAGTCCTATCTTTTTACCTGTCATTGTCATTTCTGTCGAAATATTTTATGTTTATTTATTAAATCGTAAATTTTGGCTCCACACGTTGTGTATTTAGCCAGTGTCAACTATTGTAATATTTCAAATGAAGTCAAATACTTAGTTACATTACTTGAAATTGTCTAAATACACATGTGGAGCCAAAAAAGACGAGAAAAAAAAGGCACACGTACATTTATTTAACTTTCATGTCTTGACAGTGACAGAAAAACCTCAAGGTACATCTAACGCCATCTATTGGGTACTTTTATTACCAGGATTACTTTTTTTTTTTGAAAACGCCTCATTGGACATTTCGCAAATGAGATTTTTTGATAATTGGACGAAATGAGAATTGTATCAAGAGCGCCGTAAGATAGTATTTTTTTTTAACATTTTGTTTTTTAATAGTAACATAATTTGTTTTCTGTTTATAATTAATCCGAACGCCATGATAAGGTACAATCGCGCCGAAACAGGGTCCGGAAATGCCTATCAATATTATTAATAATTCAACAACTAATAATAATTGTTCAACTGCCCAAAAATATGTACAGGGAGCTACAGAAAAGGCTACATAACTCAACACACATGTTCAAATTTCACTATGGGACCAACACTGAAATCGCAAAACAAAAACTGCTGCTCCATAGAAAAAGGTTATTTTTTGCGATTTCATGATTGGTCCCATAGTAAAAGTTGTACATATTCCGTACCTTGATAGATTAAATTATATTATAAGCTGAAACAAATAATCCTATATAGTCTTTCTAAATCATAATTTAGAATCGACCTCATGAATGGTTTTTTGCCATCTTATCGTACGTGCTTCAACTAAAAAAAAAACAATAAATCTTTTGTCTCTGTCATACTCGAATAATCGGCATATTCTCGGAATAATACACGGCAAGTAAGAATATCATTATTTTATTTTATTTTGGAATTTTGAATGTTTTATGTAATTTATGTTTTTATTTTCTTGTATGGGTAAAATTTACCCTGAAATAAATGATTTTGAATTTTGAATTTTTGAATTAAAAGTAAAAGAAAATACCCGACTGCAGAATGTAGCCTATGACACTCCGGACGTATAGAGGAATCCAACGACACTACCCTCGTCAAAATCGGTCAAGCCGCTTAGGCTACAGAAGGTGCTATAGGAAAACACAAACATGGGTACTTTCATACTCACATGCTTACACCAGAAAAACATTACCTTCCTTCATGGGCAGTCGGGTAGAAAAGGTTTTGCGCCACAATAAATGTGTCACGCGATATCCCATGCCGTGCTAAGCTTTACTTATAGGACTTGAGCTAAGGGGAAAACGCTCTATTTAATTAAGTACATGATCATGTGTTTGTATAATTATAGGTCTAACTTCAGTCAACGTAGAAGTGTGTAATGGAGCTCCTGAGGGCAATACCAATCCTTATTTTCGTGGTCTGCGAATTCGGCTACGTGCTAACTTTGAACGATGTTAAATTGAGTACGGAAATTAATTTAAAAAGTGATGATAGCACGGTCTGTACGAGTGAAAAATGCATCATGAAATGTTGCCCGCTCGGGACATATTTAGGTACGATAAAGAAGAATAAGAAAAGGCAACGAATATGCACTAGTTTCGACAATACTACGAGGGACTTTGCTAGTCTGGCCAAAGATGTTTTTTTCAAATATCCCGAGATAGCAAAGTTGAATTTGACAATAAAAGACGGTATCTTCGAAGCGAATGAAACTTTCAAAACTGAATCTGTGAGTGTATCGGGGTGGTTCAACGTTTATCTGACTGACGTAAGTAAAAATAATGTTGTATTTTTGATCACAAAATTGAAAAAAAAAAACTATAATTTAATTATTTAGTAGTGACACTGACATTATAAATTAATATTCTATCTAATTTTTTTTTTTTTTAATGTTGACGTGTTAATTTAATTTAATTTATTTAATGTATTATTTATTTAAAAGAAATTTGTAGTTATACAATTTAAAATAAATGGCAGGTGTGTGTCGTGGCTTGCTCATGATAGGATTCTGTAGCGTTGTTTGTAATAAAGCTGGTTGTTTGGAGTTTTTGTAGTGGTAACTCTTTTGCAAGAGTCCATCTGGGGAAGTACCCACCTTTGCCAGTTATTCAATCGCCAATCAGTAGTGTGCAAGCATTACTGTGTTCCGGATTTCTAGCGAAATTACTGGGCATACAGAGATTTAATATCTCAGGGCAGTGCGGTGCCGCGCAGAGTTTGGAACTATAGAAATTCAACATTTTGGGTCGCACTGAAGCATTTTGGGTTCCTATTAGACTCAAATGTTTCATTTATATTTTATTATTATAAGAAGAATAAATTCTCGACTGCAAAATGTAGAAGAGATCCAAAGACACCTCACTCGTCAAAATCAGCCAAGCCGTTTATAGGCTTTTTTTTAAGGAACTTGTTGACGAGGCGAGCTAGTACCTCACCTGATGTTAAGCTTCACGCCTGCTCATAACAGTTCAAAACTATGCGCGGCAATACACAGCGCTCGTCACCCTGAGATGTTAGATATTAAATCTCTGTATGCTCAGTAATTACGCTGGAAACATTGCCCTTCAATCCGGAACACAGTAATGTTTGCACACTACTGCTTGGCGGTTGAATAACTGGCAAAGGTGTGGTACTTCCCCAGGCGGAATCTACAAGAGAGCCCTACCACTACAATGTCGTCGATCCATATATACGTACTTGCTGAACCTAATTGTAACCTGAATATGTTTTCAGTATCCAGAAGTGAATCTTGAGCTGCCAAATGCATACAAGCGATGGACTAAGATACCGAACGACAGGTTTTGCTGGGACCACAAGATCGCTCGTTCGAAAAAAAGCGTCAATCCAGGGATTTGGGTGGTATTCCCGAAGGACCCAGATGAGCCCAGTAGGACGAGCACAGCACTCCTTACTACTGGTAAGCTTAAAGCCCATCATCAGCCAGAAGACATCCACTGCTGAATAAAGGCCTCCCTTATTAGGTGTAGGAGGGTTGCCATAATTCACAACTTAGCAGGCGGCATGAGGATTGCAGAACGTTTACCGTTTACTAAGAGGACGCCGCTGCTGATCCTTCGGTGGTTCTGGCTGCAGTTTAAGGAGATAACCGGTACTTTTTTCTTTAAAAAAAAAAGTAAAAAAAAGTTTTAGTCTCTTCCTTCAAATTAAGATTATTAATAATTCTTTAAAATACTTGTCATGTTTGTGATGCTAATATGTTAGTATAATGGATAAATAAATTACCATTACTCTGAGGAAAATAATAGATACACATTATATGTTATGTTTCTTTACCTATCAACACAGCTTGTGGTTAATTAGTTATTATTTGTAAAAATAGTTAACACAAAATATACACATAAGGCATATTCGCTAGGCATATTACAATAGAAGTCAATAATAACATGGCTAAAGAATTTTATCTTGTGCCTCCTATAAGGAAAATTTTACAATTTATAAAGCAGCTTCGACTCATTATTCACATTTAAAAATGTATTAGTTAATATGTCATTTAGTTAAATAAATGAAAACTGTTTGCATCGACATGAAAAATTTTGTTTGAGACGTTAGAAAACACTGCAAAAGCCGCTCTATCTCAGTCCCCGCAACCCGCGCAAAGCAACTTCTTTCTTTGCAACTTTGGTGCGTTTTCTCAATAGGCTTTTTTGTTTTTTTTTTATATTTTCAAAATGGGATCTAACGAAAAGAAAAAATCTCAAAAGATCCATCAATGAATCAAAAAAGTTCTCGATAGTTCCAAAATTTCAAAATGGGGTCTACGGAGAAAAAATATCTGTATAAATCCATTATGGGTCTAAGCACTTGATCTAACGAGAATGATTCTTTTTGTTGGACTAAAAATCTCGTAAAGCAGTATTTATAGAGGGATAATCTGCATTATGTTCATACTATTTCATATAGGGTCGCATTTTGCTTATAAATAAGTTTTTGTGGAAAAAATATTTTCCCTGGCATGTCTTGCTTCTGTCTTGTCAGACAGATCACTATGATGTCTATCATCATCATGTCGTCATGAGTCTATCAATATAAAAAAATAAGATTTAAGCGGCGTTCGATTTCGTAAACCAACCCAGCGAGTGCCTAAGGGCTCGTTCAGGGGTACGCGGGGCGTTGCGCGGCACTTCGTGCGTTGCGTCGCGCGGGGCGTTGGACGTTTTATCCGTTCACAGAGAAGCGGCGCGTGAAGCGACAATGTTTTTTTTACTGCAAGACCAACGCAGACGCTGGTGTTAAAAGAAGCTTTGGCACTGAGCCTATTTGAAATGAAAAGCGAAACGAAATAAAACGAAACGAAACTAAATTAAATTATATTTATTGCAGCCATGTTGGTGTCATGCTTCTTCCTGCTGGTAGTGCTGGTGGTGTACTCGGTGCTTCCAGAGCTGCGGAACCTATGCGGTCAGATCCTAATGGCGTACGTGGCGAGCATGTTTGCTGCCTTCCTGCTTCTGGCCATCATGCGCATGCAACAGCATAGCGAATGGGCTTGTTGTGCCCTTAGTAAGTACATTCTATTATAATACCCCCCCCCCCCGTTATAACCGCAATCACAATGTTTTTAGTGATAGATTGGTTATACTGAGATTTAATATATAATCGCAATCTAGAGTTTTTCAAGGTCAGAATGAATAAGTCTACGTGCTTCATCTTCGGCCACTTCATCGCTTACCAATAGGCGAGTTGGTGGTCAAACGCAGACTTATAAGCTTTATAAAAAAACTCAGGATAGCGACTGCTTTGTATTGCTACGCATGGTTTGCAACTGTTGAAGGTTTAACTTTACTGACAATGAACAGTTATGGGCAAGCGTGATGCTTGACATCAGGCGAGCGACTGGCTCGTCATGTCTCTCAGTATAAAAAAATACGATTTAAACGGCGTTCGGTTTCGTGAACCAACCCAGCGAGTGCTTGTGCCAGTGCCTAAGGGCTCGTTCAGGGATACGCGGGGCGTCGCGCGGCACTTCGTGCGATGCGTCGCGCGGGGCGTTGGTCGTTTTGTCCGTTCACTGAGAAGCGGGGCGTGAAGCAACAGACGGAGACCGCTGCGTAGTTAGCAGCGTCGCATGCTCAAAGACAAAATTTAGGGCAATGTACTCAAGTTTATGAAGCCGCGGTGTGTCGAGCGGGGCTTCGTGCGATGCGTGCTGATTGACGGCGTCTGCCGCGGCAGGAAAGACACAAAGGACGAGGCGGGGGTTGCGACGGCGGTAGCTGCGGCAGCTGCGGCGGACGCGGCGGTGGCCGCAGCGTGCTGTGCCGCGAGTACCGTTAGATATCAAACAAAACGCGCCTGAAAACGGTTCTACATGAACACTCTCATACATAATTATTAGCATATGTTTGACTTGCCCCCACGAAGCGCCGCGCAACGCAACGCCCCGCTTACACCTGATCGACCCCTTAGTCGTGAATATTGTCAAAGTACTCCTATAAAACTTTTATAAAAAGTCGTTTATACCTATTCCACAGTAAAATGTATGAAAAATGGAACAGCTTTTGGCCGTAAATGGGAACTATATTTTCTATACATCATTCTTTCGAATACGTAACAAAAGTTTTTTCGGTAATACTTTTGCTGGGCTACAGGACGAGAATCAGTTATGATGGTTCAGTAAGTTACCTAAGCGATCAGCACCTATATTATGCACCTTCGTGAATTTGATTGTGATACCATGCCATTCTTTATGTATCAACTCACCACACGCGCTTCCGCTCGCTCATAATCAGTATAACAATCAGCAGCATCCATCTTTAGGTTTCTTACCTACCTCTTCACTTAGCATACCACCTACGGTATATAATGCCTTCCTACCTCTTATCTTTCCCTTTTTAGGTACCATTCATGGTTTATTATACATCTGCTTTTTTTTTTTAATTGGATCTTTTGTAAAGACTACATGGCAGTCCCGTTATATGAACTAACATTGTATAAATATACTATAAAATAAATAAACATCTGTTGGTCACTTAAGGTGACTCACATAGTTGAACAGATCTCTGGCTGCGTCAGAACTGGAGTATCTGCATAAAAATGACATTTTGAAATTTGTTCTGTATTATACTTACTTGTTCATTTCAGGTTACGTGATTTATTATTTTTTCATGGCAAGCTTCTGTTGGATGCACGTCATGTCTTACGACATCTGGTGGACTTTTAGGTAAGAATAATTATTAAAATAAAAAGAAAGCAAACAAGGTGCAAACAACAAACGCAAACGAAAAAAAACATATCGCCACAGGTCGCCACTTTGTTTTATTTTCTAAAGGCCTCGCTACATGGCCTGACCTGACATCGTTTGAAAGAGATGGCTATATATAAGTTTCTGGGGGAGCGAAAGGGAGACGTAACAGTAAGTAACCTTAATAGTTTGTTTCTTTTGCTCCCGTGAAATTCAAATCTAGCTGTCCCTTTCACTCGATGTCAGGTCAAGCGATGTGTAGACACCCTTAAACTAGTGTTCTTTTGAGTGTTAATGTATAATAATGGGACGTTATCATCCATTAAGTGTTCGTCAATGTGCATGAGTGTAGGCAAATCGTATAAAGCTGTGAAACGTGTATTTACTAGTTATTTACAAAACTCCGTAGAAGCTGCCACTAAAGCTTCCACCACTTTACTGAAGCATGACTTGGACTGGACAGCGACTGAAATTGTTGAATTAGACTATTACTGAGACTTGTTTTCATTGTGAAAGACTACATATGTTTTACTTGAAAAATTACAAAACTTTACACTGGCTAAATACACTATGTGTGGAGCCAAAATATAAGATCCAAAAAGTCTAAAGAATTACGACATCTTCGAATTCTAAGAACTTACCAATGTGAATACAAGATTCTGAGTACCTCATCATTTCGTTATCTATTCTCAGGGGCTACGCAAAAGCACGGCCCATCCATCGGCGTGGCGAATTTTTCAAGTTCTTGATGTACTGCCTGTATGCATTCGGACTGCCTCTCGCCATGACTGCTGGACTGATTGTCCTCAACGAAACCGATATGAGTCACATGCCCTGGTTCATCACCCCGAAGATACCCGTTAACGGATGCTTCATTGAAGGTTAGTATTGTGAAAATGCGAGATAAACCCAGGGTTACCAACTCCTATAAAGGCTTACTCCAAATCCAGGACGCAACCATGAGGAAACCATAGCATGGCGGTAGCACAACAATAGGTACAACCCTCCTCAATTTGAAAGTCTGACGCCAAGCACCGTGGTGTGTAGTGTAGTGTAGTGTAGTAGTGATTACACTAGAGCATCCAGTACAGACAAAATCAATCTTGTAAGGTCTCCAAAAAATAAGAAACCAATATAAGAATATAATAAGCCAATAATAAGAAAATAAGAATAAGAAACTCTATAGCAGTGAACAAAACATAAGACGATGTCCTTCGACCTGATTTTGATGAAGGTTTTAGACAATAGACATAAAAAAACACTATCCAGTGATATTTTTACTAACCAAGTACATAAAAAAAAAACAATAAAACAAAAAGCATACAAAAAAGCACATCAAATATTATGTTGCTCTACCAAAATGTGACCGATGTAATATCTGGGTTTCCGTCAATTCGTAGGCGGCGAGAAATTCCTCTACTTGTATGTGCCGATGCTGATCCTGATTTTGTGCAACTGGTTATTCTATCTGATGACGGCGTTCAACGTGTGGCGCCTGAGCCGTGGAACCGCCGTGCTTGACTCCGCAGCCGCTGGGACGCCGCACGCGCATAGGACGCACCGAAACAGGTAAGATTACTTGCGACATGCAACACACAGCCCTGAAACCAACTAAGTACGAGAAGGTCTTCCAATGCTCAAACACTGAAAGCTATATATAACTTTGCCAGGTAATTTGTCTGAAACAAAACACTAGCCTGGTCGGTTGGATTTCTATAGTTATTCTCCATAAAGACGCGTCCTGCCGTGGTAAGTGATGATCAGCGGACGCCTTATGACCGTCACATTGAGGACCGTATCAGCATCGATGGTTGAGCGTCTCCTAATCATTACCGTGCGTTCCTTAGCTAGCACCATTGTGTCGGTTCTGGTCAGTAGATTTTTTGATGGAAGATACCGTACCAGTACTATAACAGAAAAAACTTGTTTTTTTGATCGATCGCACCTTCAGATTCTTCTCCGTTATCTTTTTAACCGACTTCTAAAAAAATATGTAGCCATAAAAAAAGGTATTTTACTTATTATATATTTTGTTTTATTTTTATTTATACTTTATCTCATTTACTTTCAAATGCAATGTTAATCTTCCAGGTTCATGGTGTACCTGAAGCTGTCTGCCGTAATGGGTCTGAACTGGCTGCTGGAGGTAGTGAGCTCCATGTACCCTGGCTACAGTGTGTGGTTCATCAGTGATTTCTATAACATCCTCATTGGCGTCACCATTTTCCTTATATTTGTATACAAGCGCAAGATATTGAAGAAACTTATGAAAAGGTAATATGGTTTTATGGTTACCTAAGCCAGAGTATTTTATCTATGCCTAAGCTATAAATACTTTTAATTGAATATGTAATGATCGTTTTGCGATAATAGTTATGCTACTGAACAATTTTTTTCCCGTAATAAGCTTTTTCTACAACTTTGGTACTTCTTCTTTAGACTTTACTACATTCTCTTTTTTACCGGACAATCTGTTTTTGGGTGAGGTCTATGTGAGTATGTGTGTTTATCTGTTCCTATGTAACTTTTAACCGCACATCCTGACCGATTTAAGATTATGAGATGCCGTTGGCTTCGTCTGGAAGTGTCTTAGCCTAAATTTCAGGTTTTTTTTGTTTTTCCTTTTAATAACAGCACTTATTTGTAGTGACAAGTCGCTCGCCTGATGGTAAGCGTCATGCTTGTCTATGCCACTTGTCTAGAACATTGAATTAGAGCATTTCAAAACTCTGCGTGGCACCATCCAGCGCTCTTCGCTCTGAGATATTAGATGCTAAATCCCTTTATGCTCAGTAATTGCAAACATTGCCCTTGAATCCGGAACACACATTCATGCTTACACACTACTGGTTGGTGGTTGAATAACTGGAAAACGTGTGATACTAAAGCGGTCTCTGCAAAAGATTCCTACAACCACAAAAACTGGTCATTTGTTCGAGCATACAGTATTATAAGTATTACCACAGAGGGATATCTTATGAAGTTATCAATAATTTTATATACACAGATACTTGAGATGCAAGAGCGAATGGCAGCCCGGCCAAAAGGACTCAATGAAAAGCACTTCTTCTGCCTCCGATAGTAGCTCCAGTCAAGAAACCCAGACACTGCAAGTGTGCGCTAACCCAAAAGGACCTGGATTTTCAATGAAACCTGTTAGACAAAACACGGAAGACAAGACTGAGATCATATTTTAACCGCTTATAATCTGAAGTAGGTAATCGGACAAAAATTGGAGACAAGCAACCATCTAAGGTGCTATCTAAAGTGATCGAATTATAAAACACCCGAATTACACGAATCTCACTTTACCCAGCAGCCATACTGTGCTCCTCGCGCTGTTCCTCGTGTTGCCGCGAATATTCGTGAGGCAGCCACACATTGCTCTACTCGCGTCTCCCTTCGAGCTACATTCTTTTTTCGTCTTTGGCCTTGACTCTATATCATCTCGCTAGTCCTTTGTATTTAGCCAGTGCCATAAAATTCAAATAAAACTCAATATGTTCACAGTAAAAATCAGGCTCAGTCATAGTCCAAGTCATTAATTCCAGTCACAGTCCAGTCCAAGTCATGCTCCAGTAAGTTGGTAGAAGCTTTATACTGGAACCTTCTGCGGAGTTTTGGATACAATATGAAAAGAAGAACATCGCGTGAAAACTCAGAAAAGCTATATAAATAATCAAAGCGCGAGAATCACTACTTTACTGAATAGCATTTACGTCGCGACAAACGCGCTGCTAAAAAACACCGTGTCACAGAACATATAAAATTAAACTTAAAAAAATATATATATAAAGACGTAATTGACCTAGATAAGATACTTAATGTTGTTGACTTACACTATTGTATTAGGAAATTCCTGTAAGGATAGTTGTAATTTGCATGAATAAATAAATAAATATAATAAAACGTCACCAAAGATCGAAACTTAACGATTTAACTATAACAATTATTTTATAACAAAAAGATCACAATTTATTACTTTGTTAATATAATAGATCATATTGTATATAGATAACAAGATGTATTTTGTAACTAAGCCTCAAATAAATAATTTTAAAAACGTGACCAAAGATTAAAACTGAAAGAGTTTAATATATCAATAAAGTAATTTGTAATAAAAAAAATACCCATGTGATTAGTAATTGTAAGAAGACATGTATTTTGTAAATATAAGCATTGAATAATTTAAGATAAATAAATAAACGATAATTTAAGATAAATAAATAAACGATATGTATGCACAATAGGAAACGTTTTTTAATAAAAAACATTAACACGATGAAAAAATATACAACGAAAGTTTAGATGACATTTGTTTTTTACAGTTTATATAGAACTAGTTGTAACACGCGCCTCCGTTCGCGTGGACATAAAAAAGTATCCTATGTCCGTCCTTGTGATATACATTAACTCCTTATCTAATTTTATCAAGATCCGTTCAGCCGTTGAGCCGTGATGACGCGGCAAACATGCAGACAGAGACAAAGTTACTTCATATAGCTCAGTAGATGACGTTGATCTATTTTTGTGCATTTTTTGACGTTTCGTACGAACAGTTGTAATGTAGGGAGTTCTAAATCGCGCAAGCAAAGTTTTTTCCGCGAGATGAACGTATTCATTTTTATATCTGGAAGCTGTTTTGGTCCTGATACGAATGTGGCTATATTCCTCTGAATTATAATATTAGTTAGGAGTTTTGGAACGCGACTCGATCACTGAATGCGCACACATTCGCATTCAAGACGCAGCAAGAGTACTCACCGCTCGGTAACACCCTTACATCCACACTGTTGACCATCGGGAAAAGAGTTCTGTTCGTACACAGTGTTGAGGAACGCGAATATATTGAGGCAAAAGCTAAATCTGTTGCGGAATGTAGCTAGCATTAGCATGTCAGCTAGAAAGTCGCTCAAGCATCGATGCAGTCTCAAAATCGCTAATCGCTGCTGAAAGTAGATAGTCTGTTCGAAAGTTACTATATGCCACTTAGAGACTAACAGAATACTACTATTACTTTTTCTACTACTATTATCTACTAAGTACCCCGAAAATTAAACGGGACGCAGGTTAATCTTTCATGACAAAATTTATAGCTATGAGCTATAAATTTTGTAAATAAATGTAAATAACAAATAAGAAGGTTAATTTTTAATATCCCATACTTCTTACTAAAGACACATTTGTTTCAAACTTTTAACACCTTTTGGAGACAGGCAACAGTATCCTCTTAGTAAACGGTGAGCGTTCTGCGATCCCCGCACTTGCAAGCCGTCTGCCAAGCGTGGAGGTTATGGCAATACCAAAGAGAAGGCCTATGTTTAACAGTGGACGTCTTCTGGCTGATGATGAGGCACCCTTACACACCCTCATGTCTCCATGCATCCACTTCGCTCGTGTCGCACCTCCCAACATTTTAGTCAAAATCCAGTCAAAGTCAAATCTTTTACCGAGTCGCACCATCTCTTTTAGCAATTCCTTCGACTTTCATACAAAACTATCGACGCCTTTTTAGGCGTCCTACTACGATTTTGAACTGGGCATGACTTAACATAGGTCTAATTTGGCCTCTAAGTATCGCAAAGTCGATAATTTAAAATGTTCATGGCTAGGAAATACCATTTTTCAACCCAATAATTACGACAAATTTTACGAATGTAGTGGTGTGTTCTTTACATGCGAATCATGCGATCATGGTGTGCGTGAAATATTGATGTGTGGGTGCATCTTGCAAAAATCGTGTACACTGGTTGTGCCGCGCGCGCGTCACGCGGTTTACGCGACGTTGCCAGCTTGTCGGAGCGTGTGTGAGCGAGACTAGGTATCCTTGCATCGCGGCTTAGTCCGCGCGCGGCCTTCGATAATTGCGATGTTGCGAGATTCGGTATCGGTGTGCAGTGCAGTGTTTGATTTGGTTACCTAATCTATCTATACCAATATTATAAAGAGGAAAGATTTGATTGTTTATTTATTTGATTGTTTGTTTGTTTGCATTGAATAGGCTCCGAAACTACTGAACCGATTTGAAAAATTCTTTCGCTGTTGGGAAGCTTCACTATCCCCGGGTGACATAGGTTATATTATATTTTCAAAAAAATTAGGGATCCTTACTAAAACTCCAATAATGTAAACCAAGATGATGTATTTCGCGTGCACTGCGGAAACTATTGATGATGAAAGAATAGTCTATACCAATATAATAAAGAGGAAAAATTTGATTGTTTGTTTGTTTGCATTGAATAGGCTCCGAAACTACTGAACCGATTTGAAAAATTCTTTCACTGTTGGGAAGCTACACTATCCCTATACTATATTATATTATATTTTTAAAAAATTTGGGATCCTTACTAAAACTCGAATAATGTAACCCAAGATGTAAAAAAAAATACCTAAAATATCCTTTACATCGCGTGCGTTGCGACAACTATTGATGATGATAGAATAATCTATCTATACCAATATTATAAAGAGGAAAGATTTGATTCTTTGTTTGTTTGTTTATTTGCATTGAATAGGCTCCGAAACTACTGAACGGATTTGAAAAATTATTTCGCTGTTGGGTAGCTTACCCGTTTTCATCATGCTCCTCCTTTTTTTTTAACTTTACAAGTCGACCTAAACGATCCAGCCATACCCAATTGCAGGACCGCCCCGCGGGCCCGCACGCGGCCCGTGCAGCCTCGCGAAATACTAGTTTATATGTATAAAAATGAACCCCTATTCTTGTATTTTGAGGACTTTGACATAGGTAACCATTTATAAATTTTTAGGGTTCCGTAGTACTACAAGGAACCCTTATAAGTTTGTCATGTCCGACTGTCTGTCTGTCTGTCCGTCTGTCTGTTTGAATCCTTTACAGCCCGCACCGGCTTCGCACGTGTATATGTAACAAAAAAATAAAAATTATAATACACACACAAAACCCTTCTATTTGCGTCAAGTTACAAAAAAAATATATATATAAAGAAAGCTAAAAAGCTTCCCAACAGCGAAAGAATTTTTCAAATCGGTTCAGTAGTTTCGGAGCTTATTCAATGCAAACAAACAAACAATCAAATCTTTCCTCTTTATAATATTTATTTTTGGTGTGACTAACTAATAACCCCATATCTAAAATTTGTTGGAATTCGGCATTTCTGAGTATGGGGCTCGGTGCGCGCTCCATCAGTGCCAGGAAAAATAATTCAAAATTACGGGGAAAAAAATTCACCTCAATAATGATGATGAATGTGGTTTTTGCATTTTTATGTATGATCTCGTTGCGCGCACGCTCACTGATCCCGGGAAAAATATTGAAAAAATTCTGAAAAACTTCCTTCTTAGTGAAATAATAGATTTTTTGTAAAAGGTGCCTATATAGGTAGGTGGTAAGGTGGTAGATAGAGGTATATGAAAATATTGGATATTTCGTGCTGCGCGATTGAAATATGTGCATAATACTAATAATACCTACCTACCTACCAACAAACCAACCAACCAACCAACCTACCTACCTACCTACCTACCTATTAGTTAGTTAGTTTTGTGTGTGGTGTTTGTTGTGTTGTTTGATAACTTATTTTGTAAAAAAATAGCACAAAAAGAACAAAAATCTACAAAAACAGTAATTTTCAAATGAGGATTGATCCTTCGTCTCATTGACACACTACAAAACGAAGCATAATGAAAATCCGTCCACTTGACCGCTCGGCCAGTCGAACTGATAGGTGGAACGCCGAAAATCGGGTACTCAATTTCGTATTTGCTTGTAACCGTTTTGAATTCGCATGTGATTCGGTCATAGATTTAAAATTCATCATCATCATCATCAGCCTGTTCCATATCGTACCGAGATTTCTTACCCATTTTTCATAGCAATGGGGAGATTTCTACCCGTCCAGCTGCGATTTTCATTTGCGGTCATAGATTTAAAATTCATCATCATCATCATCAGGCTGTTGATAACGTACAGAGATTTCTTGCCCATTTTCATGGCGATGGGGGATTTCTACCCGTCCAACTGCGATTTTAATTTTCGGGCATAGATTTAAAATTCATCATCATCATCAGCCTGTTGATAGCGTACAGAGATTTCTTGCCCATTTTCATGGCGATGGGGGGGATTTCTACCCGTCCAACTGCGATTTTCATTTGTGGTCACAGATTTAAATATCATCATCATCATCATTAGCCTGTTCCCTATCGTACCGAGATTTCTTACCCATTTTCATGGCGATGGGGGATTGGTACCCGTCCAACTGTGACCTTCGTCACAGACCTTCGTCGTTTATCGGTCATAGATTTTAAGGATCATTATCATCATCATCCGCCTGTTCCCTATCGTACCGAGATTTCTTACCCATTTTCATAGCAATGGGGGGATTTCTACCCGTCCGACTGCGTTTTACATTTGCGGTCATAGATTTAAAATTTTCCATCATCATCATCAGCCTTCTCCCTAACGTAACGAGATTTCTTAAAAAATACATAAAATGATTAAATTAAAAAATATTTTATTTTACTAGAATACCTTTGCCAAAATTCGTAAAGGTCGGTCCAGCCGTTTTATCGTGAACAGATAACAAACAGAAAGACAGAGCTACTTTCAAAATTTATAGGATACTAGATGCGCCCCGCGGTTTCACCCGCGGTATAAACTCTGTAATGGCTGAACGGATTTGGATGAAATTTGGTATGGAGGCTACCATACCTAAATTTGGCTACCTCCATACCAAATTACATTAAAATCCATGCAGCTGTTACAGATTTGAACGGGAACAAACACACTTACATACTAACATACCTACTTACATACACACAAACTTTCGCATTTTGGTGTGACTAAGTAATAACCCCATATCTAAAATTTGTTGGAATTCGGCATTTCTGAGTATGGGGCTCGGTGCGCGCTCCATCAGTGCCAGGAAAAATAATGCAAAATTACGGGAAAAAAAATTCACCTCAATAATGATGATGAATGTGGTTTTTGCATTTTTATGTATGATCTCGTTGCGCGCACGCTCACTGATCCCGGGAAAAATATTGAAAAAATTCTGAAAAACTTCCTTCTTAGTGAAATAATAGTTTTTTTGTAAAAGGTGCCTATATAGGTATAGGTACCTATATAGGTAGGTGGTAAGGTGGTAGATAGAGGTATATGAAAATATTGGATATTTCGTGCTGCGCGATTGAAATATGTGCATAATACTAATAATACTTACCTACCTACCAACAAACCAACCAACCAACCTACCTACCTACCTACCTATTAGTTAGTTAGTTTTGTGTGTGGTGTTTGTTGTGTTGTTTGATAACTTATTTTGTAAAAAAATAGCACAAAAAGAACAAAAATCTACAAAAACAGTAATTTTCAAATGAGGATTGATCCTTCGTCTCATTGACACACTACAAAACGAAGCATAATGAAAATCCGTCCACTCGACCGCTCGGCCAGTCGAACTGATAGGTGGAACGCCGAAAATCGGGTACTCAATTTCGTATTTGCTTGTAACCGTTTTGAATTCGCATGTGATTCGGTCATAGATTTAAAATTCATCATCATCATCATCAGCCTGTTCCATATCGTACCGAGATTTCTTACCCATTTTTCATAGCAATGGGGAGATTTCTACCCGTCCAGCTGCGAATTTCATTTGCGGTCATAGATTTAAAATTCATCATCATCATCATCAGGCTGTTGATAACGTACAGAGATTTCTTGCCCATTTTCATGGCGATGGGGGATTTCTACCCGTCCAACTGCGATTTTAATTTTCGGTCATAGATTTAAAATTCATCATCATCATCAGCCTGTTGATAGCGTACAGAGATTTCTTGCCCATTTTCATGGCGATGGGGGGGATTTCTACCCGTCCAACTGCGAATTTCATTTGTGGTCACAGATTTAAATATCATCATCATCATCATTAGCCTGTTCCCTATCGTACCGAGATTTCTTACCCATTTTCATGGCGATGGGGGGATTGGTACCCGTCCAACTGTGACCTTCGTCACAGACCTTCGTCGTTTATCGGTCATAGATTTTAAGGATCATTATCATCATCATCCGCCTGTTCCCTATCGTACCGAGATTTCTTACCCATTTTCATAGCAATGGGGGGATTTCTACCCGTCCGACTGCGTTTTACATTTGCGGTCATAGATTTAAAATTTTCCATCATCATCATCAGCCTTCTCCCTAACGTAACGAGATTTCTTAAAAAATACATAAAATGATTAAATTAAAAAATATTTTATTTTACTAGAATACCTTTGCCAAAATTCGTAAAGGTCGGTCCAGCCGTTTTATCGTGAACAGATAACAAACAGAAAGACAGAGCTACTTTCAAAATTTATAGGATACTAGATGCGCCCCGCGGTTTCACCCGCGGTATAAACTCTGTAATGGCTGAACGGATTTGGATGAAATTTGGTATGGAGGCTACCATACCTAAATTTGGCTACCTCCATACCAAATTACATTAAAATCCATGCAGCTGTTACAGATTTGAACGGGAACAAACACACTTACATACTAACATACCTACTTACATACACACAAACTTTCGCATTTTGGTGTGACTAAGTAATAACCCCATATCTAAAATTTGTTGGAATTCGGCATTTCTGAGTATGGGGCTCGGTGCGCGCTCCATCAGTGCCAGGAAAAATAATGCAAAATTACGGGAAAAAAAATTCACCTCAATAATGATGATGAATGTGGTTTTTGCATTTTTATGTATGATCTCGTTGCGCGCACGCTCACTGATCCCGGGAAAAATATTGAAAAAATTCTGAAAAACTTCCTTCTTAGTGAAATAATAGATTTTTTGTAAAAGGTGCCTATATAGGTAGGTGGTAAGGTGGTAGATAGAGGTATATGAAAATATTGGATATTTCGTGCTGCGCGATTGAAATATGTGCATAATACTAATAATACCTACCTACCTACCAACAAACCAACCAACCAACCAACCTACCTACCTACCTACCTACCTATTAGTTAGTTAGTTTTGTGTGTGGTGTTTGTTGTGTTGTTTGATAACTTATTTTGTAAAAAAATAGCACAAAAAGAACAAAAATCTACAAAAACAGTAATTTTCAAATGAGGATTGATCCTTCGTCTCATTGACACACTACAAAACGAAGCATAATGAAAATCCGTCCACTCGACCGCTCGGCCAGTCGAACTGATAGGTGGAACGCCGAAAATCGGGTACTCAATTTCGTATTTGCTTGTAACCGTTTTGAATTCGCATGTGATTCGGTCATAGATTTAAAATTCATCATCATCATCATCAGCCTGTTCCATATCGTACCGAGATTTCTTACCCATTTTTCATAGCAATGGGGAGATTTCTACCCGTCCAGCTGCGATTTTCATTTGCGGTCATAGATTTAAAATTCATCATCATCATCATCAGGCTGTTGATAACGTACAGAGATTTCTTGCCCATTTTCATGGCGATGGGGGATTTCTACCCGTCCAACTGCGATTTTAATTTTCGGGCATAGATTTAAAATTCATCATCATCATCAGCCTGTTGATAGCGTACAGAGATTTCTTGCCCATTTTCATGGCGATGGGGGGGATTTCTACCCGTCCAACTGCGATTTTCATTTGTGGTCACAGATTTAAATATCATCATCATCATCATTAGCCTGTTCCCTATCGTACCGAGATTTCTTACCCATTTTCATGGCGATGGGGGATTGGTACCCGTCCAACTGTGACCTTCGTCACAGACCTTCGTCGTTTATCGGTCATAGATTTTAAGGATCATTATCATCATCATCCGCCTGTTCCCTATCGTACCGAGATTTCTTACCCATTTTCATAGCAATGGGGGGATTTCTACCCGTCCGACTGCGTTTTACATTTGCGGTCATAGATTTAAAATTTTCCATCATCATCATCAGCCTTCTCCCTAACGTAACGAGATTTCTTAAAAAATACATAAAATGATTAAATTAAAAAATATTTTATTTTACTAGAATACCTTTGCCAAAATTCGTAAAGGTCGGTCCAGCCGTTTTATCGTGAACAGATAACAAACAGAAAGACAGAGCTACTTTCAAAATTTATAGGATACTAGATGCGCCCCGCGGTTTCACCCGCGGTATAAACTCTGTAATGGCTGAACGGATTTGGATGAAATTTGGTATGGAGGCTACCATACCTAAATTTGGCTACCTCCATACCAAATTACATTAAAATCCATGCAGCTGTTACAGATTTGAACGGGAACAAACACACTTACATACTAACATACCTACTTACATACACACAAACTTTCGCATTTTGGTGTGACTAAGTAATAACCCCATATCTAAAATTTGTTGGAATTCGGCATTTCTGAGTATGGGGCTCGGTGCGCGCTCCATCAGTGCCAGGAAAAATAATGCAAAATTACGGGAAAAAAAATTCACCTCAATAATGATGATGAATGTGGTTTTTGCATTTTTATGTATGATCTCGTTGCGCGCACGCTCACTGATCCCGGGAAAAATATTGAAAAAATTCTGAAAAACTTCCTTCTTAGTGAAATAATAGTTTTTTTGTAAAAGGTGCCTATATAGGTATAGGTACCTATATAGGTAGGTGGTAAGGTGGTAGATAGAGGTATATGAAAATATTGGATATTTCGTGCTGCGCGATTGAAATATGTGCATAATACTAATAATACTTACCTACCTACCAACAAACCAACCAACCAACCTACCTACCTACCTACCTATTAGTTAGTTAGTTTTGTGTGTGGTGTTTGTTGTGTTGTTTGATAACTTATTTTGTAAAAAAATAGCACAAAAAGAACAAAAATCTACAAAAACAGTAATTTTCAAATGAGGATTGATCCTTCGTCTCATTGACACACTACAAAACGAAGCATAATGAAAATCCGTCCACTCGACCGCTCGGCCAGTCGAACTGATAGGTGGAACGCCGAAAATCGGGTACTCAATTTCGTATTTGCTTGTAACCGTTTTGAATTCGCATGTGATTCGGTCATAGATTTAAAATTCATCATCATCATCATCAGCCTGTTCCATATCGTACCGAGATTTCTTACCCATTTTTCATAGCAATGGGGAGATTTCTACCCGTCCAGCTGCGAATTTCATTTGCGGTCATAGATTTAAAATTCATCATCATCATCATCAGGCTGTTGATAACGTACAGAGATTTCTTGCCCATTTTCATGGCGATGGGGGATTTCTACCCGTCCAACTGCGATTTTAATTTTCGGTCATAGATTTAAAATTCATCATCATCATCAGCCTGTTGATAGCGTACAGAGATTTCTTGCCCATTTTCATGGCGATGGGGGGGATTTCTACCCGTCCAACTGCGAATTTCATTTGTGGTCACAGATTTAAATATCATCATCATCATCATTAGCCTGTTCCCTATCGTACCGAGATTTCTTACCCATTTTCATGGCGATGGGGGGATTGGTACCCGTCCAACTGTGACCTTCGTCACAGACCTTCGTCGTTTATCGGTCATAGATTTTAAGGATCATTATCATCATCATCCGCCTGTTCCCTATCGTACCGAGATTTCTTACCCATTTTCATAGCAATGGGGGGATTTCTACCCGTCCGACTGCGTTTTACATTTGCGGTCATAGATTTAAAATTTTCCATCATCATCATCAGCCTTCTCCCTAACGTAACGAGATTTCTTAAAAAATACATAAAATGATTAAATTAAAAAATATTTTATTTTACTAGAATACCTTTGCCAAAATTCGTAAAGGTCGGTCCAGCCGTTTTATCGTGAACAGATAACAAACAGAAAGACAGAGCTACTTTCAAAATTTATAGGATACTAGATGCGCCCCGCGGTTTCACCCGCGGTATAAACTCTGTAACGGCTGAACGGATTTGGATGAAATTTGGAATGGAGGCTACCATACCTAAATTTGGCTACCTCCATACCAAATTACATTAAAATCCATGCAGCTGTTACAGATTTGAACGGGAACAAACACACTTACATACTAACATACCTACTTACATACACACAAACTTTCGCATTTTGGTGTGACTAAGTAATAACCCCATATCTAAAATTTGTTGGAATTCGGCATTTCTGAGTATGGGGCTCGGTGCGCGCTCCATCAGTGCTGCCAGGAAAAATAATGCAAAATTTCTGGAAAAAAATTCACCTCAATAATGATGATGAATGTGGTTTTTGCATTTTTATGTATGATCTCGTTGCGCGCACGCTCACTGATCCCGGGAAAAATATTGAAAAAATTCTGAAAAACTTCCTTCTTAGTGAAATAATAGATTTTTTGTAAAAGGTGCCTATAGGTATGGTACCTATATAGGTAGGTGGTAAGGTGGTAGATAGAGGTATATGAAAATCTTGAATATTTCGTGCTGCGCGATCAAAATATGCACATTATACTAATAATACCTACCTAGCCACCAACCAAGCAACCAACCTACCTACCTACATACCACAGATGAACTACATACCTACCTATAAGTTAGTTTTGTGTGTTGTAAATAACAAATAACAAACAACAGTACCTACTATGGACTAAATTAATCTAACCCGGGTCTAAAATCCATATTTTTAGTCGCAGAATAATGTCTATCGACGCGGAAAACACAACATTTTTGGGTATTGCATATTTCATTAGGTTCATTTCATTAGGTATTAGGTATGTAAAATTCGAAATTAATTTGAAAAAAAACGAAAAAAAGTGGAAAATTTGTTCGGAAGGTACCAGACTCGGTGCCTTTAGAACCCCCGATATGGGGTTATTCCAGGGACCCAGTTATTCAATCGTCAAGCAGTAGTGTGCAAAACATCACTGTGTTCCGGATTGAAGGGCAATGTTTCCAGCGTAATTATTGGGCACAGAGATTTAACATCTAATATCTCAGAGTAATGAGCGCAGTGCATTGCCGCGCATGGTTTTGAACTGTTGAGGTTCAAAATTCTGGGTGGCACTGAACTGTTATGAGCAAGCGTGAAGCTTAACATCAGCTGAGTAACTTGCTCGTCTCGTCACCAAATAACAAAAAAAAAAACTTACATGCTTACACACTTACACACGAACTTTCGCATTTTAAATATTTATGCGACAATATTAGGTTTATGTAGATATATACTTTTATAAGTTTCGTTACTAATTTTGAATAAGTTTGTCAAGAAACCCACAGCAAAAATTAAAATAAATAGTATTCTCGAAATTAAATTATAAAAAATAATACTACCTAATTTTAGGGGTTCGAACCCAGAACCTCACGAGCGCGACCTAATCAAACTGATGACTTCGGCCACCGAGACGATATACAGAGCAACGAAATTTCGTATTTGCTTGTAACCGTTTTGAATTCGCATGTGTGCGTAATGTTCATGCGTGCATACAGGCGTTGAACATTATTTGAATTTTCAGTCGAGTGCAGCTATTAATGGGCTCTATTATTTTTGAGATGTGTTTATAACAATAGTAAGAGGTCGCAAAGTGAATTAAAACTGGGGCAGATTACCTCAATTGAGTTTTCAACGACAGCGCCATCTCTTGGCGCCTACCTACCTAGCGGACTCAAACGAAGCACCTTAAGTATGAAGCCCCCGCAACACAGACTTTCGCCAGGTTTCGTCTACAAGTAGATTAGAACCTGTTCCAGTGTTAGCTAAAATGTATTAAGTTAGCGTTAAGGTTTTTGAAGTTAAGTTTTGGACAATAAAAAATATTTATATTTTGTATTATATAAATGTTTAAATAATTGGCTACGAGTAAACATGGTATTTACCTTGGCTTTACCATTCGACTTTATACCCGTTTCTATAAATCTAGAGTACTTAAGAGTACGTCCCAGTTAAACTTAAGTTATAATTTTATTGTTATTGATGACTCAATTTTAATTATAACTATGTATCGATATGTTCAACAAAATAACCAAGGCAGAATTGAGGCAAACGCAATGAAGTTTATACATGTATTTTGTGTCTTAGTTTTAAGTGAAATAGGACCCGCTTTATCTAAAAATGCGGAAGTTAATGGTAGTGATACCGTTTCTCCAATTGATAATACGTTTTGCACAACTGATAAATGCATAATGAAATGCTGCGGCATCGGGAAGTTTATTCACAAAATTGTCTTTAGAGGAAAGGATAACCGTTTGAAAAGAAAGACATTATGCGACAATTTCAACGAAACGGAAGTGACCTTAGATACACATTTTGATAATATTTTCATTCACAAACCAAACTTGTCTGTTTTCGAGATAAAACCTGACATGTTCACGGCCAACAAATCGTTCAGGTTTCATTCCATGGATATTACTGAATTGGGCTTCAACGTGTATCTGAATGAGGTGAGTTTTTTAAATTAATGTTTTTTTTTTCTTCTATGGCACGGCTGATTATTTTTTTGCGATTTCAGTGCTGGTCCTTTTGTAAAAGTTGTTCGTAATGATGAGTATAATGTATTAATGAGCCCCTGTTTTATTCAATAAGGTTTTTGTTACATCTATAACCTATATAGGTACTATAGGCGATGGTATTTATAATCTACGACTAAATTGGAGCACAAGTACTCGTAAAAACAAAATACACAAAAACACGTACAAAATAAATTATTGTCTATTGTCGTACTATTACAGTTACTACTTCAGTTAACCGAGCAAAGCGAAGTTCTCAGAGTTAAAAATCAGCATGTGTCTGTATGTTTGTATGTTTGTGTGTATATTTCTCCGACGTTTACTTGCAAACCGTTGATCCGAACTTCACAAAATTTTATAGGCAAGTATTTCCAATAAAAAAGTTCAAATATGAGCCAAATCGGTCAAGGGTTTTAGGTTTTAGCAGTCGCGAGGTCATAGTTCGGCGCGAACTACTAGTTTACTCTAGATTTGAAAAGTATTTTGAAAAATTATTTCTCTCGTAGTCAATTTCCGTCACAATTTAAAGGAACAATACGACCCGGAGCACGAGAAAAAACTGAGGTGCAGAAACAAAACATTTTCGATTTGTTTTCAGCACGCGGAAGTTTTGCTTCATTTTCCATTTGTTTTCAGCACGCGGAAGTTTTGCTTCATTTTCCATTTGTTTTCAGCACGTGGAAGTTTTGCTTCATTTTCCATTTGTTTTCAGCACGTGGAAGTTTTGCTTCATTTTCCATTTGTTTTCAGCACGCGGAAGTTTTGCTTCATTTTCCATTTGTTTTCAGCACGTGGAAGTTTTGCTTCATTTTCCATTTGTTTTCAGCACGCGGAAGTTTTGCTTCATTTTCCATTTGTTTTCAGCACGCGGAAGTTCTGCTTCATTTTCCATTTGTTTTCAGCACGCGGAAGTTTTGCTTGAAACGCCCAACGCTTACGATCGAATGATACGAGTCCCGAACAATAAATATTGCATAGACTCTATAATAGTCGAAGATCGAAGCAACGCCAGTCACATGTTCCTCAAACCGGGAATATGGACCTTTTACACAGACGTCCCGGACGAAATTAATCGACCAAACACTACCGTCATGATAATCGGTAAGACAAGTATTTTCTTATATTTCGACTCCACACTAGTGTATGAAGTAAAATGTTTCATAATTAAAACAAATTATAGTCCAAGTCGAGCAAAGTAGGTCAAGTCCAAGTCATGTCCTCAATAAAGTGATGGAGACTTTCACGACATTTATGTTGTCGTGAAACGTGACTTTTCGTATTGTTTAGAAAACGCCATTGAAACTTGAGTTTAACGAGAACAAACACACTTACATACTTACCTACTTACACACTTACACACCAACTTTAGCATTTATAATACTAGCTGCGCCCCGTGGTTTCACCTGCTATTCTACAGGAACGATAAAAAAAACAGGATAAAAAGCAGCCTATGTGTTATTCCAGGGAATAAGCTACCTCCATACCAAATTTCATCCTAATCCGTTCAGTCACTACAGAGTTGAACGGGAATAAACACACTTACACACAAACTTACACATTTATAATATTTGTGTGATTAGTGTGATGGTACCCATTGATGGTACCACGCAGCTAAGATCATCGACATTTTACAATAATTGATCTCGATAGCTACGATGGATTTCCGACTTTATTTTCCATAAGTGAAAACTTATAATTAATTATTATATTTTGTAAATAAATATAATTAATTATAAGGAGAATTCTGTGATAAAACTATAGATTCCAATGGCAAACAAACACCGTAACCGCAATTTACTCATTGAAGTTATTTAGAAAAGATAACTGAAATGAGTAATTATCAGAAACGCTGCAGGAAGTCTATTACAATAATAATTATTTGAGAGGTACCATGTACCTATAATTATTATTAATGGGACAGGTATTATTAATATTAGAAAAACAAAAAAACCGACTGCAAAATGTAGACTATGATATGAATCCAACGACGCCTCGTTCGTCAAAATCGGTCAAGCCGTTTAGGCTGTACTTGTCTGGTGAATCAAGGAGGATATTTTAAAAAACTCTTTCGTTAGCTTAAAAACAAAACTACCTGTATGTTTCGAGTAAGGTCGGGACTTCTTCAAGAATCTCAACAACAAGTCTCCAATAGCATAGCATCCTTAGACGAAGCATCATACAAGATCCATGATAGCATCTGACGCAACAGGAGTGGAACTTTAAGGAGCTTTAAGGAGCTCGGCTGGTTTGGGTAGGCTGGCAGCGGGGTAAATGCACAAAACACCTAAGGGACGTCAGTGCAGGTTTTATCACCCCCAATTAGAATTATTACCTGTATGTATTTTTTTTAATTTAAAATAGGTAATTTTATTAATTTGTTTCAATTTATTTTACATTCAATTAATTGGTAACAATCACAGAATTCTCCTTATAAGTTACAATGATAACACAGGTACAATGATAAACAGCAACCTTTTTGTTATGACACCTAGAGTAGATATTTTGGCGTCATTCTCCAAGTAATTTAAAGCAGTTTTAATAAAAATCATAAAAACTGTACATTATGCATCTATTTTTTGCAATAAATTGAGCAATGTAAATGATTTATGTAATTTTTTTGGTAAAATTTATGTTTGATAAAAAAATGTAAATTTAAAAAATAAATAAAAATATAACATAATTTTTCATTAATAGACTTCGATTGAGTTTTTCATGTATGTAGAGCCTCTACATAAAAAGTGACAGCTCTTTGTTACTGACGTGGAAGAAAAAAAATACACTAAAAATAAAAATGGCGGCCAGTCCAAAATGAGGGGGATGGGGACCACCTCATTTTGGTGATTTGTTGATGAAATTGACTGCTCTATATTCTTTCAAATATCGCTAATTGTAACTCAAACACACTGTATACAGGAGGTAATCATATAGGAAACACAAAAACATAAGTACTTACTTACAAATAGTTACATAAATAAGTTATACTTATTACTCGGTGACGAGAGGAGCATGTCGCTCACCTGATGTTAAGCGTCACGCTTGCCCATAACAGTTCAGTACCACACAGAATTTTGAACTTGAAGAGTTCAAAGCTATGCGCGGCAATGCACTGCGCTCGTCACCCTGAGATGTTAGATGTTAAATCTCTGTATGCCCAGTAACTACGCTGGAAACATTGCCCTTCAATCCGGAACACAGTAATGCTTTCATTACTTCATTACTGCTTGGCGGTTAAATAACTGGCAAAGGTGTGGTACTTCCCCAGGCGGACTTTGCAACAGAGCCCTACCACTACAATACTTACACACATCCCAAAAACATTACCCTCCTTTTTGGGCAGTCGAGTAAAAACAGGGCCAATTTCGAAGAACTTTCAGCCACATTTCTGTTTTGTCATTTAGCTTAGCTTAGTAGATACGAGCTTTTCCAATTGCCTTTAGCAGCAATCTGTGTCTTGCCTTTATGTGAACGCATTCTGTGACACACATTCTTAACAAACACTTGGTAATATTGCAGGCATGCTGACGTCTTGCTTCTTCATGGCGTTGGTGCTGGTGGTGTACGGAGTGTTGCCGGAGCTGAGAAATCTGTGCGGCCTGATCCTCATGGCGTACGTGGCGAGCCAACTCGGCGCCTTCCTGATGCTAATCGTCATGCGCATAACGGTGCATGAAGCTGTAGTTTGCGAAGGCCTAAGTGAGTATTAATGAAAATTAACCCTCTGTTTTAAAGCACAACAGCTGAGCGCGCCATCGTTGAGAAGCGCGAGGTGCGGGAGATTTGAAATCTTTAAACCGTGAAGAGTGGAAAGTGGATAGGCCCTTGCCCAGCAGTGGGACGGAACAGAATGAAAATAATTAATAATAAATCCCAAAAAGGAGAGTAGGCTACATTTTCTGTTTAAAAAAAAAACTTGCTTTTTGCCTCTTTTCAGCTTATTCAATTTACTTCTTCTTCCTGGCAAGCTTCTGCTGGATGAACGTAATGTCCTACGACATTTGGTGGACATTTAGGTAAGGACTAATTCAAATTATAAATATTATTTCGATATTGTAATTTCTTATATTGAATGTTCATAGAAGAACGTTAAGTTACTCCTTTGTTATATACTTTGCCCCTCTCCGAGCGATAAGGAAACAGCCCGGGCTAATAAGCCATAAAGCTGTGAACTATATAACAGAGAAATCGTTACTATAGTCGAATTTTTTATCAGACAGAGTAAAATGTCATTATGAGTCATTAGTATGACACTATTATGACACTTTTTCATGAAATAGAAATAGAGATGTGCTAAAAATATTTAGTTCATTAAATGATATCTGTTCATTGAACTATTTAATTAAATTTTGTTTTAATAAAAAGGGAATACTCACGTCAAATTGAGTCCGTTATTCCGACTTAAGTTTCGATCACATTCGGTGACCTTTATCAAGGAATGCTAAGCGAAACACGCGTGCGACCTCGTCTTGCCTTGCACTGACACAATGCAAGGCAAGACGAGGTCGCGTCAATTTAACAATTTATTCAATTTAACGTGAGTATTCTCGTTTTATTAAATCAAAATGTATCAAAACCACGTCAGTTTTCATAGTAAAAAAATATATTTAATTAAATAATTTTCTAAAGTCGTAATTCTAGTATAATCTGTTTTTCTCTACCTTTTAAGGAGTCTATAAAATATTGTATTAATCCAATGCTTTAAAATGGACCAAGGATCGGACGGGCCACAAAGTATTGTTTGCTAACGTCACTTGGGACCGCCTTGCGGCACGTCGTTGGCCATGTTTTGTATCCCGGCATATCTAGTACGTTAGCTGTCAAAACCTGTCAAATGTTTTTGAAGTGTTATGAAATCACTAGTGAAAGGGGCGGAGTTGACGCCATATTGTGTATTCAAAGTGCCGCAAATGACGTGACTTGTAACAGATGCTCTTTTTTCTTTCGTCATTGTATGGGACAGTCATATTTGTCACCGATGACATTCATAATACTGTATTGGCTACCTTGTACTCTCTAAAGTAATTGTGTTATGTTAGTACAGCATCATTTCAAATTACAAACTACGTCGTACTATATGAGAAATTACCAAAGACTTACACTTATTTCGAAGTTTATCGTTTGAAATTCTGCTCTAAGTTATACGATATTAGGTTAATTACAACAAGTAGCGATTTCGAGGTTATGGTTTAGCTACGAAGGTGTGCCAGCCGCGTGAGCCCGGTATGTGAGGCACAAGATCACACGCTGGGCTAGTGTGAAGAAAAAAATATTTCTTAATAAACATACATACAACTGCCGATTTTCTCCCGTAGACTCTTAGACTTTCCCTTCGCTCGGTCAACAATATTTGTTATTCTATTTTTTCTAGGGGCTACGCTAAGGCCCGTCCCATACACAGGCGCGGCGAGCGCTTCAAGTTCCTCGTGTACTGCCTGTACGCTTTTGGACTGCCACTCGGCATGACGATAGTGTTGGCTGTGCTCAACAATGCTGACTTGACGCACATACCCTGGTTTGTCACGCCTAAGATACCAAGCGGTGGCTGCTTCATTAAAGGTTAGTAACGTACGCTCATATTTTAACTCGACTTATAATCTATTCACGGAGAATCATACTAATACTATAAATGCGAAAGTTTGTGTATAAGTGTGTAAGTGTGTATGTTCCTTTTCAACTCTGTAACTGCTAAACGGATTACAATGAAATTTGGTATGGCGATAGCTTTTACCCTGGATTAACACATAGGTTACTTTTTATCCCGGAAAAATATTCGGTTTCTGTAGAATAGCGGGTTAAACCGCGGAGCGCAGCTAGCAGGGGCTCCTGCACAATAATAATTGTATGAAAGTGAAAAGGACGGCACTAGCACTGTGAGTGACTGTGATTGGTCTGTGGGTGTGACCATTATTTTAAAATGTTACGCTGCGGTGATATACGCCTTCGAAATCAATTTTGGACCATTAAGTGGAATTCGGTGCGTTGAAGTAAATAAGAATGTTTACTCCACGCCTAGTAGTAAGCTAGTCCATGCCCCTAGTAAAGTTGCACTAATAAAGGTTATCCGACCTATTCACAAACCTCCTTTCAACTTTCTTTAAATTTCCTCATAACTTGAATTCAAATCATAATTTATGTTGCCGCAGAGGTTGAAAAACTTCTGTACCTGTACATACCAATGCTGATCCTGATTCTATGCAACTGGATGTTCTACATCTTGACTGCGATCAACATCTGGAGACTGAGCCGCGGAACAGCTGTCCTGGACTCGGGAGCAGCTGGCAGCACTCAAGCTCGACGGTTGAACCGCCGAAGGTGACATTTTAACCTTGAAACTTAAAACTTGGGCCTTTTTAAACGGTCCATTATACTTGCATCTGATGCGCTTAATGAGCCACGCTGTGTCTCCGAGGAAGGCCAGCAACTGGCGACAGCAACTACTGCTGCCTAAGCATTCTAGGTAACCCAAACACCTAAAAATCGTAGGACTCTACAACCTTTGATCGTAGGATTGTCTGTAACCCCAATACCAAAAATGTGTTTGCTTAGAGAGCACTTTAGTTAGTTGTAACACTCTTTTGGAAAGGCCCCTGAAGAAGTTCTTTTTCTAGTGCGTAATTGTGCTTTATCAATGCCGGAATTATATATTTTTCAGGTTCATTATCTACCTGAAGTTATCCGTCGTGATGGGGCTAAACTGGCTGTTGGAGTTGATGAGCTACACCCCTGCAGCCAGTGTCTTTTGGTTCATCTCCGACTGCTACAATATTCTCATTGGAGTATCCATCTTCATTATATTCGTATGCAAGCGGAAGATATTGAAGAAACTTAAGCAACGGTAACTATATCTTTCACATAGAGGATTAAATAAAACACAAGAACATCATGTCCCGAATGAATGTTCCGGTGTGTCTGAACATTCGGACACACCGGAATGACCTGACTTACACTAAGTTTTGCCCATGTTTTGCCGGACCAGCTCTTTAGTGTGAGTAACTGATCTTATTTTTTCAACAAGTGGTTGTTTGTTTCGACAGTTTTTACGCAGACAGTTTCGACGCTTCTAGAGCTCTCGAAATTCATTCCAGCCTCAGATTAAGTTCTAACACTATGGCGTCATACACATTGATATGTGACAGCCTTCGAGGTCTCATAAAATAAGTATTTAAAATGTATTTTTTTCTAGTATGCTGTTTTTGTGAGGGTTGGGTTAGGTTAGGTTAGGTTAGTTACATATTTTGCAGGCTAAAACAGCTTAAAAAAGGCAAAAATAATAATTTAAAAGGCCAAATAGGCAGCTCTGCTAGAGCTGCAGAAATCCATGGATATGATTGAGATCGCTGACAAGACTTCTTTTTTTTATGTGAGATTATACTCCCTAACCCTTCTCAGTAACTGCGCTTCAGCAAGCTCCAAACAGCTTCTCCCCAGCGTCGTCAGGGTGAAATACTTACGCGGTAATACATTATGAATATTTCCACAGATTTGCAAGTAAAAATAAGTACCCGGTCCAAGAAGATCCATCGAGGACAGCCACTTCCACCGATATTAATAGTTCTAATATCACGCAAGATATAAATACAGTTCCATTAGTGTGCTACACGACCACTGAAGGCCCTGAAATAATTCTAAAGGAAACTTAATTAGTCTTAACTATTCTATCTTTAAGCTGCCGCCCTTTGTTCTTTCTGGCTGATGATGATAATGACAATGATTGCCTCTGTAAAACCTAGACTAGTACTTACGTATTACACTTGGGTTGTGACTTGGGCTCGTTAAATTGACTTTAAATAATTTGAATAATTATTTAACCAAAATGTGTCAAAACCACGTCAATTTTCAAAGTAATAGTACATTTACTGTTGCGGTCTGTAATGACTGTGTTGCTGGCAGTCTCTGGCGTTATTTGTCCCTGATAACTATATTCGTGTCGGGAGCCGTCGACGGCATCGGATGTTCTCGTGTCCACGTCCTCACGAGGCTCTCACGAACCTGCCACGCTAACAACGCACCTACAATAAGATCCTTGGCCGTGCACAATCATTTTACGCACAATTTTCAGCATATTGACATACCTATTCACTGATAGCATCCCTATTATTATTAGAGAAATTAAGTTATTTTATACTCATTGTTTTTAAGTAAGCGTTTTGGTAGAGCTTACTATTTGTTTTGGAAATAAATAAATAAAGTGTCAAAAAGGACAACCGGTTCATATGCCACAGAATTTATACATGTATATTTTTTTACATTGGTATGATTTATTGGTATGATTTTGACTGCCCCGGTGGCTCAGTTGGTAGTGAACCTGCCTTCTGTGTTTGGGGGCGTGGGTTCGATTCCCATCTAGGACAAACATTCATGTGATGAATATTTGTGTTTGTTCTATGTCTGGGTGTTAATATCTATATAAGTATCTATTTAAAAATATCTATGTACTTATATCAGTCTCTGGCAGACATATCTTTGCTTAGTTTGGGGTCAGATGACCATGTGTGCAAAAATGCCCCACATATTTATTTATTATTTATTTATTTATAGGTTAGGTCATAATTAATTAAACAATGTAAAGTACGAATAAGAATAAACTGTAGTTCAAACATTTACACTTCGGTAGGTACCAACCACGTACCTACCAAATGTCATATTTTTGATGTGAATTCCAGACCAGATAGTTGTTATCTCTATTGGCAGTTTCTACCTACGTTGGTAACTGTTCAGATATCTCATATCATAACATAATGTTTAATACTTTTCCTTATTTTATATTTTTGCTGGAAATTCCAGACCAGATAATTGTTACAGTGTGTTTTCAATGATGCAACATCTACAAAATAACATGTTAAAAACGTCTTAGCACAGTAAGAACAGACAACAGTTCTGTTCTTACTATACTAAGACCAAAGTTATTTCTAAGGAGAATTCTGCGACTAAGACTAACACGTAACAATTTGGTTTGCGTCAACCACCGTCTAACAAACTAGTGAAAGAGAGATAAATATAATTTTCTCTCGCTACCCTGCGGTCCGTGGTTGTCACAAGGTATGTTATTTCTTACTTAAATTTCAACTTTCTTTAAAATTAAAATTTCGCAGATAGATTTAATTTTTTTCTGACAACTTACCTACTTAAGATAATACAGAATAGAAATATAAAACTAACACAATAATCTTATATATCTGCATTTATATACATTTATATATAATTTATATATCTGTACCAGCAGGCATCGTGCCCAAAATGCTGGCTGATACCGCGACAAATTGCAATTGGCAGCCCTTTGAGCAAGGTGAGCATTTTTTAATATAGTATAACAAGCCTATACCATTGATTTATAGATCGGTACAGGCCAGCATTTTGGCCACGAGATACTCTGAGCAGAAATATTATTATTATTAATTAAATGAGTATTACACTTTTTTAATTACACCCTATGTTGCCAAATTTTAAAATTGTAATATTTGTTTGCAAGTTCAAGTGGCAATTAGCAGGCCACGTCGCTAGAAGAACCAATAATAATCGATAGGGAAGAAAGGTTCTTGAACGACGATCACGAACTGGAAGATGCTGCGTAGGTAGGCGTCCCAGGTGGACCGACGATATGGTAAAGGTCGAGAGCAACCGTCGGATCGCAAATGGCTGATTGTCGCTTAGCGTGGCGCTCTAAGGGGAGGCTTAGAGCAAAACAGGCTTCCGGTGCTCGGGCCGGTACAGAGTTGCTCAATGGGGGAGGCCTTTGTTTGGCAGTGGACCACTTCTGAGTGGTGATCACGATGATGGAACAAAAAAAATGTTGTAGAGTAGCTTAGTAAGCGATATGGAGTTTTTTTTAATAGGTTTCTTGTCGAGTCCAGATCATTTAAGAGTTGGTGCACTCTTGCAGCGTCTGCGTCGCTTGTTTTTCGGTGTCGGAAATAGAGGAGATGCTTTCGACGGAATTCTGGCCGGGTCGGCACCTGCGTGGTAAAGTGTATCATATTACATCTTACTAATATTATATATGCGTAAGTTTGTGTGTACGTGTGTAAGTAGGTAAGTGTCTTTGTTCCCGTTCAACTCTGTAATGGCTGAACAGATTTGAATGAAATTTGGGATCAGAGGTAGATTATTCCCTAGATTAACACATAGGCTTTTTATCCCCGAAAAACATTCGGTTTTGTAGAATAGCGGGTGAAACCGCGGGGCGCAGCTAGTAATCGATTATAAGAGAATGTTTCTACTAGCAGTGTGTTCGGATAGCCTAGTAGTTCAAGTCGAAAATTGCTAAGAGAAAGGAGAAGGGTAAAGGTCTGTCAGCTGTGTCGCAAACTTCAATAATAGCTTCCAACCACAGAAGAGAGAGAATCTAGAGGTAAAAATTTTTCCTCTTCTGTGCTTCCAACAGACGATCAAAAGCCGCTACTTAGGCAACGAGGCGTTTTTTTTTTTTAAAAAAAACCTAGTAATAAAAGAACACAATAGATGGCGTTAGATGTAACTTGAACTTTTTAAATTGTGTGCCTTTTTTTTTTCTCGTATTTTTTGGCTCCACATGTGTATTTAGCCAATAACTAAAAACTTAAAAATATTATAAAAACTATATTATAATCTAAATTTAAATAAACAAACTAAAACTACGAAGAAAAAATAATGTGAAATTTTTGACATTATTTGAAATATACAATACTTGACACTGGCTAAATACACAACGCGTGGAGCCAAAATTAAAGATTAAAAAAAACAATAAATCTTTCGACTGAATTGACAATGACAGGTAAAGTTTTATGACTATTACGCCACCTAGTAAGTATTGCAAAACTATTTAATTTTTTTGGAAAACGCCTCATTGTATACAAATACTATAGATAAAATACAAATCGTTCTTTGCCAATACTTTGGTCTTATTTTTTTGATATAACAATGAACTACTTGCCTCTTCACAAGCTTCTTTAGAATCTTCCGTCTGCAGACAAATATAAGGAAAATGAATACGCCACTGAGGGTGTTGAAGAAATCGCTGATGTACCAAATCCTGTAACCGGGGTATCTGTAGCTCACTACTTCCAGGATCCAGGTCAGGCCAATGACGATCGACAGCTTCAGCAATGCTGAGAACCTAGAATTTTAATTTTGTTTTTGGATTATTACAAAGCCGAATGCGCTCATTATAGTCATCATTTCAACAAGACCCACATGAAAATCGTAAAAAAAAGGGAGCTGTTCCAATGATAAATATTATTATAATTATTATTTTATTATATTATTATTATTATTAATTATAAAAACAAATTAATAGTACCGCCGTCTAAACTAGAAATGCATAGCTCCGGACCAAACCCAATGGCTGTTAAAATATACAACAAACTACCAGTACAGATAAAAGAGATAGAAGAAGAGTTCAAATTTGCTAAAGCCCTAAAAAGTGTATTACTCGCGATATCCTACTATACCCTAGACGAATTTTTGAGAGATAAGAAAATTATGGAATAGATTGACCCACTCCGCACGATATTGCCATACCCAATCAGGGTCATTATGATTTACCTATTTAAAATATGCTAGTTAAGATCTGCATGTAATCCACATAATGTTTGCAATAAATGAATTGAGTATTGAGTATAAAAAGAAAAAATATAATAAATTATATACATATTTACAATAAAATATAACCTATATATTATAATAATATGAAAATAGGACTTAAAAGTACATAGTAATAATAAACAAAATAAACTAATCTAAAAGAACGCTATCAGTGGGAATTGTTCCCAAAATGCTGGCCCCATTACCACGTTGTATTGCAATACTCAGCCTTTGGGCGAAATAGAGGCCAGCATTTTGGTCACGTGTTGCTTCGACCAGACGAGAAGAGAGATCTTTAAATATTTTCTTAGCGCTCGGTCCCCACGGCCCCAAGGTTTCGACCCCAAAAGGCTCAAACATATAACAACTGTCCAATGTATTATATTTACGCCTCTTGAGGTCTTCTGCGGATTCAGCCGCTGCGCCAGCCTTATTTTGTGTTCCGGGAAGATGTGACGGCGCAAGCGTATCAACACAAGTGGCATCCCAAACTAAGGGCCGCCCCATCTTCCACGGAATTAAAGTCATTCCGTCCGGTCTTTTACCATCGCCACGCACGAGACCGTTGGGTTCGAGAACGGCAGCGCAGTTGGCGGTGGTAAAAGCCCGGCGGATGATATCGTTGAGGCTGGCGTGGCGGGGAATCCTGCCTGCGCTCCTTGCGCAAGAAAGTCCGTGGTGACCGAGCTGGTCGACAGCAACGCCACACTGACAGCGATGTGGAGCACAGCACGGTGCGCCCAAGCGGAGAGATGAGAGAGATAATAACATTGAGTATTGAGTGTTCACACTCAAAGAAATTTCAATAACCACTCAACATCACTAAAAAAAACTTGTATAGGTACTAGCACAATAGCTAACTTTTAATCTTTACAAATGGACGTTGGGCAATTTATTAGGTTAATAGTTGTTACCCGCGACTTCGTTCGCGTGGAAATAACAACACTTATGTAACAGTATGTACATGTTGGAGTTTTGGCGAGAACGTGAAGTAGTCATGTCGCGTCATTCTATTATTTTCCAAAAATTGTGTTATAACGTGTGTTAATGGTTAAAAATGGTAGATTTTTATCCATTGAGTGTTCGTGAACCTGCACGAGTGTTGGTGAATAGTATACCGTTGTGAAACGTGACTTTTCGTGTTGCTTCCAAAACTCCATAGAAACCACTAGTAAAGTCTTCACCACTTTACTGGGGCATGATGTGGACATGACCGTGACTTACTTTGCTTGACTTAGACTATGACTGAGACTATAGATATGTATTATTGTGAAACTGGCTAAATACACGTGTGGAGCAAAAACATAAGAGTTTTTTTTTTTACATATTAACAGTATCCTATGTCCGTCATTGTGATATACAATAACTCCTTATCAAATTTTATCAAGATCCGTTCAGCCGTTTAGACATGATAGTGCGACAAACATCCAGTCAGAGAGAGAAAGTTAATTCCTATAGCTCGCTAGATGGCGCTAGTTTGCTATCTTTGTGCATTTTTTGACGTTTTGTATAGACTGACAGTTGTATGTAGGGAGTTCTAACCTCCCGCTACACTAACCAACAATGTGCCACTTGCATCCACCAGAGAACAAGTTTTTGGCTTGCAGAGTTTGCATGCTGAATTGGCAATGGGCAGGCCACATCAAAACGATGGGGAAGAAAGTCTTTGAGTGGCAACCACGAACCGGAAGACGCAGTATAGACGCCTCCCACTAGGTGAGCCGAAAACATTGTGAAAGTCGCGGGCAACCGTTGGATGCAATTATTATGCCGAATAAATTATTCCATTCAATTCCATTCTAGTCTACCTATTTTGGTGCTTGCGATGTGCGCTCGGCGTTCCAACAGCTGCACGGTCTGTGGTTCCTCGACTCGAACGCCATATGTTGAACGCCGTCATAAGGTAGAATATCCAGTTGCACGACATCAGGATCAGCATTGGCACGTACAGGTAGAGAAATTTCTCACCGCCTGTAAATGCATGAACAAGGACATGCATAGTGTATCGCTCCATTCACTAACATCATTTTCTGCCCGAATATAACCCAATGAGTAGGGATGTACCCACAGTAAATAGAAAGAAGTCATAGAGAAGTCATCCAGAAGTCTTCTGTGGATGTATCGGTAGCAGTCGATTTACGTAGGATGAGACGCGTAACTAATAAAAACAATTAATACATCCATCAACAAGTGACATTAAAAGTAAAACAAAATACCCGACTGCAAATAAATGTAGGCTATGTCACTCCGGACGTAAAATGGAAACCAACGACACCTTGCTCATCAATGTTGGTCAAGCCGTTCAAGCTACAGGAGGTAATACGTGAATACAAACAAATACTTACACACTCCAAAAACATTACTATCCTAATTGGGCAGTCGGGTAATTATTTTAAAAAAAACTGGTAATTTATGTAGTCCGGCATCACTTTTAGTCATTATTCTATAATTTCTTCACTCCTTCGTTTAAGTGTTCGTAAAAAACTAACCTTCAATAAAGCATCCGCTGTATGGCACCTTTGGTGTGACGAACCAAGGTACATGACTCATATCGATTTCGTTAAGGATTGCCATTGCGATAGTCATGACTAGAGGTAGCCCGAATGCATACAAGCAAAAAAACAGGAACATGTAGCGCTCGCCGCGCCTGGGCATAAGCCGAGCTTTTCTGTAGCACCTGTAGATTGAAACACATAGTTCCTTGCGTTAGGCTTAGGCACAGATGAATAGAACTTTTCATCTGTGGGCTTAGGTCTCCTATAAACGCCGTCGGAGACTTACAGCGTCACGCCATACGCCGCGTCACTATCCTTACTATACAGGGTTATAGGGACAGGGTATGCTAAGCCGAAAAGGGCTCATAGTACTCATCATTATAAGCAACTTTTACTATGGATCCAACCCTGAAATCGCGAAAAAATATCAGCAGTTCCATAGAAAAATTACAATAACACTCGACAATATGTATGGAACAGCAGATTTTTTTTTCTCGACTTCAGGGTAGATTTCAGGGTACTAAGAGCCCTTTTCGGCTTAGCATACCGTTTCCTTATAACCCTATATTATAATAGAAATGTACTGTTGTGGTCTCTTTCACATAGCGACGTCGTCTTGGTGTCGTCGGAACGTTGACGCTGAGGTCTCACGTTGCATATATAATAAAATATACGAGAAATTGTTTCTTAACTAGTTCTCCAGCTGGCTGAAGATCAGTGTATCTTAAAATAAGCAGGTTTAACATCAACCCAGGGGCAGACCTACCAGCAGGCTAAGTAGACTTGCGCCAAGCACGGCAGTGGCGGAAAATTTGAAAAACTTTTTTCTTTTTTTTTTCAAATTAAATTTGTAGTTAATTTAAACTAGTAGTTCGCGCTGAACTGAGACCTCGTGACCCTTATATCTTCACAACCCCTGAACCGATTCAGCTCATATTCGAACTTAAAAATTGTATTAAAATGAACTACTTGCCTACAAAATTTCATGAAGATCGGATCAACGGTTCACAAGTTATCATCGGACAAATATACACACAAACATACATACAAATGCCGATTTGTCCCAGTATATATCCCAGTTGTATAAAACGTTGCCAGTGTTATTCTATTATGATTTAAAAAATCAAATTTCCTCCTCTTTAATTTCTATACTATAAAATGTTGAAAAAGTGTGAAAGAGATAGCGAGAATCAGGGAAGAGGTTTTTTTTTTTATTTACTTCTCTCTTCTGTTGGGGCATGTAATAGTTACCTGGAAGTCCTCCAAATATCGTAAGACATGACGTTCATCCAGCAGAAGCTTGCCAGGAAAAATAAATATATCAGGAAAGCTGAAAATGACAAAGGTCAGAATATTTTTTAACAAACTACATAAAACACTTTGTTGGTTTTTTGGCTCTCTTGTATTTTGGTGTATTTAGCACACGTGGTGTATTTAGCTAGTGTCAAGTTTTTTAATATTTCAAGTGAAGTAAAATATTTCACAATTAAAACAAGTCTGTCATAGCCTTAGTCAAGCAAACCAAGTCACATCCTAGTCATGCCCCTGGTCTAGGCGTGATCTGTGGCACAATAGTATCTAAAAATATACGTGTAATAAATAATATTATGTGACATGGTCTTTGACCAGCCACATAATATTGCTGCGCCCTTATTTACAGGGTATATGTCATAATGTAAGCTAAAGCGTAGTTTTAGAAGAAGAATATGTACATATATGCAATAAAGAAAGAATAAATAAATAAATAAAAATATAACGAAAAATAATAATTATTATGCTTAGCTGAATCAGGCGAGCCGGCTCATAAGTAGGTAAGTATATTTGCATACTTACCAATGATGGTTTACTAACATCATTGATACTTACTAAAAGTACGACACGCTGTCACTTCGTGCAATTGTACGCGCATGATGGCGAGAAGCAGGAAGGCACCGAGCAGACTTGCCACGTACGCCATTAGGATCTGACCGTTCAAGTTCCATAGCTCTGGAAGCACTGAGTATACCACCAACACAACCAGCAGGAAGAAGCATGATACCAACATGGCTGCAAATAATAATTACGTTTTTTTTTATGAGACTAGCTGGCCTGATGGTAAGCGTCACGCTAGCCTATAACGGTCAAGGCACAAGTCCAAAGAGAATATCATCACTACGTTTACTACGTTTAAGAGACTGAAGTCCCATAGAGAAAAATTTAAAAAGGCGATTGTATGAAACATGTACTAGAACTGAATACCGATAGAGATAGTGCGATAGAGTCAAGCCATCGAGAGAGCAAGGCAGCGAAAGCCGCCATTATTTGTAGTACACGTTTCACAAATTTTCAAGTCTCATTTTTTACTAAGAACTTGCACCAGAATCACAAGTCCTTGAGCTTTTTTTTTTCTTAATTTTTTGACAATACTTTACAACAAAAAGAAGTCTTAGTCAACCAAAATAAGTCACTCAGTAAAGTGGTGATGGAATTTACTAATTAAATGTTTATAATGGGAACACACGAAAAGCCACGACATCATACTTGATTAGAGATCAGTGGGAGGATTTCCACCTTGTAAGCTGTAAGTTGTGGGTTCGATTTTCACCCAGGACAAGCATTTGTGTGATAAACATGGATGCTTGTTCTTTGTCTGCGTGTTTCTATGTATTCTATGTATGTATTTACAAAAAAATAAGTATTTATGTATTCTATTTACCTGGTTCCCATAGTACAAGCTCGCTTAGTTTGGGGCTAGATGGCGCTGTGTGTGAAAAACGTCTACCAACGTCTAACGTCTAATAAACTGTTCACGAAACCTCGTGCAAGTTCACGAACACAATCCACAGTTTCTATTTGTTCCTATTTACCTAAGTTATCTATACTTTTTATTGCAAGATCCACGATTAAAAAGCACCACGGTTAAATTGTTTTTGTGAGAAAATAATTATTTTCTATTGTTTAAATTACCAACTGTCATTGAGGTAGTTACGCTGATGGGTTCATATGTGATTGGGTCTGGCGGAAACACAACCCAAACCCCTGGACTTAGGGATTTGTTTGAACGAACTATCTTGTATTCCCAGCAAAATGCGTCGTTCGGTATCCGAGTCCATCGTTCATAGGCGTTTGGAACTTCTAGATACAGTTCAATATCCTGAAAAATAAACAGGGTGTGCAACAGTTAGAGTATACCGCCTACTTGTCAATACAGGCGCCAACTGTTTCCAACTGTCTTTTATATGTTATTAACACAGTGAAAAACTATGCTTAGGTACAGGTATGGTTGCGTTCCCTTGGAGATCCCGGAGCCCTCGGTCAATTACCAAGGCAGGCCACCGGGGGGGGTTTTAGTGGCTATAATCCCACATAACCCGGCTGCACCCCAAAGCAGACGGGTTATGTGGTATCTTGGTGAAGATTTCACCAAGATACCCGGCTGCTTTTTGCCCTCTCGCAAAAACGCAAAAAAAAAAAGGTACAGGTATGGTTTTGTTGGAATATCGCAATCTTCTTCCACTTCTACAAGGATACTTGACTAGGCGTCATCAATTATTGTTTTGTAGTCGCTTTGGTTATTTTTATCTGATTATCTCAATTGTACGGAAACCTTTCGAATAATTGTACATCAGGACCGCTAGATGGTCCTCATAAAGCTCATAAAGATACAAACAGAATGTTCTGGAAAATCACAAAAACAATTTTACACACTCTGAAACTATATTAACTATATTATTCATGCAACTATAACACTCCTACCACATGCCCGTCACTACAATGCAATTTTTCATCTTTAGATCTCTCCTGCATCAGCCTTTAAACATCCCACTGCTGACATACCAGCCTAACCTCGAAGAGTGATCAGGCCATATGCACAACGCTGGCCCAGTACGGATTGGCGGATTTATATGCACCATCGAATTTCTTCTCCGGCAATATGCAGGCTTCCTCACGATATTTTCCTTCACCGAATAGCCAGTGGTATATCCGTACGTAACTCATTGGTACGCCCGCCCGGGTTCGAACCCAGGACCCCACGAATGTGAGGCTCACACTAACCTAACACGGCTTACCTTTAGATAAAGGACCTCAAAGTTGCAACAAGTATTTACTTACTTCAGTGAGATACGCGTTAAACCATTTGGCTGCTCTCACAGAAACAGACTTGAAAGTTTCATTTGCTTCGAAAATACCGGCTTTCACCGTCAAATTTAATTTCGATATATCAGGATATTCGTGAAATATATCTTCGGCCAGACTAGCAAAGTCCCTGGTAGTATTTCCAAATTGATCGCATATTCGTTCCCATTTTATCCGCGTCCTCTTCATGGTTAAATATTTTCCGAACGGGCAACATTTCATTATGCATTTCTCAGTTGTACAGAGGGATCTCTCTAAATGCTCCAAGACATTAATCGTGCTTGATTCAAAATGTTCCAAGGTTATCACATAGTTTAATTCACCAGCCATGAATATCACGCCAAGAAGAATCCAAAAACGCTTCATTGCATTGGACTACTTTGCTCAGAATTTTATTAAGTACGTCTCGACTCGACCACTAGCAAGAGTATTATGTTTTTAAATTAAAAAATTAATACGCGTTTTCGGATGCGGTGTGAAGTAGATAATTTATATCCGTTTCGTTGTGGGGAAATTAAGTAGATAGCGTTCAAATGTGATTTCGGTATGTATCGGGGCTATTTATAATTATTAAGCTAGTAATTCGTGCCGAATTGTAAACTCGCGACCCTTACACTACTACTATTATATATGAGAAAGTTTGTAAGTATGTTAGTAGGTAAGTATGTAAGTGTGTTTGTTCCCGTCACAGTGACAGCCTCTTGACAGCTTTGTCTCGTATACGAGATTCTTGTTAAGAATTGAGTAACGAACTAGCGAATGCCTGCCAAGTATTATCAAAATCTAACTCTAACTCAGCTAGCTTTATCTTTATTTTTAAGACCCTGAGAACTGTGGCTGAACCTAAATTAGTTATCCAAACCTACAAGGCACTATGTGAATGCATTATTAGATATTGCATATGTGCAGGGGGTACCGCAGCGAAAACCCATATTATTTCAGCTGAGCGTGCACAACGTGCTATTCTAAAAGTGCTTTTGTACTTGCCCTTCAGGCATCCAACAATAAATGTGTATGAAATATCCAATGTCCTCAGCGTTAGGAAGTTGTTTATTTTCGAATGTTTACGACGATACCACAGGAAAACTGATCGCTGTCCTGTTCCTCGAGCTAGACGAAGATTTAAACAAAAGAAATATGAAGGTATTGTTCCTCTATTGTATAATAAAATTGATAAGGAACATAAAATTAGAAGTTATAGTAATAATGAAATAAAAAAAGTTATAATGACATGGCTGAGCAAATTTGATTACAGTGGCATTGAGGATATGCTAGAAAAGCTATATATCTGTTAGTTAAACTTACATACATTACTTACATTTATCTATATTTAGTTCATATTTGTATTCACTCATAAGGTTTAAGTTGTAAAATGTACCTACTAAATAGTTGTATCTTTGTCTTTATATTTTTATTCCTATTTTTATTTTTTATTTATTGTATAATTATCTCTTTTTTCTTTTTCTTCTGTTCATTACTTTTGGGAGAGGCCATTGGCTCTGAAATACAGTGTATACTAGTTCGGAGCTAATGGGTTCATGTTTATTTTTTGTACAATCTTTGTTTATGCCAAATAAATTTATTTGTATTTATTTGTATTTATTTGTATAACTTCCCCCCTTTTTGGGGGTAATACCCCTCCAATCAAAAATCGCTGACGACAAAACAATTCTATGAAATTGTAGAACGTGTATACCAATACGCGAGTAGTTACATACTGGCAGATGAATGCACATTTTACCAGTTGTTGCAGATACTTCGTTCGCTTCACTCGCTCAGTCAATGATTGAGGGTGATATTGCACAATGTGTTTGTGAAATTTTCTTTACCAGAACATTTAAATGTAATTTTAAAGCCTAACACTGATTCTCACATTGACATAATAGGGTGCTTTCTGTGATTACTTAATCACACTAATTTTATAAGCGAAAGTTTGTGTAAGTGTGTAAGTAGGTAAGTCTGTAAGTAGGAAAGTAGGTAAGTATGTATGTATGTTTGTTTCCGTTCAACTCTGTAACGGCTGAACGAATTTGAATGAAATTTGGTATGGAGGTACCCTGGATTAAAAAAAATATACTTTTTATACCGGAAAAATATTCGGTTTTTGTACAATGGCGGGTGAAACCACGGGGCGCAGCTAGTAGTAAATAAAACGTCTCGTCTCGCACTTTTCACAAACTGAGAGCGACTGAAGCAAGTTAAGCGCCGGCGTTAACTTAAAGTCTTCAAAAAGCTGTAACGTAGACCCGTCCATTCATTTTGCTTTGGTCGAAAGTTATTACGACTACGGAATCCTTTACCATAAGCGTATCATGACATGCACTTTTATATGACGGCGCTCCTGTTCAGAGCTATCTCTTTCACACATTTTCAACATTTTTGAAGATAAAAATCAAACTTAAAAAAACAGTCATCGGTTTCTTTGAAACATACCTTTCTCAATGTACAATAACTCGATTATATTTAAATATAGAAAACAAAAAAAAAACCCGATTGCAAAATGTAGCCTGTCAACGTATCAGTGTGTGTCAGAAGCTCATTGACACAAACCATTGAGTGTATCGGCGAATTGACCTTTATAAGTTATCAAAACAATAAACACCACGTTTAGGTACTGAGATAAGGAAATACGATAATAAACCAATTTACTACGGCACACATTTTGTCCTGCAGCATGTACTGATCGACAGACCAAACTACAGACCAAAACAGACGTTTAAAATCGACGAATTTGTCGTCGCAAATTTGTCGTGTTTTGTGTTTACTGTTTTTGTCGATCAATCGCTGAAGACGATAAAGGTGTTCGAAAGTTTTTGTATGGATACTGGGATACTGGCATTGTCTTGATCCTCCATTTTTTTTTCAGTGTCACGTCCCGCATTAGGGACATATTATAGACAAGAAAAAAAAAAGGTAACATACTTAATATCCTAAAGTGACATAATTATACAGCTAATTGATACTTAATATTTTGTAGTTGATTGTTTCAGGCGTAACTTTGCGGAAGTTCATTTTCAAACTGTGTTTAAAATGACAAATCTGTAGTGTCTTTCCGCTGCAACGTCGCGTACAATTGGAATATGGATCAATTGTTAGTTTTTTACCGTGTATTTTTATTTAAATTAATATTTTTAATAGAACCGTTACTTATAACCTGAGTTTATAGATAAGAAAAATATTAAAATTTTGAAAAGATAAAAATAGAGCATTTTTTTTTTATTTTATTTAATATTATAAATAATAATTATAATTTAAATTTATCCATTTAAATTTTGGTTTGTTAGAATTTAATAATAATTAACAATGTTTACATGTGACCGGAATATTTTGATAAGAAAAAATATCACAAATTTCATAAAATAAAAATGAATAAAATAGCGTAACACTGGCTTCCAGCTGGCTTAATATTTTCAATTCAAATTCAATCATTTTCAAATGCTCTGTGTTTGAAAAAGTCTGCGAAACGTTTCAACAGGAACAAGATTGAGTTTGTGAGGAGGAAGATCACAATATAAACCAAAAATAGCTATGGTATTTCATAATTGTTGTTATCCTGTTTACAGGCACACCAACTTATCTGTAGAACGGCCAAAAGCGGAACTACTGACGCCATTTTGAAAACGTCATTTTGTTCATTGTCATTCTATGTTAGAGAGCAAGGAGGCGAACTATAATTAAGAAAGCATGTTTTTAAATATCTCATTATGTAGTTACGAGTATTATAAAAGCAGAAGTTGTTTATTTTTGTAATAGGTGGCAACACTTTTCGATTGTGGCGCCATCGCTACATTCTACAGATAAGTTGGTTGCGCTGTACTGAAGAGGATAGTCCTTCCGCGAGGTTTTGGCGCATTCGATATTTGGAATTGTATAGCTGTCACTCTGATTCTCGCGATCGTTTTTTTTTCACTTTCCTCCTAGGAGGATTTTGGCGTCGCACGTCTTATGCATTTGCCAGTGTCAAGTATACATATATATTCTCGAGTTTTCTTAGATATTATCAAACAAGTCGTAGTCACGGTCAAAGGCTAGAAAATCAAGTCACGGTCAAGTCCAAGTCATGCCCCAGCAAAGTGGTGAAAACTTTACTAGAGCCTTCTATGGAGTTTTGGAAACTACATGAAAATTTACGTTTCGCGACATTATACCATTCATCAACACTCGTGCATGTTCACGAACACTTAACGGGTAAAAATTCACAGTTTTTACACACTAACACTCGAAATAACTCAAGTTTTGGAAAATAATAAAATGATGCGACATGAATTCTTCATGTTCCCGCCAAAAACTCAAACTCGCGATCGTTGCGAGGTAGTGAATTTCACAAACTTTTTGATGAAATTAGCTTTTCGGGGGTAGTCTGTTAATCCCCCTAAATCTTAACAAAACTTTTGTTTTTAGCGTCAATGGTTTTAATAAACTATAATCTATGATGATTTGCCGCTATGATTTGTTTTAAAAAAAAAGTTTATGGTATTCTAACAACTACTTTTCTTCGTCGTCTCAAAAAAATATCTCGCTCTATGTGCCTATAACAACGAAGATATTGCAAAATTAAAAAAACAAACAAACATATAAGCATAGTTTTTCACTGTTTATAACATATATAACATATAAATAAAAAAAACATCGAAAGCTGATAAAGTTTACGGGTGGACATCAGGCTACGTTTTAGTATATATGCATGGACAAGACGCCGGTATACTCAATTCTTAAGCCTTGCTCGGACTGTGCTACCCCCTAATACTGAAACGTTTGTTAACTTTGACAACAGATTAATTATAATACAGCCTTTGTCTGGCACTAAGCAAAGGATAGACTTAATCTGTCGTCAAAGTTAACAAACGTTTCAGTATTCGGGGATTGGTAATTTAGTCGAGTAATGAGAAATTGTCTAGCGATTAAACTACTACAATAAATTTAGTTTTTTCGGAAATAGCTAGCTATTTTATGATACTGTGTCACAAGACGAGCAAGTCGCTTGCCTGATAGAAAGTGTCACGCATGCCTTGAACAATTCTGTGCCATCCAGAAATTTCAAATTCAGCAGTTCATATCTTATGTGGCAATGCGCTGCGCTCGTCATTGTAAGATATTATTATTGTTTTAATATATTATATTTCTTTGGGCTTAGTAATTTCAACAGTCAATACGTCTGTGGTCAATTCAAGGAATTACAATTTCTTTCGAGATATTTTTCAACTCGCTGCGGAACATGAACACTTTAAAAATCGATAGAGCACAACTATGTTCTAGTGTAGCCCTAATCCGTAACTGTTTCCGTTTCCGAAATAATTGCAAATGAAAATTCATTATATGTACATAAGACCATTCAGTCATCGTATGCTATGCTCTACCTATAGGCTTAGGTTTAATCTACTGCCGCGCCTAAAAACTCAATGTAGGTAAAAATAATGAATTTTCTATTGCTTGTTTCTGGGTAACGAAAAGGATCCCCTAAATAGGAAGCCTTACTTTAGCAGTGAACGTTTTAAAATCAAAAAAATAATTATTATTTCAGGCACAAAGATCCGTACTCTAAGCTAAGTACATACTTAATATTAATGCATTAATCGTATTTACCATTTAAATTATAATAGAATGTCTAAAAAAAAAATGAAATCATTTTATTAACACTCTAATATGATGTTGCAAGTGGGGCAGTTCAGCTTTTCGGTGATAGCTTTGAGAATGCTATTGCCACTCGCACGCGTTCTACATAAAAGTGAGGCTACCTTTTTTCGCATTATAGCAACAAAGCCCGCCAGTGCGCGCCTCCACTAACATGCATGCGCTGCAGAACCGCGGGAGTCGCATGAGAATTCTGAATTATGGCTGATGATACCAATTAACCTATGTAGGAAACTGTCATAAGTACCTATTTATTCTTTGATAATAATTAATGTAGTACAGAGTAGTATTTTCCACAATAATAAATTATATGACTAATAAACAGGACAATAAACCAGCAAGCCACATTGATGTGGCATTATTGCAGGGCAAGTGCCAGTACATAAAAGTACCCAATAGATGGCGTTAGATGTACCTTAAGTTTTTCTTGTCACTGTCAAGACATGAAAGACATAAAAATGTACGTGTGCCTTTTTTTTTCTCTTGTTTTTTGGCTCGACATGTGTATTTAGACAATTTCAAGTAACGTAACTATGTATTTGACTTCATTTGAAATATTACAATAGTTGACACTGGCTAAGTACACAACGTGTGGAGCCAAAATTTACGATTTAAAAAATAAACATAAAATATTTCGACAGAAATGACAATGACAGGTAAAACGATAGGTCTGTTACGCCATCTAGTAAGTATTTTAGAACTACTTTTTTTTTTGGAAAACGCCTCATTGAATTAAAGCGATTTTGGTATTTTGATCAACAAGTCAAGTATTTGCATTCAGAAATTATCATTTGGTGAAGTGGAACTGATGTAGAAGACCACAGATGGCCACCGGAACTACTCGATTATGATAGATGTGACAATTAAGACGACTGTGACGAAGTAACTCAAATTATTTCGGTACACCCTAGTAATTTCATTAACTTTTTCGACCTAAAAATAAATGTAATGTCTAAATTTGGCAAACTTAATTATCTCATTATTTGTTGTTTATTTATGTACGAGTCCCGTCTTCTACAACAATGTTTTCTATTCTTCTTATTATCTGTGAAAGCTTTTAATTGGCCTTCTATTCTTAAATAACTTAACTAATGATGTACCTACCTGTAACTGTAAGTTTTCCTAAGAAAAATGAAATAAAATAAAAATAAAATAAATTGTTTCTAATAAATAATTATTAATAATAAATAATTGTTTCCTTTGTTGTAAGTTTTGTGTGTATACCCCAGAGCAATCACGCTCACTAAAAAGCTTCTTCTTGCGGCGGCGTCGTGTGGCGGGTCGCCCTCTTCCCTTCAATATGGTTGAGAAGAGCGATGGCTGGCACATCGTCAACTCGTGAACGGGTGCTGCTCGCGGGAGCTGGACTGCTCGGAGTATATACGCAAATCTATAAATAGCACTTAGCTCTTTATTAGCATATTCGTTGGTATATTCCTTTTGTAAAGTCTTTAGTTTTTATATTCCGTTTTAGTTGATAAAATATTTGTAAAACTTGATAAATGGCACGGACCCCGGAGTCCGTGGAGCAACATTGTAAATAATAATAAAAAAAATAATTAATAAATGGTTCTGCTGACGTCGTTTTTTATTTATTTAAAATTATACTGTAATGTTGTCACGGGAAAGACCGCTCGGTTCGAGTACAGGTGAAACATGGGCGGAGGAAAATTCCAGGCGCATGATGTCATTAGGGCTAGCGTGCGTGACTATTAATTCGACCAACGCTTCCTGAGCAAGAAATTTGCATTCCAACTTTCCATTGAGATATGTTCTAACGATGGACAAGAACACTCTTGAAAACCATTTGTTCAAATGCCTGTGAGCTAGACCTTATCCTTAGGGTGTGTATACATGGCCTGACCTGACATCGCGTGAAAGGGACAGCTAGATTTGAATTACACGGGAGCAAAAGAAACAAACTATTAAGGTTATAACTTCTCCCTTTCGCTCCCCCAGAAACTTATATATAGCCATCTCTTTCAAACGATGTCAGGTCAGGCCATGTAGCGAGGCCTTCATCCTAGTTTCTAGCTGCTCCCGGAGGTTTCACCAGCTATTCTGCAGAAATCGAATATTAATATTAATATTTTCCCGAGATAGTGCCTATGTGTTAATCCAGGGAGTAAGCTATATCCTTACCAAATTTCACTCAAATCCGTTCAGCCGTTACAGAGTTGAACGTGAACAAATATACTTACCTACACACTATGTTTACACGTAAGATTAGTGTGATGTTGTCCAACCAAACTATTAAGACTTGCAGCGCAATTTCTAATTTTTCGAATTCTCGTATTATTAGCGCCGCTCCGTACGCGTAATGTGTTCAACGCCATCTCTTGAGAGCCTAGCGAGTTTTGCAAATAAAATATGTAATTGATAATTTTACTAATACAATTAATGCAAAAATATTCATAGCATAACGTTTTTTTTATCCGTATATTACGAATTAGTTAGCTTGACTTATTTCAAATCAAGCAGAAATTGTGACATTTATGACGCAGATTAAAGCAGTAGGTATGTTACGCTGTTACGCGCCCAATTCCTGTGCGCTCGAGATTATCTCGGTCACTGTCTCTCTAATTTAGAATTTAATGGGAGTGAGAGTGACCGCGATAAAAATGTCATTTCTCCGAATAGGGGCCCAGATCAGTACTACGTTTGAGTTACGCATCTTTTTATGGACATAAGCCCTCTTAGTATAATTTATCCATGGCAGAAGTAAGTATAATTATTACAGTTAAAGTTAATTAGCTATGTTTCGATCGTGAGAAACAATTTAAAAGGGTTTTGGCGCGAACGTGAAGAATTCATGTAGCGTCATTTTATTATTTTCCAAAACTTGTGTTATTTCGAGTGTTAATGTGTAAAAACGGTGAATTTTTACCCGTTAAGTGTTCGTGAACATGCACGAGTATTGGTGAATGGTATAATGTCGTGAAATGTGAATTATCCAAAACTCCATACAAGGCTCTAGTAAACTTTTCACCACTTTACTGGGGCATGACTTGGACTTGACCGAGACTTGCTTTGCTCACCTTTGAACGTGACTATGAATTGTTTGATAATATCTAGAAAAACTTGAGAATATATATGTACTTGACACCGGCAAATGCATAAGACGTGGGACGTCAAAATCCTCTTAGGAGGAAATAAAAAAAAAAAAACTATTTAAATTCATTGCAATTTTTGTTTTATTTCATCATCAATCCTCGTTTTTCCTTATCATTTCAGATTTTCCTTGAAAAATAAAACATAATATAATATTATGTAACATTTTTCTGTAGAGCTATCTATTTTTGGTGACAAATAAATTAACGATCTCTCCACGCTCCGCTAGGGAGCCGTGCGGGGGCATTCCTCCCTAGAGGGGCATACAGGAAAATATTGGAATTAAGCAATAACCGCGGCTAACCCGACTGGTAAATCACATAACAATCATAACTATTACTCTATATAGTTTATTTCTATGCTTCGCTTAAAGCTCTTTTTAATTTTAAATTTATTAAATTAAATTCTAATGGTCATGGAATTCAAACTAGTGCTATTATTATGCTTCTTAATTAACAGTGTGCTAATTACCGATGCAAAAATTGGTATCAGTTACTTTTGTAAAGCAAATATGTCAGATTTAAGTACCAATAAACCTATCCATAACATCACAGAATATTGCAGAGACTTTAAAAAACCGTGTGTGCCAAAGTGCTGCGGGCTGGGTGAAGTGCTAATTAGAAAAAGCAGAAATATGACTCGGCCAATTTGTACTAGTGCAAGTAGTTTGGGCATCGATGTAGACAATTACACAAAAATAAAAATATATAGTACAACAGTGGAAAATAATGTATCGAAGGTTAACAAGAACTTTTTAAACGACTTTCATGTTATACGAAATAGATGGGTTGATAATGAAACTTGTGCAAATCGGTCGCTTCCTCGCCCATCGTATTTATTAGAGGTGAGTACAAGGACCTTCATATTGAAATATCAAAAATTGAAATGGCTAACAGAGAAATGTCCACCTTCAGAAAGTCGAAAATCTAAATGTGGACTGGTTTAAGATGTCGAAAGTTCAAATAAGTAACATTCGATAAATCAAACGTTTAAACCTCTAAATTATTAAAAATGAATGATCCTTAAGTATAAGTCCAAATATACCTAAAGATCTAAATACCGAAACATAATATAGTGACTCCGAACACTAGGTTAGCTTATGTTTGAACTGCGACAACATTGCGCGATCTGAGCGAGCAAAGCGAGCGTGGCGTGGTAGCGGCCGGCGAATTGCCAAAAAGTAACTGTATCATAATTATGTATAGTAGTAAGTTTAAGCTGCGACGTATAATAATTGTAGAATTTGAATATTAGTCACTTTCAAAATCTTTTGAACTTAGGCATGTTTAAGTAAGATTTTCTGACCGTTCGACACTTTATTTTAAGACTTTATGAAGTTTCAGGTTTTAAATCATTTCACATTTAGATTTTAGACAGTCGGAACTGAAAATTTTGTCTGCTAGACATTTCGCCGTTAGCCATTTCAATTTTTTACATTCCATTACATATGAAGGGTCCACTGCAATAATTATGAATGTCCTTTGTCTTTTGTTTTATGATAATTGGGTTTTAAATTTATAAACGGTGTAAAAAAACTCAGACCCGAAGATTATAAAATGTCATTTATTAAAGGTAAATTATAGGTTTAATATTATTATTATTATTAACTAATTAAAAATAATCTAAGTAAGTCTTTAAAAATCAGGACTATAATGATTATGCGATCTAGCCGTGTAGCCAAAATATTTAAGACATATTTATCACGGGACTGCAAGTGATATTGCCAAGTTTGCTAACAAGATTTCTAAATATAATTTCATGTGACCGAATGGTATTACTCGGTAAGATTAAAAAAATGGACATACATCATTATTGCAGTGGACCCTTTATATGGGTATGTAATGGAATGTAAAACAAAACAAAATACAATGTTTGGAAATTCGCATTCTAACTTCAGAAACACTTGCAAATGTACAAGACTATACTCGGTAGTTTTTAAAGGCTCTACTTTTTTTTTTGGATTTTTTTTCTCTATAGTAATTATGTAATTTTCCACAGATTAGATATCATAGTAGTTTAACTTTTACCAAATTATTATTATTCCCCGTCAAATAATGAATAGCTGACTTATTTTTTTTTTTATCTTCAATTATTCTTTTAGAATGGTTGGTTTGCTTTGGATTTGCGTACAATCGAAAGTTCATGGGTAAAAACAGACCCAGAACATTTTTGCGTGGACCTAACTTATATCAAAAGTAGTAATACAACGAGAGTTACTTTTTTTATGGCCAGAGAAAACGGAAGAAACTCCGAGAAAGAGCTCATTTTCGTGGGCGTAGGTAAGTTACCCATAGCAAAGAACATTTAAAAGAGAAGAAGTACCATCTCAAACAGAAAACTATACCCCCAAAAAAACATATCAAATTCAATTATTTATAATTGTCTATAAATATACAATAAAAGCAATGTTACAACTTGTTGAGCAACAAAATGTATAATATACATTATAAATGAAATAATATATCTTTTTAGGTACTTAACATATAACTACAAAAAATTATATAAAAATATGTAAATAAATTATAAGTTCAAAGTATTAAGCTACAATACCTAGCTCAATAGTTCGAAGTAAATAATAATGTATATATTATTCGAAATTATATTTTCTTGTTCCATACTTTTGCGCGGGTTTTAGTTTTTGAACTTATATTTTATTTTAAACTTGATATATAGATATATTGATATATAGATACAAAATTTCATGCATGTAGGTGTATAACTTTGGAAGTAAATCAGGCTGTAAAGAATTCAGACAGACGGACATGATGTAAGTTCATCATGTAGTTGTAATGTATGATGTAAGTTCATCATCATACGGGGTCATTGTAGTACTATACTACGGAACCTAAAAATCCTTTGTTTTTGGCTTATCGTGTAATTACTTAGTTCGGTACTGTGGCGATGCAGGTTTCATAAAGTAACTTGAATTGATAACATTGTTATTAATTTTAGCATCGCTGATATCTTCGACCTTCTTAGTCCTGGTATTTTTGGTGTACTGCATGCTGCCTCAGCTCCGGAATCTATCAGGGATGCTTCTAATGGCTTATGTGATAACACTGTTCTTCGCTTCCATATTGAAGGCCATTCTTATCTTCTTCTCAAGTTACATGAAGTGTTCAATAATCAGTAAGTTAATTTTTACATAATAATAATTATATCTAAGATAAAAAATACTTAACCTGTCTTTTAAGCTAATTAAAAAATTCTTTCATTCCGGCGGTTAGTTGTTTATATACGTATTTAGATCAAAGTCTCTGTGAAATCTAAACCGATTTATAATACCTACTTTATAATAATAATAATAATAATTTACTTCTTTAACTGAGTTTCAGTAACATATAAAGTAGGCAGGAGTCCTCTTGTAGACATATAATGCCTGTGCCAGAAGACCCGACTTTATGAATACAGAATGTTCAGTTAGATGACGGATTATTCTAGAATATTGTAATTATAATTGTGAAAAGCTTTGAATAAGGGACCAATACCGAAACCGCGAAAAAAACAGATTTTCCATAAATTGCGTCGAGGTGGAATGACATTTTTTCTATGGAACGACTGCTTTTTGTTTGCGATATCATGATTTGTTCCCTTAGGTAAAGAAAATCCAATTCTCAAAATGTCCGCTTTTAATTTTTAAGTTTATTGGTCGATTTCTCTCTGTGATATATATAACTTTTATAAAGACTAATTCTTATAATGACTATATGCCAGAATGACCACAATTTCAAACGCTATTAAGTACATAAAGACAAGTTCCCAATATGTCCGCTTATTAATTTTAAAGTCCGATTAATCGATTAGAGGTAGATATCATTATTTTTATCGTTTTTTTTTCATTAAAGTTAAGACTTTATAATTAAATTTTAAAATATATAATTAAAGATAATTGTTAGGTTCAATGTGTTTAAATTATGTTACTAAACATAATTTAAGAGTGCGAAAAAGGATACGAAAAGTAAGAGAATAAAAGAGATAGTTATAATTAAATCTGACAGACAAGATATATTTTGCAGGGTAATTAAAAGGGCGCTTAAATCTTAACTCAAATTCAATAAAATATAATTGTTCTCTGTGTACAAATATTTTTAAAAGTAATAAGGTCTTTGTTAGCGAAAAAAACTTGTCTTAAATTTTTTAAAATTGTCTGTTTTAGCGGCAACATTCTATTTCGCCTACTTGTCTTCCTTCATCTGGCTTAATGTTATGTCTTTCGATATTTGGTGGACTTTCAGGTAAGCGTCATTTCATTACATAAAGAAGACGTCACGACTTCGTTCGCGTGGACCTACAAAAAAAAAGTAGCTTATGTCTGTCTCCGATTTTTAAACTATATGTATTCAAAAATTCAGCTCGATCCGTGCAGCCGTTTATCAGTGATATAACGACAAACACCCAGACAGTGAGACAGATATATAGAGAGACAGGTAGACAGGTAGACAGAGAGACAGGGAGACAGATAGACAGAAAGACAGAGAGAAAAAGTTACTTTCGCATTTATAATATTAGTAAGATATAGAAATTAGTACAACCACAGAATTCTCCGTAACAAAAATTGGAATATGGCGTAATGCAAAAATTCAGCTCGATCTGTGCAGCGGCTTAGCCGCGATAACGCGACAAACATCCAGACAGCGAGATATATAGACAAAGAGACAGAGAGACAGATAGGCAGAGACAAACAGACAGAGAGACAGATAGACAGAGAGACATATAGATAGAGAGACATATAGATAGAGAGACATATATATAGACAGAAAGACAGAGTGTAGAGTTCCTTTCGCATTTATAATATTAGTTAGGATATATAATTTAGTACAACCCCAGAAATATTACCCTCTTTCTTGGGCAGTCAGGTAAAAAAATGCCATTCGCTATAAATAATTCGTTTCGTACCTATCAAAGTTCCAATAAATTGTGTTTACTTCATGCAGTTCGGGATCATAGCGCTCACTTGAGCGATTATTAAATCTTTTTTTTTCTCTTAAAAAGCAAGATATATAACATTAACGTTTTTGGCTTCACACGTTGTGTATTTAATAGCCAGTGTCCAGTTTCGTAATTTTTCAAGTGAAGTAAAATATTTCACAATTAAAACAAGTCTGTCATAGTCAAAGTCAAGTAAAGTAAGTCACAATCAAGTCCAAGTCATGCCCCCGTAAAGTGATGCAGCTTTTACTAGTGGTTTCTATGGAGTTATGAAAAGAACACGAACAGTCACACTTCACGATAATATTATACTATTCACCTTATTACTTAATAAATAAAAATCAACCGTTTTTTCCACACTAATACAAGTTTTGGAAAATAATTATGATGATGATGATTATTTTAATTTAAGTCATTCGTACACTTTATTAATATGAAAAAATGATTTCAGGGGACAGAGGCTTAAGCGAGCTATCAACCGAAGGGGAGAAGTGGTCAAGTTTGCATGGTATAGTTTGTACGGTTGGGGAGCTCCGCTGGCTGTGAGCATTGTAGCAGTCATCATCGACATCAAACGGGACAAACTGCCTTACAATATAGTTAAGCCTATGTTTGACACGTGTTTGAATTCGGGTAAGTGTTAACTACCTAAAGTAATTGTTCGAGCCGAACTGAAAACTCGCCGACCCTATAGTTACCTTCACAATTCCTTTGCCTGATTTTGCTCATTTTCTTATTTGAATGGATTAGTGTTGTTATTTAATTTTATTGTTTAAATTGTGTTTTTTTTTGACCATTTTGACGAAGCCTCTATACATCTGACGTGATATCTCATGAACTGCATTTGACTTTTACTCAAATAAAAAAAAAAAAAAACAAATAAAAATAGAATTGATAAATCCTCCTAATATTGTCGTTTTATGAGGGAGACAAAAAATCCTAATATAAGTAAATAAGTATACAGTGATATAAATAATATTGTTAAAAATTGTAGCAAGTTGACGAGTCCATAAACGAAGCATTCTTAACTTTTTTATATTTTGTAATTGTTATGAATGCAACTGTATGACAATAAAGAATATTCATTCATTTATTCATTCTTAAAAATTGTACAGAAATTAACTACTTGCTTGCTATATAACAACAACATCGGATCAGCGGTTCGTAAGTTATCGTCGGACAAAATATTGACTTACAAACACGGGCATGTTCATGTATTATGTACTCTGAAACCTTGGCTTACGGCGTTAAAAACATTATTTTGGAAAACATATTTTTTACGTCCTATATCGCAATCTAATTTGAAATAAAGAACTTTTCTTTATTGACATAAAGAAACAAAAACACTTCATACTAACACTATTCTAAATGCAATCTAAAAAATAAAAGAGCTAAAATTACAACCAAAATTATTATATATTAATTATAGATAAAAAACAGAGCTCAGGTCAGTATCCGCGGGCAGGGTACCCAAAAGGCTGGTGACGTCACCTCGTTGAATAGCAATACTAATTATCTGGCCGAGGTAAGGACCAGCCCTTTGGTCGTTTGTTCTTTCTATCAGCCGCTTAGAAAGATCTTTAAAAAGTAGCCATGCGCTTGGACCCCAAGGACTCAATGTCTCTACCCCAAAAGGCAGAAATAAGTACCCATTGCCAAAGGATTCATATTTCCGCCTTTTGTGGGTCTCCGCTGTTGCTGCCTTGCTGCCGCTGCTCCTGCCGCCCTGGGGGTAGATGAAACATGGGACGTTGGTAGCGTGTCGACGAAATAAATATTAAATTGCGGACATAATATAATGTATTGAGTATTGTTTTGAGTATGTCAATACTATACATATTTCTGCAATAAATAATAATATTTTCATCAGCTTAGCGATTTCAACATTAGCTGACTAAATACGTAAGCGCCATCTAGTTTTATGCTGTTTTTTCAGTGTAGGCTTCTAAGAGATTGTCATTCTTCTTGTATCGTTTTTCGATGATACAAAAAAAAAAACATGTCTTGGACACAGACCTTCAGATTATTATTATATGTTTATATGTTCTGTGCTTCCGGCCAACAAGTACCGAAATGCTCAATGTCTTGGCTGTGCCTTATCTGACAGACAGTAAAGTTGTTAGAATTTATATAATGAGTAGATTGGGTATATCTAGCTAACCTCAGGATTCTGAAACGCTTGTTAACTTTGACAACAGATTAAGTCTAGTGCTGTCTTTGTCATTCGCTTAGTGCCAGACAAAGGCAGCATTAGAATCTGTTGTCAAAGTTAACAAACGTTTCAGAATCCCGAGGTTTGATTATATGTTTTTTCCGCAGGTTCATCAGTTCTATATTACATGCACATCCCCACTGGCTTGTTAACTACAGTAAATATCGTGCTTTTTATAATGACTATTTACAACATTTTGCTGATCAAGAGGAAACTCGACGGATTTAACAATAGTAGCGGCAGCACGAAGAAGAATCAGAACAGGTATTATTGTAAATGTAAACCTATTTATGTAACACGGGCTAGTTTTTTTTTGTTTTGTTATGTCATCGTCAGCCGGAAGACGTCCACTGCTGAACAAAGGCCTCCCCCTCCCCTTTTTTATATAATACTTAAATAATAAGTACTTAGCCTACTACAAACCCAAATAAAATGGAAGGTCTAAAGATAATTCAAATGTTCAAGGTCCCTACCAGTTGGCAGCGTACCCAGCGTGCTGCTGGCTTTACCTCGCTGAATTATTCGTCGTGCCAGATAAACATATATATGAAAATATAGATGTATATAATATATAAATATATATACATGATGAAAGTGTTAGGATAAGTGATAGGTAGATAAACGCACAGTCGAAACCTCTGAAGCAAGAGACGTGAAATTTGGACAGTAGTTTTCTATTACTATGTAATCTCTCACTAAAAATGGGATTCCACCCCTATAGGGGTGAAATGGGGTGTTAGAGTTTGTATAGAGAAAAGTTTTTTTTAATGCTGTGGTTCTGAAATTTTGTTAATATACTAATAAAAATTATAATACTAAACATGTATTTCAGCATTTTTCGAAAATCATAATCATCAAAAATCATAATTTTGTTCTTCCACAGATTTGGCTTGTATGGCAAAATGTCACTTCTGATGGGCACGTCCTGGTTGCTGGAGTTAGTAGCAGGGAACATCGAGGACATGCCCTTCTGGGCGTACGTTATAATAAACTTGTATAACGCCGTCATCGGCGTCGTTATTTTCATTATGTTTGTCCTAAACACGAAAACTTTGAGATTGTTATGCAAACGGTAAGTCAGATTCGGATAGTTTATTGCTTCGAAACAGTTCGAGTTGACTAAATCAACATAAGGTATTACTTAGTACTTAGGTATTACTTAGGTACAACGTTTCATAAGGAACTTCCCTCGCACAGCAAAACCAGAGGAGTGTAGGAACTAAATTACCTAAAAGTATAGAACATAAAATGCTCAGTAATACAAACTATGTCTTACTGCTCAACTGCTCAAATAATTGAGCAATCTAGTTGAGCAGTGGGGAAGAAGCGGAATTTTCAGATACTTATGAGTTCAAATAATTGAGCAATCTAGTTGAGCAGTGGGGAAGAAGCGGAATTTTCAGATACTTATGAGTTCAAATAATTGAGCAATCTAGTTGAGCAGTGGGGAAGAAGCGGAATTTTCAGATACTTATGAGTTCAAATAATTGAGCAATCTAGTTGAGCAGTGGGGAAGAAGCGGAATTTTCAGATACTTATGAGTTCAAATAATTGAGCAATCTAGTTGAGCAGTGGGGAAGAAGCGGAATTTTCAGGTACTTATGAGTAGGTATTTAATTGATTAGCCAAGTCAATCAAACTAATAATATAAATGCGAAAGTTTGTGTGTAAGTGTGTAAGTAGGTAAGTATTGAAGTGTGTTTGTTCCCGTTCAACTCTGTAACGGCAGAACGGATTTAAATGAAATTTGGTATGGAGGTCTGGATTAACACATAGGCTACTTTCATCCCGGAAATTTTAACGGTTCCTGTAGGATACCGGGTGAAAACGCGGGGTGCAGCTAGTATAGTATAAAATCATCACATTTTAACAATCACACAAATGCAAAAGTTTGTGCGTAAGTGTGAAGCTTGCTCGTCGGGTAGCTCTGTATTACCATAGATAAATTATATACAGAGTACTAATGGCCATAGATTTTTGCTCTTTTTATTTCGGACAAATATTCTGTTTCTGTAGAATAGCGGGTGAAAATGCGATAGTCCAAAATTTTTCTTTATGTTTGTAGACGAACAATAACTATTAAGCGGCCTGATCGTGATTTGAAATGAGTATTGTCCCGCTCAAAGTTCTAAGGTTTAAAGTTGAAAATCGCATATCATACTTGATGAGAAAACGGTAAATTGTAGTTTTTCATTGCTTTTTTGCCGATTATCGGAAATATACAAAATAAATAAAAAAAAACTACCTGGTTCGCCGTATAAACCATGGATATTTAATTTGTAAAAGAAAATTTGTAGTTACCGCTGGAAATTCAGAGCATCTGATTTCAGAAGGGTTTTTAGGGGGTCATTTTGCGATTTTTTATTTTGTAACCAAGACAAACTTTCGGAATTGTATTCGGTTAAACGTATTTTTAGTTTTATTTTACACGTGCTGTATTTTTCGCACCTGATTATTTAATCTCGTCACTTCAAACTAGGCGCTCAAAATACTACTTTTTGTAGTTTTTTCGCCTTGACCTCGTCTTAATCGAAAAAATGTTCGTTAGGCAATATGAAGTAGGAGAGCAGCAGAAGTATGAGTAGCTCCAAATGGATGTGAATAGGCCTTAATTTTGTTATGTAGTATTTTTATATACTTACCTGCGGGCTTATCCTCTAACTTTGAAACGTTCGTGATTCTGATTGCGAGAGCATGCCATCTCGCTCGTCCTAACTTAGTCGCACAATGCGCGGTCCCGCTCATGCAACTCTCGCTATCGCTTTCAGAGTTATGGGATAAGCCCACAGCATAATAAATGTGCTTTACCTTATTTTCGAGTATTGAGTTTTCCCGCTAGCGTGAGGTTTATGGAACACTTTCTATCATTACATAATTATTATTTCATACATAAATAAATGAGTTAATAATCCTCAGGAATATTTTTTTTCAAGCCGAATTCTCCGCATAAAATTAGAGATTCCGTTTTTTTTAATAAAGAACTTCGGTCTCAACTGGTTCCGAAACTCCATTTCGTATACGGCCGATGGGGAACAGGCAATATGTTTTGGGTTATAATATAAGTTATTGTACAAGATTTTTGGTCAACTCTTATCATATTATTACCCATTAGCCGATTTCAGTAATCTAATATCCTGTTTCCAGCGCTTGTAACAAGGACTCACTCCTAAAATTAACTATTTTAATTTTTTGACTTGATTTTAGATTTCCGCCTTCTCATCTATAGAGATTTTGTGTGCAAATCAAAATCCTTTATAATAATTAAATAATTAATTACACCTAAGTATAATAGTGATAATAATTAACTAAACGTAATCAAGAGGAAAATAAAACAGGAGCTATAATTATAAACCCTATTATGAGTTCGTTGGACATGGTACTAGGAGGAAAAACAAATAATTTTACATAATAAACTATGTATTCTAATTCAAATTATATCTAATGGGTAACCTCCCAGTATATAGGTGCCACATAAGTAATATACTTATGTGGTATCTATATACTGCGAGGATGAGATGTGAACACATAGATAGATGTGAATCATATTACATTGGTATAAAAAAATACAATATATCTATTGTAATTTTATTATTGACCGAGCGATGCGAAGGTCTCAGAGTTTACTGGGACAAATCGGCTTTTGTATGTATGTTTGTGTGTATATTTGTCCGATGATAACTTGCGAACCGTTGATCCGATCTTCATGAAATTTTGCAGGCAAGTAGTTCATTTCAATTAAAAATTTAAGTTCGAATATGAGCTGAATCGGTCCAGGGGTTGTGAAGATATAGGGATCGCGAGGTCTCAGTTCGCCGCGAACTACTAGTTATAATCCATTATGGATCTTAGCACTTGATCTACAACGAGAATTATCCTTGCAATATTCATCCTACACTGGGAAAAATACACGGCTTTCGAACACGGTTACATTTTCTGTAGCCATGTAAATGGCTGTGCCAGCCGGGTTTGGCAGCCGTGTGAAGCGCCGTGTACACGGCTAGAGATTTTACATGGCTATGTTAGCCATTTACATGGCTTCGTTAGCCGATAGAAACGGTCACGTTTACCGTGTTTCATAATTTTCCAACCGTGTAAAAACCGTAGCCGTGCAAAAATGCACGGCTACACTCTAACACGGTTGTAAAAGCGGTGTATACACAGCGCATCGGGCCGTGTGTTAAGCAAACACGGTCTGCTGAGCCGTTTTAGACACGGCACAACAGGCCCTGTGCTAAGCAAAAGCTGGCTACGTTAGCCAAGTCCCAATGATACTAGCAGACATGGTTGGCAGAGCCGTTTCAGACACGGCATGACAGGCCGTGTGTCAAACTAAACCAGGCTGCGATAGCCATGTCACACATGGAACCCGCTAACATGGTTGACGTAGCCGTTCTAGACACGGCACTACAGACCGTGTGCTCAACAAATCCTGGCTATGATAGCCGTGTCACCATTCAAACTCGCAAACACGGTTTCCGAAACCGTTTCCGACACGGCACGGAAGACCGTGTGCTTTACAAAACCTGGCTATGATAGCTGTGTTCCAATACAAACTCGCAAACATGGTTTTCTGAGCCGTTTCAAACACAGCACGACAGACCGTTTGCTAAACAAAACCTGGCTAAGATAGCCGTGTCACAATTCAAACTCGCGATTATGGTTTCCGGAGCCGTTTCAGACACGGCACGATAGACCGTGTGCTTAACAAAACTTGGTTATGATAGCCGTGTCCCAATTCAGACTAACTAACATGGTTTCCGGAGCCGTTTCTGACACGGCACAAAAGACCGTGTGCTTAACAAAACCTGGCTATGATAGCCATGTCACGATTCAAACTCGATGACATGGATTTCCGACTTCAATTCTGCTTGAGGAGTTAAATAAAACACTACGATTATGCTTCACAATAAGGAAAATCTCGTATATAAATATACAAGTAGGCGTTAAGAACTTCTGTACTGTAAATATATTACGGAGAGAATCAGGACCACCATATTAAATATTGCACGAAGACATTTTTTTTTGTAATATGAATCTCGATCCAAATTCGACTGAATTGCCCCAAAATATGACACCATAACATAGGGAATGGCTATATTAATTTATTTTATTGTTTATTTTAGAGATGTGTGTTTTCTAATTCAAATTAGCATCTATTGTTACACCTAAGAAATTACCTTCATCTATTATTTTAACATTAACTGCTCAAATTTTTTATATTTAGCTAACACATGCATGTATACATTGAGAGTAAGCATCTGCCTACAAACTGCTATGCAATTTGACATAATTATAATAAATAGTATGTTTCGTTATGAATAAATAATAATAAAACAAAACGAATAATCCTGGCTATGATAACCGTGTCACAAATGGAGTCCGTAAACATGGTTAACGGAGTCGTTTTAGACACGGCACGACAGACCGTGTGCTTAACATAACCTGGCTATGATAGCCGTGCCGTGTTTCCTGAGCCGTTTCAGACACGGCACAACAGACCGTGTGGTACATGAACCCTGGCCATGATAGCCGTGTCACACAAATGTAACTCGCAAATATGGTTGCCGGAACCGTTTCCGACACAACACCAGAGATCGTGTACTGAAATCAGGCTACGATAGTCGTGTCACAAATGGATCCCACAATCGTGGTTAACGGTTTCAGACAAGACACGATACACCGTGTGCTAAAAAACCTAACTACGTAAGCCATTTCACAAATGGAATCCGCACAAACATGGTTGACTGACCCATTCTAGACACGACATGATACCGTGTACTGAACGAAACCTGGCTACGTTAGCCGTGTCACAAGTGGTACAAGGTTGATGGAGCCGTTTGAAATACGACACGATAGACCGTGTGCTAACTGAAACCTGACTATGAAAGCCGTGTCACAGATGAAACCCGCATAATCAACATATAAGTTGTATTGCCACATAAATAGACTTGCCGTTTGCCACTAAAGTTAGGAATTTGAAATTATCTGACACAAATTTTTAAGCTTATTAAATAAAAAACACAATTAACTTTATTGTTAATCTGTCAAGGGTCTTACTAATAAGTATGTGTGAGAGTATGAATAATATTTTTGTGTAATCCATTTTAAAATAAGACTATTATTTTATTATAATGCATCCACACTTTGATATATCTTGTCTATCTCTATAGTAATGGTGTTTTTTAATATTATTTATAAATGTTACTAGCTGCGCCCCGCGGTTCCACCCGCTATTCTACAGAAAACGAATATTTTTCCGGAATAAAAAGTAGCCTATGTGCTAATCCAGAGAATAAGCTACCTCTATACCAAATTTCATTCAAATACGTTCAGCCGTTACAGAGTTGAACGGAAACAAACATACTTACGTACTTATCGCTTACACAAACTATCGCAATTATAATATTAGTGTGATAAACTAGATAAGCACTAAACTTATTTCTTATTTTTACTAAAATGCATAAATATTATTCCTAGGTAAATGACTTCAGATATTTGTGGAACCTGGGGAAATGTCGATAGCCATATCTGGCAGCCGCGCATATATAAAAGTGCGCGCACGCGGGCGGCCAGCCATTCGTTTTCGTTTTGAGTTGAGTTTGGTGTGCTTGTATCTACTTCAAACGCTCTCAACATGTCAGGCGTTTATTACGCTATCAAAGAGGAAAAAGATGCAGCTACTGTAGTAAAATTACATAAATCCTGTTGCATGGAAGAATACATCGCTATATTTAAAGGTTAGTATTAGTTCGAGTAGGTACTTGCGTAAATAGTGTTTTTTTGAGTTTTAGTTGATACAAAATGATTCGCGAGAGAAACGAATGTGAGAACATGTGATTATGCCCGAAATTTTTGGTACCTACCTACTTAGTATGAGTAAATTTTGCATGTGAATCAGTGTTTCGGCGGGAACAATATTATTCCAAAAAAAAAAAAACTGTCCGTGCTACCGTTTTCTTTTGTAATAATATTGTTCCCACGTGTAAATACGAAAAAGAGCTAGGCGCATCAGGTACCTATGCGTTTTCGCAAATGTAATTGTTGTTTTGCACTCTGCCATTCGAGTTGCTGTGCAGGGCAGTAGGAAAGCGGCTAGGATAGCCGTGTCGACGCGGTAGTCGCAGGCACTTTATACGGCTTCCTCAACCACGTCAGACGGCTGTCCTAGCCGCCTCCCTACGATGCTAACAGCGATTGACCACGCCGCCCGTGCTGTGGTCTATTATCTACCTATTCCGTGATGTGGTCTTATTTGACAAGTGCAGTGAGTGGATTGTAGCTCGTTGGATAATGAACTAAACTAAGTAAATAATTTTATTTCCAGAAAATGCTATAACAGCAAATGCGTTGCCGCTTTTGTCTGGGTCAAGTCGGAACTGATTCCCAAGATCGTCCATCGCATCAAATTTAAAACGTATTGGGAACACTGGTGCAGAAACGTAAGTGACTAATCACGCTGATGTTATTTTTATAGATTATACCAAAGACATTTTTATAAGGAGAATTCTGAGGATTACACCTATGTTCTGTGCTAAATATGTGAAAGTACCGCTCCCTCTCTGTCTGCCAGTTTGTTACCTATTAGTGAATTGTTTATTCTAAGCAGCCGGACCAATCTTGATAAAATTTGGTAATGATAAACACACGAGGACGGACATAGTATACCTACTTTTCTTGAGTTCATTAACATCCATGTATCAGCCGCAGCATGCTGTGTGATATACAGTATGCAGTAGATTATTTTTAAAATAATTTCATTCTAAATAATATTTTTTTTCTAGCGAATGCTGACATTATCACGATATCCAAGTGCCATGGACTGGAATCATCATCTATTTAAGAAACAGCTTGGAAGGCAACATGGTCGCTTCGCAAGCGGTACTTCCTAACATTTTCACGTAGTCATCATTATGAATTTATAATATGAGAAATTACGAAAACTAAATGTATAATTATTACTTACTATATAATATTATTATGTGAAATAAAAATCTTTGAATAAAATTCTGTTTCTTAAAGTATTTTTTTAATCAACAAATTAACCATCACCAAATCCTAGAAAAAAAATATTTAGACAGTAGTTTTGAGGGCAGTATTTTTTTTAGTTATTTTCGTTATTTTTAATCTTTCAAGTGGTTTATTACAGGTCCTACATAGCTGGCGAACCTGAAACATTCGGGTCAAAAAAAGTCTGCGTCACACACGGCGGCATACTCGTGCAGACCTGCTTGAAGGAGCCGTATTAAAACGGCTGCCTTGGCCATGTCAACACGGATATGCTAACGCCCTTCTTAAGACCCTGCTCAGCTGGCGAAGCTGTGTGACGCGGTTGAGAAAGCCGCTTTACACGGCTTCTTCAACCGCGTCACACGGCTCCGCCAGCTGAGCAGGGTCGTAGGAAAGTGGCTAGGACAGCCGTGTTGACGCGGTTAACGCAGCCGCTTTACAAGGCTTTTTCAACCGTGTCACATGGTTCCGCCAGCTGTGCAGGGTCGTAGGACAGCCGTGTTGACGCGGTTGACGCAGGCGCTTTACACGGCTTCTTCAACCGCGTCACACGGCTCCGCCAGCTGTGTAGGGTAGTAGGAAAGCGGCTAGGACAGCCGTGTTGACGCGGCTGACGCAGCCGCTTTACACGGCTTTTTCAACCGCGTCACACGGCTCCGCCTGCTGTGTAGGTTTGTAGGTGACGCGGTTGATGGAGCCGCTTTACACGGCTTCTTCAACCGCGTCACACGGCTCCGCCAGCTGTGTAGGGTCGTAGGAAAGCGGCTAGGACAGCCGTGTTGACGCGGTTGATGCAGCCGATTTACACGGCTCCGCCAGCTGTGCAGGGTCGTAGGAAAGCGGCTAGGACAGCCGTGTTGACGTGGTTAACGCAGCATATATTACATGGTTACGCCAGCCACGTATATACTTAGCCGTGTCTAAATCATAACCGTGTCAACTAGTTGACACGGCTGCAACTGCAGTACCGTGTCCAGATTTAGCCGTGTCTAATCGGAACCGTGTCGACTAGTTGACACGGCTGCAACTGCAGTACCGTGTGCAGATCTAGCCGTGTATGATTATAACCGTGTCGACCAGTTGACACGGCTGCAACTGCAGTACCGTGTGCGGATCCAACCTTACCATCCTAGCCGTGTGCGGTTTTAACCGTGTGTCCACTGTAGCCGTGTTAGCGCCACACGGTAACGCTTGCCGTGTTTACACGGCTGCAACTGCAGTACCGGGTTTACACGGCCTTGCATAGCCGATAAATCGACCCTTTTTTTTCCCAGTGTAGTAAAGACCCTATATAAGCAGTGGCGGTCATTATTTTACAAATTCAATAGATGATCATTTTATTAACCATCTATAGTAATATGCGTAATAAGAAATAGTTGAGTAGTATGTATTTACCTATATTATGAAGAATTTTGAATTTGTAGTAGTTTTAATTAATTTAGTTTGACTAGAATTTTGCTGGCTCGTCATAGGTACGCCTTGGCGTTGCTGTAAGTGTGACAGGCATTGAATAATAAATAAATAAATAAAGATGGTAATACCTACCAGCATAAGCGCCGAAGGCGGATGATGGCAATGCGATTTATTTTGACAATCGCCGGCTACTCTGTCTATAAACGAAACAGTCTGACCCTGGCTGCGCTACACATCCAGCGGGCTTATCCCGTAACTCTGAAACTTATCCTCTAACTTTGAAACGTTCGTGATTCTGATTGCGAGAGCATGCCATCTCGCTCGTACAGCCTTAGTCGCACTATGCGCGATCCCCCGCTCGCATGACTCTCGCTATCGCTTTCAGAGTTACGGGATAAGCATACAGGCTGCGGTTCGCAGCTAGTCCTAACTAATATTATAATTCAGAGGAATATAGCCGCAGTCGTATCAGGACCAATAAGGCAGCGAGGTATGAAAATGAATACGTTCGTCATAGTCAATTTACAACTGTCAGTCCATACCAAACGTCAAAAAATGCTCAAAAAATGAATCAACGCCATCTAGCGAACTATAGAAAGTAACTTTGTCTCTCTGTTTGGATGTTAATCGCATTATCACTGCTAAACGGATATTGATAAAATAAATCCACGAACGAACGAAGTCGCGGGTAACAACTAGTAGAAAATAAATCTCACAGATACTTATTTTGCCTCAGGTATGACATTCAATGCCGTTTCATTGAAGTTAAGAAGTTTGGTCCTAACACTTCGAGGTCTACCACCAAGTCGTCCACCAATAACGGATCATATCACAGACCAGGGACTGAAGACTCCGACTTAGAAATGTATGACACGGAAGTTAGTACTAACCCAAATCCTAATTAATAAACCCTAATTAAAGCTAAACGTAGATAAAACGAAATTAATACACTTTTGAAATTATGAACAACAACCAATTGAAATTGATATTCATTCTAAGGGTAGTAAAGTCAGTAGGAAAAACTAACTAACCTAAGTGTCTGCATAGACACACCTAAACTGGAAACACAGATCACATCCTAGATTCTGCATTCAGGACGTTCGAAGCGCACCACACATAAGTCTAAATACACTTATAAGAAATTACTCTGATTGGTTGATTGTTCCCCGCTGCCCCCGCCTTCCTCAAACTTTGGTGACTTTTTGTAGGAACAACGAATCTCGTAATGTAATATCTAGTGTCATCTGTGACTGGAAATCACAACTTGAGATAAGTAAATACTAGACCTTACGACTAGACTAGACTAACTCAATACGTTTTGTACATTATAGTCGTAAAAAAAATTGCATTATACGCCTACTGCGGTTACGTTTACCCTCAGTTATGTTACGGGGTCATATTTTGGAGGCATTCTGTTGAAATCAACTCTACTTCAATTTTACACAACAAATATGTCAATAATAAGTATTTAAACTTGAAAACACGGACAGTATGCGCGAAATAATATCTATATCTAAATATTATAATAATAATTGTATATATATATTTATTTACGAAATCGGCTTATTTGTTAAATCTTATGTAAGTTTGTATTTCTTTGAAACAGAATCGAGTTGTACTGATATTTTAAGAACTAAATACAAATACAATATTTTCCTTTCACAAATTAATAATACCCCTTATGTTATGGCTCTGAATAAGCTGCCTACTGATACTTATACAAGTAAAAATGTTAAATGTTAAAAAATATAGCTTATTAAGCATACTACAAAATTAAGGAGTATTTTGAAGACTAGGCTAAAACTAAGAACAGTGTTACTAATTAAAATACCTCTGAATCTATTTATGTAAGTGTTTAAATAAGTCTTTGTAAACATTTAAAGTAGTAAATAATAGTGATTATAAGTACGAGAAATTATTGTAAGCTCGTAAAGGGCAGACTGTTGAAACTTTGTCGTAATATATTATGTACCCTACTATACATTATGTACACAGTAGTTATACAATAAATTATTTCTGATTCTGATACTAATTGAAACATCTAAGTACATAAATAATCTTCTTTCGTTTGTTTATCTCAATGCTAATTTTTCAATAAATGTAAAGACAGAACGAAGTGGTCATTTCATGAAGTAAATAGGTACCTAGTCATTACAAGAAGTGGTCATTGTAAAAAGATGTTATGTATATTTTATTTTTTAAGTCTAGTTCTAAGCCACCGAAACGGCGCACGAAATAAATTCTGTTAATGTTAAGCGCGGCCTTCGCGAGTTTACTTCATCTATAATTTTGGCTTACCCCAGAAATCCCCTTATACAATCCCCTGCGACGGGGATTTCTGGATTTTTGTCCATTGCTTTGTTATTAGGTTGTTGACCATACCCCATCTGACCTCACTACCCCTTCTTGCCCCACCCTCCCCTACCTACAATGAGCTATTTGCTTTATAACATACCTAACATTTCAGAGCTCCTGTATATATCTATTTATATGTTTCCGCTATGACAAGTACCTACGTACACTGCCAGCAGTAATTTTCCTCGACGTGCTTTCTCAATAGAAATCCCCTAGTACATTAATTATTGGACCAATTGGTCCAATTAGACAAATAACCACCAATGGGGAAGTCCTAGCCTCTTAGTTATACTTTGACCATAAATACCTGTATGAGGATATAAGTGATTTATGTGATGTATTTAGGTAATTATATTATAATCCTGCCGCCTGCGTGACCAAGTTGATGTGTATGTACCTTTTTTTTATTATTTTTATTATTTACAGGCTTGCGTTTGACTGCCATCACGTCTGATGTTAAATGACGCTTGCCTAGAAGAAACCGATTCACTCGCGACTTGAAGACACCCGGATTATAATTATCAGAAAAACCCACTCGGGTAGCGCATAGTACCTACCTACCTAGATATTGCTTAAAATATGTATTAAAAGTTCTCAGATACCTACATTTAATCCACCTTTACTAATGAAGCAATAGTACATTAATGTCGCGGCCTGTAATGACTGTGTTGCTGGCAGCTATGACGATGGCCGAAAGCGCAGCTTAGCGCAGGTCCAGGCCATCACAGCGCGGTCAGAATTGCAGCCCGAGATGGACAAGCTGGAATAAGAGCCGAGACCGAAGGCCGAGGCCTTTACAGCACGGGTAGCGAGGGCTTCATGGTCTACACCAAGAAGCTTGTAGGTAAAAAACTTTTTACCTACAAACTTCTTGGTCTACACTACCCACTACCCAACCCGACAAGGAACATAATACTCTCTAAGCCGATAATCCGCGTGCCTGAGAAAAGTACACGTTTTATCGGGACGTACATTATTGGGCTGTACATTATCTGCTGTACATTCCTGCGGGCTTGAAGGCCTCGCTACATGACCTGACCTGACACCGAGTAAAAGGGACAGCTAGATTTGAATTACACGGGAGCAAAAGAAACAAACTATTAAGGTTATAGCTTCTCCCTTTCGCTCCCCCAGAAACTTATATATAGCCATCTCTATCACGCGATGTCAGGTCAGGCCATTTGTAGACACCCAAGGCCTCGCTACATGGCCTGAACTGACATCGTATGAAAGAGATGGCTATATATACGTTTCTGGGGGAGCAAAAGGGAGAAGCTATAACCTTAATAGTTTGTTTATTTTGCTCCCGTGAAATTCAAATCTAGCCCTTTCACACGATGTCAGGTCAGGCCATGTGTAGACACCCTTTGAAACGTTCGTGATTCTGATTGCAAGAGCATGCCATCTCGCTCGTAGTCGCACTATGCGCGATCCCCCGCTCGCATAACTCTCGCTATCGCTTTCAGAGTTACGGGATAAGCCCACAGCTTTGACACTGCAAAGATTTCCGGGAAAAAAATACTTAACATATTAACTGTAATCCTTATATTTTTAATCCGTGTCTTGTTTTTACTATCGCGTTCAAACGAAGCATGAAATCGATAGGTGTCATAAGGCCTCGCTACATGGCCTGACCTGACATAGTTTGAAAAAGATGGCTATATATAAGTTTCTGGGAGAGCGAAAGGGAGAAGCTATAACCTTAATAGTTTGTTTCGTTTGCTCCCGTAAAATTGAAATATAGTTGTCCCTTTCACACGATGTCAGGTTAGGCCATGTATAGACACCCATAGACACAGAAGATCTCAGACAATGAAGGGTGGGTTGTCTTTTAACAGGCTGTACATTATCGGGGCGTGCATTATCGCCCGTGTCAATAATTTATGGCATGATATTATATATCCCAATATTGTACAGTCTGATGATTGATGTACCAGTGGATGGAAAAACTAATAACAACTAATAATAATAAAATAACTAATAACTATAGGCCGGTGCCGATAATGTACGGCATGATATTTCACGGCCCGATAATGCACAGCCTGATATTTCATGTACCGGTACACCAATTATCATGCTGTACAATACGGGCTGTACGTTATCTTATCGGGTCGCCAATTATCGGATCGTGCATTATTGTCTCTCTTTTGATTGATTTGATTTAGTTAAAATTTTACCAGCTTCAATTCTTGGCATAGAATAAACACTAATCTGTAAAGTGTCCCAAAGTTTACTATTGAAGTGTAGTCAACGAACTAACTGAACTGTGCCTACCGGAGTATATTGCACGATTTCCTCAGTCTCGTACCAAATTCTCGTCACCATGTCGGCCGCTATAGACCAAAGGTGTGGACGGCTAATAAACACTGTAAACTTCGTCACAATACATCAAAAACTGACACAAATCTATTTTACAGAGTCTCTGACGAAGTGGAGGTGCTTCAGGCGATTTTGATGGACGATCTTGTGATTAAAAAGGTTGATAATGTGCCGTATGCAATCGAAACAGTGGTGCGGCCATCGACGGGTGACGATGCCGAGCAGCAATACGTTTGTGTGACTTTGGAAGTTACGCTGACCCCTGGGTACCCGGACGTCAGCCCTGAAGTGACGCTGAGGCACCCTAGGGGCTTGGATGAACGCCTCTTAGTTACACTTAATTCACAAATTAAAGAAAAACTAGCAGACTGTGTCGGAGGTGCAGTGGTGTTTGAACTAATTGAGGTAAGCACTGTTTTCTTCTACGACCTAGAGTACGCTTCATAGCTTCACCCGATTCACGCCAATAAACATTCAGACAGCTGCAATAACTTTGTAAAAAGCGAATGAACGTTATCATAACTAGTATTATAGTCAGGACTTATAACCCCCATCTCGAATAAGAATAAGAAGACTTTTATGAAGAGATTCCAAAGGCCGAGCTTCAACGCGTATGAAGTCGTAGGCATCAACTAGTGTATAGTATAAAATTCAATTGTCATATGTATGACGGAGCGTCACTTGAGAACGCTGGACTGATTTGGATGATTTATTTTTTGTTGGCATCAGCTAATTATAAATAAAAATAGGAGGAATATTGTTCCAGCTGATTCGAGAGAACCTAACAGAGAGCAATCTCCCGAGCGAACGCTGCGCCATCTGTCTATTCGACTTCGTGGAAGGTGATGTGTTCATCAAGACGCAGTGCTACCACTATTTCCATAGCCGCTGCCTCGGGAACCACCTGGTTGCGCTCAAGAAGAACTACCAGGAGGAGCTGGAGAAGCTGCCCAATTGGAAAAGGATGGAGGCAACACCATATCAAGTACATACTACATTTGGTTTTATTCTTAGATATTATTACAATCTTAGTTATAACCAATAACACTCAGCTATAAGTATTAGCACAAAAATAAAAACATAAACCACACAAACAGTCTCCAGACGTAAAGAAAAATTCAATATCAAAATTGGTCAAGCCGTTTGCTACAGGAGATAATATAGAAACATACATAACGCACCTTAAAAACTCTTTCTCACATAATGAAATTAAAGGAGATGCAATTCAATGTGGCAATTCAGCCAGCATTTTGGGCACGATGCCTGCTGGTAGCGGTTTATTAGATTAGGGTTAGTTTTAAGTTGTATATATATAAATAAAATAAATATCTGGGACATTTTTGCACACACGGTCATCTGACCCCAAACTAAGCAAAGCTTGTAATATGGCTGCCAGAGACATATACTTACATAGATATTTTTAAATACATACTTATATAGATATTAACACCCAGACATAGAACAAACACAAATATTCATCACATGAATGTTTGTCCTAGATAGGAATCGAACCCACGCCCCCAAATACAGAAGGTAGGTTCACTACCAACTGAGCCACCGGGGCAGTCAATTTTATTTTAATTCAAAATATATTTATGATTTATTTTTACTTAGAGTTTATTTTAATTTATTTACTATTTAATGTTATTTAAGTTACTGTCAAATAAGGAGATGCACAAAATATATAGTCTTATTAGTTTTGTTTAGTTTGGGGACAACAAAATCACCACTCCCTTTTGGTACTATTTGAGAAATTTATAGAGCAATTTATTGCCTTAACTCAGCCCACGATTACACACAGAAGATAATCTCGAATTACAGTTATTAACTTTCAGCCTATACTGCTGGCCTATAAATAAATAAATAAATAGTTTGATTGTTTATTTTTCCAGCAAACCTGTCCAGTGTGTCGCAGCGTGTTGAGCTGTGATGTAGACTCGCTGAAGGAAGCCCCGCCTGCGATTGACTCCGTCTCCGCACCTCCATTCTGTTTGACCGCTGAGTTGCAGGTAACATACTGAATTGCAGGTAATAAACTGAGATGCAGGAAATATTAACAGAATATTTTATGAAATTCCACCTCAAAAGCGGCGAGATGGACCCCTAAAGTTTGTTATGGAAATAAAAACTTTATTCTTACTAAATCAATTATACTCGGTTGATGCACTAAAAATCACACTAATATTATAAATGCGAAAGTTTATGTGTAAGTTGCTGAGTGTGTAAGTGTGCATGTTCCCGTTCAACTCTGTAACGGCTGAACGGATTTGGATGAAATTTGGTATTGGTAGCTTATTCCCTGGATAGTTACCAGGGCACCCTGCATAGGCTGGTTCTTATCTACATTTATTAAAAATTTAAACATTACTGTAGTATAGCTGGTGACTCCTTATCAAATTTAATCAAGATCCATTCAGCCGTTTAGCCGTGACAACGCAACAAATATCCAGATGGAGACACAAAGTTACTTCTTATAGTTCGCTAGATGGCATTGATACATTTTTGTGCATTTTTGACGTTTTGTATCGACTGACAGTTGTAATGTAGGGAGGTCTGAATCGCGCAAGACGAACGTATTCATTTTTATACCCCGAAGCTTTATTGGTCCTTACTGCGGCTATATTCCTCTGAAATATAATATTAGTTAGGATTAATTAAATAAAAAATATTGAATGTGCGAGCGAGAGCAAACGAAAATCTGTTTCAGTCTCTCACTGACGCTAATGGTCTTGTATTGTATGGCAGGAGTTACAGGCGAAGATGGCTAAACTGTTGGCCAAGCAAGTGGCCAAGGGCGGCGTGGTGGGGGTCGGGGACACGGGGCCGCCGCCCCTTACCATCACCACTCCTTCGGACTTCGATGTAAGTTCGATGTACTTTTGTGCCTAAGTTACTTGCCGAATGGTTTCAATTCTGTCGTATCACTAATAAACATTATAATATAATATTAAGTACATTACGGATAATAAAATATCTACGTTCCTTTTTATTAAAATATGTGAGAAAAAATAAAATAAATGCAATATTATATGTCAGAAAAAAATTAAAAATATTTAAAGTAAAGGTAAACATAAAAACTAAAGAACATCATGCCCTGGTAGAAAAAGGCAACCCGCTCGCGCGCTTGGCGCGAGTAAGTTGGCAAGAGTGGGATACCTGAGATAATGCGACGGACATACAAAATAAGAGATCACATAGAACCAGGCAAACATACATATACATACACCCGTAAAACATTATACATTACAATTTATGATGTTTTTTTTTTTTTACCAGGAGGCGGCGAGTAATTCGTCAGCGGGGGTGGGGCACGAGCGCGAGGAGAGTCCCCCGCCCGCCTCCCCCGCCTCGCCCGCGCGCCACTACCGCGGGCCCTACCGGTGAGGATCCCTTTATATCCTACACCGTAGTAACGGAGCCGACGAGCAACCCGAAGTCTCTCTGCTTCAACCTTTAAACATCCCACTGCTGAGATATCAGCCTACCCTCGAAGGGTGATTGGGCCATATCCACCACGCTGGCCCAGTGCGGGTTGGCGGATTCACATACGGCATCGAATTTCTTCTCCGGAAATATACAGGTTTCCTCACGATTTTTTTCCTTCACCCAAAAGTCAGTGATACATTATATAAGTTCCAAAGAACTCATTTATTTATTTATTTCTCAATTAGAACCGAACAACACTAATTACAACTAATTATAGAGAACATTGAAATTAAAACAAATATATAAAAAATCAAATTAAATTAAAGTAAATAAAAAAAAAATGTCAATTGGTACGAGCTCGCCCGGGTTCGAACCCACAACCACGAATGTAAGCGAGCGTTCTCCCACTCAGCTTTTTGGACATTGGTGTTTAATATGTAGTTCGGGAATCACAACTTCATCACAACTTCAACTTCAACATCAACTTTTGTCTTCATCGCAACAAGACGTGATTACCCGAGAAATGTAGGCCCTTTTTTAACCGACTTCCAAAAAATAAAGAGGGAGTTTCTCAATGCGACAGTTTTTTTAAAATGTTTGTTACCTCAGAACTCCGTCATTTATGAACCTATTATTATGGAAAATTACTTTTTAATTTGAAAAGAGATACTTCCAGAATGGTCCCGTTTTTATCGAAATCCATTTCTGATAATGGGATCCATGAGGAATTGAGGGAACTCCTCAAATATTATAGGCATACAGCGATTTTGGTATTTTCATCAACAAGTCAGGCATTTGCATTCAGATAGTGTCATTTGGTGAAGTGGAACTGATGGAGAAGACCACAGATGGCCACCGGAACTCCTGAATAATACGTCTTTCACGGGTGGCGCCAAGATAATCTCGATTATAATAGTTAATAACGAAGCAAATTTAAATAAATGGTTGTTTTTCGGTCGGTTTTTTTAAAATGTAATATTACTTACTCAAACAAAAAAATATAAAAAAGAGGTAGACAAAAAAATAACGACCTAAAAGTACAGAAGATTCACTCCAAAATTATATTAAAAAAAATTAAACCCACTACATGTCGCAATAACATTTATTTTATTTTAGCAAGATATACGCCTACAATGCGGCAACGCGTGCGAAAAGTCTAGAATGATTGCTGTCGCTTTCGCACTCGTTGGGTTAGATCTAAAGGCCCTGCCTGCGGCTTTAAAGCCAAAACGCTTTGCGATAGAATGCGATAGAAACCTAGTCATTAGCGAGTAATTTGCTGCTCTTGAAGAAAACAGCCCGGATCCGTAAAATGAAATAAAGTCCGATAGTGTGACGAACTATCGGAACTTCTCTATTCAATTAATGTCTCAGTGTGTTAAAAAGAGACAACCACATACAATCTGCGGCAAATCGCTCTCAGTCTGTCTCGAGGTATCAGCGATATTTTACAGCCTGAATGGCAGAAGGCCAGCCAGCGAACATCCACGGTTGTTTTTCTTATTTCCAAGTCAAAAGGTTAAATTTACAATGTTTTTTTTTGTCAGGGGCTTCAACCGACGCGCCAAACCAGGCCGCCGCGGGCAGACCTCGCGGTGACAGAGCTCCTGGCTCACGCCGCTCCTAGCCTCCTAGCCAACCCGCAAGCGAATATACACCTTAAAACATGTACTTAGATAACAGTATCCTTTGCAAGACTATGCAGGAGCGTTTGATCCAACTGGGACCGTTGGAAAATGTCGCTGTCGCAGGCGAATATACACTCTAATGACATAGACTTAGATACCGATATCCTTTACAAGACTGTATCGTTTGAGCGTTTAGATAATTTAAATTGTCGCTATTACATTAGGACATTACATGCATGTACTTAGATATCGATTTCCTTTGCAAGATCGTGTATAGGCACGACTTTAACAATGAGGCGTTTTCCAAAAAAAAAGAAATCCCGGTTATAAAAGTACCCAATAGATGGCGTTAGATGTACCTTGAGATTTTTCTGTCACTGTCAAGACATGAAAGACAAAAAAATGTACGTGTGCCTTTTTTTTCTCGTGTTTTTTTGGCTCGACATGTGTATTTAGACAATTTCAAGTAACGTAACTATGTATTTGACTTCATTTGAAATATTACAATAGTTGACACTGGCTAAATACACAACGTGCGGAGTCAAAATGTACGATTTAAAAAATAAACATAAAATATTTCGACAGAAATGACAATGGCAGGTAAAACGATAGGTCTGTTACGCCATCTAGTAAGTATTTTAGAACTACTTTTTTTTTTTTGGAATACGCCTCTTTGGTATCGACACTTATTGTCGCGTGCGAATATAAGCTCTAGCTAAATGTATTTAGATACTGTTTTCGCAGCGGCCGCAAAGTAAAATTTGCGTATGCCACAATGTCAAGTGAAAGGTATCCCAATATTGTTACTTTCCTCTTTAATTTAAGGTGAGGCTTAAGGGGAGGCGAGGCACAAACATGTAGGTAATAAACATATTTATGCCGTAATCAAGCATTTGAATCTAGTCAGAAATAAGGTTTCCTATGTGTTAGGTAAAAGAGTTTTTGCTGGAAAAAAAAAACAAGCATACAGGTTCGGTAATAGATGTCGTACCCATGTGAACAAGGTTATTCTGAAAGGGTGCGCTAGTTTGTAGAATAGTAGAATCTTACTACAGGTAGGGGATACCGATGGTACATTCTAGTGCCCCGCGGCATCGGGGCTATGGGGATTGACAATTTTTTTTTATTTATTTTTTTCAGCTTTTGAAAATATAGAGCAATTAAAAAACCTATTGGTGTTTTTTTTTTTTGTTATGTTTATTGTATTTATTTTATAATAAATTATTGAAATTTGGAAATTTCCCGTGGCTGGTGATGTCATACCTGGATTTCAGTATTGAGGCAGTTTTTTTTTTTCTCTTATGTTTTGGCTCCACACGTTGTGTATTTAGCCAGTGTCAAGTATTGTAATATTTCAAGTGAAGTCAAATATTTCCCAATTATAATAAGTCTCAGTCATTGTCTTTGCAAGTATTATCAAGCGTACTTTGCTTAACACAACCTGAAATACTAATAATCCCTTACTATTTTCGATGTTTTAGTTATTTTTTGAATATAATAATACCCATTAAAATAATTACCTAGCAATGATATTTTATGACGAGTAAGATTCCCCTTTTACCTAAGCATACTCTTTCCGAATAACCTGGTAGGTAAACTTTCGTACTTACAGCTATTATGAATGAATTGATGCCCATCATGGTATGAAATTGGCTAGATTGGCTAAGATTTTTAAAATTGTATATATCTTATGTACTATTGCACTAAACTAAAACATTAACTTCGATACTGTTGTTGCTCTAAACTCACAGATTATACATAGATACCGCATTATAAGATCGTTGTTTCGACATAAACGCACTAAAGTTGAAGGAAAGCGGGGGTTGCGGGAACTGCAACCAAACGTCCTCGTTTTCCTTAAGGTTGCGCTTTAATCGCGCCTAGCAATAAACCAATGAGAGTACATTTTTATAGATGTCTTTTGAAACAAGCATGGTGCGTTTCGTTCGCCCCGAGTGCGGAATCTAGGTATGATCTGTGTCTAAACTAAAATCATCTGACAAGACAAAAAGTATTTGCGTCTTTTTTCATTTCAATATGTGAGAAGAGGATGACACCATTTTCAACCTGTCAAAGAACATGGCACAACAGATTCACTCGACGTCAATCTTTTGTAACACTTTCTAAAATTGTCTGCGGCTCTCTTCATTTTCTGTGTGCGAGAAGAGGATGGCAACAGCTTTATTATAAACACATCAGCATCGACGCCCATATAATAGGCTATTTAACTACTATTCAAAAAGCATTGCAGATTATAATTTCTCGAGATCAGTTGTATTTTCGGCTAAAAGTTGGAATAAAAAATAAACGCGCCAAAAAGCAAATCTATATCATAGTGCAGGTCACGTGACGCATGACGTCACAACAAAGTAAACTTCCTATAACTAAAACAGCAAAACTTTAATATTTTGTTAGTACTCATTGAAATGCTAGAGTTTTTTTGTAAACTTGCTAGATATCGCCATAAATTCAACGAAAACACGTAAATATTAAAGCGAGGTCTGTTTATTTACTTTGGTGTGACGTCACTAGAGATGTAAACAGTCACAGAGCGTTTACGATCACGCGACGTGAAGAAAAAAAAAACTTTTAATCAACAATATGATTATTTTATTCTAAAAGTTGGTTTTCACGCTGAAAGTCACAAGTATGGAATCATTTTGTAGCATATCCTAACTAACATTATATATATTATTAATAATATTATTATAATTATTATTAATTAATATTAATTAATTAATATTTAATTAATTATTATTAATTATTATAATAATATTATTATATTATCAGAGGAATATAGCCGCAGCCGTATCAAGACCAATAAAGCTTCGAGGTTTAAAAATTAACACGTTCGTGTCGAGGAAAAAACTTCGCTTGCGTGATTCAGAACTCTCTACATTACGGCTACGTCCATACAAAACGTCAAACAATGCACAAAAATGGATCAACGCCATCTAGCGATCTAGGAAGTAACTTTGTCTCTGTCTGGATGTATGTCGCGTTATCACGGCTGAACGGATCTTGATCAAATTTGATGAGTTACCGTATATCATAAAGACGGACACATGATACTTTTTTTTTTTTTAACTAGTTTCCAATAAATAGAAATAGCCTATTATAATTTTAAAATGTTAGGAATAATCTCAGTAGGAAATTTGTACATGTAAAATGAATTGTTATGTTTGTTATAGATTTGTTTTACATATTAAAATTATTTTGTATATTTTGATGTTATTTTTTTTATATAGCATTTTGTATAGCCATCTCTTTCACGATGTCAGGTCAGGTCATGTACAGCCACTCTGCCAGCTAAGTTTTTTTAACGTTTACTTGCCATTTTCCTAGTAATTTTCGTAGCACCTAGATTTAAAAATAGTATTAGTACCAAATTAATTTTTTGTCGTGTTTCTAGCATCTTATTATTTTAAACATTCCTTTAGTATGTAATTTTAGGTGTAATTGCTATTTGAAAATATCGGATTGTTCGGAAAGGGTGAACTAAGACGAAAGGGCCCGCTTGAAGCCAGTACTGATATTATCTCACAGATCATACCCTAGATTCTGCATTCAGGACGCTCGAAGCGCACCACGCATCAGTCTAAATACACTTTTAATTTACTCTGATTGGTTGATTGTTCGGCGCGAGTAGGCGTAACCTTCATATAGCCAATGAGAACGCTCGGTCGCACTCCCCGCGACCCGCGCCGCGCCTCAAACTTTGGTTACTCTTTGTAGGAACAACGAATCTCGTAACGCGGTATCTATAGTGTGATCTCTGTATTCTCTGTACAAGATTGATGTTTGAGTTGAGTTTGATTTCATGATGGAATTCAGGTCAAAAACTAGCGGTAGAAGCCCGACTTCTACCCAACCCATTTTATTTATTTATTTATTTTGCTAAAAACTGCCTACATACACTTCCTTTGGATGGCAGGTATTTATATTTATAAAAAAAAATACTGTGGCATTGAATTTGCATAACCTTGAAATTGCAGTGACGAAATGTATGGAACCGCTGCTTTTTTTATATTTATATCCAGTGGGCGGATTTCCGCCTCCTGAGCTTTAGATTGTGGGCTCGATTCCCACCCAGGACAAACATTTGTGTGATAAACATGGATGTTTGTTTTTTGTCTGGGTGTTTCTATGTATGTAAGTATTTACAAAAAAAATGATTTATGTATTCTATCAGTTATCTGATTCCCAAAGTACAAGCTTGCTTAGTTTGGGGCTAGATGGCGCTGTTTGTAAAAAGACGTCCACCAATATTGATATTTATTTATTATTTTCACGATTTACGGGCTGGTAACTTAATATACGTTGTTCATATATTGATAAGTACAATGAGTATTTATTTTCGGCTTATACCCTTTCCGAAAAACCCAGTATTTGGTAACTGCTATTAGATAGCAGGCTATGGGTTTGTATAGAAGCAGCTATTTAAATGATTTAAGGATTTATGGAAAAGCTCGGCTTGGCGTAGATTAAGGTTCCATTACACGGATCTGTTTAAGGTGCAACTTTTCGTTTATCGCGCCAAATTCAAATTTTCTTGTTTTTTTGGCAATTATAACTTAATTAGTCATCGTGGGTTCATGAAAACGAATTTTGCGACAATAAATAAGTCGTATCAAAAAATTACGGGTAAAATGATCACCTAGATAATATTGGTTTAGCTACGAATCTCAATAAGCTGATTTTTATCTTGGTTTTTGGCTTAGTGAGAAGTGTAGGTACTTATACTAGCTTTCACCTTGATTTTTTAGTTGGTGTAATTTCTTGATACAACCTATTAATTATCGCAAAATTTATTTTCATGAACCCACGATGAATTAAGCTGTAATTAAGAAAATTGGAATTTGCCGCGCTGAGCGCCATTTGCCAAATTCTACAGAGTTGAACGGGAACAAACACACTAACATACTTACCTACCTACAGACTTTCGCATTTATAATATTAGTGATTTTGTAGATAAGCCAATGTTATCTAGGTGATAAATTTGGCCCGTGATTTCTTGATACAAATTATTCATTAGCGCAATATTGGTTTCAATAAATCCACGGCGAGTATTAGTAATACAGTAATACAGCTGTAATTGACTAAAACGCAAGAAAATTTGAATTTGTCGCCCTGAGCGAAACGTTGCACCTTAAGAGCGGGCTAACCTTGGTTCTCGCTATCTCGTTCGAACTTTATCGAAAAATTGTAATGTCAAAAGAACAGAAAAGAAAAAAATATCTGGTTAATGAATTTAGACTTTAGAATACCATTCTCTGTTATTTTAATATTGATATGTGGATAAAGTGCGAACGAGATTGCGAGAATTAAAGTTAGACCGCTCTTAAGGGGAAAATAGTCGTGCCACAGCTATCTCACTCGCACGTTTGCAAGTTCAAGTTTTTATAGATAGAGAGTGAATTTCCTAAAACTGTATGTTGTATCTGTCTGTCATTCCTTGGACTAATTAATGTCCTCGTTTATCTGAAAATGAGTACATAATAAATAAAAGGTATAATCTTCAAATATAGTTTTGTGAAGTTTTGAAAATTTGTACTATTTTGCAGTCTGCACTGCCGATATACAGAGGTCGTGCCGTTCGTAAGAGCCAGAATTTAAGGCATCTATCTCGCTCACGCATATGATGTTTTTTAAGTTATCAAATTATTGTGTTTATATACATTTGAATAATACGCTTCGGTCATTTTGGGAGGTTGAAATTCTTGAAAATTCAGCACAGTATAGGCTGCAAAATTGTGCCGCCTTAAGTATACAATGTACTGTACCAACTTATGTACAGAGTTGTCCAAAAGATGGAACGAAAATTCTAAAGCAGTTTTGTTTAAAAATGCGATGGTGGTTCCCTCACTTAACTCTGTTGATAAGGTGGTCGCTACGTAGTTATGGAATTACAATATGGTGAACTCAAGTCGATGAAACGATTTGTAATATTCCTTTGTGTAGTCTAAAAAATATTAAATTTACCAAAGATTAATTTAGTTTTCATTGCACGACAAATACCACCAAAGAAAATTTTAAACAGTACCCTGTGGTGCGTCTCCATATACTACGAACCAATGTGGACTCAGTCTAAGGCGCTCCGCGCTAGCGAGCAGACGACACGCGTCGCGCTGCTCCTGAGAGCTTCTCAAACGCTTATCTCACAGTAGTACTAGCAGTTCGCGCCGAACTGAGACTTCGCGACCCCTATATCGTACCAACCCCTAGACCGATTCAGCTCATATTCGAACTTTAAAATTGTATTGAAATGAACTACTTGCCTACAAAATTTCATGAAGATCGGCTCAACGGTTCGCAAGTTATCATCGGACAAATATACACACAAACATACAAACATGCATACAAATGCCGATTTGTCCCAGTAAACTCTGAGACCTTCGCTTCGCTCGGTCAATAAGCACGCTACAAAATTGCGACGCAGTTAGTTGATATTTCAACGGATAGTAACGGGACTAAGGAAGTTAGCCTAATTCAGTACAAGTTAATCTCAGCAGCACTAAAAGCGTAGTTTAATGTCCCCTTTAAACCTACTTTTCCCAATTTAAATAGCAAGCCAAAAGAAAAAGGTTAATTAGTTTCGAAGACAAATAAAAATTCTGATTAATCTGACCATAAATTATGGCATTGGCATCGATTAAATCGACCAATAAAATAACGTGACAGTTTATTAGATAAAGTCTTGAAAGTGGGTCTGCCATATTAGGGGGGCCTTGGGCTCCTTCCGATAGGCGTTATTAGCATGTCTAGCGATTATGGGCACGCATTGATGGATTCCTGCTATTTTTTGTGAAGACAAGATAGAAATATGTAGATATATTGATCAAGGCGTTTTGCGTCTATATTTTTCTATGGTTGCTGTTCTGTAATAATTGGTATAAAAATACTTGACCTATAAGGTAAGTAAGGCCTTTAGTCGCTTCCACGGATGTCTCGCGTATTTTTAATATCTGATAAGATTAAATTACCTATCAACATTTTTTTAGCGAAATTTGCTTTTTCAATCATCAATTTTTCATGCCAATGAAACTCAGTTTGTGGAATAAGCATAAAAAATGGCGTATCTCATGATTTTTCGACAATAGTCCCATATAGGAATGAAATGAAATGGGGGAGAGTGAAGCCGCGCGGACAAGGTAGTCTTAAATAAATCTTTTGATTTTGAGGACGATCTAGGTAAGTTTTATCAGTTCAGTCATTCAGTCACAGTAGATAAGATAATCATTATCCTAACATCTTCGAGACGGGCGGATTTCAAAGTATAGTTATATAAGTGAACCAGAATGTAAGTAGGTATACATATATGTATGTAGTCTAAACGCACCCCGGAAAAAAAATAAAGTTGTCATTTGTAAAAAAAAAAAACGTAGGTAAGTATAGGTAGATACGCGTTGCGACTTCTAGCAGATACATACCTAACTATAATAAGTTTAGTAATCCTTTTAAGTGTTGTAAAAACGCGCGTTTCTAAATAACCGTAGTGCAAGCCCACTCAGCGCTCGCTTTGGTAAAGTATATTCAAATGAGAAGTATCCTCAGTGAGTCACACTCCGATATGGAGAAAACATGCAAAGGTCGGCGGGTTTTGACACCGAGTAGATAATTTACAGAAACACAGCTCCTAAACTATTTCATTAATTCTGCCAAAATAAAAATAATTACGCGAAAATTGCTATAAAACATTGAAAATTGAATTTTATAAATATAACAATTAACAAACGATAATATATATTTTTTTTCTTTAATTTAAATATTACGCTTAAAAATAATTGAAAAAGTGCGAACGAGATAGCTGATAGATTTCATGATAGAGGAGCCTGAGGAGCTACGAACGACGCTACGTACCTACTTAGATATATATACAAGGTACAATAGAAGGTATAGAATACTTAGAGGATAGGTACGAGGTGCTCTTCAATTCACACAAATATCTTAGCTGTGGGTATTGTTATCCTCTGTTGTTTTGATGAGTAATGTAATAATTGTGATCCGATACCATTTTGAGCTCTCGGAACTCATGACCTGAGGTCAGCCTTTCGGAGTTCAGGCAGTGTTCCTCTCAGGGCTGCTAGTGGGGTCGCGCAGAACTAGGGCGCCATCTCAATGTTTTACATCAAAGGGCTCAGTACCATCGGTAAAACCTGGGTACTGCGGCAGCTCATACCACATGTAGCTCGGACCAAGGTGCGAATCGCCTAAGTGCTCTAAATTAATTCTCTTTTGCACGCGGTATGAATCGCCTTCGGATTTTTATTAGTGGGTCCATTCGACCCGCGTTATGAATAGCCCAAGTATTTAAATCCCATTGGGTAATTCGGACCACTGCCAAAAAAGAAAAATAAAATATCCCGACTGCTCAATACTCCGGACGGACACATCTAAAACCATAGACACCTCACTCAAAATCTGTTCGTTAGGAAAATAAAGGAACATGCAAACATAATTACAATAGGTAGGTACAACCCAAAAGCATTACCCTCCTCCTTGGGCAGTCGGGGAAAAATTGAGAAAATAGCGATGCATTCAGAATTATTAAATTATGATGTACGTCCATTCTTTTCTTTACTTGGTTATGCACTCTGGACTCGTGCCACGAAAGGCGCAATACAGGACACAAAATACGCCATTGTTCATTGAATTCTATTGTTTCTTCCGAAGTGAACCTTTGTGCAGGTGCACCCAAGTATTTTAGATTTGCATCATAAGAAATAATTGTCGCCCAGTGCTGAGCGTAGACATGTCTTCTTGTACACCACTAGTCCCGGTCCACAGATCACACTAGATACCTTAAAACGACAACTTACAATTCGTTGTTACTACAAAAAGTCACCAACGTTTCAGAAAGGCGCGGGTCGCGGGGAGTGCGGCTAAGCGTTCTCATTGGCTATCTCAGGGTTACGCCTACTCGAGCCTTACAATCAACCAATCAGAGTAATTTCTTATAAGTGTATTTAGACTGATGCGTGATGCGCTTCGAGTGATCTATAGCCTATAGCGATCCTAAGCCGATCTACCTATCCATGTTTGGCATGCAGGTTAAGTAGGTATGTAAGAACTTAGGACATTTCCCTTACAAGTGGTTACAAGTGGCGCATTGGTGAAACCTTCACCAATGCCACTTGTGCCAAGTGTCCTAACCTCTTGCATAATCCTCTGCTCTGATGTGTAGATAATTTGGGTACCTAAATTATACTATTAACTTAACTCTATTATATTAACTCGATATCACCTATCGCTTTCGAGAAGTACCTACTTACCTATCGTATACTGTAATCGTACATAATAGCCAGTATCAATGCCCACATCCGGTGGTGTAGTAACCCATTGAGACTCTAATTGACAAGTCATTCGGGTCAAATCGTTAAACTACTTGTCTTATCTCTACAGATGTTTACAATTAGGTATTTTGTTTTTTTAGAGCTGCGCCTTGCAGTTTACTAGCGGTTATCCTGTTTTACTGCATTTTTCGGCATAAAAGGCATTCTGTTTTATTTATTTACTGAATTGCCCGCACGGCTGCTACAGTAAATACAACACCCCATTTCACCTCTTTAGGGGTTGATTTTCAAAAAGTTCTGAGACATGCCTTTCTTTATTTTTTATGCTTATTACACAAACTGAATTTGTTGGTTTAGAATGAATATTTTTTTCCATACCGACTTTGGGAGTCCATCTTACGAATATAAGTGGAATCTCCCAAAATCCGCTTTTATTGATCACCTAGACCGTTTAAGGAGTATTGTGATTGGCACAGAATATAATTATAATAATACTCTATGATAAGCGGTTTGGTCTGTGCGTGGATTCCTAGAAAAGAACTTGTTCTTTTATACATTATCTTTCATGATGCGTTTTACGTTGCTTTTGGCAAATTTGATTTTGATTGTAAGAGCTCTATGAGCCAGGTAAATAGACAATGATATTTTATTAAAATCAAAGTTCTGTGAAATAAATGTTGAGTTTTTTTTTTTGTGTCAAGCTCTTAAATGTAGGATTGACTTGCAAAAATATTAAATTGTTTCTATATTGGGACTGGCCATCAACATAAAAACAAATAAACTTCATGCTTCCATCCAGCTTGCTTTGCGTCGCGTCGAGCTTGTTCCGCTGTGCGTCACTCATTTCCTCTTTGCTTGATATCGCGTCTCAGTTTGTAATTCGAACGCGGTAACAACAGACGCGCGCTATTTTTTAAAGCAAATCTTTCGTGTTCGGATATTGTGATGTAATTTTAAGTAGCGTTAAAAATGTCTGCTTTGTTAAAAAATGTGACGAACTGCATTTGGCACGCCTTTGATTCGCTGCAGATTAATGATGTGGTGCATAAATCGAAACTTAAGGTCTGTACTATTTTATATATAAATAATACTTTTAAAATATGTAACATACTTAATTATCCAGTACCTAGTACTAAGTTAGGTAAACGTACCTAAGTACTTACGGGTTACCAACGTCCTGGCGTGGTAGCGAGGCGCCTGTAGCGCCTCAGCCATATGAAACAGAGTCTCGGGTTCGATTCTCGATCGGGCAGATGTTTGAAAACCGAATATATATCTGATAGGGGCTTATAGTTGTCCGTGAATGTGCGTTTGATCCAAGGTACGGTGTCGTAAGGACCCTACCAGTTCTCAGAATACCAAAAAGAGCTCTTTTCGGCCGAAGTTTTCTATAAGAATTCGTAAAGTATCCAAGTAGAAATAATATGCATAGGCTTCTGAAGACTCTTATATAGGCAAAGCACCATACCAGTACACGATATAAATTACTTTACTCGATAGAATTCTTGAAAGTATTTTTTCAAGTTCAAGTTTTTGGATTTTTTCCAAATTAAACTGTGATTTTGGTACATCAGAACACGTACTTCCAACGTGGTTTGACTTTCGATAAAATTACCACTTCTTTATTGATTAAATTAGACAACGGTGCAATAAAATTTAACAAAAATTAAAACTCAAATTTTATACGATTTTTTGATCACAAAAATACGGCATCTGAACCTGTGTTTTGGAGCAAAGTCCCGGAATAGACAGTAGTCAGTATAGTTTTGGACCGGCATCCGAACACAGGGAAACCAAATTATTTATTTTATTTACTTAAAATTTTCAGAGAATAAGATAAGTTAGGTACTTACATTTGTTGATAATCGATTATTGAACGATGTGGATTAAGATAAAGCGAAATACCTAATCTACACTTTCCTGAATCCACATCAATACTCACCTCATTTACAAACTCTGAGGAGGTGGGTAAGCCGGCCTCCTTGTTTCCTGAGAATTAAAATCTAGAGCTTTTCAAGGACAGAGTGAGAGAGTAAAAAAAAATAAGTACGTATGTACTATGCCACTGTCGAGGTTGAGTTTAGATAATTTTTGTTTTTAGATAATACTGCGAACAGTTCGGTACAGTTCGTTCGATTTCGGAAAGTGTGGTGTCATTAGACTCTTCTTTATGTCTGGATTGTCACAGACAACATTTTGTTGTGAGGTTTTCTTTTTCTTTTAACTGACCGAGTGAGCGAAGCGAACGTAGACTGCTTCAACTGGCAAAATTTGCTTTCATCTGTCCGTATGTTGGTACTCGCGTACAGGTTGTTACATTTACAGTTACATTAATACTCTAAATCAATGTATATTTTGATTTCACTCATTAAGAGTACCACTACTCATAGACATTGATGAGACCGAATGACATTAAAGCGTTGGAAAGAAATAAATTTAAAAATACTTTCGACTCACTAGACTTCTTAGCAACTGTTTCTATAGCATCAAAGAATTTAATAATCGTTAATACAATTTATATAATAATAATAAAATATAATTTGATAGTACAGTTTTATAACATAAAATATTTGCACGTCTGCTTGCAGACTAGATACAGCGTGATACTAAAATGATTTATAACACCATTATTAACATGTATTATAATGTTAATAAATGATTTGATTGATTGATTGATACAATAAACGTTTTATTTATACAGGGCTATAAGGAAAGGGTATGCTAAGCCGAAAAGGGCTCATAGTACACATCATTGAGAACAACTTTTACTATGGGACCAACACTGAAAACTAGAAAAAAAAATCAGCTGTTCCATAGAAAAACGTAAATGACACTCGACAAAATGTATGGAACAGCTGTTTTTTTCTCGATTTCGGGATTGGTCCCATAGTAAAAGTTGTTCATCATGAGTACACTGAGCCTCTTTTGGCTTATCCCTTTCCTTATAACCCTGTATGTAAATCTATTAGGTGCACTCCAATCTTATGGAGATCTGTTTACAGATTTTCTTGCTTACCCCCGAAAACTGAAACGTTTGTTAACTTTGACCACAGATTAAGTCTATTGCTGCCTTTGTCATTTGCTTAGTGCCAGACAAAGGCAGTATTAGAATTAATTTGTTGTCAAAGTTAACAAACGTTTCAGTATTCGGGGGTTAGTTTGCTACTTAGGCCACTTACCTATAATTTATTTATTTATTTATTTATAATACGACATTTGCAGACGCGAGGTAGTCGTGCGTAAAATAACAGGCTAACCGAATGTCAAACAGTATAGCGAAATATATTATGACGTTAATAGCACGCTCTACTTAGCAAACTACCAGGGACCCTATTCTTGTGCGCTCGAGATTATCTCGGTCACTGTCTCTCTAATTTAGAATTTAATGGGAGTGAGAGTGACCGAGATAAAATGTCATTTCTCCGAATAGGGACCCTGGGTACTCCTGCCCCATAACAAGCTCAGTAGGTGATGTTTACAAAGGGCTTGTCCGATCTGACCTATTTACAATGCCGCTGAATTTGAAGAAACCCCTTAGCAATAAAGACAATGTAGGTAATAAAGTCGTGGTATAGATAATTCTTTATTGTTCACACCAGAAATTACATGTATAATACAAAATCTACTTAACTAGTGTAACTAGTAGTTCGCGCCGAACTGAGACCTCGCGACCCCTATATCTTCACAACCCCTGGACCGATTCAGCTCATATTCGAACTTAAAAATTGTATTGAAATGAACCACTTGCCTATAAAATTTCATGAAGATCGGATCAACGGTTCGCAAGTTATCATCGGACAAATATACACACAAACATACATACAAATGTCCATTTGTCCCAGTAAACTCTGAGACCTTCGCTTCGCTCGGTCAACAATTGGCGGCCTTATCGCAGCGATATCTTCCAGGCAACCTTAGCATGGAGAGGATTAATAAGGTATATAGCTCAGTGGAAGCACACTTGCCTCACATTCGTGGGGTCGTGGGTTAGAACCCGGGCGGGCCTGTACCAATGAGTTCTATGGAACTTACGTACGGCTTTATATATCGCTGGCTTTTCGGTGAAGGAAAACATCGTGAGGAAACCTGAAAAAACTTAGCTTTACTTTTCGGTGAGCCGAGGAGACGTACGGGTGTCTATACATGGCCTGACCTGACATCGTGTGAAAGGTACAGCTAAATTTGAATTTCACGGGAGCAAAAGAAGCAAAGTATTGAGGTTATAGCTTATCTCCCTTTCGCTCCCCCAGAAACTTATATATAGCCATCTCTTTCACACGGTGTCAGGTCAGGCCATGTAGCGAGGCCTTATGTTGTTCTGCCTGCTGCTGCACTCAAGCAGCATATGCGCGGCTGTTTTTCGGCCTCCATGCAGCCTCTGCATAGAAGGCTGTCTGTAACCCCAATATTAAAAAGGTTTTTATTGTTTGACCTACTAGTTTCACCGACGCGCAGATATATAAGCTGATAACAACATCCATTAGAGTTATCACAATATATAACGTTTGACGCTATGACATCATAGTCTAGTAATTGTCTTTATCACTTACTATGATTAACCTGTTCAGTCGCGACAAAGCCATCGTAAAACTGACTTCCATCCGTTTATGTTAGGCACGTTTTAATAAGATATTTTTGTGCGGATGTTGAGTGACTAGCTGGATTAAGGCCTCGCTACATGGCCTGACCTGACACCGTGTGAAAGAGATGGCTATATATAAGTTTCTGGGGGAGCGAAAGGGAGTTAAGCTATAACCTTAATAGGTTGTTTCTTTTGCTCCGTGAAATTCAAATTTAGCTGTCCCTTTCACACGAAGTCAGGTCAGGCCATGTATAGACAGCTAGATTTGAATTTCACGGGAGCAAAAGAAACAAACTAATAAGGTTGTAGCTTCTCCCTTTCGCTCCTCCAGAAACTTATATATAGCCATCTTTTTCAAACAATGTCAGGTCAGGTCATGTGTAGACACCCTTAGAAGCGGATAATTTGCAAGATAACAAAGTATCTAAAATCAGGCGAAGAGGGAGAGAAGAGATACACGACGCCGCGAAGTGATGCAACGTTTCTTTCCTATTTGTGTCGCGTCTAAAAGAAAATAAGGTGGAGATTCCATCGAAAGGTCGCCGCGTCTTCGCCTCTTAGTCTCGCTCGCGCATTTTCACATTGAAGATATAAAATCACTAGGTGCGTGAATTTTCAAATGTTTGTGTCTGTTTATGATAAAATTACATATATTTTTTTTAAAAACATTTAGTTTGAAATCTTTTACTTTGGCACAAATATTTAAAAAAATACTTTTCAATCTCTTTCTTCCGTTCACATAAAATATATTAAAACTACATTTGTTTTTACCCGCCTACGAAAGAGGGTTTGGCAGTCTGTATACACTAGCACTTACGTATATACGTCTATAGATATGTAAGGATGTTCATTTAGTTCGTCCCTTTAATCTCCTAAACCGTTTATTAGATTTTGACAAGATGGGTACCTATCTATCGATGCGTCTGCACCACAGATAAATACGTCTGCACACTCCGCGTGTCATAGGCTTTACGGAATTATGCTAAACTCAATATGGCAGATTGTCTAACAAAATTTTATTTTTTCACCTCTATAAAAACATAATGGTAGAAGGAACGGGTATGCTAAGCCGTGCGCGTCCTTAGTCCGCAGGGTGAGGGCCAGCTCCAATTCCGTCTTGGCGATGATCGCCACTAGGCTTGATTGTTCATACATCCGGCATGGCTGCGACAGGCATGTCGCAGCACATGGGAACTGCGACATGCCTGTCGCAGCCATGCCGGGCAGAAAATTGTAAAATTGATGTGTGACGAAATGACTGTATTTATTATTGATTTTATTTTTGACGTTGACTAATTTTTATTTTTGTTGTGGCAAATATTTATATTTTTTAAATTTAATGACATTTTATGAACTTCTTCTATTGACTTTTTGACATGTTTTATCTTATTTTATAAAGTGTATGGGTGTAATTTGCCTGAATAAATGATTTTAATAATAATAATTTTAATAATAAGCCGAAAAGGGCTCATAGTACCCGTGATTGCGAACAACTTTTACTATGGGACCAAACCTGAAATCGAGAAAAAAAAAGATGTTCCAATTCACAATCACGAGTACTATGATCCCCTTTTGTCTTAGCATACCTTCTCCTTATAGCCCTGTATACTTAGTATGGCTCCAAACTTTATTATTGACTCTGTCTCAGATTTTTTACAAAGAACCAAGAAAGACCTCGTAATTTGATATCTGTACATTCGAGTCTATATTTGGCTTTGTATTCAGTAAATAACCTTCAGTTTAAGACCTAAGGTAACTTACCCATAAACATAAAAACACGCCTTTTCTTCTGCCTCAGTTATCTTTATGTGAAATCGATAATCGTAGACGTCGACAGCCCTAATAGTCTAGACGCTAGGTCAAAACGAGCGATTGAGAGTTTTGGCGGGAACGTGAAGAAATCATGTCGCGTCATTATATTATTTTCCATTACTTGTGTTATTTCGAGTGTTAATGTATAAAAACGGTGAATTTTTACCCGTTAAGTGTTCGTGAACATGTACGAGTGTTGGTGAATGGTATAATGTCGTGAAACGTGAATTTTCGTGTTGTTTCCAAAACTCCATAGAAGGCTCTAGTAAAGTTTTCACCACTTTACTGGGGCATGACTAGGACTTGACCGTGACTTGCTTTGCTCGACTTTGACAGTGACTATGACTTGTTTGATTATATCTAACTAAACTTGAGAATAAATATGTATACTTGACACTGGCAAATGCATAAGACGTGCGACGCCAAAATCCTCTTAGGAGGAAAAAAAAAAAAAAAAAAAAACGAGCGATTTTCTTTCTAACTAGCTTGCACGGCTTCAAAATCAAAATCAAAAATCAAAATCAAAATGTTTATTTGTGAGAACATTGTCTTAAAATATAGATGTAACATAATAATTATGAGTATCAAATGCTCTACCTTGAAAGGTGTACAAATATATTTATGGTCATGGTAGATAAAAATTTACAATTATTTACTAAATTTATCTTCTAAAAAGTCATGAACACTATAATAACATTTTTCAATTAAAAATTTAAACAATTTGTGCTTGAAGCCATTACAGTTTAGCTCTTTCTTCGCTCGCGTAGGCAGTAAATGAAACCTCATTTCACCTGTTAGGAGGTATCTAGGCGACGGTTTTTCTATAAAGACGTATTCAACTGTGTCCTCGCTGAATTGTCGCTAAGATAGGCTTTTCGCGAGGTTTTGGCGCATTCGATATTTGAAACTGTATAGCTGTCGTTCTGATTCTCGTGCGTGCAATAGAGAGAGTGAATTTTCTCAACTTTTTGATGAAATTAGCGTTTCGGGGTTAGGGTGTCTACACATGGCCTGACCCGACATCGTGTGAAAGGGACAGCTAGATTTGAATTTCACGGGAGCAAAAGAAACAAACTATTAAGATTATAGCTTCTCCCTATGCTCCCCCTAGAAACTTATATATAGCTATCTCTTTCAAACGATGTCAGGTCAGGCCATGTAGCGAGGCCTTTAGTTTGAACCCCTAAATCTAAACAAAATCTTGTTTTTTGTGTCAATGGCTCGGATAACCCGTAAGTTATGCCGCTATGATTTGTTTTTTCAAAAAATGTTTATGATATTTTAAGTGCGTATAACAACGAAGATATTGCGAAAAAAAACCATGCAAGCATATTTTTCCATGGTGTAGATAACAAATATAAAAAAACATCGAAATTGGATAGCGTTTAGGGATGGGTATCAAAGACAGATCACACTAGATCCCGCATTACGAGATTCGTTGTTCCTACAAAAAGTCACCAAAATTTGAGGAAAGCGGGAGTGCGACCGAGCGTTCTCATTGGCTATCTCAAGGTTACGCCTACTCGCGCCTAACAATCAACCAATCAGAGTAATGTTTTATAAGTGTATTTAGACTGATGCGTTGTGTGATTCGAGCGTCCTGAATGCAGAATCTAGGGTTTGATCTGTGGTATCAAACTACGCTTTTTGTATGAACAAGACGGCGGTATACTCTATTCTTAAGAGCCGGCACGCCTGTCAGCTATCTCGTTCGCATTTTTAAACCATTTTTTAAATATAATATTACAGAGAAGAGCTACATTTTTTTATTACGGAACATCTGAAGAATACCATTGCCAAAATTTTAAACCAATTTTCATGTGATTACTTCTTATTTTGACGAAGGAGAAGAAATGAAATAGCCGAAAAACGTCGTTACATACAGCACAAAAACATTACCTTCTTTCTTGGGCAGTCGGGTAAAAATTTAAATGTGCAAACAACGTTGATTTCCGATGCAGTTCAAACGAAGGATATGTAAATGTCGTAGATACGTCAGCTCAGTCGGTGAGCTTGGTATGTCTGTGAATTTAAATCGAATGCATAACTTGCTGCATGTTGCATACCTTGCGGCCATCCGAGTATGCAAGGCTACATAAGGTAGGTATAACGTACTATATCTCGCGATATCTTAATTTTTCTCACATTTTTCCGAGTAGTAAAGGTGATAAGCAAAGTAACTATCAGGTCCCATGGTCTCATTCCTATTTACTGCAATCACTTTGCATAGTGCTATTATAAGAATAATAAGAATAAGAATATATTTATTTGCAAAAACAAAACAAAAAAATAATAAAAATGGACACGGCAGCATAAGCAAAAACTAGATTGGCAATAGGGGTACCTACGCTCAGCGCTGTGCTGCGTGCTCCCGAAAGGTCACGCAGGGCTGGTTTTCGGCGTACACCTACCTATGCTCAAAAGATGAAAGGTGAGCATTAGGCGACTGCGGGTATTACAATATCAACTTAAGTATAATATAATTGTTAATATTAGAGTACTTAAAGGATTGTGTATGTTGTTTGTGTATTTGTTGTGTGTGTGTGCGTGTGTGTGTGTGCGTGTGTGACATGTGAGTGTGATGGTAAATCGGTATCTCAATTAATTTTAAAAGTTGCTTCAAAGTTCTGATTTTGTAGTTCATATAACAAACCTTTATATTTTAGTTTAAAAGCATCGGAATTCATTTTTTTCCTCATAGGAGGGGTAGGTTATTCCAAATTTTAGACGCACTGTATTTGAAGCAACCTTTAAATCGGGTGGTCTTGTGCTTAGGGAAGGATAACGCATTCAGGGACTTAGAGTGAGTATTACACAAGTGAATATCTTTCAACCAAGTCAATTTTTCAAATAAATAATCAGGTTTCTTGTTCCATATAGTTTTTTGTGTAACGCAAGCAAGATGTAACGCCCTTCTGATGATGTAACTTACTTACATATAGTCGGGCTGTTTTGAACTGAGTCGTCAGGTCAGAAACGACTGTAAACAATAGCAACTTGCTCAATACCTGTGAACCTGCCAACCCTATCCTAAGTAATATTATAAATGCGAAAGTATAACTGTCTATCTGTCTCTCTATCTGGGTGTTTCTCGCGTTATCACGGCTAAAAAACTGAAAGGAACGGATCGACCTGAATTTTTGCATGATGGACATAGAAGACTTTTTTTATTTTTCCATGCGAACTAGTCGCGGTTAACAGCTATTTTTATTAAAAAGAAAATAGGTAATTTTATCTTAATTCGGGGGTCCGCTCCACTGGTTCTCTATCTCGTTCGCACTTTTTCAACATTTTTACATAAAAATTACCGAGAGTAAATTATAAAAATATATCATCAGATAACTTTAGAACACAATTCCCAATTGTTTTATAGCAATTTTCATGTTATTTATTTTTATTTTAGCGAAGAAGAAGGAAAAAACGGAAAACGCATATTTTTTTCCAGGCGAAAATGGTAGATATTTTTGATTTAAAATGTAAATAGCTATACTACTTTTTTTTTTTCAATATATTCAGAAAAAAAGTGTCTTAGTTCCGCTGTTTGGACGTGAGACTTCTTTTATGAAAAGCACTCTGTGCAGGTATTTCGTGCAGATGATGCGAGGATCAGAAAAGAGTCGACTCATTGGCAACGACTCCCTGGCTCGGGCCAAGCTACAAAGTCTTGGTCATCGGCGAAAAGTAGCTAACCTTTCGGTATTTTATAGGATACATTTCGGGGAGTGTGCTTCGGATTTGCATGATCTAATTCCCCCCTGCCCATTCTTCTATCGGACAGCCACGACCTCGAAGAAGCGGCACCGTTTCTTGGTTGATATACCAAAAACTCGTACGAAACGGTTTGAGTCCACTGTCTTTATTCGAACTGCTGAACAGTGGAATGCGCTGCCCGAGTGGGTTTTTCCTGATAATTATAATCTGGGTGACTTCAAGTCGCGAGTGAATCGGTTTCTTCTAGGCAAGCGTGCTCCATCGTAGGCTGCATCCTCGTTTAACATCAGGCGTGATGGCAGTCAAACGCAAGCCTATAAAAATAAAAAATAAATAAAAAAGGACTCCTTTCTGACATCATCTGCGAAGGAGTATGAAATCGTGCGCACACTTCGTTAGTTTTACTTCGTTAGTTCAAGTTTTCAATTGACTAAGTAGATACATTATCTGAAATAAATAGATACATTTTGAATTTTAATTTTGAACTAAACATTAAGAGCAAGCTAGGTAATAACATTTGAAACTGTTCGAGAAACATACAAACAAACAGCTACTGGTTTACTTAAAAGGTCAATATTAATTGCATATTACAATATCTCGCCTCGGCCATTTAACATTGTTGTTGACATTTAAGTACATTTATATCAATTTGCATTTCTGTCACACCCTACCGAAATTACATGAAAGTATGCACTTTCTCAAAAAAGTGCAAGTAATTGCTGACATTCATTTAAAAGTACCTACGTAGTGCAAAACGAAGGTACTAACTTAGTTATAAGTAACTATTTACGCTAAATAAATAATTTCTTGTGTTGGCTGTGACATGCCTGAAACAAGGTGCCGCGTCTTACACCAGCTAACCCCCGAATACTGAAACGTTTGTTAACTTTGACAACAGATTAATTCTAATACTGCCTTTGTCTGGCACTAAGCAAATGACAAAGGAAGCAATAGACTTATTCTGTCGTCAAAGTTAACAAACGTTTCAGTATTCGGCTGTTAGACTACAGCCCAAAAACATTACCCCTTGGGCACTCGTCTAAAAAATAACAGGGAGTCCCATTGCGAAACTTCAAGCGTTGTATGTGTAAATTCAAGAACTGAGATTTCTTTGTATGTTCATAAATGACCTCCTACCGCCTTAAACGGCTTGACTGATTTTGGATTACGAGATTTTGATAAATTCGTCTGTATGTCCGGAGTGGTCGCGGTGTAACACCTACCTAGGAGTTACACCGCACCGCACCGTTAGTTCGGGAATGTGAAGAAGTCATGTCGCGACATTGTATTATTTTCCAAAACATGTGTTATTTCGAATGTTGATATGTAAAAAATTGTGGATTTTATTCATTAAATGTTCGTGAACGTGCACGAGTGTTGGTGAATAGTATAATCTTGTGAAACGTGACTCTTCGTGTTGTTTCCAAAACTCCACAGAAACCTCTAGTAAAGGTTCCACTACTTTACTGGGCCATGACGTGGACTCATGACTGACTGAGACTCATTTTAATTGCGAAATATTTGACTTCATTTGCAATATTAGAATACTTGACACTTGCTAAATACACAACGTGTGGAGCCAAAACACAAGAAAAAAATAAACACCTACCTACTTGTATAAGTACTGAGAATTATTTAAATTTTATGTTGAGTCAACAGTATTGCAGCATTGTACTGCATTTTGGCTCATTATATCCAAATAAAATTCACGATTTTTAGTTTCACAAGGGAGCAAAAAAATTACATTTATTTTGCTTACTCAATATGTTGGGTCGATATTGAAATGCTAATAGCCCCATGATATACTTGGTGACACGTTAATTAAGCTTTGAAAATCGTCTGGTAGCTCAAATCAGCTTTTGTGTTGACAAAGTAAGTTCTACTGTATATACAAGGTAATCTAATAGCTAGGAATGACATTTATGTAGGTAATTTACCAGAGAGCGGAATCTGACCTAGATGGATGTATTATAAGTAATTTATAAAGACCGTTTCTTTGCGCGATAAAATCCGAAACGAGGATATTCGTCGAAGAACCAAAGTCACCGATATAGCTCTCAGAGTTTGCAAGCTGAAGGGGCAATGGGCAGGCCACATCACTTGAAGAACCGATAACCGATGGGGAAGAAAGGTTCTTGAGTGGCGACCACGAACCGGAAGACGAAGCGTAGGCAGGCCTCCCACTAGGTGGACCGACGACATTGTGAAATTCGTGGATAACCGGTGGATGCAAGTGGCACATTATCGGTCGATGTGGCGGTCTAAGGGGGAGGCCTATGTTCAGCAGTGGTCGTCTTCTGGCTGATAATACCTACCCATTCTTTAATATTCTAAATTTTACCTAAATCAACACAATTTCTACATCTATTGTAAGACAGACATCTTATAGCTTTAAGACCTTTATGGCAACCACTGTGACTTCACAATGCCCTCACAGATCAACGGTTCACAAGTAATCGTCGGAGAAATATACAAACACCGACTTATGCTCCAGTAGGCAACTGTCCATCCAGTACTTAGGTATTTATAGGTACCCAAAATATTTAATATAATTATTTAATATAGTCAGTGCAAGGCAAGACGAGGTCGCGCGCGTGTCTCGCTGAGCATTCCTTGATAAAGGTCACAGAATGTGATCGAAACTATAGTCGAAATAACCGACTCAATTTAACGTGAGTATTCCCGTTTTATTAAAACAAAATGAACCCAAAATATGTTTAAATCTTTTGCATCTATGCAGATCCTCTATAAACTTAGCCTTTATAAATGACCTGAGTCATCCGTTTATTTTTACAACTGAGTGGTTATCTTAAATATTTTGTAGAGATTGAGTAGAGCAGCTAGCCTTGACCTCTATTGCAAATTACAAAATATTATTTTGTAGTAGGGATCTCTTGCAGAGTCCGCCTGGGGAAGTACCACACCTTTGCCAGTTATTCAACCGCCAAGCAGTAGTGTGCAAGCATTACTGTTCCGGATTGAAGGGCAATGTTTCCAGCGTAATTACTGGGCATACAGAGATTTAACGTCTAACATCTCAGGGTGACAAGCGCAGTGCATTGCCGCGCATAGTTTTGAACTGTTGAAGTTCAAAATTCTGATTGGCACTGAACTATTATGGGCAAGCGTGACGCTTATCAGGTGAGCGACATGCTCGTCTCGTCACCGAGTAACACAAAAAAATTGTATTCCTATTAGGCGAGTTCTTAGTTATTCTGAATTAGCAAGTATTATATCAAAACAATGCTTTAGACAAAAAGTATTTCGTTATTGACTAAAGAAAATACAATACAAACTAGAACAGCAGAACCACAGATAAATAGAATCTGTGAACCACAAATCACTTCCTAGATTCTGCATTCAGGATGCTCGAAGCGCACCACAGATCAGTCTAAATACACATAAAATAAATTACTCTGATTGGTTGATTTCTCGGCGCGAGTAGGCGTAACCTTGAGATAGCCAATGAGAACGCTTGGTCGCACTCCCCGCGACCCGCGCCTTCCTCAAACTTTGGTGACTTTTTGTAGGAACAACGAATCTCGAACGTCTCTCGAATGCGGTATCTAGTGTGATCTGTTCTGTGAACAAAACACTACAGCTTCGTCCAGTATAGTGGACGTCTAAGAGCTGATCAGTATTAACTTCTTTCTCTATCACTCGTATAAGAGAGTTGGGTTGCGATTTGCGATAGCAATACATTGTTCTTTATGACTGCCCCGGTGGCTCAGTTGGTAGTGAACCTACCTTCTGTGTTTGGGGGCGTGGGTCCGATTCCCATCTAGGACAAACATTCATGTGATGAACATTTGTGTTTGTTCTATGGCTGGGTGTCAAGTTAAGTTTAGTTTGGGGTCAGATGAACGTGTGTGCAAAAATGTCACAGATATTTATTTATTTATTATAACTAGTATCTAACTGCTTCACGAAGCATTTTCCTAGTCACCAAATAAAGGTGGCATGCGCTTAATAAACCGCACGGTTCATATCGAAGACGGTAATGTAGGCGTAAGGTCAATCATCTCCGCGAAAAAATACACGCATATCTATAGACGCGTGTCTATCTACTATTACTAAGTAGGTACATATCATCTGGTCATCTGGTACATATCATTATTATTCACTTCACTCCAAGGCTTTTAGATGACTCATAATGATCACAGCAAATATCAGAGACCCGCAAGCTTGTGTGACTTTTAATCAAAGATATTGCTTTTAAATTTTTGTTCATCTAAAGTAGCTACAAAACAGGGAATTCGGAGGTTAAAGTCAGATATAAATAATATAATACGCTTTGATTTACTTAACATGTATTTATTTTACATGTATTAATGTTAATAATTATTTGTTGAATAATAAATTTTGGTAGATGAAATTATATATTTTTTTCTATGATTTTAGCTGGTATTATATTAAAATTAGGGGGTTTGGATTATTGCGGATTATATTTTTTTTACAGGAAATGAATATAAAATTAAATTATGTTTGAAAAAAAAATCTAATTTTTATTCAAATAATATGGTTTAAGATATTTTAATAAAATTAACTAATATAAATAATTTGATAATTCGGAAAATTTATGCAATTTCTGTATAATTTCCTTATTTGTTGGTCATTAATCTTGGTAGGGAATGGATAAAAATACTGCGTAAGGCTACGTACCCACTATATACAAACTTCGATTTCAACCGTACATAATCACTAAATTTCGGGTCATTGCCCATCACCCGCAATAACCACCAAAGAAGAAAAAAGTAAATAAAGAAAAACTAAATTAAAAATTTAGAAAACCCCTGACACAACTAGAAACTTGATTTCTTGACTCATAGCTCAAACACTCTTGATAAAGTCAACATTCAAACAAGAAAAAGAAAAACTTTATCAAAATCGGTTCATCCGTTTGGGAGCTACGATGCTACATACAAACACGTTACAGATACTCAAATTAAACTTAGGTATTACAACCATCATCTGTGGTGAAGATGAAGGTGATGGAGGAGAAGGTTTTATCGTTTTTAGCGATAAGACCGCCTTGTTGCCTATAATGTATTATTCTTGTTATAATTATATATATTTGTGATGTCAATAAAATGTTATTTTATATATGGTTACGGATATCTGTAAGAAGATACTTCATATAGACGCGTCTTACAATCGATATTCATCACTGGAAATTCTTTTGAGCACGAAGGCGGCGAAGACTCACATTTCAACTCTTTGCTTTCTTTTTACCCGACTGCCCAAGAAGGAGGGTAATGTTTTTGGGGTGTATTGTAAGTATTTGATTATGAGAATATATGTTTGTGTTCCTGTATTACCTCCTGTATCCTAAGTTGCTTGACCGATTTCGACAAATGAGACGTCGTTGGATGCCTCCGTTACGTCCGGAATAACAGAGGCAACATTTATTATAGTCGGGTATTTAAATTTTCTTTTAATAATAATTACTAGTTTATTTAGTTTTGTTCCACGGAAACAAACTGAAGCTACTTTAAAAAAATATATATTACGCGTGGTAAATCTTATTACCGCCGCCGCCGCCGGGGCTTATACCCCGGCGGCCTGCCTTGGTGCTTGACTGAGGGCTCCGGGATCAGCAAGGGAACGCATCGGAGCCATCAGCATCGCGTTTCAGCTGCTCCCTGGACAGCTACAAGCTATCCTGAGACGCCTCCTCCTACGAGAACGTCATCCTCTCGACACTGTCCTCCTCCCCAGGCTCGCTTAGGTTGATGGGCACCACTTCAAACCACCCCCGAGCCCAGAGGTCATTACCAAATAATATCTATTTTATCTATGATTTTACCATACATTGTAGTAACTGAGACATTTAAGGACAATAGAGTCGCCAAAATAGCAGTTTCCTTATTTATTTACATGTCAATGAAAACCTATACTTACAAGTTACAAGCTATTTATGAACAGAACAGTGAAACTACAATGATTACCGTCTTCCTTACTTGGTAAAGGGATATAGAGTCGCGCCAAAGATAATAAAACTATTGGACTACGCATGCAGAAAAATACAACAGACGGCATGGTAATTAAGCGCGCTTAGGATTGGGACTCAGAATTCATAGATGTAATCTTTGTCTTAGGTTAGGTTAGGCCATCCTTAACAGGTTCCAAGTCTATCTAGTCGATCTAATTAAGAATAGAGTATACCGCCGTCTTCTCCATACAAAAACCATACCCCCAAATACTGAAACGTTTGTTAATTTTGACGACAGATTAAGTCTATTGCTGCCTTTGTCATTTGCTTAGTGCCAGACAAAGGCAGTATTAGAATTAATCTGTTGTCAAAGTTAACAAACGTTTCAGTATTCGGGGGTTAGTCTGATACCCAAACCTAAATGTTTTCCGATTTTGATGTTTTTTTTTGATTATCTACACCGTGGAAAACTATGCTTGTATGTTTTTTTTTTAATTTCGCAATATCTTCGTTGTTAAAGATACAAATTGTTTGTGCCGAAAATACGACGAAGAAAACTAGTTTTTATTATTAGAATACCATAAACATTTCTTGAAAAAAACAATACATAGCGGAGCGGCATAGATTATAGTTTATCCAAGCCATTGACACCAATAACAAAAGATTTTGTTAAGATTTAGCGGGTGGTAGCAGATTACCCCCGAAACGCTAATTTCAACAAAAAGTAAGGAAAATTCACGAAACAGAGCGACAGACAATTTCAAATATCGAATGCGCAAAAACCTCGCGGAAAGACTATCTTCATAACATTCCCCATGTTTCCAAGACGTGTACCGATTATTATTAAATTCATTTATTTTCAGGCAACCAGAGACCCATAAAAATTTAAAACTAGAACAATAAAATAAAATAAAAATTAAAATCAAAATTACCTATCCATGGGTCAGTCAAACTACTTACAAATCTGCGTCAAACATACAAGTCAGTCAGAAAATAATAAAATAAAAATCATGTCAAAAAATGTCAATCATGTCATTATGGAAAAAAGGTTCAAGGTTGTCTGGAAGAAATCGCTTTAGGCGATAAGGCCGCCCATTATACTACCGGTTTTCTATTATTGTTTATATTTAAGTTTTATTGTCTTTTGGTGTATAATAAAGTTATATTGTATTGTATTGTATTGTATGGTCTGCTAGTCATAATACCTACGTAGGTACCTACCATATAGGTATAGGTACGTCAAAGAATAATATAGTTACCTACGGGGGAAGAATGTCAGAACTCATGAAACATCAGAATGCACATAGTCATATAATAAGATTAGGATGAAATCAGACTCAGTCATACGTCCAAGTAAGTACACTGATTCACATGTTTGGACAATAACTCGGCACGTTTCGTGTTACATTTATAGGTGTTATAGTATTCAAGAGAAGCTGAGTTTTGACACAGTTATCGAGATCACCAATGACAAAGATAAATACTTCAACGTTGCTACATTAAAGGATTATTTGATTGTGTAACTTTATAGCTCTGGGGTGATTCACAGACGCCAACAGGCTGGGTAAGTATTATTTATTAAGCCGCTCTATTACATCTTAATATGTGTTGTACCTATTTTTATATATATGTATGGGGTATGTATGGTCCCAATTTCCCTTAGTTTCCCTTAGTGCATCTGCCTTATGAGTCGGGGATCCAGGTTACGAATCTCGGCTGGGTAGATCCTTGAATGACACATTTAAGATTTAAGTAGAGCCCGCTTCCCTCCTAGGCTATCTCATTCGCGAATTTTCAACATATTGAATATCAAAAAATCACTAAGCGGAAAAAAGTCAGTATAACAATATTCTAAACCGATTTTTAAGTTATCGTTTTCAATTTTATTTAAATAAGAATAAAAATAGATCCATTTTATTTTTTCGTTCGCCTTCGCCAAAATAAAAAAGTAATATCTAGCATCAAAATTGCTTTAAAAAATTTTTTGCCATTAAATTTATAACTGCCATTCAGTGGCAAATTTAAAAATAAACCTGAACCTTCTGTGGGGATTTCTAGACTTTTTGTCTGATAAGCCCCTTCCGCTTGTGCCAAATTAAATAAATTGCTCAGGGGCTTTTTGTATTTTTTGTCCAATAATCCCCTTCGCCTCTCATGCTCTGATGCTAAGGGGATTTCTGAAGTAAGCCCTGTTATCCGACTCGTTTCAGTCAACGAAAGAGTTTTCGAGTGTTTATTTAAAAAAACCTGGACCTACCGCTATCTGAGTCGGTCACATCAAGGTTATACCACATCAGAACGGTTCCCTGGTTGTCATAAAACAAAATAACAGCTAAATCTACAGTTATCTGACTCGGCATTTACTTTATAGCGTTTCGCCCATCCACCTCTGGTAATGTTCCTATTGATCCCGGCTACGGCTGCAATGGCATTCAATTTTTTTTCGATTCGATATTACTGTCGTTAATATAACTAGTAGTTCGCGCCGAACTGAGACCTCGCGACCCCTATATCTTCACAACCCCTGAACTAACTCAGCTCATATTCGAACTTAAAAATTGGATTGAAATGAACTACTTGCCTACAAAATTTCATGAAGATCGGATCAACGGTTCGCAAGTTATCATCGCGAAAATATACACACAAACATACATACAAATGCCGATTTGTCCCAGTAAACTCTGAGACCATCGCTTCGCTCGGTCAATAACTACACTGTTGTTTTTAAATCGAAATCTAAGCACATTCCAAATATTTTAGTTCAGGAAATATGTAGTTTCGAAATCCGATATCGGATATCGATCGATATACAATTTCGATTTGATATTGGACAAAACCGATACATTTCGATACACACTCCTAATGCTATCTAGATCTTTAACTCGTGCTCCAGTTGAACCGTGTCTTCCAATCTCTTCTACTCTTCTTACCCGACTGCTCAAGAGGAAGGGTATTGTTTTTTGGGTGGCCTCCTTTATCCTAAACAGCTTGACCGATTGTAATGAATAAGGTGTCGTCCGGAGTGCCATACATTTTTCAACCGGGTTATCTTTTTCTTTGAATAATATTACCTGTTATTCAAAGAAAAAGCAGCAAACAGTAACAGCAACTAATATAAATAAATAATTCTAATAACAGCAGCACAGTAGTTAAAAAATACGGTAGCGTTAATTACGCACATGTTCCTCACTTGCTCAGATGCACTCGTTCCCTTGTTCATATGGGTTTAATAACCGATAATGACATTACTCGAGATCTTTTTGTACGCCATTCATTGGGATTTTGGTGGGACAATGTGTGTTTAGGCTTGCGTACCTAAGCCTCATTACAGACTTAGTGAAAAAAAATATCTCTCAGATTTTTGTCAAAAATCGGCTGCTCAAGATAAGTCTTATAAGCATCACAGCAGTCGGAATAAAGACGTGAATTTTCATCATTAAAAAAAACGTAAGATTTTTCTACGATATACTACGAGTAAGAAATATTTTATATGGACCACCTATGCCCATCTAGGTGGTCAATGGGAAAAAATATTTGCAAATGGTGAACCCGATTGGTGGATCACGAGAAAGCCTTCAATATATAAACAAAGAAAAAACAACGAAACGGAAATTCGTAAATCAGAACAATAAATACACCTACCTTCTACCTACACATTATACAACTACAGGAAATGTAAAATCTATGCCTATTCTAGCGTAACTACGGATCATTGCAAGTTCGAAACTCGATTGTAGCACTGAAAAGGACGTAAGATGTCGCTAGTACTTAATCTGCGACATGATCGTCAAAATTTCTGCTTGATTTGAAATAGAAACCCAAGCCAACTCATTCGTAATGGTACGGAGAAAAAACGCGACTTGTTATAAATATTTTTGCGTTAATAACATCAGTAAATTTGCAAAACTCAAAAATCAAAAAGTCGCATATTATAATCTAATTTGGAACAAATCTTAGATAGCGGACATATAATACTGTGCTATATTAACCATATTTTCATCGGATTTTATAGCGATTTGGACTTTACCTGACTAATTACGTAAACGCCATCTAGTTTTAAGCAATTTTTTTCCGGTGTACACCTTTTTGTATATTATTGTTATTCTTCTCGTGTAGATTTTCTCTGTAAGTACGCAGATTCCTTCATCTCAACAAATACCGCTAGGGCGCCGGGCGTAGAGTTTTGACCCTCGTTAAACGACCATCCCGGCTTGGTTAGTAGCATTATATATAGGCGCATCTGCATTATAAACAGGATGTCCCAGATGATTCGATTGCCGGCTGGGCAGATATTTGAATGATGAATTTTGATAACTGCACTGTGGTAGGTGTTAGATGTCCTTGCACACACACAAACTGCATTATAAGCAGGATGTCCCAGATTCGATTGCCGGCTGGGCAGATATTTGAATGATGAATTTTGATAACTGCACTGTGGTAGGTGTTAGATGTCCCCGTCACAGGAAATCCTAGTGAACTATGATTGTAAAGAAATAAAAGCCAATCATCATCATAATCTGAACACAGAGCAATAACTGATCGACAAATGTTGATATATTTCAGGTGCTCACAGCCAACATCGGCACGCTACTAGACCTTTACGGCGTGGAGAAGGGCTTGGACCATTTCCGTTCTTCTCAAGAGCTGACCTTCGACGAGTTCCGCTACTACCTGCAGCATGAAGTGTTCAGCTCGCTGCCCAAGACAGTCACGCTGCCGACTGTGAGGGAATATGAGAAGAAGATCAGCGAGGTATGTGCGATTCTTCATCTCTGCTTTGTGGTTGTTTGCTGTATTGTTATTTTTGTTATTAGCTAGGGGAATGTTGATGCTGGAACTAGGGTTGTGTCCTAAAATTCTGGCTCCAGTGTTTTAGCAACCCTTGCTTGCTTAGCTGTATTCATAAATCTCTGGTGTGTTGTTTATGAGCAGCTTACACTGCAATAAGTCTGCAATTGTATGCCCATTCTGCAAGTTGTACTTTTTCGGGGTTTTTGGTATATTTCTGTCTTTGGGGTTAAGGTATATCAAGCTCGTGGACGTGCTTGAGTAGTACCCAAGTGTGAAGCGGCAAGTGTATTACTTCTAAGCTCCACGAGTTTTTACCGGTATACCCTTTTTAGATGTTTTCTTCTCTTCACTTTACACAAATCACATGCGAGAACGCATGTGATTTGTGTGAGGGACACAAGATGTGTGGTGTTAGCTATTCTTCGGTGTGGGCCTTCAGAGCCATTACTGTGTTTGTTAAGAACATTAATCGATTTCAAAATGAATCTTCTTCATAATGGATGTCTAGTTGCCAAAGACTTAGAAATCAATTCCAATATAGTAAAAATGTGATAATAGTGAAACCACAGACAAACAAATGCGGATTTTCGCTTGGTTTCACATTTTGAATGGAATGGAATATAACACTACCTAAAGATATCTACCCAATTTTTACGGTTCAATAAACAATGTAAGATATTATGAAGATAAACGTTCACGAATTGCAATATGTTAAAAAGAAGTTGGAATGGTTCAAACAATGTTTTTTTTTATTTGCGACTATTCGAAAATTTTGTAAAATATGTCTTGAAATAAATGTCTAGACTCTAGATATATTATTATATTGCCTTAAAGAGAGACATTAAAAATATTCAATAAGAACATACTTATTGAATTACTAAACTTCTTAAATTACTAAATTCATCTTTAACCTCTTTTTCTTGACGACACTGATATTTTTTTTTTAGCTTTTACACTTCGACTTTACACAAAAACAGCCATTTCTCGCCTTTCGAAATTCTTACAATTACCAACTTTAACCGTTCCATTTATCGACACAATTTCCACAAGTGCGATAAGAGATTCACAATGGCCGGTTTGTTCCACTGTGCACCATAATTAGGCCACGATACAATGCACACGTGTTCGAACAACGTCATTAGAAAACGATGGATTTCCCTTTTCTAAAAAGTAACCCGACATCTGATTACACAGCTTTATCCGTTGTTTAATGTGAAACAAAAGAAGGTGTTTGTTTGATGGAGTATTATGCAATATTTTATTTTAAGTCAAGTGGGCACCTACTAAATTTAATACTAATACTGATTAGTATTTGAAATGAATAATGAAGTAAGAAGTTATAGTTATATGGAAGTGCCTCCGCAACCGTAGCCGGCAACTGGGTCACTTGCACGCTAAAACGCTAAAAAGTAAGCCCCGAGTCGGATAACTGTAGATTAAGGTATTATTTGGTTTTATGATGACCAGTGGGCATTGGTATTTTAAGGCATGAGCTTATTAAGTTCAACGAATGTTCTTCAATCGTCTCAGGTGTGCTGGCTGGTGTGCCGTAAGAGCCTCGTGTCGCGAGACAAGCCTGTTTTTGGCGACGACTCCGTGTTCAAACTGTTCCGCATATTCTGCCTCCTCGGAGACCTGGTGCAGGATATCGATGATACTAATCGATACGTGGTAAGAAAATATTAATAAAACATTTCCTGGTTATAAGTAAAAAGTTTGAGCAAACTTTTTCATGATTTCTAATGAGCTTATGGGCAAGCTAGACATATATAGATAATCACAGCTCATGTCATACTAGGAGATAGTAAAGTGAATCTTCTTTTTGTAAAAAGTCATAGAACAAAAGTTGTTAAGTAGGATGCTAGGAAGCTGCTTGCTACAGGTTGTTGGCTAGTTACCAAAAACCCTTACCATACTGAGTGATCCTTTTAACCATCCATAAACGGCAAATCTAATAGACTTAAGCTTAGACGTAGACTAAATAATGATATGCCATAATCCAATCTAAATATAATCTGATGATATCAATCATCAGATTATATTGTCTTTGAGGACTTCATAACAAAACATAACGGCACATTAACATCTGCAATTCATACTCATGGAAACAGGAATTCAAAGCTTATGAAAGTCAAGGACCTTCAGACGTTTGACGTCATGACTAAAACATATCATGTGATCGTCGATGTACTCGAAATATTGGCATTTGGCTTCAAGTACAACATAATGAGCATTAGTTTTAAAGACACGTGCAAGTCAGATGTTATACTACGGGAAATTAGATCATTGTAATTACGATATGTAATGCGATATCAACCATGTTGCAGTTTAATAACTGCAATGCTTTCTTTCTGGCTCATTTGGTAGTTGGCACTGTTTATTTCCCAAGAATTTGTAACCACAATATTGACCACAAGGTTAGGTCAGTCATCGTAAAAATGTTAAATACCTACTTTCACCATTACTTATTTTTGAAAGTTTTCGCGCTCAATAACGATTTATGTCCAACTTTTTGTGGAATATTCTCCAAATGAAATTTACTGAACTCATAAAAAAACTATTTTTTGCATCAATAGGCACATTTAAGTTGGTATTTGCGGCTGTTTGCTTATCTTTCTTTGCTCAACATCTCTCTTTTCGTCTCTATCTAGAGCAAAAGAGAGATAGCGATAGAAAGACATATCTGTCTATTTATCTCAAAATATCCGTTTAACATTACAGGTAGTTCTCCAACCGTCAGAAGCGGGGATAGTAGCAGAACAGCTAGTACTCTGCCTAGGCCTTCGATGGGACGCCGCCGACTGGGAGGCGCTAGGGTCGTCCATAGGCCACTTCAAATGGGCAGCGTTCCTCGCCGTGCTAGAGGCAAAATACTGTGGAGATCAGCAACTTCACATAGCAGCTTTAGTTGAAGCAGTGGATGAGATTTACGATGTTTTCATAGAGGATATCATAAAGAAAGTACGTAGGCAAATAGCAAACAAAGAAATAGCGAAATATATCTCAGTCAGTATTTCTTAATAAAATTACAATATAATGCCTTTATTATTTATCTCACTAAAACTTCTAAGTAATTAATGACTAAGAACGTGTCCAATGATACTGTTGTCCTATGATGATGTATTAAGGAAGACATGTATGACATGATATGACATTTTTGTAATGTGTTCTTTATAAGCAGCACTTGCATTTGCACTTTATTCGCTACGATTTTACTACATTACAGTAGCTCGTATGTTTTCGTTATATTAAGCTCATAGGCCTCGACATTGACCTGTCAGTAAAGCCTGTGTGGTAGTGTCATAAGTTTGTGCGTGTTTTTGTTTGATTTTGATTGAGATGTATGTATAATACGAAAAATAATAGATATAGACATACAATGGTTACTATTTTGAAACTCATTGCTATCATTGCTCATTATAGTACTTTGCAACATTCTCGATGTGAGATAATAACATTCTTAAAGTTGACCATGCCATAAGTTATAAATCAGAAGATTTAGCATACGCACCGAGAAAAAAATCTTGTCTCCTATATCGTGAAAATGAGACGAACGTATACATAATAGTAGCCGTGTCCTGCACGAGATAAAGAGTATAGTGAGGCCGTGGGCCTGTAGGACAATGACATAGGATACACCACCTACTCAGTCGTATTGTCTATAACTATGTTATGTCACGTTCTACCTGCATATCAATACTAATGTATATCACATCACAATGTAGGTCCTTTTCTTGTATGAGTGTTTCTACACTTACGATTTATAAGACAGTGAAAAAAAAAGGAACCAACAAGATTCAGATGCAATTATTCTATGGACTGGTAATCTCTCATAATTTCACCATCTCAAACAATATACCTTTCAGGGATATCTCTACAAACGTGGCTACCTCCTCCCAACTATGCGGGAGTACTGGTGCGTGCTGCAACCCTGTGCACTCACATACTACAAAAGTTCATCGCAAAAGGATCAATGCGGAAGAATAGCCATCGACGAATACTGTTCTGTGGAAGCAGCTGTCGGAGAAGGGAAGATTCAGAAGTTTCAACTCATAACTCCGGATAGGACTTTTGAATTTGGCACTCAGGATCATAAGTAAGTTTTGAAAAAGTCGATGCAAAAGTAGCAACAAAGCAATAGGTTTATTTGGTAAGATAATTCTCAGAATAAATAAAAGATGTAAGATTTTATCAACTGTAACTTGGCAGAAAAAAACGGCAATTCTTTCATCTAAAACAATGGTTTTAGAGGAAACTATACAATTTTTGTCTTTCTTGTGACTTGGATATTGCAGTGTTCACTAAGAGGACGCTCCTGCCCGTCCGTCGCAGTTTTAGGACATATCCAGGTCCAAACTGGATGTATCTAATTTCTCAGATTTCCTAGAGGCCATTAAGTTACATCATCAACATCAACACCCTTGCCTTCACCATTATTAAACTATTATTTTTGTACTGCTTGACGATTTTTCGACCTGGGTTTTAGATCCTTCTAATGAAATCGCTAAAGGTGGAGGTCTTTCATTCAGGAGTCGCCTTCAATGGATATCAGCCCTCCGGCAAGCAGTGTCAGTGACAGCCGGTGCTGAAGGCTTCCAGAGAAGAGCGCGAGCGGGACGGCGAGGTGCAGGAGCGCGGCGGGAGAAGGAAGTCAGAGACACAAAAGCGAGGCTGCAGCATGAAGTTAGGGCGAGACTGGCGGCTGAGGCTCAAGCACAGGTCAGTAACAAGAAGTTTTAAGGCTTCATTGTTCCATTAGAAGTTAATAATTACAAGCACATCCCACAACATACATCGTGTTAAGTGGTATCCAACTTGCGAGAGAATCTATACCTGAGTATAGGCTCCACTAGTTTTTTTAAATAACAATATTTTACCACTTTTAAAACTGGTAAACTATAATTTCATTTGTTGCGACACGTTCACCGACGATCCCAATTGTTTTTTTTTTTTTGCTTGCATATTTTGAAACACTGTTTAAAAATTTCTAATTATATTTGATACATTTCTTATAAAGGCCAATTTAAAAAGAATGACTTATTGATACTGAATCACCTCTTCCGGGTCGGACATCATCTACGCAACAGCCTGTATATATTAATTTACAGTATAATTTACTATTTTTATTCCGTTCTGTACAGTTTCTGTATGATACTAAAACTGGGTACATGGTATTTGTAAGTAGATACTTATATGTTCCTTTCTATGTTGTACAGTACAATCCAAAGTTTGGCAGTTTAATTAAAAGAACACCCATTGCAAAGAGTTACGTAAACATATTTTTCTAGGAGCTCGCAGAAATATCTCAAAAAGACAATAAGAAGTTAGAAGAATTAAAGAATGCGCAAGTTGAGCTAGAAAAACTACTTCATGAAGAAACGCAAGCAAAGCGAGATGAAGAAATAGTACGAGCGTTACAAGCAAGGTACCTATTCAAAAAACTCTTTATATCTTCTGGTAGTCTTAAATTCTGACTCACGAGCTAGCCACAGTCGTGCAATTGTTGCCTTCCTTTCCATATAAAGTAAAATAAAAAAGACGCAGGTGATATTAGTCCTGTCTAATTAATCAGGTTGGTATAATAAAATCATTGTCTTGTAATGTAATGAAACTAGAAATGCGAATAAACTGTTAATATAAAGGCTTCTAATTTTACTAAGGAGATAATAATGGTATTCTTTACACTAGAGTTTTAGCAGAAGAATGGGAAAGAAGAGAAGAACTGGAAAGACTACAAAAAGAACAGAATAGAATGCTGGAAGAAGAAAGACTGAAAAGGAAACAGTTTGAAATACTACAAGCGGAAAAGGAATCTCAATATAGAGGTATAAATAATAGATAAAACTACCAACTACAAAGTATATATTATACTACTTGATAAATAATCAGTATTAGACTGTAGGTTTACAATTGATGAGAATATAATGCTGTGAGATCTTTGTGTTTTATTCACAGAAGCTGAAAGAAGACTGAAAGAGCTCGAAGAAGAAAAACAGCGGCTAGACGACGAGTTGAAAGCAGCTCAAGCTAAGATCTCTAAGACTGAGCACAATGCACATGCGCTCACTGTTCAGCTGAGGGTAAGAATAAAATAGAACCTAAATACATCAGAAAAAAATCCCTTGATAGACGATGTGAAAAATGGGGCTGAAGAGAAGTCGCGGCTCACATTAACGCGAGTCCATCGACTCGTTCACAGAATAAAAACTAAAGGATTCTTTTCGATTAAAGAACTCCTTTTTGTGGACTAGACAAATAGGCTTCGAATAGTTATAGTACTAGATTAGAATCACCACTACAAAGCTGCCAGAAAAATATCTGGAAAAACAAAAGTGTGATCATTCGATCTAGTTAAACTAAACTAGAGCCAGCGTGCAGACGCGTTGAAATGCCTCAGTATGCTGTAAATATAATAGATAATTTTTAGGGTGATCGTGGATTAAGATTGCTAAGAATTCAGATTGTTAATTTGCGAAGATTTTTAACCTTTTTCTACAGTAATTTGATATTGAATTTTGTTTATGACCCTAAATCTACTACTTATCGAAGAATAGGTAACACAATAACACCACAAAAACAATAAAGAAAATATGAGAGAATGTTAAAAAAAAAAATATGATTTGGTGGTTGCAATATTGCATAGTTACTTAGGCTGTTTCTGATTAATATAATTATTTTTTTAACAGGACTTTCCGATCCTACGCAATGGTGAGCGCGCACGACGTGCCATCTCCTTCGTGCCTACTACCAAAAGTTCATCTGATACTCTCATCGACGTAAGAGCTATACGGCACCTAAAAGTCATAGACGACGAAGATAAGGCGTGATGATGATCATGGTGAAAATAATGACGACGATGAAACAAATAATGACGAAGATGATAACAAAGTAAATGACTATGGAGAAATACTTAAACAAACGAATCAAATCTGTTTCTTAAAATGATATCTGGCGTTTTTCGTCTTTAATTGTCCGAGCAAAGCGAATGTCTTAGAGTTTACCGGGACAAATCGGCATTTGTATGTATGTTTGTGTGTATATTAGTCCGATGATAACTTGCGAACCGTTGATCCAATCTTCATGAAATTTTGTAGGCAAGTAGTTCATTTCAATAAAAAAATTAAGTTCGAATATGAGCTGAATCAGGCCAGGGGTTGTGAAGATATAGGGATCGCGAGGTCTCAGTTCGCCGCGAACTACTAGTATCCTCTCAGTCGACACATGTTTTTCCTCTACACGATGCATTTCCAAGATGACGTACTTATTAGGATACAGATTTGAACATGAATTTCTGCAAAGTATCGTCTCATTCAATCAACTGATAACTAAAATGACGATACTGATGTGATCATTTATATGATGTGATGATCATTTATATTAATTATTATGATAATTGAGAGATTTACATAACTGCGTGAAAATAATTGTAAAATATTGACTATGATGATGGAAATACTGTAGTGAGAGTAGTCATAAAGCGACTGCAAGACAAAGAAAAATCGTAAAGTGAATATTCAAACAACATAGGCCAAAAATCTAATTCAGAGATATGGAATACATTCAAGGATTTCACAGTGCTGAGATGAGATTGACCTATTAACATTATATGAAGTGTAAAAGAAATTATCAGTAAAAAAAGATAACATGAAAAATTTAGGTACATCGAATGATTTTGATATATTTAATGAATTGTTATGCAGTGCGGTTGAGCCCTGTTAATAGATTATATTTCACTAGTATTTTTTTTATATTATTTATAAATAATTAAAACTAAAATAATTATGCAATGACATAGGTACTGGCAGCATTAAAACGATGATCTGAATTATATATCTAAAACAAGCATTGAAATCTGTTTATTATTTTACAATTGTACTTATGTAATTACCTTTGTTTCTTTAGGCTGATATAATACATAAACACTCGTTATTTAGATATAGAATAAAAATGAAACATCTGTATACAAAATCTCTTTACTGTCTGCTACATTCAAAATACATGAAACTCATAAAAAAAAAGTTTTCAATCAATAAAAATAGAAAGGTATAAAATTCAAAAACAAATCAACATACACGTCCTACTAAAGCTACATAAAAACGAAACATATTATTTAAAAACAAATTAGGTAATAACGTTGTAAATAAAGAAGAATACAAAAATAAACACAACAATAATAAAACTCAAACCCCCTTATTAATAAACGTGGAGTGCTTTCGCTCTTTCGAAATTAGAACTCGATTGAGAAAGACAGAAGACTGAGCAACTCTCCAAGGTTTTGCCGCGTTTATTAATAAGGGGGTAAGCGTACAAAAAATATAAAGATCCAAATTTTTTGACTGCCCCGGTGGCTCAGTTGGTAGTGAACCTACGTTCTGTGCTTGGGGGCGTGGGTTCGATTCCTATCTAGGACAAACATTTATGTGATGAATATTTGTGTTTGTTCTATGTCTGGGTGTTAATATCTATATAAGTATGTATTTAAAAAATATCTATGTACGTATATCAGTCTTTGGCAGCCATATTACAAGCTTTGCTTAGTTTGGGGTCAGATGACCGTGTGTGCAATAATGTCCCAGATATTATTATTATTTTATTATTAAATTTAAATAAAAAAATAGCTATAAAAAGGAGTACTTAGCTAAGATCCACGTTCTCTTCATCTTGTTCAAAAACTTTAGATTTATACTTCTTGACGTTGCTTTTGGCTTATTTGTGCTCATCTTTATCTCATTTTCTTGCATGAAGTATTTTTTTTTAACTGCAATAGGGATCATGGATTAGGTTAACTGCGTCTACTCCGCAGTTCCTTTTAGTGAAGCAACGCTTTGCAGGCCGAGTGTTTCGGCGGCTCTCATGCTTTTGGTGAACATCAACTGCCATCATGTGGATGTGGTAGCCATATAGCATGACAGTAAGGTAGCTAAGTAGGTACCTAGGAACTCATACATAGCGGTTCTGTACTCTGGTACTCAGAATCTACTCATACATATAGATTTGTACCTATGTCATAATATTGACTTTTTAAAGTCCCAGGGAAACAAAATGAAAAAAGTACATAAATGTTTTTGAAAATCAGTTTTATTCAAAATAAACTTAAAAAATAATTTTACAAAGAAACATTGAAATAAATAAAACATCCGTCTAAATTACAAACAACTAAATAAAACTAAGTACATCTAAAAACACGTGTAAGTGTAGATACATTTTGCAAATAAAGTAACAGTTAAAAAATACTATAGCATCCTACAAAGATGGTCCATTTTTGTAAAGCCAAGACAAACCTATGAGTAAATGGATAAAAATGACAATCTATATAGAATGCTCTGAACGCGCAAAGGAGCAAGGTAGGTGATAGTTCATAACATTACCTACAGTAAAATCATTTATGACAAAACATTTACAAAATAAAAGCCATATTAAAAACTAATGTAAACGAAATATAAAGTATCATGACCGTAGAGTCCATAGAACAGAAAGGCGATCAGTTCTTTGCCTTCTTAGCCGCTTTTGCGGCCTTCTTGTCGAGAATGGCCTGCACCTTGAAGGCCTTCGCGGCGGCTCTCTCGGCGGCTAAAGCAGCAGCCTTCATTTTGGCCAGAGCCTTTTTCAGCTGAAAGACGGTTTTAGGGATAAGGGATAAAGAAGGATTGTTATTTTTCTTCTTGGGTCGGTAGGAAAGAGAGGATTGATTTGGCAGTTATGGCAGTGTTCAGGTCACAAAGTCAATAAATAATATTTATTTAGTTTTAAAGAGCAAACAAACCAAAATAAAAGAAGGCTATTATTTACCTGCCCCTACCTTTTGACTGTACCTTTAACGGAAACCACGGAGACATTAGGACTAAGCCAAATTTGTCACAAAATTTAGTACTAGATATCTGTACCTAAGTGTCTAGTTACTTAAGTGGACAGATTAGAAAGTGGATGAGACAAGAAATAGATGAGATTGAAAATAGCCATGTTAAGGTGCAACGTTTCACTCATCGCGCGAAATTCAAATTCTATTGCGTTTTTTGTCAATTACAGCTTAATTACTCATCGTGGATTTATTGAAACCAATTTTGCGCCAATAAATAAGTTGTTCTAAGAAATTACGGGTAAAATGATCTTCTTGATAACATTGGTTTAGCTACAAATCTCAATAAGCTGATTTTCATCTTTGTTTTTGGCTTAGCGAAAAATGTACCTGAACTAGCTTTCAAATTGAATTTTTAGTTGGTGTAATGTCCTGGACCTACGATGAGTAATTAAGCTGTAATTGACAAAAAACGTAACAAAATTTGAATTTCGCGCGCCGAGCGAAACGATGCACCTTAAGAAATTTGAGTTGAGAAATGTAAGAATGGAATCTAAACTTGATGGTTATTAAATGCATACTTAAATAGTACTTAGTAGTAAAATACGTAAACATCATGTAATTTATGCCTTCTTCTTTCCCTTTTTACTCTTTCCTTTTTGCTGCATGAAAAGAAAAGAAGAGTCAATTTATAAGAATGATAAAACAACCACGTTGTACACTATACACGCATGTAGACGTCACAAGACACGCCGTTTAGATTCAAACAAAATCTAAAGTAAAAAAAGTATTGTAAATGAGGCGCTTTCCAAAAAAAAAAAATGTTCTAAAATACTTACTAGATGGCGTAATGAGGCATTTTCCAAAAAAAAAAGAAATCCTGGTATCAAAAGTACCCAATAGATGGCGGTAGATGTACCTTGAGGTTTTTCACTGTCATGACATGAAAGACAAAAAAAATGTACGTGTGCTTTTATTTTTCTCGTGTTTTTTGGCTCCACATGTGTATTTAGACAATTTCAAGTAATGTTACTATGTATTTGACTTCATTTGAAATATTACAATAGTTGACACTGGCTAAATACACGTGTGGATCCAAAATTTACGATTTAAAAAATAAAAATAAAATATTTCGGCAGAAATGACAATGACAGGTAAAACGATAGTACATTTTTTTGTCTTTCATGTCTTGACAGTGACCACAGATCTGTGACAGTGACAGAAAAACCTCAAGGTACATCTAACGCCATCTATTGGGTACTCTTATTACCAGGTATTTTTTTTGGAAAACGCCTCATTAGAATTTGAAAACCAGAAAAGGTACACTTCAAACGTAACTTAGGTAATATGAATAAATGAACGAGATCAAGCGTATGGTTAGGCTATAACAGCTCGGCCACTCACACACGTGTCGCTGCTCATGCCGTCGGGAGCAGAAGATACGAAAATAAACATCATCGTAAGTATACAAAAGTTACCTTTTTCTTCTCAGCCCGATTGGCCAGCACCTCCCTCCAAGCGGTCTGTAAGACCCTGGCAGCGTGCTCCTGTCGGAACTTGTTCATCTTATCCATCATCTCTTGGTGATATTCTTCCTCTCGCTCCGCCATCAGGGGAATGTATTCTTTGTCTTGCTCTTTCAGTCTGGCCTATAAACAAGGTTTTGAATGACTACTATGATCGAGATGCAATAAATATCTGAGTAACTATTAAGAAAATAAATTGTTTTATATCTCTGGAAGGCTATATAAAAATACTAGTTGTTTTCCCGTGACCCGTGACTTCATTCGCGTGGACATAAAAAATGTATCCTCTGTCCGTCTTTTTATTACAGTAACTCCTTATCACATTTTATCAAGATCCGTTCAGCCGTTTAGCCGTGATAACGCGACAAACATCCAGACAAGGAGAGAAACTTAGTACTTACTTACTTAGTTCGCTAGATGGCGCTAGTTGACCATTGTTGTGCATTTTTGTCGTTTTGTATTTACTGACAGTTGTAATGTAGGGAGTTCTGAATCGCGCAAGCGAATTTTTTTCCTCGAGACGAAAGTATTCATTTTTATTCCTCGAAGCTATATTGGTCCTGATACGACTGCGGCTATATTCCTCTGAATTATGATATTAGTTAGGTTTTTTTTTGTTTTTTTAACCTCACTCGAGAGTCTCAATCAATCCAGTATACGCATAGGACATAGGCGTATATGGTCTCTCCAATTCAGATAAAGTATGATCAGATGCTAACCTACTCAGAAGTACAAAGTCATAGAGTGCAATTGTTACCTCGCACGCCTCTGTAAGCCGGACTTCCTCCTCATACATCTCCCGAAGCTCATCCAGCTCCATCTGCTTCTCGGCCATCTCGACGTCGTACTTCTGGATCCACGACAACAGCTGCGTCTCCACCTTACACCTGACCCACAACAAAATATTATACAGCGACATTTCCAATCGCCCCACAAAAACAATTCTGCGATAAAAAATCACACAATGGCTCTTCAACTATCAATATTGTAAAAATAAACACATCGATCGTTTGCTGAACTGATAGTCAACAATCAAATTCTCTAGTAGCTATTGAAGAAGCTCCACCAAATCAAGGAAAACAAAATTTCTGTCATTGTTACTTGTAAAATAGTTCAATCGTGGTACTTGACACAGCAGTTTTTTACTAGGGATGTACTAGGGATGTACTAGTACTAGGGATGGACTAGTAGATGTAGGAAGTACCTTCGCGCTCGCTGGTTTTTCTCCTCAAGCATATCATGTTGAAGTACCGCGTCATACGCCTCCCTGAACTCCACTTCTTCTTCTTTTAGTAACTCGCACTTGACCGAGTGAGCTCTCGTTGCCAGCACCATTTGACGCTCCGAATCCAGACTACAATAGGACAAAAAAGGAATACTTAAGCACATACGCTGAATAAGCTAAAAATAGGCCTCATCAACTTGATGAACCTCACTGATGAAGAGTCACACGCAAATATGAATCAAAGCTACGAAATTTATATATATAAAAAAAAAAAAAATTTAGCTACGAAAGGTCGATCAGACCTTTCCTTAAAGGCCGTCATGAGCACAACTACGTTTTACTAGGAAAATGTAGAAATGGCAACAAAAAAGGAAGGGTATGGACCGTAGGGATGAAATGCTCGCGCGGATGGAATCCGTGATAGAAATATAGGCGACAAACAATGATGTTGTAGTACAATATCATTGGCTACAAGTAATACCTATATTGTTTTGTTGAAAGAAGACATTTGCAAAAGGTAATTCACATATCCCAAATTACTTATAATTTGGCATATTATGATAATTTGGCATATTAATTTATGTGAATTCCCTTTTACAAATGTCTTCTTTCAACGGACTGGAAGAAGCGTACAATGTACGTCACAATAATGAATGGCTAATTCAAGGCAGTATAGTGAAGACGCATCCCCACAATTTTCAAAGAAAAAAAGAAATGTAGACATGTTGCGTGTTCTCTTTCCTCGCCCACCAGGTATGTAATCCCCATATTAAACTCCACTTCTTGAAAAAGAACAAGGAATGCAATCAAAACTACAGTCGGAATATCCAACTAATCAACGTGGTCGTTCCAGTTTTATGTAAAAATAAAGATAATGATATAATAATAATAATAATAACAATTCGTTTCATAAAAATGCACAAAATAACATTATAATTAGTGGCTACTTAGGTGAAACATAAAAATAAAAAACAGGTAAACTGCTGCCGAACTAAGCTCTAGGCCTGTGAGAGTACAGCGCCCTTCTCACGGTGATTGTCCTAATTACTTGCCCTAGACTAATTAATGGTCTTATATTATTTGAAAATAGTAGATTTGCTCTAAAATTTGTTAAACAAGTAGTTAAAATTTGTAAGAATGTCTTACATTTTCTTTTTGAGTTTGACGTTGGCTTCGAAGTTCAACAGCTGTAAGTCGTGGTCAAGCTTGGCTATGGTCTGTACCTTCGTATCCATCGTCAGCTGGAAGGCTTCCTGCTCCACCTTCAGCAGATGGGTATATTCTGTACGATAACGAATAAAACAACAATATTGATTATTTCTTCGTCCATGGTTAGAAAATAACTAGAAATTAGTTAGAGTGAAACGCGTAGCAGGTTCCATAATTGTTCTCTTCGTGTAACCAATGAAACACTAGTATTGCCTTAACACTTTATTTAGAAGTTTCCGAAAATCTTTATCGTATGAGATTGACATACAAACATTTTCTTAACAAACAACCTTGACTTAGAATTTAATCAGTTTAGTTCAGAAAATAAAACGAATGGAGATCGACCGCCTATTTCAACAGAAGTGAAGACCGCACTTTACCTGCAATCTTCTCTTTGAGTTTCACGTTGGAGATCTCCAGCTTTCTGGTGTTAATCTTGGTGCCGAGCTCCTCGGCCGCCGTCGTGCCCATCTGCGCTACCATCAGCTCGCGGAACTTCTCCAGCGCCAGCAGGTATTCTAGGCTCTGGTTCGGCTTATTAACGCATGGAATTTACCAGCTAAGAGTCATTGTCATTACAGGAAACAAGCGAGCGGAAAATATGACTTGTTTATGAATATCATTTTGTGTTCAAACTTGGTAGATACTTGTCACACTATAATCATTTCACACTTATATTATAAATTTGAAATTTTGTGTGTAAGCGCGTGTATTTGTTCCCATTTAACTCCGTAATGTCTAACTCCGTAACGGATTTGGGTGGAATTTGGTATGGAGGTAGCTTATACCCTGGATTAGAACCCGGATGGGTTACTTTCTATCCTGGAAACATATATATATATATGTATATATATGTTATGAAACGTATACGGTTCCTGTAGGATAACGAGCAGAGAGTACAATTTACAAAATTGCCACTTCAGTAAATTTCCGTAGCATAGCATTGGTATTTTGCAATTTTTCCCACGAATTCAATAAGTCAATTGTGAGGGCAAAAAATGATCTAAACCATGATATTGAATCGACATCAAATATCAAATTGATGTAGGGGGTAATATTTTGTGTGAGTACTTACCACATCTGATTTATATGCTGTTCGCATCTGCAGGAGAACATATTATAGATAAGACAAAGTTAATCAAAAATTTACTTATTCCATAGATCACACTAGATACCGCATTACGAGATTCGTTGTTCCTACAAAAATTCACCAAAGGTTGCGACCAAGCGTTCTCATTGGCTATCTCAAGGTTACGCCTACTCGCGCCTAATAATCAACCAGTCAGAGTAATTTCTTATAAGTGTATTTAGTCTGATGCGTGGTACGTTTCGAGCGTCCTGAATGCAGAATCTAGGGTGTGATCTGTGACTTTTTCAGACGGGCATCCTGCTGGTAAATGGTCCACGCCGCCTATGGAGCGAGATGCCAACCTTTGAGGACTGTATTCAACCTTCGTTTGAAGTAGCTTAGTCTAGATCGTTTCGTCCCAAAATGGCTATACTACCCACATTGACAACACCCATGAAGTCCACTTCCCATGACGAATGAATGAGTGAGCATTACACTTAACTTAAGTATAGGTACGTGAAAGAAAGAATTCATTAAATCAAAATTATAACAAATTTATAGTTTTCCTAGAAGGTTTATATTTGGAAAAAAAAGGTATGAGATCGGTCGTGTGGAAATCTCATCAGAAATCGCTCTACATTTTTTTTTTTTAAATTATATAGAAGTCTTAAAGGTTTACCTTGTTGGCCATCTCTGTAACCGTCGGACGTATAGAAGGATAGCTGTTCATAATGTAAAGCAGATGGCCCAGTTCTGGGTTCAGACGGTTCTTCAGTGTCAAATCGCCCTGGAATAACACCAAGCTTACATAGGCGAAGACACGTCATGTAAACATACTGGCAAAGAAATGACCACGTGCGAGTTGGTGACTTGGTGGCTTAGATAAATAGAACCTTGGTGGTCTACAATGTCGATTCAAGAAGATCTCGCCATTCTTATGCACGAAGCGCGCGTTATTCGAAGACAATAGGCGACCAGCGAAATATGGACGCGACATTCATGAATCGGCGGTGCAGGAAAGCAAATGACCGGCAATTAACTAGGGCCTAACTAGTGACTAGTGGCTCAAATTTTAATATACTTGCTTAGGTATCTACTGTCTCTCTCCTCGTCTCCTCTACTGTGCACAATCTATGATATAATGTGACTTAAAACTTACTGCTTTTATGTCATCCATAGCTTCCAAGTTGAGAAGACTAGCAGAGAAGATTGGTTTTTCATATTGCTCGAATATGAACAGCAAGTCGTCCATGTGCTGGGGAGTCAACGCTGAACTCAGCACTTTGTACTCGGCCACCAGGTTGGGCAGACATATAGCCAGTGTCGTCTTAAAGATGGCTTCGTCCAGGATCTTGACGATCCGCTCTGCTTGAATGTGGCACTCCAAATCGATTGGAGATGCAGCTAAAATCTTACAGAGGTTACTACAAAGAAAGCGGGACAGCTAAAATGAGATTGTGCGGGATTTGTTGGATGCCGGAAGGCCGCTGGGCTGAGGTCACAACAGATTAGGTCCCAAAATGAAACGAACTCGCAGGACCAACACTGGAGCCCCAGAAGCCAAATATCGGGCATTCTGGAACCTTTACCCAGCAGTGAGACGTTTTAGGTCGAAAATAATTGACCGAGCAAAGCGAAGTTCTCAGAGTCAGCGAAAATAAATCGACGTTCGTTTTGTGTTTACATTAATAATTTGTCCAACGATAACTTGAGAACCGGTGGTCCCACCTCCATGAAAACTGAGGCAAGAAATTCATATAAATATACATATTTTGTTTAAGTTTAAATATGAGCAAAATTGGTTAAGGTTAAGTCAACAAGTCGTCCCTAATTAGCGTCTTAGCACGCCTTGCGATAGATTTCAACGTCTCTAGCTTATTCTTGGCAGACAACTACAACAACTAGTAAGTAACAATAGGTGCTTATAGTTCACGTTTTTATATTATTGGTCTCTCAGATAGAGTCGTCATGCTGCTTATAGGTGAATAGAAGAGCATTTCTTACCATTGTCTTTAGTCAGGTCTAAGTCCTTCACTTCGACACTGTGTGCAGATCTGCTACTGCCAGTCCTGGAGCTCTCCGACATGCCAGATGGAGACCTCGTTCGTAAAGTACCAGAAGACTGAGAAGGATCCATTTAGAAGTTCCACTAAAAGCCTTTTATTAAAAAAAACTATGTAAAATGTGATAAAAATGTTACTTCAAAACGCCATTTGATTTAGGTGTTTGACAAACTGTCAAAATCAAAGGTAGCTGTTGCCATAGCAACGTGATTCTGTCACATTTTTATTTTGACAATTATCTGCAAAAAGGTTTTGCTGAGTTCATTTGTTGCATGCGTCAAGCACGAGTAAATAATTAAGTAAGTAGGTACTAATAAATTAATTAGGTAATTTTGTTTGTAGTTTTATTTATGTTTAGATTATAATATAGTTTATATAATATTTTTAAGTTTAAAATATTATATTTTTAATATTGTCTAAATTAAAAAAAAAAGTAACTTGTTTATATTTATTTAGTAGGTTCTTATTATTCTTATGTTGTACAGTTATATTTCCTTATCAACCGACTTCCCAAAAAAAAGGAGGTGGTTCTAAAGTCGAATGATATTTAAAAATATTTTTTTCTTTTTACCCCTATTTTCCTAGTTCTACCCTGTGACGTCTATAAAATATAATACTTTATTAAAAATAGTAATCAGTGATTCCACCCTAGGTCTGTTAGTATATTGTTCACACCAAAAATTACAATCAAACTATAAAAATCCTAAAAAAAAAAATATCAGTGTAACTGGCCTTATCGCTAAGTGATCTCTCCCAAAAATGCCTCTACACGCGCACCTGGACCCCTATTCTTAAAAGCCGAGATTAAATCTCGTCCCGAAAAAAAATTCAAACTTCGAGATTTCTTATTCTTAACGCTATATTTCGAGATTATCACGATTGCTGGCGTGCGTGATACATCGAGTGGTCGGAGGCAATCGAGACGAGAGACAGTCGACATAGGAATCTCGAAATCGACATCAATTTGTCATATCGCCGAATAGGGGCCCAGATCTTATTTGTGTAAAACGGATAGCTAGACTTCAAGTTCTTGGAAGAAAAAACAAAGCAACTAACAAAGCTATAGCTTGCTCGAAAGTAATTGAATATTATCTAAGAAGCTATCCCTTTTACCTGTCATCAGATCAGGATCGACTGCAGAGAGTTTAATAAAATAATGTAAGATGATAAATAATTAAGATAACAAAGTAATAGAGGAAGGTTTTGTTGAAGGACACGCATAAAATTTATTTGCTTATCATTAAATCTCCCCTAACTTGTTGCTGTGTGACGAAAAGTTTGTTCGATAAACCAAGTATTTATTTCTCGCTTATAGTTTACACTAGGAAAGTCGTTAGTTTGACGGAAGCGCGGAAGGTGCAGTGGGCTCATCCCGTAACTCTGAAAGCGATAGCGAGAGTTGCGCGAGCGGGACCGCGCATAGTGCGACTAAGTTGGTACGAGCGAGATGGCATGCTCTCGCAATCAGAATCACGAACGTTTCAAAGTTAGAGGATAACCCCGCAGGTCCAGTGGTGTTTTTTAGTTTTAAATAGATATTCTACTTTTTAATTAGTAACAAAGCAGGTAAAAAAATAAGTGATTATAAGTTTAAAAACGCAATAAGCAATAAGGTAAATGCTTACTAAAAGCAAAGAAACTTGACAACTCCTGTATTTTATCTATGCTAAAAGGTATGCCTACCTTTTTTGGTATAGGTACTTTAAAAGAGTAAATGGTACCTAAATGTAAAGTCCTTTCAGAACCCCGAATCGGGGTTGCTCGGACCACCATCTAATTAACGAGACAGAAAGAGACGGAATCTATTTTCCTCTTATTTTGTTTCGTTGGTCTACGTTTCATAGTTATAAAAGTTGTTAGGCGCGACTTCGTCCGCGTGGACATATAAAAGTATCCTACGTCCCTCTTTGTGATATACAGTAGTAACCCCTTACCAAATCTCATCAAGATCCGTTCAGCCGTTTAGATGTGATAATGCGACAAAGATCCAGACAGAGAGACAAAGTTACTTCCTAAATAAATAAATAAATAGCTAAATAGCGTTGATCCACTTTTGTGCATTTTTTGTCGTTTTGTATGGACAGTTGTAATGTAGGGAGTTCTGAATCGCGCAAGCAACGTTTTTTTTCCTTCAGATGAAACTTTATATATTTTATTTGGCTATATTCCTCTGAATTATAATGTTATAGTTATATAGTTATTATATACATATAGCTATAGTTATATTGTAGCAGTCAAGCGCGCAGTTAGATAAAAACTGTTAGACCTACTTATTAGATTCTTCTAGGTTCTAAACAAGATGGGCAAGAAAGGCAAAGTGAACAAGCTGGCTCGCATGTCGGACGAGGAGCGCGCGCGGTACCTGCAGCACCGCGCGGACATGGAGGAGGAAGCGCGCCGCAGGAAACACGAGCTCGTCGTCAGGTTCATAAAGGTATGATAGAACTGGCCAGAGACATCGAAGTGCTAGCACTAGAGCCTGATTATAATGTACAATAACCTGGCATTCGTTAACCTTTCAGCTAATGTTCATAATATGTACTGCCATCCTGCTCGAGTGCGTATCCCTGCGGCCACACCATGCTCCTCGTGTTGCCACAAATATTCCTGGTAACGCGAGAAACGCAGCCACAAACTGTTCTACTCGCGCTATTCATCCCTTTTACATTTTTGGCCTTGCCATCGCTCTATCTCTATCTATCTCGCCTATCCTTTGACACACGCTCAAGTAACCGACTAACTCGGGACGTCGGGCAAGGCGAGGAGCATGACGAGCGGCAGGACGATTGACGTGACAACAATACGTTTCTGTCTATTTCCCTCGCTATACTCGTTGATTGTGTGGCCGCAGCCTATGAGACATATACGGTGGAAGTTCTGGTTGAAAGAGGTGTGCTACGCAGAAGTTAAGTAGAAGTTCTGATTTCAGAACAAATTAGACAAAGAAGAAGCGTACAGTCGGACAAACACGGCTAAAATAAACCAAGAATGGCGCTACATTCTCCGCAAAATCAAATGCCGACAGATGTCTCAAGACATACAGGTAAAGGATACATAAATTCAGCGTTGTACGTAGCTCTTTCTTAATTCTGTTATACCCGTCTGCACTAAACTTTGACAGCTCCTAAGGTCATACCGTGCCATTACCATACCTAACAATTAAAAATTAGTTGCACCAAACTAAGGAGGTCGCCTAAGTGCTTAAAACATGTCCTTTCCTTTGACATGTCTAAGGCCGACTTAGTTTAGGTCACAGAAGAGTTTTTTTTAAACTTATCGTTCTCCGATTAATTTAATGTGATTTTACATCACATTAAATCATCATCATCTTTGGCAGCTCAGCCCACGGAATGGCATTAGCCTTCTTCCTCATTTCACTGTTCATTTAGACGGCGGACAATTTTAAAGATATCATTGTCATTGTATATTGTATCACTGTACTCATTAATATGAACAACCTTTACTATGGGACCCACAAATAAATCTCGAAAAAATAATAGCTGTTCCCTTTCCTAGATTTCCTCGAGGTGAATGACATTTTTCTATGGAACCCAATTCGGAGATACGACAAACTGATATCGATTTCGAGATTCCAATCTCTACTACCTCTCATCTCGATTGCCTCTGTCCAGTTGATGTACGCGTTGTATCTCGTACGCTAACCATCGTGAATATCTCGAAAGATAGCGTTGAGAATAAGAAAGAAAGAAAAAGAAAGTTCGAAATATTTTTTCAAGACGAGATATGAATCTTAGCATTTGAAAATAGGGGTTCAGCTATTTGTTCGTGATTTCAGTGTTGGTTCCTTATTATTATTTTTCCTAATGACAAGAACAATATAGCCTAGAATAATTATGTCCGTCTTCTAACCTTAACATCCTTTATGTCAGAACTATTAATATTATTTTTTTATTTTTACATAGTTTGGTTACTCGTTTCTTTTTCTTTAGTTTTTTAAGTATACTGGCGTGCTAAGAAGAAAAGGCACATCTAAATTTTTTTGCAAAATTGAGTTAAATATTCTGAATCACGAAGTAAAAGGCACATCTAACATTTTTTTTTTTCAAAATTGAGGTATATGCATATTCTGAATCACAAAGTCTTTTCTTTTCTTCTTAGCACGGCAGTATAGGTACCAATTTTTACCCGTCTGCTCAAGGACAGTAATATTTTTGGGGTGCATGTCAGTATATTTCTATATTATTACGTCCTATAGCCTAAGCGGCTGGACCGATTTTGACGAGTGAGGTGTCGTTAGATTCCTCTTTACTTCCGGAGTATCATAGGCTACATTTTGCAGTCGGGTATTTTGTTTTTCTTGTTCTTATTTTAATTGGTCACTAAGTTCCCATATCTTATCTAAATAAAATTCTCTTTACAATGCTTGAAGGGGATGATAAGCACGTTCAACTTCACGGTGGAACGTAAGGACCGCTTGCTGAAGGCGTTGGTGACGGCGTTGGAGGATTCCGACGAGCAGCATCGTAGAGCCTTCCACGCACATACTGAGACTGTTAGCTATTTTCTAAGTAAGCATCGTACTAGTAATTTGCTTTAGCGGAAATAAAAGCTCAGTATGGTTAGAGCGTTTGGATTGCACGCCGCAGGGTGGGGTTCTAATCCCAACAATGACTTGAGGTACCAGTAAGTGAGGATCGTGAGGAAACCATAACATGGGGGTAGTGTACTTGCTAGTAATCGGCTGGACCGTTCAGGCTGACAATGTCTAGTGGATAAGTTGCTTTAGCTAAAAGGTAAGTTGAAAATCTTTCACTAAGTAGGTACATGATTGTGTTCCGGCAACCTCACTTGAAAACCAGTTAGATAACTGGACCATTCCAGGTTAGGAGTGTTTAGTGTGTTCTCGACCACACGGTCACCTAACATGTGGTGAGTTTGTGGTCAAATACCTAGGCTGTCAAATATAAAAAAAAAAAAATTAGCGCTTTGCCCTGGTGCCGGGGCACTATAATACGGCATGGGTATCCCCTGCCTGTAGTAAGAGCCCACTAAAAAGGGACCTCTGGGCTCGGGGGTGTATACAGGAGAGGCCCCTAACGCTATTGTAGGCTTAGGCGTCTCACAACAGCTGCTAGCTGTCCCGGGAGGAGCTGAAGCGTGGTGCTGAAGGCTCCGGAGTGTTCCCTTGGAGATCCCAGAGCCCTCAGTCAAGCACCAAGGTAGGCCACCGGGAGGGGGGTTTTAGTGGGTATAATCCCACATAACCCGGCTGCACCCCAAAGCAGTCGGGTATCTTGTGAAGATTTCCCCCTCGCAAAAAAAGACTATTAATTACGCTAGTGATTGGGCGGCTTAAATTTATTTCATGCAATTTGCAAATCCTAGTTTACACTTAATGTTTTCGTGAAGGTCAACCGATATGTAAGAGCGGTCAAACAGTTTTTTTTATTATTTATATTTTTTGATTTATGTTACTATTATTACTATTGTATCTACTTTAAATTTGAAATGTTTTTTAGATGTCGGCACTCAAAGCTTAGACAAGCTGCAAACGGAATATGACTTCCAAAAGAACACACTTCTAGAAAGCTGGGACAAAGAAGATCTGGATATAGCAGATTGCGCGTACAGAGCAGAGTTGAAATTGAAGCTCGTGGCTTTTATACAAAATCGGAACTTTCAAACCTTCAAGAAGGAAAAAGAACTTGAGAGAGCAACTGCTAAAAATGATGCTAGGCTTGAGGTAAGGACTGAGATCCCAAACTCATAACTAGATTCTTTTTTAAAACAACTAAGTTTTTTTATTATGTCAGTTATTTATATTCCTAATCAGAGGGTAATTTTGAATTAGCTAAAAGCCTCACGCAAACAGCTTCCCTACATCTTACTTTTTCTCTTAAATTTTGGCACCACCCTTTTTGTATTTAACATGTGACAAGTTTTGTAATATTTCAAGTGAACCAAAATATTTACAATCCAGATATCAAAATCTTCACAATTCACAAACTTTTATTAAAACTTACTTCTAGCCATCAAATTTCAAATTCAAAACCGTAAATCGTCCTTCCAATCGTCGCAATTCGCGCGTCCCTTCTCCGACAAGCACATTAGGAGGTTTTTCGAAAACTGGCATTTGTCTTCCGTGTTTCCTGCAAATAAAATATAAATGACAGATTAATGGAAATGTTAGTACTTTTACTTGATTATTTTTTACTTGACGAGCACGTGTTGTACCTATTTATTGGTTTTTACCCGACTACCTAAGAAAGATATATGCTGTTTTTGTATCTGAGTATGTATGTTTGTATCTGAGTATGTATTTTAGTATTTATTTAGTTATGTTCGTGTGTTCCTATCCTCCTGTGGCCTTAAAAGCTTCAAGAGCTGTCGTTAAATTCCACTAAATGCTTGTTGTAAAATTGGCTAAATTTTGCAGTAGGTTTTTTTAAATATAATAATATTCAGTGTCGTAGGTGAAGTATTAACGATTTCAGTCCCACGATATACTATTTACTTATTACTAATAAAACTTGTGAAAAATGTATCTGTTTGAGGTCGAGGATTCGGTGGAGCCCATCTCATTATCAAAAATACGTAAGGCCTTGTTGATGACCAAAATGCTGGCGTTTTTCTGACGCAACGCATTTATAGGCATTATCATAAAGCGCGGCAATTCCGCCAGCATGCTGGGTACGCTGCCAACTGTTCTTAGAATTCATATTATGCTCTCTGAGGAATCCAACTACGTGTGTACCTAGTATAGGTTAAGTAAATGCTAGGTAGTTTGTATGAGTATTTTGTATTTTGAGGCTCTTGCCCAGTAAAAAATTATAGTTAGGTACCTATACTGTATTGCGCAAAACTTTTTCTTTGGTAGGTAAGTCTTTTGTTGTCCAGCGATGTTCTCTAAAATATCAAAAAATGTAATATGCGTTTTTTTTTTAAAGCGCTTACCATTATCCAAGATCTGGAAGCACTCCTCTATTGACTCTTCCAGAAAATCTTTTAAGTCTTCATTAGTCACGTCTTTGGTCAGCATGTGTGTAACCAGATATCTATCTGGCATCCCATCTTCTGCCGTCTGTGAAGAAAAACTTGTAATTTACATGTCATCTTGTGCTTTACATGTGTACCTAATTATTCAATTAATAGTAAACTCTCTCATCTTTTGCTTAGAGTTGAAATATACTCGTTGCACTAACTTACCATTTCTAAATTCTCCAAAAAGCAATGCAATGCGCAAGCTTTCTTATCGTCATCTTTGCTACTATTGTTTTCTTTTGCACTTTTTTCATCAGTCTGATAAGAGTCATCATAACTTGAAGATCTCTTCGAAGAGTTCGGGTTGAACTGACTTCTCTGTCCGGAATTCTCCGTTTTTCTCTCTCGTTTGTAACGCCTTGAAGATTGAGTTGATGACTGGTAACCATATTGGTTTGACATGTCCTGAAAAGGCTTGAATCATATTATTCATTTCTGTTTTTAAATTTAGTACTGTTTTGTTAAATATGAATTACTCACGCTGCCATAATCATCGTGCTGAAAATCATTTTTGCCACTGTAACCATGTTCTCTGTCTGTACTGTGACCAGACTCACGGTTTCCCATCGAATTATCTCTGTCGTTTCCGTTTCTACCCTTCCCGTTATTACTACCCATTCCGTTGTCATAGTTACCCATCCTGCTGTCCATCCTATCGTAACTCCCGGAGTTTTCTCCGTAACTACCTGCATTGCTGTCACGTTCATCGTAACTGCCCATTCTGCCATCGGCCCTACTCCGACTATCCCTTCTGCTTCCTGATCTCTCCTCTCTACTTTTCCCCATGTCCTTACTTGTCTGGTCTCTGTCCCAATCGTTTCTTTGACTGTGTCTCCCTTGGTTTTTCCATTCTTGGTCTCCGTAGTCGCGACTGCTGCTTGAGTTATTTCCGTCCTGCATCTTCAGGCATTTGTTGTAGGTACTCTTTAGTTCTGATTCTTTAGGACCGCCTTCAGATCGGCAGTTTAAAGCCTGGCAGTAAGCACACGTTAGATAAGATTATTTTTCTTAAAATGAGAAGATTTTTTATTCACACTGGTAAGAATATTAACATATACCTACAAGGAAATAGAAAACGAATTAAAACTAAAACTAATCTAATGAACCGCTTCCCGTAGGCATCGTGCACAAAATGCTGGCCGATGCCGCACTGGATTGCGATTGCAATACTTTGAGCAATGTAGAGACCAGTATTTTGGTCACAAGATCTATGCTTCAACCAGAAGCGTTGATACATCTTTATAAATCTTTGCACCCGGTCCCCACAGACCTAAAGTTAATAAATAAATGAAGGAAACTGTTCCATACTCACCTCTGTATGAAAAAACAATAGGCAAAATATGAGACCGTGATATTTGACCTGACACATGGTCGCTAGCGCCGCGAGCACGACAATGCCGCACGTCTGGCTGCTGCATCATTTATAACGGGAGTCCATGGTTCGGTTCCTCTGAACAGAGGACCTGCGGTGACAGTAAATGTTGTGTATCCGTACTCAATAAGCGTAGTTAGTCATGGTTAATTGTTTTTTGGACAGGTCATGGATTGACATGGAGTAGGTTATGGAGTACATACTAGCAATAACATCACAGAAACTTATAATATGTTATAACACTTCGCCAATTACTATTATTTGGCTTCACACTGAAATTCATGGTTCCTCTCTAGGATTCCCTGCATCGGGGGTGCCAAGGAACACACAAAAACAGACAAATCATTTAGAGGCAGAGCAGATATTTAAACTTTTCAAACATACATCTGCCCGGCCGGGAGTCGAACCCCGGACCTCCTGCTCAGGTGGACGCGCTACCATTGAGTGAAACAGGTCATACATAAAGTTGAAGTGAACTGATAAAGTAAAAAAAAAACGAAAACTGTAGTTTTACCCTATTTTGATTTTTTGTTACACCACGCTGATCATCTGGAGGACTATTTTGTATTAAACTAACCTAGATGCATAGATTCATGTAAAAGGTACTTAAAATAGACAATTTTCATTTAGTTGATATTGCGTCTGCCTTACGAACCGGAGGTCACGACCTCGATTCCCGGCCAGGCAGATTTGAGTGCTGAATTTAAATATCTGTTCTAGTTCTTGGTGTTAATTGTTCGTATTTTTGTATTTGTTATTAGCATCCACGACAAGGACCGACAAGGAAACCATAGGCGGTATGAGAGCTATGACTTAAGAGCTAATTATCTATTTATTTGTAGGCTTCACTAAAGTAGTACAAAAGTTAAATAATTCCGATGTTTTGCCCCTTTTGAAAACATCATGACTCCGCAATACAATGGTCGTCAGCTCATCAGTCACGCTTGTCAAACCGAGGGCATAACATCCTACAGCCCAACCAACTTATCTGTATAGGTGGCCAGATGAGGAAACTAAAATTTCTCATAGGAGTCAATCACTTTTGTTCAGAATAATAAGACGGTGGCTCACCCATTTATCTCTGAGATAAGTTGGTCGCTCAGTACAAACAAGTACAGGCCTATTATCAATCCATATCAAACTTCCCAACATGCCTGACTGACAGACAGGTAATTCCAGGACACGTGGTCTACTGGACACTAATTACGGGAAGCCGTGTCCATTGGAAATGTGGTAATTTGATTTATGTATCAATAACTAAACTGATGCCTGCGACTTAGGTTTAAGCGATTTCTTCTAGGCACTTCAAGACCGGCAATTAAAAGCCTGGTCGATATTTATAACTATTATGTCTGTTTTACTAAGCTTTGTGTGGTTATAATAATAAAGTTCTCTATCTATCGAACAAATTTTATCAAGAAGATTTATCCACATTCATCTGTGACCCACATGCACCTTTGTAAATCTGGGGGGGCACGAAGATTTACGAAAGATATCTTAGTAAGGGCTGATATCCATCAAAGACATGGACATCATTTTTTTTTATCGATGACCAAAGCTAAGCTGGGTGACGCAAGTCCCAAAGCGTTCTATTTTATTGGCTGACATTACACCGCTGCACACCGTGGGATTATCTTTCGATTTTCATCGCCGGCACTATGAGGGATAGATACCGGGCACGTACCGGGTCTAAGACACCTTAGCAACGCAGACAACTATAGTGCCGCTATAGTGCTCATAGATGTCTGCTTTACCAGAAGGCTGAGTGCAGTGCAGCCTTTTGGTATCAGCCTTCTGATAAAGCATACAACTATGGGCACTACTGGCTTATAGGGCGGCAAATTGAGGGACCGTTTTTTTTTATTGGCTAGCTGTTACTGTTACACGCGACTTCTTTCGCGTGGACCTACAAAAAAAAAAAAGTAGCCTGTGTCCGTCTCCGACCCATAAGCTATGCAAAAATTCAGCTCGATCCGTTCAGCCGTGATAACGTGACAAACACCCAGACAGAGAGACAGATAGAGTTACTTTCGAATTTATAATATTGGATTACCTATTTCGTTAAAAAGTTTACTGTCAGTGTATAAATCGAAAACCGTTTTTGTGCAATATTAAATTGATGAATAACAAAAATAAACCGACAATTGGAAAGTGTAAATCCGGTTCTGCTTGATCTCAAAAATACTATTTCAATCATAAATCAACAGCACGAGGAAGATATGCGTATCCTCTGCCGCCCGAAGCAGACAGAGATTGAGGGCTACTGGACGCGGCTCCGGGAAGTATTCTCCGGCTATCTGGAGCTCCACAGCCCCATCATGGGCCAGTACCAGAGCCTGCAGGAGAAGGACAGCTTCTACCAGCGAGATATAGCCAGGAACGATAACCAGATACAACAAGCTACTGTAAGAATATGCTTCTACCTACCGTTATAGTACTATGAGAACATGTAGAGAAAGTACTACTTACAATATTCGCCATTTTAGGGTGTCTATACATGGCCTGACCTGACATCGTGTGAAAGGGACAGCTAGATTTGAATTTCACGGGAGCAAAAGAAACAAACTATTAAGGTTATAGCTTCTCCCTTTTGCTCCCCCAGAAACTTATATATAGCCATCTCATTCAAACGATGTCAGGTCAGGCCATGTAGCGAGGCCTTTACCCTACTGCATGCTCAAAAGTAAGGTAGAATAGAATAGAATGTAATTATTTTTTGGCCTTATAAATAATATAGCTGCTTCCCGCGGTTTCACCCGCTATTCTACAGAAACCGAATATTTTTCCGGGATAAAAAGCCTATGTGTTAATCCAGCTACTTCCATACCAATTTTCATTCAAATCAATCCAGCAGCCGCTACAGAGTTGAACGGGAACAGACACACTTACCGTTTGTGACAAAAATAAAACAAAATATGTTATTTATATGTATATTTATTTCAGCATAGCGCTGAGCGTACCCCTATAGCCAATCTAGTTTTTGCTTAAGCTGCCATGTCAATTTTTATTATTTTTTGTTTTGTTTTTGGCAATAAATATATTCTTATTCTTAATTATCGTCTGTCAATTCAATTCTATAAATATTTAATGTAACCGGATAAGTTTACTTCTCTATTCATAAATTCTACAGGAGAACCTGATGAGTCTCCAGAAGGAATGGTTGAAGATGACAACCACCATGACGTCCAAACTGGAGCGCATGGCCAAACACAAAGCCGAGCTGTCCAAGAAGTACTGGCAATTGAAGAAAGACTCCAAGAGTGAGAAAAGCAGAGCTAATTCACAGCTAGCAATCATGGTCAATGCTAGTCAGGATGCTATATCAGTAGGTTCCTACAGTCTTACGAGATTTTGCTGAGATAAATCTGAACAGCGATACCTACATACCCCAGCTTTCTTTTCTTACAGCGTTTCTTAATGTTCACTTAGACTCTAGGTGAACAATAAGAAACGGATTTTGCGAAATTTCACTTCCAAGGGGGTAAAATGGACCCCCAAAGTTTTTATGTAGTACCTGTTGTAAATTTGTATGGAACACAGATCACACTAGATACCGCATTACGAGATTCGTTGTTCCTACAAAAAGTCACCAAAGTTTGAGGCGCGGCGCGGGTCGCGGGGAGTGCGTTCTCATTGGCTACCTCAAGGTTACGCCTACTCGCGCCTAACAATCAACCAATCAGAGTAATTTCTTGTAAGTGCGTGGTGCGCTTCGAGGGTCCTGAATGCAGAATCTAGGGTATGATCTGTGGTATGGAAATAAAATCTTTTTTTCATGTTAAACCAATGAAACTCTGTTGGTGTACTAAGTAATTTTTCGAAATCCAACCCCTAGAGAGGTGAAATGGGGTGTTTCATTTACTGTGGCCTATGCGAGCGAATCCGATGTCAATCCGAATGTCAATCCGATTGCAGGACGAGAGCACGAAGCCAATCCAATTGCAGAAAGGCGTGAGACAGGGAGATGTTATATCTCCAAAACTGTTCACGACCGCATTGGAGGACGTTTTCAAGCTCTTGGACTGGAACGGATTTGGCATCAACATTAATGGCGAATACATCACTCACCTTCGTTTTGCCGATGATATAGTAATCATGGCAGAGTCGCTACAGGACCTCAATATTATGCTCAACGACCTCAGTAGCGTATCCCACAGGTGGGTCTTAAAATGAACATGGACAAGACGAAAATCATGTCGAATGCCCATGTTGCACCCGTACCGGTAGTTGTTGGGAACGATGCGCTCGAAGTAGTTGACCATTATAACTACCTTGGACAGACTGTCCAGTTAGGTAAGTCCAACTTCGACAAAGAGGTCGCCCGAAGAATCCAACTCGGATGGGCAGCGTTCGGAAAATTACGTGATATCTTCTCGTCCAAAATCCCGCAGTGCCTGAAGACGAAGGTCTTCAATCAATGTGTGTTGCCAGTGATGACATATGGAACTGAAACGTGGTCCTTGACTACTGGCCTTTTGGAAAAACTCAGAGTCGCACAGCGGGCAATGGAGAGAGCTATGCTCGGAGTTTCTTTGCGCGATAAAATCCGGAACGAGGATATTCGTCGAAGAACCAAAGTTGCCGACATAGCTTTCAGAGTTTGCAAGCTGAAGTGGCAATGGGCGGGCCATATCACTCGAGGAACCGATAACCGGTGGAGAAGAAAGGTTCTTGAGTGGCGACCACGAACCGGAAGACGCAGCGTAGGTAGGCCTCCCACTAGGTGGACCGACGACATTGTGAAAGTCGCGGGCAACCGGTGGATGCAAGTGGGCCGTTGTCGGTCGGTGTGGCGCTCTAAGGGGGAGGCCTATGTTCAGCAGTGGACGTCTTATGGCTGATGATGATGATGATGATGATGCGAGCGAAGCCGTCCGGGCAAGCTAGTAACTTAGTACTATCCAGTCCTAGACAACATTAAACATGATGTTTGTGTTCAAACATCATGTTCAAACGCAAACCTACTATTTCGAACAAAAATCCCTATCTACCTAGAGTATACCTACCTATTTACCTACAGAAGGTACAGATAACGACAAAGTTTTCTGATTTTACCTACCCATATCATTTTTGAACCCTGCAGCACAGTCCTAAGTGTAGGTAGGTAAGGTACTCCCTAGTCCAATGGCTCTCAAACTATATTGGCGACGGAACCCTTTCGGAAAACGAAATATTTGACGGAGCCCTAAAATAATCAAAAACTTTTTATGTGTATTCTTAAAATTCTCATCATTGCACTCTTATGTTACGCATATAACTTTTAACTACTACTTAACTTTATTTTGCAATATTTATTTCACTCTGCTGCCTTATAAGTAGTACCTACCCCTTTATTTTTTCTTTATGACCTGTATTTTCGCGGAGCCCTCAGAGGCTTTGCTTTGCCTCTGAGCCTCTGAGCCCCGCAAAGCCTCTGAGGCGAAGCACACTTTGAGAGTATTAAAATTACGTTCTGTGCTTTGAGTATAGCTGCCTTAGTCCATCACCACCATACTGGGTATAATGGGTAGGTAGGTAGGTATAATTATTTTGACACCCTATTAAAAAGACATCAACGCGGCCCTTGACGTTAATCGTTATCCCACGGTCCTAGTAATGTAGTAGTAACACAAATATTACCTAACCTACCTACTTACCTAACATTTTATCAGGGCATGTAGGTAGGTAGATACCCATGCCATGCATGCATGTTTACTACGGGGTGGATGGTCGGCGCGTAGGTAGACAGGCGGTTGATTTTTTAAAATTGAAGCGTGACTTATAACAAAAATCTTTTTTTTTTTTTTATGGTCTTTGGTGACGAGACTAGCAAGTCGCTTACCTGATGTTAAGCTTTACGCTTGCCCATAACAGTTCAGTGCCACCCAGAATTTTGAACCTCTACAGTTCAAAATCATGGGCGGCAATGCACTGCGCTCGTCACCCGAGATATTAGAAGTTAAATCTCTATGTGCACAGTAATTACGCTGGAAACATTGCCCTTCAATCCGGAACACAGTAATGCTTGCACACTACTGCTTGGCGAATGAATAACTGGCAAAAGTGTGGTACTTCTCCAGGCGGACTCTGCAGAAGAGCCCTACCATCAAATGCCTATGATGCATCTTGTCGATATTTTCAGCGCCTGGAACACTTCAAAGAGAAACTGGACAAAGTGCTGCACATGGCCGAGATCTGTAAGAAATACGAGCACGAAGGGGACCAGTTTTTCCTAAAGGACATAGATACTGACATGCTGGACGAGGACTTTGAAAATCTTGACGGAGCGATGATTGTAAGGACACGAGACTATAATTATCTACAGGATTCATCTGTGCTGCAGGAAAACGAGCTGTAAAACATAAGACTGCACTGTTTTGCGGCTTTCACTATCGATTTAAGGTCGCGCTATTCTTATGCAGAGTTCGGAGCGCGCGCAATTCGAAAGGATAATTATCTACATAATTATGTAACCTATTACCAAATTCGAACGAAACGCGCTTCGAGTTCTACCTAAGAATGGTGCGACCTTCTTAATTCGATAGCGTAGGCCTAAAAAAAGTGCAGACCTATATACAAATAAAATGAATTCGAATGAAATTACGAGCAATAATTCCTAGATAGGTGCCAGTATTTCAGTATTTCCATAACACAGATGGCACTATGTCATGGCCCCATGTCCCATATTAAGGTAGGTGTAGGTACCTACGCTCAGAACAATAACTAAAGCAGTAAGTACCTACCTATCTAAATAACTACGTAATAGACAAAAAATATTTTTAAAACAAACCCGGACTCTTAGAATAACTACTTACTAGTTATTCTAAGCCCGAACTTCATGATAATTACACACACTAAAAAGATGTAAACATTATGAAATTGTCTCTCAAAGAGTCCATGAAAGATGTACTTACCAAGGACAGTTAAAATTATATGTTTTAAGATCAAAACACATCGGAGGCTTTTCTAAAGCTGTTCTTGAAATATTTATACTTAAGTACATACACTCCAAAAACATTACCCTCATTATTGGGCAGTCGGGTAAAACAAAGAAATACCGCAATTGACGCGGTTTGACTATATTTTTTAAATGCCAAGTTTGTTAAATTTCCACAAAATTTGTTCTGCCATTCATTTAGTTTCGAAAGTGTTTCGGGTCCTAGGTAATGTTTCAAGTACTGTAACTGACCAAGTACAGCTCAAAGATTTTTTTTTCTTGTCACATTAGGTACGAACCTTTTCTAGACAACTTTTTACCTGGTAAATATGTCTGATAGCCTTTGCATTGTAAAAAGTCGAATGATATCAGTTTCTTTTAATATTTCACCGTTCTCACTCTCTTCCATTTAAACGCAGTCGGGTAAAAACTAGCAAAAGTAATAACGGGTTTCGCTGATTTTTACAATGAGAATGCAGTTGTCAGAAAGCTTCTTAAGAAGGCGCGGGTATAGTCACTAAATCGGTTCCATTCCACAGAAAGAATGCAGAGAATTTAGCAAGATGGACAAGTTTCTCCTGAAAGTGAACAGAGCTAGGGTACAGACGCTGTGCCTACGGTCCGAGAAAGCCAAGCTGGCAAGGGAGAACGTCCAGCTGAAGCACTACATCAAGCGGTACCTCACAGACTTGGCTCTAAAGAGTAACCGCCCAGCTAGCATGCATCAGGAGGAGAGGATCGACGCTTATGGAAAGCTTTTGTATGTATCCTTTATCATTTTGTATGATTGAAAGAAAAGTTTAATACTACGGATTTTAAGACAGCAATAAAAATGATCTGTTGGCAAGCAGCATAGGCTGGTTTGCCTATATCACATAATGTTGAAACTCAATAACTGTCAGCTGAGTTATCTTCTTAAGTATCCAAGTGCAATATGTGTACTTTGTATTATAAGTAAATAAAGGTGTTCTCTCACCAGGGCTCGTCCGGTGACATGCATAGAAGGTGCGACCTCCAATGCAGTGATGCATGAGAAGCGCATGAAGACATTTTACAAAAAGAGCAAGGAAGCAAGAATACGGGCGTACCCTCGGGTACAATGCTGGACATAAATTTTATTATTTTTGAGCTGATTCTTCATGATTTTTATACTATAAAGGTGCAGATAGCCTTGATAGACACTGCATATGAGATCTCTGCTGTGTCAAAAATACAAAGTTAAAAAACAGGTGAAGAAATAAATTGTATTATGTTCTTATGGCTAGTCTTTCTATGTTTGCCGTTGTCTGTGTTCCTTTTTTTGAGTCTGAATTTCGCTGGCTGAAACTGTTATGCAGTTTGGTGCCATAATAATTGCCTTCTAATTTTGTTGCGTTATGTGACTTGTGTGCGAGTCAAATGTAATGTTTTAATCAAATAGACATAACTATTTAAGTGCTTCTTAAGCTTTTTTAACAGCTCAAATAAAGGTTTTTTTTTAATTCTTATCTCACTTTTGATATTTCTGTACAAATCAATAACATTCTGTACAATTGTGATAATTACATCAACAATTGCTTTCTGTATTTCATCTGTCAACTATCCTGCCTGACTCCTGCGCCTCTAAATGGAGGAAGCCATGTGTTGCAGGGACTCAGGCAAAAGGTTACCATAAGGTGACCTAGCCAAACTTTTTTGACCAACAGGTGACAGCAAAGAGAATGAATTTTGTATACATTCTCTTGACAGCTACATGTTGCCCTTCAACAATTCTAATTGCGGTATCTATAGAGGAAAATCTGTGTACTTATTATGGAAAAACAGTCATGAATACAAAATATTGTAATGCTTAACTAGAAACACTTAATGGAAACGTTAACATTTTTTGGAATTAACCTTTTTTCTGTATGTTTATTAAAGTATAAATGCATTTAAAAATAAACCTTATCAACTATTGTAGCATAACTCAGACCATAGACATGACACCATCTACGCATGATGAATCTTCTCCAAGATTCCAGGGGTCATCGAGGGCTGCCAGCAGCCGCGCTAAAGCTCTGTGTCCTTCCGTATCAACATTTTTGGCCATATCCCCAGAAAACGGAACATACTCGTCACATAGGACGCTTTTTCCTTGTGAAACTCCGTGGATTTCATACCAGCCTTCAAGAGGTTCGTTCAACGGTTTCTTCAGCCTCACGAGGATCTCCTGGTCGTCCACAGTCTTGACGTAGAAGCCTTCGCTGGCAGAAACTTTAGTAACTTTGCCCCAAAGGGCAACTTTCGCTCCATTCTTCTGAGCAAGGTTACCGGCTGTTACGTAGGGTACGTACTCATCGTTATCCGGATATTGATTGTCTTCGAAGTCGTCTTGGTCACCCATTGCTTTACCAGCAATAGTACAATTATATCAGAAGGCAAATAAAAACAATTCGTAAGCTGTAGCCAGACGAAGACCGAGAACCGCCGGCGCGAAAAATCAAATCATAACAAGATTGACAGTGACAGCTGATGACAGCATCCGCAGTGGGTGTAGATAATTTACGACCCGATAATGTACGGCCCGGAATGTACGACCGATAATCGGTGTACCAGGCTGCCCTTGGACGAAACATCATACAGGCTGCCAATTATCAGGCCGTACAATACGGGCTGTACATTATCAGCACGTGCCAATAATGCACGACCAGGAATGTACAGCCGATAATCCGCGTACCTAAGAAAAGTACACGTTTTTATCGGGTCGTACATTATTGGGCTGTTCCTGGTCGTACATTATCGGCACGTGCTGATAAGGTACAACGTTTCGCTCGTCGTTTTTTGTCAATTACAGCTAAATTACTCATCGTAGGTTCATGAAATCTAATTTTGCGATAATAAATAGATTGTTCCAAGAAATTACACCAACCAAAAATTCAAGTTGAAAGCTAGTATAAGTACATTTCTCACTTAACCAAAAACCAAGATAAAAATTAGCTTATTGAGATTTGAAGCTAAACCAATGTTATGTAGGTGATCATTTTACCCGTAATATCTTAAAACAACTTATTAATTGGCGCAAAATTGGTTTCAATAAATCCACGATGAGTAATTAAGCTGTAATTGACAAAAAACGAAAATTTGAATTTCGCGTGATGAGTGAAACGTTGCACCATAATGTACGGCCGACAATAAAAGGCGACCCAGCCCGTATTGGCTGAAATACTCTGCTCCTATTGGTCGATGTGTCTATGATCCGTTATGAACCTATGCTTCGTTTAGACGCGATAGTGTAAATAGGACACAGATTAAAAATACCCGTAACCAACTGTTACAAGACAAAACAAGGTTTCCGTGCTTTTATAAAAAAAAAACCTAATAACCTAACCAGTTTTGATACAGCAAAGATTTCCGAGTTGTCATAAAAAAAAACCGTAACCTACTAACTGTATTCCTTATATTTTAAATCTGTGTCTTATTTCTACTGTCGCAGTCAAACGAAGCACGAAATCGTTAGATGTCATAGACAAGGAGGTTCTCAGCCAATGAGGGATGGGTTGTCTTTTATCAGGCTTTGTACGACCTTTTTATGTACGACCCATGAAGCTGTAACAGCTTCATGGTACGACCTGATAATTGTCAGCAATTATCATGTTCAGCATTGGCCGAGTGGATTGTAGTCATTGTATAAAAGGTCGTACAAAAATGTAAATCAACAATTTGGCTGTCAGTTTTACTTTGATATGTATTTAGGTAGTAGTAGTGGTAGTTTCGCTTTGGAGCTGTGGATTTTGTAAAATAATTCGATAGGTATAGTGAAAACAGGACATAATTTTTATTAAGATCCAATTTATTAAAATTCCTCTTACTAAGTAACCTAAGAGTTCTACCAAGAGGTGCATCGACAAGCGCACCTCGTGGTAGAACTCGCGCGGGTAGTAGTCTGCAGTACTAATTTACGCGAAGTAGTCGTCGCGGTCGACGGTGAGCGGCGGCGCGGCCGCGTCCACCATGGCCGGTCGGCGCACCTCGTGCTAGAACCTGCGCGGGTAGTAGTGTGCAGTACTAGTTTACGCGAAGTAATCCTCGCGGTCGGCGGCGAGCGGCGGCGCTGCCGCTTCCTCCATGGCCGCGAAGTTCATGAAGTGGGCCGGTCGGTGCACCTCGTGGTAGAACTCGCGCGGGTTGCCGAGCTGTACGCCGTATTTCATGTTCGCGTCGTGACGTACACCTGTCGAACGTACGATTGTTTACGTTTAACTTTCCCTGCTGATTAAGATTAAAGTATACCGCCTTTTTGTCCATACAAAAAGCTTAAGTTTGATTTGTTTGAGTTATCACAATATCATCGTAGCTATAGCCAACTAAATTGACGAATTTTTTGCGTTGAAATTATGACGAAGAAATTAGTTTTTAGTTGTCCATGTCTTTGTGTGTTCCATGAAATTCCCGAAAGCGAATCCTACCGGGGAGCTACGACAGTGAACATTATTGTTTTTTTTTTTATATATGTGGTTATAATATACTTACTACCAATACTATCATATTTAAAAATTATATATTTGAAGGTAGACAGATTATGCATGACACTCATAAGCAGCGGTAGCTTAGCGGGAGCACGCTCGCCTCATATTCGTGGGGTCGCATGTTCAAACCCGGACGGGACCGTACCAATGAGTCCTTTGGAACTTACGTACGGATATACCACTGGCTTTTCGGTGAAGGAAAACATCGTGAGGAAATCTGCATATTTCCGAGAAGAAATTCAAAATGTATATGATTCCGCTAACCCGAACTCGGCCAGTATGGTGGACAAAGTCCTAATCAGCCTTCAAAGGTAAGAGATATAAGCGGGATCTTTAAAGGCTGATGCATGCCCCTCGGTGGTATAACTAATGGCTCCCCCAGACAAATCTATATTTTACAGGTGACAGATTTTAAACTTCATGGTGGAGCCAGTCGAGTACTAAATAGTCAACCAGCATGCTATGCTTACTCGATCGCTCTAATTAATTACTTACCCATAAAGTTATAGTTCCAGCTTCCCTGAGAAGGCACCATGAAGTACCCGAGGAATCGATCAGATAACAGCATCTGCACCCTTTCATAGTGGCTCGGCAGGTAGCCCTTGGGGTTGTTCCCTCTATCTGTGTTCTTAGCACCCCACTCGTACCCACTCGGAGTCAGTTTGTAGGCAGTGAGGGAGCAGGATCCCGGGGTGAAGGAACAGGTGATGATGATGGTCTTCTCGCCGTCCCATGAAGGATTTTCTGCCATTATCTTCGCGTGCGTCGTGATGTCCTGATAGAGAAATATTTGACTTTACTTTTCAAAGTAAGGTCATTTGCGAAAGTTTGTATGTATAAGGGGCTGATGTGAAAGGCGTAATTAAAATCTTCCCTCTAACTATGCCGGTCACATCGCGAAGCAGAGGGTTTCTAAAGGATGAAGTCGAAATTTTTGCATATCAAGACTAAGCAAAAGATCGTAATTGGAGTGGTCTTGGATTATTTGTGTCCCGCTCACAGCCAGTCCGTTTTACTCTAACGACAAAACCGTTAGCACGTGTGAGAAGGGTAGCTAAACAAATTAGTTTGTAGCATGTTTCTTCAACAAGCCACTGTTTAATTTGTATTTAAAAAGATTATCGTGACGGCGCGTCTTTTATATCGTCCGGAAGACGGTTGTCGACTTCCGTCGCCAGTACGTGCACCTGCTTGGACCCTCTCTCCCTAGCTGTTGTGTTGTACCTGCGGCGAGAGTTGCGGCAGCTCGTTAGGCTGCGTGTGCATCCAGCCGAGCGGCTGCAGGTGCTGCAGCGCCGGGTGCTTGGGCAGCGCGCGCGGTAAGTGCACGCCCTGGTGGGTGCCCCACTGCGGGACGAGCACGCAGCACTGCACTTCGCGCACTTGAGGGTTGTCCGGGGGCGCCACGCCGTACAGGTAGCACGCGATCTATAGACAAACGAATCAGACAGTGAAATCTTGATAATGCTAATAATATTAGTACTGTTTGTACAAGTACTATTAGGTATATAGGTTAAAAATCTTATTTTGGGATATATGTTTTTTTTGATTCTGTCATATAGTATTGCATGACGGGAAAAAATGATTAGATAACATTTCCTCGTTTTTTTTTTTTTTTTAAATTAAAAAGACCTAAATTTAGACAAATTTTTTTGCTGGCGCTCGTAATCCGTATTGAATATTCATGTGATTATTACACGAATAGTGAGCAATTATCTGGTTATTTGACTAGCGCGCGCTAAAGCCATCTCTTTTCATCTGCACGCGAAAGAGTATAGCGCTATCTTTCTCTCGAGATACCCTCTTATGTAAAGAATGCCAACGAGATTTTGAAAACACATACAACAAAAACATTTTTCTATGGTAATCCTTGTCAATTTCTGGTTTGATCCAATAGTAAAATTGATGAGTACGTACTTTTCGGCTTAGCATACCCCTTCCTTATAACCGCGTATAGTGTATACCTAAGCTTTAATAGCTTGCTTATATCACTGCTTTGATCTTTCTTTTACTATCTTTACTGGTAGATGCAGCCAGAGATGAACCATGACTGTAAATGCTTGGTGAGATCATGGTAGGCGCTAAACATAAAAATGTGATTATCTCACCTGTGCTCTTAAATCGGAGATGGTGACGAATTTCTTGAGCAGATTCTTGGGCAGAATGTACGTGTAGCCAGACTCCTTGATGTCGTCTGAACTCACATAGATGTGGTTCGTGCGTAGATGCAGATTGGTCGCGGAGATCGCTCGCACGCGCCATTCGGTCTTCGAACTGCGAGTAGAGGATAACAATGAGATCCAAAACATAAAAAAAAGTAACCAAATAACGCAGCGGCGATAAAAAAAATATACTAACTGAGTAGTAGCGCATACATACAATACAATCTTTTTTTAATAACTTCATAATTACATTACGTTAAAAATCAAATTTGCTTAAAAGAAAAAAAAAACTAATTATTATTAAAATTAAGTTCTAAAATAAGAATCAACAATTTTTTATTAATAAATTAACTCTGGCAACTTCATATAATCATCATTATTGTTAAATAATTGTTCATGAAGCCCGTGTCTAAGTCTTATCTAAAAATAGGCGAGGGCGTCGCGCATTTATTTTCATTTTTTTTTTTCTACTTGTCCTCTCGTCTAGTATTATAATTGTGCCCTACAAGGTCTCTAAGAAGGTTTGTATTATATTACTATGATTTTATTACTCCCTTGTACTTCATGGAAGCAAAGATAAACAAACGCCTGAGAAGGTGCCTCAGGCCAGCTAGCATTTGCAGATTCGATTTGTATTTGTAAATTTGGCCTTTCCAGTGATATTCGAAACGTCACTCACGCAGTAGTTCTTGATAAAAAAAAAACCGTAAAGTTCCAAATATCCGGTAATTAAACCAAAAATTTACCGGATTTTACCGGTTTTTGCCAATCACGGTTTTTCACCGATGAATTCGTCTCCAGAGCAAAGCACTAGCGCGATCGTAGGTCTCAGACTCTTTGACGGAGGAGCTCTAATAGCTGCAAAACTGGTGCATCTCGATGGATAGAAAATACCGTAATTTATTTTAATATTATTTATACGAGCGGTACCTGAATGTCTGCGACTCGTAGTTGCTGGTAGTCGAGGTGATGATCTCGTCGCCGTGCTTGTTGACGGTCCTCGTGGTGGTGGCGGTGAGCTGGCTCTGTTCCTTGCTCTGCTTCTCGATCTCTGCGATCTGCTGGCGCTGCGCGGACGGCGCAGATATCTCCATACCCAGGATTATGTCGCGGATCTCAGACTGAGTCAGCGAAGCCACGTTCACGCTGCGGACGAGAACAGACACGTTCGTTGAGGCTATATTCGGTGTTAAACCTAGTCAGTACGCGTTACTCTGCAAGTATTGTGGGTAGTCTAAGAAAAAAATTGACCTTTTCAAATCATCTATCGTCCAAAAAAAACACGACAACATAGTTTCCGTAAATATCCGTTCGTGACTTCTTGCGAGTTTACTGCGCCACTGCAGGCCGCGTTTTTGTGGGGCAGGCTTCACTCCTACGTTGCTGGTTTAAAAGTTGTAGGTAGTAGTACCTTTACTAACTTTTTAGCGAAGATATTATACGTCATCGATTACAAAAAAAAACTAAACAAACTTTTCCAAAGGTACAGGCGCCAGGATAAAGTTATGTCCATCCGTTTTGTCTTCGCGTCAACGACAAAGAATATGGATACGTCCGTCTCGTTCTCGCGGGATAAGTATGGGGACAAAATTGTATCCTGACGCCCGTGCTAGGCCTGCTGGTTGCCCACACCTGTAAAGAAACCTTTAAGAATGTATCACTCACTTATTTTTCTTGCCATAATCAGCCAGTATGAGGTCCTTGAGCTGGACTTCCACCTTGATCCAGTCGTCGTCAGACAACGTCGGCCAGATGTGATGGGGCTCCGTTAGCGTCGTCTTGTCGGGCTTTAGGAGGACCTTGGTACGCTCTGTGTTCACGTGGAGCGCTCGCAGGATCAGGATCAGACGACTGAAGGCCTGGGGAAGTGATAGATGATCTAAAGAAAAAGTTTAAGACCAGCCCCCTTATGGATGTACCTGACCGCATAGTGCGAGTACGTTGGTATGAGCGGGATGGCATGCTATCACAATCAGAATCACGAATGTTCGTAATAAGGGCACCGGTCTGATCACGATTTGAAATGAGTTTCAAAGCTCTTGGTATAAAGTTGAAGGTTGCATATCATACTTGGTGAGAAAAGGTAAATTGTGTTCCATCTTTCCCTTTTTATCGATTATCCGAAACAAACGAATCAAATTTCAAGAAACTACCTGGTTCGCATAAAGCACTAGCCTGGCCATTTAATTTTTTAAAGGAATTGTGTTGTAACCGCTGAAAATTCAGAGCTTTCATTTCAGAAGGTATTTTCAGTGGCTCATTTTGCGGTTGGTCTGTAAAGTCTATAATACAACATTTACCAAGTGGTTAGCGACATTCTACAAAGAGGTTACTTAACGCGCGATCTCTTTCCTCTCTCAATCCCATTGACACGTTTTGCTTGAAGTCAGCATGATGATATAAAGTTTATAAAAGTTAGATAATATTGGATCAGATAGCGTATTCTCAGACGAGGCGCGCCGGCCGCAGCGCGATCAGCGACTGCGTGCGGTCGCGGTCGTCTCCAGAGCACATGGACTCGCTGGTTTCAGGACCCCTACGCGGTTCATCATTTCCAATATCAAATCTGATCAAAATGAACTGGTCGCGATGACGCGAATATTCGCTGAATCCCGATAGTGTGGCCGTCTCAGACTTGTCGCGCAACGAGGCGATATTCAGTGGGCGGATTTCCACCTTCTGAGCTGTAGGTTGTGGGTTCGATTCCCACCGAGGACAAACATTTGTGTGATGAACATGGATGTTTGTTCTTTGTCTGGGTGTTTCTATGTATTCTATGTATGTATTTACAAAAAAGAAAAAAAAATGATGTATTCTATCAGTCATTTGGTTCCCATAGTACAAGCTTGGTTGCTTTGGGGCTAGATGGCGCTGTGCGTAAAAGCGTCCACCAATATTTATTATTTATTTATTTATTATATTCGTCATTCAGAGAGTAAGAATCAGAAGTAAGCGTCTCTAAATTGGCGTAAATCGCCTCGTTGCGCGAACATTTGTATTTCAGCATGCAATTCTGGGATCAGCATTAGAAGTGTAAATAAAGGGGCGCGATGACGGCACTTACAGTGTACGAGGAGATGGTCTTCAACCAGTCGTCGTACAAGTTGAAGAGCACCATCTGCGGCTCGGTGGCCTTCAGGATGAGGTCTCCGAACTTCTCCACCTTCAGGCAAGCTTGGAACGGCAGCTGCAGCTCCGACCCCTTGATCACGATGTTGGGGAAGTCCAGCAAGTGCACCTGGCAAGGAAACGGATATGTTACTGTAGTGATTCGTACTTAGGATGTCTATTTGTTGATAGGATTTCTAACTAATGATAAGACATTTGTTTACCCGATTGCCCAAGAAGGAGGGTAATGTTTTTCGGGTGTATGCAAGTATGTTTGTGTGTTCCTATAGTAGTACCTCCTGTAGCCTAATAAGCTCACCTGATTTAACCAACCGAGGTGTCGTTGGATTCCTTTTTACGTCCGGAGTGTCATAGGCTACATTTTAGGTATTTTCTTTTTCTTTTAACGATATATATCAACTAGACAAAATTATCACATAAAAAACTAAATATAAAAAAAAAAAACAATCCTCGCGAAGCAATCCTTCCACTGTAAAAAGTTGCGAGATCTCACGTAAAGCCAAGTCAGTTTCTTTATTTAGTACTAGCTGTTACCCGCGACTTCGTTCACTAGGATATAAAAAAATGTAAAATATCCTATTTACATCTTTATTTATATACAGTAACTCCTTATCAAATTTTATCAAGATCCATTCAGACGTATAGCCGTGATAGCGCAACAAACATCCAGACAGAGCTACTTTACTTTTATAGTATTAGTAAGTATGGAAACACCTCTTCTACAATCTAAAAACACCAGTTGTTTGCAAAGAACGAAAAAAACCCGGATGACTTTAATATTAGCTCCCGAATACTGAAACGTTTGTTAACTTTGACAACAGATTAATTCTAATACTGCCTTTGTCTGGCACTAAGCAAATGACAGAGACAGCAAGAAACTTAATCTGTCGTTAAAGTTAACAAACGTTTCAGTATTCGGGGGTTAGAGTTCTTTTTATTTGAGCTCACCTCAAGAGGGTCCAGCATGCCCTTCCTGGTGACGATGATCTGCTTAGGCTGCTCCTCCACGGGCAGCGAACGAATCAGGGCCGCCACTTCCTCGGCGGTCTTCCATTTGGCGAGCTGGAACAAACATTACCTTGTTACTTGGAAACTGTAGTATCCATCATCATACCCTCAAATCAAAAATCGCCGACAACAAAACTTTTACAAAATTGTAGAACATGTTTCGTCGAGATTGGTTGTAAAATACGACCAGGACCCTTATTATCTATCGCACATGAGATAACTTGCCAATAACGCGTGACGTCATAGCCTGCTCTAAACTTAAACGCGGCTCCTAATCGTGAAGAATCGCGCTTTTAAGAAACTTAGAGAAATCCGTTTCATGCGACTAACACGGAGTTAACTTAACATGCCGCGTAACAAGCTATAGAGAAAGCACAATATCCTCACAACCACTCCCTAGTCGAATAAAAAGCTACATGTATATATTTTATATTTTACAAATCGATACCTAGGGCCATACAAGCTACTTAACAAAGTAACAACTTAGTTACCTGTCCGAGACGCTTCTGTCCGGCCCACACGCTGGTGTGGATGATCTTCAGGAAGAGCTGCCCGGTGCGAGGGTTGAAGATGAAGATGGCGCCGTTGATGGGCTTCGTCGTCAAATTGCCTTCAAACGTCTTGTGGATGGTCACTCGGTACACATTCGTGTCGTCTACGAACCTGAATGATTTTTTTGGTAATGTAATTACATTTTTTTATTTCATTACATTTCACAGATATCGCAATGGACTAAATGGTACCAAGGGATAATATTGGATCAGATAGCGTATTCTCAGACGAGGCGCGCCGGCCGCAGCGCGATCAGCGACTGCGTGCGGTCGCGGTCGTCTCCAGAGCACATGGACTCGCTGGTTTCAGGACCCCTACGCGGTTCATCATTTCCAATATCAAATCTTACTGACAATAAAATTGATATGCACAATAGCTGAATCAAGTATTATTATTATGTCCTTCCGCCGTTATTCGAGGCCTTTTAAACAATATTGAGATGACATCTTCCGGTTTAGGCCGTATTTTAGTCGTTGTAGTTCCATTTAACGTCGGAATTATGGTAACTTCCGGCCACCATGTTCACCAGGTGACGCCTATTGGAGCTCTCTTCATTGGCGTCTTGAGTTTCGAGCCGTAACGTGTATTTTAACGCTGTTAGCGTTCGTAAAATTATTATTTTTAGAAATATTTCTTTGAATTATTGTAAACATGTTAAAACTAAAAATGTTTTGTATTAATGTTGTAGTTTCAGATTTTTAAAATAGTTTCGTGAAAAAGTAGAAAAGTTTTCTTTAGCTACCCACATAAAATCATAAAAATTGTAAATCTTTACGAATAATGTCGGAAAGTGAGGATAATGTGCGCGAGTGTGTTTCGTCGTCGTCCTCATCCACCAGCGGTGATGAGGACCCGCGGAAGCATCGTAAGCGGAAACGCTCACGCAAGGAGGACGGGGGGCAGAAAAAGAGTAAGGTATTAGAACACCTTGCCGAACAAGTAAGTCAAATTCAAAACTATTTGGCGAGTAATACCTACCCTCCTCCGGGCTGGTACCCTGTTGGTCCGGAGTACCACCCCCCAGTAGTAATAAAAGTGAATAATTCGGCACCAAGCCAGCAGGATGTGAATACAACAGAGGTGCCCGCCGAGTCGGCTCTTAAATTTGATTTCGATTTGACGACAAATCTAAAAGAACCCGCAATTTCAAGGGCTTCTTCCGACCATTTGCAACTGTTAAATTCATTGCAACATTTTAAATCTGAGAATTGGACGAACGTTCGTTATTCTGAAATTCAAAAGTCGTACATTGCTCGGCCGGGGTTCGTTGAACTGGAGGTGAACGATGAGATTAAGCAGTTCGAAAAGGCTAACAATTTGATTGCAACTGATAAGTCCTTAGGTGCGATTACACACGCGGTAATTATGCAAAGTGACGCTTTAAAAACGGGGGTATCTGAATTAATGCAGTGGGTTCATGATAGTGATAATGTTGATAGAGACTCGTTGCTTATAAAAATTACAGAAATTTTTTCGGGTGATTTTCAAAAAATCTCTCGCGATTGTTTGCAATTGCTTTGTGGTCGCCGGGCAGACATTATAGAACAAAGACGAGATGCATTTCTAAATTTAGTGAAAGATAAATTCCTAAAAACAACTTTGAAAAAGATACCACCTTCTTACGAATATTTATTCGATAAGGACGAATTCTCTGAATTTATAAAAAATAATGGAGGTACTAATAAAGTGTTTTTAAGACCCTCCTTCTCTGCGCAAGAGAAGAGAGTTACACCTGGATCTCAGGCTGCGCAACCTGGACCCAGTAGCTACAACCAAGCCGGTCGCCACACGGCACCGTTTGCGTTGCGATATCAGTCTCCTCAAGGGGTAAGACAACATGTTCCGGTACAATCGTATGCTCCTATGCAATCGTATGCATTTAATTATGATTTCCCAGCCTATGCTGGAAATCAACGGTTTTTTCGACCTCAATTTAAGCCACAGTCGTTTACCGCAGGTCAACAGGCCCCGGCCAATCCGAGAAAACCATTCATTCATCAGGGACCATCCAGTCAAGCCACACGCGGCAGGGGAAGAGGTGGTAGAAAGTACTGACATAGCGAAACCGTTTCAGGGGGGCAGGTTAGGGATGTTCGCGGACACATGGCGGGAGTTTGGGGCGCCGACACCTTTACTCTATATAATAACGGGGTACAAAATTCCTTTTCAAGCACCGCCTCCACTTGTTTTACCGCGCCTTACCAGCAGCCGCTATCAAACTGCTCCATCTCTCGAAATGGATCAGACCATAAACAACTTAATGATGGAAAACATATTAGAGCATGCCCCCGAAACGCCCAGTTTTTTATCTACCCTGTTTTTAACCCCGAAAAGCGATGGTTCCATGCGCCCTATTTTCAATCTAAAGAGACTAAATCAGTACTTAAAGGTAACCAAATTCAGACTTATCTCAGTTCACCGGATCCCAGACTTTTTACAGCCCAACGATTGGATGGTAAAAATCGATCTTACGCAGGCATATTACCATGTGCCAATAGCACCATCCCATCGGTGCTTTCTAAGGCTGCTATACAAGGGCCAACTCCTACAAATGACCTCTTTGCCGTTTGGACTTGCAACCGCTCCCAAAGCATTCGCGGCTCTCTCGAATTGGACAGCGGAAATACTAAGAGAACAGGGGATTCGTATCGCAGTTTTTCTCGACGATTATTTGATTGCGTGTCAGGACAGAGCGAAGTTGGTGGAGCAGATGCAGACAGTTCTCGGGACCCTGCGAGATTTAGGGTGGATTGTCAACCCATCCAAGTCGATTCTAGTCCCCCAGAAGTCGCTGGAATACCTAGGTCTAATATGGGATACGTGGAAAAACAGGAAAAGCATGCCCGAGAAGAAAATCCAGGGCCTACGGGCCGCTATAACAAAGTTGCTCAAACAACAAAAGGCAGCGCTTCGCGAAGTCCAAAGCATAGTGGGGAGCTTGAATTTTGCCCGGCTGGCTGTTCCACAGGGTCGATTAAACTTCCGTTGTCTCTTGACACATTGCAACTACCTACTTCGGAGCAATTTCGAAAAGAAGACTCCTCTTCCTATACAGACAATCGAAGAACTCGAGTGGTGGATGCAGAACTGCGACAAGTCGAGTCGACTTCATCCTCCGTTATTGACTCATTTTCTCACGACAGACGCAGCCGACTCGGGATGGGGAGCAGATTTGAACGGCGTGCAGGTATGGGGCGAATGGCTGAGCGGAGAAGAGTCAGTTCATTCGAATCAAAAAGAAATGTTGACCATTCTGAAATGCTTGTACCAATTCGGGCCTTTTCTGAGTCATTCGTCGGTTCTGCTTCAATGCGACAACAAATCGGTCGTGGCATATCTAAGAAACGAGGGAGGAAGTCGATCGGAACAGCTGATGAGCCTGACTTACCAGATTTTCAAAATCGTAGATCGTTTCGATATTCACTTAGTAGCACATCACATTCCAGGAAAATTCAACGGTGTCGCCGATCGCCTTTCTCGGAAGTCGATACTTCCCGAGTGGCACCTACTTCCTGCGCTGACAGAGGTCGTCTTTCAAAAATGGGGTATTCCAGAAATAGATTTATTTGCGTCGGATCGTGCCCACGTGGTACCAAAATACGTCAGCCTAGATCAGACAGACCAAGCAGCGTGGAGACACAACGCGTTTGCCTGGGAGTGGAAGTTCAAACTAGCGTGGATATTCCCCCCTCCGAATCTAATACCGAGAGTTCTCATGCATCTCAATCGGGCGTCAGGCACATATTTAATAGTAGCGCCGAGGTGGCCCCAGGCCTTTTGGAGAGCGGATCTAAAGTCTCGGGCTGTAGCACCTCCATTCACAGTCCGCCAGTTACAGTCCAAACTAATAGATCTGTCGCCAGGCCACGCCCCACCAAAAATACAGGAATTGACGCTGGAAATTTGGAAATGTGGGGGTGATCTGAAGCGGTAGGTTCGTGGTCTTCACAACAGAAAGCCTTATTGCGGGCAGGATGGCGAGAATCCACTCTCAATACTTACAAACCTGCATGGGCGCGATGGTTAAAATGGTGTCTAAATTCTGATGTTAATCCTATAAACCCGTCAGGCTCAGAATTGGCACAATTTTTGGCTGATCTCCACATTAAAGAAAAGTTAGCATATAGAACCATTTTAGTCCATAAATCTGTTGTTTCTACTCTGTGCACTACTAATGACAGTTGTCAGCTTAGCTCTAATGTTTTAGTTAAACATATATTGAAATCTATCGCAACAAGTAATGCTAAGACTAGAACTGAAACAAACATCTGGGATACAAATATTTTGATAAATTGGTTATCAAGTAGAGCGCTATCTGTTACAAATTTGTGGGAAGTCTCGCGACAATGTGCTATTTTGTTGTTACTTTGCTCGGGACGTAGAGTACACGATCTCACACTTTTAAGTGTATCCAGCGGTAACTTTGTAGACGATACTAAAGCGAACTGTGTAGCTTTCTGGCCTATATACGGATCTAAAACTGATTCTGCATCATTTACTCAATCAGGTTGGAAATTGTACTCTAATAACGAGAATCCTAATATAGATCCCGTGCTATGGGTAAGAAAGTTGATACAGATCGACAGGGATAGACGTAGAGAAGGTGAAGTGAGTAACCTGTTTGTAACAGCCCGTGGACCCGCCAAAGCTGCTTCTAGAACAGTAATCGCGGGCTGGGTGAAATCTGTTTTGTCGGATGCTGGTATTGATGCAACTCCTGGAAGCGTGAGGTCAGCTGTAGCATCTAGGGGTTGGATCGATAGAGAACCTTTAGATAAAATCTTAGCTAGGGCTAATTGGAAATCAGAAAATACATTTACAAAATTCTATAAAAAAGAAATAAGATCATTACCTATTGCTAGTTCTAATAGTCTTTCATTAGGACATTTATTTGAACCTGTAAAATAGTAAATAATAAATAGATTTCTGTAAATTACCTGACAATGATTGTACATATTATAGCATTAAAGTATAAATTGTGTATAAAATCTTAGCTGATAATAATCGTTGGATAATGGAATTTTATTGTTTATTATATTGTAAATACTTTTAAGTTATTTTTGTAATCACATTGGCGTCTTGTTCACCAGGCGAAAACAAACAATGTCTCAATATTGTTTAAAAGGCCTCGAATAACGGCGGAAGGACATAATAGCAGAGTTTTACCTACCATTAAAACTCATATTATGTCCGGAGCCTTATTCGAGGCCTTACAGTAAGTTCTGCCTGGTGTTAGTTAAGTTAGAAATAATTAGGTTATTGAGACCACAATGAAGAGAGCTCCAATAGGCGTCACCTGGTGAACATGGTGGCCGGAAGTTACCATAATTCCGACGTTAAATGGAACTACAACGACTAAAATACGGCCTAAACCGGAAGATGTCATCTCAATATTGTTTAAAAGGCCTCGAATAAGGCTCCGGACATAATATGAGTTTTAATGGTAGGTAAAACTCTGCTATTATTTTTTTAAACTACCCGACAGCAATATGTAGCCTTAGTCGATCTGGACATAAAGACTAATCCAACGACAACTAACTCGTCAAAATTGGACAACACACCTACATACATAAATACTTAAAAATCATCCTTGTATAATAGTTTGCTAGAAATTTATGAAGCAAATTTACCAAAAAAATAAGGATAAGCATCAGTGCAACCTACGAAACAAGGAAAAGCTGTACAAGCCGTGGATTAGGTTACTTACAAATTGAGAAATAAAATATTAATTAACTTAACATCATGCCAAAATATTAATGTACAATAATTTTCCTAATTCTATAACCGAAGAGAATCATACCACGTTAAAACAGGTTCTCAAGCATTTTTTTTTTTAAAGTAATCCATCCTACAAATTAGATGAATATACGAGTATGTCAATGAAATTCTCGAAATCCTAGTTTTTGTGTGAAGAACAAAACAAACGGAGCAAGCATAAAAAATAAACACCAGTCATTATAAAAAAAAAAAACCAGGCTTTATACAGGGTTATAAGGACAGGGTAAGCTAAGCCGAAAAGGGCTCATAGCACTCATTATTACGAACAAATTTTATTATGGGACCAGCCCTGAAATCGAGAAAAAAATATCGGCTGTTCCATAGAACAATGTCAATGACACTCGACAAAATGTATGGAACAGCAGGTTTTTTTCTCGATTTCAAGTTTGGTCCCATAGTAAAAGTTGTTCACAACCATGAGTACTATCAGCCCCTTTCCTTATAACCCCGTATAATATAGTATAGAATGACAACTTACCAGATGATCTGGTTAGAGAACAGCTCTCCGTAGTTCTGGCTGGAGAGGTAGGGCTCGGTCGGCTCGGACGAGTACAGCTGCAGCGCTTTCCGTATGCGTTCGCGCAGCACGTACAGCGCTGGATTCGCTTTCATTATCTTCGCCATCGCTTGCTGGATGAGCGGCTTGCAGCCGGGGAACCAGTTGCCGTACGCACTGGCGGATTTACAAGGTCGACATTAACAGAGATCTATCCAACTCGATTAACCCAAACTCCGATGACGATGATTCGATGCCTGCGATAGTTCCTTCAAGTTTCATAAATATAATTTGAGTCATTTATCTTACTATCACCATATACAAATGAAACGAAAATAATAACAAATCTCATATTCATTCATGAGATATATATATTTATTTTTTTATGTTGCTCGGTGACGAGCCGAGCAAGTCGCTCACCTGATGTTAAGCGTCACGCTTGCCCACAACAGTTCAAAACTATGCGCGGCAATACACTGCACTCGTCACACTGGGATGTTAACCCCCGAATACTCAAACGTTTGTTAACTTTGACGACAGATTAAGTCTGTGGCTGCCTTTGTCATTTGCTTAGTGCCAGACAAAGGCAGCATTAGAATTAATCTGTTGTCAAACAAGCGTTTCAGTATTTGCGGGTAAATCTCTCAAATAATAAAAAATTAGCCAAGTTGCGGGCATCAAATAGTAAAATATAATATTAATAATTTTACTGATATTACTAATGCAAAAATATTCATAACATGTAGCGTTTTTTGTCAGTACCATTAATAATGACTTCAAGTCAAGCAGAAATCGTGACGATCATGTCGCATCTTATAGCACTAGCGACATCATACGCCCTTATCAGTTACTACACTTGTGTTACGCATCTTTCTATGGCCATCAGTCCTCCTCTTTATATAATTTTTCTATGCTACCTAAAAGCAGTTAGCGCTTTTTGTATGGACAAGCAGGCGGTATACTCTAATCTCAAGTTACCTGTGCAAGTTATACGCCAAGTCGATGGCAATGAGCAGGCCGGTGGGCGAGGGGTATATGGACATGTTATCGGTGGTGTAGTCGAGGAACTTGGCGCGCGCGTATCGTTCGACGTCGTGCGAGTCGTAGTCTCCCCACCGCAGCTGGATGTCCAGCCAGTACTTCTGGGTCGTCGTGTTGTCCATTGTGTCTCTGGAAGGGTATTTATCATGTAGAGGGTACTATGTGGCAGGAATTAGTTTTTTTTTTTTAATTTATAACGGAAGGAAGGAATTTATAACATAGAATGAGGGTAGCTCTTAGGAATTAGTATTGTTCTGGAAAGGAATTCAACATGTAGAAAAACGGGTGTAGAAAAATATTTGGTAAGTATGGGTTCAGACGTGAATAACATTGTCATTGAATATCACCGTAAGTCGTAGAAACTCAGAAGTCAGATTATTTGAAGTCAGTCCATTGTGAACTTGAAAATAATTCCATAATATTTGTGTAATACAAATTCTACACTAACTTGGTATCGGCGAGCAGGGAAGGCCTCGACACGTTCCACTTGTACGCCGAGAAGAGAAGGATGTCGGCGCACGACGAGTTCATCTTGTACGACTTGCGCGGATGGATGGTCTCCTTCTGCACTGTTTCGATCTCTAAAGCGTCCAGTTCTTGGTCGAACACCTGTGGAATGGAATCTATTTAGACAGTGTTTCGAATCTTACAGGTCCTTTAAAAAAATTACAGTATTTTGTGAACGATAGATAGGTCAGAGATCCTCGATCCGATAGCATGCGGCGAGACTACATAAAGATTACTGGGCAAGTATTGAGGGCTGCAGGCATTCAAAGGAAACCCTCGCGCTATTAAGCCTGAGATTCTCGAAACGCCTCCTGAATATCAAGCGTGATAAGCTAATAGAAGATAAGAATTGTCGGGACACTGCTCTCTAAGCAAACAACTTTTTACTATTGGGGTTACAGACAGCCGTCTATGCAGAGGCTGCATGGAGACCGAAGAAACGGCCGCGCACATTCTGCTTGAGTGCAGCAGCGTGGCAAAACAACGCACGTCGATCATTGGACACCGAGGACGCTCAGAGAGGCCGCCGCAGGCCTTCCTGGAGGACACCGGGTAGCTGGACTAGCTGCAGCCGGGAAGACACGCAAAAGGGGCCACCACCATGCAGCCTAGTTGCGGAAAGAAACCCGTTTTCCAAGTACCAAGTAGTAGATCCATTGCTATTATATACTATGGCAGATGAACAAAAGCGTCAGTGACAATACAGATTGTGACAAAAAAAAAAGCGGATCCACAACAAACAACCTAAAAGTTTCCGAGTCTGCGAGTGACATCTGCTGCTGAAGATACTGTGTTAATATTAAAATAGAAATCAAAGTATTTCTAGAATAAATAAGCTCACCTGACACAGATCCATGACGATGGACTCGTGCACCTTCTGCCACAAATGGGCCCTGAAGATCTGGATCAGCGAGATCTTGAGCGTTGGGATCTTGCCGTGCATGAATATGCCCGTTAGATCTAGTTGCACCTGTATAAATGTACAGAAATGATTAGTAAATCCTTAAATACACGCCAATATCCAACTAGGTAGCCCCTACTATTTGTTGTTACTGTTGTCGTGTCGAATACACATCTTTTAGGATTAATTTTCAACATTTCACTCGTACCAGCCGTCATAACCTATTACATATTATTCTCATGCAAATTATCCCCTTTTTACACAGTGAAGCTAATATATGTATAAAACACCCCTTTCATCCCCTCCCACTTACCGTCGTCCCAAAGAGCATCCAAATTACATGATAATAATCGTAGTTTAGATGGCATTGAAAACATTATTTTTGGATCCCACTTTTTACCCAACTGCCCATGAAGGAGGGTAATAAATAAATATAAGCTAAAATAAATATGAATATGAATAATATTTTTAGGGTATATGTAAGTATGTTTGTTATTATAACCTAAACGTTATATATAATAACGTATAATAATATTATAACGTTATTATAAACTTGGATTCCTCTTCATGCCCGGAGTGTAATAGGCTACATTTAGCAGCCGGGTATTTAGTTTTAATAATAATACTATTTTTATTTACCTGGAAACCGACGTAAACGTTAGCCCTGTTGATGGTAGGCGACCACCACAGAGTGAACCGTCGGTTCGGGATCTGGTTCAAACCGGATCTCTGAGCGTTTGTCAGCTTCTTGTACTTCATCGACTCTTCGAAACCTGACGCCTTCTCCCTGGTACACGAAATAATAATAAGTTAGTTCGTATGTGCCAAGTGGATCCTTGATGTCAGAGTTTTAGGCCGCCTGAAGACCTCTGATATGGCTGAGCGATTGTTGTAAGGCAACCGTCTCGTATAAACGTCGTGGGTAGCTTACAACGTCACGCCGTTCAAAACCATGAGCGGCAATGCACTGCGCTCATCACCCTGAGATATTAGATGTTAAATCTCTTTATGCCCAGTAAATTACGCTGGAAACATTGCCCTTCAATCCGGAACACATTAATGTTTGCACACTACTGCTTGGCGGTTGAATAACTGGCAAAGGTATGGTATTTCCCCAGGCGGACTCTGCAGAAGAGCCTTACCACTATAATACAATAATAATGAGGTAATAGTAATATCTAGGTTTGCATAGCACAGAATTTAGATTTCCTGGTTTAGATGTGATTAGCAATTATCTGGTTTGTTTGACTAGAGCGCGAAAGCCATCTCTTTTTATCCGCGTGAAAATGGATAGCGCTATCTGTCTCTCGATCGAAGAGGGTATCCTCTTAACTATCATCTCGAAGTAAGTCTTCTGTTCTCGTGCTACTGATTTATACGCTTTTTGCGCCAATTTGGTGACGGAAGCTAGCTGTATGTCTACGGTGTTTCCGGCATTGACTCACCAAAACAACCCCTCCCAAGTGGGGAAGTAAGTCCCCTTGAAGAGCGTGTGTTCGAGGATGCCCTCGACGCCGCCGAGCGCCTGGATCATGTCTGTGCGGTAGTTGTTCAGGTTCCACAGTTTGCCGTCGTGCCGTTGGTGGGTCCACCAGAACGGGTTCTGTTTTAGCACCTGTGGGGTGGATACAGCTTATTAAAAGATATTCAAACATCTAAAGATTGCCGTACTGCAATGGCAGACCAAAAAATGTTTCATAGACGAATTGTGAAAAAAGTTAGTCCTTCGATTACCGAGGCTTGTATAGTATTATTTTTGATAACACCGAGGTCATTAAAAGAAACACCAAGACAACAATCGAAAATCCACCGAACTTTGTTTAACGCGTGTAAGACTGCGGAAAATCGCACGACACGCTTCATTTCCTAAATATTCATCATTATCAATATCAACAACTAGAATACATCCACTGCTAAATAAAAGCCTCCCCCTTAGAGCGCCTCACTGTACGACAATTTGCCATTTGCATCCGCCGCCGCGACTTCACATTGTCGTCCTGTACATAGGACTACTAAGACAGCTCATGATTCTTGATAATCAGAAACAGAGATAATTGTGAATATCCATACATATATATTTTTATAAACTCCCTATTGATTACAAACCAGACAGTTTAAATAGTTACCTGATACTGCTTGAACTCTGTCCGAATTCTCCAGCCCTTGTCGTACGCGAGCGTGTGTCGATCCTTCTGGAACAGCGTGTTAATCCTGGGGATGCCCCGGTCCCACGAGTCTTCTAGGTCTTCCAACGTTAAACGCCTGGAACGTAACCATGGTTAATGTTACCTCGGCTAAAGTAGACAAAATATATAGAAAGAACAGGGTTCGTGTTTTCTTCTGTAACTTATTGTTTAAAATACTGAACGGTAACCAATGATGTTTAAATTATAGATTTAACACCAACGCGCCAAAAACGGCAACGAAATTCAGTGCAGTTTCATTCAGTTCCATCTTAGTACTTTAGATTGATTGGATCATTATACCCATAAATATTCTGTCGCGGGAATAAAACTGGCAATATTTTTTACACAACTAATAATTTCGATCGGCAGTTTTCGTTTGCGCGAAAAAGCTCATACCGGTCCAACAGTGGCCGAAAGTGTAAAGAATCTATATTGATCTTTAGTATCAAGCGCAAATGGAAGAATATTGCTTGCATGCATTCTTAGCTTATTCCCGTTTACACGATTGCTGTAGGACGGGCGGCCGCGATTTTGCCGCGAAACATACCGACCAATAAGAGCGGAAGATTTTAGCGCGCGTAGTACTCTATTTTGCCATTGGTAGATCGAAGTTTCCTGCGCTACTGAAATTGGCCTACTGCGCATGTACATCGGGAGGGATTATTAGTTGTGTAATAATGTAGTGGTCTTCAATAGATACTCAATCATTTATTGCGGTATATGTATGATGAGAAGGTCTTAAATAACATGTTTTGGGTTTAGTAATACATGGGCCTAAGCCTTTGTTTTCTAGCTGTACGTGCAATAGATCAGATAGCGTATTCTCAGACGAGGCGCGCCGGTCGCAGCGCGATCAGCGACTGCGTGCGGTCGCGGTCGTCTCCAGAGCACATGGACTCGCTGGTTTCAGGACCCCTACGCGGTTCATCATTTCTATGCACGTACAAACACTATAAGATATTTGCTTTTAAGAATGCGATCCACCAACTAAGGCTATCTATCTTAGGGCCACCTCGTATCGAGATGGCACCGCTCGACTTTACAAATCTACATAAACCTTATGCAATTAATGTGGTCCTTAAAATATGGTATTGCCAATGAATTGCAAACTTCTGATGCAACAGAGAAAAAAGACGTTAGAATTTGGAATATTTGAAGTCAAAGTCAAAGTGATGTGAAGTGATGATTGCTGTGCTTGGGACTCTAGGATGCCATGCCACTGGGTGTGGATTCAAATACCAAGAATGAGCTTGGACTTTTATGAAGGATTCCATCGTGAGGAAACCATATCAAAGTATAGGGCGATTTTTATTTTTTGCCTGCACCCTTATTATGAATTGAACGTTCGTGATTCTGATTTCGAGAGTATGCTATCTCGCTCATACTAACATACTCGCACTATGCGCGGTCCCGTTCGCGCATTATCACTATCACTATCAGGTACATCCATGATAAGAGGGCTAGTTTGCCATTACCTATAAAGCCAGTTCCCAATCCCAGCTAGAAGTGTTTACCATTTTTACCCGGCTGCCCAACAAGCTGGGTAATGTGTTTGAAGTGTATGTAAATATATTTATGTGTTCCTATATTACCTCTTGTAGCCTAAACGGCTTGACCGATTTTGACGAGTGAGGTGTCGAAATTGTGAATTATAGTTTTCTGTATTAATTAAGACTTCCTATATTTATTTATTTTTTGTGTGGTATGTGAGATGTTTCGAAAGTGTGTACTTGTACCTAATTGAAATAAAGATAAATGAAATTGAACACATCGACACAAAATCACACTATGGTAAAATACCTAGCCTGTTATTGGACTAATTCGAGAAAAAGATAGCGCTATACACTTTTTCTTAAACATAAAAAGGTTTTTACCTGTTTTGAGCGTTGGCCTCTTGTCGTTTGAGTGCATACTCGGCCCAGACTCGCTGCGAGTCCACAAACTCCGCCTCCCAGGGTTGTATGTAGCGGTACAGATTGGGGATGAGCTGGTCTTCGTCGTGCGACATTCCGGAACGGAAATGGGTGATGCCCACGTCTGTTTGCTTCGACCAGCGCAGATCCGACTGGAATTAGAAAGATGTGTCACAATGTGGACCGCACAAAGTACCAGTTTCCTGGTTCACCAGTATGCCAATTTTAGTAGCTATTCGATCTATTCTATTCGATTTAGTAGCACTTCGATCTACCAATGGCAACTACGTGTGCTAAAATCTTGCTCTGTTATTGGTCGATCGATTTCGCGGCAAAATCGCGCCGTCTTAGTCCGACAGTGTACAATTCGTGTAAACGGGACAAAGCTAACAATGCATAGCAAGCAATACTCTGCCATTTACGCTTTCAAATAAAAGTCAATATGTGTAAATAATTATTTACGCGTTCGGCTACTGTCGATGACCATTAAAAACTGCACTGTTAAAAAAATTCTAAAAAAAAACATCACGTGGTTAATGGACTACCTCTAAGCGCTTATACAGCCATCTTACACAGATTTGGGAGTACTCAAGGTCTATTATCCAGCTGTTCAACAGCTAGCCTGGGTTAAAATTAGCCACTTGGCTTATTGGCTAAGCATTTTACGATTTTACTCATTACACTCGCTGCCCTATTTCTCCTTTTATTAATATCAATTTTTTCTAATTAAATTACTCACCTGCGGTATAAGCACGTGTCCCATAGACAGCATTCCCAAGCCTCCCAGCTCCTTGGGCGTGTAAAACACGACGGGCGGGAAACGCGAGGGCATTTTCGAATTGAGGCCGATCTTGATTCGCGTTTGGATCTTGTTCTCGCATTTGACGAGCAAGTCCAGCAGCTCCTGAGTGTTGACCACGGCTTCGCGGAAGTAGGTCATTAGACCTAGGAAAAAAAATATTCGTTTTAGACTATGACTTTTATGAGTACGACCCGTGATACACTGTCAGAGCTGGTCCGGCAAAACTGAGTTATGCTCGAAATATCGCTGTCTAGCTCGCATGAATATTTTAGCGTATCCCTCTATCCTTGTTATCAGTCGTGTCGTCGGCGTGGCCGGCCTAGCCGAGCCCCATTTTTCGTGACTGAATATTACAATTTGACGCGTCTTCTTCTGTTTGAAAGTCAACAATAAGAAACGGTTGATCTGGGGCCTTATCCCGTAACTCTGGCAATGGTCATCGCGTGCCGTCCCACTCGCGCCAACTTACTCGCACCGTGTGAGCAAGCAGGATAGCAAACGAAGACCATCGCCACCAGAGTTACGGGATAAGGCCCCTGGTCGATAATTGGGTGGGTGAATGTGAGTGGAAGTGCATAAAGGTTAAAATGTATGGGGATTGGAATCTAGAACATGAATCATAGTCATCGGAAGAAAGCACGGGAGCTTAAAAAAAAAAACTTTAGAAGTATCGACTACTTTAGACTTATCATTTTCATCATCACCCTCATCAAGCCACTACTGAACAGTAGTGTGTAAGATACAGGACGTAGTCCGATACTTGGCCTGTTTATAAAAAAAAAAAACCACTCGTTAACAATCGTGGTAGAGGTAGAAAAGGGCATCAGTATCTGGGGCATTACACCGTGGAAACGAGCTAGACTCATCTCGCTCTCTCTTTGATCACTTACCAATAAGTGCAGTGTTCCACTTGTTGACAATCTTGGTGAAGGTAGTAGACCCGGACGCCATCAGTATCTGGCGCACTCTGTTGTGGAAGCGAGCGAGGGACTCGTCGTCCACTCGCAGGTAGCACTGAGCTGTTCTCTCTTTGGTCACCTCGTTCTGAAGGTTCCAGACTCCGTCGCGGTGAGACAGCTCCTCGTGTTGACTGCGGCACTGTTTGACAAGTGGTGGGTTTAATAAATTAAAATATTTTTTTAACAGCTATTTTGAAGTTTTGGCGGGAACGTGAAGAAGAATCATCGTCATTGTATTATTTTCCAAAACTTGTGTGATATCGAGTGTTAAAGTGTGTGAAGCTACCAAATGTCCGACATTTCTAAAACCTGCATAAATGCTGTTCTAACAAATTTGAACATCATTTCAATCTCACCTTAGGCAGTATCCTGCACTCGAAGCCGGCCTTGTTGAACAGCAAGTTAGGGTTGTCCTTAGAGTAGACCGAGACGAAGCTGTTCTCCCATTGGATGGTCGTCACGGAACGCGGGAGGCGGTTCTTTATGTCCCAGAAGACGGCGCGACCGCTGCATTAGAATTTAAGGTTTAGTACAATGCATCAACTTTTCAGAGTCAAATGAAGGATCGTAAAATACTCAATAAAAATTTACTATCGAGATGTTCTTGGCGCCACCCGTGAAATACTAAACTTATGATTGTGTAGTTCCGATGCTCGTCTGTGGTCTTCTTCATCAGTTCCACCTCATCAAAATTGAATTTTGATGAAAATACCGAAATCGCTATACATATACCTATTTTGGTATTTACATCTAAATTCAATTTTGTATAATATTTGAGGAGTTCCCGCAATTCATCATAGATCCCATTATCAGAACTGGATTATGAAAAAATTGAGACTAATCTGAAAGTATATACTTTCAATTAATTCTAATAAAATTAAAAAATTTGTGTATTTTTTTTTTTTTTGATTTAGCATTTGACCAACTGCACAGACAAGTTGGTCGATTGACGATTCATGCTTCCTTCCGCTGTGAAGTAGCAAACACTATGATATTCTAAAAAAAAAAAGTAAGAGTTTTCCATAGAGACTCACAGGTTGACGTCATGCTTCATGAGGCGCATGCGCGCGTCTCGCGGCCAGCACTTCTTGTTGTTGTAGCCGACGATGTTTTCGTTATTCGGGTCGGGATGCTCCGTGAGGTAGCGCTGGATCAGGTCGCGCGCTTCCTCGGCTGTGAACCTGAGAAAATACATGGCGAAAGATGTTAATCCGTCGTAAGTCGTGGCAGCACGCTCGCCTCATATACCGCGGGTTCGAAACCGGGCCGGCACCAATGACTTCTTTCTGAACTTACGTACGCATATTTGCGGAGAAGAAATTCAATGGCGTACGTGATTCCGCCAACTCGGACTGGGCCAGCGTGGTGGATACTGAATGGTCCAATCACCCTTCGAGGGCAGGCCGATATCCCAGCAGTGGGTTGTCTCAGCAGTGTGTTCTACGTCTAGTCATTTGCAGTGAAGAAGACCAAGAGAGTTTAGATTTCGAATCGAACCCTCTCGGAATGGCTTGAGAATAACCGTGCAAAAATAAAAAGGTCATAAGTATATAAGGAAGTTTGAAGGCTTCTCTAGCGTGAAAAGTTCAGGCGAAACCCGACTTTTGAATTTTTCCTAACTGGCATAAATGGATCTTCTCTTTGAATTTTGTTATTATTTTTAAATATCAGCAACCAGACTGCGTTAGCTGCTAGATAGATATCACTAGCAGAACTACATATTTAATTGTTTGCCTTCCTAACAAGTTAACACCAAATAAAATTTAACACAATCACGCTGAATCAAAGACTCGGTAAGATTTTCTACCAACCTGAAGAATATGTGAATCCTGTCGATATAGCGGCAGTAGAGACGTATGGGATGCGCCGTCTCCGTCTGCCGGTCCTGGTAGCTGAGGAAGTCGTTGGGCAGTTGAGGAGGGCCTGCCATCTCGCTCGCGCGCTGCAGCCCCAGCACAAGCAAGTCCAGGACGAGTCCGTAGTATTGGACTATGAACGACGCGAATTGAAGACCGCGGATGATGCCGTACGAGTTTGTGTGGTTCATGTCCTATAGAAAGAAAAACATTGTTTTAAGTTTTCTTTAACACGTGGCTATGTCCCCATCATTTTTTTTTTTTTTTTGAAGGGCCAGACGCAAATGCACTAGAAGAATACACGCGATTCAATAAGGTTGAGACATCACGCCATTCTGCAGAGTGAAGAGCTCGAATCCCGCGAAGTTGGTAAGGTGGCGCGACCTTATTTTTCGACTACCTTGTACTTAATGGAAGCAATATACCATCTGAATCTGAACCTTCTTGAATCGGCGGTATAGGCCGCAACATGGTCCATCTTTATTATAGCCCAGTCAATTTATTGTTTGACCCGGAAATAACTAATAACAGTTTTTTTTTTGTGCATAATTTTAAGACCAACATCTCATATTAATATACAATAATTAAACAAAATGCGTATCCGCAACAGACAAAAGTGTTACATTTTGCAATATCGTCTCTATTTGTGCTACTATAGAGTTTATTTCAGATAACGATCGAAAGCAATGCAGTGGGTCGGCGACGACAATGTATTATGGCTCAAGCATAAATGATTTTTCTATGTACTCTTATGTACTCCAGACTGTTGAATTTAATTTTGATTCTGCGTCAGCAAATTATACCAAACATAATTTTATATTTAATTATGTCCGAGATCCTATGGGTAAGTATGTAAAATCTGGTGTGAACTATAAAAAGTTTATCTATCTGTCTATATAAAGAAAAGATTCACCGGTGAGAGATTAGCTAAATACTTTCATGCCTAATAATTACATTCACTTTTGTCAGATCTTCCTCCAGCATTCGATTTGTCTTCTCGAATGCTTTCAAAAGCACGACATGAGTAGGACGTTCTTTTTGACGACTCAAGACATTTCCGTTCGGTATTTCTCAAGTTACCTTGTAGTTGATGACGACGTTGTTCTTCGCCGTCATGTAGTCGGCGATGTTGTGGTCGACGATCAGCCTCAGGAGTCGATTCAGAAGCGTCAGATCTATCTTCTCGTAGAGCTTCTCGAAGCGAGACTCGAGCAGGACGTTGCATTCGCCTTCGCCTACTTCCCAGACGTCTTGCAGGTTGTTTATACCTGAAGAATAAATCATTTATTGAGCACTGAAGACCGAGTGGGAAAAAACAGAAACATTCGGATTAGTAAAAATATTTAATGTGACTTGATATGCCCCGTTTCAAAACCGCCGGGAGAACGGTACGGAGGACTGCCCGTCCTCCCAATCCAAGCGCCTGCTACGCATTGTGGTTATATGGTAACCCATCCCTTTTAAAGGAGAAATCCATAGTTCAGCAGTGGACGTCTTGGCTGATGATACGCCCCGCGATTTTGTCATAGTTTTTTCCCGTAATTTACAGAGATAAAAAGTATCCTTAATTCGTCACATGATACCGGTTTTTTTCTTTCCGATCTCCATTGAGAAAGAGCCACTTAAATCGTAAAAGTTGCCAGACAGAGACAAAGATACTTTCGCGATATCGTTTATATTGAGGAAATTAACGGGAAATGGAACTATTTTGATTGAAATTACATTGTATAATTTATTATAGTCTTTTCACGGAGAATGTCTAATAGGGAAATAAGGGACCGTACGTCATTGGTCGCAGATAACGAACATAGGACGCGTGTGCACGCGAGCAAATGTTAGTCTTACCCCCGAATACTGAAACGTTTGTTAACTTTAACAACAGATTAATTCTAATACTGCCTTTGTCTGGCACTAAACAAATGACAGAGACAACAATAGACTTAATCTGTCGTCAAAGTTAACAAACGTTTCAGTATTCGGGGGCTATCGACTAGAAAGGAAAAGTGGGCGTGGCATTCGAACCCGGAATACTAATGAACATTCTTACAATTTTCGTTAAAAAAGAATACACAGACACTCACGGTGCTAGTGCCGTCGTCTTCACTTTCATACGATTGTGCAAGAGAGAGCGCCCTATATTAGACATTCTCCGTGAACAGACTATAGTTAATTGGCACTGCTAGTCACTTTGAAAGGTACATGGATACCACTCTTCATTCTTCCGGGGTTGATTGTGCAATCAACCAATGTGAGGTTTGCAACAAGGGGATGGTATTTTCATACTGATCTCCTTTGCCACAACGCACACTTTGGGCAATTGCTGTCTTCTTCTCTCTTCTTATAACCCGTTTAAAAGAAACTGTTTAGTGGATCTTGAGCTTCTCTCTTCACTCTATGTTACCCACATCAGTCGTGATAGTACGTACCTATCTAAGCCAATGATCCAAGCTTTTGGCAGTCTGACACATAAACATAAATACATCGCACACACAAATGAATAACCAGGAAAGAAATCAGCTGCACTTAGAATGACTCCTAAGCCGAAATCAATGATCAAACCTAGATTCCTTACTCAGGGCGATCCAAACTCACCACACACCTATATACACCCATACAAAATTACTCTTCATTGGTACATTGCTAGCCGCGAGAAGGCTCAACCTTGAGATTGACAATGAGAACGCTCGGTCGCAGTCCCCGCTACCCGTGCTTTCCTCCAACTTTGGTGACTTTTCATTGGAACAACAATCTCGTAATTTGATCAGTGAACAAATTCAACAAGTAATATCATTAAAAGAAAAATAAAATAGCCGACTGCAAAATGTAGCCTATGTCACTCCGGAAGTAGAATCAAACGACACCGTCAAGCCGTTTAGGCTACAGGAGATACTATAGGAACACACAAAAACAAGTATGTTTCTGTGTTCCTAAATAAAGGTATATTTACTTCTTGGGCAGTCGGGTAAAATCTTTAGTCACTCACCCTGGCACCACTTGTAGACCAGGAGCGGCGAGGGCTCCGTGTCGGCCGGTTTGCTCCACGGCGGCAGTAGGCGCCGCTTGTCCGCCTCGTACCATAGGTACTGGTCGAGATACGCGTCTGTGATCTTTTCCAAGGGCTCCACGTCGTAGACCGGTACTAGGTGGGAGTAGAGATCCATGAACTCGATGCCGACCTGTGAGAAGAGACAGGCGATTTTATTTTTTATTTTAATATGGTAAAATAAAAATACATAAAGAGCTACTTAAATCGTGAAAAGGTACCAGACAGAGACAAAGATACTTTCGCGATATCGTTTTTTTGTTGGGCAGCCTGTGTGTTAATCCAGAGTATAAGCCGCCTCCATACCACATTTCATCGAAATCCATTGAGTTGAACGGAAATAAACACACATGCGCACATACTTTCGCTTTTATAATATTAGTGTGACTTTGAGAATCAGATGAAATACCATTAGAAAATGTAATGTTTGTGCTGTTCCACCTATCCCCCTAAAGTGCATTGTTCACCGAGGGGAAAAAGTGCAAAAAAATAATGAAAAATATATTTATTAGCATAAACATAAGCTTAAATTAGGATACATAAAATAAATATACTTGTAACACACTTGGCTTATGTCTATGGAGGTTTGAAAAGTGGCAACACAGTGATTCCCGCACTAGGCTAAGCCTGTATCGCGGGAATCTGATACGATTTAACTTAAGTCTATTGCCTCTAGTTAACAATATAATTAATATATAAGCATATTACTAATAATAGGACCAATTGCTCATTTTTATCAATAAATAAATATTTTTTAAAACTGTTTGTGTATTGTACATCATATTAATATTGTATTATAATATATATGTATTGTATAAGTATTGTATATATACATATTGTATTATGTAGACTAATTTTTGTGTTGTTGTGTTTGTGTGACCGATTACCAATGAGGGTGCAGTTTGAATTTTACATTGAGTACTTTATTACACACGAGTTGGGAATCGCAATTTCTTCCGGGGGACACAGTGCTCTAAACTTACGAGGAAAATAATAGACAAAACAAATTGATAACACGCGATTTTACTTTTTAACCGCCTTCCGAAAAAAGGGAGATGTTTCTCAAGACGACTGTTTTTCTTATTTTAAATCAATGTTCAGAAAATGCAAGTGGGCAGTATCATTTTGCAGACTTTCTTATTTTGGATAAACGCTTTCTGTCTTTTGGCATTATTACAGACCTACAAATATTACCCGGAATTTTAAAAAAAAACTTTAAAAAATAAAAACAGCTTATCAACAAAGGATTTTCATACACTTTTCTGCAACACAATACATACTGGTACATACTCCTTCATTAAAAAAAAGAAATAAGGTACTTTCCGAAAAAAAGTAGTATATAAGACATGGTCATTAAAAAATGAGTACTGTAGGCCTAGCACGGGCGCCGGGATAAAATTTTGTCCACCATATTTATCTCGCGAGAACGAGACAGATGTATCCATATTCTAGCTTTGTCACGTTTACGCGAAGACAAAACTGGTTTATCCCAAAAAACTTTATCCCGGCGCCCGTGATGTAGCGCCCCTGCAGAAAGGAAATGATGTAACTAACCTCCCTGAAGGTCCTCTGCGTGAGCAAATGACGCTTGATCCTCGACAGGGCCTCGTGGGGGTTGTCGTACGCCTGCTCAATCAGCCCCAGCTCCTCCCTCTGGCTCTGATTCAGGCGGGACTTGACGCTGTACGCTTCCTTCAGCCGCTCCAGAGCCAAGATCAGCAGCTTCGTGTCGTGTTTGTAGGAGAGCGGGGGGAAGGGGATCGGAGCGAAGCGGCGCGACTCCAGCCAGTGGACCGTTGTCGTGTAGATGGCCACGGCTTCCTCGGGCGAGATGTATGGACCGTCCTGTAGTGAACACAAGGATCATTTCAGACTGGCTGTTAGTCAGTGCTATATTCAAGATTTCCCGTAATAAAAATGTCATTGGCGGGGATTCCGTTGTACCACTCACTGAATTAATCTGCAATTATCTGCGTCTCTTTTCATTACGATATGGAAGAAAATGATGGCAACGATTTCAGAGCTGTCAAATTTCGTTTAGTCTAGAAATTGGCACAACAGAATTGACATCAATATCGGTCCTTTTGATGCGCACTACTTCGTTGCCAAGTTCCTAACAGATTAGTTTACCTGTTCAGTAGTACTAAAAGAAAAACAAAATACCCGACTGCAAAATATAAAGTCTCCAGACGTGAAGAATAATCCAGCGATATCTCACTCGTCAAAATCGGTCAAGCCATTACGGCTACAGGTTATATAGGAATACACAAACATACATACTTACACACACCCCAAAGACATTACCCTCTTTCTTGGGCAGTAGGGTAAAAAGAGATTATTTCTCTCCTGACGTAAAGAGGAATCCAGCGATGCCTCACTCGTCAGAATCAGTCAAGCCGTTACGGCTACAAGTTGTATAGGAACACACAAACATTACCCTCTTCCTTGGGCAGTTGGGTAAAAAGAGATTATTTCCCTGTTGTCAATCTGTTCTATTATTAACATACCTTCAGGTAGTTGTGCTGTCTCTCTTGCTCAGCCTTGAGATACAGTCTCGTGAGGCGTCCCAAGTTCTTCTTGCAGACGGTTTTGTCGACGGTGGCGCCGCGGCGGATGCGCTCGCGGTTGTAGTGCGCCGTGTTGGTCCACCAGTCGGCTTTCATCTTCACGTAGCGCAGGATCATGTTCTCGATCGGAGTCGGAAGCCCCGGCACCTGGACAAAGTGGAAAGACATACATATAGTGTTAAAGTTGTATAAGTGTTAAGTTGTTGTTTTTGTAGTGGTAGGGCTCTCTTGCAGAGTCCGCCTGGGGAAGTACCACACCTTTGCCAGTTATTCAACCGCCAAGCAGTAGTGTGTAAGCATTACTGTGTTCCGGATTGAAGGGCAATGTTTCCAGCGTGATTACTGGGCATACAGAGATTTAACATCTAACATCTCAGGGTGACGAGCGCAGTGCATTGCCGCGCGTAGTTTTGAACTGTTGAAAGTCAAAATTCTGGGTGGCACTGAACTGTAATGGGCAAGCGTGACCCTTAATGTGAGCAACTTGCTCGTCTAGTCACAGAGTAACATAAAAAAAAAAATACAGTTACTAAAAAGAAGATTGTCTATGCTGCCAACATTAGACATCAAGAAGACACAGACTGTACTAGCTGCACCCCGCGGTTTCACCCACTATTTTACAGAATCCGAATATTTTTCCGAGATAAAAAGTAGCCTGTGCGTTAATCCGGGGTGTAAGCTACCTCCATAACAAATTTCATTCAAATCCGTTCAGCCGTTAGTAGCCGTAGTTGAACAGCAAGTAACACACTTACATACTTGCACACAAAGTTTCACATTTATAATATTAGTGTGATTGATACCATCGTAGGTCACTTAGCTCGCCTGCCCAATATTTTATTTGGTTGTATTTATCTGAACGAACAAACATGCCCCATTCGACTTTTTGTAGTCCCGAGTCAAACCGCGAGCACTCGTCTGTAAGTGCGGTATAGAAACTGCCGTAGAAGATGCGTTACCTTCCAAGGAATGTTGGCCTTCCAGCACCTCCACGCCTCGGACAAGTGTTGCAAGATGGTCCGAGCCTTGTTCTGCTTGATTCCTTCAGGCATCATGTCCACGATGTCGTGCATGACTGACGCGCGCAGCTCCAAGTCGAAGTGGGATTCGACGCGCTGCTTCGTCACAGTCTTCGCTACACCTGTGGATCATATGGATATTTTATTACTGATGTGTCCTGTTTTTTTTTTTTTTTTTTTGCCAATTCAATACATTTAATTCAGACTACAAAGGTCCATATTCCACATTTAAAAAAATCGATTACAATTAGAACACAAAATTATATTATATTTTATATTTTGTCCTACATGTCAATAGTAATACAAAACAGAAAACAATGTTTAGATGTTTTTTTTTTATTTGCCTGGGGGTAAAAGTATCTTATTTCTATTTGCTGATGCAGATTTCAAAAGGACGCTTGTGCTTCCTTCGCCTGCCCCGGGGATAGTCAGTCAAATCAGACATCAAGAAATGGCGGTCAAATTAAAAGAAAATAAATATTATGGTTAAAGCATCAAACACTAATGTTAATAAAAATCTTAAGGTATTACAATGTAGTGAGCTTGGGAATAGGAACACTTTTAGTTTCGCCTTGTTCATTTGTCTGTCAGTCTTTGGAGTCGAACAAAATGTACCGGAAAAAACGCAAAAACAACTTTGCACACTATAAAAACTCTGCCTTTGATAATGATGATAATTTATTTCTAACATAGCTACGGAGCCCAACCTCGAGCGTGTAACGATATACATTTCACAGGTTCTTCTTCTGTTCTTACCTTTGGAATGTCGTCCCTCGAACTGCCTGGAGAGCAGGTTCCCGAGCCAGCGCTCGAGTAGGGGCGTGATGCCGCGCATGAAGAACAGCCACACGCGCCACCCGGGAGCCCAGATCCCGCACCCTGGACCCTTCGACACTGGACCCTGGAAAACATACATCATGTGAAAAGAGGACTGGTGGTGGATACCAAAACCACAGTTTGTACAGCGTGTTTTAAATACCCTATCCTATCCTAAGAGCCCCAAAAAAAAAAAATACGTTCTAGAACGTCATAAAAATATAACGAACCCGGTTTAACCCGGTTACTAAAAGGAAGATTGCTTCCCTATTTCTAAAGTTTAGTAAATACAATTTTTTTTTATTTTTTTTATTTATTAATCGACCAATAGCACAAAATCATAATATAAAAACCAACAGTCAATAAAAGGTCTAAACATATGACTTAAGTAGGTAGAAACAAATCGTATTATTATTATATGTATATATAGGTACTATAAAGAAATAAACTAAATGATGTTTTACAAATAATATAAGTAATATAAGTTTTTTCATCAATTTACATTTGACAGCTAGCTCCCAAATTAAGATTGCAGGTTGCCGATTTTTGAATAGAACTATAATATCGATAAATAAATAATATTATATTGTCTATAACTTCAGCTATTACAGACTGAGACCCGCTTTAGGTAAATGGTCAGGGCCCGAATCGTAAAGTCCTTATTGCGATTATCCGCCGCAGACGCCGACGTTGCACGACCGTGAATCGCGTCACAGTTCGCCCCTGCTCGGATAAGTAACAGTTACGACCCGTACAACCAAACAACACAAACGGAACTTTCTTTTGAACTGTATGCAAAAACAGCATCTTCCACTTCGCTATCCATGGAAAATTATATCAAATGCATGGTCTTAATATTCCCAAAAAAATAATGACACTGCTACTATAGTCTCGAATAACAATGTCTTTTAAATTGGGTCACATTTTTTTCAGTTTGGAATTTGTACCGATTTTTTGTTGGTTACGAATCGGGTCCTACACACAGCACGAAATCGCGGGTAACAGCTAGTATAATATATGCAAAAATTCAGTTCGATCCGTTCAGCCGTGATATTGCGACAAACACCCAGACAGAGAGACACAGTTACTTTCGCATTAATAATATTAGTTAGGATAAGCTTAAGGATCGGAGACGAACATAGGCTATATTTTTTTTTTGTAGATCCACGTGAACGAATTCGCGGGTAACAGCTAGTAATAATATATACGAGTATCCTGAGAGAAACTGTACCACACTGAAAAGGCAAGTTGAACAATTTGTACGTACATTGCTTTTTTTTTGTTACTCTGTGACGAGACGAGCAAGTCGCTCACCTGATGTTAAGCGCCACGGTTACCCATAATAGTTCAGTGCCACCCAGAATTTTGAACAGTACAAAACTATGCGCGGCAATGCATTGCGCTCGTCACCCTGAGATGTTAAATCTCTGTATGCCCAGTAATCACGCTGGAAACATTGCCCTTCAATCCGGAACACAGTAATGCTTGCACACTACCGCTTGGCGGTTGAATAACTGGCAAAGGTGCGGTACTTCCCCAGGCTACCACTACATACTACATGTTTGTACTCACAGTGTTGAAGCGGTAGTAGATGAGATGCTTGAGATCCTTGCACATGCGAATCTGCCTCATCAGCTTGTATTTGTATCTGTACATGCCGGTGAGCTGGCCCACGTGGGCGAATATGTACTGCAGGCCGTCAGCCAGTTGGAAAGAATCTACGTTGTTCAGACGGTACTGGACGTGGGAGTCTACTATCAGCTTCGTGAGCCGGAGAATCTCACGGCAAAGGTGGAACGCTGTAACAAATTACTTCATGCAAAGAAAATCTACACGACGATGATGCTTAAAACTAGATGGCGCTTACGTATTTAGTCAGCTAATGTCCAAGCCGCTATAAAAGTCGATGAAAATATCACACTAATATTATAAATGCGAAAGTTTGTGTAAGTGTTTTTGTTCCCGTTCAACTCTGTAGCGGCTGAACGGGTTTGAATGAAATATTGTATGGAGATAGCTTATTCCCTGGATTAGCACATAGGCTACTTTTTATCCCGGAAAAATATTCGGTTTCTGTAGAATAGAGGGCGAAACCGCGGGGCGCAGCCAGTGGATAATATAGAAGCAGAGTGGCGTCGATTCCACTTAAACTCTCTAAACCAAACTAACCCCCGAATACTGAAACGTTTGTTTACTTTGACAACAGATTAATTCTAATACTGCCTTTGCCTGGCACTAAGCAAATGACAAAGGCAGCAATAGACTTAATCTGTTAAGTTAACAAACGTTTCAGTATTCGGGGGTTAGTCCTATTGTTGTATTTTACTAATCGAAACAAGGAATAGATGGCATTCATTTTAGTGATGTCAAACGAGTTTACAAACTTAAAACTGTTTTTAGTCGTTATATTTTTGAAATGTGCTAATTAAAATAAACTATGGTTTAATTTGAAACCCACAAGAAATCATTTAAAAAAAACTATAGTCCTTGACTTTATGTCCTCTTGAGGGCGTCATATTCCATTTAATGTCACGTCACATAGCCTATAACCAGCGGATGATAAAAACGCTTCCAACAATACCTCATTTGTCAAATTATGATAAAGTAGTTTAGAAATTATGAGGGAACAGATGAACATACATACATACCAAACGGTCAAACAAAAGGGAGAACTATGGTTAAAACCATAACCTTCCTTTTTGCTTCGCATAGCCTGGTAAAAACTATGAGAAAATAATTAGCTCTTTTTTTAAATTGATTTAATCTGAATTTTATTCAATTCACCATTTTTATTTAAGTAAAATGTTTCATCAAAATCGGTTTTATTTTTTACTTATATGGGGGATTATAGAGATTTCGTAAATGTTTACTAACAGTCTGCATGAAAGTGGCCGATGTTCGGACAGCTGCTACTCACCATTTCCGAACCGAGACTTCTTCCTCTCCTTAGTTGTGAGGGTCTTGACCGGCTTCAAGTTGAAGTTGTAGTCGAGATGCAGGTAGTTCAGGTTCTTGCGGTGGATGAGCAGGTTGAGCATGTTGTAGCCCTGCCGGCAGACTTGCAGGCCTGCCTCCACCCAGTCCAGGGTCGTGGTTTGGAAGAACTTGGTTGATTTGAACGAACGGAACAGGTACCTGAGGGTGGAGAGTGAATATGTAAATATCAAAACAGAAAAGTAGTAGTTACATAAAGAGTTAAATATGTTTTTTAACAATAGTAAAATATACCATGAGCTCAAAACATATTTAAGTCTCTATGTAACTAATACTTTTCTGTTTTTACATTTTCAAGCAATATCTTCGAGCAAATTACATCACTACTATTTTTATATTAAAATAAGATATTTTGAATTCAAATTGTACAAGCTCAGCATATACTTTGTCGAGAGTTTTGTATTATTTAATTTAAAAAAATTGCAATCATGTTTCACTACATTATACTATTCACCAACACTCGTTCACGTTCAAGAACACTCAATGGATAAAAATCTACCGTATTTACCACATTAATACAAGATATTATTAAATATATTATTATTAAGCAATGAAGCGACATGACATGTTACCGCCAAAACTCCAATGAAACAGTTTACCGTACCTCTTCTTCTGCGCCTTGGGAGGGCGATGTTTAAGCGCGTTGAGCACGTAGTACTTGAGCAGCTTCTGATACGAGACGCGCACCTTGACGGGCTGCCCGGGCGGGCAGTGCTCCTTGTACCATGTCTTCACTAGCGGCACGTCGATGGCGCGCCGGCAGCGACCTACGACAAACGGAATACAGTTTTCACAAAGAACATCCATATATACATGACAAAAAAGTAAATAAAATATATATATATATATATATCATTTGCGGTGGGAAAAAGAAACCACAAACACTACTTTAGCCGGATTTAGGTTTTCTGTTGGGGACCTAAGTGACCCAGTTGATAATAGCTCAGATTGTTTATTGGTTAGGTCAGTCAAAACGACCGGCTTGTGACCCATGTGTGACCGAGTCGGTCACCGCTTTCCGAAACACTCGATCAATTTTGACCAAGGGATGTGTCACAGTGGACTAAATTAGATTTTACGGTCATAGATTTACGGTAGTAGGTAAACGCAAATGCAATGTATGTATGTCTTGTATTTGACCAACCGACACAAGTCTTGTGGAACCATTACATGGTCATATAAATTCATAGTACAAATCTAATTCAGGTTGTAAATTTTAATATCAAAGTTACATCAAACGCTATTTTCAAAAGTCTGGTGCGTGATCACTATTTAAAAACTTCTTTATCCATAACTTGTTTATGTTAGGCATGTGTTCATATATTTACTTATTCATTGTATGTACATACTATTAGTATTATATTTATTTTTCAATACGTCTCATTGCTCGAAAAGTGTCCTTAGTTGGTTTGTGTACACAGTATGTACACAATAAAATAATAAATAAAAATAAATAATAATAATAATAATAAATAAATAAATGTAGTACAAGTATGTATGTACACAATGTAGTATGACAAAAGTAAGCTATCGCCCACACTATATAAAACCATGCGATATTACAAAATAAAACGCACTAGTGTGTGCGTATGAGTAGGATACGGACATAAGCTACATTTTCTTTTGTAGATCAATGCTAAGTGGTGGGAAGCAGCTAGAATAGAAAAAAATCTGATGCCAAGAGGCTTATGGCGTTTTTTGGCAGGCCTAGAGTTCCTAATCCAGGCTAGGCGTGTTCTTTATTCACAACTTTACCATTACTTAAGATCAGGGAGTAAGTTGTGGCCAAGCTTTTTGCCTCTCATCCATAAAAGAGTTTGTTTGGTTGTATCTTTATCCTTTATCATTTCTAGTTCAAGACAGTGATATAAATAAAGCATTTTAAATGTTTATAGCTGAGTTCAATGCTTCTTACCCGATCTCATATTGAACGGCCTTGGTGCCCAGAGCAGCGCAATCCCATTGGCTGTGTTATCCGTGTATAGAGCGGTTTCCTGTAGGAACGGAGACACCTCCTCGGGCAGCACATATTCTTCCTCTTCGGGCACTGGGTCTAAAGACTTCACCGTGTGCCGGTGGGAGATAGGGTTGATCAGCGGGTCGAAGTAGAACGCTGGCAGGTCAGGGTCTTCAGTCTTGATGTAGACAACATTGGGAGTGTGATACCTGAGGATTAGTATTGATTTAGGGAAAAATGAAGAAATATTTTAGAAATGGAATAAGAAGCTGTGGTTGGTGATGATAAAGGAAAATCTTGTATGTGCTTTAAGGTCTTTAACCAGCAAATTTTCAAAATTTGTTTTGATTTTCAATTACTGTATGTCCTTGGCTATGTATAAATTAGGCGCTAGAAATACGCGGAATTTCGGAAAGACAGTAAAATTGAAAATATGTAGATAAACATTCATTTTTTTTTTTAATTCTTCAGATCTTTAACAATAACTAATCATTGCCACAGTTGAAATAATAGCATCATGGATGGAGGAAATCTATATACTTCTATAAAAGAACAAAGACCTTTTCTAGGAATCAATGCACAGACCAAACTTATGATAGAGATGTGAAATTTAAACCCAACTCCTCAATGGTCTAGCTGAATAATAAGAACGGATTTTGCGACATTCCTCTTCCAAAGGGATAAAATGGACCCCCAAGTTTGTATGTTTTTTTATTTTTTATTATAAGCCAATGTTACTTGATTTGTATAATAATTATAAAAAAAAAAAAAGGAATGTCTCAAGTTTTCACCAAAGTCAACCCTTGAAGAGGTGAAGTGGGGTTTTGAAATTATTGTATCCAATGCAAGCGAAGCTGTGTGGGCAAGCAAGTATGATATAATAGGAAGTTAAATTTAGTAAAAAGAGGGATAATAAATAAGCAGAAATTTGGTAAAAAATAGACTTACCACGATAGCTGTACAAAGTGCGGCAGATTGTTGTACAGGTAGGGGAATGCAATCCTGTATTCCGTCCTGATCGGTTGACGAATGATGATTTTGTTTATATCATTGAACTCATTCCAGTCTTCATCTCCAGCAGAGTTATCTTTCACAAGAGGCTCGAACTTCGGTCCTCCAGGTATCGCCATATTCAAAGCTTTCGCCGTGAAAAAACTCTTCGAATCAAACAGATAGAAGTAGTTATCATCTACCAAATCCGTCAGTAGTTGATTGGCGAGACGGTAGAGTGTCGCCATCTGGGGTAATGTCAAATTCCACTTTCTGTATGTCGAGCCATTGACGTGTTTTGTGCCTAATAAAGGTTTGTGGTCATAGAACCACTGAGCGACCGCTCCGTCTTCATCGGGGTCCAGCTCAATCTGTATAGGCTCCAAAGGTTCAACATCCAGGATGTTGTCAGCATAGTCAAGCGGCGGTTCTTCATCATCAAAAGGAGGAAAACGCATGCGCTTGAAGTGTCTTCTGTCACGTTTCTCTCTGCGCATCATGATCCACATTGTGCCCCACTGAGCAATGTAGACCGGCTCGATAACCCATGGGATTTCATTCACAAATGTGATGGCTCCTGTGATGTGGTACAGGACATTGACATCACGGATCTGTTCCCAAGGCATTGGCATGTTTTCTAGAAGTTTCATCACAGCATGAGGCATGTACTTTAGGGCGCCGAGGTAGACGCGTTTGTCGTGTCGGTATTTGCGACTGGTCATGTCTCCATGGTCGCGTATGATCTTTCGTATGTGCTCGGGAGGCATGTCTTCTTTTTGTGCATCGACGAAGCCGAACTTGCGCTTCTCGGCGAAGCGTTTCGATTGGAGTTGCAGCCATTTTTGGGCTAAAAAGAAAGTTAGGTTAGGTGTATTGAATAAAATTACCATATTATAAAGTTACTTACAGAACAATAAGAGCGATTTATTTAAAAATTCCTCTGTCTGTAATAGCTCTGTAGACCTAGCTCCTATTTTATGCTATATGCGATGTCTGAGTTCATCGTCAACATTCCGACGACACCAAGACAATGTCGGCATGTGAGAGATCAGGGTTCGCTGATATAATATATCAGCTGATTTTTATCTTGATATATAACAATTGATCTTTTCCTGTCTTCTGAACTATAATTTTTGGAGATTAATGTTTACCCTGGCAACACGTAGCAAAAAAACTACGATTCAGAATAGTTTAGATTTGTTCCCAAAATGGCAAGCTCATTTAAAGTTGGGGAAATCCCCCATTACTTTAACTTACCAGTACGGCTAGCTTTTTATTGAAATTCAAAACTTAACTTCATATCATATAAGGTTTATTTTATAAAGTAATAAAAAAATGGGGATTCCCTGGTGCCCCTAGCGTTATTAACTTTCACTTTCTTGGGAAAATTTGCTTCTTTGTCTTAGCCTGGATATATATAAAAAAATCGGATTTTTGATATTTATTATAAAAATCGGACTTTTTCTAACCCTGTGAGAGATACCACAACAGTACATTTCTATAATAAGCATAGTGACACGGATGCTATAAGCAGCATAGGAGACCCCAGCCATAGAGAACCATATAATCGGCCAGCAAACAATACCACCTCAGTTGCAATTTGTCATTTTGAAGGATATCAACTTGCAATTTGATAGGAGGCAAATTTATATTTGGTGCTGTTTACTAGCTGAAGATACCTATGCTTCGTTTGTTGGTGTATACTTATAACTTTAGCTCACTGTTACAGAACCAAACTAAACCTTAAACAGTTCTGGCGGCTTGGATTCCAGGATTATTTTTTGTCTGTTCAATTGTAGTAAATGTGAATCAATTCTTAGATCCTTAGCACCAGTTTTAGTTTGAGAACAGTAAAATTATAGATTTGCTATTTTATATTATTTCTAGTGATCCTTGCTAAATTTCATCAAGATACTTCTTAGATGACAAAAATGAACAGTGTGTTAGACAAACAGATAGTCGCCTATTATTATACTATGCCTGTCCTACTATGTACAATCTGGTGTGAACAATAAAGAGTTTATCTATCTATCTATCTATCTATTATCATTTACATAAAAGTATGACCGAAAAAAGAGATAAATGGAAGTAGGTATATGATTTAAAAAAAAAAACAAATATGAAAGCGGTAGTTAACCTCAAAATAGATAAACAAATCCACTGACCTTTCTCCTTGATCTTTTCTTCTGGTATGTGGTGCGGCTTCGGAGGCTGCGTGGGCGGCACCGGTGGCGCAGCAGCAGCGGCGGCGGCGTGCGCTTGGAGCGCCGCTTGTTGCGCCGCCGCCAGTTGCTGCTGTGCCATCATGGTGGCCCAGGGGTTGGGCCCCAAAAGGTACGGCGGCAGCGACATGGCTGCCCGCCGTCTACAACAAAACCGTTACGATATAGTGTAGATAAGTTGTCTCAAAACAGGATATACGATCAAGATCAGCGTGGTAGTAAACAGACGCCGAATTCCTTTATCAATATTCGATTAAAACTGTAACTTACTTGGTATCACTTCACACTTAAACTACTTGTTAAAATTAACACCACGAAAAAACCATTGGTAAAACGATTTTTTCAATAAAATCTTTGAAATGACGCTTTACATCTTTGGCAATAAGGCATCCATTTTGCATTTTTTTTTTTTTATTATTTTACATTGTTAGTTTGCTTGTCTATTCTTACCACAGACGCAAAAATAGTTTACCGTGGCCATGGACTGAAGGCCTCGCTACATGGCCTGACCTGACATCGTTTGAAAGAGATGGCTATATATAAGTTTCTCGGGGAGCGAAAGGGAGAAGCTATAACCTTAATAGTTTGTTTCTTTTGCTCCCGTGAAATTCAAATCTAGCTGTCCCTTTCACACGCTGTCAGGTCAGGCCATGTGTAGACACCCTAATGAGGCATTTTCAAAAAAAAAAAGTAGTACTAAAATACTTACTAGATGGCGTAATGAGGCGTTTTCAAAAAAAAAAAAAAGTAGTTCTAAAATACTTACTAGATGGCGTAACAGACCTACCGTTTTACCTGCCATTGTCATTTCTGTCGAAATGTTTTATGTTTATTTCTTAAATTGTAAATTTCGGTTCCACACGTTGTGTATTTAGCCAGTGTCAACTACTGTAATATTTCAAATGAAGTCAAATACATAGTTACGTTACTTAAAATTGTCTAAATACACCTGTCGAGCCAAAAAACACGAGAAAAAAAAAAGGCGCACGTACATTTTTTTTCCTTTCATGTCTTGACAGTGACAGAAAAACTAAAGGTACATCTAACGCCATCTATTGGGTACTTTTATAACAAGGATTTTTTTTTTTTTGGAAATGCCTCATAGACCTATCGTTTTACCTGTCATTGTCATTTCTGTCGAAATATTTTATGTTTATTTTTTAAATCGTAAATTTTGGCTCCACTTGTTGTGTATTTAGCCAGTGTCAACTATTGTAATATTTCAAATGAAGTCAAATACATAGTTACGTTACTTGAAATTGTCTAAATACACATGTGGAGCCAAATAACCCGAGAAAAAAAGGCACACGTACATTGTCTTTCATGTCTTGACAGTGACAGAAAAACCTCAAGGTACATTTAACGCCATCTATTGGGTACTTTTATTACCAGCTTTTTTTTTTTAAAACGTAGCTTCTTTCTTTCGCTCCCCCAGAAACGTATATATAGCCATCTCTTTCACACGATCTCAGGTCAGGACATGTATACACCATGAAGCTGTAGGGTATAGACACTCTTAGTTATAGATATTTAGGTTTTTAGTCCTCCAAGATATTTATAGATCTAATTTATAATCTAACTTCTACATGCCTGTGACACAGAACATATATATATATACTACCGATACTGCCTGTGTGGAGCCAAAACATAATGATAAAAAAAATTCAAAGCAATGTTCCGAATATATTCGATAGATGGCGCTATGGGTATGTGCCATAGATTCCCCCTACAGATACCACATTATGAAAACTTTTTCTGATCCATGTCAAAATCTTATTTTATATTGGAGATTGTCCTTCTGGGCCCTATGATATACATTCTTATCTATGAGCTATATGTTATTACTCTTTGGCCCTATATAATAGGGAGAATTCTGTGGTTTAGATATATGTTAAAAATCACCAATGTTGGAGGAAAGCGCTTGTTGCGAGGATTGAGACGTGACTGAAGCGTTCCCATTGGCTATCTCAAGGTTACAAGTACTACTTACATAAGTTTGAAATTAAACAAACTTACGTACTTAGTATTTTGTATTCTCCAAAGAAAATACAAGTACTACTATGTAAGTATTCTCGTAGAAACTAACCATTTGATATAAGTAGAGACGAGAGACCATATTATTTAGTAGACTAATCTAACTAAGAAAATAGAGAGATTGCTTCTCGTATCAGAAGCTGGCAGTGAATGGGTACAATGTCAAAAAAAAAATTAAAACACTAGATAAAGAGAGTATGTATATTATCTAAGTTAAATTGTCTCTGAAATCCATCGGCGGTGTCAAAATAAGATCCAAAACATTTATACTTTCTTGTTTCTCAAAGTCTTCGTTAATTTCGTTGACGACTTCTGAGATGAATTCTTCATCCAAAGATATTGAATTGCTGCTTGATCTATTATTTTTAGTTCGATGTTCATCCAAAGAACATTCTTCTATGACCTGAGTTAACGCATCAGCTATACCTGAACTAGCGTCACTGTCACTTATACGGCTTATAATTTCTACGTCGTTATCACTGATGTCAATAGCTTCCACATCAGCGTTTGTTGTCGACGTTTTATTTTTATCCGCCTTATTAGTTGTCTCTGTTTGTATATTTGAAGTGCCTTGTTCTTGACTGACAATGTTGACTGAAATCTCTTTTAGATGACACCTGGTTTCATATTTTTCAATATCAGATAGGTGATTTCTTTCAGCACTAGTATCTTTATCGGCATTTACAATACTGTGTAAAAGCTCTGTAGATGATTTAACCGTAGTTCGATTCACTTTATCAAAACCATTCGCATATGGTGATGGTTCGATTGTTGATGATGATTTTTCTACTGACAATGTTTTGTTTGTTTCACCAAAATTGACGTCCTTTGAAATTGTTTTAATTTCACTGCACGAATCACGTTGTACCAAGTTTACAGAAGAGTAATTGGCACTGTACTCTGTCACATTGTTACTATTTATTTGATCTCTTATTCTCTGGATTAAAATTGGGTTATCATTCCTAAACTTTTGGAGCATTTCCTTAGCTATTTCTTCTGAGGAGCTATGGTTTCGACATTCCATCATTATGTCTGCGTTAAGTTTGTATAATAATGCCTCATCATTTTGTATTGGTGACCTTATTTCTCGTGGCTGTAATTTAACGATACGTTATTTTTAAAACCCTCATACTAATACACTAAGCCGCTAGCGTTTGTTTTATATGCGAATAGTTTTAGCTAAATAATGTTTTATATAACAACACGATCCACAAAAACTCAATGTCTTACCATTTCATTACCAGCAATCACTTCAGATAATTCGATAGCTAGATTTACAGTATCTTCAGGTAAGTGTGTTTTTGTAGCTAACATCAAGCCATAGTTTTGGACTCTAGAAATCCCTGGTTCAATTTTGTGTTTATATACTAGATTTTTGTCACCACCTTCTTTTTCTTCCTCTAATACTGCTGCGCAAAGGCTTAAATCAGTAAGCACATTTTAATAACAATTGTAGCATTTCAATTGTTTGATATCATTTTGATATTTTTTATTTAAAAAATCCTTAAATAAGTTCATGAATATTGGTTCATACTTCACAACGCTAAAGTAAAGTTCTTGCAATCTAGTCAGGTAAGTGAAATGGGTCGTAAAGAAGGTGAAAGCATCACTCGCTATGAGTTCTTCACAAATAGCCCATGCTAAACTCGTTCCTTCTTCTTCATTTGTGCCTCTGTAATTAAATGGTGACTTGTTAAGTAGGTACTCAAAAACATCTCAAATTATTTTATTTTACACGGTAAGGTATATTTAAGTGTCACCTGCAAAGTTCGTCAATTATCACTAAACTTGTTTTAGTCAGCCCTTTCATTATATGTTGCATCTCTTTCATCTGCATTTGTAAAAAAAAATGTTATATGAAACGATATTATAATGTTCTTCAATGAAACTATTGATGCGCTACCTCATACACGTAAGTTGAAGCATTTAATTCAACACTATCGTTAAAGCCAATTCTGGAATAGAGTCGATCACATAGTCGCAACACAGCATTCGTTGCGGGCAGAAAACAACCCAGCTGTAATAAAAATTAAGGTAATTAATAAGCTTTTTTTAAAAATACATTCTCGTGCATTTGATAATACATTTGTATTATCAATGTTGTTGGTATCATATTTCATCTTCCATACCTGTGCCATAACTTGCATAAGAGCAATTTGTTTTATAAAAATGCTTTTGCCTCCCATGTTTGGGCCAGTGATTATTGTAAAGTTGTATTCTGGGCTAGCAAACTGAAAATTGAATTACTGTAATTATAACCGACTATTATGCTTAACTCATTATATTGTGCAATGTCTGAAGTCATACAATATCATTCGGCACTGGCATGAGTTGGCTGTTGTAATCTAGCAAAGGGTGAACGCTATTTTTGATGTCCAAGTAAACATTGAATTCGGGCCTTATAAACGATCCAATAGTACTGGCCTGTGAAATAGAAACAGTAGAAAGATTAGATAGACATAAATAACTGTATCAGAGAGCTACGCAAAAGTAGATAGAACAAAAAAGTATATTTACATGAGCAAGTGCTACTAAAATATCCAATTCCGCAACATTTTCGCAGAGCTTATACAGGCTTGACATAAAAGGTCGCAGTTCTTTTAACAAACTGGAAATTACGCTGCAAACAAAATATTTGTTATTGTGATCCAAGGTAAACACACTCCGGAATAGATAAGATAAAAATAGTTTATTAAACACAAACATGTTGCTCATTTTCTGAATCTCTTTGAGGGACTCCTTGGATTGTTGATCTAATACTACGAGTTCTTCAGTAGTCATTGTCACAGTTGCTCCATTATTCTGTACCTAAAACCAAAGTAATCTCGGCAATGATGTCATAATAAAATCATAGTATTAAAATATACTGTTATCAAAATTATAATCTATTGTGATATAAGTAAAGCCACATATTTAGAACAATACTGATTCTAACTTTTTGTTTCTCGCTACCTGTATGAATATTGGTGGCAGCTCTTCTTCGTTAAAATCTCTTCTGTTTTTAGGAGCTATAGGCAGAACTATATGAAATCCTTTCATTACGTTCTGGTTTAATCTTATCTGCAGGTCATACGTCTCACCCAGTTGTTCTACTATCTTTTGGATATCTTCAATCAATTCAGAGTACGTTCTTCTAGCTACATCTAGAAGACCATTTATGTTTGGTTTGACAGCAAAGCATCGTTGCAAGCTTCCCATTACACCTTTCTCTAAATGGGCATCTTCTTGTATGATGTTCCGTATACGATCAGCTATTTCAGTATAATGGGGGTTTTCAAAATCCTATAAAAACAAAATTATTTTGTTAGTAATTATTACATTTTCAATTTTATACGCTTCAATTGTCGTCTTAAAATATACCATTTTTATCTTCCGCAAACGTCCACTTTCAGCAGATTGTAGAGCCTCGACTAGATTTGGCACCATGTCCATAGTTGTTTTCAGCAGTATAGTTTGGTTTAATTGTGCCTCTCCAACCGTAACTATGTTTTGGTTTGTAGACTCGACGCACAAGAAAAGGATTTTATCAATATCCGACAGTTTTTTGATGACATCCTTAGAACATAACCATTATAATATTATTATCATTAACTCTAAGAACGGTCAACAAATTAATTATAAGTTTGAAATATTTTTCAAGTTTTGCTAAATACATAATATTTATCACTTCTGATAAATATTATAATCTTACCTGAAGATCCACCATCAAACCAGCATCATTATCAATCAAATCCTGAATAGCGTCGAGCCTGTTTTCAATGAACTCTTTTTTGCATGAAGGCTGCAGAATTGATGCTCGTAAAGCTCTGATTCCTCCTACTGTATACAGTGGTCCTAAGACTCCTAAGAGGCAGCACGTGTGTCCCGCTGAAGGCACTAAGGGCTGAACTAGCTCAAGCTGGGTGGCAGTGCCAACGTCTGAAATCAAATCATTAAGTAAGAAACTCTAATAATAAATAAAATCGAAATAAAACGTTTAATTTTGTTAATATTATAATACTGATTTTACCTATGATCATAGTATTTTCAGACGAATGGTACTCAATTTTTAACGATTCTTTTGAAAATACAATGCATTGTATGTATTCGACGTATTTCAGGACAGCTGCTGCTGCAGTCAGAGCATAAAATCTGGAAGAACATAGAAGTAGGTCACGCTTTCCGAAAAATCTAAATAGAATAAAAAATATTCAAAAAGCGGCCGAGAGTGATATATGAATGATAAGGCTTGTCTTTGTAAAATTATATACCTACAAACCTATACCTAATATTACGTAACTAGCGATAAATTATTGACTAACAAGTCATTATTACTTGTGTAATACTTGAAGATACACAGCTCTGTACTCCGGAGCACACAGCGTTTGTATATGTAGACGACCTGCTGCATCGTTGAAGAAGCGTCGCTGAACGGTGTTCAGATTGACTTGTGGATATTGATCTTTTATCAGTTTATATAACTGATTGGGTTGCACGCCGTCACAGAATGTATGCGGTACTATAATCTGAAATAATATTGTTTCAAGGCAGTGAATTTATCAAGGGAGATTACGAGGTCAAGTTGTCAGGAGTACAATTCACCTCTATAGGGTTGAAGAAATTTATTTTGGTAAGCGTGTGTGTGTAAAGAAGCGTGTCGCTAAATTGGCAAAGTACTAAATGTGGATGTCTGAGGTCTATTGCCGCAATTCCTACCTCGCCTCTAGCCATGCCACGTCCTTCGGATATTGCTGAAATAGAAAACATTTCCAATCAGGTTAGTTTGAACTCTGCACTTTTACTGCTCAATTGCTCATAGTACAAATCAAAGTTGTTGTTTGTTTTGTTGTTGCTGATGTTGGTTTTTTACCCGACTGTCCAACAAGGAGGGTAATGTTTTTGGGGTGTATGTATGATGATTGTGTGTTCCTATAGTACCTCCTGTAGCCTGAACGGCTTGGCTGATTTTGACGAGTGAAGTGGCGTTGGAGTCCTCTTTACGTCCGGAGTGACATAGGCTACATTTTGTAGTCAAGTATTTTATGATAATATTACTTATTAGTACATTGTACACGTAAAACAAAATATTTTTGTGAAAACGGCTAACCGAAAAAGAAACGCTTCATGTATTTAATTTTTACCATCGACGTCATATGACGTCACTCGTGCAATTGCAAGTATCCAAATTTTTCCGTTTCATGAACTAGGTCATTATTATTTTGAACCGTGCGCTCAACTAAAATTATTAATAAGCTATACCTAAAATAACACTAGCATCAATAGCTCCGATGCTTGTAGATCTTGCAGATCTCGTTCCACTATGACAACCTAAACAATACAATGAGCGATCATTTATTATTCTAACCCCCGAATACTGAAACGTTTGTTAACATTGACGACAGATTAAGTCTACTGCTGCCTATGTCATTTGCTTAATGCCAAACAAATTAGAATTAATCTATTGTCAAAGTTAACAAACGTTTCAGTATTCGGGGGCAAGTAAGGTAGGTAAATAAGTATAGAATTATTATTTGAGTATGTTAGGTAACCGTACAAAACGTTAAATGTAACACGTACATACGTACGTATGTAGTATGTAATGTCAAACTTGTAGCAAATTACTTAGTACAAGAACTGTATTTCCGGTCTTCGGATCGAAGTTCCGCTTTGTAGCAGGAAAGGAACCAACCACAGAGCAAGTTTAGTAACCATTACGTATATGGAACCAAAAGTTACCGCCAGCTAACTTAGTAAGTACCATAATAATATAGTAAATGAAACCATGGAGCATATTCTACCGCACTGCAGAGCCACAGAGCACTTACTTAATTTTACGAATAAGGTAGGGACTCTTTGAAGTAAGTCAACAACAAGTCTCCAATACCATAACATCTGACGAAACAAGAGTAGAACAGGTATGCCGGTGACCCAAGGCCGTGCTAAATTCGGCTGGTTTGGATAGGCGTAGAGAGGGGAAGTGCAGAAATACCCCAAGAGGGATGTCTGTGCAGGTCTTATCATCTCCAATTAGAATAAGAAGTACCATATATTTGTTACTAGCTGCGCCCGGCGGTTTAACCCGCTGCTCTACAGAAACCGAATATTTTCCCAGGATAAAAAGTAGCCTATGTGTTAATCCAGCGTGTCAGCTATGTCCATACCAAATTTCATTCAAATCCGTTCAGCCATTACAGTGAATTATGCAGTTTGTCAGTTGGCAGTGTAAATAAATAGTTGTTGGTAGACTAGAGTTTCATCATCATCAATCAACAGTCTCCCCCTTTAAAGGAGGGATTACTATAGTCCCCACGTTTGCCAGGCAGCTTTCTTTTCTATATTGCCTTGTAGACGCAGCGACGCAGTCCTACATTTGTATAGTAGGATAAAAAAAATATGGCGGCTGTGAAATTAGAGTGAGACGCATTATAAGCAAGCGTTGGAGAAGCCGTTGGGCTGAGGATTAATAACACGTTAGTACTTACTAAAAAAAAAACGTTGTAGAATATACTCATCCCGGCGCGTAATACGTAATATGTAAGTAATACCACAGATCAACCTAGATTACGAGACAGTTGTTCCGACAAAACTCACCAAAGTTGGAGAGGACAAAAGCGTGGATTGCTGGGACTGCGACCAAGCGTTCTCATTGGCTATCTCAAGGTCACGCCTACTCGCACCTAGCAATGAACCAAAGAGTGTACATTTTTATAGGTGTCTTTTGACCGATGCAAGGTTCGTTTCGATTGTTCTTAGTGCGGAATCTAGGATGATTTGTGAGACATACTTAGTACTTTAGGTATTATACAAATAGGTGGTAAAAGTAAAAGAAAATTAATTTATATAGGTATACCTTTGCTACTGCTACTAATGTATCTTAGTGCCGTAGGTCTATTCTTTGGAGTGCTAATATCCACGGAAGTGTCGATGGCAGCTGAATCACTGGCGTGGATCCTGGGCCGCGCCCGACCGCTTAGCGACGATTCTGGCTTCGATGACGTCGAATTTGCTATTAATCTGTTAGAGCGATATTTCAATGAAAATGTAGGTATATAGCTTTGATTATATGCATGTACATAATTAAAGGTAGATAGGAATAGGGATCGCATAAGTGCAAACTACCGCGGGCAACCGGTAGGTGCAAACTGCAAAGAACAAAATTGACGTTCAGTTTGCCGCTCTACATTTGTGTGCAGTAAGACATTTGTTTCGTGGCACACGTAAATACAAGGATTACAATACTGACGATTTTTCTAGAATGGGCAATGAAGTTTTTAGGGTAATAATAATATAATTATATATTATTACTGTAATAATAATAATGTATGTGTGTAATAATAATATAATTATATATTATTATTATTACATACTTACCTAGATCCTAGGCCCGACATCGTGCGAAAAAGACAGCTTCTTCAATTTCATGGGAGCAAAAGAAACAAACTACTAATGTTACAGCTTCTCCCTTTCGCTCCGCCCCCAGAAACATAAAGGCATCTCACGACACTCTTCAACTTCAACACTCAGTCGCTCAACACTCTTCTTTATTACCTACCTACTTATTTATTATGATTAATTACATAAGTACCTACATGGCCTTACTTTCGTTTTAAGCTCCGCGCCGGGCCTAGGGGAGGTCCCATAGAGGATTTATTCGTTTTGGCTGACTCATTGTTGCTGATAAATTGATAGCGAGGGACTTGATTTGAAACACGGGATATGTTTGCCGTCGGCAACAAATATGAGCCACGAATTCCTAGAAATTAAATAAAACAAAGATCTAGTCATTATTAGTTGTATTTACTTACAGGATTACAGGTCAAGAGTCAAGGCGGGACATTTACTAATTAGTGTGTCAGTACCTACCGTTTGTAGAGTCTCTTCTGAGAAGTTCATTTTTGGCCTTCGGCTTGTTTCTATTTTTTTCGCGTTGCACTACATTCATTATTTTAATATAAAAGGTTAGTAGGTACAAAATTGTACCAGTGACTATTTTTATTGTGTATTTTTACCGTTTTACGGTTAAAAAGTTAGAAGTGTTTCCCGCTTTTTTTATTTTATTTTTTTATCTCATGTTTTGGCTCCACGCGTTGTGTATTTAGCCAGTGTCAAGTATTGTAATATTTCAGATAGTCAAATATTTCACAATAAAAACGAGTCATAGCTAAGTCAAGCAAAGTAAATACACGGTCAAGTCCACGTCTTGCCCTAGTAAAGTGGAGACTTTACAAAAGGTTTCTATATAGTTTTGGATACAACACAAAGAGGCACGTCTCACGACATTATACCATGCACAATAACACACATGCACGTTCACGAACACTTAATGGATAAAAGTCCACCATTTTTACACATGAACATTCGAAATATCATAAGTTTTGGAAAATAGTACAATGACATGCCATGACTTCTTCACGTTCCCGCCAAAACTCCTTTCCCGCCTTTTTATGTAGTGATGTTCTAAGCCTTGACTACCTAGATCCATATTTTTATACCCTCTTTGCCTAGATCCAGGATTTGATATGAGGTGAGTTTAGAGTTAAGTATGTCGTTTTGTCCCCGTCACTTGTTACGAAGCCCTTTGGTGACATGACATTTTAATTCTATCGCTTTGAGCGAAGTGTCATTTTCAATGTCAAATCAATCAAGTCAAACGTCAAACGAGGAGTTTTGGATGTGTAATAACGGTGAATTTCTACCCGTTAAGTGTTCGTGTACATGCACGAGTGTTGGTGAATGGTATGATGTCGTGAAACATGAATTTTCGTGTTGTTTCCAAAACTCCATAGAAGGCTCTAGTAAAGTTTTCACCACTTTACTAGGTCATGACTTGGACTTGACCGTGACTTGCTATGCTTGACTTTGACCGTGACTGTGACTTGTTTGATAATTTCTAACAAAACTTGAGAATATATATGTATACTTGACACTGGCAAATGCATAAGACGTGCGACGCCAAAATCCTCTTAGGAGGAAAAAAGAAGAACTTCAAACGAATTTATCAAGGAAAAATAAAATTGTAAATAGAAATAAGTCAAAACAACCTAGCGAGCGTATAAATTTTGGTGCGTATTTTGAACAATATTACAATTTTGTGAATGATTTTATGTTATTTCATATTATTAACATTGTTTCCATTTCCTCGTCATGCTTTTCTAATCGAATAACAATTTCGTGTCCTATTAGCCTAAAGATGAATTGAATTTTGTATCTCTCCATATCAGTAATATACTCTTGGTCTCTTGTTCAGTAAAAACGCTGCGTGGCTATGTGCAGATGCAGATTATTATTATGATAGGATATCACAATAGAATTGCTATAGAATCTCTTTATTGTATCCGATAAAAACGAGTCTATAGCCAGCCGCTTAGTCGCGTGTCGAAGGTCATGATGTTTTTATTCAGTAGTTACTCCATTTAGAATCAATTGAGCTATTTTAAAACGCTCTAGAAATTTCCAGGGCTATTGTACTTATTTTGTGTTCTCTTTTACTTTTTAACTGTGTTTCTACAGCAGATTTTAGGTTGGTGCATTACATTTCATATATATTTTTCATTTATCAAAACTATCCCGCCACATTTTTGCATGTTTTTAAAAAAATTACGTAAGAAAAATAATTCTAGATTCCTTTTTACCCTGATTAAAGTCATTCAAAGTTATCTTCAGCCAGTGTACTGATAATGTTTTGAGAGCTTTTGAAATAGGTTTGTACAAACTGATAGAAGATTGTCTACAATGTTTTTTAAAGAGTAGGTAGGTACCTACCTGAAAATACTATGAAAACAAGTTCTAACAGATCAATGCAATAATTACAGTACCAAAAGCATGTCACTATGGAACATCTCTATTTAAACTGTACCGTTAACCTTCTGATCTCCGATTTGGGTTCCAATTATAACTAGTTTATTATCTACATCGTACACACTGATAATATGCACGGCGACCGATTTCACCCCACTTTGCAAACTGGATCAAACTGGATTCTAGTTGCTACACAATAAGTTGTCGTCTTAGGATTACCCTTATCTGATATTTAAAAGTCGTATCAAATTTCTGCCGACTCATGGAACTTAAGAATAGTGTCTGCATAAAAGTGAAAACATCCTTTCGTTGCGATGAGCACATGGATACATTTTGATCTGTTTTTAGACTTCTCTGTTGCTGTTAATTTGATCAAAATATTGGCTCATCTATTATGTTGAGCGGAATGAAACAAACCATATTAGGTTCCATCTCATATGTGTCCTCAAGTAAAATACGATCAGATTGTTTTCGTATTTATGCAAAATATAGTGTAATTATGATGAATTTTGTTGATATCCGTGTGTTGCATTCAAGTTTTTCTGTAACCAGGGAGTATAGTGCGTGCCTAGTTGTGTGATGAGGAAAAGAAGTTTGTTTACCTTTTTTGTCAGGTAAGGATGAACAGATTTTATAAGGGTTGCTATTTTTCTTTTGAGGTACTATACCCTAAAACATAAAAATCGGATGATATTTAAAATAATGTTTATTATACTTACACATACATGTTCATGTTTGTTTGTGTTTAGTTAGTAATACATTTCGATATGAAACGGTAAACTATGCTTTCCGCCTTTTATATGGGCAAGTGCGCAGAATACTCTTGTTTCTGTGTAAAATTAAAATTTAAAATCTTAACGACGACATCCATATATATTTTAGAAAACTGCAAATTTGTGAAAAAACACCCTCAATTCTTTACAAAATTATCAGACAAGTGAGATTACCGAATAAAGTCTAATTATAAAAACAAATTAATAGTACCACCGTCTAAACTAGAAATGCATAGCTCCGGACCAAACCCAATGGCTGCTAAAATATACAACAAACTACCAGTACAGATAAAAGAGATAGAAGAAGAGTTCAAATTTGCTAAAGCCCTAAAAACTGTATTACTCGCGAAATCCTACTATACCCTAGACGAATTTTTGAGAGATAAGACAATTATGGAATAGATTGACTCGCTCCGCACGATATTGCCATACCCAATCAGGGTCATTATGATTTACCTATTTAAAATATGCTAGTTAAGATCTGCATGTAATCCACATAATGTTTGCAATAAATGTATTGAGTATTGAAAAAAAGTAGAAAAAAAAACGAAACTCAAAGCATTTGATCACGAATGACTTGCGTCAAGTCAACAAGTAAACAAACTGGAGGCATGCGTTATAAGTGTGACAAGCTGACATTGTGCCTGATAACCCTCCGGGATACATTTTCACTAAATTAAACTACTGGGATTTCATCATAGAATTATCTAGAAATTGATGACCTTATTTTATATTTCAATTTTGTAGGTAGCTAGTAAAATATATACCAATCTGTTTAAAAACAAAAACTATAAATCAATTTATATTTTGTTTATATTCATACAGACAATACAAAAATTATATTTTAAAATTCTGTTGACTTTTTACTCTTTTTAAGCAGTTGGAACTGCTATGGGTAAGAGTGACGCTTACTATCAGGCGAGCGACTTGCTCTTCCCGTCTCTAAGTCGCATTAAAAAAAGGTGCGTTGACACACAACTACTTGGTTGGCGTTGTCTGCTGTCTAACAAATTAAAGAGAAAGAGAGAAATATATTTTCCTCTTATTTTCTCATTGGTCTGCGGTCCATGATTGTCAGGTGGGTTACCTGCCGAATGTTTGCATTTCTATCTAGACACACAACAGGCACTTACCACCACTGATCACTGTATCAATGAAACACATTTTGGAATTGGTAAAAAGAGGGAGCAAGAATGAGAAGGGAGGATATGAGAGGAAAAAATTAAAGAACCTAGAAAAGGGAGCAAGTGCGGGTATAAGTAAAGGAGAGAGAAATATATGTGACAATGGATGGGACAGAAGCTATAAAAGGAAGCAAATAAAATACTAAGAAGAGAAGTTAGAGAGGGACAGAGTAGAAAGTGTGGCTATAAAAGAGTGAGAGGATGTAAGATCATTAATTTTGTGCTGATTTCATAACGATAATTTAATTTTAGCTGTTCCTATCTTCCGATTTTGCTGTGCCCAACGGGGTCCGTATGAAATTTTACAAATATTGTTTTTTTTACTATCTTTTACACTTAAGAAGGTATTCGGAGAGAAAGATAGCGCTATACACTTTCGCGCGCAGACGAAAAGAGATAACTTTAGCGCGCGCTAGTCCAAAACCAGATAATTGCTAATTACATCTGAACCAGGAAATCAATCAAAATTCTGTACCATGCAAACCTAAGTATATATTATTATTACCTCACTATTACTGTAATAATCACTTGAATATACACTGGGGGTTCCGAGCGCCAGCGAAAAACCTAAGTCGGTCTTTTCAATGTTTTTTTTTTTATCGAGAAAATGTCATCTAATCATGCTTACCCGCCATGAAATACTAAACGAAAAAAAATATTTTTTTTTCTATTAATTACTTTAAAAAAAAAAAAAAAAACATGTTATTAGTTTTTAATTTGACGAAGGAGAAGAAGAAAAAACTGTTTACTTGAGTTATTTTGTTCTCCCTCACCAAATTAAAGAAATTTTCTATAAAACGGCGGCAATGGTATTCTAAAGATATTAAATGATTTTTTTTTTCAAATTCCTCTCAGTAACTTTTATATATTTTTTCTTGAAAATGTGTGAGCGAAATAGTTGAATCAGGGGCTCCTAACCAAACTAACCCCATGAAAATTCTGATTATAAAACTTAATCGTATAAAATAGTAATTTAAAATTATTGACCGAGCGAAGTTCTTAGAGTATATGGGAACAAATCGGCGTTTGTATGTTATGGTATGTTTGTATGATTGTATGTATATTTGTCCGATGATAACTTGCGAACCGTTGATCCGATCTTCATAAAATTTCAAGCAAGTAGTTCGCACGATCGGTTTAGGGGTTGCAAAGTTATAGGATTCGCGAACAACTAATTAATTAATTATTATCTACAGATGCATAATTATTATCTTCCCATCATTTCCCCATTCGTTATTTATGTTATTATTAATCACGTAAATTATGAAAACAATATTTTTTTATCTAAACCGTGAGCAACTATTATCTGTTTTGCACTCGACGCAATTCGCAAAACAAGCGGTTCCACAAAATATTCCATACGCTTCTATCGCGTGGGAGCGAGACGCACTCGTTTTCCTCGCCCCTACTTGAAAGGATGCTCGTGTCTGGCAGCAGTGTTTCCGATGAGCAGCGCGCGGATACGTCATTCATAGTACGTAGCTCTGAGATAGTAGTTCTGTAGCTCGCATCACGACTTATCGCGCAGAGGCTTGTGAATATAAGGCGATAAAACGCCGCCGGGTTTACTGTTTCTAGTGATATCACACTCGGGGGAGGCGTGTTTGCGGTATATCCCAAGTGGGTCTCTTATTACTTGTAACCTTTGACGAAAGATAAGTAACAGCGATATCGATATTTCGCGTCGTGTAACAACTCATTGTATATTGTAACGATCACAGAAGACGCATCGAAATGGCACTCTACAGGTACTTTTTGTTGTATTGATGGCAGGTTCAGAATGTTATTGCATGAGATCTTGTTAACGCATGATTTAATTTAAACTAATTGATGGGGAATTTTCTTTTTCTGCCGAACGAGCATTCTTTAATGAATTTTAATTTGCCAGAACACTGTAAAGTATTATGTATAATAAATAAATGTATTATATAATGAATAAGTGATTTAAAACTAGTTAACATTCAATCTTATTAACTAGTTAATAACGTTTTCAATAACACTGTTCTTCTTCTTGAGACGAGCACATAGCAGAAATTAATATAGTTGAAACCTACAAAAAATATTTCCAAATTTGGTCCTAATAACTTTTAAACTAAAGCTTGAAAGGAACTAAAAATTTACTCTGTTGATACAATTTTTTATATATACGAATAAAATTATACATTGACTTTACAAATAGCTACCTGGTTTATAACATAACTATGAATTATATGATTTCATAATTAAATTTCAAAATAAGCATGAATATTATATATAATTTCAAACAAAGGCAATTCTAAAAATTACTTTTTTTTTAATATTTGTAATCTTTATGTTAAGATTAAATCTACAAATATATTTTTTTTTCTGAAATAAATTGCTTATTAAAACTTATTTTATTAAATTATTCAAAAAATATTAGGAGAACGAGCTGATGTCAACGATTTCGTACGCGGGCTTAGGGCTCGAGAACGAGCCTTGACCTTGCAAATACTAAGACATAGAAAATATAAACTTCCACATTATAGCCAAGTCAAGTTACGGGACTTGTATGGAGGACCCGGACATAATTAATAACATAAATATAAAATTGTGATCGGTATAATTTGCAGACGTAGAATCAATATTAAATAAAATTAAACAGCCTGGAGGTAGGGAACATAGAAAAAGCATTTATGCTTGAACCATAATACATTATCGTCGTCGATGACTCACTGTCGTGCTTACGATCCTGCTCGAACGTGCAAATGGAGACGATATTGCAAAATGTAAAATTTTGTTCTGTTCCGGATACGCATTTTGTTTAACTATTGTATATTAATATGAGAGGTTGATTCTACAATTATCCAAAGAAAAAAAAAACTGTTATTAGTTACTTCCGGGTCAAACGCTAAATCGACTATTTAACTTTCGTCCCTTATCCGCTAGGCTTATTAGGGGATGAATTTCCAATCTAAACATTTCAATCAATCAGTCAATTAAATTCTTTTCTTAGTGCTTACCGACTTTATAAATAAGGAATTTTGGATACTTCTACTTCCACTCACATAGGCTGTTTTGTGTCGGACAGTTAGAAGATAAGACAATAACTAATAACAGATAGCTAGAGATAAGTCTAATAGCATATGGCAACAACAAACACGTAAAACTTATTTTTCTTATTAATATGCGTATGCGATTACAAGTTGTTTTGGTCATGTGTTTCTTGATCGTGAAACGAGGTAGGGATCTCGTCAAACAAGTTTCAGTTGTTTGCCAACTTTATATTTCGCAAATATGGCCTGTTCTGGTACTTACCAGAGCTGCCGAGGTTATGAAAAAAAACAAGTAATGTCGTTAAAAAGAAAAACAAAATACCCGACTGCAAAAAGTAGCCTAGTACACTCAGGACGTAAAGTGGAATCTAATGACATCTCGCTTGCCAAAATCATTCAAGGCCACAGGACGTCTTACACACAAACATACCTACTTACATCCTAAAAACATTACCTTTCTTCTTGGGCAGTCGCGTAAAAACATCTATTAATAGAACAAGCAGCTGTTGCAATGACTCAATGAACTTTATGCTAGTAATTTTCCAATACAGTTACTAGTAGTAGTTTTATTGTATTATTATTGTTGTATATATTATTATTATTGTAGTACAAGTTTCTAAGTGGTCCATTTTGGTGTGCATCTTTGAACGACTGACTGACAGACAACGCACATCGTCTAGTAGAAGGACATTTAGCAAAAAAGTTTTTTCCTTTTTTTTATTATATAAAGTTGGGACCATTATGAAATGTTTTTTTTGAAAATTCGTTTGGCTCTTTTGGAGATTAAATAGGGTTTTTTTTAATGGAAGTTCGTCATTTCTTACTTCAGGGCATCAGTCAGGTCGTATTTTGGGTTATTAAAACAATAAAACAAAGTTTTATTCCACAAATGTTACAAAAATGCGTCATATCCGTTAAATAAATGCGGTCCTCATCGAAACCCCAATACTGGACCAATTTATGGGGTCCTTGGACAGTAATTTTTTTTAGACCTATTGCTTTCAATGCCAATTTTTTAATCCTAACTAATATTATAAATTAGAACGTAACTCTGTCTCTCTGTCTGGATGTTTGTCGTGCTATAACGGATGAACGGATCTTGATAAAGTTTGATAAGGAGTAACATAATGTATATCACAAAGGTGGACAATGGACATAGGATACTTTTTTATGTCGAGGCGAACGAAGTCGCGGGTAACAGCTTGATTCATAAAAACATTCAATAAGCTGCTCAATTACATTTACAACCAAATTTTATGCAAAGTAAAAATCGTCTTCGGCTGCAGCGTCGATTTTCATAAAGTGCGTTGATGGCCAAAAATAAAACGCAAATCATAAAATTCGTCAGATGGCGTTTATGTTACTGTTCTTGTAGGTGACATCTCTGATTTTATTGAACCCGTTCAATCACCAATCTAAAACACGCAATGGCCACACGTGCGCAAGCCAATTTGTCTAATAATATAACAGGCACTGTAGATAATATAAATGATATCGGCACTAGGAACTACCCTAACCAACACCACAGAATAAATGATAGTATAACTAACACTTTTAAGGGTTGTACGAACCAAACGCGTGTCAGCATCAGCATAACTTGAACGCAGGCTCGCGCGTTTACAAATACGAAGAACTGTATGAACCACTACACGCCAAAGTTCGTGCGCAGGCCCAGGGTTGTATTGGTGTGAAGTGGTTCATGATAGTCCCTTGAATTACTTACAAAATATGCGGAGTTGCGGACACGAAATCAAGCTGACCATCGTCGCTCCGGCTCTTCTCTCTATTGTATTTTTCACGCGTTCTGTTTGTAGAGGCCTTAATTACACTATACATTGTATTCCGGGCTTATTATCTCATGTACTGTTATTATCGTAGTGCAAAACATGACGGGTTAGGGTTACATTGACTGCAGTGTTTTAGATACAATGGCACATTTTACTTTGTAAAAAACATCCATAACTTTACAATACTCAAACAACCCGTAATGTAGCCTTGAGCGTGCACTTGAGCCGTGGACTATGATTGTGCTATGTATATGTATACATTTGTCTAATTTTCTCACCATATAAAAGTAGAGAGACATTGCGTATGAGCATGCTAGGCCTGCTAGTAAAGTGATGTTTGTCATTGTGCACTCTACACCATGCCACGTGAACACAGGCCATATGACCATGTTTTGCGCACGAGTCATTGTAATTACGGCAACCGTTACCGCAGTTGTTAGCTTCCGTGTGCACTTTATCTCTTATAAAAAGGCTGTAACAACAGACTGTTGATCCAGTTTGCTACTAACAGTGTTAACGCCATGACATCATTTGTCATTTATTAGTTCAAGTTTGTGATCGTGGACTTGTGGTGTATTTGTGATTAACCCTACAGTAGTGATAGTTTTCTACTATACAATAACTAACGGATATCATTTCTACGTGCACTTCGGTTTTAGGTAATAATCTTAATTTGCCTTGACCATCATTTGAATTAACAATGTCGTTACATACGACGTCTTCATCATTGAGGGCTTTGTAACTTAAAAAAAAAATTCACTTATTTTGATATATATAGTTTTAATTACTAGCTTGCCCGCGCGGCTTCGCTCGTATAGAATACAGTAATTTCAAAACCGCGTTAGATGTAGATAATAAACAGATTATTATTTATTGATATTTAAAATATAGTAAACTTCTAATGTATTTTTGGTCTAACAATGTTTCCCGCATGAGGGGTAGGACGTAGATGGACCAAAAAAAGTATCGAATCGAGAGCCTTATTTTTTTTTAAGTCGGTTATAATGCATTGAGGTTTGGAATTTACATTCATATCATTCAAAATTTCATTAATTACACAAACTAGCTTCCTTATTCTGGCAATTAGGATAGTTTAATTATTATTAAATGACAAACAAAAAACCCGACTGCTAAATGAAGCCTATGACACCCCGGACTTTTAGAGAAATTCAACGACACCTCACTCGTCATAATCGATCCAGCCGTTTAGAAGATAATAATTATAGGAACACACAAACATACAAACTTACCATACACTCCATCAACATTACCTTCGGTCTTGGGCAGTCGGTTAAAAATAAACAACAACGGTTTGATGTAGGAGGTTCTAATTTCTATTCTATCCTTCAGTTTGAAAAGCAATCTGCAGTACGCGACCCTGAAGACCCTGTCGCTGGTCTCCATCAGCGTGATGTCGCCTCAGCAGAGCATCCAGGAGTTGTTCCGTACGGCGGATTGCGTGTGCTTCGATGTAGACTCCACCGTCATAGAAGATGAAGGCATCGATGAACTAGCCAACTTCTGTGGGAAAGGAGACGAAGTCAAAAGGCTGTAAGTACATCACACTAATATTATTATAAATGCGTAAGTATGTACTAAGTATGTAAGTGTGTTTGTTCCCGTTCAACTCTGTACCGGCTAAACGGATTGAATTAAATTTGGTATGGAGGTAACTTACACCCTGGATTAACATATATGCTACTTTTTATTCCGGAAAAATATTAGGTTTCTGTAGAATAGCGGGTGAAACAGCGGGTAGCAGCTAGTATTTGATATGTGAAATCGTAATAAATAAGAACATTTGACCCCTAGCATAAGGACAAGTCGTGGTAGCTCGGTGGGAGCACGCTCGCCTCATATTCGTGGAGTCGCAGGTTCGAGCCCGGGCGGGCCGCTACCAATGAATTATTTAGAACTTATTTACATTGTGTCTAGGACATTTCAATGTTTTTTTTCATCGAGAAACAGACATCAAAAAATCACCCGCAGGGCTATAACACGCGCACCACGACAAAATCTTCTCTACTCTTCATGTTGTGAAAAATGAGAAACGTATACAGATACAGATACAAATACAGATTATTTATTAATAAATTTTAAAATTTACAGGTCAAGATATCACTTAATTTCATATTAGGTACATCATAGGTACATACTAAGTTATACATAATCGTAGCCGTGTCCTGTTCTTGCATAACAAAAAGATTTTGTCGCGGTGCGCTAGCCCTGATAGCCTCAACATAAGTCTCTAATTTACACATTTGTTTCAGTTTAGCATTCTAAATTACGGCAGAAATGAAAAAACTGATATCGATAACGATATCTTATCAATATAGACAACACTCAAATAGAAAAATGATTATCTACATTGCCTAACGATATATAATAGATTTTCATTTAGGGTCGGAAGATGTTTTTCACGTTCGCACTTTAACAAGAAAAAAATCTAAGTTACTGAGAAAATTAAAAGAAACTTGGATGATTTTATAACTTTATAATACCATTGCCAATGTTCTATGGCTGTTTTCATTATCAAGTTATAGTTTATAATAACAAGTTTTTTTTAAATTTTCTCTCTGTATTTTTTTTATCTAAACAATGTCGAAAAAGTGCGAGGATATAGCTGAATCAGAGGAGCCGGCGTTTTGCTCAGCGCTCTAGATACAAATGTTCTTGCGTTTTTGTCAATTATGTACATATCGTGGATACATGAGAACTAATTTTGCGCTAATTATCTAAAGGTTGTAACGTAAAGACATATGGAACTGAAACGTGGTCCTTGACTACTGGCCTTTTGGAGAAACTCAGAGGCACACAGCGGGCAATGGAGAGACTATGCTCGGAGTTTCTTTGCGCGGTAAAATCCGAAACGAGGATATTCGCCGAAGAACCAAAGTCACCGATATAGCTTTCAGAGTTTGCAAGCTGAAGTGGCAAAGGGCAGGCCACGTCACTCGAAGAACCGATAACCGATGGGGAAGAAAGGTTCTTGAGTGGCCACTAGGTGGACCGACGACATTGTGAAAGTCGCGGGCAACCGGTGGATGCAAGTGGCACGTAGTCGATCGGTGTGGCGCTCTAGGGGGGGCTATGTTCAGCAGTGGACGTCTTATGGATAATGATGTAACAAGAAATTATACACCAACCAAAACATCAAGGTGAAAGCTCATGTACTTTGATCACAGATGAACCAGATACCTCGTCACTCGGGTTTTGGTCCGATCAAAAGTCACCACAGTTTGAGGAAAGCACGGGGTGCGCGGAGCGTGACAAATTATTCCCATTGGCTATCATCAAGGTTACGCCCACCACTGTACCGAGTTAGTACGTTCCGTAGTGATGGGGTAAGCAGTAGGCTGTGGCAGTAGGGCAACATTATTAATCGGTACTTACCTACATAGCGAACTTCCGCTCTGCCATAGTAATCGCACTCACTCGAATCTCAACTCACTAACATAACATTACTACACAACACCATTAAAGTACTAATTCTTCCTCAGTGTCGTGAACTCGCGGATTTTTCGAGATCGAGCTGTAAAGTCGAATGTTTTTTTTCGAGGTCCCTGCTTTCTTTGCGCGTTTAAATAGAATGTGTTATTCTAAAATGTGACATTTTCTCGAGATCACGCGTTTTGTTAGGTCCGAAAAATAATGTTAGCTTACCCAGAATCAACTCAGTTACTTCAATTCATCGTCTAAAAATTTATTTAGCCGGGAATCGAAATTAACAACTGAATCATACACCTAATAACCTTGAAATACTTACGACGTATACTTACTATAGTCTACTGACAAAAACGCCATTATTGTTTACCAGAAAAACGCGGGCGAAGCCGCGGGCAGAAGCTAGTAACGGGTAAAAACTTCAAACATCCTACGCACCTACGGAACCCTACTAAGCATGGCCCGACATGCTCTTAACAAGTTATTTTCTCTAGTCTCACCACAGTCCCAGGCACATGCTAGATGCTGCCGGTCGATTCTATCGTGATTTCGTTACTTGTCGAGTTTAGTCCAAGCAGAAGGTCCCGAGTGTACAGTTTAGTTAGTTAGTTAGAATTCATCAGTGTTCGAATCCCTTTACGGTATGGTGAACATCAAAAATGCAAGTCTGCGTTTTGTTTAATGAGTCACAACACTACTTTATACGTGCGTTCGCCAGAAAGGGACAACTGCTTGGGATATCCGCAATGAGGAAAAGGGATAAGTGACGACGTGTCCATTATACGCTGAGCTCAGCTATGTCTTGTAAAACTGAATTATTTTACTTACCGATGAAAAGTTATTCCGTCTTTTTTGTAGTTTGAGTGCGCGGATGACTTTCCACACAATTTCACTGCACAGATAGTCATTTTTGTTTACTGTTGGTTGTCAGGAAAATAAAGCAACCGTTTTATTTTGTAAGCCGCACGCACGCACGCACAGCAGTGGCACTTGGTCGGAACTGATGTTCAATGTTTGGGGCGGCGTCTTATATAAGTCTTATAAAACTTATGTGTTGCGCGCTAGGCTCGTCCTAGACTAGGTATCTAGTTCTATTCATCTGTGACTTTGATCGATACGTGGTGCGCGTCCTGATTGCGGAATCTAAGGGTGATCTGTAAACAAAACCTAATACCCAAGCTCTGACCCAAATGATGATATGTAAAAATCATAATACAGAGTTGATATTACTTCATAGTTGCAAATTTTAATCTCTATTTCAATTATATTTATCTGACTTAAGCATTATTATATGATACTATGTTGTATTATATGCCCTGTGCTTCAGCTACACGTAATACAATTTTATTACGTCTTTTTTTCACGGGTCGTGAGTTTGATTCCGATCACAAACGTGTTTCAATCCAGAATGAGTTTTTTCTGATCATTGGATGATAATATGACTATGGTGCACCACACACCAATGGCACATTTGTTTGCAGTAAGACATTTGTGTTACGTCGAACACCTTTTGGCCCGGAATGAGGTGTCTTGTCTATTGGCGCACTCCACAGATCACACTAGATACCGCATTACGAGATTCGTTGTTCCTACATAAAGTCACCAAAGTTTGAGGAAGGCGCGGGTCGCGGGGAGTGCGACCAAGCGTGCTCATTGGCTATCTCAAGGTTACGCCTACTCGCGCCTAACAATCAACCAATCAGAGTAATTTCTTATAAATTTATTTAGACTGATGCGTGGTGCGCTTCGAACGTCCTGTATGCAGAATGTAGTATATGATCTATGGCATACTCGCATTTAAATGTAGGTCTCCGATAAATGTGTCTATGATAAATGTATGATGCACAACATTTGTAATATTGGTGTGTGGTGGTCCGATAGATATGTGTCAAGCACAAGCAGAAGTCAGATCGTGTGTGGTACTCAGATTATACAGGGTTCTTAGGTAGTCGATTGATTCGGGCGTTGCGGAAGTTAATTTTCTAACTGTGATTATAATAACCAATCTGCAAGTATAGCATTGGCGCCGGGATAAAGTTATGTCCACCCGTTTTGCCTTCGCGTCAAGGTGACAATGCTAGAATATGGATACATCCCTCTCGTTCTCGCGGGATAAATATGGTGGACAAAATTGTATCCCTACGCCCGTGCTAGGTCTGCTGTAGTGTATTTCCGCTGCAATGTCGCGACCGGTATAAAAGAAACAAGAGATCAATTATTTTTGCATTACAGGGTTCTTGATAACCAGCTATTTAGCTATTTAATTAGCTTATGTTTATTGTTAACAGAACAGCTGAGGCTATGGGCGGCAGCATGACCTTCCAGGAGGCATTGAAGAAAAGGCTCGACATCATCCGGCCGAGCGTCAGTCAAATCAAGGAGTTCATAGAGAATACACCCATTAGACTTACGCCAGGAATCTCGTAAGTTTTTTAGTGCTTTTATAACGAATACACGAACAGTTGGATTATCCAGAGATCATTAAAGATCGTAAGTGTATAGGAATGCAAATGACCTATTTTGATCAGTTCCAAAAGACGGATTTTATAAAAGCTTGTCTGGAAAAAAGAAACTATATTTTTTATAATTATTATCCGTACTAGCAACACGAAACTGTTTAGAAAGAAGGAAGGAAGAAAATAAATTTATTTTGCAACAACAGTAACATTGATTATACTGAAGGGTAGGCAGGTGAGCAATATTATATAACTATAGCTAATCAATGCTATGTGTCACGAAAATGGCCTCAACTCGGCATAATGCTGTTTAGCAAACAGCGCTGATCTTCCGTTGAAGCCGTTCAGTGAAGTCACGAAACGCTCAAAACAGTAGTGCAACGTAGAAACAAGAGTCACTAAACTTATTAACTTAAACAATTATAATACACTAGTAGTTCCCGGCGAACTGAGACCTCGCGACCCCTATATCTTCACAACCCCTGGACCGATTAAGCTCATATTCGAAATTAAAAAATTGTATTGAAATGAACTACTTGCCTACAAAAATTCATGAAGATCGGATCAACGGTTCGCAAGTTATCATCAGACAAATATACACACAAACATACAAACAAACAAACAAACATACATTTTGTTTTAATAAAACGGGAATACTCACGTTAAATTGAGTCGGTTATTCCGAATATAGTTTCGATCACATTCGGTGACCTTTATCAAGGAATGCTCAGCGAGACACGCGCGCGCGTCAGTGCAAGGCAAGACGAGGTCGCGCGCGTGTCGTGAAACTATAGTCGGAATAACCGACTCAATTTAACGTGAGTATTTCCGTTTTATTAAAACAAAATGTGTCAAAACCACGTCAGTTTTCATAGTAAAACAAACATACATATATACATACAAATGCCGATTTGTCCTAGTAAACTCTGAGACCTTCGCTTCGCTCGGTCAATAAAAGTACACCCGGTTACGGTTAGTTATTAAAAAAATGTTTTTTAAAGTTATTTATATGTGTTTAAAAATATACTTTTTGTTTATATAAGCCTTCTCTTTAGGCATAACAAAAAGACCGTTCCTCCAGTTGTTACCGCTTTTCCAGAGCTCAAGTTATCCAAAACATATGACCCTATCTTGGTGGCTTAATTACATATCACGGTTTTACATAAACAGTTGACCACTGCTTGTTTAATTTGTAAATAATTTGCATCAGTTTATGTTATAGTTGAGTTTTTTTTCTGATCTCGTGATTTAAGTTTCTTATCGTATATACAAACTATTACTTAAAAATCTCTAAATGCCGGAAGACGCAGCGTAGGTAGGCCTCTAGGTGAACCGACGTTGTGGCGGGCAACCGATGGATGCAATTGGCAGATTGTCGTTCAGTGTGGTGCTTCATGGGGAGGCTTTTTTGTTCACCAGTGAGCGTTTTCTGGATGACGATGATGATGGCGGTTCGACCAGAGCTATTTCACTCGCACATTATCTAGTTTTATGTAGATAGAGTTTGAATTTCCATATACTGTACGTTCAGATACAATATATCAGATATAACATCAGAAAAAAATCTGTCTAACATAACATCAGAAATATTTTAAAGAAACTCGTTTTGATATTTTTGCAGAAAAGATTGGTTTAGTCGTATACCTTATTTCCAACTGAATAGAATTCATAATCTATTTTCAGAGAACTAGTAAAAGCGCTGCACGACCGAGGAGTGGTGGTGTACCTGGTGTCAGGAGGATTCAGGAGTTTAATAGAACCAGTGGCCGAGCTAATCGGCGTCCCCAAGTCAAACGTCTTCGCTAATAGGCTAAAATTCTACTTTAATGGTGAGTTGGCATTATGTTTTACCCGACTGCCCAAAAAGAAGGTTAATGTTTTTGGGGTGTATTCAAGTATGTATTTGTGAACACGTATGTATGGATGTATGTTTGTGTGTTACTATAATACCTCTAGTAGCGTCAATGGCCATTTACATCGCGTCGTCGTACATAGTGTCGATCCCTTTAAACCACGACTCCGCGCGTCGCGTTCGGTAATTGAAGCGCTAAGAGATTCTGTGTGGGGTTGAATGGGTGTTTATAATGTACAGCCCAATAATTGACGTCCCGATAAAGTACGGAATGGAAATCACGACCGATACTTGCTGTACCGGGCTTCTAATTATCAGGTCGTACAATACGGGCCGTCACTTATTAGCAAGTGCCATTAGAGCACGATTTTGACGAGTTATTCGTTGCATTCTTTTTTATGTCATAGACGACTATTTTCTGTTGGGTCTTCTTTTCAAAAAAACTAGTAGTTCGCGCTGAACTGAGACCTCGCGACCCCTATATCTTCACAACCCCTGCACCGATTTAGCTCATATTCGAACTTAAAAAAAAATATGTATTGAAATGAACTACTTGCCTACAAAATTTCATGAAAAATCGGATCAACGGTTCGCAAGTTATCGTCGGCCAAATATATGTACACAAACATACAAACATACATACAAATGCGGATTTGTCCCAGTAAACTCTGAGACCTTCGCTTCGCTCGGTCAATAAAAACTGAGTTTTTTTTTTGATGATAGTTCAATGCCGTGCAGAATTTTGAAATCAAACCTCGCGACTGGACGTCCCTCATAACTAAAAGCAAAGTAAACGTAGCGATAAAACAATACATTTACATAACCACACAGCAACTATTTATCTACTTACATAAGATAATTATACACTTACCCATTTGTTATTTTGTGTCAATTTTTAAACAAATTTTACTATCAGTCTGTACGCGTCATAACACTATAAATACAAAACATTGTAACTATGTCATCTCGAGTCTCACAGAATCAGGTCATCGATAGCGTACCAAGAATTGCAATACGTTTTGCAAATACGCATAAAATATACAAAAATCACAAACATTGTCCTTATTTTTATTGACAAGTAGGTCGATTTTACAATGGGTCGTTTTGTTTGTTCGTTGATTCTCGTTTCAAGATTGTTTACCAGTTCACCTCGGTAAGGGTCAGTAATCACTGCAGAAACCATATTATTTTTGAAGTTGAATGAGAACGCAACCTTCGTGTTGGCTGTACAATACTGTCTCGCATCCTTAGGATATGAATAGTTTCATTATTGACTGCCCCGGTGGCTCAGTTGGTAGTGAACCTACCCTCTGTGCTTGGGGGCGTGGGTTCGATTCCCATCTAGGACAAACATTTATGTGATGAATATTTGTGTTCGTTCTATGTCTGGGTGTTAATATCTATATAAGTATGTATTTAAAAATATCTATGTACGTATATCAGTCTCTGGCAGCCATATTACAAGCTTTGCTTAGTTTGGGGTCAGATGACCGTGTGTGCAAAAATGTCCCAGATATTTATTTATTATTTGACCAACTATTCTGATAAACTTGTCGGTCCGTAAAGGTTTATGAAATCGCAACTCGTAAAGATATATTTCATTCTGATATGATAATGTGTTCTTCTTTAAGTAACATTTTCTTTATCTATTTTTTTTTTTGTCGATCGAGAAGTACAAAATGTATTTTATTATTACCACTATAAGGTCCAATTCAATTGCATTTGAGAAGAAAAACCTATACAATTACAAATCAAATAGTATTAAGTTTTTCCACAAGTGAATAGGAAGGTTTTTGTGGGGAAAAAGTGGAAGGAAAAGTGCCTTACAACTTATTTCTGGTTTTAATCATACTTACGAATTAAGTTCAATTCAGTCGGTTGTTCCGACTAAATACCGGCTTACTAGATGTATATCACACTAATATTATAAATGTAAAAGTTTGTGTAAGTATGTAAGTGTGTTTGTTCCCGTTCAACTCTGAAACGGCTGAACGGATTGGAACGCTGTGGACCGTGGAAATAGCTTATACACTGGATTAAAACATAGCCTACTTTTTATTCCGAATAAATATTCGGCTTCTGTAGAATAGCGGGTGAAACTGCGGGTGCAGCCAGTGTTTTTATAAGATAACTAGCTGCGCCCCGCGGTTTCACCCGCTATTCTACTGGAACGGTTGAATTTTTCAGGATAAAAAGTACCAAATTTCATCCAAATCCGTTCTGCCGTTACAGAGTTGAACGGGAACAACCATACCTACATACTTACACACTTACACACAAACTTTCGCATTTATAATATTAGTGTGATTATAACATGACTTCGTCATCCATGTTGGATGTAAACGTGCACTCGGTTGACCTTCCACGCGTATTTATCTGCCTAACGACCCCCTATCGAGTTTTAATAACATTATCTTATTACTACTGACTGGAGTTATGCCCGCCTGACGTAAGAACACAATAATTATTGTCATAAGTTAAAAAGTCATAACATGAAACGGATATTTAAAAAGGAAAATATATATTTTTTTTCGAGATTTATCCTTATCCTTCGCAAAAAAAATGTACATGAAAGTTGCTTTAAAACATTGGCAGGTGCATTTTAAAGATACTTTTTTTTTTTAAATTTCCTCTGTAATTTTATATCAAAAAATATTGAGAAAGTGCGAACGAGATAGTGAGAATCAGGGAGGCCGGCCCTTAACGTGCTGTGCGGATTTGTGTCTTATGGTCTGCAATAATGCCAAAAAACAGAAAGTTTTTATCACCAAGTCCGCAATGATATTTGCTTTAAAAAAGACAATGAAAGCCTTTGATTTTATTATTGATCTGAATTTTCTATATTATCTCTTCGTAAGTGTATAAAGCAGTGTGTATCATTTGGAAGAAATTGCAATTCCCAATTCGTGTATATTAAGGTCATCGGCTGTAGTACACCCTCGTTGGTCACTTTCTGCCCTCGGTAAACATGTACTAGTTGATTATTTCACAATTGCGGCTCTTTATCGCAAATGCATGCTTCCTTTCAAATTGCTTAAGGCGAGGTCCAATCGCAAAACAACAAAAGGTAGAATTTTTCAGCGCTTTGTTCGAAGTGACAAGATTACTTAATCAGGTGCAAAAAATACTGCAGATAGAAAATAAAACTGAAATTACGTTTAACCGAATAAAATATCGAAAATCTCTTAGTTACAAAATAAAAAATCGCAAAATGACCCCCTGAAAAACCCTTCTGAAATCAAATGCTCTGAATTTTCAGCGGTATAAATTTTCTTTTACAAATGAAATATCCAGGCTATTTATTGGTTTATACGGCGAACCAGGTAGTTTTTTTATTTGATTTGTATATTTCCAATAATTGGCAAAGAAGCAATGAAAAACTACAATTTACCGTTTCCTCATCTAATATGATATGCGACTTTCAACTTTAAACCTTAGAACTTTGAGCGGGACAGTACTCATTTCAAATCACGATCAGTCCTCGCCTTAAATGCCCTATTTGCAATATTTTTTTATACAAAAAACTCGTATGATTCAAGACAGACAACAAACAAAGTGTACCTTATCTCGCACGCTGTTGTTGCGTGGGTTCATTTCTCGAAGGCGTGGTCAACTGGTCATGCGTCTCTGAAATAGAGCACGACTGTTTGTTTTTAATATCTACATAATATTACACGGTTGTATCGCTGATTCGTATGCTCATTCGCACATTCGCCTCTAATGTCAGTTCTACTTGCTTTTCTCATATAAGTTCGGAGTTTGGACTTTGTCTCAGTTTATAAAAAACTCTGTAAAGACAAATGAAAACAGGATTTTAATTCACTTTTGAATAACTTTCTGTTTTCAACATCTACATAACATATCATGCTTATTTTGCTGATATTTATATGATATGATATGTCTGATATGTATGTCGATTCAAACATTCGCCTCAAATATGTGTCCTACTATCTGCTCTCCTATAACATCCGGAGTTAGGAACGTATAACTTTTTTTTTTTTAGAAAAAAACCCATATCAAGACAAATGAAAACGGGATTTTCATTAACTTTTGACGGCATGAAGATTGTAGAATCTTCACCGTTTACTAAAAGGACGCTTCTGCTCGTCCTCCGTTGTTTCTAGTAGCGGTCTTTAGATAGAACGATTGTCTTCAATTGATTAATGTTATCTTTTAGATAAATAGGTACTATTGTTATAAGCGATGTTAGTTTCATCGAGACACTCGAATGTCGCATTAAAAAACAATATCTGCGTCGCTTTTAAATGAATCAGTTGTTTTCTTGTTTTGTTACAGTTTTATCTCAAACCTAACGTCACACTAATATTATATATGCGAAAGTGTGTTTGTTCACGTTCAACTCTGAAACGGCTGAACGGATATGAATTAAATTTGGTATGGAGGTAGCTTACACCCTGGAGCTTAGGCTACTTTGTATCCCGGAAAAATAATCGGTTTCTGTAGCATAGCGGGTGAAACCGCGGGGCGCAGCTAGTAGATAATAAACACGTCTTCTTCACCCTATCAAGTTCACTCATAGATGGCAATGACAATGCTATTAGCTGAAAAGATAATAACTTGACCTTCAAAACGTATGTTTATAATCAACCTTATTTATTCATGCGTTGGAGTTGAAAATGCTTTATCATTATCATTGTTACTTTTGTCTATATTAATATATTTCTATATCGTACACGTCTTCAAAAAACACACCTTCTTTCACGTACTCTAAACATACACGGTTGTACTACAATAACCAAATATATTATCATGATTAGAAGCATCATCAACCAACATAATATAACTCTAAACATAATTCTTGATTTAACAATATTGTCAAAGCAACTCAACAGCAAAAAGTATAAGCAACTCTTTTCAAATGGAAACAAACAAAAATTTAAATTATATTACACAAAAGCATTGGGAAAAAATAGTATAAAACGAATAGTATATCCCTTGCACACTGATACTATATTCTATAATGATGGATGATAGATCTTTTATTGTAGAAGAAGTAGATAATTCGGAGAGGATAGAATGCCTTTCCGTAGGTGATACTAACGGCTGTATGAAAACTCTCAATGTCGACATAAAAAACAAAGATACCTTATGTATCATGAGCATGAATATACGAAGCATACATTGTAACTTTGATTATTTTCTGGCATACATGGCTTGTCTGGACATATCAGTTGACGTGTTTGTATTGACGGAATGTTGGACAAGTAGCCTAAGACCGCCACCTAGCATTAATAACTACAATATGTACTGGACTAAAAATACTCTATACCAAAATGATGGCGTTGTGGCATATGTTAGGCAAGATATTGAAGTCTGCGCATATGAACCTACTTGTACTGAAGGAAATTGCCTTGTGATAACAATTTCCACTGAACAAACCATAGTATGCACATATCGACCTCCATGTTTCAATAATGCGAGACCATATTTAGATTCAATTGATAACGTACTAGCTAGCATATCCACCAAAAACGTTATACTAACTGGGGATATCAACCTCGATACTATGCCAGGAAATGAAACTAGGAGCTCCGAATATTATTTAAACATGATGGCGCTACATGGCCTAAGACAGGGCATTACACGACCCACTAGATTTAAAACATGTCTCGATCACATCATGGTTAAAAGTCTGAGTGTATGGAAAACGTTAGTTTTTGAGCAGTGTGTGACAGACCATCATCCAGTGTTACTATACGTTGACAATACAAAAGTTAACAAGAATACAGCTCCGCATAGTAAGGTGACGATTAATTATGACAAAATCGATGAAGCATTGATGAAAGAAACTTGGATAGAATTGTTTGCAATCAAAAACGATGTAAGTGCAGCTGCAGAATTATTTACATCTAAACTTCTAAAGGTAATTCATGAAAATACTCAAATAAAAACAGTAACAAAAAAAAACAAACCACTGAAACCCTGGATAACTAGAGGAGTGGTTAAATGTATTAGAAAAAGAGACAGACTACATAGTAAATTTAAAAAGGCACCTAATGATGAAAAAGTTAGAGAAAGATACACTAAATACAGAAATATTTGTAATAAAATTATAAAAAATTTAAAGATACAATACTATAGCTATAAACTAAATACAAATAAAGGTAATTTAAAAGAAACCTGGAATACAATTAAAGAAGTATGCAACTTTAACAAGACAAAAACAGCACCTCATGATCTTCTCAATTTAAGCAACAGTCCCAAAGATTCGCTTAATAAAGTAAATTCGTATTTTACCTCTATTGGAAAAACGCTTGCTGATGCTACCCTGGATAAGATAAAAATTACCGAAAAAAAGCTGGCATCATTAGCCAAAATACCTAACACTCCAGTTAATTCCATGTCGCTACTTCCTACAGATCCTATTGAGGTCAGACATGTAGTTATGTCCCTAAAGACACATAGTGCTCCTGGATGGGATAAGATAACTGCCAAATTAGTTAAAAAATATGTTAACGTACTAGCTGAACCTATAGCGCATATATGCAACCTGAGTTTTGAAACAGGAAGATTCCCAGCTATTTTTAAAAAAGCAGTTGTATGTCCAGTATTTAAGGCAGGTGACAAAAGAAACTTGACTAATTATAGACCGATCTCACTACTATCGACTCTATCCAAAATTTTGGAAAAAATATTTAAAAAAAGAGTTACGCGGTATCTAGAGCATAATAATTTATTGAGTGAAAATCAATTTAGGTTTAGAGAAGGACGTTCCACTGAAGACGCCGTGCTTCTGTTGAACAATAAAATTACGACATACCTTGATCGCGGTTGTAAATGCATTGGTGTATTTCTTGATTTACAAAAAGCGTTTGATACAGTGTCCATACCCATTCTGCTAAATAAATTAGAAGAAGTTGGAATACGAGGATGGGCACTGGATTGGCTTACGGATTACCTCTCAGGAAGAACACAAAAAGTAAGAATTGAGGGACATGAGAGTGACAGTGCAGGATGTACCTATGGCGTGCCACAAGGGAGCACTCTCGGACCTCTGTTATTCCTGATCTATATAAATAATCTTTGCAACATCTCACTAAAGGGACTGGATTTGTTGATGTTTGCTGACGACACTGTACTACTTCTGCATGAGAAGACTTGGCCAAAAGTGATAAATCTTGCAGAAGACTGTCTGTCAGTAGTTACTAATTGGTTAGAAAATAATCTGTTGTCACTAAACACCAGCAAAACCAAGTTCATGTGCTACAGTATGAGATCCACTGGAAGCTGTAATCCAGGGATGAATGTCAAAATACATACTTATCCCTGTAACCGTGGCCCTCGGACTAGCCAGTGCACCTGCACATCACTGTCAAGGGTAGAATCCATTAAATATCTGGGGGTACACATAGATGATAAACTCAACTGGAACATCCACATTAACTCGCTGAAGCTAAGGGTCAGAAAACTTATTTACATTTTTAAAACGTTGAGAACAGTAGCGGAACCAAAATTAGTAATTCAGATATACAGGGCACTGTGCGAATGTATCCTTAGGTATTGCATCTGTGCATGGGGCACAGCTGCTAAAACTAACCTCTTACTTCTGGAGCGTGCACAGCGTGCGATATTGAAAGTAATTCTTTACCTACCTTACAGACATCCTACTACAGAGGTATATGAAAAGGCAAATGTCCTTAGTGTTCGGAAGATTTTTATATATGAATGCTTGAGGCGGTATCACAAGAAAACAGTACCAAGCTTACCTGTAGTAACTAAGAAAAGAGTTGAACTCTTTCCGACCTCCCACACGAGAACGAGATTTGCGCAGAAAAAGTATGATATTGTTGCACCACGGTTGTACAGAATAATAAATGATGAATTTAAGATTAGAAAATGCAGTAATAATGAAATAAAAAAAATCATATTAACTTGGTTGAAAAAATACGATTACGGTAATATCGAAGATATGCTGGATAGTTTGCATTTTTAATGCAACACACACAAACTCACACATACACACACACACACACACACACATACTCACACCCACACATACACACACTCAAACACACACCCTCATACATACCACACACAAATATACACACACACACGTGCACATATATATTACGTATTCCAATATATATATATATATATATATTGTTATTATTTGTGTTTTTCTTTTTCTATTCCCTTTGGCTATAAATACTGGTATGATAATCTAAATTCTGAATTAGTTAATTTAATATTTAATAATATTTTTATTGTATACTTTATTATACATTGTTTTGACATGATTTAAAACATAAGTAGGAGAAGCCACTGGCACCTGACACACAGTCCTAGACTAGTTCGGGAGCCTATGGATCAACACTCGATGTAAAAACTTAATTAATGTCAAAATAAATAATTTTTGTTTTGTTTGTTTTTGTTTGTCATTTGTTCTAACGATTTTGATAAGATTATTTATAGGTAGTTAACAGCTCAATAAACAATGTTAATCTAGTGAAAAGTAATCGATTTATCTGGAAAAATCTATGAAGCTATTTCTATGTTTTGTTCTGCTTAAAAATTGTCTTTGTTGTAATGCGGTATTTTCACACGCGCTTTTTTAATCACACTGATGTTATAAATGCGAAATTTTGTGTGTAAGTGTATATGTAAGTAGGTATGTAAGTGTATTTGTCCACGTTCTACTCTGTAACGGCTGAACGGATATGGATGAAATTTGGTAAGGAGATAGGTTATTCCCTGGACTTTGTAAATTTACCCGTTTCTGTAGAATAGCGGGTGAAACAGCGGGGCGCAGCTGGTATGACATAAAATATACATAGAGTAAGACGTTAATGGTAATGTTGTATTGTTCCAGGTGAGTATGCAGGTTTTGACGAGACCGAACCCACGTCGCGGTCGGGCGGCAAGGGGCTGGTGGTCCGCCGGCTGAAGGAGCTCCACGGCTACCAGAGGCTCGTCATCGTCGGAGACGGCGCCACCGACGCGGAGGCGAGCCCGCCCGCTGACGCTTTCATCGGTACGTTGCTGTTAACACTCACAGAAATAATAATTGTGCAACTCAGAAATAATAATTGTACAACTACAGATGGTGGACGGTGGTCTTTTTCACACACAGCGCCATCTAGCCCCAAACTAAGCAAGGTTGTACTATGGGAACCAGATAACTGATAAAACACATAAATACTATTTTTTCTGTAAATACATACATATACATATAATACATAGACACACCTAGACAAAGAACAAACATCCATGTTCATCACACAAATTTGTCCTGGGTGGGAATCGAACCCACAACCTACAGCTCAGAAGACGAAAATCCGCCCACTGTGCCACAATGCTTGTCAAATACTTAGAACTACTTACTAATAATAATACTAGAATATACTTAGAATAACCTACTAAGTACAGATAAAACGAACCGGAAGACGAAGCTTGGCAGGCCTCCCACTAGGTGGACCGACGACATTGTGATAGCCGCGGGCAACCGGTGGATGCAAGTGGCACGTTGTCCGTCGGTGTGGCGCTGTCAGAGGGAGGCCTATGTTCAGCAGTGGACGTCATCTGGACGTCATTTACATATAATAATTTCTATACATTATTAATAATTCTATAACTCTTTTTCAGGTTTTGGAGGCAATGTGGTCCGCGAGGAAGTAAGGAAAAAGGCTGCATGGTACATCACCGATTTCCAAGAGCTTATCCAGCATTTGACGAGTCAAACCAAATGAACGCTTATAGTCATAGATAATAAATAGTTTGAGTGCAGATAAAAATGTGCCTTAGAACGTGTACCTTAGATGGAAATTGCAGCTGTGGAGTCTTAAGAGTTTCGGCATTTTGGAATAAGTTACTTAGTAACAATATTTGAGTTGAAATAGTTTGATGTGTGTACAGTTTTACACAACGAATAATTCCGATCGGCAGTCGTACGTCTATATTGAACTTTATTTGCAAGCGCAAACGGCAGAGTATGCATTCTTAGCTCTCTCCAGATTTCATGATTTCGGATGCGATTTTGCGTGAAATCGATCGACCAATAACAGAGCAAGATTTTAGCGCGCGTAGTACAATACTTTGCCATTGGTAGATCGAAGTTTCTCGCGCTACTAAAATTGTTCTTCTGCGCAGGTACATCGGAAGGAATTATTTGTTGTGTAAATCTATAAGCAAATGTGGTGCAGTGCCGCGTAGAATTTTTCAGAAAGTACCGCCATTTTACGAATTTTAATTTAAAAGCAGATTTTTGTAGTGTCAGGATTATTTTGCGTAGTCGGCCTGTTGCCACCCTTTGCCAGTTAGTTGCCGGCGAGTTTTCATTAACGTTACTTAGCAGGAAGAGATTTAACATCTCAGGTTGCCGAGCGCAGTGCATTGCCTCGCATGGTTTTGAACGGTTGAAGTTCAAAATTCTGAATTGCACTGGATTGGTATGAGCAAGATTGACGCTTACCATCAGGAGCGCCACTTGCTCGTCTCAGTCAGTTGCAATGAAAAAAAAGAGACAAATACTCTGAAAAGATATAGAATAATTTGATATTTTAAAACTGCAATAACATTTTAAACGTAGTGCCCTAGACAATAAGGAGTATTATCGGTTGAGCATTTACATTTTTCGAGGTTTGAGTAGTTTGATATTGTGATGGTGCTATGAGTACAAAAAACGTTGTGAAGTTGTATGTTTGTAAGTGATATGTATTTTGGGACTTGGTCCGTGTTGTTGGCTTTGGAAAATTTTGGATTTATTTAGGACAATTGTAAATATTTTTAGCTGAATACATTTTACATTATATTATAGTTACATTTTTTGTCATCACCACGAAACATTTTATAATGATAATTAGTTGTAGGATGATTATTTATTCTTTGATAAATTTACATACATACGTTATTAATGATTTTCGTTATTTTTGATTTTACTATGATGTCAAAAACGGCTGTGTACTTCTTATGAATAGGTAATAAATAATATTTTTAAGGTTAACATTTCGTTTTTTTATTTCCATTTGAAAAGTTATATTATTTATAATAGACGTAACATAGAAAAAGCGTTTATGTTTGAGCCATAATACATTATCGTCGCCGACGACTCACTGCCGTGCTTACGATCGTCATCTGAAATAAACTCTAACCACAGATCACATTAGATACCGCATTACAAGATTCGTTGTTCGTACAAAAAGCCACCAAAGTTTGAGGCGCGGCGCGGGTCGCGGGGAGTGCGTCAAGCGTTCTCATTGACTATCACAAGGTTACGCCTACTCGCGCCTAACAATCAACCAATCAGAGTAATTTCTTATAAGTGTATTTAGTTAGACTGATCTGTAGTGCGCTTCGAGCGTCCTGAAACAGAATCTAGGGTGTGATCTAAGACTAACATAGCGCAATTATAGACTATATTTCAAAATGTAAAATTTGAGTCTGTTCCGGATACGAATTATGTTTAATTATTGTATATTAATATCAGAGGTTGGTTCAACAATTATGTACCGAAAAAAAACCCTGTTAATTAATTAGTTCCGGGTCAAACGCCGAATTGACTAATGAAAGCTAATGAAACAAAAATAAGATAAAGAAAATATTGTTACAGCGTCAAAATTATGGCTGCGCCAGGTAGGGCGCTGGCGGTTATCTATAATAGAGGAGAGAAGTGTTGAGTAGAGGTCGTGGCGGGAATGAAGGGCGGCGGACGAGGTGTTCGCGCATGAGTGGTGGCGCCATGCAGAGAGTGGAAGATCGTCTTCCGTCTGTTTAATGAGCAACTCTGTCGTCCCAGAGTCGATTGCCTAGAGCATGTTTTCTCAAAGTGGGGTACGCGAACCCCTAAGGCTTCGCCATTCGACAATACAACATACTTAAGTGAGAGTGGGTTTTCACACATGGTCATGATAAAAACTAAATACAGAAATCGACTTAATATCGAGTCAGAATTAAGGTTAAAATTGTCCAAAATTACTCCTAATATTGATTCCATTTGCGACAAGAAACAAGCACACCCGTCACATTAATATTAAAAAGATATTTCTTTTGGCACTTTTTTTGTTACCTTTTATTGAAATAAAAACCTTAGTTTCTTCAACAGTCCATTTTATTATTTTCTTTGGGTGGAGGGGGGATTTAATTAGTTAAGTGGTTCGCTGTCACCTGGATACTTTAACAGGGGTTCGTGGAGCAGAAAGTATGAGAAACCCTGGCCTAGAGCAACACTCGCTCAATGTGCCTGTTCGACGAGCGACGCGGCAAGGAGCAGTTCTGGTCTCGTTCCACATATAATGTGTGTAGTAAGCTGCCGTTGAAAAACCAATAGACGACTGTTGAGCCTAATCGTTTTTCTTAATTAATTTTCAGCCTTCCTTCTGATGTAATATAGCGGGTTCCATAGGTAACGTCGTTGTAACATGTCATCAATGGGCAGTCCTGTATTTGCTTAAAGTAAAGCGCTAGGCGCTTCATTTACACAAGAAGACGCGAAGGTCTCATAGTATGTCAAAGAAGTCTGCGTATGTTTTTTTGTATATTTGTATGACGAACAATCACACTTACATACTTACATACTTATCTCATTACACACTTGTTGTAAGTGTGTACACGCAAGCTTTCGCATTTATAATATTAGTGTGAAACACATACTTATAAACTAACAGATTAAGCCCAAACTACGCACTTAGCGTACCTACACCCTAAACACAACGAACAGTTAAATTCCTAGAGACTATTGAAGGTCTGAAATAATTCAAGTGCTCAAGCCCATTACTAGTCGGCAGCCTATCCATTACCATGCTGAAAGGCAATCCTTAGGCGTTGCGTAAGATAAGCGCTAGCATTATGATGTACACGTACTGCATACGCAACTGACATAAACTGCAACTGGATTTTGTATGGTCGGGCCTTTAGGACGGTGACGCTGTTATGACGCAAAGGATCAATCACAGTCAGCCGACCTATTCAGGTCACCTACTTTTTACCACTGTCATTATACAGAAGTATCAAGAATTTATTAATTTAGGTCGATAGATTCAGAAATAGCCGCTGAGGAAAAAATATATCGGACCTGTCACCAGTTGTGCGAATTTTTGCGTGAATTCGAAACATTGACGGCAATTCTCTAGTTCATACTCTAAACTAAACTTACCTACTTAATTTGACAGCACTGGTTATCTGCAACTCTATGCTTTTTTAATAGCATAACGGCTTTGATGTAGTCAAATGTAATTTTTTTAATAGTTAATTAATATACAGGGCAGTTCTAAATCGCGACTCAAGCGCTGGCTTATCGAGCAGACGTTCTACAGCTATGATGAATTTATAAAATTGAAATTATAACATTAATAAACTATTTTAGAATTGACTATTTTTATTTTAGAACTATTTTTAAATGACATTATTCAGATATTATTTGTTGAACTTGACATTGTATATTAATTATGCGTTGTTTTATATAATTATTATTATTTTGTATAATGTATAAATTGACATATTTTTAATTTATTTTTTAATAATTGTCTTGTTCTTTGTTTTTTGTTATTTGGTAATAATAGTAATAATAAAATTATAATACTTAGGTCTGTACAATATTGTACGACATTTTGAATGACCTGTAACTAAACGTTATCAATAAATTGATTATGATTATGATTACCTAACCTGTAAAGTGAAATAAATTTGCTCACAGTTATGGGAACTTAAGTACCCCTTCAAGAGGAGATTTTCTAAAGCTAAGCTGTGATCACAAGTCCACACTTTAAAATGTAGAGGACAAACTCTAATCTTGAGACGATAGGCGACATCTGTACAAGATAATGTCGTCGGAAGGGCCACGTCCCGGCTACGCACTCGACTCCCGACTAACCGTCGTATTTTGAACTTTCAACTCTAAAAATACACAGTTGGTGACCCCGCGCGACTCGCGCGCAGTCTCAACGCCTTCTGAAAGGTCAAACCACGCGGTGCCGTGCCCTATTGTCTCTAATTATCGATTAAAATCGGAAATAAATACCCGGTCCCTTATACGACCCAAACCGGAAGCTCACAAAGAACTCTAATAGATAATATTCGGTGACAATGAAAACTGTGAAATAAATTGAAAAGTGAAAAATTGCTTTCAAATTACAAGGATGTGTCAGTGAAGTGGTGATCAAATAATACAGAGTTAATATTTGCAGGTGGTTTATAAATTGGTGTCTTGTGTGTTCTGAAAACGATGCTTAGGTTTTGTTGTCGACAGCTTTAGGTAAATCTTGGCAAAATATCTATAACTCATGAATAACTGTATAAAAATATCATCTGTTACACATAATATACTACACTGAAATTAACAATGCAAAAAAATATATATTATTAAAAGAAAAAGAAAATATCCAACTGCAAAATGTAAGTAGCCTATGTCACTCAGGACGTAATGACGACTCCAACGACACCTCACTCGTCAATATCGGTCAAGCCGCTTAGGCTACAGGACGTCATATAAGAACACACAAACATAAATATACTATACACACATACTTACAAACACCTCAAAATCATTACCCTCCTTCTTGGGGAGTCGGGTAAATAACCTTAAGCTGCAGACTATTCCTATGTCTGTTTTAATTTTTTTAAATAAAACAAACGTCTAAAATGCTATTTACATTTGACAAGAAAGAAGGGTCTAGCATGAAGACTGACGTAGGATATCTTTTATCCCGTAAAAATGTGGGGAAGCCAATGTTTTACGGTTGTCAAAACCACGGGCGTATCGGTAATAATCTCAGCCTATGTTATTTTGAAGCACCAACACTTGTTTGTTTTTCAATTCATTCATTAGCTTTTTTGCAAACTTGTCATCTATGGCCCTTAGTTTATATTTCGGAGATCGAGTCTTTAATCTTTGTTTCATATTATAGTTCGGAGTTTGATCCATTGATCTTCGTTTTATTGTTTTCTCGAGAGTGGGTCTCAATCGTACGAGTGGCATAAGACTAGATTTCGTCTCTATGTAAAGTTTTACCGGATCGCCACTTCTGTTCCAGTTTCTGGAGTAGCAGTTCGCAGCATTTTTACATTTAGTATCGTTTATTTTTTGCTTTATATCGTCATCTGGATAATCATAGTATTCGCTGCTTATATTATCATATTCAAGCGATGATTGTGAAAGAAAATTACCGTCTTCGTTAGGGTCTGGACCGGCTATTTTCTTGAGTTTCTCGGTAGTTTTCTCTATAATTTTAGCGCTTGGTTTAGTAGGTTTAGTACCAGGATTCCTTCCAGTTAGAAGAGTTATTTTATCACGCGGCGTTCGCTTAGGTTTTGTAGTAGTTTTTTTCATACTTTTTGTGAGTCGTTCAAACTCAGGTTCAAGCTTACGAGTTGTTTTAGATTTTAGCCTCATTTTTCTATTTGTTTCTTTAGGCGTGGTTTCTGTATTGGATTCATAACTAAATTTTGGAGTTGTGCTAGGGTGCAGAGATTCTCCCGAGTTTGTAATTGTTGTTACCTCTTCGAATGATGTTTCATTGATACCTGTGATGGTTGTGATTTGATTTTCTTCAGTGGGTTTAACAATCTCTGTAGTTGGAATGCTCTCATAAGCGTTATTTTTTCCAGTGCTGGCGTTATCGATACTTTTTGTTGTTGCTTTGTCTGTTGTTTGGGGTAGTTTCACAGGTTTAAGTGTGAATACTATTACTGGTACTGCATATTGAACAACCATTACGTTAGATTGCGGCAGAGTATGGTATGGTGCATGATGTATGTTGTTGTACATGTATCCGTCTGTTAGGCAACACTTGTCACAAAACTTGCTACAACAAACTTTAGGATTATAGCACTCATTACAAGAACATAAACATTCTTCTGTACTCGAACTGTCACTTCTGCTACATGAGCTTTGTTCACTGCTTTGTAAATTCACAGGTGAGTTGTAAATTTCTAAATTATTTGGATATTGTACAGGTTGCTGTGCACTATTTTGATGATAATTTCCAAAATTTGACATTTGATAACTATAATGATTGTATTGTGCTTGGCATCTTTGTAAGAACATCAAAGTTATTTGGCAAAGTAATGGTCGCTGAAAATAAACTTTATTTTAATAAATAAAAAACAATTTAGAACAGCAATAAATTATTTCAAAAAAGCATGTCTATCGCTAGATTTTTCGTTTACCGTAAAACATGCTAGGACCATAATAAAAAATCCTCATAGTACGATCAAAGAAATTGTTGTCAAAATCAATGCAGTGTGCACTCCGTTTCGCAAATCATGCAAACTAATTCTAAAGGGAATTTATTTATTTCTTATCGTTGCAATCAAATTTACAATAGTCGGTCACAAATTTAATATTTCTACGGGCTATAAATAATAATAATTGCCCTTATTATTATTTATAGTCCAGAGTTTTACACTAAGATTTAGTACGTAATTTAGTTTTACTTTACTACTAAGTTTAAAAAAAAAACTCCCCTGGGTAAATCTAGGCACAGATGCAGGTGGGTGGATGTTTGCTATGGATAATCTTATCTCGACACTATGATTCAGTATCATGCCTATGTATAACATAGATTTTATTTTATGTATATATTATTATTATTATTATTATAAATTTAGTGCTTTAACCCATACAATTGTAATGTATACATAAAATAAACTAAGAAATTAAGTTCGATCATACTTAAGACATTTAGGTAATTAAAAAAGGCTAATATTTTTTCTAAATTACTTTATAACGGATTTGATTCATTGTCTAAGTTTATGTATAGGTAGGTTACATACCAAGAATAGTGGACAGGGAACAAATTATGTATCTATACAATATTTAAATAAATTTCCTTCACTAACTTGGTGTATGAAATGGCACCTAGTTTTCCTAAATGCTTTAGGATTAAGCTTTCGTGTTTCTTCTTTATGTTCTGGAACTGTATTAGGTAATACAAGTTCTTGAGGTGTTTCAGACGGTGTTTGTGTTTCTTCAGAGTTTGTCTCGATTTCATCGTATGGTATTTCCGTTTCTTCAGCATTTATTTCGATTTCTTGGGACGGTGCTTGAGATCGGTCTGAAGTTGTTTCGATTTCTTGGGTCGGTGATTGAGTTTCTTCAGTATGCATTTCGATTTCGTCGGACGGCGCTTGATTCCGGTCAGCAGTTGTTTCAATTTCTTGGGACGGTAATTGAGTTTCTTCAGTATTCATTTCGATTTGTTCGGACGGCGCTTGATTTCGGTCAGTGGTTGTTTCAATTTCTTGGGACGGTGATTGAGTTTCTTCAGTATTTGTTTCTATTTCTTTGGACTTTATTTGAGTTTGGTCAGTACTTGTATGGATTTTTTTGATTGGTTTTTCAGTTGAACTTATACCTGATGGTGTAGTGGGTATTGAGCTCGTTTCCGACGAATTTGTTAGTGTTTTGTTATTAGGTGATGCGATTTCTTTATCATTTGCTTCAGTATTATTTTTTGTACTTTTAACCGATTTAACGGTTTTTATTGGGAATATCAATACAGGTACTGGATATGGAATAACTACTATATTAGATTGTGATTGTGTAGGGTACGATAGCTGGTGTATGTTACTATCTGTATTAACGCCTGGTACGGGACACTTTTTGCAGAAATCACTACAACAGGCTATAGGATTATTGCATTCATCACATGAACATACACATTCTTCTGTACTCCCACTGTGACATGAACTACTACCGACTTTATGACGACGAAAGTTTAGAGGACTGTTATAAGTTTCATAATTGTTTTGATATCGTATCGTATACCGCATCTTCAATTCGACTGATTAAATTCGGTTTTTGATAACCGTTGTAATTGTACTCTGATCGACATCTTTGAACCAACATCAATGTTATTTGGTATAGTAAAGGCCGCTGTAAAGAAAAATGTATTTTTAGTAAATGTTGATGTCAATGACCAATTGATGATTATTAGAATCATTTATCAAATTATGAGAAAATATGTAGGTTCATTATAAGTATTCACGATTCTTACCAGGATCATATTAAAATATCGTTGTTCTACGTCCATTGTCTAGATACTAAATAAACTCAGTGTTACAGAAGAAAAATAAATTTCTTATCTTAATTCAATTTATACAAAAGTTCACATTTTCCAATAAATAATAGGACTAGGTAACTTTTGAATATTGCTTTTAGTTTTATTAACTAACCCAGTATTTCAAAAATCATTGCTTTTGTTACCTTGATTTACTTACTTAAGCCTAGGTAGACGAGTTGGTCCTAGGTTATGAATACATTTTAATAATATAATTATCGGCTTTGAATTGTTATAATTACTACTTTAATGATACTCATAGTACGGAAAATAATAATTAGGCAAATCATTTTTTAAATGTATTTTATTTGATGCGGTTAATAGTTTAGATACATTTCTAAAGTATAGAAGACGGTAAACAAATAAAGTACTTAATTTAATCAACTATTCTAAATGACGTTTCTATTATCGATCTGTGACAATTGCAGCCTAAGTTTCTTTGCTAAATCATTAGGTATATGGACTAGTCCAAATTTGGGCATTTTAAACCTCCGTCGTCGTATTTGCTTAGTGTCTGTTTTTGTTGACGCTTTTAAATTTGTTCGCGCAATTGTAGGCCTTAAACGAATACCCTGAGCCTGTAAGGGTGGCCCTTTGGTTTGTCTAACTCCTGGACGTGGAGGTCCCTTGTCACGATGGAACATATTATATTTTGAATTTGAATTCAGTGGTCTGTACGTAAGTGTTTCGGCGTTTGTATTCACTGGTCTATACGTAAGCCTTTTAGCATTTGAATACTGTGGTCTGTACGTAAGTGTCGCTTCTGCTTGAGTTTGTTTAATATTTGATTCTGCTAATACAGGTGTATGGTTTTGTGCATCGTTTTTCTGCTTTTTTGTATCAGTTACTTCATATATAATATCAGAAATTCCCTCAAGATCTAGAGCCGCTTCAATAGATTCTTGATCATCTTCATAGATTTTCTGAGCACTTTCAATTTTTTCTGTTGATGTTGGTGCTTTTTCCGTGGGCTGTAAAATTTTCTCAACGAGTTTTTGAGTTTCAGTTTCAGTAATTTTTCGTGTTTGTACTTCAGATTCTAGAGTTGTCGTTTCTGATTTATCAGCTTTTTGGCTGGAATCATCAGGCCTTAAACTGGAGTCGTAAATTTTTTCATGTGTTTTTTTAAGCTTTTCAGCTAACTTACGGGCGTCATGTTTGGTATTGTTTTTAGTGCTCTGGTTTGCATCATTAGTTTTGTCATCCGACGTTTGGGTATTGTTATCATCGCTTTTTGGTTTATTTATTGGAAAAATAAGAACTGGGACGGGATAGGGAACCACCACGATATTTTGATCTGAATAGTTACCACTTTTGACAGTGTAACTTCTGCCTATGTCATGTGGCCTATCTGGTGGTCTATGAACTGTGACGTATCTGGTTAGCAGATTTTTTTGTGCACGTCGCACAGGATTTTGAATATAATTATATTGAGATTCATAATCACTGTATTGATTGTGGTATGCGTATTGATATCGGCAACTATGTAATACTGCTTGGTATACAATAAAAACCTGCAACACAAATTAATATACAACTTAATTTAGAGAACACTAAAGAAGAGAAAAACAGATAACCATTATCGGCAAAATCCGTAAAAGTAGAGTATTTACAAGTTTCATTTTTGAATTAAAATAAATCATTTCACACGAAACTGCTGGAAAATATTATTTCAACATTATATGCCATAGTCTCAGAATGGATTTCTTATCTCGAAAATTGAATAAAATGTGTTGTTCTAAATAAATCAAGATTTAATACTTACATAAAAAAAAATCATAAACAAGCACTGCGGAAGGTGGGAAATATTACCGAGTATAGCAACATTAGTATCATATTCATGGAAATCGGATTAAGTAAAAATACACAATAGCGAAAAAAAAAACATTTTATTTAAGTTAAAATAAAAAACACAATCTAATAAAAAAATATAAAGCTAACATTTAACTTTTAGCTTAGATTTTTTTCTGATATTTGGTGTTGAAATCTTCAATAAAAATTATAACTAAATAGTAACCATGTAGATAGAAAAAGCTAAATTAGCTTTTGAATAGAAACGAATTGTCCTTGACTTGTTGAAGACAAACCCATTCAGCTCGTAAGCTCAAACTCGAAGGGCCTTCTAGTACAAATCCAATGACTTTTCAGCATTAGACCAGCTCAATTCATACTAAATAGTATTGGAACTAAGAGTAAACCCGTTTGGAAACTCTCAAATATGTAGGAAGTGAGTGAAATTTGGAGTAATGATTTACTTATAAATATACCTATAACGCCACTAAACTCATACATTTAGGCGAACCTAATAAGGCTATGCATAATGCTTAACTAATAATGCGTGTAAATCTCACGTTTTTTCCATGTACAGTAATCAATGCTCTACAACCTTTTTGCTTTCAAAGCTCTGACTTCTGTCAGCTGAGTCATTAGCTTAGCAGCGAGGTGATCTGGTATAGGGACGATACCATACTTCGGGACCCACGTTGGTCTGGTTCTCTTAACGGCTGGATTAAGCTGCTTCATCTGCCGATGTCTTGACAGCGTGTCCACCTCTACACTCTTTGATAATAGCTTAGTTCTAGCAGAGCCAGGTTTCTTAGATTTTACTGTTATCGGACTATCAGGTTCGGTGGGTTTTATAGTGGTATCAAGTTTTTTCCTGGTAGTAGTTGTTTCGAGTTGTTGCTGTTCTGTATTAGCATCATCGTTTTGTGCATTATTAGGAACTATAAGAGGGTAAGGGAATGGGACGAATACGACTTTCTGTTCTTGGTTTCCGTACTGATCTTGATTAGAGATGCCTGTGTTTGTGTGACAGTATTTACAAAATTCGCTGCAGCAAGGCTTAGGTCCCTCGCGGGAAAAGCACGCGTCGCAGGTGCAGTAACATTCTTCTGAATCTGCAATTCTGCGATGTTTTGCTCTTCGTCTGGTGATGTACTCGGAAGATGATTCATCTGACTCGTCCGGGTCGTCTTCCTCGTCGTAATGTTGGAGGGTGTCGTCGTAGTAATGATGGTGATGGTGGTGATGATGTTGAGGTGTGATCGATTTTAGATGGATCTTTAGGATGTAAGCAAAGATGATCTGAAACAAAAAGATGGTTAAAAGAATCTTACTATTACTTAACGAGTATCGCCTATGTAACATACTATATAATTATACATATACTGACTTGCCCGCACTCCTTCACTCGCATAGGCTACAGTAAATTGAATCCCTTTCACCTCTTTAGGGGTTGATTTTCCAAAAATCCTGAGACATGCCTTTTTAATTTTGTACTAGGTTGTGATTGGAAATTACGTTACAAAATAATCTGAAACTAATCTCTATACCTGTTTTTAACATGGAATATTCATGGAGGTCAAAATGAGTTGGCGGTAACTTGTGAAAAATCAGAAATAATATACAAGTTCCTATTTTCTCTAGAGCATTTTCAGGTAAACATTTTAGTGTCAATGAACCATTTGTGAGGTAAATTTTAGAGATAGAACGCTTTCTTTTTTGTTACCTATATTTTAAATGCTTAGAAATACATACGTTAACCTTTATCCTTTTGTCATTATAATTCTTGTTATAATTTAGTGTGCAACAATTCTTATCTCTCTCGTTTTTGCACAAATTAGTTACTACGGCTTCAATCTACCTTTGCTCCGGACATTTTATAACGCTGATTTGAAAGTCTATGTTTATACACATATTTAGAATTTAATGATTGTTTATCATAGAACTCGTATTCCTACTTTGAAATGTGGTCCCAATTCTACCTAAGCCTTATGTTTATCACAGAAATGTGACATGAAAATGCTCGATGACACCAAAAATTTAAGATTAAAGTCGGATTACGCTATTTTTAATTAAGTGATTAAGGATTCTTTTTTACTTATCAAAATCTTTCGCACCTTTCTTACATAATACTTAATTATATGACTTTTAATAATTCTCCCACAGCAAAAATAGTAAACAATTTTAAATCAGAGCTCTATACGACAATAACTACATGGTTTTTAAATCAGTAGGAACACCTGGGTGAAGCTTGGGAGCTGAAATTTACAACAAAAAATTAATTGACCGAGCGAAGCGAAGGTCTCAGAGTCTACGGGATCAAATCGGCAGTTGTATGCTTGTTTGTAATATTGTATGTATATTTGTTCGACGATAACATAAGAATCATTTATCCGATCTTTATGAAATTTTGTAGACAAGTAGTTCATTTCAATCAAAATTTTAAGTTCGAATATTAGCTGTATCGGTTTAGGGGTTGTGAAGCTATAGGGGTCGCGAGGTGCGAATTTCTAGTATATAAAGATAACACATCCAAACAAACGTTTGTGTGAATTGTTAAGTAAGATGTAGAGAAGCTGCCTGAAAGAGTTTTTGCGGGTTTTGGTCAACTCACCCATCTAGCGATCATTTTCTTAAAACTAAATGACGTCGAGGTACTTCCCGGCAGTCTCGAACAATACTGGAGACTTGCTCCGCAGGTGCTAGGTACTCTTTTTTCTTTAAGTGATTGTTCTTTGTTCCGTTCTTTCAGTTTTGTTTTTACATCTTGTAATACTGTGTAAGCGTAGCGTACATTTCATCATCATCATCATTCAATGGTTCTGGTCGCAGTTTTTAGTACCCGCATAAGGTTACAAACTTACTCGTACATGTAAGACTTTGTTGAGGTTATTAAAAGAAAAACAAACTACTCAACTGCTATATGTAGCCTATGTCACTCAGGAAAAAACATATTAAAAATATCTTCGATTTCAAATTTTCTTAATTTTAGAATAAGAAATATTATTAAAAGTAATACAAAACTCGACTGCAAATGTATACAGAGTGGCCATAGGCAAGTGACCGCCCGAAAAGGGCTTATAGTACTAGTCATTATGAACAACTTTTACTATGGGGCCAACACTGAAATCGAGAAAAAAAAAATTCAAAAAAAACTCAATTTCTGCTGTTCCATACATTTTGTCGAGTGTCATTGACATTTTTCTATGGAACAGCAGATTTTTTTTCTCGATTTCAGGGTTGGTGCCATAGTAAAAGTTGTTAATAATGATGAGTGCTATATGCCCTTTTCGGGCGATCACTTGCCGATGGGCGACATTGTAGAGCCACTCGAGATAATACAAGGATCCTTACTTATACCATTCACATCAAAGTCGGTCCAGGCAATGTAGAGTTACGCACATACAAACATAACAACCCTAAAAACATAACACTCCTTTTTCTTGGCAGTCGTATAAAACCTACACATTGCAAACCAGCAGCTTCGCTCGACACAGTTCCGATGGATTTTCGCCCTTATGTACGCCTCGTTTTTTTTTTGTTTTTTTATGTCTGGTAACGAATTGTCATAAAGCAGCGTTATTAGAGTGGTTTTTAAAGCAAGAGCTGGCACCGTTCCACGAGCACTCGGGTCGCGTGAACGCATGTATTTCAGGAGTTGGGGGTCATGACCTGGCCACCTTCGACCGTGGCTAGCCTGCGCTTGCGTCATTTCTACGAATAGGCGCTTAAAATAGGCGTATCGCTTATTGCATTGACTGCATTGCAAGTGTTCCTAACTGATCACCGAAATTCGTGCATTATCAACATTTTTATACGAAGCACACCACGCATCTGTCAAAATTCAAGGCGCAGTTAGCGTTTCCTTGAGATAGCCAATCAAGACGCTTGGTCGCATTCAACGAAACAACGATCTCGTAATGCGGTATCTATATGGTCTATATGATAATTTGTGTTCTGGAATCACAATATCGACTAGGACAAATATTATGGTATGGTAAGTCGCAGTTCACACATGTGCGACATAATGTTTTACATAAACAGTAGCCAAACTCACTCAATCTGAGTGCATTGAGTTTCTAACCTAACTTATGTGTTGTATACCTAAGCATTAAATAAATCCTAACTGATTTTATAAATTAGAATGTAACTCTGTCTCTGTCTGTCTGTCTGGGTGATTGTCGCGTTATCACGGTTCAACGGCTGAACGGATCAAAACTGAAATTTGCATAGATATAGCTTAAGGTTCGGAGATGAACATAGGATGCATTAAATAATTAAATAGTTTTTTTTTATATAATTTTCAATGTTGTTATTCTGTTTTCTGTTATCAATTTCAATAATTAAATATTATTTTTGTAATTTTTTTGTTAGTTCTAAGTTCTGCAATCTATTGTGTTTATTGACTTTATTATTGTGTTTATTTGTGAAATGACTTGCCCAATGTAACGAAATGTTACAAGGCTAATAAATTTTTCTATTTCTATTTATATTTCTAGGCTTCTTTTTTTCTTGCTGTCCACGCGAACGATGTCGCGGGTAACAACTAGTAAATGATAAATACCGCTTCACACTATAAGATAAGACTACTAGGACACTAGGATTTCCTATGTCGCGGATGCTATGGAACAAACATAAAGACAAGGCAACTAGCACCCAGAATCCTATCAGATGTTTAAATTCATCATTCATCTACCCGGCCTGGAATCGAACCGGAGACCTCCTGCGTAAGAGGTAGACGCGTTACCAACTAAGCCAAGAGGGTCGTAAGGGGTATTATAGTCATGCCACATCTATCTTACTTGCAATATTTTGCAAGCTTACATAGAGTGCGAATTTTCAAACTGTATTCCTCAGATATATTCTGAATACATTCGTGACGATGTCTTTTAGTATGACGGAGGCAAATACTGTTTTATAGTTTTTAGGGTGCCGTAACAATAAATATAAGAAAATCTGTCAATTAGCAGTTGGGCTCGTGCTAAGGATCCCGAACTCCGAACTCAAAATAAAGATTTCTCATCTAAATAGGTAAATAATAAACACGGAATAGAACAAGCAACAACAATTTAAAAAAAAAAACAACTGCGATTTTAGCCTAAGCGAATTGTTGCGGCACCTCACTCCCTTAGGCTGCAGGAGGTAATATAGGATCACACAAACTGACATACGTACATAAACACAATAACATTACCTTCCTCCTTAGGCAGTCGGGTAAAAAAAAAAACAGCTTAGCTATATAAGATCCAGAAACGACAGAGAGATCATCTGACTGGAAGGGAAGTATATATTATTAGTTCTCTTTTTATCATAATCGCGGCTGCTACTAATATTGATCAGTTCAACCGAAGTTCCCGCACTGGGATGCGCGGGCGCAGGGCGTCGGGTCACGACCTCGCGCGCCGGAATTAGACGTGACGTCGCGGCAGGTGCTTGCCAACTGCTGACTTTAATGACATTTTTATCATATGTGTATGGATGAGACGGCCCAAATAATAATAACTGAACTGAAAATATTTTGTTTTTGTTCATCATGAATGACATGATCGATGACGGTTAACACCAACTCAAAATAGTGCGGTGTTTAACGAGGCGTCATTATCAGTGTTTACCATTGTTGGGCGAGGGGTAATAAATACCCTTTTCACCTCAGCTCGAAAAGATTCTGTTTATCATTCAATATCTGAGTGCAAAAGTGCATTTAATCTGCTAGCAAGGAGTTTTTAAATTAGAACCTTTCTATTCAAAAATTGACTATACCGCCAGTCCACTAAAAACGCTTTAATACTTATTTCATGTCAGTGCGTCCACCTCATTTTTAGAATAATCGCACTGGCCAGCAGTAGCCAGCACGTTGACAGCATGAAAAAAAAAATTCAATTCACTTTCCATCATCCTAGCACTTTGTTCGCTGTAGTGACGTAAAAAGTTGTGTGTTTCGCTCGGCAGCTCGGCAAAGTTATTCTGCGTCTCGAACATTTGAAATCCTCGCTACGCTCGGGATTATATATTTGTATCCTAGAGTCCTTCGCTTGCTCAGATTGCAATACAATTACTCGCGCCACAAAACAACTTTGCAGCTTTGCATAACAAATAAATATTACATTACATTATCAGCCAGAAGACGTCCACAACACACTCCGTCGCTGAACACAGGCCACCCCCTTAGACCGCCACACCGACCGACAATGTGCCATTTGCATACACCGGTTGCCCAATAAATATTGACCAGTGCCAATCCACCAGTGATTGCTACATTGAGCCGAGGACAACAATCGTCCTAGTAGACATCTATTTGACCAGCATTTAAAAGCCTAGTCCTATCTAGTGCTTTTACCAAGCGTCTATTATAGAAACAACCCTAGAATATGGGAGAGGTTTCGTCCGGCAGTGGACGTCTAATAGCTGATAGTATTAGGCCGAGTAGCTAGCCCTTTTAGGCCGCCCAAAAGCTTCTGAGAAAAAATCATTTTTCGTTTTTTGTTAATAATAGACAAAGAGCCTGGCCGACAATTTAACTTTTCACCTGACCCATGGCAGTTGTGCCACCCATCCGAAGACTGACCGTGTCATCCACTGCTTAACATCAGTAATCGGTTAGGAACACGTAGTTATAGTCGCTATCAACGCTTTAAGAAGACAAGGCAAGAAGTCGAGTCTCAGGTCATTTTCACGACAAATAACATATACTCCTAACAGTACACATCACCTTATCAGGTAGGTTCCTTGGAACCGATCGGTGTTTTCCTTTGTCCGCGCTATCAGCTTATCGTTATCAGCCCGATGGCATGACCGGTCGCAAACCCGACTCGTGTCCTTTGTAGTGTACTCAGTAAAGGATTTCAAGCGGGGACCGTTTAGCGGGCTACACTGCCAATTCAAGAAGGTCGCGCCATTCTTATGCAGAGCTCGAAGTTGTTAAGATTCTATAATTTTAAGCTGCGGTCGCATACTCGACGACTGGCGTGGGAAGTAGGTAGGCAGACGTAATGTGGCAACGTTACTTATTGTCCTGCATGCTGCTCCTTATGCGCTTCTCGCCTTGCCGGCCGCTCCCGTTTTTTGAGCGCGAGTCGAAGGCGCTATAGATAGAGCCATGGCAAGGTCAAAGATGTAAAAGGGATGAATAGTGCGAGGCGAGGTGCGAGTAGGGCAGGGTATGGCCGCGATTATTCGCGGCAATGCGAAGAGCAGAGAGATGACCCTGCTGGCCACACTATGGCCAGTGGGTTTCTCACTTCGAATTCTAAGAATTTTGAACGACTTGCAGATAAGGCAGGTGCTGACCTAATGGCTGAATATGGAATAATTCTCAGTTTCGACTGTTTTCTTCCATTCGTTCTTCAGGCGTTGACGCCGAAGCCGAGTGTCACCGCAGAAGGTTAAGAGCCCGTTATCATTCTTATCAGGTACCTACCTAGCCGCCCCATTTGCTCGTTTGACCTGACACCTCAGTTATCAGTTGGCGCGCGATAACCGCCTCGCCGTCACGGTCCTACCTGTTCATTTTACCTTTTCAACTTTAAAAAAAAATGTGAATTAGAAAATTACACGTGTGAGTTTGTGTGAAAACCCCGGAAGACTAGTGCGTGTTTATCTGTGTGTGTTTTGTTTTGAAACTGCTGTTTTTGTTTTCCATAGTCTTTTGGACGTGTAAAAAACAAATGACAATCGGAATTACATTTATCTATGTATTTAGCTGGTCGTGCTGCAGCTATCTCTCTCGCACATTTGCAAGTTTTTCTAGACTGTGGATTTCCAAAAACTGTATGCTGACTCAGCCTATCAACATAGGAAATAGCTTAAAGAAATGTTTGCTTTAATTTCTGTCAATTTGACGGATCAGATTGTTAAATATAAAACGAATCTTTAAAACATTTTTAATCTTATCATCAATAGACAATATAATATACTTTTATACTAATATATTAATATACTTTTTTAGAAACACACAAAACTCACAAACTTAGTGAATAATGTAAAAAAAAAAAAAACAAAATCCAATCAAATGAAAATCTAATCTAATGTATCTTGAATAATGTACAAATGCGCGAGAGAGACAACTGTGGACGCGGCTAAGAGCCTTAAAGTATATCCACCGTAAGATTGTCTGTAACAGCGTTGCAGTCTTTATCTGTGCTTCGAGACCGATATCGAGTGGGTGGTACGGATTTGTGTGATGTCAAGCACTGATTGTGACACAGACCGCTATAATCGCTCTAGGTACGGTCAGAGTCATTCTCTGGGATAAGAAACAAACACTTTTGCCTCGAAGCCTTTAAAGTGATTTGTCAATCACACAATAAGCCTCTACACAACTTCTCTGTTTAACTCTTTTTGTTTTCAAACATGTACATTTCTGCACGAAACATGTTTCTGCTGAACTGGATCAATTGACACAAAGACACAGACATTGCTGCCTAGTTAGGCCCGGTGCCAAAGCTCGTAAAATTGTTTTCTTAATCATATTCTCATATCATTTTGTCATTGTCATATCTCTTTTGTAAACCTAGACTTAAGGCTTAGCTGAATAAACAAAATTAAATTAAATTAACCGACTTTCCAAAAAAAAGGAGGTTCTCAAATCGACTGAATTTTTTAACATCTTTCAAAAGCAAAAGTGTAAGACTATTTGAGTTAATTACTCGATTCTCTGATTTAGCCAGATTATTATAATCATCAGTGTAGTGGAAATTATTATTTTAGTAGTGGTAGAGCTCTCTTGCAGAGTCTGGGGAAGTACCTTTGATAGTTATTCAACTGTTGAGCAGTAGTGTGCAAACATTACTGTGCTCCGGATTGAAGGGCAACGTTTCCAGAGTAATTACTGGGCATACAGAGATTTAACGTAGCTTTGACGATCTTAGGGGTGACGAGCGCAGCGCATTGCCGCGCATGGTTTTGAACTGTTGATTTTCTAAATTCTGGGTGACACTGAACTGTTATATGTAAGCGTGACGCTTAACAGAGAGACTTGCTCGTCTCGTCATCCAGTACCAATTAAAAAACAGCCCTACAGGACTAGCATGCGCACAGCGGCTATAACTTCTCTACTCTTCATGTCGTGAAAAATGAGACAAACGTATACATAATCGTAGTTGTCTCCTGTTCTTGTATAAAAAGCAATATCATAGTTATATATTATATAACTATAGCTAATCAATGTTATGTGTCACAAAAATGGCCTCAACTCAGCATAATGTTGTTTAAGCTCTACTTGGCAGGGGTACTGCCGTGCCCCCAGATTTAAAATTTCATTTACAATTATAAAATGGATAACACATGTAGCAACTGGTTAGCGCCGACTGGCGTCTAACTAATTAAAAGAAAGATAAATATATTTTTGATTTATTTTTACACGACTGCCCAAGAAGGACGGTAATGTTTTTGGGGTGTATGCTCGGTGTATGTAAGTACATAACCGATTTTCACGTGTGAGGTATCTCGTTGCATTCCTCTTTATGATCTGAGGGACAGTATATGTTTCTTTTGCTTAAGCTTAAATCTGTATTAAAGGTACACAAATAGTTAGTCTTTACGCCTTCTTATCATTGCTATGACTAATATCTTATCATGTCATGCCTGTTGTTAGGATTGACATAACATTGAGCCGTCTGCAGTTTGAGACTGGAAGTTTTTCAGGTCAAAACGACGATTATAGTACCCGCAATTCTATCTAATTGGTGTATCTAATATATTGGTGGATTTTTTTACACACAGCGCTATGTAGCCCCAAAGTAAGCTAGCTTGTACTATAGGAACCAGATAATTACTACTTAATTAAATTATTACTATTAATTAAATACTTTTTTTATTTTTTTTGTAAATACATAGAATACATAGACACACCCAGACCAAGAACAAACACCCATGCTCACACAAATGTTTTTCCTGGGTGGGAATCGAACCCACAACCTACAGCTCAGAAAGTGGAAATCCTCTCACTGAGCCACGAGGTTAGTCAATTTTATAATTTATCTATAAAATAAATTTTAAAATTATCGATTATATTGTTATCTACAAATAATCGACGACATTTGTCCACACATTGAAACACAACACACACGGAAATACACACACAGAATAGATTATGGTACATCATGGACTAGATTAGCACAGTACCAAGACAGATGGCATAGCAAGGGATAGGCCTGTATGTATAGGCCTCCCTCATGCTATGCCTTCCGCTTCGGTCATGGGTTCAACTGGGATGACGAAGTCTGTGGATGGTGATGGTGATGATGACTTCCTTTTTTTTTTAAATACTTACTTCTTGTTTGTCAGGTTATAGCAAAAGTAACAAAATAAGTAGATCGCGCGTGCAGAACAAAATATATATTTTAAAAACAAACCGCGCCGGGCACGGACCATTACGCTTGCTCAAAATTGGTTTATGCAATTTGAGCTTATTTTAGCTTATCAATCATCAATGGTGATACAATGGGCGAGATCATGCTATTTTTCGCGTAGTATTAAGATTAATAATATAATCGTAATCATCATCATCAATCATATGGTCTGTGGTTTTTACGATTAGTGAATACAATATTGCATGAACTTTTGATTGAACCTACGGTCACTCAGCCAAGTGTAGTAGGGACGTCGAGAATTGAAAGTTTCGTCTTCCCCACTAACTTCATCGGTGGGGAACTTAGATTCCCAACATTCCCACCAATACAAAGGTGGTGGGGACGTTGGGAATTTAAATTGCCAACTGTTGGGGACGTTAGTGGGTACGTTGGGACTAAGCCATTTATTTCATAGTATTAACCGACGAAAAAGTTATCCACGAAAAACGACAGTACCTATACCTATTAAGTTACTACTTAGACTAAAGTCGTATAAAAAACATGGAAACAATAGAGCCTAAGCAGGAACCAAAAGTGATGACAAGTGGGGACAAGAGTGATAGTGATAAAAGTGAAGTGATAATGAAAGTGGAAGAGGATAGTGACGAGGTGGTTAGGAGTAACCAGCGAGAGAATCGACTCACCTCTATCATTGACCAGTTGCGGTGCCAGAACAAACTGAAAGGTAAGACATCTAATTAAGACTCTCTTTAGACAATAGACATTAGAAAATCATGAAAGAAAAGAAATGAAAAATTGAAAAGTAAACAAAACATTCCAAACTTTTTGCCACAAACCAGCCCCAATTCAGCAAGATGCTGGTTGTACCCAACGAGCGCTGGTCTTCCGTTGAGACCGGCAAGTGACGTCACGCACGAGAACATGCTGCGTGGTGCACGTAGCGTTTCGAGAAAAAGATAGCGCTATATAAGTGCTTTCGCGCGCAGATGAAAAGAAATGGCTTTAACTACAACTAAACCAGGAAATCAATCACAAATCTATTCGATGCTATTTTAAATATAATTATTAACTCATATTACCCATTATTGGCGTAATAATCACTTGAAAATACAGAAAATATAGCCGTTACGAGCGTCAGCGAAAAACGTGTGTAAATCGAGGTGTTTTCAATATTTTTGTATTCTCGAGAAAATATCATGTGATTATTTTATTAGCTCTATAAGTAGGGGACAAAGTAACTCCACTGGAGGAATTGCGTCAATTAATGAAGTTCAGAAACTCCGTGATGGATCCTAGTTTGTCGGGGGTTTTTTTTTTGTGGCGGTAATCTTTACAACATACCCGACTGTTTTGGAGTGCAGCCGGGTTATGTGTATACCAACTAAAACCCCCTCGGTGGCTTTGGTGTTTGACCGAGGGCTCCAGGATTTCCAAGGGAACGCATAGGAGCCTTCACCACCACGCTTCAGCTCCTCCCGGGACAGCTAGCAGCTGTCGTGCAACGCTTAAGCCTACAAAAGCGTCCGCCACTCGACTGTCGTCCTCCCCGGGTTCGCTTAGGTAGAGCCCCACCTCTAACCACTCCTGACCTCAGAGGTCCCCTTTTAGTAGGCTCTTACTACAGGCGAGGATACCGATGCCGTATTCGAGTACCCCAGTAATAGTTTGCTGGGCTTGTCGAAAAAAGAGCGATATGTCACTACAACGACATAGCAACACACACTGCACTAGATGTGGACGACCTTATCGCTTTCGTATTGGATTATTACTTCTCAAAGACTAAATTTAGATCAGTTAACGTCTGCGTAATTACTTTTCTTGTTCATTTAAATGAATAGAATACGTAAATAACCATTCTTATTTAGCTAAGTTAGTACCTTCTTAATTAAACGTTTTCCGAAAGATCGATAACAAATCTCATCTCACAGAACTGCTGTTAAATGCCCAGCAAAACGACACTAACGTAATACTTGAATGCGAAAGTAGGTGTGTAAGTGTCTGTTTTGTTGCCATTTAACTCCGTAACGCCTAACTAGACAAAATAAAGAAACATCCACCATGAACCACTAGGGATTCACGGACCACATGTAAAAAACTTAGCGTCAGAAGCCCTACATAGACTCAATTTTAAGCACATTGTAAATGTATTGCAGGTCATCATAGGTCTACCTACCCTACCCTCCCATCATTCCCACCACATCTTGAGCTGGTGTTGTCCAGTCCTTCAGTTATCAACGCGCCATCTTTTCTTAGGCCTGACCCCTCCCCCTTGGTCGTGTGTTTTTGGGTCCAAAGACACCCACAAGGACACAAGGTCATAGTGATTCTGGCATGCTGACGATAGGCGCGGCCTATATTAAGGCTACATACTTTTTTAAGAACTGTCTGCCTAATGGTCAGCCTTAGGTATGGTTAGCTGTTGTAAGCCTCAAAGCTCTTGCTATGCTAGTGCCGTTGTCCATGCTTTGCCAGCTTTGCTTTGTAGACACTTTTTTTAAAATGCTTCTTATCGCAACTGGGAGGCAAGGACATTCCACATCTACTAGTAAAATATCTATAAATAGGTAAATCCGATGTGCCTTATTAGTCTACCATAAATTTCACCTCAAACAACTGGTAATCTGAAGCGTAACCGAAACAAAGTCGCAACCTTTGCTCGCTGGTTGTTATCATGGATGTAAATCGCTTAGTGGATTTATAAAAGTAATTACTGCTAAGACAAAGGGCACGGGCTACGCTTTAGCACAATTGCCATACAATTAGGAGCTCAGAACCGTCTGAGGCACATCTCTAGTAACAATAGAGCTGATGGGAGATAGTGGTATCTCCATCGCCCGCTATGCTCTGAATTGGTTTGTTTTACGATGGGTGCATCGCGAATATGCTTCTATCAGCGTTTGTGTTGTATCTAGATTCTGTGACTGTTGTTTAATTTGATGTGGGGACTAACCTACTTAATAAGTACATAGATTGTGCTGTTGTTTTTTTAATTAATTTAAATTAATTGTTGTAAACTACTTTGGAAGCAGTACAGAAATACCGTCAAAACATATTTGCAACGTAAACTGGAATACCTAATTTAATTTTGTAAGTTTGGGTCGCTCCAATATGGGAACCCAATGTTACTGTGGGAATACACGTAATAATATAAGAACCTTGGAAAAATAAAACGCATATTGCGATTTTACAAAACCTGTTATGTAACCTGTTAATTAAGTTTTGTTGTTGTAGGACTCTTTTGTAGGGTCCACCTGGTTCTCTACACTTTTGCCAGTTATTGAACCGCCAAGCAGTAGTGTGCGAACGATACTGCGTTCCGGGAAAATTTTCGAGCGAAATTAATATCGGTACAAAAGGTTTATCTCAGGGTGATTGCAGTGCATTGCCGCTAAACTTTATAATTTTAATATTTTTGGTGGCACTGAACTGTTATGGGCAAATGAGACTTTTATATCAGGCGTCTCTAGCATGATAAAAAAGTACATATTACAAGTAGGTACCTAGGTAGCTCAAAATAGTTAAGTAACCACGTTATAATGTGATTATCGCTTAGAGAAGTCAATAAAACTTTTTAAATATCGAATCAAAATCATGAACCAATGAATAACATCGACTCGCACTGAGAGCAATAAAGATTCCGAAAGGTTAATCGAAATGAAGCAGAAGTCCTCCGATAATTCAGAACGTCTCGATTAAGGCTTCCTCTCACTCGATCCCTGAATCAATCGCCCCAATTACAGCCCGAGGATAAAACGTTTAACTAATGAATTAATAAATCGACTTGAAGACTTCCTTCTTTCGATAGTGTTAATCACTCTACAATTTATACAGCAGCTCCGCTAAAATACTGCAAAGGCGACCATCCTCTGTGGCAGAAAAACTTGAAAGTAAGTATCTATTTTCAATCGTGGCCCAAGGTTTTAAGGCTGTTTTCGATTTGTGCTTGGATAATTTCTATAGGTCGTGGGTAAGCAGTACAAACACAGTGATCTATAGAAGGCGCGAGATGCGGCTATCTAGGTATATACATATATAATAGTTAGAAATGAGGCTCACAGAAGTTTTTTTATAGAAGGCAGTAGAAAGATCTGTTGGTAGTCTTTTCATGCATTTTGTTTGCAAATCTGCACAAATTTAACGGTTGCCTCAATAGGGGGTTGCTCTCCACGCTTGGCAGGCGGTTTAGGGATTTCATAACGCATTCACTGTTACTAAGAGGACGGTGCTGCCCGTCCTCCGTTGGTGCTGGTCGCAGTTTTAGAACATATGTACTCGTACCTGGATCAAAATTAAATTTATAGATTGGAAGGATTCATGATTATCTTTGAAATTATTGATTGGAAGGTATTAGAATTATCTTTATCTTTTTTTATCATTTCCTAAATCGAAACTTGTTCCATCGATAAATAAATCTTGTAAACCTTCGTGAAGCGTAACAGCGATGGGTTTGAAGTTCAGTTCCGATAACATCGTTAATGTTCCGCTCGTGACGAAGTGTCTTATCAATTCTCCGTTTGAAGGTGATACTAGTATCGCGGTTTACTGTAATTATTGTTTTTTTTTGTCCTAGTCGCTATATTGAATGTATGCATGCTTAAAGGGGCTTTGGTTTCAAATTCTCTGGTTGCATGAGTTTCGACCTGAATATATATATATTCAGGAAAAAACACTATGCTATATATATTATATATAATATAGCATAGGTCTTTTTTCCCTTCTAATCTTTTGTAATTTTAAAGTGTATTGGCTTGTACACGATAAATACCGCTGGGCCAGTGTGTGGATATGGCTCTATTAGCACAGCAATCACGCAGCGGGCAATTGAGAGAGCTATGCTCGGGGTTTCTTTGCGCGACAAATCTGGGGCGCTAGTCTCGACTTTTCGCTACAGCACTTTGCGACCGAATTCGATCGTTCGTTGTCGAATTTTTGAATGCAAAATTCAACGCTATGTTTGCGTTTTTTCGTTAACAATTCGTGTTCGTTATCGAATTTTTGCGTCGTCTTGCGTTATTCGCCGAAGATCGAAAGTTACCGATATAGCTATATCGGTGACGACAAAAAATTCAAAAAACTTCAAAAAACTTCTGACATCTTCGTCTTCTCTGAACAATATTAACTTTGATAATCTTTGAGGTAAGGTCGCGTGCTCACGTGCCGTTAGCGGCACTCGGATATTTATAATGATCGATATTCGCTCTCGAGCTCCGATTACTGTTCATCTAGAACAGTCTATAACTGGCTTTACGTCGAAATCGAGACAGGTGGCGTCTAGGATAGCTCGGTTAATTATCGGCCTACTTTGATAATAATATAAGTTCATATATTATTTATTTCACCAATTTCCAGCCAAAAGATATCCTGATGCACCAAAAGACGATCCAGAAGAACCACTACTACTAAAAAAGGTATAAACTATGCGATTTTCCCCTATAAGAAACGGCGTAAGCAAATGCATCGTGCAATAAATGCCAAAAAGTTATTAGTCGGGAACATAATGTCGATTTGTGTCTAAACTGTATCTGACTGTTTTGTAAATCATTGTGTATAGTATACACAATGATTCGGATAGTATACTGTATACTAATATAATAGGCAAATATTTAGAATATAAGTTAAAATGACTGATATAACAAATAAAAAAAACTATTTGTGATGAAAGAAGAAAATTATTAAAATTTGTTGATTTTTTCAGAGGTTCCAAGTCTTAGTTTAAATTATAATAAAATAAATGATTATGAATACATGTAATGAGGTTTTTATTATTCATTTATGTATAGAAAAACAATATCAAGTAGCTTTTTTAATACCGGTATGTAAAATAAAATGAACGCATGATTATCTTTAACATGATTATATTATAATTATAATTAGCTTTAAGTTAAAATACTTAACCTGTTACTTAAGCGCTAGCTGTTAGTTATCCTAAGAGAATAAAATAAAATAAAATAAACATCTAAAATATGATTATCTTTCTAGGGTTAACAATATTCCGTTGCGTTTTTTCTCCGTACCACTACGAAAGCTTGGGTTTTTATTACAACTCAAGCAGAAATTGTAACGATCATGAGCGATATCTTACTTCCTTATCTACTACTACGTACCACAATCGAGTTACGCGTCTTTCTAAGGACTTTAGCACTCTAAGTATAATTTCTCGACGGTATTAGGAAAGATAGTTGTAATTTGTACAAATTAACTTATTTATTAGAAGTAAAAATCACAGACGTCAAACCTAAAAACATGAACTCTGGGCCTATTTAAAAATAGATAACGACAGTGGGCTTATCCCGTAACTCTGAAAGCGATAGCGAGTTGCGCAAGCGGGACCGCGCATAGTGCGACTAAGTTGGTACGAGCGAGATGGCACGCTCTCGCAATCAGAATCACTAACGTTTCAAAGTTAGAGGATAAGCCCGCTGCACCATACTATTATGCAAAGTCAGGGGCGTAATCAGTAAGATCGTCCGACGACGCTCCATGACATTACAGGTATGCTGCAAATGTCATCGAGCCTCGTCGGACGACCTTACTGAACACGGCCCAGTAGTGACCAGGGTTGCGTTCATGACGTAGAGTAGTTGTTATAAAAACAAATCGTAGCAAAAGCTTTAATCAACTACTTCAGCCACTTCCCGGTCTAACTCAAGCTTCAGTAAACTGGAGAAAGCTTTGAAAACATTGAGGAGTTTTGAAAACAAAATTACACGAAAAGTCATGATTTACCACTTCATACGATTTGCCCACAATCGAACACATTGACGAATACTTAATGGATAATAATCTACCTTTATTATACATTAACACTCGAAAGAACACCAATTTTGAAAAATAATACAAAGTAGTGACATGTTTGTTTTCACGTTGGCGCCAAAACTCCATGTATTTATTTAATTTTATGATTATTTATGACTACAACATTTCTGAATTTCGTTTCGCTTTTTCTGCACAGATTAAAACGAAAACAACTTTTTTGACTAGAACTTACCTCCACAACATTTTAATAAACTTCTACGCGCCATTAAAAATAGTTTGGCAAATATCAGATACACGTCAGAGTGTTCTTCAGCCATCGATTTCGACGGTTGTTTCGTTGCAACCGTCATGTACGCCCAAATGCTCGGATCGGCCAAGTTTCGTCACATTTGTTTTTCATACTGATGTTCAGAACGGCGAAGTTGCCCTCTGGGCGCGTCCGTACGTGGTTCGGTTCTATGTCGTGAACGCAACCCAGAGAGTGGCTATTACGGTAGACAATAGGCACGCCTAGATATCAGTGGCTGAGATATGGCTAATTGCAGCGTCACGCTTTCTAATGCAGTGTCTGATAGGACTCATGTATCACATTGTAACATTTTTTTAACGATCTTTGTTGTTATCCAAAGAGATAAGAACGGAAAAGATCGGTGTACGAATGCAGACTAAAGACTTAATTGTTTAAGCCACGTTTTCACTTGTTAACTAACAGCATCTACATAAATCAGAAACTTTATATTTGACTGGCTTCAAAAAACAACTACTACTAGAGATATTAGAATGTCTCTCCAGCCACCAAGCCACAACGAAACCTCATTCGTTAATATCGATCGAGATGTTTGGGCTACATAATAATAGGAACCTACCTACATACTTACATCCGAAAAACATTAGCCTCTTTCGGCAGTCGAAAAATAAATAAATAGCAAATCTGCGAGAGAGATAGCTGCATGTGGCACGACTCGAAAATGTATTCAAAGTCTTAAAACTATATAATTATCATCTATCAATATTCTAATTATACAATTCTTGGCTACTTTGTAATACTTCAGAAGCAACATAATGATAATAAATAATAATTTATTTTCAATAAAATTACACTCATTATGGGTAATGTTGTAAATGGCAGGTTTCCTGAATCACTCGTTCAGCGAAATTAAATCACTGCTCATAACTCATCTGCAGCGGTGTACTATTAGTGATGTGCTAGAAACACAATCTTGGATTTACTACAAAAAAAAAGAGAAAAAATAAAATATAAAATATAGTAATTAAAAAGAAAAAAAATGGTTTGAAACTTTATACTTTTTTTTAATGGCATTTTTTTTTAAATAGATATGTTTAAGAGGCTGCTAGAAAGAAATCTTGGATTTAATACAAAACAAGTGTTTTTAAAATTGTAATAATTAAATAGAAAAAAAGTGATAAAAACTTTGTCTTCATTGGCAAAGGTAATCAAAAAAAAAAAAACAGAATATTTATATTTTCATGTTTTGACAAGATAGAATAATTTGACAGGATAGATATTCTAGATATTGTTTTTTCAGAATGCGATATAAATAAAAATACGAGTAATCAACGAGCTCTTGTAATTTTCTACATTCACCTCCATTATCACTACTCACATTTTTATTTGTATTTAAGAGACAAGTTATACCAAATAAAAGGGACGGGGGGTTTTGCTCGCGCCTTTCAAGTTCGAAAAAGGCGCGCTTTGAGTTTTGTAAGTACAGTAGTCAAAGGTTAAACACCTTAAACAAATTTACCCAAAATAAATCATGGTAAATATCAGCGAGCTAGGAGCAGAGTCCTTTTTGTAAGCGATGAGCGTTTTGCAATCCCAAAGCCGCCTGTAAAGCGTGGGGATTATGGAAAACCTCCCTACACTATGACAGATTGTCGTTCATTGTGGCACTCTAAGGGGGAGGCCTTTCTCTGAGAAGTGGACGTCTTTTAGGCGATGTTGAAGGCGAATGAAAAAAAAAAAATAGAACAATTTTCTTATCGAAATTAAGTAGCTTTTGCGGTCTAGCACATCCCTACCTCCTACATGGTTAGTTGGTTTGCGGTCGTGTGTATCGATCTTTATTTTTTTCCACATTATGTTAATTCTGTATTTATGTAATTAATATTTGCTGGTTATCTACGCCGCAACTCGCATACTGTTACATGGGGTAGGTCAGAAGGAGAACGGGAGCGTGATGATGTCGATGACCTCTAGCCTCTCTGGGCGATATTGTTTTTTAGTAAGCAAAACTGTAAAATTCACTAACACTCTCTATTGCACCCACAAGAATGCGCCAAAACCTCGCAAACGGACTATCCTCTTAATTTGAAATTTCTTACGTTCGAGTAGTCTTACAACAGGCTGCTTCTAAACATACGCTAAAGCTTGCATTCTAGCGTGAGATCACAGTGTGTCTGTCATCGCTCGATATATTATTATAGCCGCTACTGAACCGGCCGTGCGGCTAATATTTTATCTGGGCGGTCTTCATTGCGCGCCGATCGAGACTCGCTAGTCTAGTGATGTTCCGTTGTTTGGGAAAATGTATCTATGTTGTCGATAAATAATAAATTAAAAATAACTTTGACCTTGAAATAGATCGTGTAAGGCGAAATCTCCAGTGATGACAAAAAGAAAACAGTCGTCTTACAGCATATATGGGTGTATCACAGCGACATTAGGTAGGTAATTTGATCGTAAGATAAATAAGCATCCTTTCTTATTTATTTTTTATGTTCACCAAGTCACAGAGCAGCGAAATCTGACTAAAATGTAAGTTTAAAAAAAATGTAATTAATATTATTTGAATTTTGCTGTCATTAGATTGTATGCCGCAGCTACTGCTACTGCTGCCTAATTAATTTTAAGGATAGTATTACTACTGTCAAATGGCAGAATCAACAACGAATTTTAGAAAATATAGACAAATGCATTTTCCTTAACTTATGATACCTAAGTAGGAAAAACATGTCGCTGATTTAAGAAAAATATATTATTATGCTTTCTCCACAAACACTTGAGCATCTTTACTGGACTGACGATAAACCTACGAGTTGTACAATGACCAGATCGTGTGTATATTACATGGATAGAACTTGACCAGGAACGTCTCCCCATCCCTATCCGCGGAGTGAAAGAGGCGTGCGCAGGCTGCTCTCATTAATCTTTCATTTCTACGTTATATTATTAGAGGAACGGGTTTGCACGGATGCTGGGGCGCGGGGGTGCGGTCCAGGGTTCCGGGGAGGGGGATGTCGTGAACCCGAGTGAACCTGCGGTAGCACCTGCCGCGTCCGGCCGGCCCGCTTGTTACGATTTATCCAACAGAGGTCGTAAAAGGTGACTATTACGTGCCTGCACTTATCTTCTGTGAAACCGCATTGAGAAATGCGAGATTATTGGTCTTATTTGAATCCAGATTTGAAAATGTATACGTGGTCTTAAATTTTTACACTAATACGAATGAATCATCCAATTTGCAGAACGTCCAACAAGCAAAAGATCGTGATGAAAACACTTACCTGTAGATCAAAGGACTTTTGTAAAAGTGATAGATGTCAAAGTGACAGGTGTTAAATTGGACTGTGTGGCTTAGACTACGATCAAGGATGGCTTAGATTATATTATAAGAGCTGTGTGGTCTTTTTTTTCTCTTATGTTTTGGCTCCACACATTGTGTACTTAGCCAATGTCATGTATAGTAATATCTCAAGTGAAGTCAAATATTTCATTATTAAATGAAGTCTCAGTCATAGTCTAAGTCAAGCAAAGAAAGTTATAGTCAAGTTCACGTCATGCCCCAGTAAAGTGGTGGAGACTTTACTTTCCTATGCAGTTTTGGATACAATAGTCATTCACAACATTATACTATTCACCAACACTCGTGCACGTTTACGAACACTTAATGGATAAAAAAATCACCATTGTTACACATTAACACTCGAAATAACACAAGTTTTGGAAAATAATACAATGACGCGACATGGACTTCCTCACGTTTTCGATTTCATTTAAGCTGGCCCATGATCGTCCAAAAATGACAACTATAAACTGGAAAGTACTGAAGGCTTTACTATTTATATTAGATTCATAAAATAATTATATTATGTTGGTTTATAATATTAATTATGGAATGCAATTGTTGACCGCTGGTCGTTATATTCACTGTTATGATCGGGTGACCATAATGAATTGATAATCACAGTAATATTATGAATGCGAAAGTTTGTGTGTAAGTATGTAAGTGTATTTGTTCCCGTTCAACTATGTAAGTATATAGGTAGCTTATATCCTGCATTACCACAATTTATTTATTATCTAATTTTTAAAAATATTCGGTTTGTGTAGAATAGCATGTGAAACCGCAGGGCACATCTAGTTGTTAATATAGAAAAGAGTGTAGCTTATTCTGAATTGTCGCCATTGGGTCACCAATGATGGAAAAAAATATCCGTTGTTGTCCGATGCGACAAATGTGAAAAAAAAAAATATGTCATGTATGTATTTGTAGCTACGGCTGCTAAAAATATGGGCAGATTAACTAAAAAGTGGCAATGTGATCGAAGACAGTAACACGCCCAACTATTAATTTCATGCTCTATCGACAGTATGATAAAATATAATGACAGATTACGACAGTAATATAATATAATGTCTAGACGACAGATTTATAGTTTCGTTAGCTAACCGTGTAATTTAAAAAAAATGTCTACTTGAGAACCTCCTCCTCTTTTTTGGGAAGTCGGTTAAAAGGGCACTGATGCTCAGGCTACTTAGTCTTCAAAATAAATCGTATAAGTTACGTTTTTTTTTAAACCATGAAGAGGACGTGCTCGCTTCGCGCTTATAACATACCTTGAAAAAAAAAAGAGTCAGTCAGAGTTCTTAAAAAATGTGTCAAAATCCACGTCAGTGTTTATTCACAAAAATGAAATCTAGATCTTTTTATTGCATATCGCGCGCGCTTAAAATAATAATGTTGTAATGTTTTTAAGGTGTAGGCATGTGAGCATGTACCTCCAGAGGGTGCTGTAATATTTTGCCAACAAAGCCCGAAAGCCCTTCGAAAATCTGGAGAAGCTAATAGTCACAAGGAAGTTAAAAGAAAAAAAGAAAAAAAGATCACTAGATCTTTTTCCTTCTTTTTTTTTTCTTTTTTGCTTCCCCTAGGACGCAGCCCACCAAGATGGTCTGATCAGGTGTCCAAGCAACTGGGTACAAAAATTACAGATGCCCTTCACCACGCCAAAGACCGAGAGCAGTGCAAGCAGTGGATCGTGAGAAAGGCAGTGCTCACTGCTGAGCCAACGAATCGAGGAGGAGGATGTGAGCATGAATATTTGTTTGATCCTATTTTCCTGCAGTAAACAGCGTCGCAGATATTAACTAAAGACATAGACTACATTTTGCAGTCCGATATTTTCTTTATTTTAATAATATTAGTTGTTAGTTGTTTAAACTGCAAGTATCAATTTTATGGTCACCCCACCACCGTACTAAGTACCAAGCCATCCAATTACCCGTGTGAAGGGTCCAGATGGTAAATTGAATATATGCTTTACTGCCTACCACTAGCGGGCTTCGAAGCAATAAGTGATCGGCATTGATACCGCAATCTGCTTATATTGGCGTTGTGTTGTTGAAGAGTACTCGTAAAGTTATATGACTGCAAATCTTACTTTTACCAAAGTATAATAATGCCTTTACTTGACTCTCGTCATTATCACGGTAATTGATATTCAATTGATGACTGGGATTAAATATTTATTGTACAATTTACAAATCGATACATTTGTCCAGGTTTATTAAGATTAGAGTATACCACCTACTTGTCCATACAAAAAGCGCCAACTGTTTCCCAACCCTAAATGTTATGCGATATTGTTTTTTAGGTATGTTTTAAAAACTATGCTTATAGGTTTATGTTTTTTAAATTATCGCAATATCTTCATAGTAATAGTTGGTTATAGTGCATCTAAAGTGACAAATTTTTTGCGTTGAAATTATGACGAAGAAAAGTAGTTTTTATTACTATACCAAAAAAAAATAACTGAAATATAATATTGTCGTATATCATCATCGACAGTAAATACAAAACATTTTGAGAAGAGTTAGGGAGCGATAACTGATAGTGACCGCCACCTTGTCCATACAAAAAGCGTAGTCTGATAACCACCCCCTAAATGATCTCCGATTTCGATGATTTTTAAATATATTTTTTACACACTGGAAAACTGTCCTTGTATTTTTTTTAATTTCGCAATATCTTGTTAAAGGCACTTAAAGTGACAAATGTTTTTCGTCGAAAATACGACGAAGAAAAGTAGTTGTTATTAGAATACCACAATATTTTTTTTGAAAAAACAAAACATAGCGACATAGATTATAATTATGGCTTATCCAAGTCATTGACACCGAAAACAAAAGATTTTGTTAAGATTTAGAAGGTGATAATAGACTAAACCCGAAACACTAATTTCATCAAAAAGTAAGGAAAATTCACTGTCTCTTTTGCACGCACAAGAAAAAGAGCGACAGCTATATAAAATAATATAATAAATAAATATAATTAAAAAATATAATTGATTTCAAATATCAATGCGCCAAAACCTCATGGAAGGACACACTAACTTATAGCTTTCGAAATTGTTATCCGTTGAATGTATGCTTCTTCTGCATTTTTTCTTTGAGTGTGTCTTCTGTATCGTTTGTCTCATTGTTTGCATATTTCTTCTTCTGTATTCTGTATTCTTCTTGCATTCGACTTGCCTTGCTTTTCTATTAGACGATTAAAGCACTGACATATTTTTAATATCGTCTTTTAATTCCTTACACAGTTTTCTATCAGCAGTTAATAAAACTCATTAATCTATCAACTTTTTCCTTAGAAAGCATGCCGTGATATATTAACGCATAATATTGACTTGGAGTATAAGTATAAAAAAACATAAAACAACAGGAGCTATAAAGCCAACGAGCATGACGGGCGCGTGCCTAACATGTAGACTCATTCTCTACATACCTTACTCTCATGCACCTTACCACAATAACAAAACATTAAAATCATTGGAAATATGAAAGAGAATCAGTAGAATTATTGTGACGAGGTCGTAAGGTTTGTACGGTTGTTTACACAGGGAATTGCAGTTTGAAAGGTAATTTGCTGCAATCGTGACCTTTGCTCCGGAATTGCAGGGTTTTATTCAGAAGCGAGGGATTACTTGAATTTTTATTGTTGGTTTTGAGGAATGGTAGATGATGAAGAATGGTAGATATCTATCAGCATTTACTTCAAAATCTCATCTAAATAAGATTTCCTGTAACTGCAATTCTATTGTTTTTACTATGATAAACTTTCTAAACTTGAAACAAACATAACAGGAAAAAAATAACAACAAAATGTTGCTATTTATGACTAATGGAAAGTAAACCCTAACTTCATTAGTTTGGTAGATTTCCACCACGCGATGATACAAGATATAGGTCGAAAAACTAAAACCCGACTACGTCCTTACCCGAGCTTTAAGTTTATCGGGTGCATGCAAGAAAAGCCGGGACCAAAAGCTAACAATGTATATATAATTATATATATACATTTATGCTAAGCCGAAAAAGGTAAGCTTACGAAAAAATTACTTAAGTAGGTTTATTTTTATTGCAGCTTTTAGTGTGAGTTCAAATTAAAATAGTCAAGAGATAGTACGTCATACTACAACAACATACTACGTCGCCCATCGGCAAGTGACCTCCCGAAAACGGCTTATAGTACTCATCATTATTAACAACTTTTACTATGGGACCAACCCTGAAATCAAGAAAAAAATATCAGCTGTTCCGTAGAAAAATGTCAATAGTACTCGACAAAATGACAAAATTTGAATTTCGCGCGATGAGCGATATGTTGCACGTTAACCGCGCGCTAGTCAAAAAACTTAAAAAATTGTAACAATACAACAAAAATAATTGCTAGTTACGTCTAAGCCAGGAAATCAATCGAAATTCTGTTCCATGCAAACCTTGATATTATTATTACCTCACTATTAGTAATAATTACTTGAATATACACTAGGGATTCCGAGCGCCAGCGACAAAATTATGTAAATCCGGGTCTTCTCAACGTATTTTTTTGTATCGAGAAAATGTCATGTAATCATGTTTTCCCGACATGAAGTACTAGATTACAAAACCAAAAAAAACATATATCCCAAAATAAGATTTTTAATCTACATAACTAATGAGGGGCACTAAATAGAAAAATCACATATTTATCAAAGTAACCGAGGCGCGTGGACTTCGCGCTTCTTCAACAATGTATCATCTTTGAGGCCTGCAGAGTATGGTAGCAAGCCCGGAAGAAAAATGCAACAATAAACCGCTGCAAAAACGGGTGCACCGCTACAAAAACGGTCTTTCTATAACAAAAACACGCATGACGATAGCGTACTCGTAAGTGGAATCGGGGCGCGTGGCAGACGCGTGCCTTCACCAATTACACATCTTCGCTTTATTGCAAGACCGCTCATTAGAGAGGCGTGCAGAATCAGGTGATGGGAGTTTGCTTTTGGATGCGGTAAATGGTAAATTTGAATACATTCAAAGTTATGTTTCGTTTCGTGAAAATTGTTACGACTCAAACACTCTACCATTGGTATCTTCAAGGCCAGAGAGAATAAGTATCTTCTGGGTATACATTATGTGCTCCACATTCGGCCGCACCGTCACTTTCTTTCAGGCGAGTTGGTAGCCATAGAGACCTATTTTAAATAAAAAAGTATTGTAAGAGTTACGCGTGTTAAATACACTGATCAGAGATGTTACAGTTTTACATAGGCTTACCCGAGGCCACCAATTCAAACGTGGCTCATTCGAACATCCATCTTTCTCGACTCATAGGTCTCTCGTCACGATTGAGTATGCGCAGCGAGGTGTATCGCCTGTCAGGTCACCGCGGCAGGTGCTGCACTAGGCGCACGCGGCGAGTTCGCTCGCTTTTTACCCAACGAGATATGGTCGAACGCAGAATGTGTTTACAGAAAGACTATGTTCATTGAATTGGATATTAGGTACCTAGTTTTTGCCTGACTCATAGATGATGTAAAATAGTAGAACGCGAGTTAATTATGAATAATGATTAAATCTCGTGGGTATAGGTGCTCTACAATTATCATCATCACTATCCAGAGCCTTCTTTAACACGCTTCTAGGTATAGGTATTACAATTACTATGCCATACATCTACATGAAAGGGCTCAGTCAAGAGAAGGATAGTTCTATATACTTCCACGTGCAGCTAAAAAGAGATGGAGCTCCATTAAAAAAATGAATAATTGCCAATTAACGTAGGAAATCCATCAAAATTCTGTACTAAAGCTATCCTATAAAATTATGAGTAATAATCACTTGACTACATAACTAGGGGATTCGAAGATCTGATAGCGAAAACTGTATGTTATAATTTTATTTTTTAATTGAGACAATTGGTTATCAAATTCATGCAATTTATCCATACATAGCATAGGATATAATCAAAAAACTTATCCAAAAAAAGTTTTTGTTTTTCCAGACAAGCTTTTATAAAATCCGACCGAGAGTAATATTGTATTGTTATCGGAACTTGACAGGCATGCGAAATTTCAACTCAATTGAACAAGGCGGTCTCAAATTCAGTTGCAAGGTTTGATCCGACCATACATACTTACATAAATACATACAGTATGTATAAATCAAACACGTTCTTTCGCTAATGGCTGAATTGAAGTAAAGTTTATTCATCAAAAAATGTACGTTGCTACCTTAACTAGATAGATGGCGCCACGACCACATTTTGATACCGCAGATTAACAGTCTGTTTAGGTAAACAAACCAGTTACAAACATTCCAAGTTAATGCTTGTAAAAATAAGAGCCCTTATCTGCATAATTAATGTTTAGCTCGAAAAAGAAAAATAAATAAATATTGGTGGACGTTTTTTACACACCGCCATCTAGTCCCAAACTAAGCAAGCTTATACTATGGGAACCAGATAACTGAGAGAATACATAAATACATTTTCTTTTTTTAAATACATACATAGAAACACCTAGCCAAAGAAGTCAAAGTCAAAGACCATTACCCTTCGCTCGAACATAATATTATTGGTTTATACACAGACATACCAACAAATTAACACAAACTTCTCCTGTCAGCCATGTCTTCAGGAAACCTACAACTAGTTAACTCTGATTGGCGGTTGACAAAAAACGACGCGTGTTTTCTGCGCGTGCGCACCGACCCGAGGTAACTAGCGGTTGCGCGCGGCGCGGCCCGCATCCGGTGTGACGGGTGACTTTCTTCGAAACCTATGATTGACATGCTTGGCAGAATAACCTGCATTGGTAGTTTAAAGGTGTAGCCACTTATAAATAAGCTCGTCCATAAACTTGACACTGGCTAAAAAGACGGGGTGGAGCCAAAATGTATATAATAAATTATTTTTTTAAATAAAAAACTTTTGTTTTTTTTTACATTACATTATCAGCCAGAAGACGTCCGCTGCTGAACATAGGCCTCTCCTTAGTTGTGTTACATTATAATGGCGCTCAATGTGTGCGAGAAGGTGAGGTAAATCTCTCTGTTACCTTTGCACTTGTTAGGTTAGATGTATAAACGGCCCCACCCGGTTGATAATGAAACGATTCGCGCTTGCAGTGTTTTAGGCCCGATACAGGTGGCTAATCATCACCAGACTTCGCTAGCTAGCGTCTGTACTGCCGCCCGTGAAGATGGCACCTTAAGAGGATAGTTCTTCCGCGAGGTTTTGGTGCATTGAAATTGTATAGCTATCGCTCTGTATCTCGTGCGAGCAATAGTATTTATATAATTAGTGAATGAAACTTGGTGAATTTAGCGGTTTTGGGGATAATCTGTTATCACCTCCTAAATCTTAACAAAAAAAATTGTTATGTTGTGCCAATGCCTTGGATTAACCGTAATATACGCCGCTGTTTCGTTTTTTTTCAAAAAAAAAATATGGTATTCTAATAACGACTATTATATTAATAATATTAAATGTCAACATACAAAAATAATAATAATAATTAACTAACAGATAATACTGGATATAAAATAATAATAAAATTGAATATTAAAATAACTAAGAATATATTGTATTAATTAAAATGTATTTGCAATAAAGCCTTTTTTTATTTTTTATTAATAACGACTACATTTCTTCGTCGTGTTTTCGACGCAAAACATTTACCACTTTAACCCTCGAATACTGAAACGTTTGTTAACTTTGACAACAGATTAATTCTAATGCTGCCTTTGTCAAGCACTAAGCAAATGACAAGACAGCAATAGACTTAATCTGTCGTCAAAGTTAACAAACGTTTCAGTATTCGGGGGTAAGTGCTTATAACGAAGATATTGCGAAATTATAAAAAAAAAAAATAACTTATATGTATAGTTTTTCACGGTGTAGATAACATATAATAAATCATCGAAATCGGATAACATTTAGGGGTGGGTTTCAGACTACGCTTTTTGTATGGACAAGACGGCGGTATACTCTATTCTTAATAGTCGGAAGTCTATCTATTAGAAAGTAGTGCCTAATTGGCACTGAGATGATAACGCTACACTTTTTAATATAAAACAACGGTGTCTGCGCTCGTGTGCGCCCGTTAACTGCCAATTATGTAACCATGCTTTAACTGCAGTTTAACTGGGTGTGCTACATGACTGTGAATTAATTGTATTTTGTTTTGAGAAATATCTTACTGGCGAGCTCAAAATGAGTAGATCTACTTATTTCCCTTTTCCCTACAACATGACGTCACTAAGAAAACTTTTTGTCAGCTCCATATACAACACAGAACGTAGAATAAAGTATTTACCATTTATTTTTTACCCGACTGCCCAAGAAGAAGGGGAATGTGTTTTACTTATGTAGTAAATAGTTTACGACTGGTGGTATGTAGTTCTGTAATCTGCGCTGTTTTTTTTTTCAAATGAGTTGTTATTTTTACAGGGCTGCCTGAGAAGGAGTGTATGTAAGTTTGTAAGTTTGTAAGTTCCTAAATTAAAAGTAAAACTCCTAAAAGGAGATGGAAAACTCGATAAATTTGCGAAACAACGAAGCCAGAAAAAAGTTTCTTTGTCGTCGTTAAAATAGAAAATAAATTATTGGTATTCTAAAGATAGCTAACTTTTTTTTTGCTTTCACAATTTTTTGTCAATTTTTTTTTTTTAATCTTGATATTGTGATTATTATTATTTTACCAATAAAAAAACGGTTGTGACATGGATACCGCTATACTATGGTGAGGTGACGTCACACGATTACTCTTCCTAAAAACTTTTCATTCATTCTATAATACAGAAATGACGATATTTTGGTTTCTTCTTTAACTATAAAACCCAGTCATCCGTCAGATTAGAACGTTAAAGCACCTAATTCGATTCTGTCAGATAATCTTGAGTTACTACCAATTCTTCGATCACCAATAGGGAAATAAATAATATCTATAAAGCAGTTAACCCAAAAATGTTACCCGTTACGCTGTTCACACACGACACCGACCAACGTAACCGTTTTTCCACTTCCAATGTAACCAATGTAAATGTAAAGTTAATTTAAAATATTTTGTACTCTGCAGGCAGCAAAAAATATTTTCATTTTAGTTTAGTCTACATGAACCTCCATGAGGACGACGTGGTCTCCTGTTATTGGGGGTGCACCCAGCTTGATGCCTATGTTTCATAATGTGAATGTAATGTGTAACTTCTGTTGGGGATCCATATTCTATAAAATAAAATTAAATAAAAATAAAAATAAATAGGGAATATTTTATAGCAAGTTGATATTTTCTGTGTTGATGACGAGAAGGAATATTTTTTATTTCTTCTTCATGTTCTTTAATTTGCTTCGGCTAACGCGGCGTACTACGTAGACGGTTATTACGCGAACGCGAAGCGGCGCGGCGTGAAGCGGCGTATCACGTCACGAAAACAACAAAGTTTTGCATAGTCGATGTATATGAAGCTCGCGGGCCTCTTTGCAGTGTGCTGTGAAATGAAACGAACGCGAAAATGACAAATGCAATGGTGGCACTTCACATCGCTATTTATGTTCGTATATCATATTCGCCGTGTTTGATCGAATAATTGTGTGTCGCCGAATATCACGAACACACTGTCCACACTAGAACGCGAATAGCAATAAATATTATCCGAAAACTAAAAAGCGACAACTGGCGGATTCGAGTGTTCGCGTAGACACTAATAAGACGAATACGCGAACACAAATAGCGATGTGAAGTGCCACCATAACGTCCATGACAAAACAGCGCTCACGAACGGCGACGGCGGCGTGATCCACGTAGGACAAGGCCGCCGCGTCGCACTGCTTTGCATTGAAGTCGCGTGTTACCGCATCGCAATCGCGTTCGCTTTGAAAGTACCCCTTTTTTTTTTGTTAGGGGGGAATCTTCTCAAGATAGTACCCCTACGTCTTCCCAATCTTCTAAACTTCACTTCAAGATGCAATTCCTCACCCTCACGACATTTTGCGGCAATCTTAGCGGTAACTTTGGATGGGGAAAATTTAGATGCTTACAGTAAACTCTGACTCACATGGGTTTCATCAACATTTAAACGAATCGTTTTTTTTTTTGGTTTAGTTGAACCATGCTGACGGTGAGAGTCGAAGACCCACTTGCGTCGTGCCATGTACGAACAGCCTACTGACGATAACGTTATTCTACGTCTTTCTGTCATAATATAACGCCAGAGACTATTTAGTTTGAAGTATTATGATATAATGTATCAAAGTAAGTCGTAAGTAGAGATGTTCCGATGGTTTGGGATTGACATCGATAATATTGATTATCTACCTATCGATATAAAGTTGGTATGTAATTGATAATATATTTCTTCTTTGATATTGAAAGATTTTTTTATAAGAAATGCAAATTAGTATTTTATTAAGTACCTGCTTAAAAAATATTTTTAACTTTTAAAAACGAGTCAACTCCTTCTTTAATAACGTTAGTCAATCTTTTAATTTTAAACGAATTTTCATATTCTCGAAATGTACCCATGTTACATTTTTTTAGTCAATTTTCAAGCCTACGAAGGTATAGAAGTAAGAACGAAAAAATATATATATTAGGTAAATAAGTTATTATGACGTAAGTTGATGGGATTAAGTTTTACTTATGAAGAAAAAGGACAAAGTTATTTAATATTTCTGTAGCCGTTGTATATTCCGTAGCGCATGTTCCGTTTTTTCAAGGACTGGTTATTACTGCATTTTGATTGGTTGAAAATTGGTAATGAAATCGTGATTGGTTGACATAATAATATATGATGTTTTGTCTCATGTCCGACTTTCTATACCTCTACTTTTTCTAAGCTGTCGACTGAGTTGAGTCGCCTAGCGTGAGAAAACGCAAAAGACATATATTCTCAGCCATTACTTGTGTGCAAGTGTGCTTGTTTTCAAATATGTGATTGTGTGATTTTCAAAACAATACGTGTAGTTTGGCGGTGAAGATAATATTTTGAACTTTGACTGGTCGGGCTGTAAATAGTAAAGGAACTAAAGTCAGAATAACCGACTCAATTTAATGTGAGTATTCCCGTTTTATTAAAACAAAAAAGAATACAGGAATCTCACATCTAGGTGTATATAAAATATAACACTAGCTGTTACCCGCGACTTCGTTCACGGGGACCTACAAAAAAAAGTAGCCTATGTCCGTCTCCAACCCTTAAGCTATATCTATGCAAAAATTCAGGTCGATCCGTCGAGCCTTTAGCCGTGATAACGCGACAAACACCCAGACAGAGAGACAGACAGACAAAGAGACAGACAGGCAGAGAGACAGAGACAGAGCTACATTCTCATTTATAATAATAATTGACCGAGCGAAGCGAAGGTCTCAGAGTTTACTGGGACAAATCGGCATTTGTATGTACGAGTATGTTTGTGTGTATATTTGTCCGATGATAACTTGCGAACCGTTGTCCGATCTTTATGAAACTTTATAGGCAAGTAGTTAATTTCAATACAATTAAGTTAAGTTGTAATATGCGCTGAATCGGTCCAGGGGTTGTGAAGATATAGGGGTCGCGAGGTCTCAGTTCGGCGCGAACTACTAGTTAGGATTAGGATAATATCAAGTCCCTCATTGTAGTCATTGGATTAAAAATAGACGTGGCTAGTCGACTCGTATTTAAAACTTGGTGGTTGTAAAGCACCACAATGGAATGTTGATGGTAAGGGCCAGAAGAATAAAGAATGGAAACTCACCTGCCTTGCTTGATGGCGTGGCCGCGTCCCACGTTTTCGAGCCGGCCGGCTGAATAATCCAGTTTGCGATCCTTTGATGTGTTTTAATTATTTTATATTGTCGAAGAAGACGCGTGGGCATACAACGAATTGATACTACTTAATGGCGGATGCGATGCTTGACAGTTGCGTTCCACGCACCTCGCTAAGCGTTGTAGTCCCCATCTCTTTCTTACTGGCCAGAATAAATGAAATGGAGAATAATTGAGATTTGCAGCATAAGCGCGCGAACAAAACTGACCTTCGGAAATTCTCTAAAAGACGAACTGTAACTGTCAAGAAAATTCAAACTACATAGATCTTTCCCCATATTTGAACCTCATGAAGTTACGGCATGCACACGCAGCTGTCATTACGTTTTCCCGCCCAAAAGCACAGGCGTCATGGGAGACCGCTCTCCGCAAGGAACCATAAACCACAAGCTGCAATAATAGAATTACACCAGCAATCACGGTAACTATATGGAGACAGACGTATGGTTTACTTTCAAGGAATGAGAGCTAACATCACAATAACAATCTTGTTGTTGTTGGCAGAACTTTATATCGCATGAAATTAGCTTTTAAATTCACATACAAGTCTTGTGGCGATGATGGCTCAGTTCGCACGTAACAGGGTTCAAAATTAAAGTGCCGGTGAAGGAAAACGTCGTGACGAAACCATAGCATCTTTGCTTCAAGCTGAACATCTGACGCATAGGTTCCATTCCAGGATAAAAGTGCTTATCATCTTCTACCAAACCGTCACTTTACATCAAACTCCCATAGCCTATCGAGCATTTTTTTATTTTATTATTGTTGGCTTTAGACCTCAAAATAGCTCATATTTAGAAATGTGCAGAACTTACCCCGAATACTAAAACGTTTGTTAACTTTGACGACAGATTGAGTCTGTTGCTGCCTTTGTCATTTGCTTAGTGCCAGACAAAGGCAGCATTAGAATTAATCTGTTGTCAAAGTTAACAAGCGTTTCAGTATTCGGGGGTTAGCGAGCTAATAGGCATGCTCAAGATCCGACAAGTGTTCCTAAGATGTTAAGTAGCAGACGACACGGTCAGCCTTCGGATGGGTGACCGAGAATGGCGTTTACAACTGAACGGTACCGTATATAGGATGACGTGGTTCCCGGTTGTTTCTCCTATAACAACCGCTACGCCAAGTCAAAGGCGGCAAAGAATTTGAATTTAAGGCTACTCGGCCTATACGGACTTTTTAATAGTTCCTCATTTTGTATTTTCAGACGCTTATTGGCGCAGGGTATTGCAACGCAGCGTTTTGAACTGATTAATTCAAAATTGTGGGTGGCACTCAACTGGTATACGCGCTATAGTTACATTGTAATTAATAATAATAATGTTTATTGTCTCATACAAGTTGTACACATATAAAATAGCTGTTTATAAGTAATAATTTGATACATAGATAGTTAAGTAGATAGACTAAACTTAAACATTAGCTAATTAAGTGGAGTATATAAAGCTATTTATGGAGTGTTAGCACCCGAACAAGATATTCTGTATCTCGGATACTAACGTCTTCCTGCAGTAAAAGTGTTTAAAGCGTATTTTACGTTACAATTTTTGACCAATATGGTAGGTACTACAAGTTCTACTACGAGTAAGTTTAATTTATAATAAACGAAAAAAAAACGTAAAAATGTATCTTTAGTTGCATGAAGATAATTAACAAGTGTATCTAATAGAATAGTAATGACTCTATTACTATTCTGTACTATTTATTTTTCTACGAGTGGCACGAAAAATGATTTCTACTACGTGAGTCAATTTAATAAACCAGTGACCGTAGAGAAAATCACTGGGTAGGGAGAATAGGAAAATACTTCTTTCTACGCAACTAAGGACCTTGGCTGTACTAGGAATAACTTGGCAAAAAAAAGTCTGACTGCTTATGAATTTTACCAGTAACTCGCCTGATGTTAAGTGTCTATTTTATGGTCGAGGATAGTACACACATCTAGACTGGAATTGGAACTGGCTCTAAGCTGAGGCTGACGGAACAACTACACCCGGCTTAGCGACAGATTTTCAACATGATTATCAGAAAGTACACCGCAGAAAATATTGGGGGCGCCACCTACCACTGCTAAACTGGCTTCAGTCTGTGTCGAGTAGTTTTTATCTACAATGTTTTAATGTGTATTTTGTAGATAGATATGAACAACGATTTTAGTGCGAAAATAAACCGTTATAATCAGCGTTCGAAAATACAAACTAATAGCAGTTTGGATTTACTATTTTTTTTATTTTAGATAGCTGAAGCTTTGTAGGGATTTCATATCACACTGCGACATGGCGTCCTTTTTATGTAACTGAGTAACAACGCTAGGTCTCTTTTTGCCCAGTATTTTTTCTGGAAGCATTGCATTTAAATACGCAATACTCTATTAAAGAGAAGAGGACAGTTAAAATATTTTCGGGTATCAGTACTGGTAACTGCAAAATAGTATTTTTCTTACCACTATAAAATAGTTCTCCTATTACCTATGTGCTATTATCATTCCAATTTATAACGACAAAGTCCCTTACATGCCATTTATTAGAGCTGTGCGGCGGCAGGCACCGCCCTGCCATATCTCACGGCACTTCCGCTGCCGTGGACGGCACATTACACCGCTCGAGTGGATCTAACTGCCACTTACCGCGAGGGCTCACTACACCACGGTTTCCTTGTGCTATTAGGACTATATTCCAGAGTCCGCCTGGGGAAGTATTCAACAGACAAGAAATAAGGTGCAAACGTTACTGTGTTCCGGATTGCATAGTTCCGGGCAGTCATGACTTCATTTTTCAGCGGAATTACTGGATACCAAAAGATTTATTGTCTAATTCAGGGTGACGAGTGCAGAGCCACACAGACAACCAGTACCACAAAAAAATGGTTTTTTTTTAGGAAGAAATTTAGACCTCGCGACCTCTAACTTGACAACTCCTGCTCCGGTTTTGCTCGTATTCAAATTTATTGAAATGAAATACATGACTACACAGAATTGTATGAACATCAGATCAAAGGACGAATCAAGGAAGGTTGTAGACGGAAAAAAATACACATAAACGTACAAAATTGCGAAGATTTATACAAAAAGCGACTCTGAGACTTTTTTAGACTCAGGCCGGGTTGCAACATCTAGGTTAAGTTTAAACAGTCATATCTTTTTTTTTCAGATCGGACTAGTCATTCGTTTGACCACAATCTCATCTGATGGAAAGCGACAATGTGGCCGAAGATGTAGCACGCTTGCCTAGGAAGAACCTATTCTCTCTTTTATTGAACAGCCCTGGATTGTACAGTCATAACTGCAGTTAAAACTCCCGATGTGTTTCACCCTTTTTAACTATGGTCAAAATGACCAGTATAACACATGACTAAACTTCATGGTTAAGGTTAATGTTATAGTTAATTGACCGAGCGAAGCGAAGGTGTCAGAGTTTACTGGGACAAATCGGTATTTGTATGCATGTTTGTATGTATATTTGTCCGATGATAACTTGCGAGCCGTTGATCCGATCTTCATGAAATTTTATAGGCAAGTAGTTCATTTCAATACAATTTTTAAGTTCGAATATGAGCAGAATCTGTCGAGCGATTGTGAAGATATAGAGGTCGCGAGGTCTCAGTTCGCCGCGAACTACTAGTTTAACTATAACAGTAACTTTACTGGGATTATGATGTAACCCAGGCTTAGACCTTCACTTCAACGTCAATAAGCCGCGTCAAGTTGCTCAATGGAAACGCTTGTAACTAGAGAAAACTGCGGCAGCGACATTACGGCAGTGCTCCCGGCACGCGACCCGAGTCACATTCATTATTATGTTTTCTATTACTACATACACACGATAATGAGCTTCTATATGTCCAGAAATATTACTGGTTGGTACTTTTATTGATACAAATTAGTAGTTGATTGTTTCAGGCGTAGCTTTGCGGAAGTTAATTTTCAAACAGCAAAAAATAAAAAAACAATAATATAAATAATAAATAATAATAATAATAATAAATATATAATAATAAATTTAATTCGTTTTTAAATTTAGGATAATTAGTAGTTCGCGGCGAACTGAGACCTCGCGACCCCTATATCTTCAGAACCCCTAGACCGATTCAGCTCATATTCGAAATTAAAAATTGTATTCAAATGAACTACTTGCCTACAAAATTTCATAAAGATCGGATCAACACACACAAGTTATCGGTTCACAAGTTATCATCGGACAAATATACACCGAAACATACAAATGCCGATTTGTCCCAGTAAACTCTGAGACCTTCGCTTCGCTCGGTCAATCATTTCAAATTTGTAATATTTTTCTTATCTAAATATTCCTATGTTTAATTATTTTAGTATTCATAATATTAATTTAAATAAATACAAGGTAAAAACAAACAATTGATCCTTATTCCAATTCTACAGAACGAGACGTTGCAGCGGAAAGACACTACAGATTGGTTATTTTAGACACAGTTTGATACAAATAAAATAATTAAAAAACAAGAAATTTGTTTCTCTTGTTACTGACTGCATGACTAGGCATTTGACCGAAAATTCACTTGATATTAAGTGTGAGTTTGAATGAGTATGGTCAACACACCTACCTGGAACTGGCTGTCAAGGAAGGCAGCCGGAGCATACTTGCCGGCCGAGTAGTATGGTGCCGAGCCATGCTATGGTTTTCTCAAGATGCTTTTTTTCACCGGTATGCTCAAGGTTTGAACCTACACCCTTCGGCATGCGATCCAGACGCAGTTAACACTGATCTAACATCGCTACAAAATGTTATCTCGGCCAAGTACCTAAGTCCAAATATATCAGAAAAAGTGACCGGAAACGTCGATCGAACATCTCCGGGAATGCACTGCAATTATTGCGCCTCACCGGAAAAGCGGCAAAAAGTGGAACTAACACCGGTGAGAAAGTATCGCAAGCTTCATTGCAGGCTGTATGGCATCGGCACGAGCCAAACATCACACTTTATAGCCACTTTACACCTAAACGATTACGAGGAATGAAAATTGCAAGTGGGGTTATTAGTTCAATTAAGTGTTTTGAGAATTATTATAATCGAAATATTATATTATTAAATTAAAATGATTAACTATTTAAACAGTAAAATTATATAGTAATATTTAATAAAATAAATTAAAATTATTTTATTATTATTTATTAATTACTAGGCACACAGAGATTTAACATATAATATCTCAGAGTAACGAGCGCAGTGCATTGCCGCGTATGGTTTTGAACTATTGATGTTCAAAAGTCTAGGTTGCACTGAAATGTTTTTTTCCTCTTATATTTTGGCTCCACGCGTTTTTTATTTAGTCAGTGTCAAGTTTTGTAATATTTCAAGTGAAGTCAAATATTTCACTGACACACAAACATTACTTACAAACACCCCAAAAACGTCACTTCATTTATAATCACTCTTCCATTTGAATAGCTACCGTATTTGCCTAAAAATAAAATGGGTATTCGAGTTGGATAGCGATTGAAGCTCAGGATAAGGCTGGAAAAGTGCTGATACGTTTTGTTTGGTTGATACGAAAAATGGTTATAAAATATAAATGGATATAAATGGTTATATACGGTTTGGTACACACCAAACCGTATTTATATGCTATTTCTATGTAAATAATTCATTAGTCGTAACGATAAGTTACTTATCGTCTCAACTTATAAAAAAAGACGAAAATAATGATTTTCTACTAAAATTTAATCAGTAGCACGATAAATGCAAATGAGATGGTCATACCACAGGCCATGCTACCTGCTCAAGTGTGAAGAATCGGCGCGTGCTGTTCAATGCGTAACCTAGAGTTTAAATTATAAATTCAAATGCGAGAACTAAGAGTAGAACGGAAGAAAATACGCTACCTGTCGATAATAATAGCCGTGTAATATCGACAGGTAGCGCATTTCCTTCTACTGAAGGCTGATAAGCAAAATAAGCAGGTAATTTAATGCAGACAGTTTACTGGGTCAGTCTCAGGTTCTTCATACATTACGATACTTCAGTCGGATACCAATAGAATACTTTTTCGCTACACGAGGTTGTACATTATGGTGCAGAAAACAAACAAAATTTCATCATTTGCATTTGCCGAGATTCGTAGTAATCAAATTTAATATTGAACTGCTGTTCCGCCGCCATTTTGCCGAGACTTTGCAATCGGATTTTTTGTTTTTCTTTATATATGTTTTTAAGCAGCTAATAACTAGGTAAGTATGCTCTAAGGTCTTTGTTTTTTATTTATTTATTAAGGAACAGCAAACAGCTATATTATAAAATTAAATTAAATTAAAATTAAGTATTTGTGGGCGAAATGATGGCATCAAATGGCAAACGTGCTGCCAATGGTCCGTAACCCGATGCATGTAATATTTTGTTGTATCCATATTTCGTAACATGCTTATAACATTCTACTGCTGGGATACCGGCCTACCCTCGAAAGGTGATTGGCTATATCCACCACGCTGACCCAGTGCAGGTTTACATACGCCATTGAATTACTACTTCGCAAATATGCAGGATTCCTACCAATTTTTCCCTACACCGAAAAGCCAGTGGTATACTATATAAAATCGGTACGGGCCCGCCCGGCTATATACGAACCCGTGACCCCAAAAATATGAGACGAACGTGCTCCCACTGAGCTACTACGACACTACAGTATCCATATTATTTAAGTGAAATAGTTATTATTTGTAAATTTTGAAAAAACTAGGACTACATGTAGAATTTTTAATTCTTTCTCCATGTGTGTATGTATCTATCTATCAACTTATCTAAGTTTATCTATGGATAAGCTTAGATAAGTAGAAACTATAGTATTCTAAACACTTCCATTCGATCTGCTTTCCAGAGGACGGCTAAACCAGAAAATCGCTTAACTTTCACCCGAGATTATATTATCTAGGGCTATCTTTATAAAATATGGCGCAATTTGGAATTAATCTGCTGTCGCAGTTATTAAAGCAAATCGAAGTTTGGTCCAGAGCAGGCCTATCACGGGCCGAAGACAAATTATCTCTCCCCCGTTTTTGTCTACTTGTCAGTGGAAACAACAATTTTCTCGACCTTACAAAAGACGGCAACCGGCAAAAGATATAAAAAAATTCCACGTGACGTTTGTCGTAGACATTTTATCCCGCTGCTCCAGTTTTGTATCATGGACTCGGAAAACGTAGATAAAATTATCTCCAATTGACACAAGACTGGGAATATCTATCAGTGCAAGGTTCGGATTTTTTTATCGATAGACGAATTTGTCTTTGTCAAAAAGTCTATTTTATCAATAACGCTATATTTGGCACTCGTCGTCGATAAAAACCAGTTTTATAATTTCTAATTTGGAAATATAATTTGAAAAAATCCTTTTCAATTTGAAAGAAGATACTTCCAGATTGGTCCCATTTTTATCAAAATACAGTTCTGATAATGGGATCCATGAGGAATTGAAGGAACTCCTCAAATATTATACGCATACATATAGCGATTTTGGTATTTTCATCAACAAGTCAAGCATTGACAACATCAACATGTCAACTTTGCTGATTGGCGGTTGAATGACTAGCAAAGGTGGCTTAGACTATGTTATAGACCGGCAAATAAGACAGCGAATCATAGAATCTCCATGATCATATTGTAAAGTAGTTACAACATCTCTGCATCAACCTTTAATCATCCCACTGCTGTGATAAGGGCCTACCCTTTAGAAGGGTGATCGTGTCATATCTGGCCCAGTGCGGGTTGGCGGATTCCAACACGGTGCATCTGTGCAATCGTAGTTAGTGTATCGGCGGGGTTACCGCTAGCGACGCTAATGGCAGCACTCGCCGATAAATATTCATCGCGGCAAAAACACGGCTGCGCACGCGTCGGCTGCCCATCGCGCTTTCTTATCTGCGAGCTACGTAGCGCGTGGAGGACGCAATCTGATCGAAACGCTAAAAATTCATGGATTTTGTCAAAGAAATCTCAAATCGAATATATTAAGTAATTGACCGAGCGAAGCGAAGGTCTTAGAGTTTACTGGGACAAATCGGCATTTGTATGTATGTATGCTTATGTGTATATTTGTCCAATGATAAATTGCGAACCGTTGATCCGATCTTCATGAAATTTTGTAGGCAAGTAGTTCATTTCAGTACAATTTTTAAGTTCGAATATGAGCTGTATCGGTCCAGGAGTTGTGAAGATATAGGGGTCGCGAGGTCTCAGTTCGGCGCGAACTACTAGTAATATAATATTTTTATAGCAACACTAGCTTTCACCCGTGGCTTCGCCCGCGTATTTTAAATAACAAATAACAGAAAATGTAGAGTCCGTCCTCATGATTCAGAAATAGCCATTCAAATGTTCATCAAAATCGGTGTAATCGTTTATTCGTGACAAACGATAGGCAGCGAGCCAAAGTTGCTTTCTATGGCTTGGTAGATGGCGTTAATCAATTTTTGCGCATTGTTGACTTCGGCTAAATTAAAATTAAAATTAAATTAAATTCCTCTAAATTATATTTGGTGTGGATGGATGGATATGGATATGGTTGGATAGCGCTAAAAACTTTGTAACTTCGTAAACTATCATCGCATATAAACACAACTTACTACCTAAAACTACAACGCCCGAATCGATTTTGCTTGTTTTTTTTTTCCATTTTGATTTTTTGCCGTAGACTCTTTGCGTCGCTCGGTCAATTATATGATAAATCTCCAGCCCTGAAATTTGTTTGAAATTTGCAATCACAATCAAAGTTGCACAATGCATGGCAGTTAAATAGCTAAGAAAATCGCGGTGCAATCTTTGCCAGTTATTCAACCGCCGAGCAGTAGTGTGCAAACCTTACTGTGTCCCGGATTGAAGGGCAATTTTTCCAGCGTAATTACTGTGTACACAGAGACTTAACATCTAATTTTAAAATTTATAATGTTATTTAATTTTTATTATTAATTAATAATTTTTATTGGATATTATTTTTTACCAATACGTTTTAATTGACATGTAAATAATACTTACGCATTAAATGAATATGAATAATATCTCAGGGTGACGAGCGCAGTGCATTGCCGCGCATGGTTTTGAACTGTTGATGTTCAATATTCTGGGTGTTATGGACAAGCGTGAAGCTAAACATCAAGCGTCTCGTCACCAAATTCCAACAAAATAAATTTATAAAAAATTGGCCTCCGCAAAGACCTGTCATTACTAAATGCACCTTCTCCACACATTCTCAGCTCCTGGTGATTCTAGCAGCTCTCGGAATGCTTCTCTACAGCCGCGGGTCAGCCGCGAGAAAAACTTATGAGGCCGATACGCTGCGAGTGAACCGGCTACCACTACAGAGAAATTAGTATTTATACTGAACATAGTAATGTACTTGGTTTTTGCTTTACATTGTAATGGACTGGCCTTTTTATCTCAGTCACGCTTCAATTTCATTTCCCTGTAGATATATTTCTATTGAATGAAGTTAAGTCATATTCATATTCTTTATTTGCCACTAAGTGTACAGAGGTCTTAATAAAATATAATATGCAATTAAGACTAAGTCGCCCATTTCGGGCATTGCAAAATTACGAGGACGCTATATATCAAAGTTTTAATATTATAAAAATATATCTACTACGTGTTATCAAAGACACTACATAATGGAAAACCTATGGCAGGTAGCCTATTCCCATACTTTTGTTCATACTTTTAATACATAATTAATAATACATTGTGTAGAATATAAGCTGAAATATTAAGTCCCAAAAAACAATTCGGACAATTGGACATTTTTGCAAAATAATTGAGATAGCAATATCTATGTAGATCATAGTGACTGAGTATTCCGAGCTATTACGACGCCAGCCTTTCTTTCTTAGATACTTTATTTTGGCATGTTTATTTAAATTCTCTAATTTTATTTTTATTTTAATAGTTTCAATTGTATTATTATCATATTTTTTGTTTTATCTACATGCTCTGAAATTAATAATTATTATTATTATTCACGATCCAGAAGAGTGCTTTGGTTTCAATAGGTTATTTTCTTATACCTTAATGTTGTTTAAAGCATTAATAATCAAGAAACATAATTTTACAATGCTCATAATATTCGTACCTAAAATTCTTTCCTGAAAAGCAAATTTATTTCCAAATTTCAAATTTTTCCAGATAAAGTTTATTTAATTATAGAGCTGTTAATTTTAGACGAACGAGGCAAAGCAAGCTTTAGACCACCGAAATGCAAATTCGATATTTGCTTAATTGAATAAATGAGACCATTTGACTACTTCTTAGTAAAATTAATCAGTTGATTTGCATAAAATATCATAATATTACGAAATTGGCCGCTTGGTGACCGCTGACCCCAACTTAATCAGGATAAGGTCAATTAGAGAGTGCTAAAATTATAAAGTGGTCCAGTTTGCCGCGCTGCGGTAAACTAGAGATGAGGTGAGAGTGATTTGCCACGTTATCATTTAAATGTCAATTATTTTGGATTATTTTGTATCGATATATTTGTTAATGTATTAGAATAGAATGAAAGAAATTCACGACAGAACAGATTTATTAGCATAATAATTATTAAAAAAGCAAGCCTGCACAGCATACGTCATATTTCGTTCAACAGTAAGACAGAGGGCAAAATAGAGTTAAACGTCAAACTAGGCATTGTCTACAAAAGATTTGCTAACTTAATGTAACCAATATTTACCAATCGATATAAAACTAGGCATTGTCTACAAAAGATTTGCTAACTTAATGTAACCAATATTTACCAATCGATATATAATATACTGTAATAAAAGTTTATAAAATTTTTGGATATCTTTTTTTTTGATAAGATTATAAGTACAAAAAGAAAATTTCAAAATTTAAATGAATTTGAGTAAAATACAAATAAGTTTTATATATTAATTGTGCCGTGTTGTATTATTTTATTTGGTTTCAGCGATCGCTGTTTTCATTATATTATTATACCTTATATTCTTTACCAATCGAACGTTATCTTTTCATCTGAATAAAAGGTTTTGTACCTGTGTAGTAAACGTGTAGTGTAGGTACTTTGGAGGAGATTGGATGCCTTTCAGGAGCTAATATTTAATAACTTACTAGATTTATCGATATGAAACAATAATCCCTACTTGATTATGCTGATGGCTATAATTTGAAATATCACAACGATGATTGAGGCTTATGTAAATTTGTTATTAGCTATTTGAAGGCATTTGAGCACCGTAAAATAAAAAAGCGAATTGACTTTATAGGAAAACATTCCAAGTTTTATTACTGAGTATTTAATAAAATCGAGATTCTAGACAATTTTAGGGCAACACGATGCAACAGATTATTTTGAACGATAAACTCATGAATAAATTAGATTTAATTGACGACGAATGGTACTAAATAAATTCTCGGTAATTATGGTGACAATAACACTAAAACCGTCCTAAAATAAATAAATCGTTAAGTTTGACTTGATTTTTAATTGATCTCGTTAATTAGAAAATTTACAAAAATACAGTCAATTGATATGCGCCATAAAAAAGCATAATATTTTAAAAGCATAAGAACTTGCGAGTGAAGGAAACAATATCAAGTCTTGCATAAATAAAATGCCAACGAACTGGCTATCAATGAATATTGAACCCGCACCATTCGTACAAAAACACCTAATCTATTCAAGTGGCTAGTCGAAGGGGTCGCGACACGAAGGACAAGGACGCAAATACATGAAAAGTTACAAGTTAAAATGAAACGACATGACAGGCGATGCTCGGGTCATAAGTCGACCGATATGTCATAACCTGTTCGAAAGAAATGACTATATCGATAACTATTCGAGAGCGAAAAGGAACGCGCTGACAATGACGTGAAGGGTTAAAAGTCAAGCAAAGTGTCTCGGCCTGTGTGAAAGAGACAGGCATGATAATATATCTTCAGCTCGTGAAGGACAGAGCATCGGGGGTCAAAACTCGAGCGTCGCAACCCTGACCTCTCCAGACGGCTCGTGGGCCGTATTAAGGGTTTACAAAAAAGGACGTGCGAGCTTATTGTATGGGATTATTCAAATAGAATGGGTTTATTCTTCATAAAAGCTGGTGTACATTCCCTGGTCGTTAAATCGAGTATTGATGTTGTATTGTGAGACTGCCGCTACCAATACTAGGGGTATAATATATTAAATAAATAGTAGGGATTTAGGTTATAGGTAGTGAAAATACTGTTTTTGGAAGACTATCGTTTTGTTAAATACACAGTATAAGTTCTAAAAAGCAACTAAGACAGGTCACTGGCTTGTTCAACTAAGCACATAGAAAGTTCCGCATGAAAACTGCGTGATTAAAAAAAATGGTTTTTATACACCTGTGATTTTTTTTCATTCTACAGAAACCGCATGTTTTTTTTGGGAAAGAATGCCCTTGTTTTGTCAAAGCTCTCTTACCATATTATTTTGATAAAATCCGTTCAGGCGTGACGGTGTTCGGTGGATATAAAAACATTTTTTTTACATAATAAACAAAAATACACAAACTTTCGTCTTTTTTCTTATAAAGATGTTTATTATTATACCCCTTCTCAAATATTTTGTTTCACTATGATCTCAAATCTGTCAAATTGATTAATATTTTGGTTTCGGTCCGTCTCTGAACTCTAGTAATAATGAATCGGGCACTCGGCATAATTAACCAGTTGTAGGCGATCGCCCTCCCGATGTCACTCAAAATAGAGTGCACCCGCGATTTTTATCGATAATAATCGATTACGTAATAATAGTTATGACGCGTCACTAGATACATTTTTGTAATAGCTCGAAATTTAAATTAGTGAGCAAGTAATTGGAGTCAAGTGTTTTATAGGATAAAAGTTTGAGTGAATTTTGCGATTTCATTTTTTAGTAATTTTACTAAACATATCCTGAATGTTTTCTAGTTGTTTACGAAAAAGAAAAGTGTGTGTTTTTTCGATGTCGTTTTTGCTGCTTCTCTGGATTGTGACATATTCTCAATGTTCTTAAATATGTTTCCGACGCCTGAATTTCATTTTTCGAGCAAATTACTGGATCTTCTTACACGAGGTATCTTTTTTTTTTCATTCTCTTTCAATCTTTCACTCTTTTCACAAACGCAAACCGTTTGACTTTTGACCGTTTTGACTCTCATTTAGTGGGGACTCTAAATGTTATAACTCTATCTATCTATAAGTATACGAATCAATTGCCGTGTGTTAGCTTCGCAAAAACTCGAAAATGGTTCGACCGATTTGTTTTTTGTTTTTGTTTTATTCGCTTCAATACACACGCGGGTGAAACTTCTTACGAATCAAATGTCCCTGGTTTAATTCCCGCTCATAAGAAATAAGACAATAACAAACAAAGCCAGGAGGGAAATATACTATTGTTATTTGTCCTATTACTTACTTATTATTATTTTGAATTTTTTTATTTAAGTCATACCCAAAAAAAAGAAATTTAATGAGTTTCATTATTTTCAGGAAATGCACACAGGGACAATTTCAACGTCAGCCCTAACAATGGTAAGTTACATTTTCAATTATCTGTTTCTAATTTAATAAACAAACATTAAATCTGGTTTTTTTTTGTATCCTGTTAATACCGATATTTTAATGCAAGAATTGAAACAATACTACAAGGCGCACCTTTAGCAAATTTTCCGCACTGTCACAGATTTAATAATAGTGACTACTGTCAGCTTAGCAGTAGACTAACATTGCGACCTACTTTTCCGGTGAACTGAGTGGGGGAGCTGCCATCGCATTTTCTAAACGATATATGTAATCGACTATGAAACATTTTAGTTCCCTCTTTTAACAACATCTACAGATACGTTGGTAGCAACTGTATCTGCTCAGCTCCGACTGCCATTCCCACCGTTTCTTTGACACCACAATAAGATTTCTAAGTAGAGCCACCCTGGCACAGTATTGGTGGACAGTGACAAAGCAAAGTTACACTGGACAATCACGATGTGCGAAACTCGTACTTCACATAACGCCTAAAATTTTCATACAACAATCCTACTAGAAATTAAACGAAAAAAAGAAGAAAAATAAAAAAGAACTTGAACTTTACTGACTTACTCTTTCTATGAATCCTCTCCATCCTATGGTTGCCTGGAAGAGATCGCTTTCAGCGATAAGGCCGCCAGTTGTTACACTACTTTTTAAAGTCTGTTTATAAATTATGTAAAATTTGTGTGAACAATAAAGAGTTAATCTATCTATCTATCTATCTCTTTGCTTGACTTAGACTATGACTGAGGACTTATTTAACGTGAAATATTTGACTTCACTTGAAATTTTCGATACTTGACACTGGCTAAATACACAACGTGTAGAGCCAAAACAAAAGAGAAAAAAAAAACTACGAAGATATTGTGATAATTAAAAAAAATCCGATAAGCGTAAATTCACGGCGTAAAAAACATTTTAAAAAAGAAACATCGAAATCTAATTTTTGTATGGAAAAGTAGGCGATAGACTCTAATCTTAAAACGAACTACTCCACAACATTTCACGAATACCAGATAAACATCATAAGCATGTTGTCTACAAACATTATACAAAATTCTACTTGTTTCCAATTACCCCGTCTCACTTACAAACACCATAAGCAACAAGCTACGCAAGCGCAAGCTAATACAAAGATAAAGAATATAATAATATGCGAAATTTCCTTTTTCCACATCCGCTTAGACTGCACAGACGGCCAGAGGTAAGTGGTAAGTGATAGCTGTAATTGGCGCAATCTCCGGTGGATCTACGAATGGTACTGTCGTTACAATTACAATTATTATTACAACCGGTCCGCATTGTCCGGTCACCGGTGAAAATGGTCCGTGTTTCGCAGCAGAAAGTATCTCAAGAATATACAATGTCGCCCATCGGCAAGTGACCTGGGACATCGGGGACATTTTTGCACACACGGTCATCTGACCCCAAACTAAGCAAAGCTTGTAATGTGGCTGCCAGAGACTGATATACGTACATATATATTTTAAATACATACTTTAGAGATATTAGCACTCAGACATACAACAAACACAAATGTTCATCACATGAATGTTTGTCCTAGATGGGAATCGAACCCACGCCCCCAAACACAGAAGGTAGGTTCACTACTAACTGAGCCACCGGGGCAGTCAAAAAAGGGCTTATAGTACTACTCACTATGAACAACTTTTACTATGGGACCAACCCTGAAATCGAGAAAAAAAATCTGCTGTTCCATAGAAAAATGTCAATGACACTCGACAAAATGTATGAAACAGTTTTTTTTTCTCGATTTCAGGGTTGGTCCCATAGTAAAAGTTGTTCATAGTGTTGAGTACTATAAGCCCTTTTCCGGCGGTCACTTGCCGATGGGCGACATTAGATAGATAACTCTTTATTATTCACACCAGAAATTACATGCATAATACAAAAATCTACTTAAAACTAGTGTAACAATTGGCGGCCTTATCGCTTAAAGCGATCTCTTCCAGGCAAAATTGTTTATTCTTAAGATACTTTCAGCTTGCTTGCGAGGTCTACTTCGCGAGGTTCGCAAATTAGAACGACAAGTATTATATATTATAATTATAATATACGTACAAATAATAGCAAAATATTAAAACACTTTATTAGAAGTAATAAATCTCAGATTGTTTCTTCAATATTACCCAACTCTTCGTGAGATATTTAAAGAATATCAGATACTGTTACAACTTCTAAGAAATTTATCAAAAAAACTTGTTCCACAATTTTATAATAATAAATTTAAGATCTGACATGTCTATCTGATGGTTTTTCTCATTTTGCATAATTTTCAATTATGGAGTTGTCTTCACAAACGCTATTTTTACCCGACTGTCCATGAAGGTAGTCAATATTTTTGGGTATGTAGTATGTATGTTTGTGTGTTCTTATATTACCTTCTTATATTAGTTTTCGTAGCCTAAACGGCTTGACCGATTTTGATGAGTGAGGTGTTTTGCATCGAAATCTAAATCTAAAAAACTGTCATAATTTAATGTTTGTTGTCAGGACTTAACCACGCTAAAAAAATATTCCCTTTATTTGCCTCGATATTTCAGCCATATTGTAATAGCCGTGGTCACGAGCTGACTGAAAGATGCGGGTCGTCTCGGTGCGAAATGAGGGTGTTTATTTATTTTTATTTATTTATTTATTAAAACAATACACTATAATTACAGGAGACTCCTTAATACAATAGAGTAGCTAAGATATTAATTAAATTTATATATGTGTTGACATCTACCCTCATTTATTTTGGTCTTAAAAAACGTAGGGCACCACAACACACAACACAAACACACTGACTGTATCAACAGAGATATTAAAAACTGTCGTGTCGAAATACAACCTAAACTAAAGGTGATAAAGATATAAAATTTACCATAGGTAAAAAAGTGTTTTACGAAAATCCATCATTTAACAGGGAAACCGCGGGGCGCAGCTAGTTGCCCTATATACCTGAGAGACAGAGACAGACAGCTATATTTTGCAGTTGGGCTGCATAACCTCTCATGGATTGTGGTGCCAAGGGGCCAAGTTCATTATATCGCGTGCTTGGGTGCGATTTAATTGAATGCATAAGTTTAACAAAAAAAACGACTTCATCAGAACCATTTATTTAAATTTGCTTCGTCATAGTCGCTTAACTATCATACTCGAAATTATCATCGCGCCACCCTTAATATACTTTTCATTGAGGAGTTCCAGTGGTCATGTGTGATGTTATTCATCAGTTTAACTTCATCAAATGATACTTTCTCAATCCAAACACTGTACTTGTTGATGAAAATACCAAATCGCTATATGTATGTATACCTGTAATATACCTGGATTTTTATAAAAATGGGACCAACCCGGAAATATATCCTTTCAAATAAAATAAAAATCCAAATCGGTTTATACGGAGTTCTGAGGTAAGAAAAATAAAAAAAATACAATCGAATGACTCCTTTTTTTGAAAGTCGGTTAAAATTGATTGAAATTGTAATACCTTGATAATTGGCCAGATTTGTCACGTTGGTGATGACAGCCACTACTCAAGTCGCGATCACCGTCCATAAAATCCATAAAGACTTGCACGGTCTCTCTTCGCAGAAGCGGAGTGACACCGTCCACTTCCAATAAGGAACTGAAGTTTTTCGTGTTTTACTAGTGTAGAGGTCGCGAGACGACACTGGAAATGTGAGATGTGCAAAATTATGGCTGCATCTAGGTAAAAAAGTGGTTCTTAAAAACTTTTTAAAAACATTTCTAAGGACACACTTGAGCAAATTGTGTTTGTAATTACCCAACTGTCCAAGGATGAGGGTAATGTTTATGGGGTATGTTTAATTGTATATATGTGTGTTCCTACATTACCTACTGTATCCTAAACGGCTTGACCGATTTTGACGAGTGAGATGTCGTTGGATTTCACTTTATGTCCGGAGTGTCGGCTACATTTTGCAGTTTTCTTTTTCTTTTTTTTTTTGAATAGTTAAAAATTCTGTGTATTATAATTGTTATAGAAAATACTAAAGTTAATTTTGGTTTTACTTTAATTTCGAGTTTTGCGTACGTAAGTTGCTGACGTGCCCTGACATTACAAATTTTTTTATTTTTTTATTAAAGTCCAGAACGACGTAAAATTAGTTGTCTGACGACAATTTGCCATTCGCATCCACCAGTTGCTCCCTACTTTCACAATGTCATCGGTCCACCTGCTAGGAGGCCTACCTACGCTGCGTGGTCATCACTTCCCCATCGGTTATCGGTTCTTCGAGCGATATGACCTGCCCATTGCCACTAATCAAAAAATATATGCTGATCTGAAATGTACCGATTTTTACAAGAGCTCAGTGTCTTAAAACTATCATATCTAAAATAAGATGTTATATATATATATATATATTTTATTTTTTTTGATTAATCTAATCTTAATATTATTTATACAGTTTGTTTTATAATTTATTGTCAGAAGGAAAAAGTAAACATTAAGCGGTAAATTTTTTAAATACCTGATTATGTTAGGAACCCAGCTCGCGGGCCCGCCGCAGGGACAAAAAAAAACTATCATACAAAGTTGCTAGATGTTATGACGCCGACTGTACCAACATTTTAATGGCCATTCTCAACGACATGAATTAATTTTTTTCTCACTATCTTCATTGGTCATCTCGGTGTTCTCGGGTAGAAATTACAGTTTCGTCTCGTCTCATCACTTATGTGTGCAATTTTCATAGAATGGGTCACATCCCGGGTCATACTAGGGTGTTAAGCGACCAAGACGTCTGGTTCTCATAGTAAAATACCAGAAATATAATTGTTTCGCTCTATAAACTGAACGTTTTATCGAGATTTAGATTCCAGATAAGATTAGATGGCAGGTAAAATCTCGTAAATTGAGCTAAACCTGTGTTAGGACTGCATTGTCTCGAAACAATGTACTTATTTGTATTTTACTGCTCGATTGGTTTTATAAGTAAAACGCGGAGCAGGAAAATCTTAAGAATAGAGTATACCGCCGTCTTGTCCAAAAACCCCTAAATAAATAACCACCCTAAATATTGTCCTCCAACATCGATGTTTTTTTTATATGTTATCTACGCCATGGAAAACTATGCTTGTATGTTTTTTTTTTAATTTCGCATTATCTTCGTTGTTAGAGACACTTAAAGTGACAATTTTTTTGCGTCGAAAATATGACGGAGAAAAGTAGTTATTATTAGAATATCATAAGCATTTTTTGAAAAAACAAAATATATGGGCGTAGATTACGGCTTATCCAAGTCATTACATCAACAACAAAAGATTTTGTTGAGAAAAAAAAAAAAAAAAAAAAACGCTAATTTCATATTTCATTTATACAATTTCAAATATCGAATGCGCCAAAACCTCGCGGAAGCATTGAAAAAAAATGTTTTTTCTATTCTGTGTTCCTCATTAGTTATGTAGATTAGAGATCTTAGGCTAAGTTATATCTTTTTTGGTTCTATCTTCTATATTTATATAGGTTCTATATTGGTATAATAAATTATAATTGATAATAATGATATAATTGATATTGATAATATTTTTGACTGCCCCGGCGGCTCAGTTGGTAGTGAACATACGTTCTGTGTTTGGGGGCGTGGGTTCGATTCCCATGTAGGACATACATTTGTGTTTGTTCTATGTCTGGGTGTTAATATATCTATGTAAGTATGTATTTAAAAAATATCTATGTACGTATATCAGTCTCTGGCAGCCATATTACAAACTTTGCTTAGTTTGGGGTCAGATGACCGTGTGTGCAAAAATGTCCCAGATATTTATTATTATTTATTTTATTTATTATTACATAACATTTCAATAGAAATCATTGAAAAGAACCTGAACTCTGAACCTTGTGTCTAGTGTATAGTCAACGGATTATCACTCTAATAGTGAGGTAATAATCATTTTTAGGATAGTATAACACATTTTGATTGATTTTGGCTTAGTTGACTGAGCGAGCGAAGCTAACAAAGTCCCTGCTTCAACTGGCAATGTTTTCATCTGTCAGTAAGTGTGTTGGTACTCGCGCACAGGTCGTATTTTTCAACTAAGTCATCTTGATGAAACTTGGTATACGGGTTCTACAATTTAATTTTTTTTTTGTCGTCGAGTTTTCATTGAAGGGATACTTCCTTCAAAAATTGCTGTGGCGGCGCCATTCACCGGCCAAATTTGATAATATTTGGCAGAAACATTCGGTACTCAACTATTAACAAGAATTTCGAATATAAGCTAAATCGGTCAAGAGGTTGTCAAGATATAAGGTCGTGAGGTCTCAGTTCGATGTCTATCTATTTCTCGAAACTTCCAAAAAGACCCCACAGTGCGCTTCATTTCCTACATTTGCACCAATGCTATCTCAAGACTTATCTTTAAATTCACTATACGCGGTTCTCACACCATTGATAAGATGAATAGCTCCCATTAGCGGCAGAACATCCTACGAGAAAACTATAAGGTTAACTATGCCCAAAAGTAGCAGTAGATATGCCATACAATTTGTATGGAACGACCTGCGGGCCGCGGTTACTAGCTCCCGATCAAGATAAAGTCGCGGATACTGCGGCGCGACTGCTCCGATTTTATCTGGAGCCTCAATATATACCCTCTGTCGAGCACTACAGCGCATGCGCCTGTCGATTGATGAACCAATAAGAACAATGCGAATTAAGGGACTATAGATGATAATGTTCGACGTTTATTTAAATAAGGAATGTTTTATCTTTTAAAATATTAGAGGTTGCGTCTGGCTGCTTTTAATTCTTCAGGTACATAATAAAACGTACCCATGCAGATTGCGCATGCTTGCGAAACTGTTCGCGGATGTGCGCGGTCTGCAAGATTATGAACAATTTCGTATTGAGCATTAACCTCGCTCAACGTCTTTTCAGTTGGTTTTTCTGTGTACACAAGTTTTGAATTACGATCTAGAACTGTTCTCATCTAAGATAGCTTGCTTTGTATAGGTTGTAGTTTGTGTTGTGTGTAATAAAATTAAAGAAAATGAAATAAATGTATGATATAGGGTGAGATTACATACATGTTTTGACTGTTGAACTTTTACCGTATGCCCAAGGAGGGTTATGTTTTTGAGGTGTATATATGTATGTGAATATGTAAGTTCTGGTTAATTTTATTAGAAAGTAATTACTGTTGTAGATAAAATTGAAATTTTAAACAATATTAACTAAACTTAAAAATATTATCTATACTATATTAAAATATATACTTTTACAAACTAAAACTTTTTTTTGGCGTTGTACTTTTTATAATTTATTACTAACACACAAATATAGTATTAAATACATATGTATTCCTAAATGTACCTAACTTTACCTTGATTTACTAAAACATACACAGTTATTTTACATCATAGCATAATAATATGCTAATAAATCTTAATAAACATTTATCTCATGCAGAAAAAAAAAAAAGTTTATTTAATTTTGTAAGTATGAATTTAACTACCTAAGCTTAACCGATTTTGACGAGTGAGGTGTCGTTGGATTTCTATTTATGTCCGGAGTGTCATAGGCTACATTTAGCAGTCGGTTTTTTGTTTTTAGTGATAATACTTGTAAGAAAACGTTTTATCATGAGCGTATCAAACAGTTACGGTTGGTTATCGATGTTTGTAGACCTTAGAGCTACGCAAGAGGTCAAACGATGACTCTTGACACATTGACTCTGACAGTAGCTCAGTATACTTGTATTGTATCTTTTTAACACTTATATATGTCTTTGTTTAAAACCTTAGTTTAAAACGTAGACAGAGAAAGCAACAGATGCCTGGATACTAGTCTCTTTCCCGCAGAAAAAATAGTGGATAAATATATATTAATTATGAATAAAAAGGAAAAAGTTATAATATTTCTATCCCGTAGCGTATATGCAGATTTTTCAAGGGTCTACAATTAAACTGCATCCTGATTGGTCGAAAATTGGTAATGGTCATCGTGATTGGTAGATATAATGTTTTGTCACATATGCCGCCACGCTAATCGGCCTTCTATAGGTATATAGTATAAACCTTTATATAGGTACATCTTTACTAAATTAAATACATACATAGAATATAGAAATACCCTGCCAAAGAAAAATCATCCATGTTCATCATATAAATTTTCTGGCTGGGTATCGAACCCATAATCTACAGCTCAGAAGGCGGAAATCTTCTCGCTGAGCTACAAGGCTAGTCAAAAATTCCACTGTTCTATATAACACAAGTTTTGGAAAACAATACAACGACGAGATATGATTTCTTCACGTTCTCGCCAAAATTACCTCAACATACTTTTTGACATACTTGGGACCAAACCCAATGGCTGCTAAAATATATAACAAACTACCAGTACAGATAAAAGAGATAGAAGAAGAGTTCAAATTTACTAAAGCCCTAAAAAGTGTATTACTCGCGAAATCCTACTATACCCTAGACGAATTTTTGAGAGACAAAATAATTATGGAATAGATGGACCCGCTCCGCACGATATTGCCATACCCAATCAGGTTCATTATGATTTACCTATTTAAAATATGCTAGTTAAGATCTGCATGTAACTTACATAATGTTTGCAATAAATTAATTGAGTATTGAGTATTGAGTATTGTCATGTTACGTTTAAATGCCGGGCGTCTCAGTTTTCTGCCAAATGAGTACATAATCTGCCGCTTTTACCGGCAACGATTATGTCAATCATTCGGACGCGAGAGAAAATTACTGTCAAATTATCGACGCTGGGCACAGAACGTGATCTCTTTCCCGTGCCGAAGAAATAAATAAAAATAAAGTTAAAAATGTAACGGCTAAATCCCTGTCCAATTTAAAAAAAATATATATAACATAAATTTCCTAAGGCTGTGTTGTTTGTTGGTTTGATAAAACATTAAATAATGTTATCTGGTTTGTAATGAATACAGCAAAATTACTAAAACATCTTATATCTAAGGTTGGCGAGCGTTGTGCATTGCCGAGCTGCCGCATGTCGTGCTGCCGTATTTTTTCAATAAAGAAAAAAAAACATACGTAAGCATGGCAGTGTTTTACGGAAAAGATATTTTTTATAATTTCATTGCTTAGAGAGGAAACAGGAGAATACGTTTGTTTCCTGCAGGCTTATCACATGCAACGCGACATTTCTACTCTTTTTACCCGATTACCCAAGAAGAAAGGTAATGTTTTTGTCGTGTAAAAACAGTACACAGTTCCGATAATGTCGTATACATTTGTCTCATTGTCACACGATATAAAGGAGGAGACAAAAGTTAAAGTTACGAGTTACAACATAACTTCGAATGGAGAATGACAACGAAGGAGTCTGTAATGATGTGACCGCGCAGGTTCTTTCCTGCGCCAGGACAGCGTTGGTCGGTGGCCGGTGCGACCTGGAGGCTTTAACTCCCTCCATAAATCAGAGTGGTGCTTACGCTGAAGTCTGCAGAGGCGACCTAAGTGAAACTGACCTTTGTGACCGCGTAAGTAAAAATATACGCTCAGTGAACATGTATTTTTCTTGCCAATTACTCTATATAAATTTCAAACTATCGGCCGATTACAATAGGCTGTATAGTTCATTTACCGTTTCAATTCTATATTTTGATATTTGTCTGCAGAAATAGGGAGAAAAATGCACATTCACTTAGCTTATCATTTTATTTGGGCGTTCACTCATCTGCCAGAATAGACCAGCTGAAGGCTACAATTTGGTCCAGTTCACTTATCATTTGACAAATTGTTGGTCAAACGTAGATTCTCCAAGGAGTTTGTAATGATGTGACCGCGCGGGTTCGCCCCCGCGCCAGACAGCGTCGGCCGGTGGCCGGTCAGGCTGTAATTCTATATTTTGACATTTGGCTGCAGAAATAGGGAGAAAAATGCACATTCACTTAGCTTATCATCTCATTTGGGCGTTCACTCATCTGCCAGAATAGACCAGCTGAAGGCTACAATTTGGTCCAGTTCACTTATCATTTGACAAATTGTTGGTCAAACGTAGATTCTCCAAGGAGTTTGTAATGATGTGACCGCGCGGGTTCGCCCCCGCGCCAGACAGCGTCGGCCGGTGGCCGGTGCGACCTGGAGGCTTTAATTTCCTCCATAAATCAGCGGCGTGCTTTCGCCGAAGTCCGCGGAGGCGGCGCGACCGGTTCCACTCCCGCGCAGCCTCATTTAAACTGTAGCACATTCCGATGCCGGACGCTATCTATAGGAGCACTTTTTGTTGTTTGTGTTTTTAATAACAATATTATGAGTATGACATAAATGTGTTTTCTTTATGTGGAGGATTTATTGCATCACCATTGTTACACTAAATTACTGCTGAGAAAGCTGATAAAGGTATATAGTGGTACTGGTGGGTTGTAGTGGTAGGACTCTTTTGCAGGGTGCGCCTGGGGAAGAACCACACCTTTTCCAGTCATTCAACCGCCAAGCAGTAGTGTGCAAACATTAATGTGTTCCGGATTGATGTTTCCAGCAAAATTACCGGGCACATACGAGATTTAACATCTAATATCACAGGGTCATGTGCGAAGTGCATTGACGCGCAGAGGGTGTTCTGTTAAATTACGTGCAATAGTTTTAAAAAAATTGTATGATTGATAGACAATATCATACCCGACTGCACAAGAAGGAGGGTAAAGTGTTTGGGGTGTATGTAAGTACACTGGGAAAAATACACGGCTTTCGAACACGGTTACAATTTCTGTAGCCATGTAAATGGCTGTGCCAGCCGAGTTTGGCAGCCGTGTGAAGCGCTGTGTACACGGCTAGAGATTTTACATGGCTATGTTAGCCATTTACACGGCTTCATTAGCCGGTAGAAACGGTCACGTTTACCGTGTTTCATAATTTTCCAACCGTGTAAAAACCGTAGCCGTGCAAAAATGCACGGCAACACTCTAACACGGTCGTAAAAGCGGTGTATACACAGCGCATCGGGCCGTGTGTTAAGCAAACACGGTCTGCTGAGCCATTTTAGACACGGCACAACAGGCCCTGTGCTAAGCAAAAGCTGGCTACGTTAGCCAAGTCCCAATGATACTAGCAGACATGGTTGGCAGAGCCGTTTCAGACACGGCATGACAGGCCGTGTGTCAAACTAAACCAGGCTGCGATAGCCATGTCACACATGGAACCCGCAAACATGGCTGACGTAGCCGTTCTAGACACGGCACTACAGACCGTGTGCTCAACAAATCCTGGCTATGATAGCCGTGTTACAATTCAAACTCGTAAACACGGTTTCCGAAACCGTTTCAGACACGGCACGGAAGACCGTGTGCTTAACAAAACCTGGCTATGATAGCTGTGTTCCAATACAAACTCGCAAACATGGTTTTCTGAGCCGTTTCAAACACAGCACGACAGACCATGTGCTAAACAAAACCAGGCTAAGATAGCCGTGTCACAATTCAAACTCGCGATTATGGTTTCCGGAGCCGTTTCAGACACGGCACGATAGACCGTGTGCTTAACAAAACTTGGTTATGATAGCCGTGTCCCAATTCAGACTAGCTAACATGGTTTCCGGAGCCGTTTCAGACACGGCACGAAAGACCGTGCTTTCTGCTTGAGGAGTTAAATAAAACACTACGATTATGCTTCACAATAAGGAAAATCTCGTAAATAAATATACAAGTGAGCGTTAAGAACTGCTGTACTGTAAATATATTAAGGAGAGAATCAGGACCACTCATATTAAATATTGCACGAAGACATTTTTTTTGTAATATGAATCACGATCCTAATTCGACTGAATTGCCTCAAAATATGACACCATAACATAGGGAATGGATATATTAATTTATTTTATTGTTTATTTTAGAGATGTGTGTTTTCCAATTCAAATTAGCATCTATTGTTACACCTAAGAAATTACCTTCATCTATTATTTTAACATTAACTGCTCTATTTTTTATATTTAGCTAACACATGCATGTAGACATTGAGAGTAAGCATCTGCCTACAAACTGCTATGTAGTTTGACATAATTATAATAAATAGTATGTACTTATGTTTCGTTATGAATAAATAATAATAAAACAAAACGAAAAATCCTGGCTATGATAACCGTGTCATAAATGGAGTCCGTAAACATGGTTAACTGGGTCGTTTTAGACACGGCACGACAGACCGTGTGCTTAACAAAACCTGGCTATGATAGCCGTGCCGTGTTTTCGGAGCCGTTTCAGACATGGCACAACAGACCGTGTGGTAAATGAACCCTGGCCTTGATAGCCGTGTCACAAATGTAACTCGCAAATATGGTTGCCGGAACCGTTTCCGACACAACACCAGAGATCGTGTACTGAAATCAGGCTACGATAGTCGTGTCACAAATGGACCCCACAATCGTGGTTAACGGTTTCAGACAAGACACGATACACCGTGTGCTAAAAACCTAACTACGTAAGCCATTTCACAAATGGAATCCGCACAAACATGGTTGACTGACCCATTCTAGACACGACATGATACCGTGTACTGAACGAAACCTGGCTACGTTAGCCGTGTCACAAGTGCTACAAGGTTGATGGAGCCGTTTGAAATACGACACGATAGACCGTGTGCTAACTGAAACCTGACTATGAAAGCCGTGTCACAGATGAAACCCGCATAATCAACATAAAAGCTGTATTGCCACATAAATAAACTTGCCGTATGCCACTAAAGTAAGGAATTTGAAATTATCTAAGACACAAATTTTTAAGCTTATTAAATAAAAAACACAATTAACTTTATTGTTAATCTATCAAGGGTCTTATCAAGTATGTGTGAGAGTATGAATAATATTTTTGTGTAAACCATTTTAAAATAAGACTATTATTTTATTATAATGCATCCACACTTTGATATATCTTGTCTATCTCTATAGTACATAATAATGGTGTATTTTAATATTATTTATAAATGACAGAAATATTCTTACAGTATTCTACAGAAAACGAATATTTTTCCGGAATAAAAAGTAGCCTATGTGTTAATCCAGAGAATAAGCTACCAAATTTCATTCAAATCCGTTCAGCCGTTACAGAGTTGAACGGAAACAAACATACTTACGTACTTATCGCTTACACAAACTATCGCAATCATAATATTAGTGTGATAAACTAGATGAACACTAAACTTATTTCTTATTTTTACTAAAATGCATAAATATTATTCCTAGGTAAATGACTTCAGATATTTGTGGAACCTGGGGAAATGTCGATAGCCATATCTGGCAGCCGCGCATATATAAAAGTGAGCGCACGCGAGCGGCCAGCCATTCGTTTTCGTTTTGAGTTGAGTTTGGTGTGCTTGTATCTACTTCAAACGCTCTCAACATGTCAGGCGCTATCAAAGAGGAAAAAGATGCAGCTACTGTTGAAAAATTACATAAATCCTGTTGCATGGAAGAATACATCGCTATATTTAAAGGTTAGTATCAGGTCGAGTAGGTACTTGCGTAAATAGTGTTTTTTTGAGTTTCAGTAGATACAAAACGATTCGCGAGAGAAACAAATGTGAGAACATGTGATTATGCCCGAAATTTTTGGTACCTACCTACTTAGTATGAGTAAATTTTGCATGTGAATCAGTGTTTCGGCGGGAACAATATTATTCCAAAAAAAAAAACTGTCCGTGCTACCGTTTTCTTTTGTAATAATATTGTTCCCACGTGTAAATACGAAAAAGAGCTAGGCGCATCAGGTACCCATGCGTTTTCGCAAATGTAATTGTTTTGCACTCTGCCATTCGAGTTGCTGTGCAGGGCAGTAGGAAAGCAGCTAGGATAGCCGTGTCGACGCGGTAGTCGCAGGCACCTTTATACGGCTTCCTCAACCGCGTCAGACGGCTGTCCTAGCCGCCTCCCTACGATGCTAACAGCGATTGACCACGCCGCCCGTGCTGTGGTCTATTATCTACCTATTCCGTGATGTGGTTTTATTTGACAAGTGCAGTGAGTGGATTGTAGCTCGATGGATAATGAACTAAACTAAGTAAATAATTTTATTTCCAGAAAATGCTATAACAGCAAATGCGTTGCCGCTTTTGTCTGGGTCAAATCGGAACTGATTCCCAAGATCGTCCATCGCATCAAATTTAAAACGTATTGGGAACACTGGTGCAGAAACGTAAGTGAAAATCACGCTGATGTTATTTTTATAGATTATACCAAAGACATTTTTATAAGGAGAATTCTGAGGATTACACCTATGTTCTGTGCTAAATATGTGAAAGTACCGCTCCCTCTCTGTCTGCCAGTTTGTTACCTATCAGTGAATTGTTTGTTCTAAGCAGCCGGACCAATCTTGATAAAATTTAGCAATGATAAACACACGAGGACGGATATAGTATACCTACTTTTCTTGAGTTCATTAACATCCATGTATCAGCCGCAGCATGCTGTGTGATATACAGTATGCAGTAGATTATTTTAAAAATAATTTCATTCTAAATAATATTTTTTTTCTAGCGAATGCTGACATTATCACGATATCCAAGTACCAGGAACTGGAATCATCATCTATTTTAGAAACGGCTTGGAAGGCAACATGGTCGCTTCGCAAGGGGTACTTCCTATCATTTTCACGTAGTCATCATTATGAATTTATAATATGAGAAATTACGAAAACTAAATGTATAATTATTACTTATTATATAATATTATTATGTGATGTAAAAATCTTTGAATAAAATTATGTTTCTTAAAGTATTTTTTTAATCAACAAATAAACCATCACCAAATCCTAGAAAAATAATATTTAGATAGTAGATTTGAGGGCAGTATTTTTTTAGTTATTTTCGTTATTTTTAATCGTTCAAATGGTTTATTACAGGTCCTACATAGCTGGCGAACCTGAAACATTCGGGTCAAAAAAAGTGTTGGACTTTGCAGAGGCGGTCGTTTTACACGGCTACTTTAACTGCGTCACATACGGCGGCATACCCGTGCAGACCTGCTTGAAGGAGCCGTATTAAAACGGCTGCCTTGGCCATGTCAACACGGATATGCTAACGCCCTTCTTAAGACCCTGCTCAGCTGGCGAAGCTGTGTGACGCGGTTGAGAAAGCCGCTTTACACTGCTTCTTCAACCGCGTCACACGGCTTCGCCAGCTGAGCAGGGTCGTAGGAAAGTGGCTAGGACAGCCGTGTTGACGCGGTTAACGCAGCCGCTTTACAAGGCTTTTTCAACCGTGTCACATGGTTCCGCTAGCTGTGTAGGGTCGTAGGAAAGCGGCTAGGACAGCCGTGTTGACGCGGTTGATGCAGCCGATTTACACGGCTCCGCCAGCTGTGCAGGGTCGTAGAAAAGCGGCTAGGACAGCCGTGTTGAAGCGGTTGAGGCAGCCGCTTTACACGGCTTCTTCCAATCGCGTCACACGGCTCCGCCAGCTGTGCAAGGTCGTAGGAAAGCGGCTAGGACAGCCGTGTTGACGTGGTTAACGCAGCATATATTACATGGTTACGCCAGCCACGTATATACTTAGCCGTGTCTAAATCATGACCGTGTCAACTAGTTGACACGGCTGCAACTGCAGTACCGTGTCCAGATTTAGCCGTGTCTAATCGGAACCGTGTCGACTAGTTGACACGGCTGCAACTGCAGTACCGTGTGCAGATCTAGCCGTGTATGATTATAACCGTGTCGACCAGTTGACACGGCTGCAACTGCAGTACCGTGTGCGGTTCCAACCTTACCATCCTAGCCGTGTGCGGTTTTAACCGTGTGTCCACTGTAGCCGTGTTAGCGCCACACGGTAACCCTTGCCGTGCTTACACGGCTGCAACTGCAGTACCGGGTTTACACGGCCTTGCATAGCCGATAAATCGACCCTTTTTTTTCCCAGTGTATGTTTGTGTGTTGTTATAAGACGTCTTGTAGCCTAAACGGCTTGACCGATTTTGACGAGTGAAGTGTCGTTCGATTCGTCTTCACGTCCTGAGTGATATAGCTACTTACATTTTGCAGTTGGATATTTCGTTGTTATTAATAATAAATAATAAATAAATATTGGTGGACGTTATTTACACACAGCGCCATCTAGCCCCAAACTAAGCAAGCTTGTACTATGGGAACCAGATAACTGATAGAATACATAAATACTTCTTTTTTTTTTTTTTTTTGTAAATACATTCATAGAATACATAGAAACACCCAGACAAAGAACAAACATCCATGTTCATCACACAAAAATGTTATTAATGTTATTAACAATAATGTTATTAACACTAATGGCATAGATTTATACTCGTTTTAATGTTTATAATAAAAATATCGGATAAATCATCTATAATCAGTGGATTTGAATATGAATGAGAACGAAATAGATCTGTTACAGATAAATTTTAATGTCGCTTATACAAATAAGCATAAAGTAAGTAATTCCGACAGAGTGTCGTAATTTACTGATGTCAAGTCTTTGTGAGAAATTAATATATCGCGTTTTGAAGGTCAACACATAAAACATTTTATTAATATAAGCAACTGGCTTTTTTACAAAATATTAGGTATTTATAATAATGGGTTTTGTTTTTAATAAATTTTGTCGGATCTTATTTATGTTCATAGTACATTAAATTGAAATACTGCCGCAGTCAAAAAACGATTTAATCATTGTAAATAACGCTTAACACTTAGAATTCCCTGTGTTGGGGACTGTTTGACCCGGAAATAATTAATAGCAAGATTTGTTTTTCGGTACAGAATTGTAGAACCAATTTCTCATATTAATATATAATAATTAAACAAAATGGGTATGGAACAGAAAATGGAACAGACGCAAATTTTACAGTTTATAATATCGTCTCTATTTGCGCAAAGTTAGAGTCTATTTCAGATGTCGATCGTAAGCACGGCAGTGAGTCGTCGGCGACGATAATGTATTATGGCTCAAGCATAAATACTTTTTCTATGATCCGTACCTCTAGATTGTTTAATTTAATTTATTATTGATTCGACATTGGCAAGTTATACCAATCACAATTTAATATTTATGTTATGAATTATGTCCGGGTCCTCCATACTAAGTTGACTGGACTACAAAGACAAGAACAACTAACACCCAGACTCACAGCAGATATTTAATAATGAGACGACAATAAAAAAAAATAAGAGAATTATTACAATATGTATTTAAAAAAAAAACATTAAATTTTATTAGGTTAACTTTTTTTCTTAAATTATTGATTTAAATGTATATAAATAAAAATAAAATGATAATAATTAGAAGAAAAAAAAAATTGTCGTCTCTTTATCTTAATTTTTAAATGAATTTACTTGGATTTGTCTTAATCTTCACTTCCGCTGTCACCTTAAACAAACTTCGGTGATTGGTGGAAATTATGAGCAGTTGAAATACAGACAGATCAAGTTACTCTCTAAAAGTATTGCTTGAGTTTTGGCGGGAACGTGAAGAACGTTATTTTCCAAAACTTGTGTTAATGTGTGAAAATGGTGGATATTTATCCATTAAGTATTCGTGAACGTGCACGAGTGTTGGTGAATAGTACAATGTTGTAAACCTTGACTGTTCGTGTTTTTTCCAAAACTCAACAGAAACCTCTAGTACCCACTTTACTGGAACATGATGTGGACTTGACCGTGACTTACTTTGCTTAACTTAGACTATGACTGAGATTTATTTTAATTCTGAAATATTTGACTTCACTTGAAATATTACAATATTTGACACTGGCTAAATACACAACGTGTGGAGCCAAAAAAACATTGCATACTAGTAGCGCCCTGCGGTTTCATACGCTATCTTACAACAACCATATAGTTTAGCGGGATACAAAGTATATACAAAGTATATATATAAATATAGCCTTTATCCAGAGTACAAGCTACCTCCAAATATATTTCCAGCCGCAGAGTTGAGTGGGAAAAACAAGCTTACACACACACTTAGTATGATTCAGTGTATAGTATATAGTCTGTTAAAATTGTAAATATCTTCGAAAAGTATTTGTTACGGAGAAAACAAATCTCTTTTTATATGTAGGCGGTCGAAACCTCACACCGAACTATAGATACGAGAGGGCGCGTAAGTGCAGGTCCTCTTTTATCTGTCGCCGGCCGATACTTACTGCACTGTCATTTCGCTTGTGTTTTTATCAATATTCCACCTTGCTATAATAATAATTTTGGCTTAAAATGGTAATTCTTCTATCTTACTTCGTACGTTCGGTTTATAATCTTACTTTGTAAGAGTAGTACGTTAACGCCTTCTTTGTTAAAAATGAGATTTTCCTCATTAGTTATATAGAATAAAAATCTTATTTTGAGATATATGTTTTTTTGATTCTGTCATCTAGTATTACATGGCGGAAAAACTTGATTACATGACATTTTGTCGATAAAAAAAACCATTAAAAAGACCTCGATTTACACACTTTTTCGGTGGCGCTCGGAATCCCTAGAATATATTCGAGTGATTATTACACTAATAGTGAGGTAATAATAATAGTCAGGTTTGCATAGAACAGAATTTTGATTGACTGTCTGGTATGTAATTAGCAATTATCTGGTTTTTTGACTAGCGCGCGATAAAGCGATCTCTTTTCATCTGCGCGCAAAAGTGTATAGCGCTATATTTCTCTCGAAATACCCTTTTGACCGATTTGTACTGAGTAAGGGCCTCGCTACATGGCTTGACCTGACACCGTGATAGGGACAGCTAGATTTGAATTTCACGGGAGCAAAAGAAACAAACTATTAAGGTTATAGCTTCTCCCATTCGATCCCCCAGAAACTTATATATAGCCATCTCTATCACACGATGTCAGGTCAGGCCATGTATAGACACCCTAAGCAAGTTAAGCTCATGTCGAGAAAAAAGGTAAAAAAAAAACAACTAACGTAAAGCGTGAAACGGATCGGCAACAAAACTTGGCGTAGTTGGTTATTTATCGCAAGATACAGTTAGGTATAGGTTACATAATCTCAAATTGTCCACAGTTTAAGTGCTCGAACTGTATTCACCAATTAAACCTTTCTTAATTAAAGGTACAAAAGCAGCGCCTTTAAATATACCTCGATACATTCGAGTAAAAACCCGTATTCGAATGTATTAATTAGTCCAGGGTATCATGGTTAATGAGATTGTACTTTTATGTTTTACCCTCAGTAGGTGTCGGATAAGTATTTGTGTCGTTCAGTTTTTCTGATCTTAATTTTTTCTGAACCCAAACTGAAACTGGGTCCCAATATTACTGACCGGTATTTTAAAATGCCCCGGTGGCTCAGTTGGTAGTGAACCTACCTTCTGTGTTTTTGGGCGTGGGTTCGATTCCCATCTAGAACAAACATTTATGTGATGAATATTTGTGTTTGTTCTAACGCTGGGTGTTAATATCTATTTAAGTATGTATTTAAACATATCTATGTACGTATATCAGTCTCTGGCAGCCATACAAGCTTTGCTTAGTTTGGGGACAGATGACCGTGTGTGCAATAATGTCCCAGATATTTATTATTATTATTTATTAAAATTACATTGGCGTCGTTGAATTTTGAAAATGGTATCTTTTGACATATTGTTAGGTGCGATTTTTAAAGTGCAAATAAGTTAGCTGAATTAGGGGAGCGAGCTCGTTCGAAATGGGATAGGCCACCACAAAAATGTTTTCAAAGAGCATGTTAAGAAGTATTATCTTTCCCATTTGCCACCTCGTTGACACTGTTATGATGTCCTATATTATTTTATTGGTGTTATTGACCGAGCGAAGCGAAGGTCTCAGAGTTTACTGGGACAAATCGGCATTTGTATGTATGTTTGTATGTTTGTGTGTATATTTGTCCGACGATAACTTGCGAACCGTTGACCCGATCTTCATGAAATTTTGTAGGCAAGTAGTTTATTTCAATAAAATGTTTAAGTTCGAATATGAGCTGAATCGGTCCAGGGGTTCTGAAGATATAGGGGTCGCGAGGTCTCAGTTTAGCGCGAACTACTAGTTTATTAGTATATTTTAGTCACGTATCATAAGTTGTTTATGTATTAGTATGTATTACTATTAGTTTGTTATATGTTTATACGAGTATTTAGTGTATTTTAGAGTATATTTGTCATGTCACATAATTTCCATTATTGCACAACCCGTCATTTACAACTTCTACAATCCTTTCCATCCCAAGGTTGCCTGGAAGAGATCGCTTTCAGCGATAAGACCGCCATTTGTTACACTAGTTAAAATGTTTTGTTTTCTGTCCTAGTTGTCTATCACAAAGAACAACCTTTCGTCCTTCGTTCATTAACTTACATCTTCTTTCCATTATAATTTTAAAAACCACTAACGTATAAAATTACGCGCAAAATGCCCTGAGCGGTAGCGTTTTGTATAAAAACAAAATGGTCTTATCTGTAAAATGTATGGGATAAGCGTTCGGAGCTCCGGTCGCAGCCGATCTGGTTTCGACGGCGCTATCAGACCTTACGTTACAGGGGCCCATTGTTTTTAGTTTAATGCCGTATAGGATAAATATTAAATCAGTCCGCAAAGTAATGCTTCTAGAATACGTAACTCGTGATCAGGAGCCCAGGTCTAAGATACTGGTATCCCCTGCTTATCGTCAGAGCCGATGTTTGGACGAAGGGGTGTTACCGAGCGGGAAATACCCGATTAAAAGGTGACTTTCGGGCTCGTGGCTGCTTAGATTTGGGGATCAGGGCCCGTACCTTGAGGTCCTTGTTGCGATGATTGTTAGGTTCAGCTGCCGACGCTGCACGACCATGCACCGTATCACACTGCGATAAGCTTCACGGTCGCGTAGCGTTGGCGGCTGAACATAACAATCAACGCAATAAAGACCTTATGTTACGGGCCCTGTACTCCTAGAAGTTATCCCAGAAAAGACGACAACGAGGTGCAGGGAGTATAAGGGGTATAATTATGCTCGCAGTATTTCCCAGGAGTTATTGCTTGAGGGAATGTGCTAGTTGGATAAAGTAAAACCGGGCAAGTGCGAGTCTCACTCGCGCACCGAGGGCCTGATGTGGACTTGCTCGCGTCGGTGAACTGGTTACGCTTCGGTGACCTCTTTGGGGAAACCGAAGGTTTTGCCTGTGCAATTGCGAACGAAGTTATCAGGACAAACAACTATCGGAAATATATCCTGAAGGACGGTACGGTCGACATTTGTCGGGCATGCCACCGTCCCGGAGAGTCACTCTGGCATATAATTTCCAGTTGTTCGCATCTTGCTAACGGCGAGTACTTGCACAGGTACAACCAGGTGGCCAGGATCATCCACCAACAACGTGCCCTTCAATACGGCCTTGTCGAATCTGAGGTGCCGTACTATAAGTACGCACCAGCGCCAGTGCTCGAGAAAGGTCGTGCACTGCTCTATTGGGACCGCTCTATTATCACGGACAGGACTATTGTCGCCAATAAGCCTGATATCGTGGTAGTCGACCGGTCCCAACGCCAGGCAGTGCTCGTCGACATCACCATCCCTCATGACGAGAACCTCGTGAAAGTCGAGAAGGACTAACTTAGCAAGTACCTTGACTTGGCTCACGAGGTTACTGCCATGTGGGATGTTGGCTCGACGATCATTGTCCCGATAGTCGTTTCGGCGAACGGCCTTATAGCGAAGAGCCTCGACCAACATCTCAAGAGGCTCTCGCTAGACGGTTGGGTAAACGGCCAGATACAGAAGGCAGCCATCCTTGACACGGCGCGCATAGTCAGGAGGTTCCTCACTCTGCAGCCCTAACCGCCGGTAGCTTGGGCCCTGCCTCGCTGTCGGCGGCACTCTAGGTTTAGGTTTTTTATAGCATTTTTTATTTTTTTATATTAATTTTATCATCATCATCATCATCAGCCTATAATAGTCCACTGCTGGACATAAGCCTCTCCCAAGGCACGCCACTCAACCCGATCTTCGGCTTTTTTCTTCCAACCACCGCCAGCTGTCCTACGCAGATCGTCACTCCATCTAGTTTCAGGGCGCCCTACGCTACGTTTGCCGATTCGCGGTCTCCACTCTAGAACACGTCTACCCCAACGGTTATCGGTTCTACGACAGATATGGCCGGCCCACTGCCACTTCAGTTTGCTAATACGATGCGCTATGTCGGTGACTTTGGTTCTCTGGCGAATTACTTCGTTCCGGATACGATCCCTCAGAGAAACACCAAGCATAGCTCTTTCCAATTAATTAATTTTATAAATAACCTAAATTTAAGAAATACAATAAATAAATGGAATAATAATAATAATAAATATCTGGGTCATTTTTGCACACACGGTCATCTGACCCCAAACTAAGCAAAGCTTGTAATATGGCTGCCAGAGACTGATATTCATAGATATTTTTTAATCCATACTTATATAGATATTAACACCCAGACATAGTTAAGTGATACGCAAGGTGCCCTGATGTTAACACACAGGTTATTAGCGCACATAAAATTCACTTGCTCCGAAGTCGAGTGGGCGAGACCCAACAACTCCTCGGCCCTACATCGAAAGCCCTAAGGCCCTACGGCCGATGTTGCTCCATCGGCATTATTGCCCGTTTTGGCCCCGCGATTGTAGAGTAGCTGCAAAGCTGGTTTATGATAGATAATCATTGCCTTCAAATAGGCTGTGGTATAAAATAAACTATTTTGTTGTTTTGTTTTAATAAAACTGGAATGCTTACGTTAAATTGAGTCGGTTATTCCGACTATAGTTTCGATCACATTCGGTGACATTTGTCAAGGAATGCTAAGTGAGACGCGCGCGACCTCGTCTTGCCTTGTTTATTAAAACAAAATGTATCAAAACCACGTCAGTTTTCATAGTAATATTTTGTTGTTTGTGGAAAAGAGAAAATGAAATGTAAACAAAGGTGAGCTGTAACGAAATTTGGTGAAAAATACGTTAAAAGTCGGAAATTAACTTCTCGATACTTAACGTCGTCGTTCGCCTTCTCATTGGCTGATTATTAACAGAAAAACAAAAACCCCGACTGCAAAGTAAATAAATATTGGTGGACGTTTTTCATAAACAGCGCCATCTAGCCCCAAACTATGCAAGCTTGTACCATTGGAACCAGATAACTGATAGAATACATATTATATTTTTTTTTTTGTAAATATATACATAGAAACACCCAGATAAAGAACAAACATCCATGTTCATCACAAAAATGTTTGTCCTGTAGGAATCGAACCCACAATCTTATAGCTCAGAAGGGAAATCCTCTCACTGAGCCACAAAGCTAATCATTTGACAAAACCATGTGCGGAATTTCCGTACATGCTCGTCACACTGAGTTATTAGATGTCAAATCTAATTTGCTCAATAATTTAAATAGAAAAAACTACTGGCTTCAAAAGGCAGCCTACAAAACATAAAAGCAACCATGGTGCAGATAAGTCGCCAGCACCTGGCAGGCCCAGTTTGGCTAGCGCTCTACATCACCCGGATTGAACCCATTAGGCGGTAGTGGTGAAAACCAAATAATAGCTCGAAAGTTACCGCGAGTGCAGCTAAAATGTATACTTGCATACTTTGCACTGTATACTACCGTATAGGCTCGCTCAGTTATCTGGGGTTGATCAGTTGATCTTTGGCTGATAATATTTACATTTTACTATGAAAACTGACTATGCATGTACAAATGTATATATATTATATTTCAGTTTTTTTTCCTCTTGTTTTTTGGCTCCACACTTTGTGTATTTAGCCAGTGTCAAGTATTGTAATATTTCAAGTGAAGTCAAATATTTCATAATTAAAGTAAGTGTCAGTCATAGTATAAGTCAAGTAAAGTAGGTCACGGTCAAATCCACGTCATGCCCCAGTAAAGCGGTGGGGACTTTACTAGAGGTTTCAATGGAGTTTTGGAAACAACACGAAGAGTCACGTTTCACAACATTATACTATTCACCAACACTTGTGCAGGTTCAAGAACAATTAATGGATAAAAATCCACAAGTTTTACACATTAACCCTCGAAATAACACAAGTTTCGGAAAACAATACAATGCCGCGACATGACTTCTTCACGTTCCCGCCAAAACTATCTGGTTCCCATAGTACAAGCTTGCTTAGTTTGGGGCTAGATGGCGCTGTGTGAGAAAAACGTGCACCATATATTTTTATATAAATTGTTGAAGTTAAATATTCTGAATGTTACTAAACTGTTATGTGCACGCGTGACGCTTACTATCAGGCGCGCTATCTATCTCGGCACTTATCAGTATACAGTATAAAATAAACTTTAATTTTAGTTTGTATGATTTCAAATTAAACTGGATTGAAAGATAAATATTTGACATAATACTATTACAGTAAACAATTAAAATTCCTTATAGAAAGGAAACCGACTGTAAAATATCGCCTGTGTCACTCGGTCGCTCCGTCACGCAAAAATCGGTCAAGCCGTTAAGCTACGAAAATTCATATAAGAACAGAAACATACTTACATAAACCCCAAATTCATTAACCTCCGTCTTGGACAGTTGGATAAAAAACAAAGCTCTCCTATCCTCGAGCAAGGTACCTAAAAGGCTGGCGACTTTACCTCGTTGAATAGCAATGCTTCTCTGGCCGAGGTATGGACCAGCCTGTGGACCCGTAACTCTGAAAGCGTAGTGATAGTGCGCGAGCGGGACCGCGCATAGTGCGACTAAGTTGGTACGAGCGGGATGGCATGCTCTAGCAATCAGAATCACGAACGTTTCAAAGTTAGAGGATAAGCCCGCAGCACTTTGGTCGTTTGTTCTTTCTATCGGCGGCTTTGGTAGATCTTTATAGAGCAATACGTTTGGACAAGGATCCAGTGTTCGCAGCTCTTTCCTGGGTATGCTATCATTTATAGCTTAAAGTTTTCAGGATTTATTTTCTTGTTTTGATACCTAATTTAGGAGTTTATTACTGGGTGAATTGAACTCTTGAAAAAACATTTCAATCTTCAGCAGTTTTGACTGCGTTTTCTGCCAGTAAGGTAGCTCATAATTTCGTAACAGAATTGCCTGCTATGTACTAAGACTACTACCAAATCACCTTAAGTCCTACTTTTAAAAGGCAATCGTTTCTGATTCTTGGTAACTTGAGTAGCGTAGTAACTTCCATAGTGCGTTTGAATTGTAAATGAATTTCCTTCGGACCATCTCAACATCAGCGGTCAGATGAGATAAAACATATTCCATATCACCATTGGTGGTAAATTAGATTAATGCCTCGGTAACTAAATGATGCAAATCTGAATTTTGTTAATGTGTGTATCTCAAAACATTTATTTTTGACGTCGAATCAATGGCATTTTGTCGCTTTGTGAACGATGATATTAAAAAAAAACCAAACCCAAAGCTGGAGGAAAGCGCGGGTTGTGGGGACTGCATGTGACCTAGCGTTATTCTTTTTTTTAAATGTAATTTGGTGACGAGACGAGCAAGTCGCTCACCTGATGTTAAGCTTCACGCTTGCTCATAACAGTTCAGTGCCACCCAGAATTTTGAACCTCAACAGTTTAAAACCATGCACCGAAATGCACTGCGCTCGTCACCTGAGATATTAGATGTTAAATATCTGTGCCCAGTAATTACGTTGGAAACATTTCCCTTCAATCCGGAACACAGTCATGTTTGCACACTACTGCTTGACGGTTGAATAACTGGAAAAGGTGTGGTACTTCCCCAGATGGACTCTGCAGAAGAGCCCTACCACTACCAAAATCTTTTATTTCCAAATCTTATTGGCTATATCAAGCTTACGCTTGCTCGCGCCTAGCAATCGACCAGGGGCCCTATTCGGAGAAATTACATTATTATCTCGGTCACTCTCACTCCCATTAAATTCTAAATTAGAGAGACAGTGACTAGATAATCTCGAGCGTACAGGAATAGGGTCCCTGGGGCCCTATTCGGAGAAATGACATTATTATCTCGGTCACTCTCACTCCCATTAAATTCTAAATTAGAGAGACAGTGACCGAGATAATCTCGAGCGCACAGGAATAGGGTCCCAGTGAGATTAATTTATTGTAGGTGTATTTTGACCGATTCATATAGTGAGGTACGGTCGTGCTGAGCGCGGTGTCTAGGGGTCACTCCCGGAGCTCTCGGTCAAGCACCAAGGCAGGTCATCGGGGGGGTTTTAGTGGGTATAATCCCACATAACCCAGCTGCACCCCAAAGCAGTCGGGTATCATGAGAAGATTTCAACCTCGCAAAAAAAAAAAAATTGGTCACCTGGCACGATGATCAATCCAAGTGACATACGATACGCTACACAACAGGCGTCGATACTTTGGTCACCATATGTGCGAACGGCTTTTATTTAAGTGGGTATCTCGCTGACAAGTCTGAAGTAAGTTATGCGACCGGTGGGCGATGACCATTTACAAGCTTTCGCGGTGGAGGTGTGGATTTAATCCAGTAGCTGGAAACAAAGTACACAGGATATAAGACCTCGGAGTTCACGTGAAATGATCGCTGGTAAAAGGTAAATAAGTTTTCTATGTAAAGTAAGTTTTATGGTAAGTTAAGTAAGTTTATTTTGTCACTTTTTATTGGCATAAAAACTCACCTAACATTTTGTCGGTGGTATTATCTAATTGAAGATGATAGCGACAAAATGGCGTTGTAGATTTTTTTAAATAGTATTTATAACTTCTCTTTAAAATTTATGTTCATACTAGCTGCGCCCCGCGGTTTCATCCGCTGTTCTACAGAAACCGAATATTTTTTCCGGGATAAAAAGAAGCCTGTGTTAATCCAGGGCTTATGCTACCTCAGTACCAAATTCTATTCAAATCCGTTCAGCCGTTTGAACGGGAACAAGCGCACTTACATACTTACATACGTACCTACTTACAAACTTTCGCATTTATAATATTAGTGTGATTTAGTTAGATTAGTGATTTAATTAGAACAATAATTTTAGGTTGGATAAATAGCCCACCCAATATGTATTATATGTATTAATGTGGGTAGGTATGTGTCAGGAGATGTGTTAATGTTTGTGTGTTGGCAAACAACAGTTTGTTTTTATAAATAGATGCAGTTGAATATCACTGAATATGTTGTACAACTTCTGTCGTGGGCAATTTATTTATTTATGATGAAGTCATAATAAAAATAAAATACGGTCATTATATTTAGCTAAAGTGCAGTGTAGCTCTGGAAGACATTTTAGTACGATAACTAAGTGCTCCGTGGGCCGAATCTAATGCAGTGGCAGGCCGCATACGGCCCGCGGGTTCGGCTTTGCACAAACGTGCTGTAGGCAGCTATGTACATACGTGCAGATGTTTTTTTATGTATGTGTTTTTTTTGCGGCTGAGTGGTAAGACGAGCACGTTGCACGCCTAATGGTAAGCGTCACGATTGCCCACAAAAATTCAGTGCCACCCAAAATTTCGAACTTCAACAACAGAGACGGAACATGCTGTTCAAAATTGCAGTAAAAATAATCCCTTAAAACTAAACCTAAGTAAAACTATTTTAAAGTAACGAAGCCTTACTTTAAAGGAACACCTAAGAAACTTAAAAGGTTCATTTCGTTCCACCAAAAAGAGGCAAAATAACCCTTAAACCTTTAAACTCAATAAATAACCCCTTAAATCAACCCTGTAAGTTCCTTAGATGATCCCTTAACGTTGGGGGTTGTTTGATGAAAACGGGCTTAAAACTACTACATAAAACGAACATATATGAACTTGTATATAAAACTAAATGAAGTTAAATTCAATCTTATTCATAATATCCTTTGCGTATTATTAAAAAGGACAGGATGGCAAAAATTATAATTTCCTTTCAAATGTGTGACCGCGTCGATGTCTTTTGTAGGAAGTGTCGACATTTCGGGCCCGGGTCGGAAACATGACCTTTTAACGTTAGGCCGGACGTATTACAAATGCTGGTAGCACAGCCATTGATTACCAAATTGCAGGGGTAGCTTGAAAGAGTTCGCTAGGCCGAAAGGGGCTCATTATGAACAACATTATTTTACTACGGGCACAAAATGTACACACCCAGTGGGCAGCCTAACTTGAGACCCAGTTCCATGTCAAGCTAGGTGTTTACTATCCTCAACTTCACATCATGTATAGTGAGTCTGCCAAATGCCTAGCACGTCAAACATAAAAACAAATTAAGAATAGAGTACACCGCCGTCTTGTCCATACAAAAAGCGTAGTCTGATACCCACTCCTAAATGTTATCCGATTTAGATATTTTTTTTTATGTAGATAACCACAGAATTCTCCTTATAAATAAGGTCCAGAAGGATAGTTTCCATACAAACACGATTTTGAAATGGCTTATAATTTTTGACAGTCTTTTTTGTCATGACATTTGAGGCTTTCCATTAAAAAGTGATTACCCTATTTGGTCGGGTAAATAAATTTTGATTGGAGTGATTTAGGTTGTATCACAGTGGTTCTTAAATAGGTTCTTATACTTTTTTTTTTATCATCCACATTATTGTTAAGTTAAATAATGTTAAGTTTTTATTTTCAATTTATTACGATGGAAATGGAATCCTCTAAATTTGCAAATAAACGCATACGCAACTTTCGCTTATTAGCGGATTTATCTTTTTTGAAACTGCCTGACTATTCTGCAACCTCAAGTAACACGCATGTGACGGTGAAAACCTAAGAGAATGTGCATATTACTTGCAGACCCAAAAACCCACAACCACACTAAACAAATTTACATTCTTACATTCTTAGGATTTATTTTATTAGATTTTTTATTTTTTTTATTATTATAGACATTTTATTTCTAAAAAAAATGCAATACAATTGTGTCATATCGTGACACGCTCATTGTAGGCTTGTTGTTGATAATTATGCACCGACACATATTTTAGGCAAAATTATGAAAATTATGTATTATAGGTAAATTAATATTGGTGGAAGCCTTAATAGGTTTCCGCCATTATTCATCCCTACTTTGCCGAACTATTTTTATCAAAAGATCAGCTACATATAATATATCTGAGTCTCTAGGAAACGTAAACAAAGTTGGGAAATTACAAAAAATATTTGGCAACACTATTATTCATAACGTTGTCATAGTAACTATTCTGTTTACATTATTCAATAATTTTATTATTTTGATTTTTTATCCTAAAAGTATATTTTAGGACTTGTAGATGGATGCGGCAGTGGTGTTCTGTGATTCCTTGTAATTCCGGCAAGATTTTATTGCACATTATACCATCTTTTGTCTGATTATTCGGAGATTTTATCAGTATGAGATGAGAATGACAACTGTATGGAGCTCATAATTTGATTTGACAGGTACGTCAATACTGGTGTGCTTTCTTTCAGTATAGTTTGATTTGCTGATTAGGTGTCTACCCCTTTATGTCTTTGTAGATAACATATAAAAAAAAATATCGAAATCTGAAACACCGTGAAAAACTATGATTGTATGTTTCATATTTATTAATTTCGAAATATCTTCGTTGTTATACTTGAAGTGTCAATTTTTTTGCGTCAAAAATACAACGCAGTAAAGTAGTTTTTATTAGAATACCATAAATATTTAAAAAAAAAAACACAGCGGCATAATTTATGGTTTATCCAAGCCAACACCAAAAACAAAAGATTTTGTTAAGATTTAGGGGGTGACAGACTACCCCCGAAACGCTAATTTCATCAAAAGGTTAGGAAAATTCAGTAACTCTCTCTATCGCACACACGAGAAACAGATACACAATTTCAAATATCGAATGTTCCAAAACCTCGCGGAAGGACTATCCTGTTAAGGAAAGGTCTTTGACGAGCAGTGGACTTCTTCCGGTTGATAATGATGATGATAATGACATTTATGGTTAGGTCCCATAGTAGAAGTCGATAATAAATAAGAAAACAACGAACGTTGTCGTACGGCTGACAGCTAGCCATCAACACAGGGAAGTAAGCTGCCTGCCGAAATACAGGTGTAAACCTAGCTCGGCAGCAGCCACTCATTTATAGCCTATTTTAGCCCATGGCATCTGAAGTTAATATTATGTACATAAGTTGTCTATAGTGAATAAAGATTATTATTATTATTATTATTAACTCTAATCTTAGTACACCCTTTCCGTGTAGCCTTGTCTGCTCTCGCGACGGACGAAATCAATAATTATCTGTCCAATCTACATCTTGATTCTTGATCACTGATTTGTGCAACTGCATAGCCAAGAAACGAGCAATTATTTTCACAATCATTGTCTGCATTGGCAATAATATTTTACTGTTGCTTTATATACTCTTGATGAATGTAAAGAAAGTGAAGTTAACAAATAGCTGTCTCCTTCCACGGACTAATCAAACATAACAATAACTTACTTTCTCTTACTAGAAATACTTTTCGAAAACCCTTAAGGTGCAACGTTTCGCTCATCGCGCGAAATTCAAGTTTTCTTTCGTTTTTTGTCAATTACAGCTTAATTACTCATCGTGGATTTGTTGAAACCAATTTTGCGCCAATAAATAAGTTGTTTTAAGAATTTACGGGTAAAATGATCACCTAGATAACATTGGTTTAGCTACAAATCTCAATAAGCTGATTTTCGACTTGGTTTTTGGTTTAGTGAGAAATGTACTTATACTAGCTTTCAACTTGAATTTTCGTTTGGTGTAATTTCTTGAAACAATCTTTTTATTATCGCAAAATTAGTTTTCACGTACCTACGATGAGTAATTAAGCTGCAATTGACAAAAAACGTAAGAAAATTTGAATTTCGCGCGATGAGCGAAACGATGCACCTTAAGGCTGCTTTTACACGATACGCGCTCTCTCGCTCGCACAATCAACATTTTTAATTATAAAAACTAGCCTGTATAAATGAAACAAACCTCTATCTTTTACCTCTATAATTTATATAGGTTTTTATAGGTCTATATAGGTTGATTTAAAATCTTAAAATAAAGAAAATGATGCAAAAACAATTTACAAATCCACCGAACACTTACTAAACGAAATTAATCTATCTCTCTCTTTTATTAAATAGAAACACAAGACAGAGATAGCATGAATTATAGTGCTGCCAAATTAGTCAATCTTAGTTCTCCATACAAGCTTAGACGAGAACGGAGCGGGTGCCGACTAAAAACAAGTTTTAAGTGTCGCTGGTGTACGTTTTTCGTCGCGGCTTAAATCGGTAAACTCGTTTGATAGCACTTCAATGCATCCCATGTATTATGGTGTTTGTCGCGTTATCACGGCTAATCGGCTGAATGGATCGACCTGATTTTTTTCATACAGATAGCTCAATGTTCACAGACGGTCATAGGCTACTTTTTTCGTAGGTCCACGCAAACGAAGTCACTGGGAACGGCTAGTTATCAAATCAAGTTACTCAAAATTCGGAATAAAACAGTTGTAAATTTTCGAATCTATGTACAGGCGTGTACAGAATGTTTAGGACAAATACCAATAATACACCAGAACTTGATATTATTAATATATTTAAAAATCAGTTAGTCGTTTGTTAATGTTTACTTAGAACTAATAAAAACCAACAACGCCGTTTGCCCGCGTCGGGAATCAGTAAGTACCTAATCGACTTATAATACAGAAGGGTGAAATTAGTGTACTGTAATAATGTAATAATTATAAGCATTGTAAGCATCATACTTCCGGAAAAATGGTTTAATCGAATCTAAATTCCTTCTTTGACAGTCTGGTATATTTGGATGTGTTTATCCAATTATCAATACGATTGCACGTCATCGTCACCGCGACCTGTCGATGCGAGATATCGACGTGCTCAATTAGACTTCTTCTATCGATAATTACAATCGGTAGCAGATCGCACTGCCGGTACCTCACCACTGGGCTGGATTTAGGACGCGTTTTCTTCTTTTAGCGTAGTAGGACGACCGGGTTTTGCTAGGTATTAGATCGTGACCCAAAAGTGGAAATGCAACGTCGCACTCAAGTCGTAGATGTGGACACAGTCATGGATGGAGATGGAAAGGGCATTTGACTAGATAGGATGTCAACAGGTGGATCAAAATAGTCACGCTGACGACATAGTAGCAGACCAGTAGCCAAACGGGCAGACGACATAGTCAGACAAATTAGAAGACAATGGCTGAGGTGCTCACAGGTCCAGAAAAGATGGCATGAACGAGCTGAGACCTCGCAGTAGTGGATGGATACAGGCTTATTAGATAGAACGATCAAAGACGGAGAAAATGGTATGTTGTTCCAGTCATTACAGGCCTGACTAAAGATTTAGTAGAACCTATATTTATTTGAAATGCAAATGTAGAGAACAGAGAAGTACAGAATAGTTTGTTTAGGCGGAACCCAAACCAATTATCTTTGAAAATTGTTCTCTGTGTGGAGTAGTTCTCGGATGGATTTGGTAAATGATCGTGAGCGGATAATATGAGTTGAAAACAAATTTAACCCTCTTTCTCTAGCTCCATCCCTGTCAAACAAGATAAACGCATCGATACTTACAGGTACTTGGCGAGATGAGGGCTCCGTTGTAGTCCAATAATTGGAGGGCAGCTCTAAATTTACTACTGCCATAACGAAAACCATCATAAATATGAGCACTATGTAATACGGAGCTTCACCTAAATTATGCTCTAAGGTGCGGACCGAAATACGCTAACAGAGCTGACGATGCCAACATCGGTAATTAGAACCAATTTTTTTATTATTTGATAAAGTTGACCGTATTAAGCTGTCCTAGCAGGTGGCGTTGTAGTCTAGTAAACACACCTGTAACATTTTTTTTGTTCATGGAATGGTTGGCATTGTAATTTTATTTTTATTTTTTATTATTTATTTTGTAAAAAAGCTAAATTTAAGATGCAAAATAAATACCTGAATAATATTTATTTGAACAAAAAAAACAATTGAGCAATTACATTTTGCGAGTACAATTAAGAACTTACACAATATACAGCTCTAATTAGTGTAAGTTTTTAAGATTATTGCTAGTTGTGTTTATTTTAGGTATTTATTGAGATACAAAATATTGTTATTTTTGTATTGCGTGCCCTCTGTCCCACATTAGGAGGAGTCTTGTGTCGTGGGATCCAGTGCCTTTAATTCGGAAGGTGACATTCGTAGACTAATGGATATAGTCAGGTCAAGTCACGGTATTGTTACCGCCCCTTAGTCATCGTTTGGAAGGTATTCAGATATTACAAGTGTTAAGGGTCGTTTTTAGGAAGATTGCCGAGCGTGGGGATTATAGCATCCCCTTTTTATTGCTTCTGTTCAGCAGTGGATATATGGCTGATAATGATAATGATGAATCAAACTACTCGTTTTGTGTAGTAGGCTAAGTTGTATGTATGTTGTTTAGTTAATAAATGTTAATAATTAATAAAAACCAGTAAATATTGTTAATTTCGTAACATGAATATCTACATTGAATGCCAAAAGCTTGCGTTATATCAAGACCCGACTTTGATGATAATGATATAAGTACTTTTGATAGCTTTCATGGTTACTACTTTTAATGCATTTTTGATCACATTATCATTTTATCGAGCACCTTATCTATTACAGCTCATTAAGAAACATCAACGAATAACTGCGATGATTAGCCATCTTAATGTCTAACAGCATAGCTTCGAGCTACGCATGTAGCAAGGTGCTAAACGACGTGACGACCGTGGTCGATAAGACTTTTTTTTAGTGTGTAACATATAATGATAATGGAATAACTGACTCAAGTAAGCTAATGACTGTGTACTTACAGTACTTGTACTGAGTACTGAAGTAAATAGGACGGAAAAGATACAATATTGCTAGTCCTATTTATTTACAAACAAAAAACAGCACACGACATAATCTATACCTATAAAAGTTTGTCCTGACTGACTAAACTATAGCTAACATAACCTAACCTAAGCCGCTGGACGTAGAGACTTCAAATTTTGAGGGTATATTTATTGAAGGGTGTAAACGCACAATAAGGAAGGATTTTCCGACAATCACCCCCTAAGGGGGTAAAATGGGGTGTTAAAGTTTGTATGTAACTTTTTATTCTCTGGTTCAATTGATACCAAACTTGATATGGATACTCTAAAAAAAAAAACGGGTATCACAGTTTATTCAAAATCAGCTCCCGATAGTATCAAAAAAAAAAAAAAAAACTTGGTATTAGTATGTTTGTTTCTCTCTAACTTTGTAAGGGCTGTACATATTTTGATGAAATTCGGTTTCGGGATAGCTTATTGGCATGGATTAACACATAACCTATTGTAATCTCGGTAAAATATAAACTTTCTTTGTGATAAGTATAATAATTAACCTCCATAGTAACTCAATGGATTATTTCTTCCCAGAAAAACGCGGACGAAGCCGCGGTCATAAGCTAGTACTAAATAAAGTAACAAAGATAAACTCGGCACAAGACAGACTATACACAGTCTGGCGTTATGGTTATTTTATTTGTTTATTAATAATATGCCACAAAAACATGCGATGTCGTTCGTGGGCCTAAAAAATTAATTAGCTCATGTCCGTCTCCGACCCCTAGCTTATCCTTGGAAAAATTCAGCTTGCTCCGTTCAACCGTTTAGCCGTGATAACGCGACAAACACGCAGACAGAGAGACAGAGAGAGAGAAAGACAGATAGACAAATAATAGACAAAGAGACAGAGTTACATTCGAATTTATAATGTTAGTTAGCATAGGATGAAATAATAATGAAAAATACTGTGATACGCTTATCACCAGACAAAGTACACAGTCTGGTGCTAAGTTTATTATTATTTTTTTAATCCACTTTTTATTAGGGCTTTAGTCGCCATGCGATTACGCCAGCCCCGTTTTACCACAATTTTATATCACTCAAAAGGGACTGGAGTCCCTACGCTGAATTAGTATGTCCGAGATCTTGGCATACAAGGACTTCGCTACACCACAGGTGGTTCGGCCAGGATTCCCTGAAACATCCCAACATCTCGGGGGTTTAGTGCTAATTGTATCTTTTCACTTTTACTTCCTTTAATCAGAAAATATACATTTAGCGCCTGTACTAACATTTGACTTTAACTAATATAAAACAACTTTATCAAGTTGCTTTGTCTATAATCTTCTCTGAGGCCAATGCTCTGGGCCATATAATTTACAATTTATAGCCCTAATATCATAACTGCTGTGACGTGCAATTACCATATTATTTCCATTTGCAATGCCACCGAAGAATGCTGAGCTAAGTTGAAGGCTGTACGAAGGCTGTTCGGATACTAAACGCACAAATCACGAACGTAGTACCAACATTTTATTGATAACGTTTGATAAATATTGACGCCTACTTTGTAATGGTTCTTGAAATTCTTGGCCATAAATAAGTAGGTTAGTTATTGGGTACGAATTATTTTAAAGCCTGTAACAATAGGCATAAGAATTTGATGTATGATAGATAGATAGCATTAATAAAAACCACTCAAAATATAGGCTGATGGCACAGGAAGCAGTACCTAGCTAGTCTTCCTAAATGGAGGCCGCTTATAGCGACAGCGATGGCCTTACAGGCAAATAGTACAAGCTTGCTTAGTTTGGGGCTAGATGGCGCTATGTCCGCAAAAACGTCCACCACCAATATATTTATGCAAAATTTAACTCAAAAGAACAATGGAACTGGTCTAAAATGCGTGTGTGAATGTTTGTTTGTGAAAGTGCTTCAGGAGAGTAGAGATTTCAGGATAGCACCAGCCTAAAACGATCTTATCTTATATGAACGAATCTAATTACACTATGAGCTCACTGCAAACAAGTCGTCAAATAAAAATATACTAGGTATGAATAGTAATAAAGTTGTTATATATATACCTAGTAAAATATCAGGAAATCCATTTGCATTTGAATGGTCTAAGATTAATGAATATATTTTTTTGCAAAATTTACCTGCAGACGGATAAAAAACCAATTGTTCAGGAGAAATCCAAACACACTTGCAATTAAATTAACTGAAAGCTCATACACATTTCAACAACAACAAGAGAACGATCAGTTTATTTGTTTGTCTGACCATTAATCACAAAACGTGGTGAACTCTCACCTGAAGAAATTATCATGGTTTTAAAATATCACGCTTCAAGGTCTTCTCAGACTACGCTATTAATCTTCTAGGATTATCTTCTTATCTGGGACAGTGTGAGGAATCTATCGCCGCACTGCCCTCCCGCTACAACATTGTATTGCTAAAGATCTTTTCAGACTATGATATGATAATACCATATTCTGTATGATGATGTTCTATGTATGTATGATGTTCTATGGTATGATAATACCATAGTCTGAATCATATTTCAGCCTTGTGACTCAGTGGGTGGATTTCCACCTTCTGATCTATAGGCTGTCGGTTCGATTCCCACCCAGGACAAACATTTGTGAGATAAACATGGATGTTTGTTACTTGTCTAAAAAAAAAAGTATGTTTCTATTCTATCAGTTATCTGGTTCCCATAGTACAAGCTTGCTTAGTTTGGGGCTAGATGGCGCTGTGTGAAAAATGTCCACTAATATTTATTTATTTATTTATAATCTTCATAGCTTTTCCCGCACTGCCGCGTGATACAGCACAGGATGCAGCTGCGTGTGAGAGTGTCCTTTTAACCCAATTCAAAAAAAAAAGAAGAGGTTCACAATTCGATTGCTTTTTTTGTATTTGTGCACTTAGAACTCTGACATTTATAAAAAGATTTGGATAGTTCTTTTTTATTTATTAAAAAAAAACCTCAAAAATATATATATATATATTTATTTATTTTTTTGTAACGATACCTATACTTCCAGATTAGTCTCGTTTTTATCAAAATCCAGTGCTGATAGCGGGATCCATGAGGAATTGATGAACTCCTCAAATATTAATATTATAGCGATTTTGATATTTTCATCAACAAGTCAAGCATTTCCATTCAGAAAGTATCATTTTGGTGAAGTGGAAATTACGAAGGAAGCGACCACAGATGGCAACCGAAACTCCACAATGATAAGTATTTTATGGATGGCAACAAGATAATCTCAATAGAGCATTTTATTTGTTTGTTTATTTTGTTGAAGTAGGTATTTTTTTTGTTAAAATTATTTATACTATTTTTCTTTGGCAATTTTTGCCTTTAAAATTCATCTCAAAAATAGAGTGACGAACCTGGACAAGATTAGCACAAGACCGGGATGAGTGGTGTATGGGAGGAGTCTTATGCTCAGCAGTGGGCGGTTATGTATGGGCTGAAAATTATGACGATGATGATGATTTAAGTATGTATTGGTATGTAGGACTAAGCGCAAAATTATGTATTCGCAAGTTAAAAATAATTCTTACAATAATTAATCTAACTAAAAACAGAAATTTCAACTTATAAGGAACGAATCAACAATATCCAAGTCAAAAGTAGATTTAAACATTGAGAGAGGGGACAAAACACAAGTCAAACATTGATATATGCACAGATAGAGTGGACAAAATTCATAAATGGTATCTCGGTGTTCACTCGTGCCGGTATCTAGCATTAAAAGCACATTCATTACGGGGGCTTGCTGCTAAATCAGGTGGGCTAAGATGCTGCACGGATCATTATTAGTTAATTAATAACTGCTGCTTATCAGTGTCTGTATACAGTAGGTGGCATTTAAGTGTGCTTCAATAAAGGTTCACTTAAAATCAATTTGTAGGATTGTGTTGTAACTAAACGTGGCTAAATGTATCTCTTTATGAAAATTTGGTAAAGAACAAAACCCATTTGACATAATCTGTTTAATGTTGCAATCTACCCTATTAAAAAGTAAGCTTCTCATAAACTATGATAAAATGATATTGTTTCTACAGTAGCGGCTAAACTCTAAAACCAATTATAATCGTTACTGCAAATACAAATTTATAGATCACTTCTAAGGTATCGAGTTACTCAATAACAGCAAATGATCTGAATATTTCCAATAAACAACGATAAGCGGTAATTTAGCGCCCCGTCTGTGACCACTGCGCACGCGCGGGCCGCTCCCGCCATCTTGTTTTAATCTAGTGCCGTTGATCGCGGAAAAGCGCGCCAACCTTCATCGACCTTCGCTCTACGACCGTTCTAACTTCGTCAACATTCGACTTTGAACCTTACTACATTTCTTTACAGAGTAAACTGAAGGTGCTTATTCTGTAAACGAATAGCCGATCCTTAAGTCTTTTTGTACCGGAAGTGGCGACCCTGCCATGTATTTGTGTTCTACAAACGCAGATCTTTAAATTAAAGCACTGTGCCCATAAATCGATCAGTGTAAGACGATTTATTCTCCACTGATACTTTGTCACATTTATTGAAATTAATATGCTATTATGACACCGGTTTACGACTGTAATTATTGGAATACGAATGTTCGGGTCAATATTGTTTCTGATACATTTTGAATTTAGTATTTACATAATTATATACCTAGCGAATTCTTTTGTTTTTATTGTATTCGTGTATATAAGAATATTGTTAGAATAAATACATCGTAACACAGTTATTTTATGTCCTGTCGACGTGAGCTTGTAATCTAATAAATTATTGTGACTAGCTCAACTAAATTCTTTTATTGTGTCGTTTTTGAAATGAAGCAACTCGTTCTTGACCTCTGTATCGAATAATAAACTAGATCACGCACGCTCGTCGATAATATTATGTATTTATGTGTCTTTTGATTCATTTTCATCTCTCAGATGTTCGAAACTTAAAACAGATGTCTTAGATTTATGCGCCAAGCGGTTCTGAGACAAAGGTCGTCAATTTATGTTTTATTATTCGATGGCCATTGATTTTGTAGCTGTTGTAAATATTTAGGTCAAAATGGGCATGATGACTGTTTCTTGTAGAAAAGCTGTTTAAAAATAGAAATATTTTAATTTCGTGCTAGTCAGAGGCGCACTATATTGAACTATGACGTCACGGCTCATGTGCGACATACAAATTCAATACTAACACTCGATATTCAGGAAACAGACAGACAATTCCCTCTAAGCCCCCGCCAAAAAACTTTAAATGCTTATAATGTCGCAGAACTTAATTATGATTATTTTTTTCAGTTTACCTGTCATACCTAAATATATTTTTACTAAAATTCTTAGTACGTATCCAAGTAATATAAATGCAACAATTTAAGTAGCCAGAACCAACTCGTGCCTCAATTCTATTTATCAAAATGCGTAGGTATTACTGCTTCCTAATTACTCTGGCGCCGCTACACGCTTAGGTCAAAAGCGCGGTCTTACAATTACTATTTACTATAAGTAGCAATAAATCCCCAGCAGAAATGTGTATCATCACAGCTCGTTCACAGCTTATGTTATCTGTGTATTTTTCACCGTCCGCTTCCAAGGCTCGCTTCCTCGTAGTGATTTAGTGTTTGTGATAGAGGTAGCATTATGTCTACTACTGAGCTAGATGAAACTAGCTAGAGGAAACGTTCTATTTTCGATGAATTTTAAAAGGCAGACGTCAAATCGAGTTGACATTTTATAATTATAATAAAATAAATTATATTAGTTTAGTTGACTTTAGTTTGTGTGTTGTCTATGGTTATTTTTTTTTTGTCTATGGTTATTTTTTTTTAAATTCTTTTTTGTTATCTGCAACATAATTGAATTGAATAGAATAAGTGTACTGTGGAGTTTTGGCGGGAACGTGAAGAATTCATGTCGCGTCATTTTATTATTTTCCAAAACTTTTGTTATTTCGAGTGATAAAAACGGTGAATTTCTTTTCTGAACCCGTTAAGTGTTCGTGTACATGCACGAGTGTTGGTGAATGGTATAATGTCGTAAAACGTGAATTTTCGTGTTGTTTCCAAAACTCCATAGAAGGCTCTAGTAAAGTTTTCACTACTTTACTGGGGCATGACTTGGACTTGACCGTGACTTGCTTTGCTCGACTTTGATCGTGACTATGACTTATTTGATAATATCTAAAAAAACTTGAGAATATATATGTATACTTGACACTGGCAAATGCATAAGACTTGCGACGCCAAAATCCTCTTAGGAGGAAAAAGAAAAAAAAAAAAAAGTGTACTGTATAATAAAAATGCACAAATGCTAATTAGGTGCAATGTAAATGTATGTGTAACATGTTAACATTTTGATTGTTTTTGTTAAACAATCAATTTGTCAATTTTGATTGTTGTTGTTTGATAGTTGTATGAGCTACCTAATTATTTGTGTATAGTTTACTATACATTATTTTTGACGTATAAACTTGTGTTTACTAATAAAGAACTTTGAACTTTGAACTTACATTCATTGCTTACAACGTCTATATGATAATATATATACATGAAGGTCCTAACTCAGCGACTAATTTTCAAACAACTTTGCACCGCCATGTAACTTCAACATTCAACGGTGTTTGTTTTATTCTGATAGCACACAGCTTCATGTAATCAAGGAAATGCCGTTATCAGAAACTCATAAAATTCGCAAGAAATCAGAGAAAATATCCGTTTTATACGTTTTTCTTTTCTTTGTGAAACTGGTAGGACTAGAATAACAGAATAAAACATAATTATTATTATAATAATATAATATTATACCATTTAACTTCTGGACGGGATAAAGTTCTGTGAAATTTAGGCACTGAGTAAAGCCATAAAGTTCTTTTCGATTTCAGTCTAAGGTGTTTTTGCAAATATTTTTGAGATTATAAGAAGATAGAGTAAAGAGAGAGAGAGAGAAAGAGAGGAGAGGGAGAGAGAGAGGGATAGAGTTAAAGTTGGCACTAACGCAATAGGACTATTCAGTTATTTTAAGGTACTTTAGTTTTATACATTGCTATATATTATTTGTTCTTTGTAAATACTTAGGAAAATAAACTTTTCATGTCATTTAAATAAAAATAATAGTAGGCCAGTAAATAATAGTAAATAATAGTAGTAGACCAGCGTGGTGGATATGGCCTGATCACCCTTCGAGGGTAGGCTGATATCCCAGCAGTGGGATGTTTAGAGGATGATATAGATAGATAGAATAGTAATCGTTGACTCTTTAGTTGCCGAGATTCGCTATCAGGGCGATCCCGAACAGTTTGAAAAGCTTTGGAGAGGTCCCCTTTTTCTTTTCATCTAAGGCCCAACGTATCTGTGTAATGTACATAATTTTCTTAGCGTAATCCTGTGTACTCCGAATTAAAAATATATTGTCGTGGTATTTTGTGCTAGTCCAGTGGTCTACGATACTGCGACAGGTCGCGGCCCGATCCAGATAGCCCAGTTTGAGTGCACAATTGTACCATCTCGCCCGCGCGCCATTGTGCCACTGGGAACATGCCCTTAATTGCTAACCGGAATAAATTAAAACAGAATTCTATCGTATACGATGCCATGAGCAACGAGTTACTAACATTCGGAGGACCTTAAAAGGATAATCCATCCGCGACGTTTTGGAGCTTTTTTTTTTATTTTACTGCGTGACGAGACGAGCAAGTCGCTCACCTGATATTAAGCGTCACGCTTGCCCATATCAGTTCAATGCCACCCAGAATTTTGAACTTCAACAGTTCAAAACTATGCGTGGTAATGCACTGCGCTCGTCACCCTGAGATGTTAGATCTTAAATCTCTGTATGCCCAGTAATTACGCTGGAAGCATTGACCTTCAATCCGGAACACAGTAATGCTTGCACACTACTGCTTGGCGGTTGAATAACTGGCTAAGGTGTGGTACTTCCCCAGGCGGAATCTGCAAGAGAGCCCTACCACTACAAAAAGCTAGTTGTATAGCTGTCGCTCTGTTTCTTGTGCGTGCGATAGAGAGAGTTTGTGAATTTTCATAACTTTTTGATGAAATTGGCGTTTCGGGGCTAGTCTGTTTTCACCCCCTAAATCTTAACAACATCTATTATTTTTGGTGTCTTTTGGTCTATAATCTATGTATGTTTTGTTATTCAAAAAATGTTTATGGTATTCTAACAACAAATACTTTTCTTCGTCGTATTTTCGACGCAAAAAATGTGTCACTTTAAGTGTCACGAACATATTACGAAAAAAAAAAAAACATATAAGCATAGTTTTTCACAGTATAGGTATCATATAAAAAATAATCGAAATCGGATAACGTTTAAGGGTGGTTATAAGACTAGGCTTTTTGTATGAACGGGACGGCGGTATATATTCTTAAGGCGGGTCACCGGAGGCGGCCCGCTACGGGCGCGCGGCGTGTTGTGAATCCGCTTCGCATCGTTCAAATTCTAGATAAATTTGAATTTAATAAACATAGGATTTCAGTTGAAAACCAAAATTTAGTAGGTGCTCTGCAGTAAACTTAAAGAGAAATATTTCATTATAAATATATGTGAATATTTAGAAATTTTACTAAGAATTATTTCGTTTTGTACTTCATTTTAGCTTGTTTTCAGGATTTTATATGATCAAGTTAAATATAACCATTCGTTTAACCAGTTATTACATTTCTTAGACAATATCTTTTGGTGTTTTATATATTTTTTGTAGGACCGTAATTTGGTAGCAAATACCTAAAATATTTGATGTAGCAAACCATTTTTCTCCACTTCGCCTTGGTGACCTAAATTTTAATCCATATATGCCCAGTTATTTAAAAAATCGCTTGTTTCGTTTTAGAATACCGGGCATAAATGGATTAACGCTTACCACCAGGCGGGTGATTTGCTTTTATTTTTTCGCACAGTTGCATAAAAATCTGTAAATGCATATTTATCCGGAAATCCTTACTAAAACATTTTATCCAAAATATTTGATAACTAGGGCCTATTAAAAGTAAATAAGCAAGCATAAAGTTAGATAAAAATAAGTAGGTAAGTAGATGACGAAAAAGAGACGAAATATCGGCGCAGTGAAACAAAAATTCAGCGTAGCTAATAATAAAATAATGAAATAAAATAAAATAACCAATAACCTTTATTTCTACTACATTCATTCAAACAGGCATGTAAATTATTATCTATATTAGAAATGTGTTACAATAACTTAAAAAATGCTATTATTTAGAATTATTATTAGAAAGATAACTATAAACAGTGTATAAATAGTTTTTTTTGTTTTAATTTCTTACATCATAATAGCGTATTAATATAGTAACATAATAGTATTAGCGTAGCTAATGACTACACCTGATTACCACCCAAAGGGCTAAAAAGCCAGATAAAAAAAATCGACCATCTACTACACCGGACTTCTTCATTTTACCTTTTTTGTGGTTTGTAATATAAAATCATTAATAAAATCTGTAAGGAGGTTTGAATGTTGTCTTGTCTTCTCCATATAAAAACCTTATCTTCTTACATCCTCGTTCAAGCTTGCGCATGGGCAATGGTTATTGCATGTTATTCTACTTGTTTGTTAATTGAAATGCGTGTAAATATTTGTGGCGTTCCCAGGGCTTATGAAACTGTCCGTACAGGTAACACAGGCTAGGCAAATAGACTACGTATAGCTAGGACTTGCTCAGGCTAATTTAAGCACACTAATCATACTATTATTTGTTAGTAATTATTATTATTATTTACATACTTTGATGTTTCCTAGTTTTAACTCGCTTCATATATTGCTACTTTTTCTCATTGTATAATTAAGACTCGCAAGTAAATTTTTCCACTTACAATGTAACCTAAAGTTAATTTAAACTATTTTGTACTCTGCAGGCAGCAAAATATATTTTCAGTTTAGTTTAGTCTAGATGAACCTCCATGAGCACGACGTGGTCTCCTGTAATTGGGGGTGCACCCAGCTTGATGCCTATGTTTCATAATGTGAATATAATGTGTAACTTCTGTTGGGGATCAATATTCTATAAAATAAATAAATAAATTATAGATGAGAAATTTGGGCGTAAGCTTGTGTGTTTGTCCCGTTAAACTCTGTAACGCTAAACGGATTTAGATGAAATTTGTTATGGAGGTAGCTTATACCCTGAATTAACATAAATTTTACTTATTACTAATATCCGGAACCGAAACTATCCGAAACGGATAATCCGAAATGATTTCATATCTGTAACCGTATCCAAAACCGGTATATTATTATTTATTTATCCGTATCCGTATCCAGATACGAAATTCCCCCCTTCATATCCCTAACATCCCTGATTAGAATGATCTACGCGCCTACAAAATTTCGTAAAAAATCGGATTAGCGGTTCGCAAGTTATCGTCGTACAAGTACATGTTACACAGTACACACTAACATATCTAAAAACACCAACTTATTCGCATAGAATCTTGAGACCATCGCTTCGTTCGTTCAATTAAGCCCGCTCCTCTTATAAACCTCAAAAACATATTTACAAAACATTCTTGAAAAGAAAAACCGGACAAGTGTCGGACGGACAGACGGGTAACGAAATGATCCTATAAGGGTTCCTTTTCACATATGAGGTACGGCACAAAAAAAAAAAAAATGGCGCTACCTACTCTATGTAAGTTACATAAGTCTTTCCGCTGGTAACACCACAGTTTATATATTAAGATAATACATTTCAGGCTCTACAAAGAGAGCACGGCCCTTAGGGTTTGTTCACGCTGAGCTAATGCGCGGGCGCGATTGCGGGCGCGATTTCGTATTCACATTGACCGCCAGGCGTTTGCGCGGGTGTGACGTGGTGTGACTTATCCAAGACCGCGAGCGAATCGCTTGGTCCGCCGCTAGTTAGACGTGAACACAGCATAGAGCAACACTGGCCTCCACCCGACTTTTCGGCCCGGTACCGAGTTGCTCAATGGAACACACACAAACAAAAGACACGTTTGATATCGCCGCGAGCGAAGGTCACGAGCTTACTCGCTACTTCCACCGCAACTGCATGTAAACGTATTGTTACCCGCGACTTCGTACGCGTGGACATAAAAAAAAGTATCCTATGTCTGCCTTTGTGATATACAGTAACTCCTTATCAAATTTTATCAAGATCCGTTCAGCTGTTTAACCGTGATAACGACACACATCTAGACAGAGAGACAACGTTACTTCCTATAGTTCGCTAGATGGCGTTGATCCATTTATGTGTATTATTTTGACGTTTTGTATGGATTGACAGTTTTAATGTAGGGAGTTCAGTATCGCGCAAGCGAAGTTGACCTCTCGAGATAGTCCTGATACGACTGCGGCTATATTCCTCTGAATTATAATATTATTTAGGATTACGTTTGATAATTCGCGCCTGCGCCCGCCGTCGCGCCCTCTAGTTAACGAGGGTGAGGCCTAACCCAGCTCAAAACGGGTATACACTAACTCTATGGTAATCTATGTCGGTTTAAGTGCATTTACTGGTTGCTTTGTAACGAGAAAATGGGTTTATATTTTAAACGTTTAGATTATATGAACCTTTACTTTGATTTTACGATAGAAGGACAATAAATAATATAATTAATAATTTCGCTAAATTAATAATATCATATTAGGCACATACTACTTTTGGAAAGTAGCCTAGTACGTAGCCAAATTTGTGCTTTCTCTTTAACCATATCTGTGTTACTTTCTGTTATTTGTGCTATGAAATAAATAAAAATAAATTGATTAGTAATGTATGGGTTGTTACTTTTTTTTTTTCAAACAAGCGACTGGCCTCCTTGTGGTAGGTGGTCACTGCTGCCTATGACCACCTCCCATACCCGGGGAATTCCGTCGCCTACTTTTGAGAACTCTATTCAGCCTTCGTTTGAAATCTACTTAGATTGTATTTCGAAGGAAAACCCGAAACGAGCCTAATTCTATAAGAACAATTTGGGTTGGACGTTACAACTGTATAATTCGAATATAATCTGTGTTCATATGAGAATAAAATAAAAGTTTTAAAATAAAAATCAACCATAAAAGAAAAACAAAATACTCGATAAAAATGTAAAATGTAAAAAAAAAACAGTCGACTTTAGAACCTCCTCCTTTTTTTTGGAAGTCAGTTAAAAATGAAGCCTATGTCACTCCAGACGTAAAGAGGAATCAAACGATTCACCAACCTCACTCGTGAAAATCGGTCAAGCCGTTTAGGCGACAGGAGCTAATATAGGAACACATAAACATACTTAGATACATCCCAAAAACAGTACCTTCCTTCTTGGGTAGTCGGGTAAAATTATTACGACACCTCGTCCTCCAATCTAAAATCGTTCAAGCCTTTTAGCCTACACGAGGTCACAACTGAACAAACAAACATATAGCCTTTTTCTGGGCAGTCGGGTAAAAACAGACTATTATTGGTTTCTATAAAAGACTTTATTTATTAACAAGGTGAACTATATTAAAAAATTAAAAAAAAAATTACTTCTCTTTGGATTCTTTAACCTTACACTAGATAAGAGTAAAAACCAACTTTTTGCTCTTAAAAACCTCTTTGACCTCTTTGATTTATTAATGTAACTATCGCAAAAAAAGTCCATTGTTTAAAACCCTATCAAAGTATGCGTTAATGTATAATGGAGAGGCACAATAGCAAAGAACTTGTCAACAAAGCCTCTTATTGTCTCCAAATACAACAAAAGAACTTTATACGACTCTTCGGGTACGAACAACGATAATCAATCTAGTTTTACATCTGATTAGGTGCAAATTATACTACAAATAGACCGATCACGATCGAAAAACATACTTAAAACGATTTAAATCCATTCGGCTTCCAATGAAACATATTCTCAGTTTCTTCTCGCATAGAGTTCATATTTGAGTTTGAGAGCGTTTCAATTAGAACACCTAATTTGTTTAAATTCCAGTTCAAAATAGTGTAACTCCACCCAATATAGAAATCGATTACAATGTTTAAAACCTATGCAATAAGGTCTATAAGATTCAGAGTTGTGTGTTTATCTTTCTACGGTCTTATAGTCAGTAGAAACTAACTATATCTTTGCGCTTGCGTCAAGGTGACATGAGATGTTAATACCCATTGTATTAGTGCTAAACATCCGTGACCTTACCTGTACAAAGTTCACCAAGTACAAGCCACGATTCACAAACACAAACGCAAATGACATAACACAACCGAATGTTAAAGTCGGAAAACTGCCGGAAAACTCAACGAGTCGACGACACTTTATTTTGGGCGGGTAATGCTGAACACTTGTTTGTTATGCTAACAGCGTAATTAGCTACGGTAGAATTCTTTGAATGATAAAACGATTAGGTCAAAATCATTAGCTGCTAAATGGTTCTAAAACTAGGCTTAGATAATTTAGAATCATTTTAACCCTAAAAGAATAAAACTGATAAGTCGCTGGTGCCCCAGGTAGGCAGCTACACGTACATGACATGTGACCGCATGTACCAATACCCAATACAAGAGATATCACCTGTGTACCACACTACACATACAAACAGTAATAAATCCCAACACGAACAAAATGGTGCACGCACACAGGCGCGCCGGTTCACCTGAGTAACCTCCACACTAGGGTCGTATAGTTCAGTTGATCACAGTGTTGCGTTTTCACCTGTTGAGTGGTGAACGCGCGCGTGTGTGAGTCAGCGTTTCAGTCTGGCCGACTGTTTGGCGCGCTCAGGTCGTATCGCTATTTGTGCGCCTGCTACACCACGTGTGTGAATGCTAATCGACCGATAAGTGCGCGCTGACTTCCCGATAACATTGTGGAACAGTCACAAAACTGAACCTTTTTTTTTTCATGACGTTTATTGAGATCTTTTGACTGTGTTTTGGTCGTGTTTGTTTTGGCAGGACAGTGAGACGGTGATAAGCGAGTGTTACTGTGACTTCAAGATTTTACTAACAAGCGTCAAGCTGAGGAATATATCGGCGGAAGATTATATTTGGAAATACGTGAAAGGTAAGAAATAAATATTATATGCTATATATACCTGAGTGGGAAGAGTAGATTCCTAGAGATCGATAAAACTAACTGTTGCATATACAAATATCCGTTTCACGTACGTTTCTTTTATTTGTTGTTTCGAGCCCTATAAGGATTGTAATAAACAGAATAATTAATTGATTATGACAAGTTATACAGGGTTATAAGGAAAGCCCTTTTCGGCTTAGCATACCCTTTTCTTATAACCGTGTATTATTAAAAAAAAAATACAAAATACCCCCCTGCAAAATGTAAGTAGCCTATGTCGCTAAGGACGTAAAGACAAATCCAACGACACCTCAGTCGTCAAAATCGGTCAAGCAGCTTAGGCTACAGGACGTCATATAGAAACACACAAACATACTTATATATACCCCAAAAACATCACCCTCTTTCTGGGGCAGGCGGGTAAAAGTAATGGTAATTTAACATGAAGATAGATCAAATTTTACTATGAAAACTGACGTGGTTTTGACACATTTTGTTTTAATTAAACGGGAATACTCACGTTGAGTCGGTTATTCCGACTATAGTGTCGATCACATTCGGTGATCTTTATCAAGGCAAGACGAAATCGCGCGCGTGTTTCGCTTAGCATTCCTTGATGAAGGTCACCGAATGTGATCGAAACTATAGTCGGAATAACCGACTCAATTTAACGTGAGTATTCCCATTTTATTAAAACAAAAATAGATCTAGTTATTTGTAAAAAAAACCTTAACCTCTAAAATTATATTTCTGAATTAGTATGTAACATAATATCTGATAAGTTAATACAACTTAATCATACCTTTTGGCTTACTTTATTTCACACTATAATAGACAGTATCAATTTCATTGATATCGGACAATTGCTTCGAATTACCTATTCGTGGTGCTCCAATTTTACTACATTCGATTAAATTACAATCTTATTTTCAATTTCGACAGAGTTTAATAGCACAAGGTTACACGGAACGGGGATACTAAGTCAAATCTCATTTCATTCGTCTTTTAGAACTATTAAGAGACACCAAACATGAAATCGTGAAAACAAATCTGCTGTTCCAAACATTTTTTTGAGAGAGAATTATTTTTTTCTGTCGAATAGCTGTTTTTATCCGACTGCCTGAGATGAAGAGTGATCTTTTTGGAATGTCTGCAAGTATTTATGAAAGTATATATATATCCTTCTATATTACCTCCTGTAGCCTAAAAAGCTTGATTTCTGGTGCTTATTCCCCATTATGTCCAAAGTGTCTTACCCCCGAATACTGAAACGCTTATTAACTTAAAACAGATTAATTCAAATACTGCCTTTATCTGGCACGAAGCAAATGACGAAGACAGCAATAGACTTAATTAGTCGTCAAAGTTAACAAACGTTTCAGTTGGGGGATAGGCTGCATTTTGCATTCGATTTTTTTCTTTTAATAGTTATTCTTGTTCTATGAAACAGATGTTTTTTGGGTCATCTGTTGTTCTCTTATTAGAAATTATTCACAATGATGATTACAAAGGGGCTCATCCGAGAAAAAGATAGCGCTATACACTCGCGTACACATGAAAAGTGGTGGCTTTAGCGCGCGCTACTCGAAAAATCTGATAATTGATATTTACAACTAAACCAAGAAATCGATCAAAATTCTGTTCGATGCTATCCTGAATTTATTATTGGCGTGAGCCAATTAATATATATTCAAGTGATGAGTACTCAAATAGTGATATCTGAGTACTAATCACTTGAATATACAATAGGACTTCAGATATCTAGCGATAAATTTGTGTAAGTAGAGGTTTTTGAATAAATAAAAAATCATGTTATCGTGTTTTTCCCAAAGAGGTCCTCTAAAATAGGGATCATTCTTTGGTTTTCCCTATCTTAGCTATTCTACACTTAAGAACTAAAAAGCATATAATCTCAACACCAGATTGAGATCTTATGAATAGAGAATACAGCCGCTACGTCCATACAAAAAGCGTAGTCTGATGTGATGTGATGATCCACCTGTAAATGTTATCCAATTTAGATGATTTTTTATATGTTATCTACACCTTGGAAAACTATGCTTGAATGATTGTTTTTTTTTTTTAAAAAGAAGTTAAATTTTTATTTGTTTTACGTCAAAAATACGACGATGAAAAGTAGTAGTTAAGTATTAGAATATCATAAACATTTTTTGAAAAAACAAAACATAGCGGCATAGTTTATGGCTTATAAAAGCCATAGACACCAAAAACAAATAAAAATGTTTTAATGAAATGGTATAATAAACTCACGTTAAATCGAAAAAGTCGTCGGAAGTCGTTAGTCGGAATAGCCGACACAATTTAACGCGAGGATTCCCGTTTTATTAAAACAAAACATATTGTTAAGATTTAGGGGGTGATAACAGACTACCCCCGAAACGCTAATTTCATGAAAAAGTAAGAAAAATTCACTATCTCTATTGCACGTATGAGAAACAGAGCGACAGCTATACAATTTCAAATATCGTATGCGCGAAAGTATTATCCTCTTGTGATCTATAGATTCGAGAATCTAACTAATGTGGTAAACGGAATAGAAAAAACATATTTTTTCAGGTCAGCTTACTACTTTCGGCTTAGTATCACCATTCCGTTTAATCTATACTAAACTTGTACTATCAATTCTGTACTATACTAAGGTGTTAGGCGATTAATTTCAAGTAAAAGGCCTTCTGATTTACCTGATGTGTTAGAATTAACTACTACATGATAGTCTAGTAATTAATTAAGAATAAGGAGCTGTAAACCATTTAATGCTATTGACGAGAGAAAAGCCGCCATTGTTGTAATTTAAAAGTAGTTGTGAGTACTAATTGTTAGTAAGGCTGGCTTTAACAAGTAATACTATAGAAAAACAAAATACCCGACTGCAAAATGTAGCTTATCACTCCGGGTGTCAAGAGGAATCCAACGACACGTCACTCGTCAAAATCGATCAAGTCGTTTTGGCTATAGGAGGTCATATTGGAACGCACACAAACATACTTGCATACATACCCCAAAAACACCCTCCTTCTTAGACAGTCGGGTGAAAAGGCTAAGGATTACTTATGAAAGGTACAGGATAAACTGGTATAAATTGACATGACCTTTTTAAGAGCAGGAAACTGATTTTTGTTCTCTATCGCTCGCATATTAATTATTATTATATAAAGACTATCTGCGTCCCGCGGTTTCATCTACGTAGGGCTCGACTGGTCCCGGCTCAAACTGATCCCGCGGGATCAGTTGACTAATTGTAGACAATTTCAATACATTTTCCGGGATAAAGAAAAATGTTGCAAAAACTTTGTTCAATTATATTATATTTATAACGCCACTAAAATTATATGCTATTAATTAAAGTGTTTGTCGGTATGTTTGTTCCTGTTTCAGGCAGCAAATGAGCAACTAATTGACTTGATTTTTTGTATGGATATAGTTTAATCATTGGAGAGAGACATAGCCGTATGGATCCGGGAAAATATACGGTTCCAGAAGATTCTTCAATGAGGGTGAAACCGCGAGTGCAGCTAGTAAATAATAATTTCTAGGATTTCTTTAGGTTTTGTAGTGTTTTTTTTTTTTTTTTTTTTTTAGTTCTCTTGCAGAGTCCGCCTGGGGAAGTACCACGCCTTTACTAGTTATTCAACCGCCAAGCAGTAGTGTGCATTACTGTGTTCCCGATTGAAGGGCAATGTTTCTAGCGTAATTACTGGGCATATAGAGATTTTACATCTAACATCTCAGGTGACGAGCGCAGTGCATAGTTTTGAACTCTTGAAGTTCAAAATTCTGGGTGGCACTGAACTGTTATGGGCAAGCGTGACGCTTAACATCAGGTGAGCGCCTAGTTCGTCTCGTCACTGAGTAACATAAAAAAAAAAAACCTTAACCCCTACAATAGATAAATCTTTAACCGCATCAATGCAATAAGGGATTAAAATACTGGACCCGGGTTTATGTTCTAAAACTGCGACCAGAATCACCAGAGGACGGGCTTCAGCGTCCTTTTAGTAACGGTGATCGTTCTGCGATCCCTAAACCGCCTGCCAAGCGTGTTTTCTATACAAACTCAGACATTTCAGTACAACGTTAAAAAACTCGCTCAACGCACAGTCGCGGGAAAGAGCCTCGGCCTTCGGTTAAGACTTAGTTATTGCTTAGATTTTCACTAAGTAGACTTATACTTACAAATACTTACGATGACCTGAATATTCTTATGTTTGAAATAATGAGATGAATAGGCATGACGCCGTTTTATTTTTTAACCTAAATGTCCTTTCTGTCTGCGACTTCAGATAGGTAGATGCCCTACAAAGTTAGGTTCTTTATTTTTCTCGTAATTTTTATATAAGAAGCCTTGTTGAATACTATAAATAAGTTTTTAACACTGGAGTCGTAAACTCCTTTTTATGGATTCCCTGCTTCAGCCATTAAACATCCCACTACTGAGATATCAGCCTACCCTCGAAGGGTGATTGGGCCATATCCACCACGCTGGCTCAGTGCGCGTTGGCGGATTCATATACACCATCGATTTTCTTCTTTGGAAATATGCAGGTTTCCTCACGATGTTTTCCTTCACCGAGAAGCCAGTGGTATATCCGTAAGTAAGTTCCAAAGAACTCATTCCAATCAAATAGAACTAACAATTTCAACAACGTTTTTTTTTAACAACTTCTTACCAATTAGTTGAGCGTATTTATTTTATGACACTTCATATTTTATTTCTGAGTATTTAAAAACATTGATAATTGTTATATTTCTATCACCTAGGCCAAGAAACACGCAACTATTAATTTAATTGCCGAAGTTTGTGTGTTTGTTCAGTAAGCGATGATGTGTGTTGGGATAAGCTACGTCCACACCGAGATTTTATCCAAATCCGTATTTAAATAAAATCTTGACTTATCCCGAAATTTACACACGTGCTACAATTGATTATAAAAAAATACGGTTTCTTTAAGAAACAAATGAATAATGCAGACTAGATATGTTAAATTTTAAAATGTTATTTTTTTACATCCGACAGAACCTTTTTACCTTTTGACCAACGAACTTCAGACTTCTGCTGCAGACTTAGGTCGACCTGATCGCAAGATATCTTTGCAGCGCCGCAGTATCTAGGCAGAAAATTAAGGCAGACATGGCCCTAGCGATAGCCGCGATCACGCGGGAGAAAAGCTTTGGTTTTTGCAATTTTGCTTTTTTTTTTAAATTAAAATCTAATCGACCAGGGTCAGGTGGTACTTAGAGCAAAATTAACTCAATTATTTTTATTACAGTAGCTTTTTTTTATTTATTTAATATGCGACTCCAAGGACACCAGGGTTAGTGACTGAATTTTCTTTCGTATAATTAAGACAAAAACAAAAAAAAAAAGAAGATAAGATCATTTTTCCTTAAATACGCTTTTCCTTCTTCCCACACGACCACAGCTCTTAACGTCCCCAATATCGATTACAATATGTAATTGAACCTAATTTACTGCCGGCATATGTACAGGTCGTGACGTCCGCACTCCGTGTGAACGTAATTATGTCATTATCTCGTTATACTATTAATAACAATTATTATTACTATTAGTACTCACGGGATATTTACCACGGTTATTATTTTTGTTGGTCCCGATATTTCGGCACAGTTGCATGCGCCATGTTCACGGGTAGACTGAAGATGCGGGTGGATGATAAAAAAGTTACGAAATTTAGGAGCAGACAAAACGATCTACCCCCTTTCTCAGTCTTTTGCTACGGGTACCACTGGTACTAGAACTCGATTGCAAGTCTCGACAATACACACTCACAGTATCACTACGCATTGTATTTTGGTCACATTGTGGACGCGTACCTTTACTTTTCAGGGCACCTAACACTGGATTCCACGCACTAATAGTAATGTTGTAAACCACCACGAAAGTCTAAAACAGTGTTTAACAATTATTATGCTGTTAAATAATGGGTCATCGGTGGGTCTATTCTAAGGTTTGTAACATGAGATCGAGGGAAGCTGGTTCTTAAAGCACTCCTGGTCTCAGTTAAAGGCCTTAAGGTGCAACGTTTCGCGTTTTTGTCAAATACAACTTAATTACTCATAGTGGGTTCATGAAAATTAGTTTTGCGATAATAAATAGGTTGTATCAAGGAATTACACGAACCAAAAAATCAAGGTGAAAGCTATTATATACATATTATAAGTACATTTCTCGCTAAACCAAAAACCAAGATAAAAATCAGCTTATTGAGATTCGTAGCTAAACCAATATTATGTAGGTGATCATTTTAGCCGTAATTTCTTGTTACGACCTATTTATTGTCGCAAAATTCGTTTTCATGAAACCACGATGAGTAATTAAGCTGTAATTGACGAAAAACGCAAGAAAATTTGAATCTGCCGCGCTGAGCGAAACGTTGCACCTTAAATGATATTTACGCAAATGAAACCTTTAATATATTAACCCTCATTAATCTGAGTACCAACCTGATTACCGCTGCAGCGCATGTCCCGTCCCGGAAGTGGAGCCTCATTGACACTCGGAGAGTGACACGATCCATTAGCTATTCCGCTGGAACAATGATGGGTCGACACGACTCGACTCGTGTAGGTCGGATGTCGCGCCGCCATCCACGCACCGATGTTTTATGGCGTGCATATATTAGTGCGACAAACGTATTTGTAAAGCTGCGTGAGTGCGCCACTATCGAATTTTCTGAATAAAATTGATAGCGTCCCGTTGATAATGTTAGTTTTTGCATTTGGTGACCTCTACCGGTAATTTAGTCTGCTTGTAGTATGTTATCTTTGCTCCTTTGGTATTTACGACTATCTATATTTTTGTAGAGGATGGTAATTTTTTTTTATGTAATGTAAGCGCTTAATTAAATAAATTAAATAAATAGCGCTTCACACTTTAATAAGACACGGATATCTAACACCCAGACCAAAAGGTGATATAAAAATTCATCATTCAAACATCTTCCCGGCCGGGAATCGAACCCGGGATCTCCTGATTATATGGCAGACACACTACCAACGAATCCAGGAGGGTCATCTTTTCATAGGTTAATTCAATTGCTTCTTTTACTGGTTATTATAGTTTCTTAGCAATTTTTTGGTGATCCCAGAATTAAAAGTACTTTACTGATTGCGGTGAAGTAACACATTTTTTTTTTAAAGATGTATTCATAATGTATTGTATGTAAATGCGTAGTTTTGCTATTTCTGTGCAAAAAATCAGCTCGATCCGAAGCCGTTTAGCCGTGATAACGCGACAAACACCCAGAGAGAGAGAGAGAGAGAGAGAGAGAGTGAGAGAGAAAGTTACTTTCCGGCTTATAATATTATTTAAGATTTAGATGTCCCAATTTTCGTATGCCTTATGTGGCAAGTAAGCACACAGGGCGCCTCACCATAAGCGACCACCGTTGCCTACAGACCTATACACCAGAGACATGTCAGATGTACGGGCCGGCCACGTATCTTCATTAGCAGGTCTTCTGGTGTTACTCGGAAATAACGCAGGCTATCGCTCAATCCACATTTTACAGGTGTGAGGCCAGAAGAATGGCGTAAATCAAAGGTACACATCTACAAAAATTTGCTCTCAGCGCTTCATTGCTAGGCGCGAGTGATGCGATGAGACAGCCTATGAGAACGGTTGTCGGAGTCAACCCGTATTTTCCTTTAAATTATGTGAGTTTTTGAAGAAAAATACTATCTCGTAATGCGGTATCTATATGTACCTGTACGTTTATAAACTGTGCGTAATCAATGATGTGGAATGTGGATGAGCTTTCACGCGGTGGCAGCTGGCGGAGGCAAAACCGCGACCCGGCTGAATCTTGTAGATGCTATAGAAGATACAGAGACATCTGCAAAAGTTTGTGTGTAAGTGTGTAAGTAGATAAGTATGTAAGTGTGTTTGTTCACGTTCAATTCTGTAACGGCTGAGCGAATTTGGATGAAATTTGGTATGGATTTATACTACCATTTTTTAAATATTATTGTTTTTTTAAGTTTGTCTGTTTTTGGTGAATAATAAAGTTATATTGTATTGTATGGAAGTAGCTTATTCCAAGGAATAACACATAGGCTACTTCTTATCCTGATAAATTTAGCCGTTCTTGTAGAATAGCGAGTGAAACCGAAAGCAGCTAGTAATAAATATAATAAAAATAAGTTCGATAGTTATACGAGATTTCTCACCCAGTCTTCAACATTTTTTATGAGTTTCTGAAATGATTCACAAATAATGATCAAATCTTAAAAAGCTTTTTAGATGACTCAACCATACCATGGGTACTTATTATTATGTATAAGCATAGTCATTTCGCATCATGTTTTTTGGATGTATTTATTCTAGTATGAGTACTTTTACCCGACTGCCCAAGAAGGAGGGTAATGTTTCTGGAGTGTACCTCCATATTTTTTATATTTTAGCTCCTATAGCCTAAACGGCTTGACCGATTTTGACGAGTGAGGTGTCCTTAGATTTCTCTTTACGTCCGGAGTTACATAGAATACATTTTGCAGTCGGGTATTTTGTTTTCCTTTTAATAATATTCAAAATTCAAAATTCTTTATTTTGGAACAAAAACTTAGTGAATAATGCAAATAGAACGATGCTACCCGCAGTAGTTAAATAACTGTGTCACGGGTAGCAACGCCCACCTCCGAAGCACCAATTAAACGGGAGATCCAAAATGAAGAAAGTAGTTACTTACTTTAATTTTTACAATTAAAAGATAATAAAGTTTTAAGTTATTTTAAAAAGACTCAGGGTGCGTGAGTGCACGCGCGGATGTGTTTGTGTGTATTGAGGGAGTGTGTGTGTGTGTGTAATATTACTTGTAGGATGTATTTATTTTAGTTTGAGTATTATTTTTACATGAGTGGCAGAGAGAGGTCGGTCCAGGGTTCAAACCGCGCGCTATCGGGTTTCCACCGCGACGGTGCACTGGTCTTACTCACTGGTGTAATATATATTTTACTAGATGTTATCCGCGACTTCATTCGCGTGGACAAAATAACAGTATCTTATGTATCTTTGTGATATACACTAACTCCTTAACAAATTTTATCAAGATCCGTTCAACCCCTTAGCCGTGATAACGCGACAAACATCTAGACAGAGAGACAAAGTTACTTCGCTAGATGGCGTTGATCCAATTTTGTGTATTTTTGGCGTTTTGTATGGAATGACAGTTGCAATTTAGGGAGTTCTAAATCGCGTAGCGGAGTTTTTTTCTAGATACGAACGGATTCATTTTTATAGCTCGAAGTTTTATTGGTCTTGATACGACTGCGGCTATACTCGGAATTATAATATTAGTTAGGATTCGGATACTTAGCTTGGTGAATGTGATACTGAGTGATTGGTTACACACTGTACACATTATAGGATATCACTTTTTTCATGACTATGAGCAACTTTTATGGGACCTACATATAAATCGCGAAAAAAGCTGTTCCATACAAAAATGACATTTTCCCCTGACAAAATGTATCTGTAATGTCAATCGATGTTGGATATACTTAAAATTATATTATTTAGATTATCCCTACAATTATTAATTTATGCGTATTAAAACTAATTAAGTATACTAATTAAATGCGAAAGTGTGCTTCTTGGTTTGTTTGTTTGTTCCTCTTTCACGCAGCAACAGACCAACGGATCAACCTGAAATTTTGCATGGATATAATTTCAGGGTCGGAGAAGAACATAGGCTTAATACCGGGAAAATGTACGGTTCCGCGGAGCGTAGCTAGTCTAAAATAAATGTTTTTTTTTACCTATATATTTCTCATTGTTTAATTTCGACTGTAAATTTAATATTCTGGATTCTAAGTCCATTTCATACGGTGTCTTTAAAATAATCATAAAGCAGTACTGCCACAAAGATAAACACATTTAACTTTATTTATATGGACCTGCCTATAATTGAACCTAAAGGTAACATGTGAACTTAGAGGTTATACACAAATTATCATCCAGACTGCGTTATACTTCAATATATACAAGGTACTAACCATGTCACAATAACAGTTACACACCTATAAAATTAAGTATGTCAAAGATCATAAATTTAATACGTGTAGGTCTAAAATGTCTCAATTTGTATTTGCCTGCTCATCGGTCTATCACCTTATCAGATCACGTTTAACACTTATAACTACCAAATTAAGTTCTGTTTGACTAAGTTATGCAAACAATATTTTTTATTTGTATCGTATTGCCTGTAAGAGATCGTGTTTAGCGACAAGGCGACTTGTGGCTAGTTTATAAGTTCATGTAATTTTTAGTTTTCTGGTATTCATAATAAAGAGTATCTGTCTATCTATCTCTGTATTTTGCAATAAGCCAATGCATACTTTGACAAAGTCCTGGCAGGTATCAGTACCTAAGACATTCCTCGGGGCGCGACCTCGCCATCCTCTTGCGCAGTCGGCGCACGCGCCGCCCGGCATCCGCATAACCTAACGTCGTCGGTCGCATGCATCTACGCGGCATGTTTTGTACCACATGATTGGTTTGTATCGTTTTCATTGGTAGACTATTGAAATACAAGCAAAAAGGATAAATTTTCAGCAAGCCTATTTTCTTATCTACCAATCTCTAAAAAAAAAAACCCGAACATAAAATACGTACAAATTACATTGACCGCCAATTTATTTTTGTGACCTTAGTGGATGGCCCGCTATCAAGGATTCTACAGGATGGACCACAAAGTATTGTTTGCTCACGTCACTTGGGACCCCCTTGCGGCACGTCAGCCATGTTTTGTATCCCAGCCAAGCTAGTTATGTCAGCTGTCAGATACTGTCAAATGTTTTTGAATTATTAGGAAATCACTAGTGAAAGGGATGTAGTTGACGCCATATTGTGTATTCAAAGTGTCGCAAATGACGTGACTTGTAACAGGTCCTCGTTTTTCTTTCGTCATTGCTTCTAACAAATAACAATGGGGTGATTTTTTTAGTATGAAATGTCTCCGTTATCACTAACGCCATCTATCGGAAAAATTGCTAGTACTCATGCCTTGCCATAGTAATTAAATGACAGGTCTAAATTTTAATTAGCTCCACCAAGCGATATAACAAGAGTTGTCCCATTGAATAAAGTACAGAGTAGTCGGAGCCCTAAAAACTCTTTAGACTCAGGCTAGCAACTGAACTAACATGACAAGCAATCATCGATTTCGTATTACGATACTCTTCGGCTTTCCAGGTTCGCTGAAATAGTGAAATATTTTATAATCGTCTTATCGATAAATTGCAAGCGATTTACGAGAAAACTGCACGAATACATACACTTTTCACTGATTATTTATCCGCATTCAAATATCGCGACTACCAACTTTTTTTTTCCTCCTAAGAGGATTTTGGCGTCGCACGTCTTATGCATTTGCCAGTGTCAAGTATACATATATATTCTCAAGTTTTGTTAGATATTATCAAATAAGTCCTAGTCACGGTCAAAGTCGAGCAAAGCAAGTCACGGTCAAGTCCAACTCATGCCCCAGTAAAGTGGTGAAAACTTTACTAGAGCCTTCTATGGAGTTTTGGAAACAACACGAAAATTTACGTTTTACGACATTATGCCATTCACCAACACTCGTGCATGGACACGAACACTTAACGGGTAGAAATTCACCGTTTTTACACATTAACACTCGAAATAACACAAGTTTTGGAAAATAATAAAATGACGCGACATGAATTCTTCACGTTCCCGCCAAAACTCCGACTACCAACTTTGTGACAGGTTCCAATTATTTCGAGCGTACCGAAAAAAGGTTTTATTTTCTTTTTATCGTTCCACTTACATTACCCGGCGGAGCGATCGATAAAAAAAGAAAAGAATTAGATATCGAACTTGATGAACTGTTTTAAAATAAGAACAAAAGTTGTTTGAGAAGCTTCTTGGCGGTAACCCGAGATCACGGAGTGGTTTTTTGTCTGTGGTTCCGCGCGGTCGCGCTCGGTCGTGGAGGTCGCGACCGTCTGATCGCGGCGACCGGCGACCGCGCGACCGCACGGACGTGCCGCCCCGGTGGGAACCCGAGGTAAGGATGCGCTCGATGATCGACGATCGCTTCCGGGATTCTAGCTCTGATATTAACAAATAGCAAAGTCGAAAGCGGGAAAAAATCTCGAAAAAATTGGGTTTTTTTTTCATCTCCAAAATAAAATTAATAACATGGAAATTGCTATATATAAAACATTGCCAATGGTATTCTGAAGATAACAAATTTAAGATAAAAAAACAAAGATATTTTTTTATTTCTTCTTTAATTTTTATATTTAAAAATGTTAAAAAAGTGCGAACGAGATAGCTGAAACGAGCTTGTATAATCCCGATTCGAAGAAAAATTTGCAGTCGTACCAAAAAGTAGCTTATAGTTATATATAATAAATAATATGTTAGTAGCTATATGTTAATAAAAAAATGTTACCAGCGACTTAGTATATACATATGTATATCTATGTGATATACAGTAACTCCTTAACAAATTTTATCAAGATCCGTTCAGCTGTTTAGCCGTGGTAACGCGACAAACATCCTGACAGAGTCAAAGTTTGCTTGGAGGCGTTGATCCGTTTTTGTGCAGTTTTTGTCGTTTTGTACTGACAGTTGTAATGTAGAGAGTTCAGAATCGCGCAAGCGAAGTTTTTTCGTTGAGACGAACGTATTCATTTTTGTACCTCGAAGCTTTATTATACATTTATTATAGTTTTTGATTATTATTTTACTACACCGGGTTTTCGGTTAAACGATGAATATATTTTAGGATATCATTGTACTCGTAACGATGAACTTTTTCCGAGGCACGAACATAAAAATAGAAAAAAAAAAATGAAAACTGGCTTTCACCCTCAACGAAAGGTGTACGGAACAGCTGACTCTTTTTCACGACTTCAGTGTTGGTCCCATTGTAAAGTTGATCATTTAATGATATTACAGTTTTTATTAATATTAATATGACAGTTTTCTCACCGAACACCTAGACGGTATACAAGGTGTTGATATGTAAACGTGCAATGTTAAAAATAGAGTATACCGCCGTCTTGTTCATTCAAAAAGCGTAGTTTGATACCCACCCCTTAATGTTATCCGATTTTGATGTTTTTTTATATGTTATCTACACCGTGGAAAAAATTGCTTGTATCATTGTTTTTATTTTTTTTTAAATTTTGAAATATCTTCGTTGTTATAGGCACTTAAAGACAATTTTTTTGCTTCGAAAATACGACGAAGAAAAGAAGTTCCTATTAGAATACCAAAAACATTTTTTGAAAAAACAAAACATATTGGCGTAGATTATGGCTTATCCATGCCATTGACACCAAAAACAAGAGATTTTGTTAAGATTTATGGGAAGATAACACACAACCCCCGAAACGCTAATTTCATCAAAAATTTAGGAAAATTCACTAACTCTCTATAGCTATACAATTTCAAATATCGAATGCCAAAACCTCGTGGAAGCACTATCTTCTTAAGGAACGTACGTAGAATCAATTTACTTAATCCAGGCTTTGCGCCCAAAGGACGCTTCGTTTATGGAAGTCGTAACCACAGAAGAGTTTTTTTTTTACTTCTATATCTTCTGTGGTCGTAACATAAAATTGTATATTTAATTTTTTAATTAAAATAGTAGGTGGCATTGAACTGCTATGGGCAAGCGTGACGATTAACATCAGGCAAGCGAACTGCTCGTCTCGTCAATCAAAACCTTAAAAAAAAATCTTGGCGATTGCCAAATATCATTGCCATATATTCGCCGACTCCGCTATCCACTTATTCTAGTAATTTGGCATGACTTATTATTTTCATTTGAAAAAATGGGTCCTTTGGTACGTAATTATCCGCCGGTTTTAATGCTGTTTTCAGGCCCTGTAGGTTATTTACCTGGTGTTTTATGTGCATCCTATGTGCAAATTAGGACCGTGTCTTCCATGTCCTTGTTAGGATAAAAACTATAGGTTTTTAATTTGACAAGGAGATCATGCTTATTGTCTTTTATACAGGGCTATGAGGAAAGGGTATGCTAAGCCGAAAGGGGCTCATAATTGTGAACAAGTTTTACTATGGGATAAATCCTGAAATTGCGATAAGAAAATCAGGTGTGCCATACATTTTGTCAAATCAGATTGATATTTTTCTATGAATCAGCAAATATTTTTTTTCGCGATTTCATGTTGTGCCCCTTAGCAAAAATTCTTTATAGCAGCCCTTTCCGGCTTATCATACCCTTTCGTTACAGCCCTGTATAGTAAGTTAAAACTCTCGTGTATTTTCAGTTTTATTTTTATGTCATCTCAGTTTTAGAAAAATAAACTTCCGCTTTTTCATTCTGCAGTTTCATTTTCCGTTTTACGACAAAAAATAAGTCTTTACAAAATGTTTTTTCGTTATCACCTTCGCACGAAGATACAGGTGTCGAGCATTCTATCAGAAACGTGACTCCAATTTAAATACAAAAAATATACAAAAGTGAGTTTATCAAGTGCGACATTTCTCGGCGTTCTACGACAGGTGGGGTCACGTACCACTCGAACTCACGACAAGCCGCGTCACTCCGAGAGTTCTTAGTTTTTGTCGCAGCGACATTTTTCTGCGATTGGACGCGGTACAGGTGTAGGTCGCGACTCGCGTCAAGTGCAGTCACGATCGAGAGAAGAACGAGTTACAGTGGTAGCTTCGATTGAAGGGATGGTTTTAGATTTAAGAAAAATGATTTATTTTTAATTTATAAACGGTGACTTTATATCAGGAATGTGCTAGTGTTCGAGTGGGCAGGCGTTATAGTTAAATATTTTGTGAACAAAGTTTAATTTAGCTTAAATCAAATGTTGATAATTCTTATCTATAAATACTTATTATGTCGTAGACTTGTATTAATTGTAACTTGTGAAATATAAATACTTCGAAAACAACAAAACTTGACACTGACAAAATAGAACAGAAAAAATAAATCTAAGAAAATATTACATTTTGTTTTAATATAACGGGAATACGCACGTTAAATTAAGTCGGGTATTCCGACTATAGTTTCGATCACATTGTGCGCTTAAAGTGACCTTAAGGTCGCCGAATGTGATTGAAACCACGTCAGTTTTCATAGTAAAATATTACATCCAAAATAAACATTACGTACTATAACCTACTTTCAAGTGGAAATTGAAAAAGTATAAAGCTAACACAACTCTACTTTATTGTCATACTTTGTAATGTTTAAAATAAAATTAAAACTCTATTAAGTTATTTACCAACCTTTAGTGGCGACCTCGTTGCCCCATACCAATTTTGACACCAAACAAACATAAAAAACACACTTTTTATGGTTACGCACAATCATGTTTATGGGAAAACTTTTAGCCGAGATAAAGCCTCTACAGAACCCAAGGCAATAAACTTAGACACTTTTTATTGGTCACAATTTCGTGTGCTCTTTGAACTGGTTTAATCGAAATAGTGTAAAAAATCAGTGAGACATACCTACGTTCTATCGCATGTTTCGGTTCATTGGATCGAAATCAGTTTCATTTTATTATAGCTGGAGTATTCTCTGACAAAAATACGGCTAGAAACGATGTCAAAGACTTTTTAAAACTATTGGGAACGCGTTTGATGATCGTATTATGGATGTTTTTATTTTATCTGATTGTGTATGCTGAATTTATATACGTGGGAAGCCGTTAACACATTTCTGTCAGCGAAATTTGCAATTAGCATATTTGGGAGGCTCGGTAAATGTTCTTGATTATAATTGAGTTTTGTGGTAATAAGTTTACGCCGAGATTGGTCCATGATGGGTCGATAAAATCGGAATATGAATTTAAAAGACTCATGACATATCCTCTAAGCCTGATATGATTTCTTTCTCTGCTATTTAGCTCTACACATAGTGTATTTAGCTAATGTGAAGTTTTATTATATTTCAAGTGAAGTTTATTTCACAAGTAAAACGAGTCTCAGTCTTTTTTTTTATGTTACTCGATGACGAGACGAGCAAGTCGCTCACCTGATGTTATTCGTCACGCTTGCTCATTACAGTTCAGTGCCACCCAGAATTTTGAACTTGAACAGTTCAAGCTATGCGCGGCAATGCACTGCGCTCGTCACCCTTAGATGTTAAATCTCTGTATGCCCAGTAATTACGCTGGAAACATTGCCCTTCAATCCGGAACACAGTAATGCTTGCACACTAGTACTTGGCGGTTGAATAACTGACATTACCTCGGGATTCTGAAGAGTTTGCTAACTTTGACATCAGATTATTTCTAATGCTGTCTTTGTCTGGCACTAAGCAAATGACGAAGACAGCAATAGACAATCTGTTGTCAAAGTTAACAAACGTTTCAGAATCCCGGGGTTAGCAAAGTATTGGCTTCAGTGACAGTTGCGTCGCTATGAGATTTGCTTAGATAATCTGTAAAATTACTAATAACAAGTGATGTTTAAGAAATATTCAGTCATATATTTTGGCACAATCTCAATCTCCGCAGCATTCAATCGAAATAAACATTAAATAACAACATCCAAAGTGCCGAACTGGCCTCTCGTAAACAAAATGCAGTCATAAAATAAACAGTTCGTGTTAAAATCGCTCGATTAATAAATAATCTTAAAATCCTCTTCCGAAGGCGGCTCGGTAAGTTCAGGGAAACCAACTTCATCCGTAGAGTTGAGTGTGGGCGCCACCATTGTAATTTCTGCACAAATCTGGCGACCTCCCGTCGAATTTTATTTAGTTCCACAATTTATTCTACACAATAAGGTAATTTGGTATGTATGGTTTGATACAGATTTAAGGTAACTTGAGGCCGAGGAGATTAAAATATCAGCATTAATCGAATGCTGCGTGACCGAAAACTGGTCGATACAGTTTGTTTTTTGAAAGTGCACAAAACAAGAGCATTATCGTGGGATCGTTTTTGCGTAGGGCTGTCATATATTTTTATCTGTAAGCATTTGCGTAACTTTTTTTATGAACTTTGCGACAAGACGGTTTTTGACGGGTGCTTGCAATTCTAGTTTATTCTTCCTCTTTGATACAGAAAAGCAAGCAGCCAAGCAGTAGCGCCCAAACATTACTGTGTTCCGGATTGAAGGGCAATGTTTCCAACGTAATTACTGGGCATAAAGAGATTTAACATCTAATATCTCATAGTTACGAGCGCAGTGTATTGCCGCTCATGGTTTTGAACCATTGAAGTTCAAAATTCTGGATGGCACTGAACATTTATGAGCAGGCGTAAAGCTTAACATCAGGTGAGCGCCTCGCCAACAAGTTGCATAAATAAAAAATAAAAAAAATATCGAAATAAAAAATTTTGCTAAAGCATGTATTAATAAATTTAGTATATGTAGTAATAAATTATCTGTAATGCTCCTTACTGCGAATTAAAATATTAACTTAATATTGTACATTTTTCACATAGCTTTGTACTTGCTATAATAAATTCATAATGCTTATGTTATTGTACAACTAGGAAGTAATGTACACTACCTTTGTATATTTTCACGAAATAAAGATCTTTAGAAATTGAATTGAATTTAAAAACTGAATTTGACAGCCCTACCGAAATGCACTTTAAGAGGTCGTGAAAAACCAGAGCGAAAGTAGTGGCGGGGTGAACGGCGGAACTGCTGCAAGGCCTCATCAGGGTGAGCCAAAAATGGATGACTTGTTGCCGTGCATTATTATTTAATACGCATGCAGAGGTGCAGTTTCATCAGAAATGTAATAAATTGAGGGTACGCTCTCATTAAAGGGCTAAGTCGAGAAAAAGATAGCGCTACAGCACATTCGCATGCGGAAGAAGCTTTAACGCTGTAACGCGCGCTAGTCAATAATCTGATAATTGCTAATTTCACCTGGGCTATGAAATCCATCAAAATTCTGTAGTAAGCTGTCCTAGAAATTATTATTACCCCACTTTTAGAGTAATAATCACTTAAATAATACCCTAAAAGTTTGAGAATCTAGCGAAAAATTTATTTAAGTTGGGGTTTATTAAATCGATCTTATCGAGAAAATGTCATGTAATTTTTTTGTCCTCTCTTAGATATACTAGGCTTAACAAAAAACATATACTTCAACATATATCTATCTCTCATTATACATACATCATAACTAATATTATTAATGCCAAAGTAACTCTGTCTCTCTGTCTGGGTGTTTGTCGCGTTATCACGGCTAAACGGATCGACCTGAATTTTTACATGTAAGTAGATAGCTTGAGGATCGGAGACGGACGTAGGCTATCTTTTTTTGTTTTGCAGGTCCAAGCGAACAAAGTTGCGGGTAACAGCTAGTCTATGATATATCTCTAATCTACATAACTAATGAGTAGCACGTAATATAAAAATAACTTTTTTCAATTTAAATTCGTATATGCCAAGTGGCCAACGCTGATAAGCTTCGAGCTCACCCTTATCGGTATAGTACCACCACACTTCAATAAAAAATTTAGTTTTAAACTTTTCGAAACCCTGTGCGGTGATGCACTGCAATCGTCACTCTGAGATCTCATACCCTTTAATTTTACTGGACACATTGCCCTTCAATCCAGAACATAGTAAATAGTGGTTGCACACTAATGCTTGGCGGGTCCAGTTTTCCAGGCAGACTCTGCAAAAGAGACTTCCACTACGTTGTTGTTTCATGGTTAAGTTGCATGTCTCGTTGCTGATAAACATGATATTTATAAAGAACTTTAGCGTGAAAGTGCTTGATCAAAAGATGGTTATTTGGGCGTTAATTGATCAAGTACTCGATTTATTTTGCCAATTGTTAAATAACTTCGAATAACATCTGTTTGTAAACGCGAGTCATGTTTGTAAATAAGAACGTGAAAGATCAAGCTAGCGGAGAGAAGACCCTGGTATTTCCTTGTTTTCAAGCAGCAAGCATTTCTTTAAATTCAAAATATGTCTGGGTTTAACCAGATAAGTGGCACAACTAAATTTGTAGACTCTTTTTGTCCAAATCAAGACAGATGTATAATATGATGTACGCTATATCATATTAGTAAATATAATATAATATGTTAAAACAAGTAGTTATGTGAACGGTAGACCTCATAAGCACAAACTTTTTTCCACAATCTCAATTCTACAATTTTATTTTATTTTATGTTGACGGTGATTTTTGGTTCTATAAAATTATATTCCAAGTTTCCAACCAAAAATAAGATCTGTATGCGAGTACCAAAATACAGAGAGACAAAAGCTAATTTTGCCAGCTAAAGCAAAGGCTTTGTTCGCTTCGCTCACTCGTTCATGATTTTACGACAAAAGTGTTGACAACAAAAGCATAATGCAAAACGACATTCATCTGCCAAAACCTTCAAATAAAAACATTTGTTATTTGTTATTTTAAGCGTTCTCAATAATTCTACGATTTAGCCGGATCTTTTTATTTAGATTAATAATTATTTATCTATGAAAGCACCTTATTTATAAGGACAGTTCTGTGGAAAGCACCGAATCTTTCTGTAACGAAAAAATAAGTCGGATTGAAGGACAAACTTAACTTTGTAGTTGAATAAAATGTTATCTAGTACATCGATATTCATCAATTCTACAAATGCAAACATAACCACGTGAACGGAAAAAAAAAATTATGTGATATACTTAGTTACAAATCAACGATTTTTTAATTTTCAATTTACTTGTGATGTAGCCCTTGCATCTTGCCAAATTTCATAATTTTAGGTCAAGGGGAAGACGTGTGTGAGGACCGAGAGGTTAAAAACTAAAACCTTGGTTATATATATTTCCCACAGAATTCTCCTTATAATCCTTATAATACCTTTATGTCTTTGATATTTCCCGAATTCCAGCCCAAGCTCTCGGTCCTCAGACACGTAGGGAAAGTACCAAGTAGGTTTTGATTTATTTGCAAGTGTCAAAATATGCGACAGAAATTATTCGTATTTTTTATTGCACTTTGAACTTTTTGATTTAAAAGCTTGATTTTTTAGAGCTGAATATGAATATGACCGGAAATAAAGAAAAAAAGCCACACTAAAAAATGCCGCCTATAACATTTTTGACGTGAAGTCGAATCTAACGATACCTTGCACGCCAAAATCTGTCATGTCTATTAGGCTTCATGACATCAATATAATATAAACGCAAAGGTAATTTTTAAAGTAATTTCTTATTTGTTATTATCAATTTATGCCTTTTTACATCACACATATATTTTTAATCGACTCTGGGTTTTTGTCATACAATTTTGAACATTCTCCTTACCCTTAAGTTCGCAATTCAAATAAACTGTTGTTTATTGTCTTAAAATAACACTTTAATAACAATGATTACAATTAAGTTGAATATAACCAATTATGAAGCGGAGCATAATTCTCTTGTTTAATGGTAGCTTATAGAGCACAGAAGCCTAGATCAAGATACGAGATACGGTTTGTTAGGACCTTGTAATTTGTACAATGTTGTAAGGTAGTAAGGACAAATAATAGTAACGCTTTGGACCGTTTTAATAAGCTCACCTATTAGTCAGTTATTTCTTGAATAGGTATTAGTTAGTTCTTTGTTTACAAAGAGATTGGACTTTATAAGAGACTAGCTTTTGTTTTAATAAAACGGGAATACTCACGTTGAATTGAGTCGGTTATTCCGACTATAGTTTCGATCACATTCGCGTGACCTTTATCAAGGTAACCAAAACACTGTGTCAAAACCACGTCAGTTTTTATAATAAGACTAGCATTTAGAAGCAACTTCGTTGACCAATAAAAAAATGACTATGTCCGTCTTCTACCCTTAAGCTATATCTATGCAAAACCTCAAGGACCCTATTCCTGTGCGCTCGAGATTATCTCGGTCACTCTCACTTCCATTAAATTCTAAATTAGAGAGACAGTGACCGAGATAATCTCGAGCGCACAGGAATAGGGTGCCAGGTGGATCCGCTCAGCCGTTTAGCCGTGATAACGCGACAAACACGCAGACAGAGGGACAGAGTTACATTCGCATTTATAATATTAGTTAGGATTTGGATATTTATTGGTTGCGTGCTTATTAAGCAAGGGTATTATTATTATACTCATTATCAATATCAGTCGTTTCAGGTTTTTATGTAATTCGACTTTAATTTTTTTGGCACCAACTTTTAATTTTCGTTATCGTCACTGCTGTACTACAATTGTGATGACCAAAATAGTACTTATATCTGAACCAATCAAAAATACTGACTCCGAAATGAAATGGCCATCCCTATTTTATTCCGCGTAACCTCAAGTCAATCAAATTTATAACTTAAAAAAAAATCCGCTGCGGTACGTTTGTCATATCATTTTACAATACATTAATCTGATTTTAAGGTGCAAAGTTTCGCTCAGCACGCGAAATTCAAATTTTCTTGCGTTTTTTGTCAATTACAGCTTAATTACTAATCGTAAGTTCATGAAAACTAATTTTGCGATAATAAATAAATTGTTTTAAGAAATTACACCAACAAAAAATTCAAGTTGAAAGCTGGTATAAGTATATTTCTCACTAAACCAAAAACCAAGATTAAAATCAGCTTATTGAGATTTGTAGCTAAGCCAATGTTACCTTGGTTATCATTTTACCCGTAATTTCTTAAAACAACTTATTTATTGGCGCAAAATTGGTTTCCATAAATCCACGATGAGTAATTAAGCTGTAATTGATAAAAAACGCAAGAAAATTTGAATTTCGCGCGGTGAGCGAAACGTTGCACCTTAACATAATCAGAAAATAAAATATTCTTGAACCGTTAGATCTCTTACTAGTTTTGGACAAAATAATACTCAACGACCGTTACCCCTAGCTCACTAGTTGAGCCGTCGAGACAAACGGTATGACATATCGTAATTGTGTGCCATTACGCCATGACAATAGAATTGGGCGTTCACCAACTCCCCGTGAAATTGGCTTTTTAAATACTTTCTACCGTCACACATGCAGTGGTTCGTGCTGATATGACATGTCAAGTGGCTTGGCTAGGTGGTTACTTTTTTTTTCACTCCTGAGAGGATTTTGGCGTCGCGCGTCTTGTGCATCTGGCAAACGCACAAGACGTGCGACGCCAAAATCCGTTGTAAAGTTGTAGGGATCGTAGGTCCACATGAACTACTGGATATCTACGTGACACAGGCAATAATTGCCAGGGACCCTATTCCTGTGCGCTCGAGATTATCTCGGTCACTCTCACTCCCATTAAATTCTAAATTAGAGAGACAGTGACCGAGATAATCTCGAGCGCACAGGAATAGGGTCCCAGGGACTTTGCAATCCCTACAACTTATCTTATTATAGCAAACTATTTTAAAATGAACTATTATTAGTAGTTTGCGGCGAACTGAGACCTCGCGATCTCTATATCTTCACAACCCCTGGACCGATTCAGCTCATATTCGAACTTAAAAATTCTATTGAAATGAACTACTTACCTACAAAATTTCATGAAGATCGGATCAACGGTTCGCAAGTTATCATCGTACAAATATACACATAAACATACATACAAATGCTGACTTGTCCCAGTAAACTCTGAGACCTTCGCTTCGCTCGGTCAATAATTGTTGACAAAAAAATATAAAGATTGGGTCAAGGGTTATCAAATTATTGTTGGACAACTATAAACATCACATCACAGCGAACGGTGTGCTAACACCCTAATAATATGAGCTACTCATATTATTAGGGTGTTAACACACCGTTCGTACATACACTGACTTGTTCCCTTCGCTTTGCTGTCAAAAAACAACGCTTATCTTTAAGGTTCTGTAACTATAATCACTCACAGGTGCGATAATATGTCCTAAATTACGTGCTCTATATGTGAGGTCGTTAGCCCCCGGGTCATATCGAGGTCGCTTCGTGTCACTGCGCACTGACCAGAATACCTAAGCATTACGCGTGCATGGCACATAAGCGACTGCAGGTCGATGAACTAATGGGCATTTCTCGACAGGATTCTAGAATAACAAAATTCGTTTTACGTGAATTATGATCTGATTAAAAATTCATCATATTTGAATATCAAAAACTAGCCGACAACCGCGGCTTCGCTCGTGTAGGTAGTGAAGTGTCTGCCATCACCACCTCTCCCGGTTACTTCACGCTTCTCGCTCTTCTTAACCTAACTCTCTTTTATGAATCACTGTCCTACTGTCTCCTCCCTTTCTTATCGCACTACCCACTGCATCGCTGCTGCCCAGGTCCGTTTAGCTTAGGGATTTAATGTCGCAAATTCCTTTCTTAATTGGTGGTTTTATATGTACGTATATATGTTATATATATAATAATATAAAAATAAATATAAAAATAAATATAAAAATAAATATAAAAATAAATATAAAAATAAATATAAAAATAAATATAAAATCTATATATAAAAAGAACAAGCAGGTTTCTACGAATCACCGCACAGACCAAACCGCTGATAGAGACGTGAAATTTGGACCCAATACTCTTCAAATGGTATAGGATTCTAGATAGACAATAAAAACAGATTTCGCGAAAATTCACCCTACTAATATTATAAACAAGAAAAAGTGTGTTTCTTGGTTTGTTTGTTCCAATTCAAGCAACAACAGAGCAACGGATCGACCTGAATTTTTGCATGGAAATAGTTTGAGAGTTACGGGACTTTTTATCCCGGTGAAATGTACGGTTCCTGAGGGATTTTTACGTGAGTAAAACCGCGGGGCGCAGCTTGTAATATAATAAAAAACTACAGTAAAATTTCACGACTCTGGCTTCGGTGGCTTAGGCTGTGCGTTCATCTACAAGTTAGAATCACACTTATATTATAAATGCGAAAATTTGTGCGTAAGTATGTAAGTGTGTTTGTTTCAACTCCGTTACAGCAGATTAGATTTACATGAAATTCTGAGAGCATTACCTTAACCTAGCCACTCTTTAGCAATTGCAAATTTTTAGTAGTGGTAGGGCTTTCTGCAGAGTCCACCTGGGGAAGTACCACACCTTTGCTAGTTATTCAACCGCCAAGCAGTAGTGTGCATACATTACTGTATTCCAGATTGAAGGGAAATGCTTCCAGCGTAATTACTGGGCATAAAGAGATTTAATATCTAATATCTCATGGTGACGAGCGCAGTGGATTGCCGCTCATGGTTTTGAACTATTGAAGTACAAAGTTCTTGGATGGCACTGAATTGTTATGGGCAGGCGTGAACCTTAACATCAGGTGAGCGACTTGATCGTACAGTCACCAAGTTCCATTAGAAAAAATTGAATGAATGTTAAACGCGATTCATTACCTCGCTTCGCGCCAGCGCGGTGATTTGTATTTTAAAATTAACATATTACATTTAATTATTCTATATGTATGATAAACTGGATTTATTTTATTTGGGTAAATGCAACTAGATCTCGTTGTTAAGGTGCAACGTTTCGTTCAGCGCACGAAATTCAAATTTTCTTGCGTTGTATGTCAATTACAGCTTAATTACTCAATGAAAAAATGAAATAATTACTATGAAAACTAATTTTGCGATAATAAATAGATTGTTTCAAGAAATTACACCAAACAAAAATTCAAGTTGAAAGCTAGTATAAGTACATTTCCCACTAAACCAAAAACCAAGATGAAAATCAGCTTATTGAAATTTGTAGCTAAACCAATGTTATATAGGTAATCATTTTACCCGTAATGTCTTAAAACAACTTATTTATTGGCGCAAAATTGGTTTCGAGAAATCCACGATGAGTAATTAAGCTGTAATTGACAAAAAACGCAAGAAAATTTTAATTTCGCGCGATGAGTGAAACGTTACACCTTAAAGACGTCAAGTAAAAGTATATTTTTACAAGTGTCGGATGCGAGGTCGTTAATGCTATCAACGTAACCGTGATGATTATTGGCTGTTCGGTTTGTTTGTTAGTGTTGATTTTTTTGCGAAAAATCTTCTGAATTTGATTAAAATCTTAGTAAGAAAAATTTGCGAAAGAAAGTGGCATACATTTTATACCTGTTAGCATTGAGAAAGATAAAGACTGAACAACCCAAATCATTTACTTTCACGTTTTGGTTTAATTCACGTGTAGCTAAAAACTGATAAAAAGTAGATACAATAGGTACCTACATTTTATCAGTTTTTAGTTCTCGTTATGTCAAAAGCCGAATTTTCCTTGTGTAGCATACCAGGTGAATTTTCCTTGTATTTTTATTAGCACCCGAGAAAAAGTCGCCATTGCTACTTTTTCTTGATCAGGGATTGATTTACTACATACTAGCTGCACTCCGCGGTTTTACCCGCTATTCTATAGAAACAGAATATTTTTCCGGGATAAACTATGTAATCCAGGGTGAAAGCTATCTTCCTACCAAATTTCATTCAAATCCGTTCAGCCGTAACAGAGTTGAATAAGAACAAACACATTACGTACTTACACACCAACACACAAACTTTCGCATTTATAATATTAGTTCGACTAACATTAACATGGTAAATAAGATCACCTGGCAGCCTCTGCTGGTTATTTATGAGCCGATCGCCGCGACAATGGACGCAATTGACGTATTATCGCGATCCGTCAGTGCGGCCTAACGAAGCAGTGTCACAGATAGGTTGCGACCTGCGTCTGTGCTGTGGTCGGCCTGTCCGATCCACTATCTTCAAACTGGCTGGATTATAATAGATGAGGAGGAAAACCATCGTCAATTTTTGTATTTAAAATATTGTAAATATTTTCATTACACTCAAAGGTACTTTGGTACGACTCTTATTTGAGTGGCAAGAAGATTGAAAGAAGAAGTCGGAAAGTGATAAAGACTAGTTTTTATCTTGATGAAAGGTACGGTTCCTGAGAAATTTTAATATTCGAATAAAAACTGCAGATGTGGAAATGCTATGGCTGTTATGATAACACTTATTTAATGTCAACTTAAGCCTTTTCAATTTAAAAAAAAAAAACTGTTTAGTCTCCACCTGACGTTGACTGTTCGAAATGAGGTCATTTATAATGTCAATTTTTTATTGTTGTTTGTAACTCCATGATTTATGAATGAGATTGTACGAAAAAAAAATAAACATACCTAACGCAGTACCTAACGTAATAAATAAGGTTCCCACGTTTATAAGATATTTTAAGATTTTGTGTTTAAAAGTATGCAAACCACTAAGTACAGTCAGTGTAGTCTTCAACGATACCTTTGTTCATGTAAGAAGGGCAAATTGTGCCTAGTTTTTTCGATATTTAACACAATTTTATTTGCTGCATTTGAAGTTTGTTTATCGAAGAAATATATTATCTGAATAGTAAGGTATCGAATCTAGTTTAAAGACTCGCGCAAAACCAGCATAACCTGCATTATGATTTCGAACTCTGTCAATGTTTAACGATTGTCTGATTTACATAAAATAAGATCGAAATTCAAATGAATCATATAGAGCCAAATATTGCGCAAGCTATCAAACAACGACGAGGACATTTTTATTAGGGCGTTTATTTATTGACCCATGCGAATAAACTTTAACAGCGTGCAGATAAGGCAAAGTAAAAAAAAAAAAAATACAATATATGCAAAGTTTGATTTTGCTGACTGTATGATTGTCTGACCTCGACCTGACCCGGCATAAACTTGAATTACACAGAAAAAAAGCCATATATTTGGAGGGCGGTGCGTGGGTATGAGGTAAACACGTACTGCAACTAGATATCAACACATCTCTACAAGCGCATACTTCGACTAAAGCTGCACACAAATCAATAAAGACGAACAAAATGTACAAAAGCCGCTATGCAATTGTTTATTAACGCGTAGATTAGATGAAAGTGTTGTCTTAGACTGTGTAAGGCAAAACTGTAAGGATACCAAACCCCGTTCTAATATTTCCGAGGCTGACTGTACCTGTAAATGATATTTCGGACAGTTGAAATTCGACCTTTAGCATTGATCTTTGGGTCAGTTAATGATGATGCCGTTTGGAGCTAATGAATTTGTTTTACTCACAATTTGCTTGACGGAAACCATTACGAGCAGGACACATCAATTTTATTATTATTGCTTATTTGACAGCTGGAACAACTGGTAAAAAAACTGGTTTTAGCATATTTACCAAAGCCTCTATTTAGGATCGTTTCTAATAGACCTATTTTCCATCATACCGGCTTAGTTGGCAGTGCGTTTGCTTTGTAAAATAGAAGTCCCTGGTTCTATTCTAGGCCGGGCAGGTGTTTAATAATAATAATAAATATTGATGGACATTTTTCACACACAGCGCCATCTAGCCCCAAAGCTAGCAAGCTTGTATTATGGGAACTAGATAACTGATAGAATATATAAATACTTTATTTTTTTGTAAATATTTACATAAAATACATAGAAACACCCAGACAACGAATATACATCCATGCTCATCACACAAACGTTTTGTCCTGGGTGGGAATTGAACCCGCAACTAACAGCTCAGAAGGAAGAAATCCTCCCACTGAGCCACAAGGCAGTTTGAATGATGAGTTTAAATATCTAATCTAGGTCTGGGTGGTACTTGTGTAAGTGTCTTTATGTGTGTTCCATGGCATTCCCGACACTGGGAGACCGGCGCGAAGCGTTATTTATTTATTTTGCAACATGATGTGAAGAAAATGCTGGCCTTCATCTTGCCCTAAAAGTGAGTATTGCCATACAACATAACAACAAAATGGACAGCATCTTGGGGACAATTCCGGGATTTTAGATTAGTTTTATTAATTGGTTAAAAGTCACCTATTAGATCCCACAGGCGACAACGATTCCTTCTACATTTTTTTAAAAAATGATATTGAAAAGTTTAGTTTATAAGCCGTAAAAAGTGAAATATTGGATTAGATCAAATCTAAATCTGATTTAAAAATTATATCACAATTCTGGTGGGGCAAATCGCAACAAGGGGCACAGCGAGGTGCCCCTTGTTACCCACTACAGAGCAGTAGGCCCAAAAAAAACATGAATAGGAAATCAAAAAAATCATAAAAGATCTTTAAAGATCGGAAAACCTCTTTATGTTACAGTATGACCATAAGGACATGTAGATCCTTGTGGTCATACAGGTTTGACAAACTAGTATGAACAAGAAAACGGTGGTGCTGTATAGGGTATTGTCAATAAAAGCTTCAACCTTTCACTGACACTCGTGGCACTTACCATTACGTCATCAACAATTGCTTAAATTGTCATTTAATTGATATAAATATTACCTACTAATACTAATTAACAGATTCAATGAGAAACTACCGTAAAAGCCCTGTTAAAGTTCAACTTACATCACGACTTTGAGATAAATTTAATTATCATCAGTGTATGCATGATGAATTAATGAATGTTAATTTAACTATTTTCCCATGCATAAAACAGATACGCATCTATAACCTACAGTTTTGGTCACAAAACTCTTAGCTTACGATTTACAGCTGATTTAACTTATGATAAGCAAATTTATTGTATCCGAATTTTCCCACTATGTAGATGATACCACATGGTGAGAGAGAGCAGGTGTTAGTAATGATTAGATAAAAAGAGACAGCAAAGAAATAGAGAAAAAAGATAGCAAAAATTTAACTTTTATAAACTTTCGCGTTTTGAACACATTATTTAATGCTAGTTGACACTTGACAGGACTTAGCCAGTTACCACGCTAGAATAACTAGTAGTTCGCGCAGAACTGAGACCTCGCGACCCTATATCTGGCCAACCCCTTGACCGATTCAGCTCATATTTGAACTTAAAAATTGTATTAAAAATTGAACTACTTGCCTACAAAATTTCATGAAGATCGGATCAACGGTTCGCAAGTTATCATCGGACAAATATACACACAAACATACACACATACATACAAATGCCGATTTGTCCCAGTGAACTCTGAGACCTTCGCTTCGCTCGGTTAATAATATAATTGTCACGTCACATTTCCATTATTGTACACCCCATCTTTTACTTCTTCTACGATCCTCTCCACCCAAGGTTGCCTGGAAAAGATCGCTTTCATCAATAAGGCCGCCATTTGTTACACTAGTTAAATTTTTGTTTTCTGTCCTAGCTATGTACAATCTGGTGTGAATAATAAAGAGTTTATCTATCTAAAAGCTATTTTATTTATTTACCTCGATGTTTTCAAGCTCTGGGACTGGAAGGGATTCGGCATCAATATTAATGGCGTAGGTACACATCACTTACCTTCGTTTTGCTGATGATATAGTAACCATGGCAGAGTCGCTAGAAGACTTCAATAATATAATCAACGACCTCAGTAGCGTTTCTAAACAGGGGTGGGCCTTAAAATGAACATGGACAAGGCGAAAATCATGTCAATGCCCATGTTGTACCCGTATCGGTAGTCGCTGGGAACGATGCGCTCGAAATAGTTGACCATTATAACTACCTTGGTCAGACTGTCCAGTTAAGTTCAACTTCGACTTTAAAAAAAATACAGTCTGAAATATTTCTATACAATTTTAGCGCACTTACTAATTTTTTCAACTTAAATTCCCGTAATAATCTCTTAAGTAAATTTTAAAATGTAAAAAACGATGCAACATGTTTTTGGTTATCTTTTTTGGCAAAAATGCAAACATATTTTTTTCGGCTACTCAATTAATTCATCTAATAAACATGTTATAAAACCAATTTAAGGAATGTTAATTCTATATGAACCTGCGCAAAAAATGGATTTCGTAAATATTTTACATCAATTTGTTACATCTTCGTTGGCTTGGCGCGGCTTGGCGCGATTTGTGCATTTAGCCTGTACCAAAAATGAAACTTATTTTTACCCTACTACGAAAAAGGAGGATTTTGAGTATGACAGTCTACGTATTTATGTATGTAAGTATGTTCATATTTTTCCTCTGGTCTCCTAAACCGCTTATCAGATTTTGACAAGATAGGTGTCTATCGATGCGTCTTCATACTCCGCGTACGTACTATACAGAATTATACTAAATCTCTTAATCTGGATTTTATAACACTATTTCTCAAATAAAAACAAAAACTGAAATAGAAATATCGTGTTTGATACCAAAATAAAGGGCTTCATGAGTAATATGAGAAATATATAAAAAAAGATGCCTAAATATTTACATATGCAGATATCTGCTTATGTAATCTGTTTATGTATGGTTTAGGTGCCTATTTTCACGGTTCCCTTTCGCACTATCTTTTTCTCTAAATTCCATTTTAAAAATTGCTAAGCGCCAATCACCGCACCGTCTAACAAACAAGAAAGAAGGAGAGAGAAACACATTTTTATCTTACTTTCTCTCGTTGTACTATGAAAACTGACGTGTTTTGGCAAATTTTGTCTCAATCTAACGGGAGTATACCCGTTTAATTAAAACAAAAATTGATCTTGTTGCTCTTTGGCCCGTGGTTGACTGGTGCGTTATTTGTCATCGAGTTACTTACTGTCATGCATTGCATCAATGGCAGCCCTACGACTCTGTGTCAGTGTCAGTCACCTAGACACTTAATATCAGTGTAGATACGCAAATTAAAATGCAACCAAATCCTAGTCAAAAAAATTCTAACCAATGTACACTTGTAACCTGCAACATGGCACATGTGCCCGGGGTCACGCTGACAAGGTCAAACGTACGAAGGTGCTGTAGTATCATTTATCATGTAAACAACACCGATAATTACCTGTCACTGTATGCACTATACACCTTATGGCAAATTAATGGACATAATTACAAATGACACGACAGGTTCACAACTTACTGACGCAACTGAATTACTTTCTCTGTGGTAATTTTTTATTTATTTAAAAAGGGAGTTTTTTTTTTGTAATTTATATCGATGAGGTTAACAAGAGTTTGGCCAGCTCCATGTTTTTTGAATGACATTTAAAAATAATATCTTTTTTTTTATCCTCCAACCCGCACTGGGCCAGCGTGGTGGATATGGCCTAATCACGTATTCACCTTTCGAGGCTAGGCCGATATGCTGAACAACTTTTACTATGAGACCGCGAAAATTGCGAAAAAAAATAATATTTCTATTGATTTTAATAGAAATAGTATTTTTTTGAAAATGAATGATATATTTATATCATTCATTATTCATTCATCACTGTTAAGCCAACGTTTGGAACAGCTGTATTTATGAGGGTAACACCCATGCGGGTCGGACACGAGTCCCAGAACCAACCTGTATATGGTCTTGGATACCTAGCTAGCATTTGCAGCATTTTTTTTTTCTTTAATATAATCTTGGATACCTAGCTAGCATTAGCAGCATTTTTTTTTAAATATTTATGCAATGGTAATTGAACCGCTTATGATGTGTATTTATTGTAAATTTTAGATAGAAACCAGAGTGCAATTCCGTTAATGACCGCGGAAGTGATGTTAAATGTTTATTAATCGTATTTAATTGGGTAATGTAATCAGTGACCTTATGATTCAAGTCGTTGATGTGGCTATAATTACGCAAATGCATTAATTTATTTTAGTAAAATACGTCCAGCAGTGTAAATAGATATATATTTTATTTATCGAACGACATAATTTGTCGTCGCAAAAACAATTTTGGAGTTGCCAAAACCTTTTCCGCGCGAGCCGCCCTTTCACCCGCTATCCTACTGGAACGGTCATTTCTTCTCGGAATTGTTATTTGTTATATTTTTCGGGATAAAAAGTAGCCTGTGTGTTAATCCAGGGAATAAGCTACCTCCATACAAAATTTCACCCAAATCCGTTCAGCGACAGAGAACGAACGGGAACAAACACACTAATTTACTTACAAACAAACTGTCGCATCTATAATATTAGTGTGATATTTGAAAAATATCGGAATCATGTTATAGAAAAATATATTACACCTCCGTAGTAAACTCGAATCGATAACATCTTCTATTTCAATTATCTAAAATGAAGTATTCTGACAGTTTTTGCAATAATTTTGACACAACATTAAATATTATTTGCATTAATATGAATATTTTGTTTTAGTCAAATTTTCATACTAATAAATTATTTTTATTTCTTGTTCTGATTCAGATGAATAATTAATTATGTTGACGAAAAATTTAATGTTATACAATTATTCTCATCTTATTTTCAGTGACAGTTATTCTTATTTACAGTTATTGCAATCGTATGGAATAAAATGACAGTTTGATGCATAGAGCGTTACGTATCAGAACACATGATTTAAAAAAAACATAATTTTTCATCATGATATCTTTTATTTTATAACTGCATTTAAATTAAAACTTAAATTCTAACGCGTAAAATGGAATGTTCCTCTGCAACATGTCAGTAGCTAAGTGTCTTTTTGAAACACAAAGGCACGGGTCACAACTCAAAACTCAATTAAAACACAACTCATAACATACACTATTACTGAAGACAAATTGCACAGATTTAATACTAGACCATCCAAATTACACAGTAGCTCTATTAGTCCTAGTTCTGCGTCCACAGCTTGCCAAACGTCGCGGCACCGTCACGCTCAGTTAACTACGAAGTATGCCCTTTCACCCGGCGCGAAGTGTCCGTGAGGTCACGAAGGTATTCACCGGGTGGTTTACAAACAGAGCACGCATGCGCTTGCGATTCTAGGGTTACCATGTTAGAAATATAAAAAAAGCCGGGATAACCCGAGAACTAGTTCTACTTCTACTACTACTAGTAAAAAGGAACTCTGAAATTCGGAACACAGAATTACTACGAAATACGCTACACCAAATGTTTCTTAGACCGAATGATTGCCCAAGAAGGAAGAATAATGTTTTTAGGGCTTATGTAAGTATGTATGTCAGTGTATTCTATATAACTCTCGTGTCCTAACCGCTTTGACCGATTATGACGAGTGACGTGTGCTTAGATTCCTCTTCATGTCCATAATGTCATAAGCTATAACTACAGTCGGGTTTTTTATTTTTCTTTTCACTATAATACTATTAATGTAAAATCTGGTCGAAGCAACACGTGACCAAAATGCTGGCTTCTATTTCGCCCAAAGGTTGAGCTTCGCAATACAACGTGGTAATAGGGCCAGCATTTTGGGAACAATTCCCACTGGTCAGTCTTTTAGATTAGTTTATTTAATTTAAATTATGTTACTTTTCTTTTCTGTAATATGTTATTTATTTAGTTAGACTAAACATTTTTATTATTACATTCCAATTTGCTATGGATTGCAATAATGATGTAAATTAATAATGTAGAAATATGCTGATTATAAATTCCGTATTTTAAAATACCCTTGCTTGGTATAAAGCCGACTTTTTTGCAGTACCCTAGCATATCTAGCCAAATTCTATTATTTTGTAATAGCATGGTAACCCTATCTGCGGCATGCTACCAATGCGCCGTTTTCACCTCGTATGGGAATCTTCATTGCAAGGAATCCGAAATGTTTACGCAGCTCTGCTGTTTATCAACATCAGATTCATGATGATTCCACGTTTGTCAAGGTTTTTGCGCTGTCTGGTGTTGTATGGGAAAAAATAGCTGTTAATGTTTTTAGCAGGAATTACGTAAAAGTAATAAGCGGAAGCGGAAGCGTATGTAGGAATTCTACTATAGGTGGACCAACGACATTATGAAACTTTGGCAACCGGTCGGTGCAAATGGTAGATGTCGTTCAGTGTGGCGCTCTAATGTGGGGGTGGACGTCATCTGGGTGATAATGATGATAGTAAGGGTAGTTTAAAGGAGGTTGTTTAAAAATCGCATTTGACCACCAACGTGTCTTGACGACCGTGGTTGTCGAAAAAAATCAGATGATAATGACGTATGTAAATGTTTTTTTTTTTTAATTAGTGTTTTTTCTTAATTACAGTTGTGGTCCCATAGTAAAAGTTGTTTAAAATAAGTAAAATGATATCCTTTTTTTTTGTTCGTGGGAAAATGTATTTACGCATACCCGCCCGCTGGGTGGACGGTCGAGTTATGTCGAACTTGACGTCACGGAAAACGCGACCCTCCGACTAAAAACCTCACGATATTCCGTAGGCATCAGAATTACAAACAGAAATGTCCGTCGTCTAACACAGTATAAACCACAGAAGAGGAAAAATTTTTATACTTCTCTCTCTTCTGTGGTATAAACCCAAGTGGTAATTATGTACATTTAACAGGTACAATGTATAGTTCTCCTAATGCCATTAATTTGACCTTACTTATGCCATTGCCGAATAGCAATAAAAACGCCATCGAAAACAAACACGATAAAACAGCCTCACTTCTGTGAATTATAATGTTATATCGGGGTATATAGATATGAGTTTCTCGTTTATTTGCTGCGTATCGCATTTCAAGTGGTTTTTTTCCGCCCTCTATGCATCGGATCGACCGCGCTGACACTTTCGACCTTAAGCATTATTTGCACTTGTCATTAGAGTTCCATTATAAATACATCTTATTACATTACCTCTGTCCATTTGAATACTAGTGAATAGCATTTATGTAAAAACTTAAGAAGCAAAATATAACCTAGTAATTTTAGAGTTGAAAAATTCAGCATTGCATTTGAGTATTGTAAATTGTCGATTACAATCTTTCAAATTGAAAAAATTCAGCATTGCATTTGAGTATTGTAAATTGTCGATTACAATCTTTCAAATTGAAAAAATTCAGCATTGCATTTGAGTATTGTAAATTGTCGATTACAATCTTTCAAATTGAAAAAATTCAGCATTGCATTTGAGTATTGTAAATTGTCGATTACAATCTTTCAAATTGAAAAAATTCAGCATTGCATTTGAGTATTGTAAATTGTCGATTACAATCTTTCAAATTGAAAAGAATTATATTATTACCCGCGTTTTTCAAGTGGACATAAAAATGTATCCTATCCGTCTTTGTGATATACAGTTACTCCTTATCCAATTTTATCAAGATCCGTTTAGCCGTGTAGCTGTGATAACGCGACAAGTATCCAGACAGAGAGATAGAGGTACCTTCTATAATTCGCTAGGTGGCGTTGATCTATTTTGTGCATTTTTGACGTTTTGTATGGATTGGCAGTTGTAATGTGGAGTTCTGAATCGCGCAAGCGAAGTTTCTTATTCATTTTTATATCTCGAAGCTTTATTGGTCCTGATACGACTGCAGGTATATGCTCTGAATTATAATATTACTCGGGACTTACGATTAGAATATTACTATGGTGTTAAAAAATGTCGTATCGTAAGTCCTCTTTCATCAAAGTGTTGATTAGTGCTTATTTGATGAACAAAAGTCCGAAGTAGCTTTAGTTTTTGTTTCGTTTATGTGAGTGTTAGAACTGTTTCGTACTACAGTTACTGGCCATTTTAACCTCCGAGTAGCTTACTTGGATGTTTACTTGAAGATGATGAAAGACCCGGTGAAATCCTAAAATTACGACAAGAACAACCGGAAGATGGGCAGCGGCTTCCTCTTAGTGAACAGAGAGCGTTCTTCGATCTCTAATCCGCCTGCCAAGCGCGAGGATTATGGTAAGAGAGAGTAAGAGTCCTTTTCTAAGGCATTTGTTCAGCAGTGGACTGGCTGATGATGATGAAAGAAGCCCTAAAGTATGATTATTAATGAGTTATTTCTAGACAGGAAATTACGAATTTATTCAAGACGAGCTGATTGATATTAATGTTAATATAGATTCCATCTTTTTTATGGATATCACGACATTACTTCTTATGTCATATCCTATTACGATTTTTTTTATACCCTGATTTCATTGTGCGTTCTACATTTACAGTGGCACGAACTTATCTGCGAAGTTGATTGGTGGAGCCACTATAGATGTTTTTTCTGGTCTCCGTAGTCTCTCGAGTAAAATTTTAGTTTCTTCTTTTGGCGAACTGTAGAGATTAATTGGTAGCATTTCTTAATAAAGTGATGGAACCATTGGCGTAGCTTGACATGTCATACTTTGGAGATCTGATTTGCGAAGTTCTTGAGGTGACCTCGCAGGCTTATTATAAACCGGTTTGAAGAGCATAATTACTGTCGTAAATGATGAGAATTTTAATGCAATTTGGCCTGATGACTACGATAATTATGTACAAACAAAAAGTTAGAGGAAAAGACTGATGCACGATGTCAATAATTAATCTCTTAAAAATTAAATGTAAATGTAATGAGAATTTGGTAGTATAACTAAAAGCATACAGTTTTTTTGTGAAAGTATAAATATTACGAATATATTACGATCAAGATGTTAAAATATTCAAATGTATTTATAAATGATTTAAAATCACAGACAGACAAAGTGAAAGTCCTCGAACTACTTGAATCTACTTACATCAAAATCAAAGAAACAGATCAACACGAAATTTAACTTCAATATGTATCACGCAAAACAATCAGCTGCGAAAACACGAAACATTTATGTAACATTGCATTCTGAACGTAATATATGTTACAACAGCATGCGATGACAAATAACATACAAACTACTGCCATACCACGGAGAAAATAGAGAAGTGACATAACTAGCTGTGCACAGAGATTTTTAAAAATTAGGAATAGGACTGCGTTTGAACACCGACTCGCTAGATTTGGTCGATGATGGAGCACGCAGTATATTCATATTCTATTTCATTTTTTTAATTTTTTATTTTATTCTAGTATAAAAAAAAATATTACAATCTTTTTAACGTATGTATACTGCGGCATAGTGTAGTGATTCGAGTATTTTACTAAATTACTAATACGAAGAATCCAGTAGATAAATAAAATAAATAAATTAATATATTATTATTATTATTATTGACTTTTGGTGTATAATAAAGTTTTGTATATTAAATTTTAAGACCAGACACAATTTCATCGACTTTATTTCTTTTCGAGAATTATTAGCCTGTGGCACCAATTAGTTGTTAGAAATTATTAATTGGTTTCAATGTATAAAGTTTTAATTGTAATTTTGTGCGTTAAACTAAACCAAGCTTGATTCTTTGTAATTTAATAAAAGTACTATGCAAAAAAAAAAAATTACACGATCTCCTCTATATATCTGATCTGTGGTTCACACAAATCACGCTTCCTTTTAAATCGTGGTTTTCCAATTTGAGCTTCGGTGTCAACGTGACAATGAAACTTTATGTCGTAGCCTTATGAATCTGCCAACTTATTTTGCCACTTGTAAACTGATAGACTACATATAAGCCATCGCAACTTGACATTCTTGTCCCTGATAATAAGGATCGCTTACTTTTCTAAATACTTATGGCAGGGTAGCAAGGTGCTATTATGGATCTGAAATTGGTGGTGTATGATTTTCATTTGCGATGCTCGTGTCATGAGTGAAGTTTGCGTGACCTTTAGGATCGAAGTCAATATTATAGTAGGTAATTTTGCATGGACATTATATCAATTCTACCAATTAAGCTAGGATTGTCAATCAATGCAATAAATTGTGTAAATACTCGGTCGCCATAAATGCTGAGCAGCCAGCCCTTTAAACCCAGCCAAACGCCTCTGGCAATTTAAAATCCCCCCTGGTAGTCTACGTTCTTACCTGACGGAGGACCCCGGGATCTCTGAGAAACACACGGATTTTGTGGCGGAGTTCACATTAAAATGACATTTTGACATTCGCTAATTCTCGGCGGTCGGTCAACTTTCATTTGCTTTGAAAAAACCTCTCCGCGTCTGCCTAATTTCCTGTTTGCTAATGATTATTTGGTAACGACCAGCGCAACTCTTAAATGCTGAATGAACGATCTTTTTATGTACAAAATCAAATCAAATCAAATATATTTATTGGTACAAAACTATTTCTAAATTAACAACCAATGCAAAAGAACTTGGTAACAAGTAAGACGGACTCCGGACAAACCAACAAAACTACAAATACATTTGTTTGTAACACAATGACTGTTATTGTTACGCCTCCAGAGCTTTGTATTCAGACCTTGCTCCGGGTGCGAAGGTTACTCATCCGAGGTATTTGTTTTAGATTTCTTTGCTTTGTACACTTCTACTAGCTCCTGCCCGCGGCTTCGCCCGCGTTTTTCTGGGAAACAATAATCCATTGAGTTACCATGGAGGTTAATAATATTATACTTATCACACAGAAACTATATATTTTACCGGGATAAAAATAGCTTATGTGTTAACTCATGCCATAAGCTACGCCAAAACTAAATTTCATCAAAATATGTACAGCAGTTACAAAGTTAAGGAGAAACAAACATACTATTACCAAAATTTTTAATTTATTTTTGTATGCTAACGGGAGCTGCTTTTGAAAAAACTGTGATACCCGTATCTTTTTATTTTTCTTGTAGAGTATCCATAGCAAGTTTGGTATCAATCGAACCAGAGAATAAAAAGTTTCATAGAAACTTTAACACCCCACTTCACCCTTTTAGGGGTTGATTTTCAAAAACTTCTCTCTTAGTGTGTCTTAAGTCAATCAGTCAGGACAAAGCCTTTTATACGTATAGATAAATAATTGTTTTATAAGATAAGAAAAAACAACCAGTTTCAGTAGTATAAGATAAGTAGTTGATAAGATTTTAAAATAGGAGAATCAATATTCGAAAAAGAATGAATGATTATCATCTTATTGTTGTGTAAGAATTATTCATGTTGCATTTATTTGCATTAAAAAAAAACAAGTCCATATTGTTTTAGTTAAAGTAACACATTTTGTGGATATTTCATTTAAAAACATTAATCGTTAGTGTTATATTTTTTTTTCTGTTACTCGGTGACGAGACGAGCAAGTCGCTCACCTGATGTTAAGCGTCACGCTTGCCCATAACAGTTCAAAACCACCTAGAATTTTGAACTTCAACAGTTCAAAACTATGCGCGGCAATGCACTGCGCTCGTCACCCTGAGATGTTAGATGTAAAATCTCTGTATGCCCAGAAATTACGCTGGAAACGGGCAATGTTTCCATGGTTACTATTCTGCCTGTAGTAAGAGTCTCCTAAAAGAGAACCCTTGGGCTCGCGGGTGATAAGAGAACCCTTGGGCTCGGGGGTGATTAGAGAACCATCTACCTAAATGACCCAGGGAAGACGAAAACGTCGAGTGGCTGACGTTGTCTCTGGATGCCCAGTAATTTCGATAGAAACATTGCCCGTCAATCCGGAACGCAGTAATGCTTGCAGTAACACTACTGCTTGGCGGTTGAATAACTGGCAAAGGTGTGGTACTTCCCCAGGCGGACTCTGCAAGAGAGCCCTACCACCACAAAATAAATTAAATTGTTGAATATTATTCATTACTTTAAATGGGTTTTTTCCAAATGGGCAGGTGCATTGAATAACTAAACAAAATACATACAAGCTACAATACTACCTAAACTTCTTAGCCTACAAACATATAACCGTTTGGGTTGATTGAATAACCGATCTTGAAAATGCTGTAACGATTTCAACGAGGACAAAAAATGACTTTTATTTGTTAGATGAGTAGTTTTTCGTAAATGTATTGGAGATACGGAGCTCAGTAGCTCGTTGAAGCTACTATTTAACCGAGCGAAGCGAAGGTCTCAGAGTCTACGTGAACAAGTCTGCAATTGTATGTTTGTTTGTAGCTTGTGTTTATATTTGTCCGACGATATCTTGCTAACCATTGATCCATTCTTCGTGAAATTATGAATAGAGATTAAGTTCAATTCAATAAAAATTTTGAATTTTATATGAACAAAATCACCAAGGATTGTGAATTTCGAAAGGTTCTGCGCGAACTACTAGTTAATACTAATTTTCTACTTGCAGCTTATGTACTTTATTTTTTGTTGATGAGTTGGCAATCTTTACAAGATATCCTGTTGGCTTGGGGTGCAGCCATATGTGGAATTATACCCACTAAAATTACCCTGGTGGCCTGCCTGGGTGCTTGACGGAGGGCTCCGAAAACTCCAAGGGAACGCACCGGAACCCTCAGCAACCACGCTTCAGCTTCAGCTCCTCCCACGATAGCTACGAGCTGTCCTGAGACGCCTAGGCCTACGACAACGTCAGCCACATGAAGCTGTCGTCCTCCTCCTGCTCGTTTAGGTAGATAGTTAGAGCCCCACCTCTAACCACCCCCGAGCCCAGAAGTCCTCTTTTGTAGGCTCTTTTTACAGGCAGGGGATACCGATTCCGTATTCTAATGGCTGAGCATCAGGGCTAGCAGCTTGGTTAATATTTCAATCCGCTGGTCTAACTACTTACTTCAAAAATAAATCCACCAAAAGAATCATTTAAAACATGTAATACGTAATCACTGTAGTGTATATTACGCTCAGCGCAACCAAGTACACATTATACAAGACGTTACGCCTAACTATAGCATGAAGCATCATCTAAATTCTTTTGTCAAATACAACATTGTGATAATTGACATTGCGAGAGGCCAACGGCTGTCCGCGCGACCTCACCGAAACTAATTGTTGAATATTGTCTTTTGTACCTGCTAAAGGTATACTTGCTTACTTGATTTTTTAACGTTTTCAAAAATAATTCGCTTACATGCAAATATTATTATGATAAGGTTTACATCATTTTGTGTTATTGTGTATTTTTGCTATGCAACTAAATTAGGAGCCGAAACAAGTCTATTAATGGTAAGCGTCACGCTTACTCATAGCAGTTCAGAGCAATTCAGAATTTTGAATGAAACCCTCCGCGGCAATTCACTACGTACCGTCACCCTAAGATATTATTAAATTCGCTAGAAACATTGTCCTTCATTAATGTTTGTAAACTACTGCTTGGTGAATAAATATCTGCCAAAGGTGTGGTACTACCCCCAGACGGACTCTGCAAAAGAGTCAAAATTATGTAAGAAATGTTATTTCTTATTCATAATCAAAATAAATATGTACATATATACTTATACTACATATTTATTGAGCCAGCCACTTGGAAACCAATCTCGTCAATCAGTATAATAAAATAAAAACAGGTGATTCAGTAAATTAAGAGGCATTTAAATGCAGAAATATAGCCTCAGTTTTTCCACTTTTCACGTGACCTCCACTCAACCGATCGCTCTTATCACCTGACCTCTTTACTAACCTTACACGACCCGACCTAAACGTCACAAACACCAACTGTTTGAAATTGAAAATAAGCTTTATGTGTTCGCGTTTAAAGATAGGTATTGTTTGTGGGTGGTAGAGTTAGTCGACTTTGATAACGGATCCAGTTTCGTGTTTTAGGCATTTCGGTTCACGAGTTTGTAAGCAATTCAATTGTGTATCGAGGTAGTCGGTTTTACGTTTTATACGGCCGTTTCTTTATTTTATTTAATAATGTGTTGATAAGAATAACATCAGGGTCTGTATTATGTATTTAAACCGCTCCTGTTACCTTTTAGTAACAGAAAAACAAGCATCACTATACAGTAGTGTATAATGTACTACTTATTATAATAAAGTAGTTGTTACCCGCGACTTCGTTCGCGTGGACATAAGAAAGTATCCTATGTCCGTCTTTGTAATATACAATAACTCCTCATCAAATTTAATCAAGATCTGTTCAGCCGTTTAGGCGCGATAACGCAACAAACATCTAAAATCTTCACTGCTATCGTCGCTCAGAGATCTCTTTATCCCAGTAATTTCGCTTGCACACTACTGCTTGGTGGTTGAATAGCTAAGAAAGGTGTGGTACTTTTCCAGGTGGACTCGGCAGAAGAGATCTATCAATACAAAGAATTGCACTTGCCTATTTTCTTAACTTCTTTGGCGCTGTAAGGGGGAGACCTGTGTTCAGCATTGGGCGTCTTATGGCTGATGATGATGATGATTTTTTCAATAACGAAATTCTCTTCAAATAGGCTTTCAGTGCTTCTAGGCAACAATCAATAACACAACGGTACTACAATTCCGGAAAAAGACATAAATTCGGAACGGTCAGCTTTTTTATCTATACAAAAAACTAAGCATTCGATGTGTGCGTTTGAATGAATTTAGATAGGTATATTAGCATTGTTTATCTGTTTATATTACAGAGGTGTAAAGTGTTCCTCGGTGGTCCAAACAACATGTGTTTTGGTGTAAGATTAGATAGACGCGCTCTACATATGGACATTATTAGAATAGAAATATTGGAACGTGGGTGGGTTATGTTCTATTGTGTTAGGAATGGTGTAGAATAATTGTGAGGATGTCATGTTAAGCTTGAAACCCATCTAGGACTGAAACCCATCTAAGGGACGTGAGCTTCCGGCCTCGAACTGAATTTCGCAGCTAGTTGCGATGGAAGGATTACTTGTTAGCGATAGTTTAATTGTTTTAGATATTAGTGATAGATTAATTGCATTAATGTATATATATGTGTATTTTAGATAGTGGAGGTGGATTACTGTAAATTTTATATTATATTTAGTTAAAAATAAATTGGTTACGATTCGTCACTATGCAAATTCAGAGAAAGATGTCCGAGACAGTAGGAGTTAACCAAATTGAGAGAGAGAGGTCAACAAAATAGTTTATTGCATTCACACCCGTTTATTTTTCAAATGAAACAATAAGGAGCCCCTTGACGAAACAGGGACCATCCGTGGTTAGGTGTAAATAATATAGTACCTTTCTATAAGACTAGTAGTTCTGCGAACAGCAGGCCTCGTCGTGAACACAAACTTTTTTTTTCCTCTTATTCCACCACAAGTTTTTATTCGATCACGTAAGAACAGGTCAAATGCCTAGCCTGTGAGGCATAAAACCTTAGAGCAACCCTCCGTCGTTCGGGCCGGTACCGAGTAGCTCAATGCATAAAAAAGGCACGCTACACGCATCTTCGAAATCTCTGACATGACCAATCCCCTAATGAGCACGATGTGCAAACATCTTTGTAGCAAAATGTATGACACGCTATTAGATAGATACCTGATAAGCAAAGGTTCAGAAACAAAAGGCAATGTCAACTATTCAAAATACCTGAAAAGCAAAATACACAGTTGTTGGTATATGACAAATCAATCTATTCAATCACTCAATCTTCCCGATTGACTGGTTAAAGTTTTCGTTCCTAAAAGTTTACCCATAGAATCTGGTGCCCAAAATCGCTGCATTAGTCGCTTCCTCTTTCAAATTGTCCCACACTAAGGCACGAGCCACACATGGGCATTGTGGGCGTGGGTCGCACGTCCAAGTAACGAGACCCGTGGGCCTAAGTTCAACGTCTTCATTGTTGGCATAAAGGAATGGTGCCATTACCAATTCATGTGGAAATTTCTAACTAAGTCTGATTTATGAAGTTCCTGGTGCATGTTATTTTTATTCGATTACTTTTGTACTTGTATAGGCGAAATAGAACCTCTCCTGTTAATCCTTTTGAGTTATCTATTTATTTGGTCATGCGGAATTTCTAACTATGTCTGATTTATGCTTAGAGCAATTCCGGCCTGGGCCGTTCGGGCCGGTACCGAGTTGCTTAATGGATTTATGAGAATAAAAATTACATGCACTATGCATGTAAAAACTACATGCACTATGTATGCAATTTTTATTGGATCAAATTCTGTATCTGTCCGCAAAATATCTAAGTCTATTAAACCTTTTAAATCTATTAACACAATCTTCATTGCTGACCTATGATATTCGTTGCAATTACGAGTTTATTTAGAATTCATGCCTTTTTTCTGACTAATTTATGAGAGTTTTGGAACCGAATAATTCTTTATTCTATGGAACCTGTACAAAATTGGGGTAAGGCGTGGTACTTACACTCTTGTAAGTCAAACTAGAGCTTTTAAGCTAAGAGCCAGAGCAAAATAAAAGTAAATTGTACCTATAGAAGTAAAAAGAAATGTTATTTTCAAATATTGCTTAGCTAGCCATTTAGAGAATTAAACGTTTATAGAATTGGCTATTTTGAGTATTTGGCATATATAGATTAGGCCATTTTGAAAATATTGGTCCTTTGTTGACTTCATATTAAGAATTCGACATATTTCATCTAAGCCGACTATTACGAATTGTGAAGTATTTAATTTTAGGGCTTTCAATGTCATTAAAATTCGCAACTTCATAGTCAATGTCATGTCTGGCTCTATTACAATGTAAGACATTGTTCACTGAGGAAGTAAATCACTATGGTGTTATTCTTTAAGGCATAAAAGTTAGTTGATTGATTCTGGTGTAACTTTGCGGAAGTTCATTTTCAAACTGTGTCTAAAATAATTAATCTGTAGTGTCTTTCCGTTGCAACGTCGCGTCAGTACAATAGGAGTGACGTTGCAAGCGGTATTGAGTATTGTGAGTTGCCTAGCTCTAAGCCCGATTTATGAGAAGATTAGGTCATTTCTGTTATCTGAAAAATATCCTTCCAAGTCACTGATTCCTATTTTGCTAGACACGTCAGTGTTCCAAGTCTATTAAAATATTTTTACTGTTACACCAGGAGTGGTGCTATAAAGAATTTTATGATTGTGGAATTGTAACACTAAGTCAGATTTATGGATGTCTATTGTCTGTATGCTTAGTGCAGATACTTCGCAAAATATGTATTTGAATTTTCATTTGATTTTTTGTCACGATCAAGTTTTTGTGATCCTTATCTAATTATAAAGTTGTATGACTTATTAGGTTTTCATACTTATATTATTATTGTTTTTAATAGGCTAAAAAGTTTAAGTAATTGTTTTTGGTTTGTATGTATTTTATTTATTTACTAAAGACCAAAGAACATTTGCAGGATTATTTATCTATGCTAAAGACACAGGCACTGTAAAAAAGACAGATAGCCAAGTCTGGGCCTAGGTACAGAGTTTTTGTTTTAACACCTCGGTTGCGAAACTGTTACCTATAACACTCCAGATACGAAGACCTTATGAAGACAAATAACAACATTCACATTAAAAAAATTCAACCCATTTAGGCTTCATGAAGTACTAATGACATGATATTACATGACATTCTTACGTTCACGCGAAAAACATTACTCTCTATGGGCAATACCGCAAGCATGCTGGGTATGTTGTTGCTAGCTGCTAGTGGAACATTAATTGGAATATCTTCAGATCTTCAATGGTCTTCGGGTAATTCATCAGGTCGATTTATGTAGTAGGCTATAAGTAGTTTTGGTAGTTTGTATGTATTTTGTTTAGTTACGTAAAGTTACGTAAAGGCACGTATCCAGTTAAAAAAGTGAAATAAACAAAGCAAGGAGGGAAGAAGGAGAGTGATGATGATATTAAAATCAAGCTACCACGACTATAATACTAGTACAAGGGCAAACTTATTATGGCTTTATAAGTATTGTCACCACAAATATAGAATTAATTTAGAAAACAAATATTTTCCTCGAGTAGATGACAAAGGGTGACCTCTGCGTTGACCGATATCATTCAGTTTGCAAGGTTCTTTATGACAGTACTGCAATTATCCGCTAAATTATAGGTAAACACAGGGCTAGCAGTTCTTCTATATTTTTTCCTGCAGTAACACAAAAATTCAATAAGGTGCATCGTTTCGCTCAGCGCGCGAAATTCAAATGTTGTTGCGTTTTTTGTTAATTACAGCTTAATTACTCATCGTAGGTCCATGAAAACTAATTTTGCGATAATAAATAGATTGTTTCGAGACATTACACCAACCAAAAATTCAATTTGAAAGCTAGTGCAGGTACATTTTTCGCTAAACCAAAAACCAAGATGAAAATCAGCTTATTGAGATTTGTAGCTAAACCAATGTTATCTAGGTGATCATTTTACCCGTAATTTCTTAGAACAACTTATTTATTGGCGCAAAATTGGTTTCAATAAATCCACGATGAGTAATTAAACTTTAATTGACAAAAAACACAATAAAATTTGAATTTCGCGCGATGATCTCGCGGAGTGGTTTCAGTTGTGAACTCAGGCAAGTGCGTCTAAAGTAAAATGGAAAATTTAAAATGTAGGTATTGGAAAAAAAATGGTAACTCAGAATTCGAATGATTTAAAAATATGCAAATCTGGATCATTCGCCGTTGATATCACTGGTGATTGTTTTCGAATCCAAAAATAAATTCATATCAAAGGATTTCGAAAATCGAGCCCCAGATCACTTTCAAACCGCGCTATTTCTGATTAGCTTTTCTGCCGCATTGCTTCGCTTCTCACACAGACTCAGTATGTTGCAGCCTTTACGTACATATGATATCTACCATCATGACCCAGGCGCCGGGCTAAGGTCGCCGCAGACGATGCAGCACCATTGACATATTTACTGCATTATATAATAACAAGTTGCATGCAGGCATCCTCTGCTTAGACCTGTGCAAGTCATGAGAAGTCTGATGGGTTGGAAAAAATAATTGTATCTATAAAAAAATCTAGGATTTTTCCGCTGCGGTATCGCAACAAGTACTAAATATATATACCGATACTAAACTTGATCTAAATATGTACAGCCGTTACAAAGTTACGGAAAAACAAACTATACTATCACCAAAACTTTAAAATATTTTTTCTATACTAACGGAAGCTGATTTTGAAAAAAACCGTAAAACGTATCTTTTTATTCTTCCTGTAGAGTATACTAAGTTTCGTATCAATCGAAACAGAAAATAAAAAGTTTCATACAAACTTTAACACCCCATTTCACCGTCTTAGGGATTGATTTTCGCAAAATCCTTTCTTAATGTGCGTTTACACCCCTCAATATACATACTCTCCAAATTTCATGTCTCTACGTCCAGCCGCTTAGGCTGTGCGTTGTCTACGTGTCAGTCAGCCAGTCACTCAGGACAAAGCCTTTAATAGGTATAGATAGCATGAAAATACACAAGCGAGATTACTATGGACGTGAACAGCGGCCGTCATGTAAGAAACATGTACCGTGCGTTGAATGTGAAAATTAACTTAACCCTTGAAATTCTATGCATGAAATCACCATAAACCATACATACGCTAGATTCTTTTACCTTGTCCATCAGCACCTCGGTGCCAGGTCGAAGGGTCACGCATTTTCCTCTGTTTACACCTCGGACCTGCTCGCCAGCAGTTCATGGACAGCGCTGATTGCTGCTTGACTGGTTTTCTTTTTCTTTTATGTTTTGGCTCCACACGTCGTATATTTAGCCAGTGTCAAGTATTGTAATATTTCAAGTGATGTCAAATATTTCACAATTAAAATAAGTCATAGTCAAGCAAATTAAGTCACGATCAAGTCCACGTTATGCCCCAGTAAAGTGGTGGAGACCTTACTAGAGGTTTATAGGGAGTTTTGGAAACATCACGAAGAGTCACGTTTCACAACATTATACTATTCACCAGCACTCGTGCACGTTCACGAACACGTAATGAATAAAAATCCACCATTTTTACACATTAACACTCTATATAACAAATTTTGGAAAATAATTGAATGACGCGACATGACTTCTTCACGTTCCCGCCAAAACTCCGCTTGACTGGTTATAAGTATCTCCTGACATCTACTGACAGGTTATAGAGCGCTCGGTTACGGTAGATAACTTAGTCGCGTCCCTGATTCTGCATCTGCAGGCTAAGTAAACGCTCAAGTGAGGTGAGTTTCTCAGTAAACTTGTATTTTCAAGCTTCGCAGGCATCAGCTGTTCTTAATAAATGTCATTAGTCTGTTAAAGAGCGATACAACAGAATATATGAATAATAACAAAATCACAAATTTAAGAGTAGTCCAATAATAGAGGAGAACTCTACAACGTATCTTATCTATTTTATTCACAACATAACGAGACAAGGTAATCAAGATAAATTAATCTACAGAAAAACAGACAAATTAAAGCAAATTCCGAACAAAGTAACTTATACACAGATTATCCCGCATGTTACCATAATCAAGAAAACCGACCTGTCAAAATACACCTAATAAAATTCACTCACATTGTTTCATTGCTAGGTGCGAATAGGCCTATTTATCTGTAGGCCTGCTGATAAATAGGCCTATTCAACATTGATATAACAAATGACAACGGTTTGGTCTCAATCCCTACAAAAAACGCTTTCCTCCAATTGCATTTTTTTTAAATGTAATTTGGTGACGAGACGAGCCAGTCGCTCACCTGATGTTAAGCTTCACGCTTGCATAACAGTACAGTGGCCGGCAATGCACTGCGCTCGTCACCTTGAGATATTAGATGTTAAATCTCTGTGCCCATTAATTACGCTGGAAACATTGCCCTTCAATCCGGAACACAGTAATGTTTGCATACTACTGCTTGACGGCTGAATAACTGGCAAAGGTGTGGTACTTCCCAAGGCGGACTCTGCAGAAGAGCCCTACCACTTTTGTGGGAACAAAGATCTCGTAACGCGGTATCTGTGTTAATCTGTGTTTTGCATACGATATCTTGCGCAGACCTTTTGGACCTCAGTCTGTTGATAGTGATCTACGCCACCACCATTAGCGGAAATATTTGATCACCATGATTGATGTTATTATTATAGCAATTAATTTGTACAGGAAATTACGTAAACTTTACTGTAATGGCAACACTATTCCGGACCTATTGTGAAGATGTTTTTAAAGTCTTGTTAGCAGGTATAAAAATGATTTCTATTTTTACCCAACTGCCTCAAAAGGAGGGTGATGTTTTTTGGGTTAGTAAGTTTGAGTATGTTTACGTGTTCTATATTACCTCGTCCTAACCTAAGCGGCTAGACCGATTTAGACGAGTGAGGTTTTTTTGGATTCGTCTTTACGTTCTAAGTGACATAGGCTACATTTCGCAGCCAGGTTTTTTTTTTTTTTTTAATAGTATTACATTACATTATCAGTCAGAAGACGTCCACTGCTGAACATAGGTCTTACAATGTGCTACTTGCATCCACCGGTTGCCCGCGACTTCACAATGTCGTCGGTCTACCTAGTGGGAGGCCTGCCTACGCTTCGCATTCTGGTTCGTGGTCGCCACTCAAGAACCTTTCTTCCCCATCGGTTATCGATACTTCCAGTGACGTGGCCTGCCCATTGCCACTTCAGTTTGCAAACTCTGAAAGCTATATCGGTGACTTTGGTTCTTCGACGAATATCCTCGTCAATAATCGTCGTTAATAATATTTCTTGTTAGAAATTCATACAGTAAGTGTAAAATCAATAGTAAAGTTGCTGAATATGAGAGCGAGAGAGAGTGAAGTGCTTGATATCAAAGAATACCAAAAATGTTGCCAAATACCAAAAATCACAAAAAACACAGCAACTTGGCCTTTACCTGTAATAAAAGTAGTTTGTATATAACAAAGGCAATTGCTCGGTAGAAAAAAACAACTGTTACTATCCATACATTACGGTCAGGTATATATGCTCTGCCAATTGTATGCATGTATACAATTGGCAGAGCATCATATGCTATACATAACTTACGTGCATACTTCTATATGTACGTACGTGCATATAGGCGACCTTGCACCCGCCGACTGATATTAGCATTAGCACTACCCAGCCTGTGAATACGATAGTCCTAGCTAGGTGTATGGTATTAATTGTCTCTGTGATGGTTTGCATGGTGATATACTTATCTTATGGTTCGATAGCTGCCAGTTATTCAATCGCCAAGCAGTTAGTTTGCTAACAAAATTTCATTGCAAGGGCAATGTTTCTAGCGTAATTACTGGACATACAGAGATTTAACATCTAATATCTCAAGGTGACGAGCGCAATGCATTGTCGCGCATGGTTTTGAACCGTTGAAGATAAAAATTCTGGATGGCGTGGCACTGAATTATTATGGGCAAGCCGGACGCTATATATCAGATGAGCGACATGCTCGTCTAGTCACAGAGTACCATAATGAATTTGCGCGTGGTCCTACTGGTAGAACCACGCGGTTGGACTACGGGCAATAAACGAAATAAAAAGATATTGAGCGCTCGATAACTAGAAATTATTTTACCAAAAAATTATGTCTCGTTTCGTGCCAGTAAACGTCAGTTAAAAGCAAACAAGATTTTACAGAAGAACAGACAGAATTTTACATTTTTTAAATAAATAAAATAATTAAATCTGGGACATTTTTGCACACACGGTCATCTGACCCCAAACTAAGCAAAGCTTGTACCTAATATGGTTGCCAGAGACTGATAGATACGTACATATATATTTTAAATACATACATAAATAGATATTAACACCCAGACATAGAACAAACACAAATGTTCATCACATGAATGTTTGTCCTAGATGGGAATCGAACCCATACCCCCAAACACAGAAGGTAGGTTCACTACCATTTGAGCCACCGGGGAAGTCAAAATAGTTCTAAATCCATACAAAAAATGGGATGCTGCTGTGAGTACCTAGTATCTAACTAATAAAATAATAAATAAATAAAAATTTAAACCCACCGACGTGTTTACTTCAAATTTTTTTTTTCTGAAGTTGTTTGCTCGAAACCCTCGTCTGTGTCTGAGGCTGTCGATACCGTAACATTGTTTCGTACGCGAAGCTGAACCGAACCAAACTCGTGGCTAGTTTGCATGATAAAGGCGGCCGCTCACAATGTAGCCGGTAAAATGGCGCTCGGAACATTTGGTACTTTTTTACAAAGTTGACTACTTACCTTTGTGCATCGTAAGAAGTGCGCGTAAAGAATAAGCTTCACCATTGAGACCCTTAGACTCGTCCGCTGTTGTCTCTTTCGCGCATTTTTACATCATCCTAACAAATATTATAATTCAAGGGAATGGTACCAATAAAGCTTCGACATATGAAAATGAATACGTTCGTCTCGAGGAAAAAACGTCGCTTGCGCGATTCAGAACTCTCTTCATTACAACTATTAGTTCCAAACTTCTAAACTTTCTTTGTTAATTTATACTTCGTCTCATAAAACTTACAAAAAGCTGTGGCATGAACGACTAAATACATATAAAGAGATTCATAAGGAGAGCAGTTGAAGTCCAAGTCCAGTCTTAGTCAAAGTGTCACACGTAAAGAATACATAATTGTTTAATTTAAGCAATTCAAGGAAATCACTTGGCTTAATGATGAACGAAAAGCGCCTTTGACTTGTCACTAACCCGATTGCGTCACTGGCCCTATTGCCCCAATGTCTATTATGTTTATTTAGTTCCTCACTTTTTCTATATTGGCGACACCCGAAAGGCCAATATCTGTTAGAATGTTTTTTATTGTTGAGTATCAAGTAAAGATTTTTATAATCTGTCATTCAATCATGGCAAGGTGTTTTTGTAAATACATTATTAAAACGAAATATTTCTTCCAACCACCATGCCTAATTTTATCAATGCTCTGCTTTTAAAAACAAAGCAGCATTTTCAAGCTCCTTCAGTCAAAGTGTCGTACGTCAAGTGTTCTTATTCATTTGTAGGCTTTGTCTCGATGTTAATGGTGGCCGGTCACCGGCGCGACCTCAGGACCGAAGGTCGTTTGTAGGACACACGGTGACCGCGAGCTGTGCTGATTGGATACTGGGGTACAAGGGATTTTGGACTCTATGGTATGGCCATGATTAAAGCGAGCTGACAGTTTTGTTGGACATTGTTAGCTTTAAGGCAAACACTGATGTAGAGAGACGTATTTGAATCAAGTATGAGTATTACAATGAGAATATTATCAAAAGAAAAACAAAAAAAATACCGGATGCAAAATGTAGGCTGACATCATTTCGCATCGTTTCTGTAGAATAGCGGGTAAAACTGCGGGGCGCTGCTAGTATATATATATTATATAGAATTGAAATATGCTTGCTAAGTCCTGTCATTTGATACCCACAGCATCATTAAAACTTTTTTTAATTCATAGCTTTACGTCCTCTAGAGGGCTCCATATTCAATTTATTGTGACGTCACATAACCTATAACCAGAGGACAATCAAGACACTTCCAACGATACCTCATTTGTCAAATTATAATAAGTACTTTAGAAGTTATGAGGGAACAGGTGAACATACACACTTACTTACATATCGATCAAAATCATAACCCTCCTTCTTGCTTCGCGATAGTAAATAACTTATATCCCTTTATACACTTCCCCTAGTTAAAAGCTAGAAGGCTAGGTATTAAACAACAAAGTTTTTCTTATTCTAATTCAAAAAGTCAAATTTCTATATCTGAATCGGATCACACAAAACTACAAAGTTTACATCTTCATAATAAAAGAGTGTACATTCCAGTGATTGAAAATCTACACCTGTAATAACCGCATCAGTTCGCCTAACATTTGTCATAACCTAGATAAGAACAAAAGGCATCGCCTCCGAACCTTGGCCCGACCTCCGCGCATCCTCGCTCCACATGCATCATTGTTCCGTGTGGTACACAAAGAATGCCTTGTTTTACTGTGTCTTGCTTCAGTGTGTGGACTGATATTACCAGATTGCTATGTGGCTTTCTTATCCTAGCATAGTCTGCACAAATCATTGTACTGGAATCTGTTTTTGCACAAATTCTTAATTTGGGTTCTATTTTTGGCACAAATTATTGGTCTGGAATATTATTTTTGCTGCGAACTTAATTGCCAAAGCTTAGTCTTTTTTTTCTCCATAATTAAATGCATTGTATTTTTTTTCTACAATGCTTCTGCCAACTGCATTGCAGTTTGTAGGAAGAGTGTAACTTTCATTTAGAACATTTTGTTAGGTAGTTACTATGTACGCGTAGGTGAATTAAGTAGTTATAACTAAGTACTTTGTAGGTATATTATTATCTAGGTTTCCTAATATCGATGGCCATCGAATGGATATCATGCAGGGCTAGCATGCACACCGCGACAAAATATTTGTTATGGAAGAACAGGACACGGCTACGATTATGTATAAGTTTGTCTCATTTTTCACGACATGAAGTACAGAGAAGATTTTGTCGTAGTGCATGCTAGCCCTGCAGGCCGTTAAAGCATGTTCGGACTACGCGATGCATGTCCAAACAACAAACATTTAGTCGAGTAGCTTAGTAAAGATTCAGTTCAGTTAAGTTCAGCAACTAAATAACTCGCTTTTTGCCGCCTTCACGGTGTCGTCTGATCAAAGTGCTGGTGGTCCCGGCAGTCGTTTTCCATACTATTTTCACAGCAAAATTAACGTTTTAAATAAAACTATGCCCGTTACCTCACCCTGTGGCATCACTTTTAACTGTGGCGCCACCGCGACGACGTAAAATTGATGATATCATATTCAAGCAGCTACTTGAAAATCACAGCCGCGCCGGGTCGTTAGTTCACGATATATTGACGCCAGAAACCTCTATAAAACAGTTTACTAATTGAAAATTCCGTATCTATGCAATATAGGTATTTTATGGCATCCGTTTTCACAAAATTAATATAAATTGGTTTAAATAGCCCCCTGAGGGGATTACGCGCGACTTTACGCTATCCGGCCTGTTTTAGATGAATTAAAGGCCGACTGAATAGCGCTCGAGGCGGAGCTTGTCGATTTAAATGTTAAGTTGTAACGTTTTGACATTCACCCAAATAGAATAAACACTTACAACATACTATAATCTATAACGAAACACTATAATTATACAAAAGTGTAGTCTTGTTAAATGGAAGGACTCTTCTGCAGAGACCGCTTGGGGTAGTACTATATATTTGCCAGCAATTCATCCGCTAAGGAGTAGTGTGCAAACATTACTTTGTTCTGGTATGAAAGGTAAAACAGTTAAAAACATAGATTGAAAGGCCTCATCAAAAGTTTTGCTGAACCCACAAAAAAACCAAAACGTCATCTGTGTAGGTATATGTTTTTTGTTTTTGTTGATTTTTTCAAAAAGCGCTGAATCAATTTCGATAAAATTTACATGGGGCTATCTTAATCTGAACTATGACCAACCAAACAAAAAAAAAAAACATCAAAATCAATTCATAATTGGCGAAATAATCGCGTAAACAACGTTTAAAAAAAACATACAATCGCATTGAGAGCCTCCTCCTTTTTTGAAGTCAGTTAAAAAGATCTATCTATAGTATCTATTGCCTAAGACTTTACATGAATAAGTACCTAACTATCTAGTAATGAACTTAGCGTCACTTATGAGCGATGAAGACTTTCATCAAATTAATGATGTCTTAAAATATAATTATTAATTGGGTTAAAAATAAGTATCATTAAAATTTAACCAGTGGTCCGAGGTCGTCGGCTTGTAGCATTAATCACGATAATGAAAGCGCATTTTATGATTATGTGTTGATTCTTTCAGTGGGTGGATACTATGGCTATTAACGCATAGATTTGACCTGCAACCTTTACGACCAACTCCGCTGGTGAGCGCAAAGTCTCAACTTCTACCATCAACACTGCGAATATTGCGCTCGGTCACGACTGAGGCCAGCAAGCCAAGGTTTTTTGTTTTGAATTTTCCGACTGATTCCGTCGGGAGTGCAGTCTGTAGGGCACACAGAGACAACAGACAAACTTAAGTCTGTTATCGAGGCTTTGCATTCTCTCATCAACTTAGAGCCATGTAGATTAATTTTATCGCTTTCCTATCGAATTTAATATTTTTAAAGTTTCGCCCTGTGGTTTTATCCGCGTGGACTGTCCTATTGGAACCAAAATTTAATCCGGGATAAAAATTAGCCTTAATCTCTCAGCATAGTAACTGTACACTTGCAATTAAACTCTTTTGCTGTGTTGCTGCGCGAAAGAGGAATAAACAAACCAATAAACCAACAAACAAACTTTCGCGTTCATAATATTAGTAGGGATAAGGAAGTAGAGTTTACTCATTTTTTAAATATAATACATCAAGTTAAATTATCACTGACTGACTCATTTAGATATTGCTCTGGTTTTACATTATATAAACTTGAATTATATTATATAAACTTGAATTAATAATATAAAATTCGACGATTCATATTCTTCGAATCTTCGACGCAGATTCAGGTAAATGTTAGTAATAAAATTAATCACTACGTACCTGCATAATTATCGACTCATAAATCGGTAAAAATGTAATAATATAAAAACCGACATTTATTAGAACTGATCTACGTAATTATCATTCCAAATATAGTCATTATCATAGTGTGTGATCATACTATAATCGATATAAATAGTCGTAAACAAATTCGATTTGATTCTGAATTGACACATTATACCGAATGTGCCTCCCCGCTGAGTTCTAAATGTATGATTTATCGAATTCGTTTCGTTTATTCGATTAACTCGAATGCAACCGAACGAGACAATATAAATTATTGATATTATCTACTCAAACGACCTCACAGGGATTGTTCAATTGAGGTTGAATTAGAAATGCGACATAAAGTTGCAAAATCGGATGAAGAATCGGATGGCGAAGTTTCTTGACTATTGATAAACCTATTTTTATTTGTCAGGATAAAGTTTTAAATTAACGCCTCCTTCTCATATAGTCGTATGGTTCGTAGCTGAGCTTCGTGATGACCCTGATCGGTAATCTTCCTGTTTGTTGCCGTTTATGCCGATCATAACCTTCGTGAACCAAAATCAGTGGATTTTAGTGTCAATAGTTTCGAACACTTGGTCAGCCTATCGTTTTGGGCTTCAACCCTCGATCTTTTTTCTTCCACTTTTCCAGCTATTATAAGCTTTTCCAGGTTCTCCGCCGATTTTCGCGCAATGTGCCCATAATAACAACAGAGCCTAATGGTGGACAACCTCTAGCTTACTTTGAGCTCACTCAGAATGGATGCATGCGTTCTGTGAGCCGTCAAAGGGATACGCAGCATCCGCCGCCAGCACCACGTCTCAAAGGCGTCTACGCGTCGTCTATCGATCGCTTTCAGGCCCCAGGATCTCAGAAAGAAAGAAATATCAATGTCCTGACAATATACATTACATTAACAAAATTAACGTCTAATTTTCACTGCTTCTTACACTTAAAAAGTATAATTTTTTATTTGTATATTTTGCTATCGTTCTATTTTCAAATAGTCGAGAATGAAGCACGCTGCTCGAAGGTACTTGTTTACTCTACATTTGAAGACATTCATTTAACAATGAATTTTACTTACACTTTGCATTTCAATGGCAACGATCATGGGATTCGACCACCATTGATCCATGTTCTACCATTAATGTGCATCATGAACCATTATCTATGGTATTACTACCACGAGAATCGCAGACCACCTCTCCGACACAGTCTTACCTTCGACCCCGTCATTAATCTAAGCCTACAGCGTTTCAACGTCACCATAAATCATTATTTCTAAGAAGATATCCAAGTTAGCTAGGTCTTTTCATGGACGAATATAAGCCGACCATGACGATTTAGAAATGAATCATACCTAAATTGTGTTTCTGGTCAACATACTTTTCTCCCTGCTTCACCTGTCCTGGACCATAATGACACCATCCATTCATCTGGGCAGAAGACGTAGACGTTCTGTATGCTTTTTCCTCCTCTAGGTTCTCTTTTCCTTCTCTTAATTCACCATTCTGTGACCTGTGGCATTTAGTCCATATTCGTCTACCAACATATCCTGTTCACCAACATTGCAGTTTAAAAAGAGTGTCAACGTTTTGAAGTTAAGTTTTTGGGTTTTATATGATTTGTGCATTTAGCCGTATTTTTTATTTATTTAATAGACACTAACATGATGTACGTCATTGTAACTAAGAAGGAGGCAAGCAATGGAAACAGGCTAAACGTCACCACAATTATAAGTGCAGACTACATGAAATTAAGAAGCGAGTTTTACAGTCAACGACTTAAAAATAAATCTTGATAAGGGTGTCTATACATGGCATGGATTTTTACACAGCTAAGCCATTTAAGAAGCGACCATTTGGTCGAATATGCAACACGGTAAATTTTAAATCTCTTCATTTGGATTATATCTATTACTTTTATAGTTTTCCCTCAACTACCATTTTTAGTATAAGAACCTCGATCCCACACTAAAATATAATAAATAAATAATGTTTCACACTCATAGCTAAGATTCCTTTTCGGGTAGTTATTTTTATTTTTTTATTTTTTTTATAAGTTAGGTACAAAAATAATAAGCAAACACACAGACGTGGAACACACACACAGACAAGGACAAATAACATTCAGATCTAACGCAGATATTTAAACTCATTATTGAAAAATCTACCCGGCCGAGAATCGAGCCGGGGGTCTCCTGCTCATAAGGCAGACGTTATACCATGGAACCAAACAGGGCATCAAGAACAAACGGATATAGTATGTATTTACTTTGGTCAAAGTAAAAGGTACGTCTCAAACTCCATCTCCATCTCAATGGTCTCCTCAGATATTTTGTTGTTCATCATGAATGGTCCGTAACAAGATATCGATACCAATTCTAATTGTTCATTATTCCTATTGTACTGGACGCGACGTTACAGCGGAAAGACACTACATATTGGTTATTTTTGACAGTTTGAAAATGAACTTCCGCAAAGTTACGCCTGAATCAATCAACTACCAATTCTATGTTCAATTCACAGAATTCTCCTTAATATGATTATATAACGCCTCTTTGGTTCAATTGATCCACTTGTGAGGTTTACCCCTCCAGCGAACAGCATCTAAAAATGCAAATTCATTAAATAAAATTTAAATATATCGATTTAATGATCAAGATGAAATTCGATACCCAAGCGATAGGCTTTGGAACCGACACTAAAATCACAGTTAGATGTCTTAAAATTTGATAAGTGCTCGATATGAACAGTTTTTGAATCGATAGAACTTGATTATTTAATTCTAATATTGGAGTTAGTTTTTGATTTGTTGATAAGTTGATAATAATACTTGTCATCGGTTACAGAATTTCTGCTGGTATTTTATGGTTATTACAATATGCCTTTGGTATGGATATAGTTTGTATATTGGCAAAATAGATGATAAAAAAATATCTGTAGACATTGAAAATCAATAAAATTATATTATCTCCACAAGTAAAATCTTTCAATAACATTACAGTTCTGATATTCCTAACGTTCAATCGACCAAGGCACCTACCGCACGCTCGACTCATTCATAAATATCGACTGTACACGACCGTTACATCTCTAGCCGGTATCGATTGTCTTACAACTGATTTAATCGATCTTGGAGGTCGATGCTTCTATCTCTATGATACAAAATTTGTAAACAATGCAATAGGGTGTCAATGTTTGGAAGTTAGGTTTTTTTGGGTTGCATTAAATTGTTATTTTTTTCTTCTTCTTAAGCCTTAGGGATTTGATGATATGGTCGAAGATGCAGCATGTCGGTCAAGCCAATAACTCATTAAACCTTGAACCAAACATATACGAGCAACGCTTCCACTAGGAATCTCATTTTTGAAGGTCCCATGAAACATTATTCTAAGACACGCACGACTATAACATCCAAACCTATATGTAGATATTATATTCATTAAAAAAAACCCCTTCATTAGCTGCCCGGCCGGGAATCGAACCAGAGCATCAAAATTGACCCACTCCTGCATAAATACTTCAAAGGGTGGCAAACATATTGTTTTTAACGAAATTATTTACTGCCGCTGCTATCTTATTTAAGAGGTATTAACATACCTGAAAAAAAAGACAGCGGTGCGGAAAAAAAGGAAAACATATTTCTCTCTCTTTCTATATCGTTTGTTAGACGGCTGTCCGCGACAACTAAATCTACAAGTTTGGTATCACTTTACATATAATCAGCAGTAGCGTTGAAACTTCTTGCATTTTTAATGAAATATCTAGTTAATATGTTGAGAGATTTATTATGACCGCTTACATGATCAGACGCTCGCCGTTAACAGCTAACATTTCTTCAGTTAACAGTTGTTCCGATCGCTTCGTGTGTGGGGGCAGAAAGCGGTGCTTTATTATAAGACACTAGTTGCTCCCCACGGTTTAACCCGCTATTTAATAGAAACCGAATGAAACGACTATGACTGAGACTTGTTTTAATAATGAAATATTTTACTTCCATTATCCATATTACAAAACTTGACACTGGCTAAATATATTATGTGTGAAGTATAATCAAAATCTAAAAAAAAAATGAGAGATTTCTTTTTTCCTCTTAAGAGGATTTTGGCGTCGCACGTCTTATGCATTTGCCAGTGTCAAGTATACATATATTTTTTTAAGTTTTGTTAAATATTATCAAACAAGTCATAGTCACAGTCAAAGGCGAGCAAAGCAAGTCACGATCAAGTCCAAATCATGCCCCAGTAAAGTGGTGAAAACTTTAATAGAGCCTTCTATGGAGTTTTGGAAACAACACGAAAATTCACGTTTCACGACATTATACCATTAGCCGACACTCTTGCATGTTCATGAACACTTAACGGCTAAAAATTCACCGTTTTTACACATTAACACTCGAAATAACACAAGTTATAGAAAATAATAGAATGACGCGACATGACTTCTTCACGTTCCCGCCAAAACTCCAAATTAAGAGATATAATTATGACAGCTTGGACAAAGGGGCAGAGAGCTAATGAGATAGTGTTAATTTGTTTGTACATTTACTTAAGTAGCTTTAAAAAAAAACATTAGTCACCCCTATTTATCTATTCTACCATTTCCATAAAAATTATATATGAATAAGAAAATGAAACTAGTGCAACTGTACATCCGACTGTCGCCAGCCGCAGTCGCGTGTCTTCTCACATAATGACCGCATGGAAAAAGCGCAATTGCAATTGACGAGCGAGTCCGCGGGACGACGGCGCACGACACTGCCACCTGGTGAATGGTGATGCTGTAGGGTTGTCGCAACATGACAAACAAATAAAAAAACAGCGTAGTACTAGTAAAATAGAAATCAGTGAGCATAATAAACATATAATAGCAGTGCTCGAACAAACATTGGTGATAAAGTGGAACAATTCTATGACTGGACTATATTATTTTCGAAAACTTGCATTCTTTCGATTGTTAATAAGTAGATAATAATGGTGGATTATTATCCATTACGTGTTCGTGCAACAGGTGGATGCAAATGGCAAATTGTCGTTCTATGTGACGCTCTAAGGAGGTCTATGTTCAGCAGTGGACGTTTACGGCTGATGGTGATGAGGTGTTCGTTAGCGTGCACGAGTGTAGGCAAATCGTACAGAGTGGGGAAATACGTCTTTTTGTTTCCTTCCGAATCAAAATATGTAGGTGGCATAGTTGAAAAAGATAGCAAAGGCATTCCTTATTTGATTCTAAATAGATACAAAGAGAACCAGAAAACCACTACAAGAGCTTGTGTATACCTAGTTTATTACTTAATTATATCTTGTAGTCACAGAATTGTAATAAAGTACTTAACTAGCACTTAGAATATTAGTTAAGTGTCAGTAAAATAAATATAAGGTACATAAAAGAAAAATATTACTATCAGAGCCTATGCCATCCTTAGAAAAAGTATCAACCCTAATCTGTCCAATGAGAACACAGCCCGCGGGCAAAGACTAAACGCGGGCACGGCGCGTGCACCAAACACACCTATTTGAATTTAGAACGCTCGTTCTCCGTTCAAATTCGACCGGTGTCACGGAAACACGCGCGAAAGTTCAAATTGATTCTGATTTTGAAATGATTTATCGTAATCTGATCTTCACCTATGTAATTTGGAGTAATTTGGAGGGCTGACGGCGAGCGAGCTCCGCATAAGGGACTAGATTTATACACTTATCACTCTATGGTACTCAATATCGGAATATGACGAACCCCTTCTCAGGGGATTTTCTAAGGAGATTTCTGCAGTAAGCCACCATAAGAAGTCGGGCATAGCGACCTTGCTTTGAGCTTTATAATGCTCAGGGCCTCTTTCATCATCTCAAAGTAAAAATACTGATTAGCTACTTTTAGATTAGTGCTAGTTAGCGAGTAAAAGATCCAAGTATGCTCTTGTTATGTTCAATTACAAAGTAAAAAATAGTCCGAAAGTTACTTTTACGTCTGTAATATTAATGCTATGTGGTCCTATAGGTACCTCAGATTTTTTCCAATCCCGTTAAAAAATTGTTAACAAGCTTACAACGAATGGTTGGTAAAATAACAGTGTAATAACCTCTAAAGATAGTTAGCAACCCAGCAACTGAACCGTTAATATCGATTTACGTCAATTTTATGCCGTCGCTGATTAGCGTCGGTTTTTCCGCACCCAGCGGTGAAAAATCCATCAACTTTCATACAAAAATGACTAGACAACACAAAACACAGTTTTGCACCTAAAAACCTTTTTGGTAGCATTAAAGTGTTTCGCTTGATTAGTTTGGTGTTTTGTTTATTTTTTGGGTTTATTACCGTTTTTTTCTCTTCCAAGCTACCTACTCGTAGATACCTGATAGAACAAACTACCAGGAGTAATGGCGCCAACGTGAATGAACCATGTCGCTGCTTTGTATTATTTTCGAAGTTGTGTTCTTTCGAATGTAGTGTATAAAAAAATGGTGGATTATTATTTAGTTATTAAGTCTTTTTTAATATGCTGTAAAGGAATCATATAAAGCGGTGAATCGTGTTATTTTCAAAACTCAAAAAAGCAAAGCAAAACAAAGCAAAACGAAAGCAAAGCTCTCATTAAAGCACCCATATTATACTGGGGCGCACAACACAACATCCGCACGTTGCATACCGACGAGAGGATATTAAGCTGGAGGAAGAATTGAGCAAGGTGCGATGTGACATCATAGGACTATCTGAAATCCGACGAGAGGGACAGGATACGATAGTCCTAGATTTCGGCAACATGCTCTTCTTCCGGGAAGGAGATCGGAAATCCCAGGGTGGTGTTGGGTTTCTCGTCCGTAATTCTCTCATCAACAACTTAGTCAAGGTCGATAGTGTTTCGTGCAGGGTAGCATACCTTATACTCCGAATAACCGATCGGTATTCGTTGAAGGACATACAGGTATATGCGCCGACCACGACACACCCGGACGATGAAGTAGAGGCTTTGTATGAGGAGATATCCGAGGCGATACATACCTTCGAAACTCACTTCACCATTGTTATAGGGGAATTTAAACTTGGCTTGGACTTGATCGTGACTTACTTTGCTTGACTTAGACTACGACTGGGACTTGTTTTTTTTTTGTGAAATTTATACTTAACTTGTCTTTTCCTGATCGTCAACAGTGTGCCCGCGCGGAAGTACCCTTAACTATTTAGATATTATAAAACTTGACACTGGCTAAATACACTATCAAGTTAAGTCAACATTTAAGAGAAAAACAAACCACCTCACTGGCGCCTATAATACTAGGAAAATATAAACCAGTGAACGACCTAAATAATAACTACGTAGGAGTTTTGGCGGGAACGTGAAGAATTCATGTCGCGTCATATTATTATTTTCCAAAACTTGTGTTATTTCGAGTGTTAATTTGTAAAAACGGTGAATTTCTACCCGTTAAGTGTTCGTGTACATGCACGAGTGTTGGTGAATGGTATAATGTCGTAAAACGTGAATTGTCGTGCTGTTTCCAAAATTCCATAGAAGGCTCTAGTAAAGTTTTCACCACTTTACTGGAGCATGACTTGGACTTGACCGTGACTTGCTTTGCTCGACTTTGACCGTGACTATGATTTATTTGATAATATCTAACAAAACTTGAGAATATATATGTATACTTGACACTGGCAAATGCATAAGACGTGGGACGCCAAAATCCTTTTAGGAGGAAAAAGAAAAAAAAAAAATACTAGGAAAATATAAACCAGTGAACGACCTAAATAATAACTACGTAGCGTACAAGCGACTAGACATGTTAGCTAGAGGTAGAGGTTTGTAAGTAGTTTTTAATGTCTCGGTAGCGTGTTACACTTATGTTACAAGATTTAAATTAATTTAATGATGCCAACTAGTTGCTTACACAAGTACTTATTTAATGACTCATTCGTACATACAGGGTTATAGGGATAGGGTATGAAAGAAAGTGTATCGTAGTAGTTATGATTATGAACAACTTTTACTAAGGGACCAAATCTGAAATCGTCAAAAAAAATCTGCTGTTCCGTACATTTTCTCGAGTGTCATTGACATTTTTCTATGGAATAGCTGATATTTTTTTCTCGGTTTCTGGGTTGGTCTCATAGTTAAAGTTGTTCATATTGGTGAGTTCTATGAGCCCTTTTCGGCTTAGCATAACCTTTCCTTATAACCCTGTATAATAAGAGCTTATAAAGGTTCCCAATTTAATATTTTATTTTTATTTTCATTATTAAATGAATGTTTAAAAAATCACGTGGACTATCATTTTGGGGACTTTATAATAAAATAATATATTTTTGACTTTGACATTTTTACACAACAACAGATATATATTACCATAAGTTAAAAAAAAACAGCTCGCTAACAATGGATTTTCATATACTTTTTCTGCCCGCTCAGCTCGTTAATAATGGACTTTCATATACTTTGTCTGCCCGCTCAGCACGTTAATGGATTTTCATACACTTTTTCCGTCCGCAAATTTGTATAACAGTAATATCGTACATTCTACCTCATTTAAAAAAGATTAAAGATACTTTCCGAGAAAGTCTAGTATAAAGATGTTTACCCCATTCTCCGTACCTACATACGCCTTCGTTTGTAGGGCATGAGTCGCGAAGGAGGTCGGAAAGCCCTCAGTCGCGCTGGATGAGTGATGCTTGCACTGCCGCGGCGGGAGGACGCGGAGGCGGCTGTCGACTGGCCTGCTTGGTGTTACTCAGGTATACCTTCCATTTATCGTTGATGTCAATACCTTAGGTGTTAGTACCTTAGGCTAAAGGTACTTTTTTCCGTTTTTTTGCCCGTGGTCCAACCGCGTGGATCTACCAGCAGGACCACGGGCAATTTCTGTTGTTCTTATTTTTTGAATCCACACATAGTTTATGCAGCTAGTGTCAAGTTTTGATATTCCAAATAAAAACAAGCCTCAGTTATAATCCAAGTCAATAATTTCAATCACTGTCCAATCCAAGTCACTTCAGTAAAGTGATGGAAGCTTTACGCTTCTACGGAGTTTTGGAAATAACAAGAGAAGTCACGCTTGACGACATTATACCATTCACCAGCGCTCGAGCACGATCACGAGCACTTAATGGATAAAAATCCACCGTTTACACATCGACACTCGAAATAACACAGGTTGTGCGAAATAATGCAACATTTTTTATTTATTTAATTAGTTATTTATTTATCTAATACGATTGAACCAATTACATTAGCTAATATAAAAAATGATACGTTCCACATTTTTCACGTTCCCGCCAATATTCCAACAGAGTTGTGAACTTAGTAAATTTTATATCGACTTATCTACAGTACTGTCAATTCGTGCGATTTCAGAGCGCGAGGTAGCTCTGACCTGGACTGACGTATGGTAATGCCACCTGCCACTCACCACCCACCGCGGAGATAAACTACGACTGCTAACTATGGCTTTCAAATGCATGCATATCGAGATCCCACCCGAGGGTTGGCATGCCTGAAAATACATATTTTTTTTGCATTACCATTTTTTGTTACAATGACGATAAGTAACTTAAATAACGTTTAATAATAAATAAATTGAAATAAACTCTAATTAAAAATAAATCATAAATATATATACAACTTAAAACTAGCCCTGATCTAATAAACCGCTGCCAGCAGGCATCGTGCCCAAAATGCTGGCCGAATTGCCGCGTTGAATAGCGATTGCAATTCTTTGAGCAAAGTAGAGGCCAGCATTTTTTTTTCAATTACTCATGTTGTGAACCCATTAGCATCTAAAGCTAGTAAACACAAATGACGTTAAGCTTTAATTTGGGACGAAAGCAAATTAGGTACCTACTATTAGTAGCCAGCTCCTGTCATAGGCTATCTCAACATTTTTGTAGACAAAATAAAACCATCATCAGCCAGAACACGTCCACTACTGAACAGAAGCCTCCCCTTAATCTAAGATAAAAAATCACCGAGTGAGAATAGAAAGAATAAACAGGTAATCATCTTCAAAGTAACCTGGTCAATTGTCAAACCAATTTTAATTTTAACATTTAATGTTTTAAAAGGAATATTTTTTTTTTTAAATTTTTTTTTGAGTTTTTCTTCCTTTTCTTTTGACGCACATAGATTTGAAAAAAACAGTTTTTCACTCACGTTGTTAAAAAATCAAAGCGGATTAAGGCGGGGGGTAAGAAGAAGCTATCATACAGAAACCGTATAATATGTTTATATGGTAAAAGGCAACCTATATGTTAATCTAGAGTTAAGCTACCTCCATACCAAATTTCATCCAAATCCGATAAACCGCTACGTAGTTGAATAGGAAATAATACACTTATAAATTTACAAGCAAACTTTCGCATTTATAATATTAGTGTGATAGTGTGAGCGTGTGATGGCACGCGATAGTGTGATGTTATACTTAAACCTTATAGATTTCTTCTATTTTAATCCCAGTAAATTTATAATTTACATAACTATAGTAATTTCTATAGTGGGATTAATTTAAATGGTCTATAAGAAGATTGATCCCCAAACGACAATATAAGCCACTTTTTCGGTAGCACCCATCGCGTCAATTGGCACCTTCACATCAACAGCTTTCAATGGAATTCAAAGCCATTATAAACCGTTTCTCACGGCACTTGATTACGGTCATTATCACTTTATTGGGAAAAGAACTTTTGATCTGTAAGAACTCAATTTGTACTTGTATATTTCTTGTTATTATTGAATTGTTTTCGAAAGGTGCCCCTCAAACTATCTACTAAAGAAATAATGCATTTTTTGTGATACAAGCTTCCTGAAAGAGCTTTTGCTGTTTTTTTTAGGTATTATAAGATGAATCATCTTTTAATATTTTGCTGTTTGGATAGAAAAGGTATTTTGTTTCAATGTTACTTCTATCTCATTTCTATTTGCGTTCGGTCCTCTAGGTCCAGTTTACCTTTTCGTCTAGTCGGTTACCTCCAGGGGAAAAGACTGGGGGAAATACAGACTTTTGTGGCTTATGTAATTAGCTTTATCATATTTTTAGACATTTGCAGGCAAGTAAGAATTTTCTTATACTTATATTGTGTTTTTAAAACTGCCGGATGTAGGTATACCTCATCCCCTTACCTTACCAGCTTATCTGTCAAGAAACTTCTCCGATCTGTGGTTTTGCTATCCAAGCTTTCGCGTTTTAAACTGTGTCTATCCAATTGTGTGCTCACGGCTTCAATCGCTGCCAACAAAAATGAGTAATTTTGACTCTGTACTAAGAAGCCATTTTGACAAAATCTTTATAGATAAGTCGATTCAACAAACAAAATGAAAACGTCTGGCCTTTTCATAGTCTTCAAATTAATTTACTGAAAGAGTCATCGGTTTTTTGGCGGGTTTTGTATTTCACTGCGCACTCAAGCGGCTTCAAAATAATGCGAATGCTAATAGATTTTAATAGAACAGCATCACACCTTCTAACATCCTGGTAGGGTCATCGCACACTAGTCTGGTCCAAGCCAGTCCGGTCGAGTATCATTGAATCGCGACGCTTTACGAGCGCGCTCTTGACAGCTGTTCTATATTTATGAGAACATTCAGAACTGCACAGTGGGTAAGGGCGTTTACAAGAGAAGGATTTTCTTTGTTTATGATTAAACAATTCTAACGTAATTTTTTTTTAACGGGCAAGTGCCTTTATTGACTAAGCAAAATACATACAAACTACAACTACCTAAACTACTTAGCCTACTACATAAAAATAACAGTTGAATTATCCAGAGACCATTAAAGGTCTATACATAATCCAAATGTTCAAGCCCACTACCAGTTGGCAGCGTACCCCGCATGCTGGCGGCATTACCACGCTGAATGGCAATGCTTCTACGTTGAGCCAAATAAACGTAATAATAATAACGTAATTAAACTTAAATTAAAGAGCCAAGAGTTGTAGTTTCAATTCCTATCAAAATATTTTTTCTTCTATATTATCTAACAATATTAATAATTTATTTATATTATATTAATGTTATAAAACATATTTAATAATTTTATCCATAAATGTCCAATTAACCCTTTTTAGCTAATAGCTTTTATGTGTTTTGTTAATTTCGTTAATTTTCGACCAACCTTTTGACTTCTTTGTACGAAATGGCGATCGCAAAATAAAGAGAATCAATTCATTTAAGTAAACAGTTACATGAAAAAAAACAACACATAAAATTAAACAACTTAATTAAGTGCTTAAAATAACTATCAAACAATAAGATACAAACTAACTAATAAAACATATAAAAGAAATCTACCCGCCTCTTGATGCAACGCAATGTGGCTAAAAAACTGGTAGCATAGCCACGCTAGATGGCAATGATAAAGTTTTTATCATAGTTTTTTTTTTTCTCTTTCCTCCTAAGAGGATTATGGCGTCGCACGTCTTATGCATTTGCCAGTGTCAAGTATACTCATATTTTTTCAAGTTTTGGTGAATATTGTCAAATAAGTCATAGTCACAGTCAAAGGCGAACAAGGCAAGTCACGGTCAAGTCCAAGTCATGCCCCAGTAAAGTGGTGAATACTTTACTAGAGCCTTCTATGGAGTTTTGGAAACAACACGAAAATTTACGTTTCACGACATTATACCATTCACCAACACTCGTGCATGTTCACGATGAGCGAAATGTTGCACCTTAAATCCAAAACGCAGGGGTTAGTACCTAGTATAGGGCCCTGATTCTGCATGATAAGTATGAGCTAATACGCTAATGAGCTTGCATTTTTGTTGCACATCACTGCAGAGAATAGTATAAATATCGAATTGTTAAGGATAAAGAACTACAGCAAAATGTGATCACTAGATATTTTGATTTTTTCTACAGTATTCCGCAAGAAAAATGCAGCTTTTAATCACTTTCGCGGTCACCCTTACAGAATACACGTCATACAATACACGTCAATACACGTCACCCTTACACGTACGGTAACTTTTTAACATTTTTTAACTATTTTTCAACAACTATATTTCATATTTAATATAGAAATGCACCTAAATATAGTTGAGCTTTTGCAGGACTGCAGACTTTGTCAGAGTGCATCTCCTAGGTCTGCGTGCTTCATTTTTAACAAAAGCGTCGTCTACCGATAGGCGTGTTGGTGGTCAAACGCGGAAAAAAACTGCCTATTTTAATACATTACATGAAGTAGATTGTCGTAATTTCTTTCACTCGGTAACGAAGCAGGCGATTCCTGTAATAGGAAGGCGTAAAATTGATTGCAGCAAAATAAAATAAAATTGATGATAACAATCCGTTTAATTGCAATGAAAATAATGGTCTTTGCGGTTAATTCATTGGAAAGACGGAAAAGTCTCTATTTACGAGATGGGCGTATTTTTAACGGTTTATGTCATTTTTGCGATACCAAAACTGACATAATACGTTTTTAACCGGAATTACAAAAAATGTGAATAGGAAAAATATGTAACATATACAATAAACTAAAAAATTGAGTTAACGATTTTTAAATTTAAATTGTGACTCGTTCTAAATAAAATATTTAAGTGCTCATAAACATTCACTCAACCTTTTTATGATAGTTAAAATGTAATCTTTAAAAAATAAGTTCAAAATACGCACTTACCGCTACTTCCGCATAATTCCTGTGCCTTTGCAATTTGTTACCATTTTACATTAGCCTTGCTATGTAAAATGGCTTACACTAATTTATATCGCATTTCGTATAGTCGCGTTTCGCATAATATAGCCGTCTGTTACTGCGATAGACTAACGAAGGGCCTCACTGGTATCCATTGGGGCACATTTGTATACGAGCTCGGAACTTTGTTTTATGGTAGCTCAAGAGAAGCGTTCTTTCGCGCATGAAAGCTCGCGCTCTTAAGAGCTCGCTCATAGTTTCTGAGTTAAAAGGAAATGGAAATGGAAATTCGAATTTTAATTTCCTTGTAACTTAGAAATGGGAGCGGATACAGGATTGGTGCTAAAACATTCAGTCATTTCATGGTTATGATTTATCGACCGGAATAGGTATCGTCTTCCGCCGCGACTAAAAATTATATCTCGATCAAAATACGATTTTTTATTTTCTTGTATCTCCAAAAATGAAGTGGATACACGATTAGTGATAGAGCATTCACTTGTTGCTTTGTTATGCTCTATCGATTGGTGAAGGTTTTCCAATAAATAAATAATAAAAAAATAGTATACAATATTACTATGAAAACTGACGTAGTTTTGACACGTTTTGTTTTAATAAAATAAGGCAAGTCAGTCAGTCAGTGCAAGGTAAGACGAGGTCGCGCGCGTGTCTCGCTTATAGCATTCCTTGATAAAGTTCACCGAATGTGATCGAAACTATAGTCGGAATAACTGACTCAATTTAACGTGAGTATTCCAGTTTAATTAATACAAAAATAATAATTGTAGTAGTAGTTTTCGTAAAAAAAAAACCTTTGTTAGCAACTTTTTAAAGTTTCACGCACGAAAGCTCGTGAGTCTCTACCAGCCATTAAGCACGACCTTAGTACTTTGTTATAATCTTCTAGTGCATGTTGAAAGCATTAACATAATAGTTTCGTTTATATGATGCGACTGGAGCCAGTGCGATAGCGATTGGTCGTGCTGAAATTGATTTAGATTATGACCGCTTCGATTTCTTGCAATATACAACTGCTAGAGACTTTGTGCGTAATATCTTGAAGGAAATTGTGCTTTTAAGTGTGTACCTGAACGTAAATCCTAACTAATATTATAATTCAGAGGAATATAGCCGCAGTCATATCAAGACCAAGACTCATATATCTTCGAGGTATATAAATGAATACTTTCGTCTCGAGCAAAAAAACCTTCGCTTGCGCGATTCCGAACTCCCTTCGCAATACAGGTATCCATAGGCGACGGTGATCGCTTACCATCAGGCGGCCCGTCTGCTTGTTTGCCACCTAAGGAATAAAAAAAAAAAACAAAGACGGAAATAGGATACTTTTATGTCCACGCGAACGAAGGTACATTTTGGTACTTATACGTAGGTACCTCAAAGGTACTAGGTAATATTAAAAATTCGAAAGTTACTCTGTCTCTCTGCCTATCTTTCTCTCTGGCTCTCTGCTTGGGTGCTTGACGCCATAACGCAGCTAAACGGCTGAAAGGATCGACCGGATTTTTTGCATAAATATAGCTGACTGACTGAGACAGATATAGGCTTTTTTTGTAGGTCCACGCGGACGAAGACCTTGGGAACAGCTAGTGATGGATAAAAGAGGAATGTGGCGGCAATAATATTCGTAACTTTTAAGATAAAAATATTATTCTTTAAATTTCTTTATGTATTTAAAATAGGTATTTTGTGTCTCTACATAACAGTTTAGGAATATAAAAATTTAGAAAACACATCAGACACTATTCACAGTCCATGCGACAACCTATAAAGTTAGAATTTATTGCAAATTCTTTATAAATGAACACAAATAGGTGATTATTGTATATGTGAGTGTGTCATTTGAAATTGTAATATAGCGTGGGCGGCGCACGCGCCGTCTACTCAAACGCTGTTATTGTCTATGTAATGAATGGAAGTGGTAATGGAAAATCTGAACCGTGTTTTTTTTATGTAAGCTTAGTAATATAAATTTATTGTAATGTTATAATAGACCAGCTTTTATAATATTAAATAAATAAATAATTATTTAAATTCAGGCAACATGGCACATATCGTAAATATCTTAAAACTAAAATACATATAACAAAAACAAAAAAAAATTACATCGGCTTCACCCGCGCTTTGAACAAAACATAATCTCATTCAGCTCTCTACCATCAAAGGAGTTTTCAGAAACGGTCCAGTAGTTCCAGAGATTACCTCTTTACAAACAAACGAAATACAAAATTTGAATTTTGTATTTTGTTCACAATTTTTGTGTGGATTTTATGATGTTTTTTTTCGGATTGACGTCACCATTTGGACCACCCCGTATCTGGGACCCCCTTAATTTTGTACTTTTTATTATTTGTCACCAAATCTGCTGCTATAACAACAATTCTGTAAAAAAAAATATTCAGCTAGGTAGGACATACAGTCGTACAGACAGACGGCGCACGGTGTAGGCTTAGTAATAGATTGCCCTTATGGAACCCTATCCTACTTATTTATGGATATGGAAATTGAATCAGCTAATTTCTGAATACTCATTGTTTTTTATTTACTTAGTAACTACTGCCGCAATAAAATAAACCTGCAATATATTTAAAAAAACTACCGCGAACATTGGCCATTAAGTCAAATTTACTGGTTCGAATATTTTAACACATACCTAACGGTCCACTTGTAATGCTCAATAAGGTCAAACGAGGTCAGCGTAATCTTAAAGAAAAATACGATTGCAATCAACCCGATACTAAATATCAAAAATATTGAAGCAATACCGAAAACGGTACCTTTTAAAAACTGCTTTAATTTAAATTATCAAAGATTCCGTTTTTATAGCGCACCTCGTATTAAGAATTGAAAGCGCTAAAGTAATGGGTCGATTAAAAACTCTGGTTTAATGCAAAATATTATGTTGATCGACCCTGGGACGTCTCCATTTGTCGAGAAAATTTGTCGACTTGCAATGTGTTAAATTAGGGTTCAGTTTGACTTTGAGCTTAACGAACGCTCAAAAATGTTGAATCACCGTTTAAAAAAAAAGTAAAACCACGAACGATTGTACGAACAGCAAACGAAGTAGGCATAATAAGTACTTACCTATCATACTTTTATTGAGTTATTCGAATAATTAATTAATTTGCCTAGTTAAATATAACTCAAATCTATTTTTTTAAATATATATTATACTAGCTGCGCCCAGCGGTTTCACCCGCTATTCTAAAGGAATGGTTAACATTTGCAGTATAAAAAGTAGTAATGTTATTCCAGGGTATAAGCTACTCCATACCAAATTTCATTCAAATCGGTTCAGCCGTTACAGAGTTGAACAGGAACAAGCAAACGTAAGTAGATAAGTATGTAAGTATTTACATACTTATCTACTTACACATTTACACACAAAGTTTCGCATTTATAATAGTGTTAGTGTGATATGTGAACTTAGTGTTATTAATGGCCAGTAATTTCTGATGAACTGTTTTTTTTTATATTACGTGCATTTTTTGTTTATGTGTATTTTTGTGCAGAAGCGAAACCAAACTGTGTACTTACCCTAGTCCTTCGATGTTTTAGTTGTCACAGTGTAAATTTTGTCGCCAACCAACGATAATATAGCCCGTGAAAACGGGGCATAATAGTAAGGGTTTATGTAAGTGTTTCAGATACAGATGTCACTGCCTTAGGCACTTGTCTCACCGCCGGCGAGGAAGCGACGAAATATCGACAATTTTCACATTCAAGAAACGTATATTAGATTTATAGTCTGTTCATCCTTTCCTGGCGAAAAAGGTAAACAAACAAAACTAAAATCCATAGACTGTAGAGGAGTCTAACCGCAAAATACGATCAGATTATTTTGTGTTTTTTTCGAATTTATGCAAAATATAGAGTATTTATGATGAATTTCCATGATATCCTTGTGTAAATAGTTGCATTCATGTTTTTTATTTAACCAGGGACTATAGTGCGTGCCTAGGTTGTGTAGTTTCTATGAGAAAACGGAGATTTTGTGAGAAAGAGAAGTTTGTTTACCTTTTTTGTCAGGTAAGGATGAACAAACGTTAGATCCCGTGAATAAAAGAGACAGATATATTAATAGTTGATCGCTGACTGTTCACTCCACCGAAAAGGGAAGTAAACAAAAATTCTGTTCTGTGGTTCACTCTGCCAAACTCTCTCTCCATTAGTTTGTCGCACCGACAAGAGCTATCAAAGATAATACTCGCTGAGCGATGCTCGCTTGGCGAAAAGAACACTCACCGAGAGACTCAGCAGTCATTCTCAAAACTCTACTACAGTGCAAGTAATCAATCGCCCGTTGCACACGTCCACTCGCTGTAGCTCAGCGACAAAACTATCGGAATTATTACACTTGCTTCTTGCTGATTGCCAAGTCATTTCTAGTTTCTAGCTCTACTCGCTTTAAGTTCATCTTTGGTGGTGGGACAAGTCCCTAAATAACGAGCTATGGAATAATTCAGAAATGGTCCGGACACCCCAGCGGGAGTTACGTATTTGACACCTATACTAAACCGTGTTTTAAATTGACTTTGTTATATTTTACTAGTTGTTACCCACGACTTCGTTCGCGTAGATATAAAAAAGTATGCTATGAACGTCTTTGTGATATACAGTAACTCCTTATGAAATTGCATCAAGATCCGTTCAGCCGTGATAACGCGACAAACATTTAGACAGAGAGACAAAGCTACTTCCTATAGTTCGCTAGATAGTGTTGATACGCTTTTGTGCATTTTTTATGGACTAATAGTTGAAATGTAGTTCGGAATCGCACAAGCGAAGTTTTTTCCTCGAGACGAACTTATTCTTTTTTATACCTCGAAGCTTTATTGGTCTTGATACAACTGCGGCTATGTTCCTCTGAATTATAATATCAGTTAGAATTAGGATACATGTTTTGTAGTAGAAAGACTCCTTTTCAGAGTCCGCCTACGGTAGTGTCACAACTTTGCCAGTTATACAACTGCCAAGCAGTAGTGTGAAAAAATTACTGGGTTCCAGATTGAACAGCGATGTTTCCAGCGAAATTGCTTGGCACAATGAAATTTAACGTCTAATATCTCAGGGTGACGATCGCAGTCCATTGCGCTTGGTCTAGAACTCAAACGATGAGACCATGAAATTCATAATTCTGGGTGGCACTGAACTGTTATGGGCAATCGTGACGTGACAATGAGTACCATAAATAAGTATTTTTCCGGAGAAGCTTTTTTATAATTCGTTATTGGTACTGTAAGTTGATCAAAATGAGTCCAATCAAAATGAGTTTCCATCTATATTGGAACCGGGGCCTTATCCCGTAACTGGTGGCAATGGCCATCGCGTGCCGTCCCACTCGCGCCAACTTACTCGCACCATGCGAGCGAGCAGGATAGCAAACAAAGACCATCGCCACCAGAGTTACGGGATAAGGCCCCAGGTCTAAAATTCGCCCCCTGCCTGTAGTAAGAGCCTACCAAAAGGGGACCTCTGGGCTCGGGGGTAGTTAGAGGTAGGGCTCTAACCACCATCTACCAAAGCGAGCCCGGGAGGACTACAGCGTCGAGTGGCGGACGCTGTTGTAGGCTTAAACGTCTCACGACAGGTACTAGCTGTCCCGGGAGGAGCTGAAGCGTGGTGCTGAGGGCTCCGGTGCGTTCCCTTGGAGATCCCGGAGCCCTCGGTCAAGCACCAAGGCAGGCCACCGGGGGTTTTAGTGGGTATAATCCCACATAACCCGGCTGCACCCCAAAGCAGTCGCGTATCTTGAGAAGATTTCCCCCACGCAAAAAAAAAAAAGGTCTAAAATTCGTTGCATAATTTGCCACTAACATACATTCAGTTACAAACATCGCAAGTTAATGCTTGTAAAAATATGTAAAAGCCTTCGTTTAGAAGTGATTATTTTACGTGTACAGTGTAACTGAAAAGAAAGGCTGGAACTGTACTCGTAAATAACAGTAAGTTAATTAAACATTTTAATTAAATTATGTACGGAACCATTAAGTGGGTGTAGTTGTTTTATATGACAGTGGAGGCCTGGGGCAGCTTTTACTTAAAAGTACTCGTTTTGGATACAATGATCGTTTGCTCTTATTTATTTATGGAGCCTTTTATTATTTTGATATGCAGTCTCAAGTATCTTTCGAGGTCAGAGTTGTTACAGATAAGGAAGTTGTGATCTCGCATTAAAATATAAATCTGAACTATATCAAACTAATATTATAAATGCGAAAGTTTGTGTGTAAGTAGGTAAGTATGTAAGTGTGTTTGTTCCCGTTCAACTCAGTAACGGCTGAACGGATTTGAATGAAATTAGGTATGGTAGCTTATGCCCAGTGGGCTCATCCCGTAACTCTGAAAGCGATAGCGAGAGTTGCGCGAGCGGGACCGCACATAGTGCGACTAAGTTGGTACGAGCGAGATGGCATGCTCTCGCAATCAGAATCACGAACGTTTCAAAGTTAGAGGATAACCCCGCTGGATTAACACATAGGCTAGTTTTTATCCCGAAAAAACGTACTTTTTAACACGAAAAAATATTCGGTTTCTGTAGAGTAGCGGGTGAAACCGTTGGGCGCAGCTAGTGATTCATATTCAAATTTTTCTGTGTTAGATGATAAATTCTGTTTTAGATTTTCGCGGTTGTAAAATAAAAAGTGGTGACACTTTTAAATTATTGGTTCCGGGATATTTTCTTGTACCACGATTTTTATTATTTTTGAGTTCCCGATATTTCGGCACAGTTAATCTCGTGAGTACTAATTTAAATGTAGATAGTAAATTGTAGGTGGGTACATCGAATCAACATTCGGTATTTAAAAATATTTTTACAAGTATAATCTGAAAGATCTGAAAAATTTAGTATCACAGGGTATGGGTATATTGAAAAGGAAAAATAAAATTGAGTTTTATGACATCCCCTTTCCTTCCATCCTTCTCATTACGCGAACTTTTTATACACAACGTGTGGAGCCAAAAAATAATAGAAAAAAAAACTCTTCTCGTACGCGAAAATAAAATTAGCTGTTCCATAGATAAATGTCAATCCCTCATTCATGTTTCGAACATCTTTTTTTTTTACCGCGACTTCACAGTTCCTTCCATAAAAGTTGTTCATAGTCTATATAGAATACTCATCTTACAATGACACCCAACAAAACATATAACTTGAAATATAAGCTACTATTGAAAAACTGTTTCCTTACTCTAAAAATGATTCGAAAACTACTAGTAGTTCGCGGCGAACTGAGACCTCGCGATTCCTATATCTTCACAACCCCTGGACCGATTCAGCTCATGTTTGAACTTAAAAATTATGTTGAAATGAACTACTTGCCTACAAAATTTCATGAATATCGGATCAACGATTCGCAAGTTATCATCGGACAAATATACATGCAAACATACAAACATACATACAAACATACATACAAATGCCGATTTGTCCAAGTAAACTCTGAGACCTTCGCTTCGCTCGGTCAATAATCTTAAAAGAACTCATAAAATAAAATGTAGTTCCGCAAAAAATAAACTTAAATAAACCTACAACAACCAGCTTACTCAAGTAAGGAAAGTTCACCTGATTTAATTAAAGATTAAATTTCGTAGTGCACGTGAACCACTGAACTACTGCATTAGATAGAGCTTTCACCTAATCACACAATAATGCGAGCTACCGGACTAAAACACGTAATTACGCGTCGATACAGATATCTTAATTGAACAGTAGAAAGGCAAAGGTGGTGTTTCTTTCCGATGGGGCAGAGCGATGACCTCTTAATAACAGATAGCCTTATAAATCCGGTAGGCAAATCACCACATACATCAATATTACTACACTGACACGACATCAAACACGAAACACGATTTATCACGATCGTAACAAATCTTTTTCGATAATTATCGGGCGCCCGAAATTAAATAAGAACGGACTCAGTTTTACACGGGGACACTTTTTCTCGATAAAATAATATGAAAATGAAGAAATAATCGATCGAGTAACGAGCCGCGGATTGCTGGTATCGATAAAAACACGTTTATATCGACTTTTATGCTCGTCCTAACGGTCGGCGTAAATTTGACGTGTTATGGCCTCTGCCCGGTATAGCTTCATTAATGTTTAGTGACGAGCTTTGTTTACGCGGTGCTATTACAGATCGAATAACAGTTGTAATCGAATCGGTAACAAAACATTTGCTATCGTAAACTCGAATGTGAGACAGTTTCTTAATTCATTGACACGCGAAACCGTAAAATTAAGTGTTAAACTGTCTCTTTTGTGATCACTGTCTGTGGCTGCCATCAATTGAGAATAAATTTATAAACATAACAGAAACGGATAAATAAATGTTTTATAGAACGCTAAAATTATTGCCATATTAAATTAAATCAAATCATTTACCGTATTGGCGTTTACAAGCGATTAACTACCCAATTGGTGAAATCACTTTATGGTATTTGAAATTGTGTTAGTTCGTGAGCTTTTCAGAGCAATTTACGTTATAAACTAATTGCAATTACATCGCAATAAACATCGATGTCGATGACTGTTGATTGTAGAGGCGCCGCACTATTTGGTGCTCTATTTAGAGATATTTGTGAGAAAAAGTTGCGATTCTTTTGGACCTTAACATTAAGCTCTATGAGTCACTTTTCTTTGACTTTGCTTCGAGTAAATTTTATGTCGGCGGTAGGGAACCCGATTTGGACGTTTACGATGGCAGTAAACAGAAAGTTCTGTTTATTCAGAGTCCTACGCTCTCGGAACTTGTAAGAAATGGAATACTTAGATACTTATTTGATTATTATTGTTTGTAATTTTCATAAAGTTTTTATAGAATAAGTTAAGGTGAGTAAGTTTCTTATAGGCCGAGGCCTTGATGTCAGAGTTTAAGGCCGCCTGAATACCTCTAACACGGCTTAGCTGTTGTTGTTACAGGGCAAAAAACCGGGACCTACAATTGAAGGTTTTTTTTTTTTTTACATCGGACTAGGCATTCGTTTGACCACAATCTCACCTGATAGAAAGCGACGATGTGGTCGAAGATGTAGCACGCTTGCCTAGGAAGTACCTATTCACTCTTTCTCTATTCACGTGTCATCTAAGCTTGAGCTTAGTTCAAAATGCCACTCGCGGTCACCCCTCTGAAGACTTGACATGTTGACATGAGAGATCGGCTTGGAACAATTTTTATATAAAAGATAAGAACAAGCCTTTTTCTAGGAATCAACACACAGACCAAACCGCTCACGATAGAGACGTGAAATTTAAACCCAATACTCCTCAAATGGTGAACTCTACTCTACTCTACTCTACCCTACTCTGGTGGTGTACTCTAAGTGAACAATAAGAATGGGTTTTGCGAAATTTCACCTGTAAAGGGGTAAAAAGTAAGAAAATTAAATGTTTTTCAGAATTTTTTTCCAAGTAATCTAGTACTCAAGCACAATACAAGTTGGCAGCGTACCCAGCGCGGCAAGAAACAAAGCTACATTTGAGTTTAGACTAATAAAAATAATTAAGGTGCAACGTTTCGCTCAGCGCGGCAAATTCAAATTTTCTTGCGTTTTTTGTCAATCACAACTTAATTGCTCATCGAGGGTTCATGAACACGAATTTTGCGACAATTAATAGGCTGTATAAAGAAATTACACCAACCAAAAGTTCAAGTTGAAAGCTAGTATAAGTACACTTCTCGTTAAACCAAAAACCAAGATGAAAATCAGCTTATTGAGATTCGTAGCTAAACCAATATTACCTAGGTGGTCATTTTACCCGTAATTTCTTGATACGATCTATTTATTGTCGCAAAATTCGTTTTCATGAACCCACGATGAGTAATTAAGCTGTAATTGACAAAAAACGCAAGACAATTTGAATTTGCCGCGCTGGGCGAAACATTTCACCTTAAAAGTAAATATTAGTGTCATACAATACACCGTTGACCTAACCTAAGTCTGAAGGATGAACGATGTTTTTAATTGGTGTTATGCTGTACTAACTTTTTCAGAGTCGCTAAATATGGTAAATTAAGTAGTCTGGCACTTTTATAGTAAAAAAAAAAACAGAACACTCAACTAAGGCCGTTCCCTCATTTGTCGCTATGGGCGCGATAAGAAATCTAAATGCGATATTTTGTTTCGGATTTCTTCCGGCCCTGCTTATACCAAGACAGGAAGCACCGCTCGGTAAATTATAATCTGTACCGAATAGATGTATTCCCGCTGTCCCCATGCCTGTAGCCATTAGCCGTTGTATTAATGGGGAAAATGTTTTTTTTATTTTTTATTATTGAATATTGTCCCTGTTGTACCCGTTGTTGGGAACAATAGGGAAAAAGAATATTTATTTATTTATTTAATAGACTCCAACATGATGTACGTCATTGTAACAAAGAAGGAGGCAAGCAATAGAAACAGGCTAAACGTCACCACAATTATAGGTGCAGACTACATGATATTAAGAAGCGAGTTTTACAGTATATAGTTTACAGTACAATATTAAAAATAGTTCCCAATGTCTGCATTGCTCTATCGATATTGATGGGGAAAGCGGCACTTGAATAAAATGTTTCTAAAATCTTTATGATTCAATCAGTGCAACCAACGTGAATTCAGATTCACATCATCTGTCAAATTAAACAATCGTTACACAAACTGAGCAATTTGTAATGAATTGTCCGCTTTCGCAAAGACACTGATGTATAATTTGGTGCAATCATGTTTTGGACACGCGTGCCCCCTTCACACGAGGGACCTACATACAATACATAGAGCTACATACAGTACTTACCCACATAGTTTAACGAAAATATAATCGTGTCGTGACGAAGATTCATCGTGTCATCTAAATTGCGCTGGTGGGTGACTGGTGAAATTGGAAATTGAGGTAAAACAGGATTTCAAAAGGATAGATCATGGAGCGGTATCCCATAGCATAACTTTTATAGATAACACTTTACGTCTTCGATTTAAATGTATGACAAATGATCATTTTATTCCCATTTCCTGAACCCGGGTACGTTATAAAACTTCGACCAGAACCACCGGAGCACAGGCAGCAGCGTCCTCTTAGTAACAGTGACACGATTTTATTATAAGAAACGTAAATGATTGCATAAACAAACCCACTATTTTCATTTTGGTACAGAGCCCTAAAAAGTAAAAATTGAACTGGAAAAAACTTTGCTTTTCATCAGGGCCCTTATTCTCTATCGCACATAAGATAACTTTGCCAATAACGCGTGACGTCATAACATGCTCTAAACTTAAACGCGGCTCCTAATCGTGACACGACGTGAAGAAACGCGCGTTTAAGAAACTTAGAGAACACCGTTTCATGCGACTAACACAGAGTGAACTTAACATGGCGCGTAACAAGCTAGTGATGGTTATAGAGAATAAGGGCCCTGGGACCCTAATCCTGTGCGCTCGAGATTATCTCGGTCACTCTCACTCCCATTAAATTCTAAATTATAGAGGCAGCGATCGAGATAATCTCGACCGCACAGGAATAGGGTCCCTGTTCATATGTCGGGCCCGTACCGTGACGTGCGATGATTGTTAGGTTCAGCCGCCGACGATGCACGACCGTGAACCTTATCACAAAGCAATACGATTCGCGCGCTTGTTCACGGTACGGGCCTGGTAGTAATTTAAAACCAAGCTTGACGAAACTTGGTATACAAGTTCACCAATATATTTTTTTTTTCCTCCAAAAAATACACATTTGGTAAGATATAAGCTCGTGAGATCTCAGTTCGGGACTGGGAAGTTCTACAATCTTAGCTGTATCCTTTACAATTATACAAGTGTAGTAGCTATTTAAAATAAGTGTCGAAAAATTGAAAATAATGATTTATCCCACAAGTAATATAATTAAAAGAAAAACATAATATCATACTGCAAAATGTAGCCTATGACACTTCGGTCGTAATGATGAATCCAACGCTACCTCACTCGACAAAAGCCTAAGCCGTTTAGGAACACACAAACACCACAGAAAAGATCTAGAAGTAAAAATGTTTTCTCTTCTGTGCTTCACACACCCTAAAAACATTACCATTTTGGGCTGTCAGGTAAAATCATCGAGTCAAAGTCTACCTTGTGATTGAAAGATAAACATTCAAATTTGTTACATTTTAGCAGAAGTATGCAATTTGATATTCTTGAGAAAAGCGACAAATTCTTTTAATTTTACTCCGTAAATTTTCAATGTTTTACAACTCCCAGAAGCGTCAAATGAAAGTTTATAGTCAAATAAAATCTTTACGGGAGTCAGATAAACTTTTGATTTAATTGTCGTGAAAATAAGCCAAAAATTCTAATATACGTTATAACTTTTATCTCAGAAAATATAACTTTAAATACTTTGAATTCCTTAAACATTTTTCGATAGGCATATTTCTATCTTATGTTTTCTTATCACACGAAAGCTGTCACACCAAAATCAAAATAATACAGACAATATTAAACTCATTTTAGCTAAAACACTGCTTCATGAACTTCTCGCTTAACTGCACCCTTATTGCATAATATGTCTGTAATATGTAATATGTGCTTATTGCGATGATTGTTAGGTTCAGTCGACGACGCTGCGCGACCATACACCTTATCGCGCGGCGATATGGTTCATGGTCGCGCAGCGTTGTCGGTTGAACCTAACAATCGTAATAACCACCTCACAATACGGGCTTTGCTGTAATGAAAGCAATCTAGACTTCATGGAAGTGACGTCTATAACTAAAAAAGATATGCGACAAAACGCAGAGGCATATATATTTAAAAGTCTATTGGGGGTATCTAAATAATACATTTTAATCTGGTTTTAGTATATTTGTACCTAGTATATACTTCAATTACCTTCAAATGCATTATAATGTATAATTGGCGTTATACTCGCTTTGCGGGAAAGAGACAGAGCATGGGTCTCTCCTCCAGCCCCACATACCAAATACTTTTAAACACAGAACTTTACTATTCGATTTAAATTATCCTTTTTTCAGTAATTGTATCTCATTTAAGTTTTTTTTTTACTACGATAGTCATAAAAAAATATGTCATCAATCCTATTAGGAACAGTCGTTGTTAGACACAAGCGCATAAGTTCTAATTCTTACCAAACTCTTTACATAAATGTTCTACTTCTATTCACTAGAATCAATAATCTACAATAACAAAAAAAAGGGTTTTTGGCGGGAACGTGAAAAATTCATGTCGCGTCATTTTATTATTTTCCAAAACTTGTGTTATTTCGAGTGTTAATGTGTAAAAACGGTGAATTTTTACCCGTTAAGTGTTCGTGTACATGCACGAGTATTGGTGAATGGTATAATGTCGTGAAACGTGAATTTTCGTGTTGTTTCCAAAACTCCATAGAAGGCTCTAGTAAAATTTTCACCACTTTACTGGGGCATGAGTTGGACTTGACCGTGACTTGCTTTGCTCGACTTTGACCGTGTCTATGACTTATATGATAATATCTAAAAAAAAACTTGAGAATATATATGTATACTTGACACTGGCAAATGCATAAGACGTGCGACGCCAAAATCCTCTTAGGAGGAAAAAAAAACCAACTAAATAAACTTTAAACTAAAAAAACAACGAAAAACCAATTTTTAAAGACTTTTACTCTCTTTTACAATTTATTACGTTAGCTTTCCTACGTCAACTCTAATGCCTTTGTTACACGGAAAAAATAAATGGGAGTTGATCATGTTTATTACCTTGTTATGCCTTTCAATTCACGCTGCATCTCGTGCTATGGGCTAGTAGAGATGTGCGAGTTGAAATGACACTGCATTCGATCTAGAGGATCGATTATTCGACTAATTGGTAATTACCGGTAGGATTTCTGCAGAGTCCGTCCGTAAAAGCTTAATTTTTCGTGTTATTTACACACTAAGTAGTATGCAAATATAACTGTGTTCCGGATGAAAGGGCAATGTTTTCGGTAAAATTAAGCACGAAGAGATTTACCCCCGAATACTGAAACGTTCATTAACTTTGACAATAGATTAATTCTAATACTGTCTTTGTCTGGCACTAAGCAAATGACAAAGACAACAATAGACTTAATCTGTCGTCAAAGTTAACAAACGTTTCAGTATTCGGGGGTTAACATCTTATTTTTCAAGATGACGAGCGCAGTTCATTGCCGCGCATGGTTTTGAATTGTTGGAGTTAAAAATGTTGCTTACCATCAGGCGAGCGACTTGCTCGTCTGGTAACTCGGCAGAATAAGAAAGAAATTCAGTTTTTTTTTTAATTTTAGTTCGGCTCTTTGGTATTGTTCTTCTTTGTTCTTTGTTCCTTTGGTACTAGATATTTTTCAGAAAATTACTCGTGTTTAATTTTGTAATTCACTTATTTAATTCAGGCATTTAAAATATTGCTAAGATGAAGTATAGTTAATGGCTAAATGTGGGTAGGACAGTCTGATATTAAGTTTAAATTTTGTAAATTCACAATTTCACTGTTTCCTGTCCCAAAAAATAATAATTAAAAAGTTAGAAAAAGATAGTGAATTAAACTACTACTATTTCACCATCCAACCACTATTTTATTAATTTATTTAAAATATTTTTTCATTCGGATTTGTCTCGTCTCTAGCTGCCACTAACGCTATGCTTAGCACGTGCGAAATGTAGGCGATGAGCCGCGGCTAATTCGGACCGACGTTATACACGTTAGTGTGGATGAGGCTTTATTGGACGATTTATGATAATAATATTCATGTTGAACTTTGATGGACTGAAAGAAATCGCGTTATTAATCTTTATAGTAATCGATCGCAGATACGTGCGATGCAACAGTAAATAAATAAATATATTTTTTTGTTTGTTTTTATAGTCATTTTAATTAAGTTTCCCTACCCCCCGAGAGGTCCTAAAACTGTGACCAGAACCACCGACCTATTAGTAAACGATGAGCGTTCTGCGATCCCCAAGCCGCCTGCCAAGCGTAAGCATTATGGAATCCTCCGTCCCCTTTCTTTGTTCCGCAGTGGACGTCTTACTGGCTGATGATGAAGACTCATAAAAATTAAAAAAAAGTTTAAAAATAATTAAACCTTACCTTTTTTTTAAATTGTTCTTTAATAGTTACATATAATGTACGTAGATTGCTTTTTCAATCTATAAAGTTGCGCCTTAAGAGGATAGTCCTCCCGCGAGGTTATGGCGCATTCGATATTTGAAATTGTATAGCTGTCGCTCTGTTTCTCGTGCGTGCGATAGAGAGAGTTAGTGAAAATTCCTAACTTTTTGATGACATTAGCGTTACGGGGCTATTCTGTTATCACCCCCTAAATCTTAACAAAACATGTCGTTTTTGGTGTCAAACTATAATAATCGCATAGATTATTATAGTTTGAGTTTGTTTTTTCAAAAAATGTTTATGGTATTCTAATAACAACTAATATTTTCCTTCGTCGTATTTTCGACTCAGTCGTATAACAACAAAGTTTTTTTTTTTAAATTTTGCTTATTAAAAAAACATCAAATATACAAGCATAGTTTTCCACGGTGTAGATAACATAAAAAAAATCATCGACATCGGATAAAATTTAGGGGAAGTTTTCAGACTACGCTTTTTGTATGGACAAGAAGGCGGTATACCAGCGGGCTTATCCCGTAACTCTGAAAGCGATAGTGATAGTGGCGGGACCGCGCATAGTACGACTAAGTCGGTTCGAGCGGGATGGCATGCTCTCGCAATCAGAATCACGAACGTTTCATAGTTAGAGGATAAGCCCGCTGATCTGATATCAAGCGAAAGGGACATGACGTAACATCACTAATCGTTTTAATAAAAAAAATAAAAACTACCGTGTAATTTAGATTTTCCGTCATCATTATTACACAATGAACTTTGGCCATTTTATTTCAATTTCCACGCAAGAATGAGCCACCAGGTGTTCCTTATACTAGTTTTGGGTTCTCTAAATAACTGTTATTAAACCACAATCACCCACTTTGTCTGTACGTGCAGACAATCATCATTTTTTACTACTAAAATAATGCCATGTGTACACGATAAAAAGATAACAATTTTCACTCGTCGATGTTTTATTCGTAGACGTAACAAAAATGGCTATGAATAAACAACTAATCCTGGAACTTCTGGAACTTCTGGAAATTCTGGAATTCTGGAACTAGCTTGTACTTATTTCTGCCTTTTGGGGTCTAAACATTGGGTCCTTGGGGTCCGAGCGCATGCCTACTCTATAAAGATCTTTCTAAGCGGCTGATAGAAAGAACAAACGACCAAAGGGCTGGTCCTTACCTCGGCCAGATAATTAGTATTGCTATTCAACGAGGTAACGTCACCAGCCTTTTGGGTACCCTGCCCGCGGATACTGACCTGAGCTCTGTCTTTTATCTATAATTAATTTATAGTAATTTTGGTTGTAATTTTAACTCTTTTATTTAAGTTTAGATTGTATTTAGAATAGTCTTAGTATAAAGTGTTTGTTTTTATTATCAAATAAATTTTACTTGCAGAGGATTTTATTCGAATAATATTTTAGAAACTCATTTTTTCTTCTCCACTCCATCCGCGGTCTTATCACAAAAATTACAAAAAGTAGTATTTTCACGCCTAGTTTGAAGAGACGGGATTAGATAATAGGGTGCAAATTTGTCTGAATTACAAAATAAAAAAATCGTAAAGTGACCCCTGATAAAACCTGAAACGAAATGCTCTGAATTTTCAGCGGTAACAACACGTTTTCTTTCACAAATTAAATAGCCAGGCTAGTGCTTTATGCGGCGAGCCAGATAGTTTTAAATTGATATGTATATTTCGAATAATTGACAAAAAAGCAATAAAAAAATACAACTTCCAGTTTTCTCGCCAAGTATGCGATTTTCAACTTTAAGGCATTTGAGTGGTAGCAAAACTCATCCGCGTACTCACTTCACTGAATAGGTATTTAATACACAGATTAATGAGACAAAGAGGACCAAACGAAGGATCTCCACCAGTGATACGATCTTAATGGGGTCAAGTAGCATAAACTACGTAATACTCATGTTTACAAAATTCCCCTAAGGCAGTACGTCATAACAGTAGAGGTTTAATTACAAAAAAATAATTTAACAATTAATTGACCTACGAAATGTAATTTATTTTATGCGCTTGTAATTTAATAAATAAATTGATTTATGTGTTGTATTTAATTATTTGCCGACGGTTTTATTGTTACTTTAATAGTTTTGATTACATCTGTTTCATTAGAAGTCATTGATTCTTCGATGATTTGTTTGCACTGCAAGATTATTTTTTGAAGGATTTTTGTGGCTATAAATTCAGTTTCTTAAAACTTTATTAAAGAATTTTGTGTAGACAATATTTAACTCAACGGTTTTAGTTCAGTGCGATAATCAAGAGAGGATCAAATTTGTAATTATTAATATATTATATTATAAATTATTTGCCATAGAAACATTACTTGGATGCAATCTTTGTGTGCACAAGTACCTAACGATAATACAGTTAAAACAGAACCATGGTCCCCAATAGGCCCTAGGCCCGTTTAGTCGGGAACCTCTGTCAACGAAAACATAGTAAGGTGAGTTTAGAGCTTATGTGTTTATTTTTCTCTTATGTTTTGGCTCCACATGTTCTGAATTAAACCAGTGTCAAGTATTTTATTATTGCAAGTGAAGTCATATATTTCACAATTTCAAAAGTTTCAGACATAGTCTAAGTCAAGTAAAGTTAGTCAAGTCAAGTCCACGTCCTGCCCCAGTAAAGTGGTGGAGACTTTACTAGAGGTTTCTATGAAGTTTGGAAACAACACGAAGAGTCACGTTTCACAACATTATACTATTCACCGACACTCACCAACACTTAATTGATAAAAATCCACTAACACAAGTTTTGGCAAATAATACAATGACGCGAAATGACTTCTTCACGTTCCCGCCAAAATTATGTGATTTCTTGAAAAAAACAGGAGGTGAAAATAAAAATAAAAATCGAAAACAATACAAACTTTAGACTTAGACTCAGACTAACACGTGTATTTTGCTGCAAGCATGTACATAATTTTGTGTCTAATTTTGTCTCATGACAAGTGTGACCTTAGCTTTACGATAATTATTGTCTAATCGCGGCCGCACTAGTTTGCGACTTTCGACACAATGTTTCACATCAACCAACTTCAACTCTAGACTCTTTATTTTTAGTTCATTTTGACACTAACAATCGCTGTGGCCGAGGGCAAAGCTATTTGTATAATTTTTGGTGCAGAAAGTAGGTATATTAAAAAAATCGCTAGGTGTAAAAAATGTTATTTACTATATATTTTTGGATCTGTGGAAGGACTGATTGTATGAAATAGCAATCGTCCTCCCACGGATCCGTGAACCAGTGTTTATTGAAACTGTTTAAAATTTTTGAATCTTGCTGTGTACTAAAAAGAAAAACTAAAACTATATATTTTGTTTTAATAAAACGGGAATACTCACGTTTAATTGAGTCGGTTATTCCTACTATAGTTTCGATCACATTCGGTGATCAGTGCAAGGCAAGACGAGGTCGCACGCGTGTCTCGCTAAGCATTCTTTGGTAAAGGTCACCGAATGTGATCGAAACTATAGTCGGAATAACCGACTCAATTTAACGTGATTATTCTCGTTTTATTAAAACCAAAATGTATCAAAACCACGTCAGTTTTCATAGTAAATCTATATACTTTACTATACTATACAAACATAAGAGTTGAGAATGACTCTTTTTAAAGTGAAGCTTTGTAAATTATTATTGGGAAAAGCATATTACTTACTTGATGAATTCTTAAAAGGATAAAGATCTTAAATAGGTATAATCTAGTTCAGTTGAAATAAATATTTCTTTTTTTTATGATGAACTTTTTGGTATTTGTTTTGTTTGACTCTGTTTATAAATGTAATTTGAATGTATTTTAGGTAGTTCTTAAAACTTTGTGATATCTACTTGCATGCTTAATTTATGTAGTTGAGGTAGTGTGCATTTGTTAGCTTTAAGACCACAATGTAAATTGTTCTACCTACTCTCGCAAGCTATAAATTAATATGAATATATTATTGTGTATAAAATATTGATATTTCTCGGTTGTATAAATAAATAAATAAATATTGGTGGACGTTTTTCACACAGCGCCATATAGCCCCAAACTAAGCAAGCATGTACTATGGGAACCAGATAACTGATATAATACATAAATACTTTTTTATGTATATATATTTATGCGTTTCTATATAACATTCACAGCTTGATAGAATTTGGAGTGTGAAAAATCCTTAGATAAGTATAAAACTCCGGAGTGTTGGTCTAGATAATTCTTACGTAAGATAAACGCAAACATTATTATTTTAAAGCACGTCGGCGGGCACGGATCTCAGAGGCAATGCAGGTTTTTTTTTTTTTTTTTTTTAAATTTGCTTAATAAACAAAAATGTTTTTTAAAGTTTTTTTCGATAATCTTAACCTAGTCGTAGAATACACGGTTATAAGTTTGTATGGTAAGCAGATATTATAGTATTTTCCCCTTTCTTAAAAAAATGCTTGTCTCATGCTCTCGTTTGCGAGATAATCTTTTTTATTGTAGTTTTCTAGACATCGCAAGAAAGTTTTGTTGTTAATTATTATGTTTACGATTTATAAAACTTGATTTTATAAAGTAAAAAGCGTAGAAAGTGAACTAATTACACATTTTGAGAGCGCACAATAAAGTTGTGAGTTTAATGTTGAGTTTAAGGCGTACTTAAAATGTTGCTAAGATATAGGTACTATTTTATAGGTACTTCTCGAGCTTCTCTACTTATTATTTTAAAATAATAACCTACTTCTAAAAAACTATTTGACTGGCAAATAATAAATATTTTTTTGGTAAATACATTCAAACAAATAAAATCACACTACCTTCAAAATTGTACTCGCAGTATGTCATTCATATTGATAAATCTTTATTTTTTTCTTATTGCAGGTAAGTTGCCGACACCACCATTGAAAAATGTGATTTGGGTATGATAACCTCTATATATATATTATTACCAGCTGCGGCCCGCGGTTTCACCCGCTATTCAACAGGAACGGTAATTTTTTTCAAAATAAAAAGTAGCCTATGTGTTATTCCAGGAAATAAGCTACCTCCATACCAAAATTCATCCAAACCCGCATTTACAGAGTTGAACGGAACAAACACACTTACATACATACATACATACTTACACACAAACTTTCGCATTTATAATATTACTGTGATTATAACATAGTAGTTTTTTTACGTATAGTTAAATTTGAACTAAATGAATGGAAATCTTTGTAACATTATAAATAGTATTAATGTATTTATGATGCACTAGCTGCGCGCCGCGGTTTCACTCACTATTCTACGGAGCTACGGGATAAAAAGTAGCCTATTGGTTATCCAGGGAATAACCTACCTCCGTACCAAATTTCATCGAAATCCGTACAGAGTTGAACGGGAACAAACACACTTACAAACTTACCTACTAACATACTTACACACAAACTTTCGCATTTATAATATTAGTATGATTTTAGATAGCCATTTTAGACAACACTTGGCCACATCACCTCATCTGCATTTTATCTAAGTTCCAATTAATTTTACAATATATCGGTATTCTTCGTAATTAATTTAAACGACACGAGAATTTAATTAGAATTAGAGCTTTAACTTTGAATTTCTGATGCCCTTATGAATAAACAGTAGTTATTTTTAAAGCTTTTAACATATGAATTTTATAATAATTTACCTTATTCAAATAAGATTATACTATTTCAATGATAAATTAAAAAAATGTGATCAATGTAATAATTTTTTTAAGTATATATCACACTTTAGGGATATAATTAATTTAAATTTTACACGGATATTTTGAAATTTATTTTTTCTAAAGTATAATGTTGGTGAAAATTATTTTATGCAAAATATAAAATAAATATGTAACATGCTTAAATTCAATTAAAAATTTAACTGAAATATTAAAATGTTGTAAAAACATTATTGAGTTTCACGCTCAGTTTTAAAAAAATAATGTATTAATTACGCGAGTGAGAGAGAGCGTACTCTGTCAAAGCGACCTTAAATCCACCTTTATCATAAAAAATAATTCTTGTTTTGAATTTAGCAAAGACTATCAAAATTACTTCCCACGACATTATTTGACAAAGTTTAATAGCCGCCATAAAATTATATAAAAATATGCGAGTAGTAACACAACGTGAATGCAAGTGACACTTCAAATGAGGAACGCCACAATAAACTCTATCTCGCAAATTAAATTACTTGCGCAACTTACAAGCGAGGGCGGCTTTATAATATGCTGTTAAAGGTTTTTTTTTTTTTTTTATGTTACTCGACGTGGCGAGCAAGTCGCTCAGCTGATGTTAAGCGTCACGCTTGCCCATAACAGTTCAGTACCACCCAGCATTTTGAACTTCAACAGTTCAAAACAATGCGTGGCAATGCACTGCGCTCGTCACCCTGAGATGTCAGATTTTTAATCTCTGTTTGCCCAGTAATTACGCTGGTAACATTGCCCTTCAATCCGGAACACAGTAATGCTTGCACACTACTGCTTGGCGGTTGAATAACTGGCAAAGGTGTGATACTTCCCCAGGCGGACTCTGCAAGAGAGCCCTACCACTACAAAGGTTTAATTGAAATGATGTCTTCAAATCTAGAGTAAACGCAGGTACCTTCTAGGTAAGTGCTCCATTCTAGACCACTTAATTGTTTTACATTAGGTAGGATGTAGTCAAACGCAAACCTATTTAAAACAAATAATGCATTTGAAATAGCAATTTTCGTGTTATTGAAGAAACTGTTTTTGTAAATACCGGATTTGTTCAACGCAATTAACCGGTTGGTTAGAGTTTTGGTCTTTCATATTCAGATTCTCTTGAGTACAATTAACTGCTTCGTCTGAGTTTTGGCGTTATAAAAAAAGCCTTTTGTACGCCATATTTTTCAGCTTAGCGCGGACTTTGAAATTTCGCTTTCGCCATAAACCAGTAACTAAGATTTTTTTAGTTTGGTTGAAAATAGTTCTCTTGAACTATTTTCAACCTTCTTCGTCAAAATCGAAATTGTTTACATAAAAAGTGCTAGAAAATTTTGGTAGTTCCAAAAATAAATAAACATTATTTTTTATTTTATTTTATTTCCTCTTTATAATAAATAAAAAAATTACGCACTTTTTAGTGCGAACGAGATAGCTGAATCAGGAAAACAACGCATAATCATTGCTTGCCATTCAGCGTGGTAAAGCCGCCAGCACGCTGGGTACGCTGCCGACTGGTACTGGACTTAAACTTTTAATTATTTATTGTATTTTGTTTTGTTTGTCACTTTCCCGAAATAATCTTTTTTAATAGTTAGACAAAAATTATCAGTGATATGTGAAACCAGTCTCAAATAGTTATTTTAACATATAAATTAATGTCATATCCAAACTATTATCTTTTAATACACATTGCCAGATAATGACACCACGGCAATTCTCACATAGTAAATGTATTCAAATTCAATTAAACCACTAGGTTTATTGACGCACACATACTTACACAATGGGATTTCAATTGTAAGATTTATCCGATTATCGACTTTACACCCTTCTCATAAAGTTTATCTAAAAGGGAGAAGTATTCACATTACTCAGTATAAGACAGTTGTTTAGAAATGTACGGAGTTTCTGTAAAATTGCAACAGTTTTATTGTTGCTGTAAATATTTGCGATTTTATTGAATTGAAACTAAGCGACGGGCCTTTCATCCTCACTACATGTGAGGGAAATTCTTTTAAGAGCCAATTAGATGGTACTTACTAAAAGTTTATTAATGATAATTAGTTTTGCCGGAATGTATTCACACAAAATGCTCGTAGGAAAGTTTAAAATAATCTTCTGTTTACAAAAAAAAACTTTTCTTTTAGCGAAAGCGAAGGTTTCGGTGCTTTTAGCTGTGTAGGTATATTTTGTATGATGATAACTTTAGTACTTGATCCGCGTATCTAATGTGCCGCTGATCCATGAAATTTTGTTGTCCAGAAGTTCATGAAAATACAACTTTAGGGTTGGTGTTCTGAAATTACAGGGGGTTGCGAGGTTTCTGTTCGAGGCCTATAAGTAGAAGGTATGAGTTTCAAGGACATTTTAGCCAATTCTAAAAATAAATATTTTTTCAGTAATTTTGCTGTGTAAAAATAGTTATTTTTAGCGAATGAGATACGAAAAATTTAGGCTCGACTTGGTAAATCCAGTATTTTTCTAGGTTTCACCTAACCCAACTAAAACGTCCTAGTTGGGTGGTGAACCTCCTTTCCAGATTTACCCAACCAAACTAAAACGTTCTAATTGGGTGATGAACCTCCTTCCCAGATTCACCTAACCAAACTAAAACGCCCTAATTGGGTGGTGAACCTCCTTCCCAGATTCATCTAGCGAAACTAAAACGCACACAAACGAGTCATTTTTATCACAACCCTCCCCTTTTCGTAGTCTGGTAATTAAGATACATCAGTCTCCCTATACAATCTATAATATATAACTCATAGGAACGCCCGACTTACACCCAACTAACCATTTACTAGTATTAAATATGCAATACAACTGGAAAAGGAATTACATTTTACTATTCTGATAACATTACTTATTTTAAAGGCTACCTAAGTTGTCTACCTCCTTCCTAGATAGCTCTTTCCTAACTGTGAGTAGGTAGTTCCTGAGTAATTAACATGCAATAAGAAATCAAACGCGCAAAATAAACGCTATATTTGCAAATCACATAAATTAAACATGCTAAAATAATGTAGGTACATTATCAATAATATTACTCAATACGTCTGCGAGATGCTAATATTTAGATAACAGTTATAAATCAAATCCTTCTGAACCAAACTAGGTTGTATTGCAGGAAATGTTACATAAATTCAAGACGTCGTTTTGCTATTTCCGCTATTTTGAGCTGCTAAATATATGCTAAATTGTTAATTACGTGATACGGGTAATCACATCAAACAGATGTTAACGACATGCTTTAAAATGACCGAAAGTGTTTTGAATAAACAAATTTTTGTAATGTTAAGAAATTAACGAAATATTTATACAATATATTATACATAATTAGATAATTTATACTTAAATCATTTTGATGATGCTCACAAACAAAATTACTGTTATAAAGCAATTTATGTACCTACTAATTATTTTAATTACAACTAGCTAGTCTACACCTTGTTAACTTAGTTAACGTTTTCTTATTATAATTTGGAAAGTGCATGTAAGCTTTCTAGTTTCGACATAATTTGGAAAAGTGAAAAGTCGTGTTTAGAGACCGATATGGTCTAAAAAGTCCAGTAAAAGTCAGGAAACTCTTCGTACCATTCCATAGAGGTTCCCAACTTTTAATGAAAACCATACTCAAGCTTAAATTCATGCTTCCGTTTATTTTCTTAGCTGTTGAGGTAAAAAATCTGGAAAAAAATATCGCTTTAAAGTATTGGCATTGTTTTTTTATTCTATAGATAGATTGTTAATTTTTTTTATTTCCCTCTCAGTGATTTTACTATCTTCAAAAATGTTAAAAAATACGTGAGTTCTGATAGTATATGAAGAGAACGAGCTATGTTCATTATTTTGACGTTGCATAGATTTTGTACTACGAGCAAATTATCCAAACTTTCGATAAATTTTAAAAATAGAATGAACATGACAGCAAGTAAAACTGAAACAAAAAAAAAATTGCCTGCTACAACTTCTTCGTGATCAACAATGCCTTTCATTCAGGAAAAAGTAAATTTATTCAACAAATTCATTAATCTTCGCTAATCATTAATGGGTAACTCTTAACTAGCCTAATAAGACAACGACGGAAGGCGTTCATCCGATGACTATCAGCTGTCAACTTCAACTCGGTTAGAACCTGGCTTATTACTTAGACATCTGTTCTGTACCAATACAAGGCATCTGTACGCACTCAGTCTACAGGTAAAGTTGGAATAAAACTACAAGGCTCGAGAAACTGTGGTAATGTAGAATTATTGGAACATAGACGATGTTGAACAGTGACTTAGCGTTGATGGGGAATTTTATCTCAGAATCATCAACATCACCATCAACAGCATGAGGACTTCCACGGTTGAACAAAGGCCTCCCCCTTAGTCCGCCACACTGATCGAAAATTTGCAATTTGCATCCACCGGTTGTCCGCGACTTTCAAAATGTCGTCAGTCCACCTAGTGGGAGGCCTATCTACGCTGCGTCTTCCGTTTCGATGTCGCCACTCTAGAACCTGTCTTCCCCATCGGTTATCGGTTGTTCAAAAGATGTGGCCTGCCCATTGCCACTTCAGATTGCAAACCCTGAAACGTCGGTGACTTTAGTTCTTCGGCGAATAATTATCCTCGTTCCAGATTACACACAGAATATCTAAAACTTTCCAGCGGTTTGAGTTCCACAAAAATAACTCATGACAAAATTAAAAAAAAAACCTAATATATTTGCTATATCCTGTAAAATGCCGCTGCTATTATTTTTATCTTGTCACACAAGTCATGAAGAAATGTAGCAAAAAAACCTAACTGAACTTGTAATCTGTCCACGGAGAATATCTAATATGAAATCAGGGACCGCAAGGCATTTTCGAGATAACAAACCGAGGGTAGCACGAAGGAAGGTGTGTGATTAGGGCGATGAGAACGGCAGTCGATTAAAGGACGTCTTGAAAATATCTTCGTGTTTCTATACCATCATCTCCGGGACCAACGTCGTAACAAAAATAATGGTCACATCCACAGACCAATCACCGTCACTCACGGTCTAGCACCGTCCTTTTCACTTTCATACTATTGTGCATGAGAGAGCGCCCTATTTTAGACATTCTTCATGAACAGACTATATTTACAATACTGATAACATCAGTAGTCTGTATTATAAGTTGCGAGCCCACGCGTTATTCTTGTCATGTTAACAGCTTTGCTCCTTCCTAGAGCCTGCGCGACAGGACTTGTGGAATCGAACGTAACCGACCATAAATTGTAACATTTCTTGTTACTATTCCTGTGATGAAGGAATACTGAGACGGCTCTAATAATTTCGAACTAAATATTAACTATTAATTGTTAAACTAAAGTTTCAGGTTTGCAGCTGAATCTAACGGCACTTTACAATCCGAAATCGGTTAAGCAATTTTGATGGTATGATGTCCAACATAAACAATTTTTATAATGGAATCCATGAGGAATTGCGAGAACTCTTCAAATAAATTAATCGTATATATAGCGATTTTGGTAGTATCATTTTTGGTGAAGTGGAACCGATATAGATGGTCACTGGAACTCCTCAATGATAAGTATTTCACAGGTGGCGCCAAGAAAATCTCGATAGTGCATTTTTCAGTGTTTTGTTGAAGTCAATTTTTTTAGGTAAAATTATTGTAACACATTATCTCCTTGATTTACAAAATTCTTTAACATCTGTCATTAGGCTCGGTCGAGTCAAAGGCAAACCATTAAATCAAAAAAAAGATCAATAATTATACTAGCATTACAAATATGGCTGTGTTAAACACGGGGTGTGGGGTCAGTGACCACACTATCGGCGGATCGCAGCCTCCGACCGGCCCGATGCCGAAAGATGTCAGACAGGGCCGGAAAGAGGTCATCTAATGGACATAACAATTAATAATAAAAAAATAACACAATTATATTTTTGGTTACCTGCGCTTTTTGACGGTGTTTTACGCATTGAACGCGACGAAAGTGAAACTGCCTTAGACAAAAAAATTCAATATATAGGTATGTTAGAAGTGGTTTGAGTTTTAGTAAAGTATAAGTGTGGACAAAGTGCAGCCATGGACGGTGTGATGTCTATAAGCAATTTCTTTCATGCTTAGTAATAACTGCTACTAACTAATTATGAAACTAACGTGAAATAATATTTTGTACTTCGGTAACGAAATAATTTATAATGAGACACTTAATTGATACATTAAAATAAATTTTCAAGATGACCACTTTTATTCGAGACTACTTACGCCCGTTTATGTCTCGGGACTTAGTCTCGGTCTTGGGCGTCGCAAATACAAAGAAAAAAAAAACTAACTTTCATATAAACTTTCATCCCATATGAGACGAATTTTCCAAAATACTCATTGCTCATCCATATAATGAATTCCTGCGCAAAATTTTCATGCTTACTACGACTACGAGTGGTCTGTCAGTCAATCGTATATAAGAATGTTAATCTAGTAGAAGATAAAGATTCCATTTTATTTCAGATTTTTTTACTTTCAAAACAAACATTAAGTCTTAACCGTCCTGAGTTTAACCCTGTGTTAACCTTTAGCTCGCGGCTATCGGGGCATTTAAAAATAAAAATAGTGTTTAATAACACGGCTCCGAGACTTGCTGGTAGCGACTACTGCAGGTGCAATGCCCTGCCCCGCCCTATATAGATCCGCCCGCCTTACCTAACGCGCTACTTTTTGCTTCATTTTTTTTTTCTGATTATTTTCGTGATTTCAGGTTTGGTCCCATAGTAAAAGATATTCTTAATGATGAGTACACGGGAGAAATGTGACGAACTCATTCCCGAGCACTGGCCGCCTTCTCTTTTAATTTTATATATATTCGTACTATGTATGTATTTACAAAAAAAAAAAAAAAATGTTTATGTATTCTATCAGTTATCTAGTTCCCATAGTACAAGCTTGCTTAGTTTGGCGCTAGATGGCGCTGTGTGAAAAACGTCCACCAATATTATATTATTATTATTATATTGTTTTATTTGAATATTGTTTCGTTTTGTTTTTGCTATGTCATTATACTTTTACGAATCGAACCAGCACCTATTATCTCTGTGTATCATATTTTACCTTTCAGTATTTAACACCTTGTATAATCATAACTTCATTAGAGTGACATTTTCAATATGCAAACTTCAATCTTTGACTGGCTTAAGGCCGGCTTCCCTGATTATCTAAATTTTTACTGACTGCCCAAGAAGGAGGATTTTTATTTTGAGCCTAATGACTGATGTTAAAGAGTTTTGTATGCATGTATGTATGTTAGTTATGTTTGGATGTTCCTATAAGACATCCTGTAGCCTAAATCCATTTTGACAAGCGAGGTGTCGTTGGATTCCTCTTTACGTTAGGAGTGTCATAGGCTACATTTTTCAGTCGGGTATTTTGTTTTTTCTTATAAAGAAACGTACATGTTTAATATAAAAGTCCAGGGATTTTTTGTTATCACGTTATATAATTGCCAACTTTTTAGGGCGAAGGAGAAGGAAGGATATATTATAGCTATAGTTATATGATATAGCTCAACCCTTCAATATAATTAATGTTACTGTTGTTGCAAAACAAAATTATTTTCTTTCTTTCTTTTTATTATTGTGTTATATGTATATAATAAAAACAAAATACTCGACTGAAAAATGTAGCCAATGTCAATCAGGACGAAAAGAAGAATCCAAACTCACTCATCAAAATCGGTCAAGCCGTTAAGGCTGCAGGAGATACTTATGAACACAAAAACATACTTACATAGACCCCAAAAACATTACCCTCCTTCTTGGGCAGTCGGCTAAAAGACAATTTTTCACACAATATCCATAAAAATGTAATCGTTATATACGGCTTTAAAACTTATTTGCTTAATTAATAAATATTGAGATAATCCGAACTCCTATAAAAATATCGCTCTTAAATATCGAACTCAATTTTATAGATGACCATAAAAACTTACGTAAATAATTAGGTATTTTCCCAAAATAAAAAATACCATAGAGCTTATGAGTTTTAAGGTTTAATGTCTATGGGAATTTATTTCATTTACTACTTATTTATTATCCACGTGACTTCTTTAATTTCATTTTGAGTTTCATCTTTTAAATTGTTATAATTTTACTAGTACTTAATTAAAATCTATAGTAATATAGTAGATTTCCCTCTTGTTATGTTGGTAGTCTTATATTATATCAGTAATAGTTGACAAAATATGAAAAAGTTGACAAAGGGCGTGGACCTCGGAGTCCGTGGAGCTGTACCAAGAAAAAAAAAATAACTGTATGCCCAGTACCTAATTACGCTGGAAACATTGCCCTTCAATCCAGAACACAGTAATGCTTGCACACTACTTCTTGGCGGTCGGATAACTGGCAAAGGCTTAGTACTTCCCCAGGCGGACTCTGCAAGAGAGCCCTACCACTACCCTACCTGTTGTTGTTTATCTGACACGACGCATAAGCATTGCCATTCAGCGTAGTAATGCCAACAGCATGCTGGGTACGCTGCCAACTGGTAGTGGGCTTGAACATTTTCTGGGTAATCCAACTGTTCGTTTTATCAAAGATGACTTATACTAATGACCGTAGAAAGTTGAAAACAGGGCAATGATGATGATGAGGATGATATGTTATAGCTGTACCTTTCACTATAATTATTATACAGTTCATAACGTTATTTTATAATACAAAATACGCTATGATTTATTTTATTATTAAAACGTTGTTCGTAATCGGCCAAACTGTAACCCATACCGTAAAGATACGGACTACCAGTTAGCAGTATCACGGTGAGATGTCTATATACCAGATAGCGTTAATTAAATTAAACGGGCTTTTATCAGCGTTAAATAACTATTTGGTTTTGTTGAAAAACCTTTTTTATGAAGGCGTGGTGGGGCGATAAGGATAATGGTTGTTTATTTTTCGATGCTGCTTATTTTTACTCGACTGCTAGAGAAGGAGGGTATGTTTTTGAGGTGTATGTTTGTGTGTTTGTACCTCCTGTAGCTTCAACGGATTTACCGATTTTGGATGTTTGTATGTATGTATGAATGTGTGTATGTATGAAATTATTTATATTATCTCATTTTTTTCTCCTTTTTTTTTACTATAAATTAGTATTATTTTTTTTCAATTCAATTAAATTCATTTATTCGGACCCTGGGTTAGCACAACACTTGGTAACGTCAAATACACAGTTTTCATATGAAATTAATTAAATATTAATTAAACACTATTATAGCGGCTTCATAATGTAAATGTGTATATTTACCTTTATACATACATATACAATCAAATATAACAAATTACGTACCCACTTAAAATTATAACAAAAAATTATAAATACAAAAACCTAATATACCATATACCTCCTTGGTGGCCAAAATGATGGCAGCATTTCCACGCTCGATGGCATGTATGTATGTATATTATGGTTAAATATTTCTCCTTAAATTGAGATCAGTTACTTTTGTTCAATTGAGTTGCATGCCTGTAAAGTTCCTATGACAATACAATATAATGATAGCGACCAGATCTGATAAAGGATACGGAAGGTGGAAAACGGAACTCCTCAGTAACCAGCAGTAGAATGATGGAGTATGGCATCATTTTAATCAGCGTACAGTACCATTATCAGATTTTATAAAAGCTTGTCAAAAGATTCCTAGAAAAGAGCTTGTTATTTTATATAATAGATTGTATTTTGCTTTTAAGTATTATTGCCGCTTTTGTATAGTGAAATCTGATGTTTTTGTTCAAGCCAATGGCACTGAGCAGAAGGCGTTTACATACATTAGTAACTGATACCTTTTGACAGCAACAAAAACTTATTGACCACTGAGTATTGCGTAGGCCATTCTGTGATAAAAAGCGGAATGACAAATAACTATAAATATGAACAGCAAAGCAGCTGCACAGTGACAGTGACTATATTTTAGAATTTCTGGGGACATCATTTGAAATCATATAATAGCTCCGTTTTACCATTTAAAATTTAGTTTTTACGTGTTTCGTATTTACCAGAAAGATAAAGTATGTGTTTTTTTAAATTATTTATGACTAAATGGATATAGAAATAACTTTTTTACAATTATTAATCTAGACAACTAATGTTCTAAAAAAAGTAATAGAGAAATGTTATATTGCCTGGAAGAGATTGCTTTTAGCGATAAGGCTGGCACTTCTAGCACTAGTTTATTTATAAGATAGTTCTGAATGTGTTTTTTATTATTTTGCTGTACACAATAAAGAGTTTCTATCTATTCTATATCTGTTTTATAAAGATATTTTGTACGTTTAGAAACACATTATTAATTAATTTTTAAGCAAATTTCTTTACTAAATAACTAAATACTAACACACAACGTACCTTATCGATCAAAACTTCTATTTAGATTAATCCAAATGTTGAAGCCAACATGCATTTCTTCAAAGAGTCTGACTGTAAATTTTAATTTTTTTTATTACTGCTGAAAAAGCAGGATCATATGTCTGAGGGGTATAAGACTATATTTTTCAGGCGGGTTTTTGATCGTACTTCTGCATATCAATCAATCAACGAATATGAAAATACCTATTGTCTATTCGAATAGAAAAGGTGCTTATTCCAATTCGATATAGAGGTGATAAATCCAGCAATGACGTCAGAAAAGGTGTATTGTGAATTTCTCCTGTCAGTATCTATGCCAAAGCTCACACGGGTCCAATTGAGAAGTGGTCGTTTTAAGAGGATAGTTCTGAAACTATTATGGGCAAGCGAGACGCTTAAAAAAAGATTTTTTCCGCGAGGTTCTGGTGCATTCGATATTTGAAATTGTTTAGCTGTCGCTCTGTTTCTCATGCGTGCATTAGATATTAGTTAGTTAATTTTCCTAACTTTTTGATGAAATTAGCATCTCGGGGGTAATCTGTTATCACCCCCTAAATCTTAACAAAATCTTTTGTTTTTGGTGTCAATGACTTATATAAACTATAATATATGCTGCTAGGTTTTGTTTAAAAAAATGTTTATGGTATTCTAATAACAACTAATACTTTTCTTCATCGTATTTTCAAAGCAGAAAATTTGTCCCTGTAAGTGCCTATAACAACGAAGATATATCAATCATCATCAATCAAACACACACAAACACATAGTTTTACACTGTGTAGATAACATATTAAAAACTGATCGAAATCGGATAACGTTTAGGGGTGGGTATCAGACTACGGTTTTCTTATGGTCGAGACGGCGATACACTCTATTCTTATGACCCCCAAATACTGAAGAAAGAAAGAAAGAAAAACATTTATTTTACGCACAAAACCTTCACCACCAACACCAACTTCCCAGAGTAAATGAAATATAATGAAGAGAAAGAATAATATATAATTATGTTCAGATTTCGCGGTAGTGACCAGTGCTACAAAAAAGGAAAGAAATTGAAGGAAATTCAACATATAATTGAAACGCTTGTTAACTTTGACAACAGATTAATTCTAATACTGCCTTTGTCATTTGCTTAGTGTAAGACAAAGGCAGTATTAGGCCTTTGTCTTACACTAAGCAAATAAAAAGGCAGCAATAGACTTAATCTGTCGTCAAAGTTAACAAACGTTTCAGTATTCGGGTGAGCCATACAAATACCGGAGCGAGTTCACTGGCACTGGCTCCAGGGACCCTATTCCTGTGCGCTCGAGATTATCTCGGTCACTGTCTCTCTTATTTAGAATTTAATGGGAGTGAGAGTGACCGAGATAATCTCGAGCGCACAGGAATAGGGTCCCAGTGTCGTAGATGGTAGTATAAAATAAAACAGATCTAAGATTACCTTAGTGTAGTGGTAGGGCTCTCTTGCAGAGTCCGCCTGGGGAAGTACCACACCTTTGCCCGTTATTCAACCGCCAAGCAGTAGTTTGCAAGCATTACTGTGTTCCGGATTGAAGGGCAATGTTTCCAGCGTAATTACTGGACATACAGAGATTTAACATCTAACATCTCAGGGTGACGAGCGCAGTGCATTGCCGCGCATAGTTTTGAACTGTTGAAGTTCAAAATTCTGGGTGGCACTGAACTGTTATGGGCAAGCGTGACGCTTAACATCAAGTGAGCGACTTGCTCGTCTCGTCACCGAGTAACATAAAAAAAAAAGACCTGAAATAGCTTTGGTGTATGATTTAACTGTCTTGTCAGTTTCCTAATAGTAATTCACAATCTTATGAAATGTCTAAACAAATTCACTTTAATATAATCAGAATGTCAGCGGCTAAATAATAAAACTTATCGTAAAAGATCTTAATTAAACATTAGCGAAGTGAAGATCAAAACCCACTATCCTCATAGCAAATATGAAGCAAAATATACCAAAGCCAACGTCAATTATTAAACGAAGTGGACATCAGTTAGTTAATTATCAGATAGTCTACGAATAATATGATTGATTTGTAGCAGACAATTTATGTATAAAGGGTTATTTTGAAATGACCAGGAACCTATCCTAGCATCTTACTCAACAAATTATGTTCCAGGGCAACATATGTTTTACCATTTTTTTTTCCAACCAAAATCAAAAACATTGATATTTGGGCTCTAAATAACAATAAGGAAGCGGGACCTGGAGAACTTGTACCTTTTACACATGTACCAACTTTGTAACCCAGTCTGGGTTACAAAGTTGGTACATAAAATAAACAGTAATGTAAAATAAACAGCCTAAATAAATAGACTTTGGTTTTGAATTTTTTAACAATTCGCGGTTTCAAATGAGAAGGAACGCGGAGCCGCGTCAAGATAAGGAGCCAACATTAAAAACAAGCACCAGCAAAAAATAGGGATTAAAAGCCCAAGGAAAAGTCTTTATAAGTCATGGAACAAAACTTATCGAGTGTCTTGTGTTTGTGTTGTGTGCCAAACGCACAACACAATCGCAGGCCAAAAAAAAACTTTGGTACTTGTAATTTTCATCATTATGGTTGTTGTTGATACTACATTTGTTGCCGGTGTGGTGGGTAACAAGCCTTATAAAACTAGTCCCAATAAATTGTAACACGTGGTGACAGCTAGTGAATAATCTACTCTTTTTGTCCACATCACCTTTGGGAGACTCGAGCGAGGTCAACTATGACTGGTAGTAAAATATCTATTTCCGTATGTCCGCACCTTTGAACCAATTTTAATGGCAGCTTGTTGAATATATATATATTTTTTTTTTTTTTTTTTTTTTTTTTTTTTTTTTTATTGAAAAAGGTTCGGTAACAGACAATAGATTATTAAAAATACAATATATATAGATAGAGACACAACACTTTAAACCTAAAGTCCAATTATAACCGGACACAACTTATACTTAAAAACTTGACACTAAAAGTGAGTAATTATTGAAGTAATTACTAATTAAGTACATATGTAAATATTAACAAACAATGGTTTCACTTAATCAAATTATTAAGAGCAAGTTTAAAAGTTGAAAGAGTACACGAGAACATGTCTGTGGGATCACTTAAGTTGTCATAAGTGCGGCACATCCTAGCTAAAGGACTGTTGTTTGTTTAATAAAAATGAAAACTTTTTTTTTCTTTTCATTTTGTAAAACTGGTGTGAATCTACCAAACCAGAAAATTTGAGTAGCTTTACAGTTAATTATACATGTCAACGACGCGGGTATGGCATGAAACTTCGACCAGAACCAGCACGGGCAGCAACCTCTTCTGCAGGCCTTGCACACGCGCCGTGAAAATCCACCATTTATATCCCGCGAGAACGAGACGGACGTATATACGACACCACACTATAGTTTCGTCACGTTGACGCGAACACAAAACGGGTGGACAAAACTTTATCCCGAAGCACGTGCTGATCTTACAGTAAAGGGTCAGTTATTTACGACATATATACGACACCACACTATAGTTTTGTCACGTTGACGCGAACACAAAACGGGTGGACAAAACTTTATCCCGAAGCACGTGCTGATCTTACAGTAAAGGGTCAGTTATTTACGACATATATACGACACCACACTATAGTTTTGTCACGTTGACGCGAAGACAAAACGGGTGGACAAAACTTTATCCCGACGCACGTGCTGAGCTTACAGTAAAGGGTCAGTTATTTTGGCAACCCATCCTCCCTTCCTGTAAGAGGTAAGGGGTCCTGCCTTTGTTCAGTTGTAAATAATATTTTTATTTTTAGGATTGTGTTGTTGACGTTTCCGTGTATTTTTGTGTGTTTGAAATAAAGATGATACGGAAATACTCGCGTTTTTAGTCGGTTATTCCGACTATAAGTTTCGGCCGCATAATAAGCGTTTTTTAAGCGTGTTTTTAAGTCACTTCTTATATAGTAGAGTTTATAAGAGTTGGGTATTAATTAAATTATGTAAAATTAACAAATTACTTAAACTCATTACAAAAAAAATCAGAGATTTCAATAACCCAACCTGGGCCCCTATTCGGAGAAATGACATTTTATCTCGGTCACTCTCACTCCCATTAAATTCTAAATTAGAGAGACAGTGACCGAGATAATCTCGAGCACACAGGAATAGGGTCCCTGTCAGTACGTTTCAAAATTGATGTTTCAGTTGCAAATTTTACAAGTGGCAATTTCGACTCCCTAGTTGGAATTATCTCCTTAAATTATAACTCAATTTGTAAACGACAAACAAGGATATTACTAAGTATCCTTGCTAAGTATTATTGACCGGCCCGATTTATAGTACAGCAAAAACTTAATCCATTATACATTTATAGCACCTACAGCATTCTAATTGCTATTGAAACGCTGTTCTTTTCATATAGGAAGAACTTTAATTAGAGCAAGCTGACATTCTGAACCGGTTTCGTATGAAGTATCTACTATCCATCACACGGCCTTTGTGACAACCCACACCCACAAACAATAATTAGACACCGCCATAATGTCAAATGTAAGTAAATGTCAAGGCGTAAAAAGTCATCGGTCATGTGCTCTAGAAACGCGTCACCTATGTCAGTTTAGTTTGAGACAGTTTTCACGATCATAAGCTTCTTGGACCAGGCCAATGTTGGGATTTACAATGAGCCGTTTTCTTTTGAAACTTCATGTCATTACGCCAAGTTTGTTTCATCCAAAATAGATGGCGTTAACCTTCAACTTTGACAGATATTGCTTAACCAATGCGACGCCATCTATTTTTGTTTGTTGGAACTGGATTTAATGACATTCATGAAGAAAACGGCTCATTGCTGATCTGTGGCACTTGTCTCACCGCCAGTGATGAAGCGTAGAACTAGCGACTGTTTCATCGCTCAAGAAACGTATATTGAAATCGATTCTGTGTGAATAAAAGAGAACACTCTCGCCAATACTTTGCCGCAGCGACAAGAGAATACTCGCTGAGCGATGCTCGCTTGGCGTTCAGGACACTCGCCGAGAGACTCCCAGCGGTCATTCTCTATTACATTGCGAGTAATCGCCCATCGCACTCGTACACTCGCTATAGCCCAGCGACAAAACTATCAGAATAACGCACTCGCTTCTCGCTGCTCGCTAGCTGGTTTCTAGTATCTAGTTCTACTCGCTGCTCGTTCATGGTCGGCGATCGGACAAGTTCCTGACATACCGAATAATAATAATCATTTAGTTTTAATAAAATGGGAATACTCACGTTAAATTGAGTCGGTTATTCCGACTATAGTTTCGATCACATTAACACAAAATGTGTCAAAACTACGTCAGTTTTCTTAGTAAAATAACTCTACATCAATCATCTATAAGATTGAACAATAAGGTTTGTTGTTTCGTAAATACAAAATTGGGACTCCTGGTAGATTCATGTATAAAATATACATGAATCAGACCAGATTAATACTTTTATGCTCACTGTAAATCCCTTTAACTTCCATGTTTAATTTGTGACGTTTCTAAAAAACTTTAAATAGTAATTATTTTAATATATTTTTTTCTGCAAGTACGTTTAGTCTATGTATAAGTAATCTTTGTGCGTAATAACTAGTCCAACAATCGCCTCGATCAAAAATTGCGTCAACATATAAATGTCAAACTGATCGCTCATACTGTAACATTGTCGAAATACTTCCGCACAACAAGAAATCGTATTAATTAAGCGAAATAATCATGATACTGATACTCGATGGCAATTATGAAAATTGTAAATTCTGTAAAAGGAAACGGTCGACGGTGGTCCACATTGCATCTTAAAAACCAAGTCGTGAGTTCTCGCTCCTGTTACAGTTTGCTACGGTTATATAATGATATGCCACATTCAGTGAATGTGTAACAGTGGGCTATAAAATCAGTATGGACATTATTACCCAATGACCGGCACAGCCAACGTACTTGATAAGCGATACCGGGCCGTACGCCAATGACGTCATTATGTTATGTATTAGATACAAGAAATATAGTGGTAAATATATACAACTAGCTGTTACCCGCGACTTCGTTTGCGTGGATTTACAAAAAAAAGTAGCCTATGTCCGTTTCCTACCCTAAGCTATATCTATGCAAAAGTTCAGCTCGATCCGTTTAGCCGTTGCTCCGTAATAACGCGACAAACACCCAGACAGAGAGACAGAGGTACTTTCGAATTTATGATATCAGTTAGGATTACAACAAAAATTTAAATTTAAAACAAAAATATTTTTTTTAAAATAAATTAAGTATTTAAAACGAAATTACTCAAATAACCCGTAATAATAATTCGTAAATTGATATTAATAATGTAATGTTTTTATGTTTAATTTTGATAATTTTAATAATTTAATGTTAAAATGTAATTGTAATTTTAGTTTAATTACCTCCTATTTCTCTTTTTATTTTTTTATTTTTAATGTACTTTGATTTTATTTTATTTTTTAATTGTAAGCGCGTGCTTCATATCCTGTAGGTAAATCTCCACCGGGCCTCAAGATACAGGATTAGCCGAGTTTGAGGTCCCCTAGAAATGTATTATAATACTTTGATAAAATAATTATGAATAATAAATAATTTTTGAATTTGAATTTACTGATGCGTGGTGCGCTTCGATCGTCCTGAATGCCGAGTCTAGGGTAGTGATCTGTGATGTAATTTAATTATGAGCATCAACAACATCCATACTGCTTCCTTTTATACCTTCTAACGAGTGTAAATAATGAAATTGAGAGAATTTCTTACATTTTAGCTAATAAACAACAGCTACAAGAGAATACCGCTCTTGATGTAGTTTTATGGCGCAACATTACATGGGTAGTACGTGCGTTCACAACCGTAGTCGATCGGGAAGTGACACGAGTCGTTCGATAGGGATGATCGGATCAATGCCAGTCAACTGATGACATTATCGATAAAAGATACGATGTTACAATTAAAATAAAAATTTATTACTCAAAAAAAAAAACTCGTATGATACAATTTTATCTTGTAATTGTAGTTTGTATAATTATGTGAGGAATTTTTTTGTGAAATGGATATGATATCTAAAATTTTAAGGATTGGTACTCAAGAATTTTTGCTGTTGATACCTGGGCCAACAACTCAAAGTGCTTCATTTTTGGACACAATGCTGCTCTTCATTAGGCGGGTCGGTTAGCCAAAATTGATCCGAGTTAGTATTATAACAAAAGTAAAATTAATAACGCTGCGCACTCATAGCTAGGATTTCCTGTGTTGCCATCTAAGACACATAAAGATACAAACACTCAGGCCTGGTAGAAATGATGTAATTTGAACATCTGGTCCGGCTGGAAATCGAACCCGAGACCTCCGGATCATAAGACACACGCGTTACCAACAATTGAATGAAAAACATGTAATTGATCAAAGCGCATATAAAATACTTATCTCTTTTTCTTTCCTTATACGATTCGCTACCAGGCCAGAGTTTTCTGTCAAAAATATTTCATTAGTACAGAAAAAATACAGAAATACAGAAAATTTTATTTGTGACATAAAAAACATAAAAAAGAAAAAAAATAACATTTTATACTCTTGTACTATTATCGATCATGAGTCGATTTGTCGATAACGCGGCTTTCAACTCTTACCCCTAGAACGGGTTAGCTCTGGCGATAAATAACTGCGGGTAGGTAGGTCTAATTCTGCGCGCCATATTTACGCGCGTAGGCGGCATGCGACACTATGCAGAGTAACCTTAGATTTAGAGAAGCCACGACAATGAAATAAAAACTTTTTTTTTTACTTTACATCAGGCGGATTAGCAGTTAGTTAATGATTAAGTTAATGACGGCCTATTTAGAATAAATAAGTATTTGTGGAAAAATATATTTTCCCAAACAAGCTTTTATAAAATCCGTTATTGGTACTGTAAGGTAATCAAAATGGGTCCGAACTCCATCAATCTTCTGTTATTTTCAAAGGAGTTCCGTTTCCCACCTTCCGCCTCCATCATCAGATCAGCCCGCTCTCATTATATTGTATTGTCATCAGAACTTGACAGACATGAATAATTTCAACTCAATTGAACAAGGGGAACTGGTCTAAAAATCAGTTGCCAGATTTGACCCGAACATCCATACAACATACGAACATAACAAGTTAAAATTAAAATACAAGCTTTCGGGACTTGGCCAAGCGATTGGTGGAGGCGTCGGGTGTCCAGAATGCTGGCTTTTATTTCGCACAGAAATTGAGCATTGCCATTCAACGTGGCAATGCCGCCAGCATTCTGGGGACCTTTCCCCCCACTAATGGTGTTTTAGTTTAGTTTAATTTTTATAGTTATTTTAGATTTTAGTTTTTAGGTAGTGTTTTTAAGTTTTCTCTAATTGTCTGTTTTTTAAGTTGTATGAATAAAACTTCCCATAAATACAAGCTTGTAAATTGTAAAAAGGCCGAGTAGGAACAATCTTAGGCTGTTGCAAATTCCAACGAATCATAATTATTTATAGAATCTGAAGAATTTGATAATCAAAAAAATATGCAACCAAAAAACCTAACCTCGCTGAAAATAGACCACTATATTAGACGCACTACCAACTAATCGAGGAAGGTCATAATTACAAACCATATTACAGTCTCTGTATTGCATGCATCTGCGTCGCACCTTAAGGAGAGCTTTATCTAATAGACAGGACCGGCCATTGTAGAATCAAGTGCTAAATTATGATCGAATCATGTTGGATTTCACGGGAGAGCTCATTCTAACCCATAGCTAAGACTACATACACATTGCGCACTACTTTTATCATCTAGATTTCGTACAAATATGGATTTTCTGCTCGTAACTCCTAAAGTAATGACCCACAAATACTGTGATGAGTCTACTCACAGATAATCAACCAGTGGGAGTAATTTTTATAAGTTCAATTCGACAGTGTCTTTGTGCGCTTTGATCGTCCCGAGTGCGCAATCTAGGGTGATCTGGGTCTGGTACAAAATTGAACATAAGACCGCGTCTTGTGATCGGGACTTAACTTTACCTTCCCTTTACCCTCGAGATAGCGAACGAACTTACTATAAATAATATAATTCGATTTGAATTTCAATATGTCTGCGATTTCAGTGAGCCGCAAATTATCGCGCTGGTAGATATAAACTAGACGCGTCTTGACAATGCGCTAACCTGTTCAGATATTATTCGAGCGTTTTGCCCATACAAACGCATTCCCCCATTTCCTCTCTATATTATGACACCATTGCATATAGTTTTTGCCATAAAATCATCTATCAATGGCATGCTCCTAGCTTTTTATTTCAATATGTCTGCTTTTTCAGCGAGGCACAAATTGTCGCGCGGGTAGATATAAACTAGACGCGTCTTGACAATGCGCTAACCTGTTCAGATATTATTCGAGCGTTTTGCCCATACAAACGTATTCCCCATTTCCTCTCTAGATACTGACACCAGTGCATATATTTTTTGTCATAATATAATCTATCATTGGCATGCTCCTAGCTTTTCTTTAAAATAAATTAATTACTAATGAAACAAGAAACCTTTTTAAATGACTAAAATTGCTTAGTTTTACCGCTTTTTACAATACACCAGACGGCATTGCTAGGAGAAATAACTGCCATTAGTCGCGTCTATAATTGTCATTTTCACATTCAATTATTTATTTCATGATCCTAATATATATTTTTATTATTATTTTAGAATAGCACTACATTTCCCGAAAAAAAAATATAAATAGTAATTAGTGTAATTAGTTTTAATATATTTTTTTACTATCGTGTTTTTATTTGTTATTCATTATCATTATTTTAGTGAAGACAAAAAACCACTAACTGTAAATTTCCAAAAAAATATGTGTCTATTCATGGCAAGATATAATGATGAATAAATAATGGTTAATTACAATAAAGTTACAAAGAACATTGTTGTTGAAAAAAGTAAAAAAAAACATATCTAAGTACTAACTCCATGAATAAATTAATATAATATTGATAAAATTAAAGAAATTTACGAGTATCTTTGAAATCCTGAATATCCGCAGTTATTCTATTTAGAGTTAGCTTTCGACATCTCCTTCCTTTAGTGAAGGTGTGAAACAATAAAGTCGATTTAATTAAAGTTGCAGATAGTTGTGTTCAGTTTTATTAGCCACTTCATTAGTTTAATGAAGAAATAAACTACTATCAGTTGAATTTAATGGGTAGGTGATATTTATGAAGCTTACTTCGTTGCATTCAAGCTGCAATTTCAAATCTGCATCTTATTTCAATTAAGAATCAAAAAATATAAATTTAAATAATCCTGAATTAAAGAAAAACGTAAACAATAGTAATAATTACCACAGCATTATTATTAAAAGAAAAAGCTGACTGAAGAGGAATCTAACGATACTTCTCTCGTCAAAATCGGTCAAAGCTATTTGGGCTACAGGAGGTTATAGGAACACACAAACATACATACTTATGTATATACACCCTAAAACATCACCATCTTTCTTAATTATTATTATGTAAGAAATAAAAAATAAATAAAAATAATTACCTAATTAGGTATAACACATAGTCAACATCTTAAAGTCCATTCGCCCACACATGTAGAAGTAGGCAGTGGTAGAACTTTTGCAGTGTCCGCCTGGGTTTGCCAGTTCACCTTTGCCAGTTATTCAACCGCCAAGTAGTAGTGTGCAAACATTACTGTTTTCTAGATTGAAAGCTAATTTTCCCAGTGAAGTAACTGGGCATGAAAAGATCATCTTTTATCTCAGGGTGACGATCGCAGTGTATTGCCACACAGGGGTTTGAACTGCTTAAATTCAAAATTTGGTTTTGGCTGAACTTAATTTTTACGACAAAACGTGATGCTTGCCATCAACCATCATATTATTATGGCTAGCCATATGCTCGTAACCTCAATCATGAGCATTTAAAAAATCATCCACATCGACAGGTCCGTCCGCAACGCTACTGCCCGAAAAAATACCTCTCTTCTGCCCATCACTGTCAATTGAAACAACTAAAAATATGTTTCAATTAAATAAACGCAAGAAATTGTCATTGTAACCTCGAACAGATTTAATTCCACATTGAATTTTAATTCTCTGCTCTGATTCAAACAGTCTCAGAACAAGTTTTTCAAGCACGTCTTGTAAACCTTTATCTGTACATGTTATCCGTCCCCTTGTCCCTGTTTGCGATACAAATCGTCTGAGCTACCGACCGCTACCAGACAGTCTTCATATACTCGGGCATATTTGTTAACAAGAATAAGAATAATCGAATTAAGAATATTCGAATGTCTAGATGAATGTGTTTAATTTAAAAGTTAAGCGACGTTCGTTAAGCGTCGATTTTTCTATGGTGTTTTTCGGATTCTCCTTCGTCTCTCATCGAAACTTGCAAAAAAAAAACCTCTTCGGTCATATCCGACGTAGCTTTCAGAGTTTTTTTAGCATGAAGTGGCAATAGGCAGGCCACATCGCTAGAAGAACCGATAACCGATGGGGAAGAAAGGTTCTTAAGTGGCGACCACGAATTGGAAGATGCAGCGTAAGTAAGCCTCCCGCTAGGTGGACTGATGACATTTTAAAAGTCGAAGACAACCGGTGGGTACAGATTACAAATTGTCGTTCATTATGGCGGTCTAAGGAGGAGGCCTTGGTTCAGCAGTGGTCGTCTTCGGGCTGTTGATGATGATGATAACAAGCATTAGGCTATTATTAAATGCCTTTCAATCAGGCCACGTAAATATAATATTTACGTGGCCTGATTGTCTTTGCGGTCTCTGAAAATTAGTGTATTCCATTCTGATCGTCTGCTTTGATCCCAAATGGGATCAGGTACATTTATATCCAATTTTTGATTCCGATTTGATCCCACTTTGTATTAAAAAATTGGGATCCAAAAATTACATATTTAATCATATTATATGCCAATCACTTTGAAATAGAGTCCTCAAAAATAGGCAGCGCACTTTTAATGCCCCTGGTATTGGAGGTGTCCATAAGCGGCGGTGACCACTTACCATCAGGAGGCCCGTCGCTTGTTTGCCAACAATTACATTTAAAAAAAAATGGTTACGTGATTAGTCTCCTACTTTATATACAAAAAACCTGCTTATAAACGACCTGAAAAATCAATCAAATCAGCAATTACAGCAGATACACAGCAGAAATTAGTTACATTTAGAAATATTGCCAGTAGCGACATCATTAATTTCAATAATAATTGCTAATTATCAGACTTTAGCAATGAAAAAGAGTGCTAGACAACTAGATCACGTCGATATTCTGACATGTCGAGTGCCGCTAATTATACACCTTGATAACTACTTAATGTTTGCGCCATCTGCCTCAAGCTGGACTTGTCTTTTTGACAAACTTACGTACTAATTATGATTACTGCCTGTTTCACGCCACTGAGTGCGACGAGAAGGTCGTTCATTTGTTAGCGTCACGCTTGCCCTTAACAGTTCAGTGCCACCCATAATAAAAAAAGTACAGGCGTTACGTTATCAATATTTTTGGTTCTTTGACCAAATAAAATACCTTACTTACAATTTGGTCGTCCCGCTGGAGGGTTGACGATATTGTCACCATCGCGGGTCGAACTAGCGGGCTTATCCCGTAACTCTGAAAGCGATAGCGAGAGTTGCGCGACCGGGACCGCGCATAGTGCGACTAAGTTGGTACGAGCGAGATGGCATGCTCTCGCAATCAGAATCACGAACGTTTCAAAGTTAGAGGATAAGCCCCCTGGACTAGACTAGCATTGGACTATGGCAGATGGCATAGCAAGAAAGAGACCAGCACCAGCAGTGGCATAATTTAGTAGGTAGGGTACTTTATACTAACTTACCACTGTCAGCTAGCTACCAACCTCATATTGAAAATCTATCGCCAAGCGCATAGCAGTGTTTTCGGACAGTTTCACTTTAGAGCGTTACAAATCCATGCTAGGTTTGCTACCATCTTCGACCACACAATCAGGTGAACTATCAATCGTGTACTTTGTCAGCCTTGTTGCTTATTTTCTTGATTCACAGAATTTGTTTAGAATTTTAATCAGGCTATACAAAGCCTGACTATTAATTCTGTGGACCAAGTAGTCTTTCTGCATACACATATCCATTATTCCCTGCTACTGGCCCCAACAATATCGGTTTTCCAATACTTAAGATACCAACACTAGAGATGTAGGCGTCCGGCGACAGAACAATTTATAACGCACACCCCACAAAGGATAGTGCGCAGATTATAAAGGATAGATGTGTAACTAAGAAGATGTGGCATAAGTCGATAAGCGCTGTCACACGCGCTTTTACCTTCAATTTTCGTCTTCCTCTGGCGTATGCAATAAACGCCATAGCGCAAGCATTAGTACATGCTAATACGTATCTTTGGTGGGTAGTCCGCCTTAAGTGTTACGCTTTTTGTTTTACGCAAGTGACTTTAGGTAGGCCTTATTTCGGTAATATGAGTTTATCAGCCAACTTTAGCCAGCTACCCACCAAATCAAACCACGGGCTAGCGATTGCAATTTTGTAAAAGTGTTCCTTTCCATTTTAATTAAAAAGAAATGCGTTGAATTAAATCGGTTATTCCGACTAAAGTTTATATAGTCGGAATAACCGAGAAACCGAAATAAAATGTACAGAATCCACGTCTGTTTTCATAGTAAAACGATCCTTTTCAGTCTTTCGTTGGGGTTTATTTGTTTATTGGTAGTAATACTCGCGAATATTGTTTAGCCACGTCCATTTTTAATTATTTGTGGAGTTGGGTATTTGTAGTATTCTGTGCCCCCAATGAGAATACTGTCAGAATTTACACTGCACGACAAAATAAAGTCGCTTGAAATGTGTCCCGTATTTAACTGGAATAGGCGATTTAATACTAATAATGCGTTGAGTTTACCGCCGTTTAAGATAACGTATTAAATGTAAAATATTCATTCTCGATGTCACGATTTCAGAAAAAAATAAAAAACGACGTTATTCAGGTTCCTTGTCGTATTAAGCAATCATAACAAGAATATATAAAAGGAATGGTAATCGCCATTCAAGCATTAAGCTTTTGGTCTAACATTTCCAATTTTTTTTATTTATTAAAAACATTGCTGACAATTTTTCGCATACAACAGTTTCCGGTAATAGATCTTAATTTGTAACCAAATAACTAAATATTTAAGTCATTTGAATCGTAATTATTTGTTCGTAGTTTATAATTTGTGTTGTTTGTTTGGAGATCTTTGATCAGCAGCGGGAAAGCTTAGGTAAAAAAAAAACGCTTTACAGATCACAATAGTGATCGTTTTTGGCTAAACAAAAATTGTTTGTTCGCGTTGTAATAAAATTCTCAATATTTACAACGCGCGTGTAGGTGCAAAATATAAAATAAAAATAATACTGTAATATAATATAATAAAGTGCTTAAAAAAATACTGTAATATTATGCCCTTTCGGGTCAGCTGCGAAGTTCTAGGTCGAGATCGAAGATCGCAAGTTACGTAAGTTATGCGCTGACCGGAGGCTTTACACCTTGTAGCGTGGGCGTGGCTGAAATACATTTCATATATTTCCATACTGCCGACTAAGTTGTTTCCAGAGTTGGATGGAGGAGCCACTAACGTTTTCCTGAACTGTGATTAGTCATCCGTTGAAAATTCTTAGTTCCATCATTTGTCCACCTTACAGTTGAGCTGGTCTCGAGGCAGGTACATTATTCTCAGGCGAACACTGTACGGGACCTTATCTCGTCTGATTGTAGTGAATTAGGGTTGAAAGTGGTAATGCGTTGATCATGCTGGGTGGTTTATTTATTTATGCAGTCGCAGAGTTCTTTATAGGATTTGCTTATTCAATCGTCTGGTGTCACCGCTGTTAGCTCGAGCTGTTAGTAACGTGTCCGGTTCCTTGTTAAAGTTAGCTCGTTGTTAAAAGATTCAGATAAGTGGTCATGTAAATCGGAATTTGAATCTTTTAACGATTGCCATAGAGAAATTATACTAACAGTGATAATGTCCGTGGAAAGGTGCGTAAATCGATTGCAGTATGACAATGATGTAAGATGTCGCTAGTGCTTTAATCTGCGACATGATCGTCACAATTACTGCTTGAAAAAGAAAGCCAAGCTAACACATTCGTAATGGTATAATACGTAGAAAAACGCTACTTTTTATGAATATATTTGCATTATTATTATCAGTAAAACTATACATTTTATATATTTCTCCCTTTTTGGGGAAATACCACACCAATCAAAAAGCGCCGAAGACAAAAGAATAATAATTGTAGAACCAAACTTCGTCAAGATTGGTTCAAAAATACGATCTGTACGCGAGTACCAACATACGGACAGATTAAAGCAAATTTTGCCAGTTAAAACAGTCCATTCGTTCGCTTCGCTCACTCGGTCAGTAGCAATAATTTTATTATCTCTTGTTTCAATAATCCAAAGTCTAACTGTAGAGTACGCTCTCCACGTAACTTATTGTCTTGACACCGAAATGTGGAACGACTTCCTGTCTTTATTGCTTTGGTCCTTTCATGAGAAAGTCCAGTTCCCACAATGCGTTATGTAATTAAGAAATAAGCATCGCAAGCGAAGGATTTAGGCTGTGTTTTCGACATCAGCGGGCAACAAGGCGGAAGGCAGCGAGGCAGCGGCTAAGTTTACACTTGCTATTTGGACACTTTGAAAGTCGCGGGCAACCGGTGGATGCAAATTGCAAATTGTCGTTCAATGTGGCGGTTTAAGAATAGAGTATACCGCTGTCTCGTCCATACAAAAAGCGTTGTCTGATAGCCACCCTTAAACGTTATCCGATTTCGATGATTTTTGTATATGTTATCTACACCGTGGAAAACTTTTTAATTCGCTATATCATCCTTGTTCCGTTTTCCGAAAATACGACGAAAGTAGTTGTTGTTGGAATACCATAAACATTTTTTTGAAAAAACAAAACATAGCGGCGTAGATTATAGTTTATTCAAGCCATTGACACCAAAAACAAAAGATTATGTTAAGATTTAGTGGGTAATAACAGACTACCCCCGAAACGCTAATTTTATCAAAAAGTTAGGAAAATTAACTAACAGTCTTTCTATCGCACGCACGAGAAACCGATCGACATCTATACAATTTCAAATATCGAATGTGCCAAAAAGTCTTCAGACTGTTGATGCATGGAATACCAAAGTTGTCTTGAGCGTAGCGACGGGCGATCAAGCCGAATACTACGAAAGTAACATGACGACACATAGCGGGCTTCTTTGTGCTTTTCTCGTGGTAAATAACCCATTTAATAACAATGTCCCATTTAATTGTGGTCACTTTTCACATTTCACAAGTTTACTCAACTTTACTCACTTGCTCGCTAGAGTTCCCTTTGTGAGCACACGTTGTGTTGTATTATTTGCATCAATATACCGTGGTGACAAAACACAAGACAAGAACTACAAGACACTCGGGCATATCTATACGATAACGGATTTTTCCAGCGAAAAACTGATTGAATTTTAGCAAAGTTACAGCATAGAAATAGGAAATTGCAATTTAATGCGTAGTCTACTCTAGTGCGTAGTATATAATATCGCAATGGTAGAATACTGTGCTTAAAAACTGTTCTTGACAAAAGTGTGATAGCAGTGGCTCCATAAAAATAAAGCTAAACAAGAATGAACAGAGAATGAATCAACATGAACAATGAATGAACATAAACAATGAATGAAAGCTGCTTACGCTACCAATACAGCTCCCACCTCACTGCACGCTCATGTTGAAAACACGGTTTTATAGTACCTAAGATATTTATTATGTAGGTATCGGTTTGTCGCGATGTCTCGATATTTGGAGCAATCGTCGCCATTGTAGTGAAAGGCGCCGGTGGTCAGCTTTCGGTCGCAAACAAAACATAAAAGTGTCGAGTGACCTCTGAAAAGAAGCGGTACTTGGTTGTAATAATAATAATAGGTGGTTTAATGGTAGTAAATGCTTTTGCCGAGTACTCAAATACTTTCTTTTGATAGTGATTCCTAGAAAATAACTAGTCAAAATCAGTGTCCGCTTTTACCCAGCCACAATTTTATTTTCCTCTTATATTTTGACTCCACGTGGTTTGTTTAGTATGTCTGTCTATCTGTGTGTGTTTGTCACTATTATCACTGTGACTATCACAATTAAAACAAATCTCAGTAAATAGTCTAAGTCAAGCTAAGTGAGTCACGTGAAGTCCTAGTCATGCCCCAGTAAAGAGGTTGAGACTTTACTAGAGGTTTGTATGGATTTTTTAAATGAATACGCAAAGTTAAGTTTCGTTATTCACCAACCAACGTTCACGTTCACAACTTATCACCAACGTTCATGAAAACTTAATGAATTAAAGTCCACCGTTTTGACACATTTACATTCGAAATAACACAATTTTTTGTAAATAATACAATAATGCGACATGACTTATTGACGATCCCGGCAAAAACTTCTATTTATTTACTTTTTTATTGTTTCTTTTACCTTTTATTTCTAAGTACCACCACTACTTACTTACTACTACTTATTTTCTGATCTAAGCTGGCAAAGTTGTGTCTAAAACCGTCTTAGCTTTCTATTATAATAGGTAATGCAAAACACTAACCCCCGTATTAATAATCGTGGAGTGCCCTTGGATTACTTACCACGTGTTATCTTTATTAGTCCTTTTCGCTCTTTTCGAAATTAGAACTCGATTGAAAAAGACAGAACACTGAGCAACTGCTCCAAGGATTCTCCGCGTGTATTATATGGGGGTATTAGTATTAGCGTAATACATAAAACAATGAAGAAAATAGAGCTAATCTGCATCCCAAAGCCCACTTACGCCCTGAACTAGTCTCCGCTATCTTTGGCTTTAAGGAACAAATGGAATGTACCACTTATCATAGAAACAATGGCTCGTAGGCGAACTGGATGCACAGCGTACGATATCTGCTATCCTACAGGGCTAAACACTATGGGCTGTGTTGAACATCGCGGAAGTAGTGACTAATATAGGAAATAACTAGTTGTTACACGCGACTTCGTTCGCGTGGACTTAAAAAAAATATCATATGTCCATCTTTGTGATATACAGTAACCCCTTGTCAAATTTTATCAATATCCGTTCAGCCGTATATTCGTTCAGGTATAGTATACTGTACTCACGGTACATCTAGTTCGCTAGATGGCGTTGATCCATTTTTGTGCATTTTTTGACATTTTGTATGGACTGACAGTTTAGTTCTGAATTGCGTAAGCGAAGTTTTTCCTCGAGACGAACGTACTCATTTTCATACCTCGAAGCTATATTGGTCCTGATACGCAGCTATTTTACTCTGAATTATAATAATATTAGTTGGATGAAAAACGATGTGATACTTATTGACAAAAACCTGGAAAAAAAAATGATTTTATTAATGCCCTTTTTAACTGAACAAAATACATACAAATAAAAACAAACTGCCTAAAGTACTTAGCCTACTAATACTAGCGATTTCATTGTGCCAGATAAGCGCGATACATTTCGATGCAAGAAAAAATCGTGAAGAAAACTGCATATTTCCAACTCGCACTGGGCCAGCGAGGTAGATATGGCCTTATCACCCTTCGAGGGTATGCCGATATCCTAGTACTGGGATGTTAAAAAGCTGATGTAGAAGTAAACTCTATCAAAAACCCAATGTTGAGCTCTAAACGGCTCATATTTGCGCCGCTTGTACTGCTCCGCCGAATTAGCCGAAAAGTAACGTATTACCAATTAGAATATAAAAAAAAAAAAAAGCTGTTGACTGTTGCTTCAAAGGCAAAAATGGTAATTATACTTAATTTTAATAGCACTAATGATCTTATTTGTTTGCTAACTTAAAAAACTTTCTTAACGCTTAGAGAGCGCATGAACCTAATTATTTTATCCTAAAAACCATAACTCCCATAATAAATTGACACTAAAATAAGGGCCATAGAGCCCATTTTGCTTGCTAGAGACATAAACAACGGTACCCATAAAACCTTAATGTGTTAACACCCTGTATTTTACATACTAACATTGTAATAAGCCGCTCAAATGAAAGCTTTAAATAAATTCAGTAAGGACACTTTCAAAAAAACGCTCATACTCAAACTCATAATTTACAAACACCTAAAAATATATACAGACTGCATATATTTTTTATAACCACAGAAGAGAGAGAGAAGAAAAGGTAAAAAAAATTCCTCTTCTGTGAGTCTAACCATACTAACGTCGTAATGAGTCGTCGTCTAACGTCGTCGTAAGACGCTCAGAGGAAAGCATGTAATAAATTCAGTAAGGACACTCTCAACCTAAATCTTTAAGATAAACATATTTTTTTTATCACCAGAACTTACGTATTATATTCGGACATCGTGTAAAATTAAAAAGGAGACCGTAACGGTAGCGAGCGAAATAGAGAAAAACAAAATATAAGACTTCAGCGGTGTTTTACTACATTTAAAGTAGTATTTTTAGTACTAGTTGTCATTGTTTCTCGTGAGAAATTATTTAAATGAAAGAAGTGTTTTTTGTAAATATAAACTACATAATTATCTTAAAATTATGTATATATTTGTGTAAAAAAAAACTTTATTCCATTTTTTTTACGTGAATTAGCCAGACTATAGGGTTTCGTAGAGTTAGTTCGTTTCGGAGAGCCCACACCCGGGGTTAGAAATTCACATATTGAGTTACTGTCTTTTTTTTTCTGTATAAAGGTTGATTTGATCTACTGTCCCTATCTGTACAAAGGTTGATGTATAAATTAATCTCTAATTGGGCGATGTTATCGGCGGTTTCACAAGCACCGTCAAAATGTCGGGCGAGCATAAAAATGTCACTGTCAACTGACATTTGGGATCATAATCCGGCGGGAAAGTGATTGTGGATAGACCTTTGGCTAGTAGATGGTTTAATATGTGTTGGTTTGTTGGGTCGATGCTATATTTGGCAGAAAGTGGCAGTGAGCGCACTTTAAAAGTCCGCGAAATCAACTACTCCTGCAACTGAGTACTTTACAAGGTTTTTAATAAAATATTTCTTAAAATCTTTTTTGTTCCAAACTGGTGTTCCATGTTCGTCGACAGTGAATGACATTTCATTCACTTTCGACGAAATTTATGGAATTGCTGTTTTTTTTTTTCGCACGTTCGTTGTTATTCTCATCGTAAAAGCTGTTCATAATGATGAACGAGTACAATAATATCCTACAATATAGACGAAATTATAGACAATGACCGCGGCCAAACAATCTCGGAAGATAGAGCCTCCAAGAAGAACGATACCGCATAGAAAAAATTCAGAACGACCTTGGGTACCTTCATCGTCATAAGCTAAAAGACGACACTAATGCACAAAGGCCTCCCACTTAAGAATTGCAGAACGCTCACGTTTCTTACGTGAAAAATATTTTAGTTCACAGTGTAGTAAAATACTCGTTAATAATATTGTGTATTTGAATGATTAAAAGGTTGTTAGGTAAATTATTGTTGTCGTTATCGGGCTGATTTACAACGCTTTCAATGTTTTAAGCCAATTATGGTTTACTGCCTCTGTATCACAGGTTTTATTTAATGACTCCCGAAACGCATCAATTAAGTCACAGTTTACGACTGTAGCAGTGGAGTCTGGTAATCAAATGCAATTTTTCAATAAGTCACTACTGATAATTATAAGAGTCGGCAATTATCTTGAAAACGTACGTTATCTGAGCAACGATTTTTAGGCGGCTTAAGGCGCACCACACACTAATACTACAAATGTTGTAACCACACAAAACATTTATCGTAGACCAACATTAGGACCTACAATACGCGTGCGCTAACAGACGACAGACAACATATCCTAAGAAGTGTTCCACGTAACACAAATGTGTCTTTGGTGTGTGGTGCGCCTTAGAGAAGCGAAGGTTGCTTGGGGAGATTTCAACGTAAGTTTGTGTACGTGCCTATTTCACCCCCCATTATGCCGCTTTTTTTCCATGTTTGCTGGCCATTATACTAATAGGTACATTCTCAGATATCAGTTCTTTACTACAGAAGGTATATAGGAGCACACAATCTTACATACACCCCAAAAACATTACCCTCCTTCATAAGCAATGACTTAAAAAAAAAGATCGTTGCAATAAATTAAAATTCCAAATGTAATCAGATCAGCGTGGCAATGCCGCCAGCATGCTTGGTACGCTGCCAACTGGTAGTGGGGTTGATCATTTGGATTATTTTATACACTTTAATGGCCTCTAGATAATCCAACTGTTATTTTTATGTACTAGGCTAAGTAGTTTAGGTAGTTGTAGTTTGTATGTATTTTGCTTAGTTAATAAAGGCAATAAAAAAAAACAGTAACTAGTAATCATGAATACCTAACGTTGTGTAAGTGATCGTCAGATATGATTTATTCTCACACTGCTCCTTCAACCATTCATCAGTAAGCGATAAATCTTAGGCGAACGACCTCGTTGTCACCCGTTCGATCAATGCTCATGCTCAGTGCTCATTGTGAACACGTTAGAGGCGACCTTTAGGTCCGGCCCACGTGGGCGGCCACCCTGGGCGTCATGTCTTCGTAGCTTAGATGCATTGTTTTCGTAGGCAAAAATACTGTAAGTAATTTTAAACAAAAAAAAACTGACTTCAACAAAATACTAGCACCGCCCGTTAATAACTTATCGTTGAGAAGTTCCAGTGGCCATCCGTGGTCTTCTTCATCAGTTCCACTGCTCCAAATTATACTTTCTAAATGCAAATGCTTGACTTATTGATGAAGATACCAAAATCGCTATATATGCCTATAATATTAGAGGAGTTCCCTCAATTGCTCATGGATCCCATTATCAGAACTGGATTTTGATAAAAATATGACCAATCTGGAAGTATAATAATAATTATCTTTAAATAAAAGAAGAATTTTCCATATCGGTTTATAAATAACGGAGCTATAAGCGAACAAACATAAAACCTATCGAATTGAAAGAAAAGGAACCTCATCCTTTTATTGGAAGTCGGTTAAAATTATAATCCTTAACAAATGACAAAGATAGAGATAAAATTATTTCATTTAGTGACAATTTTCATAGAAAATAATAGTTATAATTACATTTTTGACGCTACCGAATAGTTAAATAATTACTTAGATAAATTTGATTGTGTCTTATTTATGTGCTGATTAAATCTTCAAAATATTTTAAGAACCATAAAAACTGAAACTGTTTTTTCTATACCAAGATTTCAACAGAAAATGGAAACAAACGAGTAAATCAAAAACACCATAGGCATCTTACATAAAACATCATAGTCAACATACTTATTTACTCTGACACAATGACTCATAGCTCGAGCTCAGCTTTCGAGATATCTTCTAGACCTCTAGACCAGAGAACTTCACCGACCATCGTGAACATCATCGGCGAGGTAGGCTCAGAGACTTCACAGGGCACATACTGATAATGGGAGAGTATTATATTTTCTAGAAGGCGTATCTTAAAGTTTCAAGTGACCACCCTTCAGCATCTCAGTTATCCTTGGATTGTAGCCTCTGTAGTCTAAAATTCGATCTGCGCAAACAGCACAAGACCAGCACCAAAGTCAAAATAGTTAATAAGTAACTTACATCTATAACATATTATCCACGACGGCCAAAGCCAAACAAACCCAAAATGATAGTCAAAAACCTATCGAGTCACCTGTCCCGTCATTCATTTGAGTATAATCTCTGACGAGCCGTGTGGGTGGAATAATGAAGACATTTGTCGCTTACATGACTTGTACCGAGACCGTAAGCACGGTGTTAAGCGCGATTCACACCACGAGCAACGCTAGCTTAGCTATATAGCTCGTATCTCTCTTTACGCTGCTTATTCATAATACAAATAAAGGTCACCATTCAAATTAATTTTATTCTGTTCTGTCTTAATAGACATTTAATCTTACAGCTTTTTACAGCGCTAAAATACGAAAATACGGCTAAATGCAAAAATATTAATTTTGTCTTTAAAGTTAGCCTCTGACTCTTTTACTATGTAGATTACCTGCTTTACAAGAACCAGTTCTTTCCCAGTTACGGTGACAGTAGTGTTACAATTACATTAATAGATGTAGTCCACACACCTCTATACTGTAATGTAATGTATTGAGTGACTGAATTGGCTGAAGCAATTAAATATGAAGGGCTAATCGAACTGACCAGGAAACCAGTCAGGATAGGCTAGGCCTTATTTTGGATGTATATGTTGTCCTCTAGTGCGGGCTAGCTAGCATGACGATCATCCATGCGAATTGCGTAGCATTATCGGTCTCATTCGCAAGCAATCGCGGGATTTTTTTTAAAGTTTTCTGTTTTGACCTCTGAAATTAACAGACTTTTCTCAACGGTATATCAACGGTATATCAATCTTGTATTTGGTTGTCAATGATATTAATATTTTCTGGATCCTTTTTTATTTTATTTTGTCCTAAGCTACAAGAGATTAATAATAGTTGCTTACTCCTAAATAAGTTAATTTGGCTTGAATATCTAACGTGTTGTGCAAAGCATGAGATGAGTGATCTAAACCAAGTTATAGCCTCACTCACGGTTTGAATTGGTCTTACTGAGTACGTTCAACGCACGTTTGAATATAAGCTGCTAAGCTCATCATTAGGCTAATGAGGTTTAATATAGGTAATATTAAGACAAGTAACAGAATACTGCTTCAAAATAGTTTTATGGTGTGTAGTGGCATTAGATTTACAAGTTCTGGTATCTTGTTTCTCTGCCTAATTATGATGTTTCAGACGAGTGTAATGCAGTGCCACATAGCACTTTGAGGCCTCTCTTCGGGCTATAACTACATCTTTCACACATTTTTAAAGATAAAAAAATCACAGACTAGTAATTACTGAAAGATAAATAGTCAACTATCTTTAGTTGATCAGTGATTGAAAAAGTGTTTTTTTTATCTAGAAAAATGATGAGAATGTGCAAATGATATCGCTTTTAGCGCTAGACTCCACCAAAGAAAGTTCCACCAGTTTTTTTTGGAAATAAATAAATAAAGCGGAGACAAGACGACAAGAAGTGAGATGTGTTAGAAACAACCATCGTATTCCTACATACTTAGGCAGCTCGTCTTCGCTTAGCTTCAGTGGAGATGGTTGAACAGAGAGGAGAGGAGATGTCTTATAATTGTTTAGCGCGAACAAAACAGAGACGTGATCTGTGCCTCGCAAGATGGTAACGGCGCGCAGCGGAGACGAGAGAAGATGTTAATGGCGTGCGGCGAGCGGCTCCGCTAGCGTCACATAACCCAACCGCCGCGCCCACGCCTTTCAACTCTCGCTAGTGCAGGGCCGCATGCAACTACCGCCATTACACATCTCCGCTCCGGTCTAGCCAGTACTCATCTCCGCACAGCTTCCGTGGAGGCACCCTAGTTGTTAAACATGTCTTCTTGTCTCCGCTTCGAACATCTCCGCTTCGGTGGAGTCTGTGCCGTGCTTTTTCAAGCTCAGTGAGTAGTGGGGCCGCAATTCTTGCGGAGAAATGGCGAGATGGGCGATGGCTTTTGAAACTACAGAGCTCTTGCCATGCCTTGACTGCCGCTGTCACTTGAGGTCGAATTGTACCAAAGTTCTGGATTGCAGTGGAAGTGTTATGAGCAGACGTGACGCAACTTATACCTAATATCTTGCGCGCATATTATTGGTCGTTTTCGTGATATTTAAATAACTCTTACAAAAACCGTTCGTAATCTATGATTCTTATTCTTATTCTTATTCGAGATGGGGGATGAGTCCTGCACTGACGTCTCGCATGGGGTGTATTGTGCATTCCCCCCTGCCAGCGTCTACCCGAGCCAACCCAGCTCTTTGAAATAACGGAGCGAGGCTCTGGGCCGCTGGCATAGCTGCTCCAGTGTTTTAGATAGTGTTAACGATGATGATGATCTTACAAAAATCGTTCGTAATCTATGATATATACACATTTTCTTAAAGGTAAAAATCGATAACAGATAGCTTACACAAACAATGGCAAGGGTAATGAGACTCTCTGTCAACCAACCTTGGTTCCAAAGGCTTTCCGGCAGCGATCACTATCCCTTGCCGAGGTCAGAGCATCTGAACTTCAATCAGTTCAAAACGACAAGGAACGTGCTTCCTGTTAGTTCATGTGAAGGAAAAATAATGTAGTGATTGCTATTATTTCCTTATTTCATTCAATCTCACTTCACGTTTTAAAACTAATTTTATGAACGCGAAAGTCATTATATCTATGTGTGTGACGGTTTTTGTCTTCATTGGTAAACTGCACGACTGTTGGCTGAAGGCAAATAGCGTACATCCCGAACGTGCGCATGAACGTAGGATAATTTTATCTCAAAAAAATGCCTTAGAACCGCAGAGGGCTCTCTTGAGATAATATATTAATAGAGTGGCGCGTCAATGTATGGAGAGAAAAATTGTTATTACTATGAAATTTGAATAGGTATCAAAAGTCGCTTTATTAAAAGTAGATTACAGACATATTTTTCTGTACATTTTTCGAACTATTTTCAGCACTTCAAACTTTTAGGAATTTCAGTAAAATTATGTACCTATCTAAAGTAATTTTATTAAAAGCCGTTTAGCCGTGATAACGCGACAAACATCCAGACAGAGATACAGAAAGACAGAGTTTTTAGTTCGTTCGTTAGTTTTTTTTTATATTAGTTAGGATTAGGATGATAGGGTATGATTGTGACTACAAATTGGTGCTGAAAGATAAAAGATGACGTATAAAAATAAGATTCAAACCTTTGTCCTTTTTCTGTTTACAAACATCGAGTCTGATATCAAAAGACTAGTCTAATAATTCTAATACAAACTACATTTCACTTAACGAAAGCTTTGGTTTACATAACAGCACACGCAACGCATCTCATCCCTGTTTACCAAACAGTGGCAGATTCGGTCATTGTTATACTACCGAATTTGTTACCACAGTGAGTTGTTTGTTGTCTCATTAGCAGGCCTTGTTTTGGCATAGCTGCGTATGACCGCGAACCAATTATGTCAATACCGATAATATGGTTAGTCAACGCCGAATGTTTACGCTTCGAGATGCTTGTGCGGTGCCGAATTTGGAGTAGGATCGACTAAAGTGGTTTAAGAATAGTGTTTTTGATAACTACTACATGACACACACTCACGGACACACACACACTTACCTACACACACATACATACACACACACACACACGCGCGCGCGCACACACACACACACACACACACAAATACACGCGCGCGGCCAAAGTGTTTAAGTATATTTTTTTTTTCTATTTTTTTTTTTTTGGCTATGACATCTGGTTTATTATTATTATATAAATTCATAATTGTGTTATTTTCTTTATCGGGGATAATTTTAAATAACATTGTGTTCTTTTACTAGGAGAGGCCATCGGCTCCTAAAATACAGTTTCTAACTAGTTTAGGAGCCTTTAGAGTCATTATACTTTCTGTACTTGTTTAATTTATGCAAAAATAAATGATTTATTATTATTACTATTATTATTTTGTGATATTGTATGAGTCTATGTTACTTGAAATAAATGTTTATTATTATATACCGCCGGCTAGTCTATACAAAAATCGTATTCTGATACCCACCCTAAATATTATCCGATACACCGTGAAAAACTATGCTTATAAGTTTTTTTTTTTTTTATTTCTTGTTACAAAATTCTTGGTCGAAAATAAGTACGACGAAGAAAAGTAGTTGTTGTTAGAAAAAAATTTTTTTTTTTTTAATCTGAACGTTAAGGAAAAACAAAAGATTTTGTTAAGATTTAGGAGATTATAACAGACTACCCTCGAAACGCTAACTTCATCAAAAAGTTGGGCAAACTCACTAACTCTCTCTATCGCATGTAAGAGAAACAGAGCGACAGCTATACAATTTCAAATAGCGAATGCGCCAAAACCTCGCGGAAGGACTATCCTTTAAGAACGGTTTTAAAATTGATGAGTCTCCTGGCTTAGTTTCGCAGAGCGACTGTCTTATCAGGAGGTCCCAAGTTCGATTCCCGGCCGGGCAGATGTTTGAATGATGTATTATCTGCTCTGGCTCTGGGTTTTAATTTTCCAAATCTCGGTACCGCCATGGAATATAAATATACGGACAACTAACACTCAGAGCCAGAATAGATATTTAAATTCATCATACAAATACTGGCGGCCGCGAATCGATCCCAAGACCTTCTGCTCATAAAGCAATCGCACTAACCACTCGGCCAGGAGTGTCGACAAGATACATGGTGCAACAAAATCACAAATTGAATGTTCCCTAAACACCTCACATCCATAGTAACCTCACAAACGGCATCCGAGCACAGAGAGCGTTTGTTCAATTGTTTCATCACACACAATATGCGATTTAAGAGGTTACGTACGTTCCACCATTCTATTCCGGTAAATAGAGAGCTTCGCCGGTATTTGCTATTCCTGTGCCATTAAGACGTCTTAAACATCTTTGTTTGGGAGCAGCCTCTACCAGGTTTGAAACTATTATATAAACTAGTAGTTCGCGCCGAACTGAGACCTCGCGGCCTCTATATCTTCACAACACCTGGACCGATTCAGCTCATATTCGAACTTAAAAATTGTATTGAAATGAACTACTTGCCTAAAAATATTCATAAAGATCGGATAAACGCAAGTTATCATCGGACAAATATACACACAAACATACATACAAATGCCGATTTGTCCCAGTAAACTCTGAGACCTTCGCTTCGCTCGGTCAAAAATCTTTGTTTTCGTTTATTATCAGTCTGTTCGAACTGTCGAACTTATAAGGTACTATTTTGTACAAATAAGATTATTTGTACAAAATAAGATTATTTGTACAAAATAGTATTACAAAATAGTAAATAGATATTTTGTACAAAGAATTAGAAAAATATAGAATGTGGAAAAGCCTGAATTAGGAACTCATCAAAAGATTTTAGTTTTGAGACTGTTTTAAGCTTGTAATGAAAGGACTATTCCCTGAAGAACGAGCTGTAATAACTCCGAAATCCCTATCCATGAAGTTTACTATCAAGCGAGCGACTTGCTCGTCTTGTCACTCGTCACAGTCAGTGACATAAAAAACTAGAATCATTATCGATTTTCTATCGAAAACGAAAATCTATAAACATCAAAACGTAGTAATTTTATATTTCCTCAATATTAACATCTGGGCATTTGACATTTACTAAAATGCAATAATCTACAATTACAAATCTGACATTGAAAGTGACATTTATTATGCCAAGTGCGGCATAAAATTTGACCTAATCAAGTAAATCTAAGGCTGGTTTGCACCATAATCCCAGTTTAAGTTACTGTTATAGTTAAATTAACTATAGCTTTAACCTTATCGTAGTATTATTACATATTCTGTGTCTTATCTTGAAGCATGTGCTATCCGTCATTTTGATTATAGTTAAAATGGTGCACATTTTTGCTCAACGGGAGTTATAACTGCGATTTGACTGAAGTTTGGTGCAACCCGGCCTTAGTGAGTTCTTACATTGAGGTGAGGTTCGTACATTACGGTGCAGAAAACAAAGAAAATTTCATTAATTTTATCAAATACTAGCTGCGCCTCGCGGTTTCACCCAATATTCTACAGAAACCGAATATTTTTCCGGGTTAAAAAGTAGTGTTATTGCAGTGTATAAGCTACCTCCATACCAAATTTCATTCCAACCGGTTCAGCCGTCACAGAGATGAACGAGAACAAACACACATACTTACACACAAACATTCGCATTCATAATATTAGTGTGATTTCTATTACTTCAATAAATTTAACATTGACCATGCCACCATGCCGCCGCCATTTTACCGAGATTTGAAGGAGACGCGCTGGCGACTGACACGGCGGGTATCGCGAGAGAAGTAGCGAACAGGTAGGATACCGGTAGCGAAGTGTGGGAGGAACTGTACAAATGTACGTGCGATACTTCGCGGCGACTTGTCCCCGAGACTCCCATAGGATACTAGTCGTCTGGTCTGCGAGTATGTGCGAAGGGCCTTACTGTATTTACTTGTAGTCTGCCACACTACAGTACTGTTTATTACAGCAGTTTATATTCAAATCGTAACCGACGCATAAAAGTAAAAACTGGTTCACCTTTTAAAAGCAAAGTTCATTACGTCCAGCTTCCTAAATAATTTATCAACGATTTACAATCTCGATGTAAATGGGAGTAATAATGCCTTCTTAATAATAGCCATTCTCTGTACGAGCTTTCGTCTTAATGGCTGAAGTTTTTGTGAATGATTAATATGAGGCAAAAACTATTCAATACATTATTTTGATTTGATTTGTTGCTCGGCGGGTATAAGCTATTGAAGTTGTTTAATAGGTTAGGTGTTTTTTTTTCTACTGGCTTTGTCATTTGACCCCAAACTCACCTGATGAGTGATAGGGGATGGTAATCACACCTAGCCTGGATTGGGAACTGTCATGTCATGTATGCGAATTGGCATCTATACAATCCTTCTGCTGCTTTCTCCTATATGCCAACTAATAGAATAGCTAACGCATAGGTTTTTTAAAGTATTTTATTTTTAAATATTTAATGTCTTTAAATTCCGTCGTCAAAATATCACAGTAATACATATTCAATATTTAAAAGTTAGGTTGTGTGTATGTCTGTTGCCACCGTCCTCCGTATCGGCTGAACAGTTTTTGATATTTATGTGTAAGCATATAAATTCATAATCAATACAGAAGCATTTATAATGGGCCTGTTTTTAACTCCTGGAAATCCGTGTTTGACCACCAACTCGACTGGTCTGAGAACCCACCTGGCGGAACCCACCATTAAATGCTTAGCCACAGATTTTCAACTCGTTTCAATTGACCGAGTGAACGAAGCGTGCAAAGTCTCTGCAACAACTGGCAAAATATGCTTTCATCTGTCCGTATGTTGGTACTCGCGTACAGGTCGTTTTTTTCAACAAATCTTGACGAAACTTATATAGAGGTTCTACAATTTTGTAATTTTCGTCTACGATTTTTCGTAGTAGTGGTGTTTCCCCCAAAAAAGTCACCCCTCCAATATCTAAATATATGGCAGAAGCATTTGGCACTCAATTCTAAAAAACAAATTACGAATGTGAGCAAAATCGGCCAAGAGGTTGTCATGATATTATAAGTTCTTGAGGTCCTTAATTTGGGATGAATGTCCCGAAGTATTTGGACGCCATTTCTTATTTGGCGTACCGATGAAAATACGAATTTATGAGACTCGATTCCAATGAGTTGACTTTATTGAAGTAGGTACAATTAATTAAGACGTCATAGAACGTGAAAAGTTGTTTAAAGCTCTTATTGCAATTAAATTACTTGCACGTCTCATAAACAAATCGCTTGTTCCTTAAATACCAAAATACCAGAAAGCCGGCTTCCTACAAAAGTTGTATCAGACAACACAAATAAACAATACAAACTCAACAGTAATCTGTGAACTATCACGCGTGAGGTCACTGACCGTTTGACATTTGACACTGTAATGTCAAGGTGTAAGTCAGTTTCCGAGAATGGGACTGCGTAAAACGATGCGTGGCTTGCATCGATCCAGTAACGAGGAGTGTAGTCATTACCTTCTAGACTTGAGCTGCAGTGTTTTTGATAACTACCAATTTTGATTGATAACTACCAACTTTCACATAATTATATAATATATATTAGTGGACTTTTTTACACACAGCGCCATCTAGCCCCAAACTAAACAACCTTGTACTATGGGAACCAGATACATAACTGTTATTTTTTTATATGGGTGTATCTATGTATTCTACGTATATACATACATAGAATACATACGTGTATCTATGTATTCTATGTATATGTATATAAATAGAATACATAACAGACAAACATCTATGTTCATCACACAAATGTTTGTCCTGGGTGGGAATCGAACCCATAACCTACAGCTCAGAAAGTGGAAATCCTCCCACTGAGCCACGAGGCTAGTCAAATAGGTACTAATGTAAATGTGGCAAACGTTCCTGCAGTGCAAGGCATGCCAAAATAACTTCTAGCTCCTCAAAACTGATCAGAACAGAACAGCTCCTCAGTTTTGTCCATTTTTGTTCCCATATACTACAAGCAAGCTGCAGAACTTACTGGATTAACATAAAGAAGCAGAAAATATCTTAACCACAAAGAGCTTACGTACGAACGCGTCATTAAGGATCGGGATCAATTGGCTTGTACTCGTAGTACACCAACATTTTAGCTTCGTTTATTTGTGATAAAATTAAGCGTAGTGCCTTTTCTGCTTGTTTTTCTAAAGTTCGACTTCACGAAGGACCAAACTTACTTTCAATTCCTAGACCGCTCTTTCCTTTGACAACTTACAGAAACGGAAACCATAAATGTGAAAGTAACTGTTTCTATGTTGTTTATATATTGGTTTGTAGCCTTTTAAGCTAAAATGCATGAAAACGGTTGCTGTTTTAAACCTTTCAAATATTCATAGATCAAACCAAAAATTAAAAAAATGGATCGTATTTTTTTTTCCTCATACATTTTGTCTCCGCACATGGCTTATTTAGTCATTGTCAAGTTTTGAAATATCACAAATGAACGTTTTTTTTTTTACTCTGCACGGCCCAATCCATGTCATGATAGATAGACAAACTCTTTATTGTTCTCAACCATATTTTACATACTTAGGATAAAAAAAAGCTTTAAACTAGTGTAACAACTGGCAGTCTTATCGCTGTAAGGGATCTTTTCAAGGCAACCTTAGCGGGGGAAAAGTTCAGTAAAATGGTGGACGTGAAATACTGGAGTTTTGGAAACAACACGAAAGGACATGATTCCCACTTTGTACGATTTGCTAACAATCGTTCAAAAACATATAATAGATAGCCTACCATTATTAAACATTAAAACTCTAAAGAACATAAGTTTCGAAAAAAATAGAAACCAGCGACACGATTTTTTAACGTCGGCGTTTGGCGCCAAACCAATGTTAAGTAGTAAGTAACTTCTAGAGTACGGCTTAAAATGAGCTCACAGTGCAAACACCACATACACTGCTAACAATCGGTTTAAATTGTTAGTACGCTCACAGCGCGCCAACAAATTAAACCGATCATTGGCGTGCTTATGTCAGATAGTTTCATTTTTCAGGTTATTTGTCTCAGCGTCTAATAATTTGATAGTACAGTTTCATTTCTATCTTCACAGAAGACTTTGGCCTGCATTAAATCCATTTTTTTCTAGAAAAAAACAGATAACGGAATTCACAGATGACAATTTGAATTTGACATTAGCGCACACAGTACACTACCTCATTGTTGTGAGCACCGTGAGCACGCTATAATGACGTCACTCATGACGTCATGTGGCTGACAGGAGCCTATAAATGCGCATCTTAAACCGACTGTTTGCACGCTGACAGTGCAAATGGTAACTATGTGCACATTTTAAACCGCACTCCTAGTAATTATTTATAACATTAAATTAGTTTTTCAAATGAACAAAGGAAGTTGAGGTCTCGTTCATATGTCAGAGGCCAAGGAGGTCTGACATATTACCTTATGGGGGCAAATGAAGTCATCAATTTAGCTTCGCCTCGCGGTTATAATTACCGATCGCAACTTCGATGCGTAAAAATAGGTGAAGGTCGTATTGATTACATTGTTTTATGAAACTGTACAATTTAGAAACCATTAAGAAGTCAAATAGGTTTACTTACCTAAGCTACTTACTTATACCATGTTTTTTTGCTTATACCATAGATTAATTACAACTTCTACGACTTGTAGGTAAATAGATATCGGCGATACCAGAACCACGGTCGGCACGAGGACATGCAGCAGCGTCCTCTGAGGAAACGGTGGACATTCTGCGATCCCCAAGCCGCTATGGCAACTAAAATATGGGGGGGGGAGGGGGGGGGATCTTCATCCACCAGGTGACGTCTAAGTGCTGATAGGAACGTAGATACGTGAATGAATTTGATAGTGGTAGCTGTATAGTAAATTTGTATTGACATACATGAAAGACACGAACAGTACACCAATGAGATTGATTAAGATGAGATAATAATAATAATAAAGCTCTCTCCCTCTCTCATTTGTTATGTAGCGACCTGCGCCGACCATATAAGCATGTCTTGTATGGCCTGTGACAGCAACCATCAACCAAGTAAATATTGACAATGGCCATTGATTGTCGCCGTGTTTTTTTAATTTACTGCTCCGGGATTCTTATTACTTAGGTACATAGATAAAATACAGAAATTAAATATATAAAGTTACTTTGGTACTATTAGGTCAAATAGGTTACTACTAGAACTATAAACAATCTATAAGTACGTAAATTTTGAATATTTTTTTATGCCCGCTATTTTAATGGCACTATTTGTATGAGTATTATTAGTTCCAAAACCCTCTAAGCAATCTGACTCATAAAAAAACACAATATTTCACAAATACCATATTCAAAACCTACACAATACGTTTATGGAGATAGCTGACGTTATATTTAATATACACAATATTATTGTTTTACTGACTGTCACACTCGTTATAAGTTTGTTTGACTCTTGGAGTATTTGCTGCGTGTAAATCTTTTTGAGCTTTTTGAATTTAGGCACAATTTTCACTGTTCAAACTTTGCGTCTCTCTTTCACCTAACTATGCTGGCTTTGCAGCTACTTGCGCAAGCATCCGAGGGCTCAAAAGGATATAGGTACGGATTAAGGCTTAGGTGTAAGTGTAATGGCCGGCAAATACAGTGAGTAACAATATTATATAAACTATAAATCCAAAATCTAAAACCCGCATAAGTAAAAGTAAGAAACAAGAAAATATTATTATACATTGAAAATAGCGTGGTCCATTTAATGTACATAATATTTTACCAATGAGTTTTAAATTTCTTTTATCCGTAGTCTTGGTATTATTGAAAAATTATCTATATTATTATTTATTATGTAGTAAGGATGAACCATCCTATCTAATGTTATAAATTCCAAAGTAAGTAGTTAGTAAAGTTAATAGTAGTGGATCTCAGTCTCTCAGTCTGGGAGTTTGTCGCGTTATCTCTGCTAAACGGCTGAACGGATCGACCTGAATTTTTGCAAATAATTATATAGCTTAAGAATCGGAGACGGACATTAGCTACTTATTTGTTTGAAGGTCCACGCGAACGAAGTCTCAGGTAACAACTAGTATATTACAATGACATAATATTGTTCCAATGAGTTTAAAATCCTTTGAATAAATAAGCGGATAGAGGGACTTTAAAAGTCATTGGAAAAATATGTATGCAGAACCTGCAAGCAAAGGCTAGTTAATATACCTTGTTTAGGTATGTGATCATGTCAAGGCACGTGGGCCGCGAGCGTGACATTTGCCCCGAGAGGGCGATTGACGTCAGCGCTGATTCAAGCTAGCCCCGTAAACAGCGCTTCCATCCGTTTAGTGCAGTTACATTGTTGTGGGTGTCGACCGGTCAACATACAGTAAAGGTTATTTAGGAGGAAAATCATTATATTGTTTAGGTATTGTAAAACATATACAATAGCATTTTTTTTTTAATTTTTAGAGGTTATTGTATAAGAAGTATTATTTTTATAAAACGGGAATACGTTGAATTGAGTTGGTTTTTCCGACTATACTTTCGATTACATCTCGTGTGGTTTTTCATGACATTCTAAGATGGCGGTTCTTTTCGTTCACAAATGAACTCGTTTAAAAACAATTTATTGAGTTTTTTTTTTCGAGAACACATAAAATCAACAATAAAATCGATAATAATGTCCCTTAGTACTAAAGAAAAAAGTCTAATTTCTTTACAGCCGTAAATAATCTATAATTAAAAAGTAAAAGGAAAAATTAATAAATTCCGTTAGAAAGGCAGCTTCCTCAATAATTCATCCCCATTGAAGCGTTACTAAGCGAAATATTCAATTATAAAACCAGAACGCCTCCTGCGCACATAATACTTGCAGTGGCTGGAAAATTATATCCGCTAAGCTTATAATTATATAGGTTCCATAGTTATGATATAGTAGGTATAGGTAATCTTGTTCTAAATTCAAACTGACATCAAAAATGGAGACCCTGTGCATTGCACTATTGGCTAGCTTACTGGGTTTTTAGTTCAAAATTACTACAGAGTTTGAAAGATTCGTAGGGCTTTTAATAGGAAACCCAGTAAGTTACCCAAATACCAAATACCCAAATATTATTCGGCATAATTTCTTTCTACAAAAAGTTGAATAATGCCTAGCTTAACCAACTCCTGGACAAAGGTCTCGCTTCTAGTCTGTGCCCACTCACTGCCTTCCGTATACATAATTATTATTATAGTCACTTCATCAAGACTCATGGAGCCTACTCTCTGACCCCCAGAAAAAAAACATTTTTCCATCCTAAAAAAATTTACACAATATTGTGCAATTTTATAAATCAGTTGGTATAATTATTTATGAACAAGGAAAATCTAACACATCACAATATATTAGGATTTCGTCATTTGGTTGCCAAACAGCCATATTCGCGTGACATAACAATATTCATTCAACATTTTTAAATGACCTATTCAATTCATTCACATCAAGATTATTTTTAATCTGAGCAAAAAGGCTAATAGACCTCTACCCACGTAATCTTCATCAAATAGACATTTTGAATTATTTTTCAAATGGTTTCTAACCAATCTTATCAAGGCCCAATTAAACACACTTCGATAATAAATTCGATTTTTTTTAAGAAGTCCGACTTTGAAATTAAATATTTTTAAAGATCTATATCATTAGTAAACCCATTTGCTTCGAATACTTAAATTATATGATGAAAACTAAGTTTTTAAATCTGGAACGTATAATTTGGTCGATAAAGCAAACATTGCATTTTAAAAGCTCATTCAAATTATGTTAATTTTTTAGTCATATTTAATAATTCATTCTCTAACATTTATTCATCCTGTCAGTTGTAATCATCTGGTAAGTTTGTCTGACCTGCGCCCACGCATTGCAAACGACATCGCGCGGACATGCCTCGTCGGCGGAGCCATAACGACGCCTGCGCAGTGTAAATGCAGTCTTAACTGACAAACATCATGTCTAAGTAAGGAAATGGAAATTTGAATGGATTGCTTTAGAGGATGCAGAATTTTAAGGCAAGTTATTGGAAGGGAAGTACGAGGCATGGGGTGGGGGTTGTTTCTGTAAATTGTTGTAAATTGAGAGTGAGTACATTTTATTACATTGGTAGAGATGTGTGAGGCAGCTAAGCGGTGCGCAAAAAAAACCTACCAATATCACCGAGCAGGCCTAGCACAGGGTTTGTATGAAGAGTTTAGTGAGGCCGTAGGCCGAGCTTCATCGTGTACGAAGTCGCGGGCATCAGCTCGTATGTTAAAAAAAGTTGGTTGTGTGCTTAATATTTTTAATTTAACTGACGAGAACGAAAAAACAAATATCAAGTTATTTTTGTTCTGTTTCGTTGAATTTAAGATGTTAAAACGAAAACTTATTCAAAATTTTGTGACCTTTTGATAGTGCTACTTAATATCAGTTTAACTGTTGTCGAACTAACTTTCAAGTAATGCAAATAAAAAATAAATAATTAAAAAATAGAGAACAAAAGGAGGTTATTTACGCGATCGAACAGACCTATTATTATTAATTGCTCCAAACATAATTCATAGACCTCATACTTGTCATTACGTTCCCTCGTCTACCATCGCCTTCGTACTGCATCTCATTACCAGCAAACCCCGAGGTGTCTGCGTATCTTGCGTGCCATTAATTCATCCAAACGTCCGCGTCTGACCTCTCGCCCACGGCTGGGCAAAGCGCCCGGTCCCGCGGTCAGGTCGCTCGTGTGAATGCTGCCTAATCTGACAGAATTGTTGCTGTGGAGTTGTGATTCAACTTGATACTACATAGATATTTAATCTATAAGCTTCGTGGTGATTTCAAATAATTAAGAAAAACATTTAGTAGATCAATATTAGGGCACTTCCAGTAGACGTTCTCGTTATCATTATCGGTAGCAGTGGCTAGAAAATCACATTGTTTTAATTGATTTTGTCATCTCGAGTTACAAACAGACTACATTTTTTAGTGGTAAAATGATTCCGAACCTCAGTACCGAGTTCGTCTCTTTCTAGGAGACGTACAGAAGTCGGCATGGAATGGGTAACATATAAAAATGTCAGTCTGTTTTCTTGGATAGGTACGTTTCAGCGCCTTTCGTTCACTTAACTTGTTCACGTTGCCAGTTATTCAACCGCCAAACAGTAGTATGCTAGCATTACTGTGTTCCGGATTGAAAGGCAATGTTTCCAGCGTAATTACCGGGCATAAAGAAATTTAACATCTAATATCTCATGGTGACGAGCGCAGTGGCTTCCGCTCATGGTTTTGAATGATTGAAGTTCAAAATTCTGGATGGCACTGAACTGTTATGGGCAGGCGTGAAATGTAATATCAGGTGAGTAACTTGCTTGTCTCGTCACCATGTTTCAAAGAAAAAAAAACTTAAGGGGAATTTCAATTTGACATTTAATAGTTTTAATTTTAGCATAATCAAGGGGAAGTTGCTGGAATATTAGGTTATATTTATAGCGGGTTGTATAGTCGGTTTCGCGTGATTAACTCCGCAGAGTTAGGTTCCTGTACCCTAAATTCTTCTCAAAATTCCTACATAACTTTACTGAAATCAATCTACTTTTATTTATCTTTGACCGTATTTTAGCTATAGGCAACAAGGTGATCGACGACATTGTGAAAGTCGCAGGCAACAGGTTGATGCAAATGACCGAATGTCGTTCACTGTGGCGTTTTAGAGAGGCCTTTGTTCAGCAGTGGACGTCTTCTGGCTGATAATGATACTTTAGCCTTCTACTGTTACATTGTTTTATAAGTACCAGATCAACTTACATTACCACCTTCGATCTTGTGACATTTCGGTCTAGGTACTCGCTTACCGATTTAACCTTTAAGTAGTAACAAAGAACACTTACTGACCACCAGACACGCTGCTTGACCTTTACTTATCATCCCACTAATGGATCCCGTCTATCATTGCATTGAAAATTGGACGCAATTAACATAATCCATGCGGTCAGATTGCAGACCTGTCACTGTCGTACACTTTCACTTGACAGCTGTCTGCGAATTAATATAATGTGACCTGTCCGTCTTTGGTGACGGCTTAGATTTCTTCGATATTGTAGTTCATCAACTAAGCTAGAGGTACGAGGTAGAGGTTACGAGGTATTTGATATTTGTGTAGTGCATTCATCACATAAAAGATTTGTGTATTTCATTATCATTTCAGTTTGATTTCGGATACCATCTCCAACATGTTGGCCCAAAGTATGGGGCTTGAAACGTTGGACCAACGCGCTGGTCCAAAGTGTACAGCCGGCTTAAGAAAAACGTATCTCAAACCAAATGACAATGGTGGCATGTACGCTACAATTATGAAGCATAAATGTAGTTATTATACATATAAGATCATCTATTTCATGTGGCCGTGCCACTTTTCTTCAGTTTGGCAGACTAGAGATGCGGTCTGATTTTAGACGTCAAGCTTTGTATAATAAGGCGCACCACACACCAATGATACATCTGTGGTGTGCTATCTATTAGCGCACTTGTATTTAAATGTAAGTCTACGACAAATATTTTGTGTGCTGTACAATATTTGTAGTATTGGTGTGTGGTGCGCCTATTATTTCCTGCCTGCAAAATTATTACACCTTTTGTGATAACAAGGAACTTATATCCAAGTGGTGAAATGACTATTTTTGATAACTATTGATTATGTCATGTGACTTATTTATTACCTCTTTTGTTTCAGGTAATTTCGTATTTTGATTCGAAAAAATCATTTCTTGGATGCGTTGCCAATGTGTTATAATTAAAAGCAATGTGAGTTTATTTATACCTACTTTTTTTTAAATAATTACTTAAAGAACATTAATTCAAAGGGATACATTAATAGTTTATTTTTCTTCCAAAAAATTTAAAAGAATTTAATACAGAAGGCTTACAAGTCAGCTGCTATTTTTAGTCATGATTCAACTCTGATCCTGCAAGGATTATACAAAACAGTTCCATTTTTCGCAAACCATAACAATCAAGTCCATTTTAAAATTCCTAGCAACCAGTTAGGAAGCCGAAATGTCACGAAGCCGAATCGGCATTCTCCGGCACGCCTACCATACGCAGCGAGCCGACCTTCTCAATGCTAATCGTTGAATGACAATGCGCTTGCTCTGCCTACGGGCAGTAAGGCGGAAACTGCGGAGGAATGCTGAGCTGCCGAGTGAATTGTTCTGAAAATGTCAATAGGTATTGCTATCAGAGCTGCGTAAATTCTTATGAGGCTTTGCGTGCTTCTTGATGGAGCGAGCGAAGTTTGCAAAAACTGGCAAAATTTGCCTTCACCTGTCCGTATGGCTGGTACTCGCATAAAGGTCGTATTTTTCCACTAATCTTGACGAAAGTTGGGTATATAAGTTTTAAATATAAATAGGTTTTTTTGTCATCGGCGATATTTTAATGTTCCCCGAAAAAGGGGGAAGTTGCTGCGGCGTCATTTAGCGGCAAACTTCCCCCAGTTTTGGCAGAAACATTCGGTAAAACGCAGTTTTGTTTTAATGTGAAGCAGCTATTTATTTGGTTACAATGCCATAACAGTAATAAATAGGATTAATGAATTTAATGATATTAAGGTTTAAATATAGAGCTAAAACATCAAAAACTTATACACATGGACGAGGGACAGTTTGATTTTCCATGGAAACTAAATTCACACTACAATAGTAAACGATGTAGTTATTAAAAATATATTTGAAGATGTGTCATTACGTCGCCGTGCTGCGAAGGAGTTCTCTAATTATCGTTAAAATTATAAATGTAAAAGTATTTTTTTAATTAACAATTTTTCGTCGCCTTGCCATATAAAATCTCAGTTCGGGATAAATGTCCCGAATCTCGACCTGAGGTATTTTATAGGTAAATACATAGGTACGTTACAATACAATAACGTAACAAATACATAGGCGGAGTTTGTCTTATTCTATTCCTATGCGCTGAACTAAATTAATTCATTGAATTGTTATTGATTTTCTCAGTGTGTTTAAATAAAAATTATCTTGAACATTCTTTTAAAATAATGCAATGTAAATTAAATTTATTGCAATTCCATTACAACGCGGCAATTCGGCCAGCATTTTGGGCACGATGCCTGCTGGTAGCGGCTTATTAAATTAGAGCTAGTTTTAAGTTGACATTTATGATTTATTTTTACTTAGGGTTTATTTCAATTTAAGTTATGTTAAATTAAATAAAATAGCCACTAAAAATGCTCAAACTATTTTTGCCGCAAACTTAAACTATAATAATCGATATTGGAAATTATCACAGCCACTAAGCTAGCGGTACAATTACCTTGGACCCATTCGTCAAACATCTTTCTCAGGACTCAAGTTACAACTTTCCCTGTCAGTGTTATTAACTATCGAAACAAATGCATAAAATTGTCAAACGATAATGGTCAGTATAATGGTTACTTTGCACCTATAATATTGATATTTTCTAAATGCATTTGCTTGGAGAATAAATACTAGGAAGGTGACAACTCAGTAGGACGCCGTTTGGAGTGAGTTAAAGAATGATGCCTATCGCGGAGTGAAATAGAGGTGACTTTATTTCAAACTTGTAACGTTGGCATAATATCATAGCATTCCTAATGATAGGGGCTCGTATAATTCAATAGATCTATGGCTAAGCAAGATATAGGTTGAAATCTGAGGTCGTCCCTGCGCCACACCGTATTTTTGCTGTCAAAATCCGTTAAATTTGTATTTAGCGCAAGTGACGTCAAACGTAATGAACAGAGATCGGCAAACATCTTGAGCAAGAAACGGCGTTGTGGGGAGTGTTCGCGCATGTACAGGTACATTGAAATCTATCCCCACGACCTTCTCTCCGCAAAAGGGACCTAAAAATCAACTGCTGCGCAGATGACGTCATTGATATTTGCCGGATAAAGTACCCTGTGACACTCGGAATGTTAAGACGCTTCGACAGACACCTAAGGCCGTTTACTAATGGCACCGCAGCGGCAGGTGTAACGGCTCTTACTACTTATATTAGTTTTGGAACCATGAGGAAACATAATTAGATGTGAAAATGCGCATCTATGTCTATACATACATAAACTGCACTTTCAGATAACAAAGATTTTTTTTTGTTAAAAACCTGAATAAGCTCTTTCTTTTGAACCCTACTTTTTTCTTAATATTTGTTTTTTTTTGTTTACGTGTACACATACGTACGAACGACGAACGACTGAGACCTACAAATCAACGTACGGCAATGCTCAGTTGTAAATGCCACTCGCGGTCAACTATCCGAAGGGAACACATAATCGAACTACCATAAGAGAAGAATTATATTATATTCCTATTTACTGCAAAACTGTCACATTTAAATGGCAACATTTCGTAAATTTACCTCAATCTAAAATTAAAATAAAAGAACATATTTACGACCGGTAATGGCGCCACAGTTTCAAAATATAGTAAAGCCCACACACTAATTAAGACAATTATTGCTTTCAAATCAATTTGGCGTGACCATATTTTACAATGAAAGAATCTGTGACTTTTATATTCATTCTCATTTGGCTAACTAAAGTGATATTGAGCTCCATAGATTTACCGGATCTAGGGCTTTAAATTTTGGATTAACAGACCTTCAATAGTCTCTGGATTACCCAACCGTTCGTTTTATGTATTAGGCTAAGTAGTTTTAGCTTATATGTATTTTGTTTAGTAAATCTGATATTTAAGATAGACATACCACAAACAGTTATTGGAAATTTACACCCTAAAATCGGAAACGGTGCACATTCCTGGTGCGCAGGGTCCGGGCCAGCCCCAACACCATCCTAAACTTATTAGCGAGTAGGTTTGACTGTCAGTACATAAACCATTAGCAGTGTGGTTCATGTGCTGACTAACGAAGAAATGTCAAATGTGTAAATTTATAATTGTAACTTTTGTAATTTTCGTGTTTTCTATGATCTGTATGTATAGTCGAAAAAAATAATTTAAAAAGGGCTTTCCACAAAAACACTGTTTTAGACTTCCCGTAAATACTAATTAAAAAATAAAACTAAAAAGAAAACACAATTAAATGTTTCTACAAAAACGTACGTGGCTGTAACTCGACTATAATATTACTTTTAATTTACGTTTGACTCGGTCATTTTTAAATGCTGACCCAAAATTATTTTTAAAATCTACCTGAGCTCAGAAATCGGCGGAATCCAAGATAACTGACATTTGACTTTGGCCACAATAACTTAGCCAAAATGTCGTGCTAGTTTGAGCAACTTTATGGGCATTTATGTCCATAATAAGTATAACAGCACGTTAATGTCATACATCCGCAGAAACCAGTAGAATGTGTCAAGACGCCCACGCTGCAAAATATATCTACAAATACGATTATAGGTATTGGTTTGGTCATTGGGATTATCTATACCTAATTTACTATCTTCGATGAAAGCTTTAGAGGTTGTTAGGTATTTGACTGCATTTACAATTTTGATTTTATCGCAAAGTTGTAGAAAATATTGAGACTAATTTATTGCTTTTTAACAGAACTTTCGAATAAACTTAACTGATAAGTAAAGGCTTTTCACAATCCATTTTATTAACGCGTCACAATCATACCTCGACCAGGTCTCCCTGAGAGTGGCGGATTTACACGTTTTCCAAGTATAGGCTGTTAAATTTTAACTATCCAAGTAATCCAAGGTCTAAGCTACCTGTATAAAAATTCATTCAAATCCATCGAGCCACTACGTAACAAAAACATATTTATTTTTCATCTATTTTGCAAGGAATACATTTATTATGAATTTAAACGTTTTTTTTAAGCAAAATAATGTAACAAATGAATTAAGGTTTACACACAATGGTTGACAAAGGTTGTATTCATAGCTCTAAAAAAAACCCTTACTTACGGCTGTCTTCTATTTTACGCTGTACACTGCGGGTTCAAGATGGTCGCGCTACGCCTCACTGGTGAACCAGTGACATATGGAACCGAGACGTGGTCTTCAACTGCTGGCCTTTTGAAGAAACTCAGAGTCACACAGCGGGCAATGGACAGAGCTGCTCGGAGTTTCTGATCCGGATCGAGGATATTCGTCTAAGAACCCAAGTCACCGACGTAGCTTTCAGTTCTTGAAACCTAAAGTGGTAATGAGCAGGGCACATCGCTCGAAGAATGAAATCGCCAATAACCCATGGGGAGGAAAGAATCTTGAGTGGCGACCACGATCTGTATGTCGCAGCGTAGGTAAGCCTCCCACTAGTTGGAATGACTACATTTTGAAATTCGCTTGCAATGGGTGGATATACATTGCAAATGGTCATCAGTGTGGCGCTCTAAGGGGGAGGCCTTTGTTTAGCAGGAACAAACGCGTTCAGGCTGTTGATGATAATGATATTATAATCTTAACAAATTCGGACAACGCGTTCTTTGAGCCCTGCATAAGAATGGCGAGACCACCTTGAATCAGCAGCGTATGCCGTAAAGTATAACAACATTAACTGTTTTAAACATTAATTAGAGAACTGTTAAGCTAACATTTCAATCTAACGTTTATAAATATCTATTCTGTAACACGGTAGCGAACAACACCATGAATAATTCATATCCGAATATCTGAATGAAATAACAGCCTTATTATTGTTATCACTAAAGATTTATGTTTCACTAATATTAGACGAGATATTTTATTCGTTTTCATATTTATTTGTCGGGTATAATCTCACCAAGGTGTTTACTTTGAGGTGAAATACGGTTTATCTAACGGTTTAACTCAATTTACAAGTGGTACAAGATTAACAAGTAAAATTTAAAAAGCCCCCCTACACTAGTAGAATAGGGTCTCCGAACGACTGAAAGGATTTTCTTGTATCATACGAGTAAGAATAATGGATCATTGAATAATCGATCATGTCACCTTTCAAACAAAACCAAAATCTGTTCAACCGTTTAGGAGCTACGATGCCACAGACAAATAAATACACACATTAAATATCACCCCTCTGTTGGCATCGGGGTTAAAAATTAACATACCTAATCAAAAGCTGTGTTAGAAATAAATGTTGGTATATTTTCTCTTCAGTATTAAAGAGATAAATATAGTAACAGCCCTCATTAGCTAATCGAAGCAATGACAATAAAACTGTTTGATTACGCATGCAGAAAACCAGAAAACCTATTTGCACCTAGGATTTGCTAGCTCGAAGATACGGCCAATCATAAATAAGCGATCAAATTGCCGAGTTTATTCTATTTCGCACGTAATATTTTCCTGGTGGGCTGGTCTGGGGATTGAGACTCATGGACAGATCTGCAGACTCACGGCGGACCAACGAGAGAAAATTGGAGAAAAATATATCTCCCTTTCTCTCTCGCTTGTTAGATTGCGGTCCGACCGAATCATGTCCGCTAGCCGGTCTGTTAGGGATAATTATTATAAGTCGTGTCTAGTAAATTTGACCGAGGTAAACGAAAGTTTCAGAGTGTACGGGAATGTACGTTTATTTATTTGTATCTATATTTGATTCATTTCATTTGATCTTCGTGAAATGTTGCTAAGTACTTTATTTTATATTACAATAAAGTTTCATTATGAGCAACATTGGTTCAGGGTTTACGGAGTTTATAGGTCGCGGTGGCTTAGTTCGGCGCAAACTACTTAGTTAGCTTAGTTTAGTGTAAGTGACAACAAAGTGACCACATTATTTACAACGTTAATTTACTGAGACCTTTGGAGGGTCAAGACCACCGAGTGAGGGACAAAGTCGTATTTTTGCCGTGACATGTCTGGGAAACTTGTTAGGAAATCGTTTGGACATTTTATAGCACCAAAATGAATCATGAGTCAGTTTTTGTGAAGAAATAATGAAAACAAGTATTATAATGGGTACGTATTGAAATGTTAAAAATTGAAATAGCTAACGGTGAAATGTCTAGGTTCAAATTGTCTAAAATCTAAATGTGAAGTGATTTAAAAGCCAAAACTTCAAAATGTAAAAAAAATGTCAAACGGTCAGAGTCTCACTTAAAAATGCCCAAGTTCAAAAGATCTAAAGTCAAAATAACTAATATTCAAATTATAAAATTATGTTACAGTTGGTCTTTAGCTCGCTTGGCTCGCGTGTGTTGTCGCAGTTCAAACATAACCAAACCTAAACAATAAGACAGGACACATATAATTATTATGTTATAGTTACTATTTAGCGCTGCACCGGTCGCTACCGCGTCTCGTTTGTATGACGAGGATAGTACGAGGGTAGCAGTTAGTACTAACTGCTAGGGTAATCTGCTATTACAAAGTAACTATCAATTATTCTATGCCGCAGAGCGCTGTCAATACTAAGTATCGAGTATTCTACGGCGCAGGGCGCTGTCACGCGCGAATCAAATCCATAGCTGAAAAAGCTTTAACATGTACAAAAAACGACTGCACAATTATGCGGAGTGCATATGACACTCCGATTATAAAGAGGAATCAAACGACACACTCGTCAAAATCGGTCAAGCCGTTGGCTATGCATACCTACTTAGCACAAACATGTATCTTCCTTCATAGGCAGTCGGGGAAAATCTTGTTATTTCAAATAACTTGATCCACTGTAAAAAATAACTAATAAGACAATAAAATTATTCCCCGACCACAAACTCTTTATTTTCCTCCCAATTTTCGTTCAATAGCACTTCCACAACCGCACATGATGAAAACATAAAACTTTATGACACTTATCTCCACTTTTATGTTTATCAAATTCTAGTGGCAATATAAGCTGATCATATTATCATTATATGCACTTAACAACTGTAGTTATCAATATTTTTGATAACTTAGGAACATTGTGAGCATTTTTTACTTAATTGATGCTTAAACTTAAAGTATTGGAAACATATCATTAAATTGCTTTATATTCGAATAAACTAGCTTAACGTATTTTTTTTGTAAATCGAATTACTTTAATTGATTAACCTATTGTTTAGTATGTTTTGTTGTAGTCGCTATCTCTTTTACGCTCAGCTATCTCTTTTAATCATTTGTTAAGGTAAAAAATCATTGAGTGGATATTAAAAAAAATTAACAGTCTATTGTCTTAAGTATATCATTGCCGAAGCCATGAAGAAAGTTTACTGTTGATATATTCCTATATATATACCTATTTATTATAGCTTTTTGTCACGCAGTTACTATGCCCCTAGGAAGAGACAAAAGATATTTTATTTTAATATAAATTATGTTTTTATTTTAACTATTTTGTAATTTGTATTTTTATGGGTGTCTGAAGTTCAACGACTGAAATAAATATTTATTATTACTATTATAAAATAACATTATATAAATAAACTAGCTGGCCGCGCATGGCTTCGCACACATACGCAATCTTACCCACCCCACCCCATTCTACCCCTTTAGGGGTTGATTTCCGAAAAACCCTGAGACGTGTGTTTCAGGTCAATACGACAGTGATCAGTCGTATTTGCGATAAAAATATCGCGCCATAACGCATAGCGACGGTCACGTGACTTATTGACGTCACACCCAAGAAAACAACTGAAGCAAGGCAGCAAACGTTTGACACTAGCGACTTATGTGTGACGTCACCAGGGGTGCAACCAATCACAGACCGTTTTCGATCACGTGAACAAATGTCAAAAATAAAATAATTTTAGGCGCGTTTTTTACAGACAGCAAGCATAAACATTACTATAAAAATCAATGAAACATCTTTCACGATGTCATGTATAAGGATTATGTTAATCAGAATATTTTCAATACAGCAAATAGCCTATCTGCAATAAAACATAAGCTGTAACAAACGAAATCACCACGTGCATTGCAGATTAACCAGCAGTCACCTTACCGGTGTATTCCCGAATGGAACCTCGCTCCTACCTGTTCTTTTTCTTTTTTTTTGTCAAAGGTCCGACGCGGGTCGCGGGCAGTGCTCAGGCGCACCTCACGCCGTTCGCGCGTTTCTGCACCGCGATTGGACGATAACTCGGCGCGCATGCGCGTAATGAGTTTGCGTTCCTGTAATGTAAATTTCACTTGGTTTTGTACAAATTGATTAAGAAGTGTATTCGTTTTTTGAACTAAAGTGCAATTTGAAAGTATAGTGCTGCGATTAAACAATTGTTAGATTTTTTGACAGTGACAGCTTTTTTTATTGTACTGATGAACGTTTCGCTTTTGTTTAGATGTGTTTAACTTTTTATCTGACTTAAGAATTTGCTTTTATCATTGTGGATTTTTATATTGTATGTGTATCCGTGTACATATAAAGTTTTTTTTTATCGGACTTAAGAATTTTGCTTTTAACATAGATTGATATGTATCAATCAGTGCGTCAATGAACATTGAAAATTAAGTTTTGTTTTTTTTTAATTTCTTAAGTATTAGCTTTTATCAGTGCGGATTATTGTTTCTATCAGTGTATGAACGTTAAGACTTAATGTTGATGTGATGTATCTAAAGATGTACATAAAATCGGAGAGATTCTACCAGCAGCCGGACCAGCATTTGAAGGACGAAAGGTGCTTCTCCGACTATGAGGAAGAACTAGACGACCGTGAGTGAAATTATTTTTTACTAGCGATCTGCCCAGGCTTCGCACGGGTGTAACTTAGAAAAAAGGAAATTACTGCTTTTTATATAAATAGGCCTTCCTTGAAAAATTATCTAACTGACGGTGAAAACCGCATCAAAGTCCGTTGCGTGGTTTATAAGAAGTTGTTGAAATGAATTTTGAAAGAAGCACAGAAAACTATATTGACCGTAGAAGTACGATCCAAAAGCTTTTTACTCATATGATTATGATATGGATTCAGATATTCCTATTATAAATCCTAACTAATATTATAAATACGAAGTAATTCTATATGTCTTTGTGTTTGTTGCGTTATCGACCTGAATGTTTGCATGTATATAGCCTAAGGATCGGAGACGGCCATAGGATATTTTTTTACGTCCACGCGAACGACTTCGCGGGAACAGCTAGTATTAAGTAAAATTATAATAATATTTTTAACGAGAGTACGTCACAATAAGTTCGAATAATAGCTTGGCTTAATTTATTTAAGCTAAGCAGATAAAAACAGAAAGACAACTCGCATGTTGAAGTCTTTTGTACTGCTAACTTCGGGCTATTAAAAACACAAGCAGAAAAAATATTACTCTATAAAGCATTAATATTTATTATTATTTTTATCTTATCGTGTTTACAGAGATATAAGATTAATATTAGATTATCTTAAATAATGACGAATTAAGATTACAAATTTAAGATGTCATATCCTTAAGTTTTTAACTACACTCGTTTTTTTTTTATATTTTGCTATAATTGGTATTTATTTTTATTTAACTATATGTTTATAATAACACCAGAACTTGTATTACACTATGGTTTATCTCTTTCTGATCGAAATATTGATGCGCGCGCGTTGATGTCTTTTCATTGAAACTTTTAAGTTACGATTCTATCGCTATAATTTTATTCGTTTATAACTTAGCTTTATTTTCTTTAATAAGAATATCAGTTAATTGCTGTTTCGTATGTTTTTGAGTGTCATTTTAGCGGAAGTCCCGCTTTATGTCCCCGTTTATGTTTATTTTATAAGCCTATGTATGGAAACTTACAGCGCCAAAAGCGTTGCGTATCAGTATTTAAACCAATGATTCAGTGTCATATTCTACTACATTCTGACTTGTTATTTAATGCAAATTATTGACCGAGCGAAGCGAAAGTCTTCGAGTCTATGAGAGCAAGTCGGCAGTTGTATATATATGTTTGTAGCTATATATATTTGACCGAAAATAACTTGAGAACCGTTGATCCGATCTTGATTAAATTCCGTAGGCGAGTAGTTCATTATATTTTGTTAAATAAAACGGGAATACTCATGTTAAATTGAGTCGTTTAGTCCGACTATAGTTTCGATCACATTCGGTGATCTTTATCAAGGAATGCTAAGCGAGACACGCGCTACCACGTCTTGCCTTGGCTCAATTTAACGTGAGTATTCCCGTTTTATTAAAACAAAATGTATCAAAAACACATCAGTTTTCATAGTAATAGTTCAATATACACGTTTGAATATGAGCAAAATAGGTTTAGAGGTTATGAAGTTATGGGGGCCTCGGATCGGGGCAAAGTACTAGAGTTCTTGTTTTATTATATATTTTCGATCAATTTTACACTATCACAGCTATGCTATTGTATACAATTGCATGAATATTGGTTGAAAATGTTATAAAACAAGATAATCATTGCAAAAATTAACAGGCCCCGAATGTATTAAAGGTAGCTATGGGTTATTTCCGTCGGCAATTCCCACCAACAACCATTTTGGATGTCATTTGTAGGCAATAGTTGAACACTCATGGCTTCATCATACTGATCCTAACTATCCTAACTAATATTATAAATTTGAATGTAACTCTGTCTGTCTCTCTGTCTGGGTGTTTGTTGCGTTATCACGGCTGAACGGATCAAGCTGAATTTTTGCATAGAAATAGCTGATGGATCGCAGACGGACACAGACCATTTTTTTTTGTACGTCCACTGGAACGAAGTCGCGGGTAAAAGCTAGTTACATAGGCAGTTTTACAGCTGTAATAATAAATACTAGTTGTTACCCGCGACTTCGTTCGCATGAGCATAAAAAAGTATTCAATGTCCGCCTTTATGATATACAGTAACTCCTTACCTAAATATCAAGATACGTTTAGCCGTGATAACACGACAAACACACAGACAGAGAGACAGAGCTACATTCGCTTTCATAATACTAGTTAGGATAGGATTTAACCGTACGAAGAAGACAAAAGTCTTTGTATATACTATTTATCTCAACCTTTTTTATCAACCAGGTATAAGTGAACTTAGGCCATTTAATAACAATGGCCCAGGGAAAGGCGCCCCGAAATATCGCCAAGGGCAACCAATTACCACAAATAGAATTTCTTGTCGGTTAACTTCAAACATATAGAAAAGGCTTAAAAAAAAAGGCACACGGATTAGTTTTAAAGGTTTTTGACGGACAATAGGACATTTTGTTTGGCCATTTTCGATTTCCTGGGTTTAAGGACCTACCTCAGAGGTGAAACGGTAAATGTCTTCTAAATATTTATTTTGGATTACAATACTTTTTACTTTTTTTTTTTTTAAATATTTTGTAGTGCTCTCTTTTGCAGGGTGTCCCTGAGCAAATAAGTACAACATCTTTGCCAGTTATTCAACCGCCAAGCAGTTTTGTGCAAACATTACTGTGTTCCGGAATGTAGGGCTATGTTTCCAGAATAAAGATAGGTAAAAACTCTTTATTGTGTACACCAAAATAATAATAAAACAAGTACAGAACTATCTTATAAGCTAGTGCCACAAGTGGCGGCCTTATCGCTAAAAGCGATCTTAGTAAACTGGGCATAAAGAGATTTAAACTTTAAACTGTTGAAGTTCAAGTGAACAGCTATGAGCAAGCGTGACGCTTAACATCAGGCAAGCGACTTGCTCGTCTCGTCACCCAGAATAAAAATTAAAAATGATTGGTCATATTCGCTTGCTTAGATTAAAATAATTTGAGTTATGATCATCTTTAAATCAGCGTCATTTTAAATATCACCTTCCCCCGAAGTTCTTTCCGCGGAGATACAATATGGAGTGCTTTAAAGGGGATGTCTTCAAATACATCTTGGGGCAATGCATCGCAAAACACCATTTATAGTGTGGTGGTTCCAGGTGTCCATAGCTAGTGATTTGCTTACCATCCGGCGGGCCGTCTGCTTGCCGCTAATTTTAGACAAAAATAAATAAATAGAAAAAGGCGCTTTTGAAAAAAATAAGACCATCCATCTCATCATCACTGTGCTTAGCTTGTCACTAGCTCGCCCGCACGGCTTCGCTAGCAAAGGGTAAATGAAACACCCCATTTCACCTCTTTAGGGGTTGATTTTCGAAAAATCCTGAGACATGCCTTTCTTTATTTTTTATGATTAGTACACAATTGGCAATTGTATTGTTCATTGGCTTATCATGAAAAAATATTTTATTTCCATACAAAGTTTGGGGGTCTATTTTACCCCTTTAGGCATGGGATTTTGTTTCATCCGTTCTTACTGTTCACCTAGACTAGACATTTTTGAGAAGTATTGAGTTTAAATTTCACGTCGGTTTGCGTCGTCCACGTTAAGCGGTTTGCTCTGTGCATTGAGTCCAAGCAAAGGGCTTGTTCATTAATATATATTTATTATTAACCATATTGATCCTAAACTATTCGTTTTCGCTACGCTACTCGACCCGGGACTGCATGCAATGACCCGCATCTCTGTCTAAAAATACCCATAGACAAATATTTTAGGCACCTAAGCGCCCTACCTCAATATTAGCAGTTTAAAAACTACTCTATAATGTTATAATTCAGCAACACAACAATATATAACCATGGAACGTTCACATCTCATTGACCACGAAAGCCTTCGACCAAACAACCACCCAAAAATGACCCGTACATTTAACGTGAAAAAACCTTTTACTTCGCCATAAATTTAGTTATTTCGACCTCTAAGCAAGTCGCTACGTGACCAATACACAGATTTACTTAAAATACATTTAATTTTCAAGAAAATAAGGTTGCAAAGGTAAAGCTTAAATATTTTGAAGGAATAGTTAAGCCCCTCATGACAACTGCATACAAAACTATTTTGACTGTTAATTTTGCAAGTGTGTTCCTTTTCTTGGAAGGGCCACAGTACCTGACCATTAAAAAATACAGGTACCCGACCTGCGAACAAGGGTTCCGTACTTGGTAAAGGGAACCCTCATGACCAGAGCACCTGACATGACAATTTTTTTATACATTTTTGTGTAAGGGTGTGTTTGTCTTGGCGTTTCGTTACATTTCATGATAGGTATTCATGATAGATAGGCCGAAATTATAAAAAGGTTTTATAGAATAAGACCATAATATATTTTATTTGTTACTTTCTATTTAAATTTAGGTAGGTTAAATAAAATATAAAAAGTCTAAAATTCGGTGTCGATCCTGTTGTGCGGCCTAAAGTAATCTGAATGCATTAAATTATCTCCGACACTTTTCATTTTAATCTGTAAGAAAAAGCGGCAATAAAGTACTTGTCCAATTTAGTTTAGTTCAAAAAATATATTACGGCCGAATAGACGACCCCTAGTAGTCAATTATTGTATTCTAATACTAGCTGATGTCCGCAACTTCATACGCGATGAAGCTCGGCGTCGCTAAACACTTAATGCAAACCTTGTCCTGACAACAAAAAAGAAATCATCAAAATCAGTCCAGCCGTTCTCAAGTTATGGAATGTCCAAGGGAAATAGGGATTCATTTATATAATAGATAGATAGAAACTCTTTATTGTGTACATCAAAAATAAAAAGAACACATGTACAGAACTATCTTATACTTAAGCTAGTATAGAATATAGTATAGTATAGAAAAGTAGATTTTTTAATTTTAATCCAAACTACATTTCGTAAGTAAAGTGATTGATTATTTTCTCACATATCAGAGATAAAATAAAATATATTTAGTACCATTTCATAGTTTTATTAATATTTAAACGCATTTAAAAAAAAAAAAACTTTTTTTAATGAAGAAATAATGAATATCTTATTTCGGAACCCAAAATTAATTGTTCCTCTCACTCTTTTAGGGCAGGATATAACGACAATAGGCCCAACGGTCAGGGGTTTCTCCCGAGAGATGGCGAGGTAACCGAGGGTATCGGATAAACGCATTGTACACGCGCGTGTATTGTATCCAGAGTGCGCGAGTACAATGCGGGGTGCAAGTATGTCGCTATTGTTTAACTTTTCTAAGCGATTGAAATGTTTTACTGCGATTTTATGGTGACTCAGGTTTAGACGAATTTCGAGGATTGTTTGTTACCTTTCCTACTTTGAAAAGTAGCACACAGAAAAGAGAAAGATAGTAAAAAAATCTCTTCTGTGCAGTACTCTATCCTCCTTCCACACTTCATATAGCATAGGAAGCTGTTTCGTGTAAGTTATGTAACCACATTAGTTTTTAGCCGGCTGCACAAAAAGCAGGGTAATGTTTTTGGGGTATTGTATGCTTGTGTGTTCCTATTATACTTCGTATAGCCTAAACGGCTTGATTGATTGAGGTTCGTTGCATTCCTCTTTATGCCTGGAGTGGCATAGGCTATATTTTGCAGTCGATTATTTTTTTCAAATTATGTTACTTGTATAAAATTGTTTATTATATACTTCAATTTTAGAAAGTTATGTTCGAGTAAATAAGATCTGAACAAGTATTATTATGAAAAGAAAATCAAAATACCCGACTGAAAAATGTAATCTATGTCACTCCAGGCTCCAGACACTTCGCTCATCAAATCGGTCAAGCCGTTTAGGCTACACTAAACACATACAAACATACGTACTGAAATCTACCCAAAAACATTTCCCTCCTTCTTGGGCAGTCGGGAAAATTTGACCGGATTGCTGCTAATTATCTACATACATTCGTGGTTAATACGAAAAAGCATTTTGAACTTTCAAAAAGAGCTGACCGTATTTTTTTGAAAACTTTTTTTAATAAATATAAAACTGTTAGTATCTTCTCGCGGCTGAATTTTAAACTACACACAACCATTTAAATAAAATAAAAATTATAACCGTTCTTTCAGAAATTCTCAGCGTGAGTTGTAGTTCCGCAAAATAAAATAGATTCTTTCCGAGTAATTTAGCGGTCAAATTATGCAAATTAAAAACCAATGTAGAATACTAAAAGCCTAATAATGAGGATGCCGGCCTGCTAATTGAATGCAAATAATAAATGAAGAAAATAAACTTTGGATTTATGGATGAAAGCCTTAGGACTTGTGTTTGTTTGGGACTTAACTTGGCAATAGGTAGTGAAATTTTACTATGAAAACTGGGCTCTTACGTCAACTGAACCCACTCCAACCTAACCCGCGGGACGTAACGCGTATTTTGAATTGGTCGACTGAAGCCGTTGATAAATTTTGTATAGACGCGGAGGAAACTTTTTGACAATTAATATTACGAAACATGGGAGCGCAGCCACTGACTCATCTCGTTTGAGTGAAGCGTATTTTAAATTTAAATAAAATAAGAATACTCACGCTTAATTGAGTCGGTTATTCCGACTATAGTTTCGATTATATCCGGCGATCCGGACTATAGTCGGAATAACCGACTAAGTTCAATTTGAGTATTACCGTTTTATAAAATGAAATACTAGTAAACTGACTTGGTTTTGATACATTTTGTCTTCTTGCAAGGCAAGACGAGATCGCGTGCGTGTCACGCTTAGCATTCCTTGATAAAGGTCACCGAATGTGATCGAAACTGTAGTCGAAATAACCGACTCAATTTAACGTGAGTATTCCCGTTTTATATAAAACAAAATGAAATACTAGTGGTATTATTATTCCCATCTGTCCCTACTAGTTGTCACTTGCAGTTCTTATGTATATAGATTTTATCTACTTACTAATTATGAATATAATTATTAATAAACTACTGATTTCGTAAAAAAAATATATTTCAGTTTAGATGTTTTCTTTTCTGGTGTTGCTGTGCCCGACGGAAGGGATCTATATGAAACTTTCTACTAATATTAATTATTACCACCTTTTAAGGTATGGAAATAATAAACCATCTGAATCTTACTCTATTTTAACGTGGTTTATGCGAGTAATTATGTTCAGGTTCGAGTAGGTACATTCACTAATTTTCACAGTCCGAATTTTTAAAGCCACTAAGAGCATACTATGCGACTTTTAGTCCATACAAAAGTATTGCCTATCCTGTTTCCTCCCTTAATAATGACACTACTAAATTATATTTTTTTGCTATAAAATTTATATCTACCACTGCCATGCTCCTATGTTTTTTTTGTCTTTAAACTTATTATTAATGAGTTTAGTTTCATTAAGTTATGCTCTCAAAATCGCCCCGGCTGTGAGGTTTTACATCCAAAAGTATCGCACTAAATGTCGGGTTGTAACCATTAGCATGAAAATAACCTTATCGTTAAATACCACGTTTCATACTTCGTTGTTTGACACTAATTAAGTTTTAAAATTATTTATAAACAAAACTTATGCATACAGTACAAAGTAAAACCTCAAGTATCGTAAGGCGACACTTACCTGCAATTTACATAAATAACATAAAAAAAACAGTTATCACAGCCAGCGATTAATACATGCTCATCGGTAAACACATAAATGGTAGGAGAGACTAGTAACACTCTGAGTAAGGTGCTTTAACGCTATATAGTTGAACAACCATTGCGCGTTATCGTGTTAAGTTTGTTGACTTGACGTGACCTACATAATATACACGACCTGACATACATATTAACTACATTGTAAAATTAACGTGAAATCGTGCTCTTTTATTACATTTTAAAGTAATTTTTGAAATCAGATCTCTGAAATATTTATTGGCCATAAATAACATTGAATATTACATGCTTGATATTTTGTTTAAAATGTTACGTACCGATTGAAAATTAAATAACTTTCACCATATTATTTGTTAACAAATTATTTGCTGACATTATACCACTGACATATTAAGTCTTAGGAATAAGGTGAGTTCAGCAACCGTGGTATGATTATCACTCCAAATATTTCTATCATGCGTAAACAATAGTTCAATAAACAAAAATCTTATAACTTTAATTTTAAATTGTATTTATACATTTATATATAAAAGACTTATTGGTACTCGTATCGTTGTATTGTTCGTACTATAATTTAAACACAGCAAAACATTTTCGGCCGTTGTCTCTCATCCCACGACGTTCGTTGTAAATGTCAGAGGTGTTCAACCTTTGGTCCGCGGTGAATCAACGGCCCGCAGCCCGCGACCCCCGCGACCCCTGCCTCTCACGACCTCCTTCACCCTGATACTCACCTTGACCCTGGCAGTGACGAATTTTTATACTGTGAGTCTTCGTTGCGGGCTTAAGTGTTTTTAAATCTTCGTTTTTAAACGTTGGCCTCATAACTCTGGCTAAGACTTGAATATTTTGAATACGAGTGCATGTTAGCGCTTAGGAAAAATCATCACTTTGGAGCCGCTTTCTTTTTTGACAGTTCAAGTCCGTATTTTTTCGTCCAAAATAGACGGCGTGGCAATCTTTAAACAATATCCTTCAACTTTGACAGATATTGCATAAAGATTCCGTCAAGTTTGAAACTTTGAAAGAAACTGAATGTAATGACGTAGTGTCAAAAAATAAATCGCTCCAGGCCCGAATAGATTCCAGCTCCACTCGTTGGCCTGGTTGACTTATTATACCATAGTGTTTTAATATTCAAAACTTGTTTTTTTTATACAAGACTTGCAAGTCTAAAAGTCTCAAAAAAAAAAGAAAGAAAAAAAAAGTCCGCTTATTCTATAATTCGAATATAGGTAGAATGGACCAAGGGGCTATAGCGAACGCGATGTCGCAGTTCGAGGCGAATGACTAGTTTTTTATGTTTTAGTTTGCAAACATATTTTTAACAAACTATGATTTTATCATCCAAGATTTGACCTTCCACCAAACCCACAAAAATAATCCGTACGAGTCTAATTCGCTTGTCTTATTTCCGTGAACCCAAAAAAGGAAACTAGAAAGCGACCCAACACACCCAAACACGACTAATCTTAATATTCCTCGCCAACGTTAAAATTTACGTGCAAGTAAAACTAGTGTATAATCTGTGTGAAAATTCCCAAGACCCATTCGAGAGGTAAAAAGAGGCAAGTTTTAAAATTCTGTGCATGTCTGTGTTTTCTAAAGGCAGGTTCTGAATTTGCAATTAATCTGTATTAGCATGAACTGGCGACCCGGAGCGACAGTTCGACCCTGTGCTGAGCTGTCACTGCTAAGTGTCATGATGCCGATAAAGTATACCCGTTGTATGAATTAGCGTAATTAAACCTCAAAAGATAATTTTGTGTTTTTATTTATTTGTTTGTTTAGTCTATATATAATTTTTGTGTATTTGTGACTCACGGGGCGATGTGGTCGCTGAGCAATAAATCCCTTTAAACATTTTATTAAAGTGTCATGATGTAGGTACTTATACTGCACAAAAACACAACGCGACAAGCGACAATAGGATGCATGACTAAAGTTTATTGAAATAACAAGCTTTGTGAAAAATGTATCCCATTAAAAACATTAAATGTAAAAGGCCAATTCTCGAAACGCAATCCTTCCACCGTAAAAAGCTGTTAAATCTCATATAAAGCCAAGTCAGTTATTTTGGATAGTTTGGAAGTTTAGGAATTATAGTTTCCTAATTCGTTAATTACCAACATTTAGTGACTGTATCAATATTAGACATCCTGGAAATATTTATTGGTCGTAAATAACATTGGGTAACTTAAATAACATTAAATAGTAAATAAATTGAAATAAACCCTAAGTAAAAATAAATCATAAATATATATACAACTTAAAACTAGCCCTAATCTAATAAAACGCTACCAGCAGGCATCGTGCCCAAAATGCTGGCCGAATTGCTGCGTTGAATAGCGATTGCGATTCTTTTTATTCTTGAATCTCTTAGACATCTTGATTTCTATAATAATTGTAGTGACTTGGCAATCGCACAGCACAAATAAAGTGCTGCGACGTGGAAATACCTTTTCAGATCGCTAATAAATTGATAATAGTTAGATAAGTAATTATATCGCCGATTGCCAAATCACTACAATTATTATAGAAATAAAGATGTCTGATATTGATACAGTCATTAAATTAGATTACACAGATTAAATATGATACCTATTGAAAATAATAATTTAATCGGCTAGTAAAGTTCTGAGATATTAGCGTTAAATTTTTGGGGATGGAGAGGGGATGCTCTGTCTCTTTCTTGCAAAGCGAGTGTTAGTGTAGAATTTGCATACTACGCTCTCTAGCTAAGCATTAAATTAAAATGCATTTAACTTTATTTATGAAAAAATGTTATTTCCGTTGATTTAAATTTCTTTGTGTAATTTCACTGGACATTTTGCCCTTCAATTCCAAAACACTATGTTAGTACACTACCAAATTAGATAGTGTGCACGAGTACTAAAGTAAAAAAAAAAAAAAAAAAAAAACAACAATTTTTAAAGGATAAATAATACAATAGTGTTATGTCAACATTATAACTGTATAAGAAAAATTAGTCCTGAATATAAAATACATGCAATGTCAACAAAATTATTAAATTATACCATAATAAAACGGAACGCCCGCTATATATAAATAATGAAACCAGTAAGCTGAATATCATTACCGTTCAAAGCCCGTCATTAACGCTCGAAAAATAAACGTTCCCAAAAGTGCTGACGGGCAAACCTCTAGCGCGGTCGAGAGGTCGCGCGGTCACTCCAAGCTTTGAACAAATGTTTTCCCTCCAACACAAACGTTTGACCACTTCGAGGGCTCTTTGAAGAGCCCCCGTCTGGACCGGGATACCATGTATTCTTTGCGCCAATGACTTATTTTGAAGAAAACGGTAGTTAGAATATTGAGGCAGAAACTTTTAAACTAGTGGTATTAAAACGAACAGAAAACAAAGTAGAAAGAAAAAAGAAAATATATTAAAAAAATAAATCTTTCAACCCTCTCTTCGTCTGTATCAATCAGCCTTTAATCAAGGCCGTTGAAAAACGCTCGATGACCGTTAAAGGAGAAAGATCATCCATCAACCCTCGCCATGCCATTTGGACGAAATAACAAAAGTTGGCGCATTGATTTTAAAAAATTGCTTAAGGAAATTTCCTTCCTCGTTTAAATACGTCTAAAATTGCTTTACTCGACTGATAAGAGATGAGCCAAATGCTGTAGTTTCTATATACGGAAGAAACTTTACAAATACAGGGTTAATACCACTGGGCTATGTATGACACCGCACTACATTACGATGCTCCATTTAATGACGGTCACTTTACCACACATCACTCAGTCACTTGCTAGGACCCGCTACGTGATCACACGTTACGTTTTATTATTTGCATAAGTAATCATTTGTATATTACGAGATACCAAATACCCTTGCATATCTGTGCAAAGTTTTTTTCTGACTAAGTAAAATGTGGCATATGCTCCACAATTAAACGGTACATCGCGGTGTGACCTCTTATAAGTACTAGTATACTAATAGTTCAATGTTCATGACAGGACTCGTAATACGCACACAGCCCGTATTATCTTCAATCAGCGATTAACAATGATTCCATATCCATGCAAGCTTTGTAACTGTCGCCAACTGCGTTGTGTCAAAAGGTCCCGTCTTAATGTACAAGGAATTCTCTTTACGACTTGTTAACTGTTTGAAGGTACGCTTGAGTGTTGGATGTTTGTAGACTCGTTACGTTGCTCGCATGATGTGCGCACTCGGGTCGCTTTGTGTTTGGCTCGTGGCAGCTGGCTACATACTTAGAAGACCGTATGATAACAATCTGACTGATCCAAGTTTTCGTGGTAAAACTGTGTTAAAAATTATTTATTCTTAACTGTACACAACTTCTTAACTGTCTTAACAAGTAGCTCTGTGTTTTATTTCAGTGTTACGTATTATTTTTAAGGATCGTTTGACGAAGTTTGACTCTGTTTCTTGGGAAGGGATTTTTTCAACGGTGCAAACTCAGTGGTACGAACAATTATTTTTATTTATATTATTTATTTATATTATTATTATTTAGCACCAGTGTGAACACAGTCGCACACCGAATTTATTGATGGCCATCTCATCGTTCATGAGAGCGATGATGATGATAATGATGCAATGACCGCTGTTTTGGAAGCATAAGTCAGTGGTGCGAAAAAGTCCATTTAGCACCAGTGTGAATTCAGTCGCACGTCAAATTTGTTGCCGAACGGTTGTGCACATGAGAGCGATGTTACGTCATTCGATTTTGACAAATGGCCCTCATATTTGAAGTACAACATAAACTGTGATGCAAAAAATGTTCGGATGAGCAGATCATCGATTTTCAAATCTTATTTTCCCCGATTTATTCAGGTCAAAACAGTATGACAACGCATTGTTCAGTTTTTTAATATAAAAATAAAATGATAATCTTTTATACGCATAACAATTTTATTTTTAAATTATCATGTAAAGTCCTCTAAAAATTAAAAACAGTTACTGTTAAGCCGTCCATAACAATTATAAATAGTATTTCAACCTGCAGATGAACCTGTAACCTGTTTCTAACACTAAATCATTTAAAGCTCACCCACAACAGATTAAAGCCAGCTTCCAAGCAATGACCGAGCATAAAACTGACCCATCCCGTCCCGCTCCAGCAAGGTCGCGACGCAGGTGGTGGCTGAGAACAAACATCAACATGGCTTGTTGGTATAGCCGCCCGCCTGTTCCGTGGGCAAACAACAGGTGACCAGGTTCAACTGTTTGGCCGCTGTTTGTTGCCCAGATTTGAGATCTCGGGTTATTGGGAAATAGGGAATTTCTCTGGACCGTATGTTTTTTATTCGAGTTCTGTGGGATTCGTTTTAATAGCAACTTGCTTGCCCGCACGGCTTCGCTCGCGGAGGCTATACAGTAAATGACCTCGCACCTTTTTGTGGCTTGATTTTGGAATCTGTTGTATCTGTGGTTGTTTGAAAATCGGTTCAGGTTCAGTCGGACGGTCGATAATAGTTTTTTTTTTAAATCTTGTTTAAGTGTTGTTGAGTACTGTAAGGCGGAGAATACTATTAGTACTGTGCAAAGCGAGACGAGGTAGCGTGCGCGTCACTGTTGTAACACTCCTTGATAAAGATCACCAGTTTTCATCGAAACTATAGTTGTAACAACCGACTCAATTAATCGTAGTTGTTGCAGTATTATTAAAACAAAACTGATTACTATGGTAGAAAGAACTCAGTAATCAAAACAGTGTTAGCAAAGTTCGCTTTGAGCTTTAGCAATTTGACTCGTAAAGCAAACACTGACTTTTCTTTTGCTAAGGGTAAAGACTAATTTTCAACAACACCAACAATGTAGTAGACGACAGTAGCCACTTAAGTACTATAGAGAACTAATAACATGCCCAGAGCTGAAGTCCTTAGAACATTTTATGGTCATGCCTCATCTCGGAGCGCATCATCTCTTTGCCCCAGTGGTCAAAACACTCCACTCACGGGGGGTCATCCTGTCATTAGGGTCCGCCCACACGCGCGGCGTGTGGCTGTCGCGTTCCACAAATAATGTCACAATCACGGACGCTGTGTTGATTTTTGTATTAGGCACAGAATGTCACTCACGTGTGTGTATGGCTTTACGAAAAACTGCTAAACACGTAAGTATATGACCTCCACTACTTTACAAGCACGACTTGGACTGAACTGTGACTGAAATGTAAAAAAAAAGGTTTTGGAAATTTACACTCTACAAACTTGAAAATGTGCGAGAGAAATAGCTGTGTCTTACTCGTTTGCTTTACAGTCTAAAATAGAACCACGTATATTTGCAGACAATAAAATCAATCTGCTAATTTAATCCCAATTTAATTAAAACCAAACAACGGAAGCATTATTATTTGTCCGGATCAAACATATAAACAACCAAACTTCTCAATTAAACGTAAAAGCGTTTGATCATTCAGCTACTAGCAACTGAGTTCCCAGAAACGTAATATAATTAGTAGATCGCCTATACACAAATATTGCAATGAGGCGCGGGACGAGACAACAAATCGTACGGCTAATCGTGCGTAAATGGCCGGTTCAAAATTATCTCATGGAACCCGCGCGTATATCTGGCGCTGATGAGTTTAGGTTTTTTTAGCCGACTGTCCAAGAAGGAGGGTAATGTTTTTGGGGTATGTAAGCATGTTTGTGTGACCCAATAGTACCTCCTGTAGCCTAAACGGCTTGACTGGTTTTGACGAGTATGGTGTCGTTGGATTCCTCTTTGCTTTCTGAGTGCCATAACATTTTGCAGTCGGGTATTTATTTTTAGTTTTTAATATATATATTAAATTATATATTAATTATTTAAAAAGAAAAACTTGTTGCTCTTCCACAAGCAGAAACAATGTCTTTAAAATAAATCTCACCGCGTTTATCAGGCGGCGCTTATATTAAACCGCGCTTTCGAATGGCCGGTCCGAAATTAATTCATGCGATCCTTGCCTATGATTGTCTCTCCGACTCTGATGAGCTCTGATGATTTGTCTTCTAGTTATATCGTCTTTGTAAATTACTAACATGGTCAATCGTCAAATGTTTGCCCAAAAAAGCGGCTTCCATCCAACTTCATTTTGAACTTCCGAGAAGTTGGAACACGGTTGAACTGCCAGTCGACCTCTGCCCACCGTCACATCTAAATATCGTCGCAGTCCATAAGATTGCACGAAACTTGTCACCGTATAACAAATTACCTTGTGTACTCCTTGCGGTGCAGTCCTTCCACAACTCATTCGCGTATATTTGCAAATTTTGTAGTAGAGTGTCAATTTTTAATTGTGTCTGCCCGTCATAATTACTTTTAAAAAGACAAGGCAAGGCTAGACGAGGTCGCGCGCGGGTCTTGCTGAGCATTCCTTGATAAAGGTCACCGAATGTGATCGAAACTATAGTCGGAATACCGACTCAATTTAACGTGAGTATTCCCGTTTTATTAAGACAAAATGTATCAAAACCACGTCAGTTTTCATAGTAAAATACTTTTAAAAACCCTAGTTTTTTAAATGTTCGTTGTGAATTGTGATATACATTTTTACGTACTTAGAAGGACGAGATTTTTTTAATTTATTTTTGATTCGATCTCCAACCTCGAATTAATACCAAAACGAAACATAATATATTATGTAATCTTAAGATAAAATATAAGTTTTAAAAAAAAATTATTCTCTGTTAATTTATATATTTTTATTCACTACGACCTAAACATACGTTTGACTACAATCTCACCCGGTAGAAATCCACAATGATATATCTTCATGAGAGCAAGCAAGCAAGGCTGCACTATCATTTTAGCAAGTAATTAAAAAAAACATTTTTGTACGAAGTTTCATCACTGTCTGCCAGTTTATCTACTTACATACATCAGAGATTCCTTACTTTACCAGTATTTGAGGAACGCAAACGTGAACAAGTGTCGTGCACTTGACAAAACACTTACCTCTAAGCCTAAGTAACACGATCGCTGATGAGATGACCATCGAATCTTCCGCAAGCATTCAAAAATAAGCCTTATTTTGGTGTGTTAGACTTGATGAAAGGTTTGACAGATGACACAGGTCAGTCTTAGCCACGGTAAAGGTAATAGCTTTTTCTATTGATTCAATCAGCTCTGAGGAACGGGCTATATGGTTACTGTTATGATAACATGGGGCACGCGCGTATTTGGGAAATAATATGAAATTTCATCTCGTTAAACGGTTGACATAACAGTTCACTAATTTAGAAATAACAGGTATCAATGATAGTCACTTACCCCTGAATACTGAAACGTTTGTTAACTTTGACAACAGATTAATTCTAATACTGCCTTTGTCTGGCACTAAGCAAATGACAAAGCCAGTAATATACTTAATCTGTCGTCAAAGTTAACAAACGTTTCAGTATTCGGGGGTTAGCCTTACTATCGTCAGAGGACACTCAAGGGTAGTAATAGTTCGCTTTACTGGGCTTGACTGAAGTATTTTTTTAGCTCTGCGATGGAAACATGAATGAGTCCACAGATCTTTCTTTCCCGACTATATTAATTTGTGATACATTGAATACCTTGTTTTCACTTATTGACTTTTATTCTCAATTTTTATCAAAACACTAAAGGCAAACAGAACTCGTGTCAGGTTGGTACCAGGGCGGAAACGACGCGTGTCACCAGTTGCGTAGTTTGTAATTCAAGGAAGTGCATAAACAATGATAAACCAAAATGGCCGCGGGCCCGCGCACGAACTGTCACGTGGCTGTTCAGGTTTCTAAGGGTTTTATTTCTATTTCAGAAAACTACTCTAGTTGTCTACAACCAGCATATTCATATTTATTTTAGCATTTCACAATGTATTTTGGTACTTAGTAGATTTAGATTTTGGTCACAATTGTGGACCGTCGGGTACCAGCTAAAGAAATAGAAGAATAGAGAGAGGGACAGCAGTAACTATAATCTTTAGTTATGTAACAGTACTTACTATATGTTTTTATCTGTTAGATACTCATCTATGGAGTAATATATTTGATTTACTAAAAATTGTTTTAGCAATTTAACAAAATGTTTATCTCGCGATTCGCTGAGTTGGGGTTGGTTTCGTGACAAATGGATTATTGATTTTGTAATTATAAATTCCTTTTTTCTTTTATGTACTTATGTGTTTGTCGTGAACAAAATTTCTGTATTCTGTATTCTGTTTCCACAATTTTCCAACTACAATACTAAACATCATAAGATATTTTTACGTCATTACATTCCTTCGCTGTTATCTCTATCAATCAGCCGAAACACTTAACACTTGGTCCCGTACGCTTCCAGAATACATTAAAAGGCACCTCGGTCGGTAATCACACGCAGGTATATTTGTAAACGGTACCGATCACTTAGGTAGGCTGCCATTCAGGGTCAGGTGCCAACGGTACCTTGTTTGACGATTGTGCTGACCCTACCGAGGTTGAGGCGGTGCAAGAGACAAGAAATATGAGTTTAACATAAGTACCTGGAGACTTTTGCTTTGGACCAGTACATAAATTAGCTTTGCATAAAAAAAAAGATACTAACAATATGTTTATGACCAAAACATTTTGATTGTCCTTTTCGTTACAGTATTATATTATGGTCTTAAAAAGCTGTTTTAGATGTACAGTAAGGTTCTTTTAGGAAGAAAAATATATTTTGATATTTTGATGGAACCGGCTTCGTCCAAAAACTGTGACCAGAACCACCAGAAAACGGGTGGCAGCGTCTTCTTAGTAAGCGGTGAACGTTCTGCGATCCCAATACCACTTGCCAATCATAGATATTATTACACCCTCCCCCCTTTAAAGAGTAGGCCTTTGTTCAGATCAGATGTGGACTTCTTCTGGCTGTTATTGATTTTGATTATGATGAATACAGCTCCTTGTATTGTAAAAAGCAATGGCCCGCGTTCGTGCTGCGTTACTACTGACACGGGTTGCTCTGTTCCTGCTCGCGTCCATTTTCTAGAAGCCTTTGTCGCTTAAAACTCGTCACATATACCACACCACACGTATAGTTGTCATGTCAATAGATGCATCGACTGCGCTACACATGGACACATCTACTTAGGTTAATTGACTTGTTTGCTTACCGATGCTTATGAAGATAGCATCACACAAATATTATAAGTGCGAAAGTTTGTCTGTAAGTGTGTAAGTATCCAAATAGGTAAGTATGTACCTAAGTGTGTTTGTTCCCATTCAACTCTGTAACGGCTGAACGGATTTGAATGAAATTTACAGTAGCTTACACCCTGGATTAACACATAGACTACTTTTATGGTCTCGCTTAACGGTTTCTGTAGGATAGTGGGTGATATCGCGGGGCGCAGCTAGTTGTAATTTTCCCCCCAGCAAGTTCTCAAACATAACAATTTTTCGGTATTTCTACCGAAATACTATAATAAAATATATAGTTTTTCCCACGACTTCTGAGAATAGATTTATTTTCTTTTTATACAAGGAATTTGTCCCGATTTTTTTACCTATTTTACATTTCTGAACTGGAAACCCATTTCAGTTTCTCTGCGTTTCACGGGTATTCCTCACCAACCTTGACAGAAGTATCCAAAATCAAAATCCGTTCCCCTGTTACAAAGTTACATACATACACACTCACGCACAAACTTTCGCGCTTATTATATTTGTAATATTAGTGTGATAATTATTACTATGATAATACAGTACTAAGATTATTGTAGACATAAATCTAAATATACAAAATATATGTATAATTGTTTGTTGTAGGGATAGCTCTTAAGCATAATGGCCATTATACGATACGCGAAGTGCCAATTTAAACAAAGTTAGTTATTAATTAACTAATGCAGCTATTCTTAATGTAGAAATAACTAAAAAAAAAAACATTTAATTATTATCCGATCCCACAGCTAGAGATTGTCGGCAATCGCCACAAATCACAACTGGTAGGCAACTAGTTGACATGTCAAACTAGCTTGGCCTGCTCTAATAACGGTGTATCATACCCTCATTACGTGGACGTACTCAAGAATGTGAGACTTTGGTCATAACGCACAAATTCATTGTCCTTCAGCAGTTCAATAAATAAATCTTTTGCCGATTTCAAAATACAGTCTTGGTAAATTAGCATTTAAAAATAAAAAATATACATACATAACGATATAAGCATAATCGCTTCATTTTATTAGTTAATTCTCTCATTATTTGATCTAATCTTGTGTCTACGCCCGGTTTTATGTCAGTTACAATATAATATTTTTGTGACATATTAAAACAACAAAATAGCAAATAAAACGACAAACACACTTGGTGAAACATCTGAATTTCAAAAATATTCAACTAGTTAAAAATTATGGTTTCAAGATACCATTAACCCCTCTTTCTTGCAACGGCCCTGGATTATAATAGCTCTCGATAGTTGACCCCGACATGTTCGACACCGGAAGACTTCACTCATCGGCCGCCATAATAAATTCCAATCATTTCCTGCGCATATCCAGCACTTGATCACAAGCAGGCGAGTAGGTTGGAGAGCTACTGCAGGTGACGGCAGAGAAGAACATCAATCAAAGACAGAAAGCCAATAATAAAATAATGCCATCATATTATATACTAAAGAAAGAAAGAAAATAATTTTATTTTGCAACAACATTAAGGTGCAACGTTTCACTCATCGCGCGAAATTCAAATTTTCTTGCGTTTTTTGTCAATTACAGCTTAATTACTCATCGTGGATTTATTGAAATCAATTTTGCGCCAATAAATAGTTGTTTAAAGAAATTACGGCTAAAATGATCACCTAGATAACGTTGGTATAGCTACAAATATCAATAAGCTGATTTTCATCTGGGTTTTTGGTTTAGTTAGAAATGTACTTATACTAGCTTTCAACTTTAATTTTTGGTTGGTGTAATTTCTTGAAACAATCTATTTATTGTCGCAAAATAAGTTTTCATGGACCTACGATGAGTAATTAAGCTGTAATTGACATAAAACGCAAGAAAATTTGAATTTCGCGCCCTGAGAGAAACGTTTCACCTTAACATGAAATAAATTGAAGGGTATTGAAGGGTAAGCAGGTGCAATGTCAAATAACTATAGCTGTCAATGTCATGTGTCACAAAAATGGCCTCCGCTCAGCATAATGCTGTTTAGCAAACAGCGCTGTTCTTCCGTTGAAGTTCGTGACTTCACCGAACGGTGAAGTCACGAAAGGCTCAAAAACAGTATATATCTAAACACTTTAACTTAAACAGTTACAAACAATTACATTACAATACTAGTACTAGTACTTTAGCTACTAGTATTTCTGCGACCTCGCAAGCATGAATTTTTTGCACGATATCAATTTCTCCTGACGACCATATCTTGACAGCCTCTTGACCGATTATACTAATATTCGAAAATTTTGTTAAGAATTGAGTACCAAATGTTTCTGCGAAATATTGTCGAAATCGACCGCCAATGGCGCCGCAGGAAACTCCCCTTTTATTGGGAAATAACCTTCCGATCTCCAAGTGTGACAAAAAAAATCTATGAAGTTGTAGAACCTGTATACCAAGTTTCGTCAAGATTAGTTGAAATTAACAATACGACCGTACCAACATACGGCCAGATGAAAGCTGTCAGTTGTTGCTGGCTTCGTTGGTTTCGCTCACTTGGTTAGTATTGGTTTCGGCATACAATTTCTCTGTGGTTTTGGTATAAAAGCGTTGACATTAAAGTGAGCAAAAACCTTGCAGTTTGGCTAATTTGGAAATATATAAAAATAAATATAATTCAAACAGTGAACATTCTGTATTACCCTTGACCCGTTTGACTTTTTTTAAACGTTTTTCAACAACACTGGTCGGAAGGCTGACCTGTGTGTTGTAGGTTTGCGTTCTATTCTTTAAAATCTACATTAGACATTAGAGTAAAATTTAAATCTTCCTCTTGTTGTTCTACGAAGTAGTTTGTATCTGATAAAATAACTACCATTCAAAACATATAAAACTATCATTTATTTATTCGTACAGTCAGTACGTCAGACATGAAAAAATATGTCAATAAAAATAAAATAAAAATTAGAATCTAATATAGCAATAACAGATTATTTACAAAAAAAATATATACATTAATTTTGTGAAGTCCACTACTAAAATACCAGTATACAATTACATTTTTATACCACTTAACGCATACATGTCTAATATTTAACTTTAGAACGCCATAAACTTTAATATCAAAGTGTGAGAACCAAGTAAATTAGGTAATCAATTTTACGCATTATAATATTTTTTGCGTTAACACTTATGTAACATTATTTTATGTAATTTTATTGACAATGTGTTGAAATTGCAATAAATAACGATAAATAGTTTTGAACGAATTATATTATACAAAGTTATATAATTAAGCAATTGAGTACCTGTTTATTGACACGGTATGGAGATTAAGAGCTAAAATTAACATCGTTCGTTTTGTATATTTTACTGTTACATAAATAATGCAAAATTATAATCAATATCTAGTCCACTTCAAAATATATTTAATAATAATAATAATAAGTATATTTTCCATGGTGACATAAATAAAAAAAAAATTGACCGGCATTTGAAATTATTCCTAAACAATTCATGGTGTTTTGGGTTAATTTTATTTAAATTATCTTTCTTTTCTTTTCTATAATACATTAATTAGTTAGTTATATTAATTATGTAAATTGTGTACGTAAATAAGAAAAACATAAACATTTGTCGGCAAGTTTTTTTTTTTTTTTTTTTGTTCTGAGCGAAACTTTGCACCATAAGTTTGATGTAGAGTAGCTGCCTGCGCGAGATTGGGCATTATTTCAAAAGAACTTTGTATTGATGTTACAAAAAACCATTTTAATAGAAAATACAATAAGTATAAATTTAAATAAACATCAATTACATCGTTCCCTTTACCCGCTACTGCCACAACACAACGAGTTAATAAGTTTTAATCTCCGCCATAACTTTGCCATGGTCAATGTAAATCACATGCTTAGGGTAAAACCTCACTATGCTTTGTACAGCAAGTATTATAATTACACGAAAAACAAAATGTAGCTTATGTCACTCCGGACGCAAAGAGGAATCTAACGACACCCTCGTCAAAATCGATGAAGCCGTTTAAGGCACTAGAGAAAAACACAAACATACATCTCACAACATACAAAAAAAAACATAAATACTTATACATACACACCAAGAACATTATAATATTATAACAACAATAACTTAAGCGGTTCAAACGAGAAGAAACGCGGGTGATACTTAGAAGCTGACATTTGCACCAAGAAAAATAAAAAGGTAAACATTTTCCATCATAGCTTTTTTTTTGTGACAAGTCTGGATCCAAAAGTATGATTTAGAGAAGCTGAGAAGCTCCGTTACTTTAAGAAGCTCGGCTGGCAGCGGGGGTTATGCACAAAACACCTAGAGCTGGACGTCAGTGGACTTATCACCCCCAGCTAGAATTAGATTAGAAGCTGCACGCGAGAGGTTTATTTAAAAATAACTCTGTATAATTTGGATTTTTTTGTGCGTTATAGCTTAGTGCATTTACACCCTCAGAATATACAAAAAAGAATCAACGTTTGTGGTCCAAACTAGTCTTGTTATAATCTGCTTACAATATAATGTTATCATTGTGAATGAGTATCGTTCTATACAAATAAAACCATTTGTACACCTACGTGCACTCACGCGTGCCATCTCACTTGCCATAAACTATATGACGTCTCCACAGAGGACACTATAGTGGCAGTAAGAACACTAACACAAAAACCAGATAACTAGATTATTGTATTACTTAAATATTATCGCGAGAAATAAAATAGGAATATAAACAAAATATAAAATTAAATAGGGAAATAGTGAGAAAGCTAAAATTCGAACTATTTAAATAAATTATTATTATTATTTAAATAGTTCGAATTTTAGCTTTCTCACTATTTCCCTATGTTTATAAACATAATGGTAATAATCTTACTTCAGAATTCTCCTTAGTCAGTCCCCTGCGAAGGGGGTTTTTTCCAAAGAAATACTATGAATAAATATGAATGAATACAATGAGCCCCTTTTGGCTTAGCATACCCTTTCCATATAACCCAGTACATTTACAGATTTAGCAACCGCACTTGCGTTTTGTACATGAACATTTGCATAGTATACTCATAACATGTTTGATATTTCGCGCCAGCGCCCTTACTGTCCGAGCAGCGCGTTGATGTCCCCACCGAATGCATCAATTTGAAATAATTTTCCCATAATATGCGTTACATTATGCTCAGTGCCTGTATGTGGGCACCGAGCACAATATGGTAGAATAAGTAGATGACTCCAATGCGATTTGAATAGATATTATTGATAAAATCTAGTGGGAGACCCTACGGTGAACAGAACGTTGGGATCGGACGTGAATTAAATGTTTATGTCAATTTATGAATGGAATCAAAGACAAATGTGTGTTATTTCAATCAATTTAAGCTTTAAGAACGGCATAAATGAATATGTAAGTAGAGCTACTGGTATTTACTTTGTATTGATACTTCACTTGATGAAATAAAGCCAGTTCGCTGCATGCGGTAGGTAAGAAAGCTGCAACGTGTCGCAGACCGCACAAATTTCAAAATGTCTTGTGTGACAATTACAGCTCGTGGATTATTGAAACCATGGTATACCAGCTCGTGGATTTATTGAAACCATGGTATACCACCTCGTGGATTTATTGAAACCATGGTATACCACCTTGTGGATTTAGTGAAACCATGGTATACCAGCTCGTGGATTTATTAAAACCATAGTATACCAGCTCGTGGATTTATTAAAACCATGGTATACCAGCTCGTGGATTTATTAAAACCATGGTATACCAGCTCGTGGATTTATTAAAACCGTGGTATACTAGCTCGTGGATCTATTGAAACCATGGTATACCAGCTACTTTAGTAAACTATAAACATGTATAGTTTATGAGTTTATAGAACTGGCGACTATATCGAAAAATAAAATAACAAATTACAAAGTAATTAAAGTAATTAAAAGTTACCGGCAACATGCTTATTTTCACTTTTTATTGAAAGCTACGTATAGGCTGTCGTTCGCGCATTTTATACATTTAAGAAGAAAAAGAAATCTCTGAGCAGGTTTTTCTTTTTCAAGTCACGTTTTGAAGCAATTTTTATGCTAATATTTTTTTATTTTGGTGAAGCAGTAGGAAGCAATCTTGAAAAAAATAATATCTTGTTTATTTATTTTTACCCGACTGCTCAAGAATGAGGGCAATGTTTTAAGAACGTATGTAATGTTTGTGTATTCCTATATTACCTCCTGAAGCATAAACGGCTTGACGGATTTTCACTAGTGAGGAGTTTGTATTCCTCTTTACGGTCGGAGTGACATAGGCTCATTCAGAACACGATACCAGCCGACTCCTGGTCGGCCGGAGGCCTGTGTTGCTCAATGCATAGGCTACATTTTGGCATTTTTAAATAATATTATTCATCCCCACTATTTATTTTTATCTTCACAAAATGAGACGAAAGAGTTTGATCAGTGCCCGCCCCTATTCGGAGATAGGACAAATTGATCAGGTTCCAATCTCGATCGTCTCTCGTCACAATTGCTTCCGACCACTCGATGTATTTCGAGCTAGCCATCGTGAATATCTCGAAGTTTGACATTTTTTTCGAGATGAGATTGAATATCAGCTTTTGAGAATAGGGGTCCTTATTTTATTTTTTATTTTTTTAGTTTATTTGTTAATACAGAAAAATTTCAATAAGATTTTAATTTTTAATTTATTTTATTTTTATTTTTATTTCCTGGCCGGAGTGTGACATTTATGTCAAATTTTAGTTTTACTACGTATGTCAATAAATTATTCTATACAAAAACAGTCTTTCGGTGAGTATAGTGGGAAGGGAATTCTCATTAGTCTTACTGGTAAGACTGGTCGGAATGACTCGAAAAGTGAATAACCTTACATACTTAGACGTTCTATTTTTCAAACGCAGCTGGGTGCTTACCTAATCCCAAAACACATCATAATTTATTTATTATGTTTCCTCAAAGCAAATAAAAAGTAAAAATATTAAAATAACCAATCTTAAATCATGAATAGAAACCCGCCAAAACATTTAGGCATATTCACAAGCATATTTACATTCGTTTACTAATAATTTTGAGGCCAACGCAAATCTGCATGTTTATTTACGTTAATAAAGACATTAAAGTTATCATTACGACCGTAAATAAGTAAATAATAGCTGTATAGTTCAAATATTAGGGTACGAACACAAGATTCGATTTCATGATGACATCTCATGGGAAATGCTTTTCCTCACATTTTTTTATCGGTCGACAAACTTGACATTTGCGGTCGACAAATCAGTTTATCAAATTTAAACGTGTAATATGTCTTTTTCTCGAGCCATATCTACCGTAGATGCGATGCCTGCATCGCCAGTATAGTAATTCTTGATAGAGAAATCTGACAATAAAAATGGCTTATTCCCAACATTGATCGGCATCGACAATGTTGCTTTTTATATAATCAAACAACAAACATGATACACGTGTGCTATGTTGGTCATTACTAGTAGTAATGTAATTAGTACTACTATTATTAATTATCAATACACAAGCGCTTCACGACGTTTTTAATAACACTTGCGAAGAAAAACAAACATGAAACTTAACTTTGAAAATGTCGTAGGCCGCTAGGTATTTCTATAAAGAATTTGATGGCAACGCTACCACTCGTGCTTCGTGCCTCGATTAGAATTCCCGGCGGGGTCAAATGTACGTATTGCTCTTCTTCACTACTTGAAGTCGACAATTTTGATAATAGTCAGCCACACAGCGAAAACGTTAACAAATGTTTATAGAAAATGGCGCGCAGGTTTCTATTTTCCCCGCTCTGCACCACGGGTGTAAAGTTAAAAACACGTCTGTGTAATAACTTGGATTATGAGCCTAAAAACGATGTAATAAAACCCACTTTACGAACAAGTGTGCTGAAAAATAAAATATCAAATATTACATTTGGAATCGACAAAACTGATATTGTTGACGACAACTGTCAAAATGAAAAAATCGATAAAACACCATACTTATACACTGCAGTCCAAGTATGAAATTTTATCGACTGACTAATTTGAGATTGGCATTAGACAAAATTAGTTTTGTCGATTCTAAACGTCATAATTGGCATCTATCGTCGACAAAAAGCAATTATCTCTATTCTAAATGTCAAAGACCATCAACAACTACCATATTCGCGGTGTAGTCGACATCAATTTTCAAACGCTGTACCTATCATTTTAACCGATAAACAAAAGAAGCGAGTGACATTTCAAAGCTCACAATCACAACCTCATCGCATATCTCTTTCTAACAAGTATTATGTTACCAGTGAAACCTGTGACCGCTCCATATAAGGTGTTATTAATTGCCCAGTGTGGCGACATGTAACAGCTCAGTTCGCACAATGCATCATTTGTGGTAGGTGACAGTGACACAAGTATTTTGACAGCCATGCGGAATTGCGACAGTGTGTTCTAGCTTGCATACAAATGGACAAGAGCAGCGTAACGTAACTGGGTTGAAGCCCATCAAGCTTGTGAGACAATGCATTCAAATCTGAGATGGAATTATTTACAACAAAGTTGCGTCGATGAGTGAAATCATAACCAAATCAAAACCAAATCATTTATTGATAACACCCACTTACATTCCATTAATAACTGAGAAAACCATACTACATTATTTGTTTAGACGACGTTATATTCGATGACAGTTCGAAGTTCGAACCCTCAGAACCCACGAATGTGAGCGTGAGCGAATATAAGCTACCATGACTTTAAATTATTACGTAAATTTCGTAACTATATCTCGGATCAAAATGACAGTTCACACCTGCCTCATTAATTCTGATGGTAGGACGCGATTAGAAGTGTTGTGAATTTGGCGAAGTCTACGCAGCGACTTTAAACAGGCCGTCTCAGTCTGATTCTGTCAGTGTTGAAGCTGAGATTACTTGACTTTGGCTGATCTTAGAGCAAAACCAGACTAGCAAATTTTAGCATCAGCGTTTTTGTGTTGCATCGCGAATTAGCGACTTTCTGCGTTCGATTGCAGTATCAAATTCGCGAGCATCAGCGATCAGCAATTTTGCGTATCGCTGCTGAATTGCGTTTTAACGAGTTTTTACCTAACTGCTCAAGAAAGAGGGTAATGTTTTTGGGGTGTATGTATGTTTGTATGCTTTTTATATATTACTTCCTATAGCCTAAGCGGCTTGACTGATTTTGACCAGTGAGGTGTCGTTGGATTCCTCCTAGCGCTTCTCTTCTACATTCCTTCATTAAATCCTTTTTTTTTTTTGTTGACAGGTGAAGGCGGTGGCGCGGCGGCTACGCGACGGTGTGCGCGCGATGCGGCCGCGTCGCCTGCGCACGCGCCGACGCCGACGCCCACCACGCACGCGCCTCAGACCAACGTCAAGAACGAGCGCCTCAGCCCGCATGACTCTAACGCTTCCAGGTAACATACTCCAGTCTCAAGAAGCTCTTGCTGTTGTAGCTGTTGTTCTGTATATGTTATACGGTAGTAATGGTTAACAAGGGATGACTGCGGAATCCCTACCAATATTATAAATGCGAAAGTGTTTGCTGGTTTATTTATATTTTGTTCCTCTTTCACACCGCAACAGAGCAAAGGACCGAAAGGTTTGCATGGATATAGTTTAAAGGCTGGTGAGTGACATTGGCTACTTTTTGTCCCGGAAAAATGTATTTTCCACTCGGGAAAAACCACGGAGCGTAGTTAGCGATGATTAAGGCATAGTCTAATCGCAAAAACAACAAAAGTAGTATTTTTGCTCCTTTTGAAGTGATGAGATTAGATAATCAGGTGCAAAAAATACTGCAGATACAAAATAAAACTAAAAATACGTTTAACCGAATAAATTTTCAAAAATCTATCCAAATTACAAAATAAAAAATCGCAAAATGACTTCCGGATATAAAAGACCGGAAATGGAATGCTCTGAATTTTCAGCGGTAACAACAAATTTTAGTTTATACATTAATTATCAAGGCTAGTGCTATACGGCGAACCACCTAGTTTTATTTGATTTTATATTTCGGATAATCAACAAAAAATAATAAGCTACAATTTCCCGTTTCCTATGTATAGTATGTATTCTATGTATATATGTAGTATATATGCGATCTTCAACTTTAAACCAACAGAACAAAACAAAACTGTACAACAACACGGGACAACGGGTACAAAACTCATTTCAAATCGTGATCAGATCGCGTTTTAATTTAGGCTGCATAGAATTAGATTACAGATTGAATACAGCTTTGTTTTTGTCTTTTCGTCCTAGATCCCGCAGCGTCACGCCGTCCACGTCGTCATACCCGGGCACCCCGCCTGAGCGCGGGAGCCCACATGCCCCTCCTCAGCCTGCACCAGCGCATCCTCCGAGAAACTACTCCGACATCATGCGCTCGCTTGCCGCGCGATATAACACACATCCTAACAATGAGTACGTATCAAAATGTATCAAAAACACGTGAGCTTCCATGTTGGCCAACCCTTGTTGCATGTTGGGGGCATTTTGCTCTTCTAAGCATGTTACACACCAATGCCCAGCGGCGTTAGACGAAAGGTCTCCGGCCTTATTCCAAAATAAATACTAAAGAAATTAGGGCCGCAGCATATTCCGCCGGACTAGCGACTTCTGTGTGACACCTTAATAATGACGGTCAGACCGCACCTTTATCAGCCCTATGCTCACGTTTGATGAAAGCTTTATTGCAATTTATTCTGCAGAGCAAACAGGCGTGAAATTGTAAAAGTTCTCACACCAAATTGAAATATCAAAATATCTCAAATATCTTCCGATTAAGTATTTAAAATGACGTGGTTTAATGATTATTTGTTACTGTAATGTCATACGGCACAAGCGCGCTTGTTAACGACCAAAATACTTATTTATAGCTTACTTTAAGGTGCAACGTTACGCTCATCGCGAATTTTCTTGCGTTTTTTGTCAATTACAGCTTAATTACTCATCGTAGGTTCATGAAAACTAATTTTGCGATAATAAATAGATTTTTTCAAGAAATTACACCAACCAAAAATTCAAGTTGAAAGCTAGTATAAGTACATTTCTCACTAAACCAAAAACCGAGATGAAAATCAGCTTGACTAAACTAATGTTATCTAGGTGATCATTTTAATCGTAATTTCTTAAGATAACTTATTTATTGTCGCAAAATTGGTTTCAATAAATCCACGATGAGTAATTAAGCTGTAATTGAGAAAAAACGCAAGAAAATTTGGATTTCGCGCGATGAGTGAAACGATCTTAATGATTATTTGTTACTGTAATGTCAAACGGCACAAGCGCGCTTGTTAACGACCAAAATACTTATTTATAGCTTACTTTAAACCCAGTTTTGAATCACAAAAAGGGGGAAGCAGTTTGTCAAACACAACCAGGCTCGTAGCTGTGCCACTTCCTTACATCGTATATTGACAATCAATTTTTCACACGCTCGATGTCACAACGAAGTGCGAGTGCAGTTCACCGACCGCTAGTGATGCCCATCCCGATTAGCATATTAATCGATTCGATAACTTACGTTTAGTCGACAAATTTACATGATTCGTGAGAAGCGATGTTCTCCGCGTGAACTTATGTTGTATTAATGAATTGCTCATCTATCGACGTGAGTTCGGCGACCTCAGTTTTTAATTACCGCGGCCACGGCAGGCCGGGCGGCGCCTCTCTATGCGAGAGAGGACAACTGAGTAAATTCAACGTTTTATTGCATTTGAACGACGCGCTTGTCGTAAAATATGTTCATAAAAATTGGGCAGGCATCCAGCTGTACTTTTAAGTGTTTTAGATAGATATCACACAATAAAATATGCACGTCAACACTCGTAAGTTTAAAGTTTCAATAAGATGCGTCTCCTAGTCGTTAACAGCATGTAGGCGCGTCGTAACGCAATAATCGCCTCTTTTAATTGCTTACCCCCAAATACTGAAACGTTTGTTAACTTTGACAACAGATTAATTCTAATGCTGCCTTTGTTTGGTACTAAGCAAATGACAAAGACAGCAATAGACTTAATCTGTCGTCAAAGTTAACAAGCGTTTCAGTATTCGGGGGTTAGTCCCTTGAAATCTCCAGTACGCTGGAAATAGATCGGATCTGCACTCTTAATAAGTTGTTTGTTATTTACAAGGTGATAGAATGCCCAACATCGTTATAACCTTGCAGTTTATTATAATAATTAATACAATTTTCACAACTGTTTTTAATGTCGTAAAAACGTGTATTCGCTCATCACGGTTCTCTCTCTCTCTCTGGCGGGGCACAATACCGTTCAGCTTACCGTCTGATTTGTATCGATAATATAATCAATTTTTATCGCTAGGCTAGGACTGTTTATGTGAAATAAAATAGTCTTCTATAATCCCAGAATAATTTATTTTACAATTAACCTGAAATGAAGTAACTTATCACCATTGTAAAAGGATTAGTAAAATACATGATTTATTTATTTATTTATTTAAGACCAACAGCACAATAATACAAAATAAAGAACATAGGTACATTATATAAAACAGCCAATTATAGGTCTATTCTATTTTAAGTAGTATAAACAAAATCGCTTTAAAAAACACCACTAACAAAGTAACATACAAAGTGCTCCAATAAATAAATAAAAAACAACAAGCGGCAGTTAGAGTGGCTATACAAGGCCCAACCCGACATCGTGCGAAAGGAACAGCCAGACCCGAATCTCACGGAAACAAAAGACTATCACTGAAAGGAGCAACAATATTGAATAGTATGTATGCACTGATCATTATAAACAACTTTTACTAAGGGACCAACACTGAAATCGTGAAATTAAAATCAGCTGTCTCATAGATGCAATGGACAGAATTTTCCTAACTTCTTTCCAAACTGTCTAAGCTCGACTCCTCATCTCATTTAAATAAAACTAATGATAGTGTTTTCCATCACAGCTACTTCCACCGCATGAACGGCTTCCCAGTGGAGCCCAGAGCAGCGACGTCTCCCGCCCAGAATGATGTATCAGACGCACCGCTGGGCGGACTGTTTACCAAGCTGGCGAAGCACCAGGGCGGGCCGCCGAGACTGCCCGCCTTCCCTGTGATGCTTGACATGAGCTCCACTAAGGTACGTACATCCATATATCCATATAGTTTTAAATACACCTACCTAATAAGCTAATGTTTAAGGTTAGTCTACCTACTTATACCTATCTATCTATGAATCAAATGATCACTTGTAAACAGCTATTTACTATGTGAATAACTTTTTTTATGAGCCAAATAAACTTTTTTTTTTTGAGGATTTGACGTCATACGTCATTCTTAATGTTTGTCTAATTTCTAAATAGACTCAAGAGATCGATAGAGCAAGACAGCGGACAGCCGCCATTATTTCTAGTACACGTTTCATACGTGTTCAATCCCATTTTTAACTAGGCGCTTGCGCCAAACTGTTTGGGAGAATCCACCCTTGTGTGAAAGTTTTATGCACTAATCTGGGTTAAATAAATAATGATAGATAACTTAAAATAAATAAAATTGAATTTCGTCAAACACGCTTATAAAAGCACTGGGTTGTTCCAACTTCCCAGGACCCCCCTAATTTTGTACTATGTAGAATTTAGATGTTAGTTTAGTTAATAAAGTTGTCATATTCTACACACAAAGGTCTAGCCTGGTCTCCTAACAAAGATTTGCTGGGGTGTGTCTCCAGGCGGTCGCTCCAAAATAGCCCTATCTGTATCAGCCTTTAAGCATCCCACCGCTGGGATATCAGCCTACCCTCGAAGGGTGATTAGGCCATATCCACCACGCTGGCCCAGTGCGGGTTGGCGGATTCACATACGCCATCGAATTTCTTCACCGGAAAATATGCAGGTTTCCTCACGATGTTTTCCTTCACCGTAAAGGCAGTGGTATATCCGTACGTAAGTTCCAAAGAACTCATTGGTACGGGCCCGCCCGGGTTCGAACCCGCCACCTCACGAATGTGAGGCGAGCGTTCTTCCACTGAGCTACCAAAAATAGCCCTACCGACACAAAAATTTAAACAATTTATGATCAAGGCTGCTGGTTAATTATCAACCTTTATATAAATCTTCCTTTATTATAAATCTTTTTCTCTAACAAACCGAGCTATCAAATTAAAATTGCCGATAGGAGGTCCACTAATTAGCCTCATTGTGCCTTAATTCGATTCCACTTATGTTTGTTTACCTTAATTTGGTCAAAGCAGCATTTCCCATGTCAATTTTATTCAATCGGTGAAATTATGCATATTAATTCAGCCTTTCATGTATAATTTAATGTTTGCCATTAAACTATTGGCCTATTAGAATATTGTATCCGGATTTATAATATTTGAGGCTTTTAACTTTCGTTTCGTAGTTGCGTGAGGTTAAACACAGGATGCTCTTCATTAAGATATTTGAAAGAACTCCTACTGCCACAGGATACGGAGTAGGCCACAGATCACCCCCTAGATTTCTCATTCATGACGATTGAAACGCACCAAGCATCGGACTAAATACACCCGTGAAAATGTGCTCTCATTGGTTCAGTCCCGCAATCCGCGCTTTTCTCAAACCTTGGTGTCTTTAGTCGGGATGACAATCTCGTAATGTGGTATCTACATATAACATGTGTGGTAGGCCAACCTTTTTAGAAATACCTGCAATCTAAACTTGATATACAAAAATATGAGTACATATGTACATTTTTTTTTTTGATTCGTTATTACTTCATAATGTGCGTTACTTAAGACAAGGCCACTGCCCCTATGAAATAATTTACGGTCAGCTGAGTTTCCATTTCAAAAGAGCACATTTGTAATTCATATTAATTATAAAACACAAGTGCGCACTGACCTTCCTGTTATAATTACACATTTCATAGTTCACGGCTGTGATTAAAGTGTCTCGGGAATCATAAAATTCATAAGTTTTTATCGTTTCTGGCATCTCTGCCGTGCCTCGTTTATGTTAATGAGAGTTAAAATCATAATGCGCGATGACTGCGATGAGCTCCGTTTCCTTTCCAGTAATGGAGGCAATTAGATCTGATAAGGTTGCCGTCTCGACCTTTCCACTTCCTTCGGCGCATAGAGATAGCTTACAGTGTTAATTACGAACCGCTGGCGTGCCAAAGTAATGGTGCGCCCCGCCTACTTTTACCAGCGCACTGCTTCTTGTGCGAACAAGTTAATGAATAACTTAAAAAAATATCTCTTAGTTAGTATGGCAATTTTATTTTATTTTGTGAGTCTAATTTTTTAGTTAATTATTTTGATCAAACTCAGTTTGTAAAATCATAACACGAGAAGGTAATGAACAGAGTAATTCTGCGGAACGAATCTTTGATACACGAATAATCCATGTAAGCGTGTAGATAGATGAACGTCTTATTAAGTTATCTATGTCCGACCCGGTGAGCGGATGGAGCGAGCGCGCTTGCTCACCATCGAACCGACGCGACTCGACTCTCCACTGTAAAAGGAACTGGAGCTGCACTAATTGGCACCGGCACGCGCCGCGCATGCGCCCCGCGACACGCTAGTGATGGGACGAGAAATCTTCACCGTTCGACTTTAAAATTAGATGACTTTTTGCGCAGCTCGGAAATTGCAGCGGTACAGTTATACGATTTCAACTTTCTAGCTAAATTGCAACTAAATACATCTGAACATCGCGTTTTCTGAAGTTGCCGTCTCGGGTCGATGTAAATGGCGTGATTAGTTACGTTTCTCTTTACGATTTGTCCAGTCGATAAAATTTATTTAGAATTTAGAAGAGCATCGCGGAAATAAATCGCGATGAATCGGCACGGGCCGCGGGTAGCGTCGACAGAGGCACGCGCGTTCATTTCACGGCGCGCGCCTCCGTCTGAATTTCATTCGGAATTACTCCTCTTGCGTCTTTTTTAGTGCGCGTGGCAATTAAAAAAGATAGATTGCAATTTGACCCGCGGGCGGCGAGCGTGACGCCTCGGAACGTTATTATGATGAATGCTCGCCACTTACGAGTCGAGACCGCTCTCGATCAGATAATGGCGACTGCTCGCCTTTCATGTTTGCTTTACGTCGGTGCTAAGACGGCTGATGGGTTTCTCGGTAATTGAGTTTTTAAGAGCTACTTATTATTCAGTAATATATCGAACTTGAATGTTTGTGCCGGATCGTTACGAAGGTTTTATGGGGTTTAATGGCATAGCGCTTTTCGTCGAGTCTTGAAGTGGATTCTAATTTAGTTTAGGAGGATGGGATAGAATTTCTTATAATTATATTGTTTTCCAATGGCAGCGCTGCACTATATTATATAGCTATTTATGAACTCTTGTAAAACGATGTATGAAAAGGTACGAACTGAAAATTTTCAAAAACGGATAGGAAGGGACGAATGGATTCTACGAAACTATCTCTATCACAACTATCTCACTCGGTCGCACTCAAGTTTTCGTGGATAGAGTATGAATTTGCTAAAACTGTTGTTAATTAATCATAGCAATTCGTTTTCACGACATTTTTATTTTAGTGCTGTTTTACATCACATTGGGTACATTATTTTCGTTTTTAAGATATTTCTTTTCGACATCGATCAAGTTTGTTTAAATCAATTGTAATTTTATCATAAACGTAAACAACAAATACTTTTTGAAAATTGACACTTAGTAATTTTATATCATCACACTAATATTATAAATGCGAAAGTTTATGTGTAAGTGTGTAAGTATGTAATTATGTAAGTGTGTTTGTACCCGTCCAACTCTGTAACGGCTTAACGGATTTGGATGAAATTTTGTATGGAGGCTACTTTTTATCCCGAAAAGTTTAACCGTTCCTGTAGAATAGCGGGTGAAACCTCGGGGCGCAGCTAGTCAATAATAAAGATGCGCAAGCGAGATTGTTGTGGATGCAACTGAGGGCCTTAACGATTGTGTTTTTTGCAGGCTCTGCTAGCGATATCAAGGGTAGGTCGAGGAGGCCGGTCGCGGCGAAAGAGGGTGGTAGCCAACGAGGGGACAACAGCGGAGCATTCGCCTCTAGATCTGTCGGCAGGGGCTGAAAGTGCATCAAAGAGGGCCAGGCTATCAGTCAGCCCGAGTACGAGGAGTGACAGCGATGACCGGGACAGGACCTCTAATGATGGTGAGTACGTCACTATACAGATTAAGATGACATATTTCTTTCATAAAGTACAAGATGGTAACAACATATTGAGTTAGTATAAAATGTCTTCTGGACCCCGTCGGGCACAGCAGAACTAGAATACATTCCAAATCTTGTGTTCTTTCTTTAATAACAGTGGATTATTATCCATTAAGACTAAGTGTTCGTTAACGTGCACGAGTGTCGGCAAATCTTATAAAGTGGGGGTGTTTTTTCGTATATTTTTTAAAACTCCATACAAACCTTCATCACCACTCTACTGAAGATTGACTTGGACTGGACTGAGACTTAAATTGACTGAAAGAAATGTTAATGTGCTTTGACCACGGTTAGATTCATTTTCTCGCGCTAGTTTTCACATCAGCAAAAACTTGGCAGTGCACTTAAAAACCAAAATTTGGACTGATATGATATAGACGTATAAAAATAAGCTTAACCTTTTGAAAACTTTTTTTTCGCAGATCGCAGTGAAGCTCGAACTGAATGTATGTGCGCGGAAGCACGAGCGCGACTGTCGGCGTGGACCGTCGACGATGTCTGCGACTTTGTCAGCTCCATTGACATCTGCGCAGAATACGCTTCGGTGAGTACTCTTCTTTTTAAATTAAAATCTTCCTATTTGACCTGCAGGCAATGATGTAGTTTTTACCTTCAAAATGGACCTGTGAATTCGCCTTTGTAACCTAGCAACCAAGATTGGCCAAAGTGTGCGAAAGAAGATGCGAACAGCAAGAGAGCAACAGAGATAGCTATAATGAAATATTAGTACTGACGGGATATTTACCACGATTTCGCAATATCGGGAACTGAATAAAACTAAAAATCGTGGTAAATATCCCGTAAGTACTAACTTTAAAATACAGATTTGAGAGGCCATTTTAAATGCGCTAAAATCGTATCTCAAGTAAAATATCATTGTCAGCAGACCTAAAATTTGCACGGCGACATTTTCTTTCTCGTGCGAAAGTGAGACAAACGTATACATAAACGTAGCCGTGTCCTGTTTTTGGATGACGAAAAGAGTAGAGCAGATTTTGTCACGTTGCGCATGCAAGGCTTGCTGGACGACATGACGCTTACATCTTTCACACCACAACCCAGCAGAAAAGATTTTTTTGCCCGATACAAAACAAAAGGAATGTACACTTCTCATAGTATTAAGTAACTGGTCTTTATGGATGATGGCTTTATTTTTCCGTCCAATGAAATACCAAATACGCGTGGCGCCCTCTATTTTTTAACGATATCGATAGTCAATTGATGCACAGGTAGCTATTTTTTTTTTATAGAAACAATTATACAGCAACATTGTCATAAGCGGATTAAAACTAGTTTTATATGCAACATATCAATAAGTCTGTTAGTACATAATTTTATAGAAAACAGCTCAAACAGCTGCAATGAAGTTTATAGCTGCCTTAATAAGCTAACTGATACGTCGTAAATGCGATAGTGCTGCTTTAGACGCCGTATGCAATTAAAGTCTTGATCTAGGAATAAAACAGATACACATACAATTATGTACTTAATTAAATTTGTTGGGTATATAGATAATCACGGTGGTAAGGTTGGCCTCAACACTATCGCTCTCACTGACACAACCTTTACTGAAGGTAAATTGATGAGATTTTGATTATCAAAAATGATTGCCAACATTTTAATTGCTAAACTAAGAAGTATTTAATTTAAGCTTAATAGACATGCTAGCTATTAGCCGCGACTTCGTTCACGTGGACCTACAACAAAAAGTAGCCTACTAGTAGCTACTCGTGCAAAACTCTTTTTATGTAGAGCCACTATTTAAGGCCGTTATCACACATTTCGCTCTCTCTTGCTAGCACATTCAACCATTTTATCAAGGGGAAATTAAAAAAAAAATGTTTTTCTTGTCTACCGTATTAAGCATTACAAATAAATAAATATTCGTTTCGATTAGTAGTAGTGTTCCATATAATGCACGAGTGTAGTAAATCGTATCTCTTCTTGTTGTTTCCAAAACTCCGTAGAAGCTTCCAGTAAAGTATCCACCACTTTACTGGGCATGACTTGAACTTGACCATGGCTTACTTTGTTTGACTTAGACTATAGCTAGGACTTGTTTAGTTGTGAAATATTGTCCTTCAATTGAAATATTACGTAACCTGACACTGGCTAAATGTTAAATAAATGAAAAATGAAATGAGGAATGAATGAACGAATGAGATGAGGAATGAATGAATGAAAGAGATGAGGAATGAATGAGATGAAGAATGTTAATGTAGAAGAGAGAGAAAAATATACAAAATACAAAAGCGCTCAATCTTTAACAGCTTTCGTCGCTGATTGAAGTAATCATAACAAATACTCCAATTACAGTAATAAGACTAGTCGTAACTTAGTAATAAGTCGAAACTAATTCGCTTCAAAGCTGTAACAACGTAATACAATGATGATATGGAGCGTCACTAGCGCGCGTCACTACTCACTCAAGCTTAGTGTTGCCATACATCCGCATTTATATTAGGATATATCCCGCTTTGTAGCTAATAAAGTTTTTTTTTCGAGAAAGCTTACAGAAGTAGACTTCTGCAAGCTTACATCTCAACCGTTAAAAAACTGAACAATTGAAATGAAAAACAATGAAAACATTGCCTGCAATTTATAGTCGTTCTTTTCTGAATACACTGCTTGCTTTGCGAATTCTGTTGCCTTGAGACATTACAGTTTCGGACAATATCAGAATAATTTATGTTTATTGAATTAGCTCGGTTGATGACCATTTGTGTAATTGCATTTACACATATTCGCGATATTCCACCTCTGTAGGATTGATACGGGCTCCGAAAGTTTTTATCGACACAAAATATGTTTTTCATACAAAAATAAAGAAAGACAAGTCTCAGGATTTTTCGAAAATCAACTTCTGAAGAAGTGAAATGGGGTTTTGAGATTACTGTAGCCTATGCTAGAGAAGTCGGGTGGGCAAGCTAGTGAAATATATTATTTAATAAATAATAAGAACCTTAACTAAATGTTCAATGTCAAATTAAATAAATAAATAAAAAACAAAATAAAAAAATTAATTTGGCCACATTTTAATGTCTGGCTTTGTCTCCTAACTAGTAGTAACACTACGGGTTGTAATCATGATTACTCGAGATCATTCATTGTTTCTTCACCTCAATAGCAGACCAGAGAAGGAAGACCTCCGAGAACAATGACATTGTTATTATGTATTTTAGAAAATAGTTACCAATTTTACAGAAGGAAATCAATTTACTCATTGATCAAAAAGTTATTTGGATGATACATATTATAAACGTATAATACTTTTTATTTTTTATTGCCTTTTTGTACTTTCTTATCGCTTTCCATAGCATAACAAACAAATATATTGTATGCAACGCATCTGGATTATGCACAGTAATGCTACTGAATAGTTATACCAGTAGGACTAGTAACAATTTCCTTCCAAGACCTACCATTTAGCTTAATAGAATGAATTACCAAATAAACCAAGTATATTTTTTGCATTTTATAAAATATATGCTTCAAAAATGCAGTTTTGAATTTCATAGTGCTAAAAACACTCAATTATCTCACTAACGGTGACATTTAGCCCTGGCCACTTAACTTATATGAGTACTTTTTTAATGATAAGATTTTTCAATTCAAATATAAGTTTCAGTTTATTTTAGGCGAAATACATACAGGCGTAACCCTAGCTCGGCAGCAACCACTCAATACTAGTTTTGACAATAATTAACCCATTGCACTAGTTCTTTATGCATTAAACTTTTTTCATGAATAAATAAAAAATTATTATTTTAAAAAGCCAAAGATTAAACCGACGCCAACTCTATCGGGGGTCAACATAAGCTGGGAATCAATTAAGGTAGGCGATATATTTTGTTTGCTCGCGTCTTTTTGATTAATTTTAATTGCCACAGGTGAAAGGGAGACGATAAAAAATTATTTTAATTACACAGAATGCTCTTATAGTGATTGTTTCGCACCCGATGATTGCGTGTGCAATTTTAAAATTGTGAAATTTTTGATACGTTAATTGCTTGCCTGAAGTTTACAAATTAGAGCGTAATAAACTTAACTTCTGCATTGTTCCTTCTATTGAGAAAGACCTTTATACACATCGTATTCAAATGTTCAAAGTATTTTTTAAATATCGGAATCGACAAAACGCGTATACTACACTTTCACGGAAATTACCTTATTACTTTTTAAAATGAGGTAGAATGTACTTTAGTTTAATGACGGTAAATTTCTGGAGGTAATCTTTAAACTTGCCAGAAATAGTCATTTATACACAATATATTAGATTTTTCTAAAAACCTTTCAAGACATGTGAATAACTAATATTACAAACCGTAAACTTAGATTATAATAGTATTGCAAACGTTCGCGATTTATGGGACACTAAGTTTCGAGTATCCGTTCAGTGTCGTATTCATATAATATATATTCGTATAATCGATTATTGAAAGACCATAATATGGGATTTGTATGGGAAGCCAAGGAAGTGGCCTTATTCTCGCCAGTTAAATCCTAGTAAAAGGTGTTGATGAGTTTTTCGTTTTCTGTATACGATCTGTAGTATCCTAGTAAATATAACCGGATGATCAAACGAACAGGAAATGACATTTTTATATCATTTTTTATATTTAATGACATTTTCGGAGAAATGACATTTTTATCTCTCTCTCACTCACTCCCACTAAATTTGAAATTAGAGAGACAGTCACCGAGATAATCTCGAGCGCACAGGAATAGGGTCCCTGTTCAAAGTAAAAAGTAAAAAATATAATATTTTATTTTAATGCCAAAAATGATAACTACTATTTAAACAGTTATTTCGTTCAATTGCGTAATGTTAAAATATACAATACCTTCCTACCGATTGTTACCCGGTCGCTCATCTCGAACGACAAACAACACCATGAGCGCAAGTCGGAATTTCCCACAATTGCTATAAGAAAATTCCATTGACAACCCATCATAACCTTATCACTTTATTTTTACTACTGCAACATGCAAATAAAAACAATTATTTTTACAAATTGGCCAATAAACACACATCACTTAGCGCGAATGCTAGGCGTGACGCTATCCCCGCTGTAATTGCGATCACATCGTTTCACTGCCATAACGCACGGAAGAACGTGGCTTTTAAATGGTTAAGCTTGGAAAAACGCTGGGAAGTGTCACTGCCAACTTGATTTAAATTCACGAGAAAAAACATTGGTACTGGGCAACTCTGGCTCTGCTGGTGACAGAGATGTAGCTTAGAAACTATGCCCTTGTATTGGTATTCAAATTCATCACGAGGCGTGTTCATGAAACGTAAATTTTATCTCATTAGATAAATAGATAGATAACTCTTTATTGTTCACACCAGAAATTACATACATAATACAAAAATCTACTTTAAACTAGTGTAACAATTGGTAACCTTATCGCTTCAAACGATCTCTTCCAGGCAACCTTAGCATAGAGAGGAATTATTAGGAAGAGGTAAGGGACGGGTAGTGCCCTTATAAAGGAATATGTAACACAGAAACAGAAAAAATAGACATACTTACATAGTAAGACTACATACTACTAAAACATAGTTAAATAATAAAAATATACTGCTTACTAATGCTATAACAATATATACATACCTAAATAATAAAATATACATACAAACATATACATAATTACAATCATAGAGTGAGCATGACGATGCTGCAACTATCCTTATCCTCATTTGTAAGAATTTTGAAGACGTTCCTATGGTTTTTAGAGTTGCTTCTATACTTTTAGAGTTCCGTATGCAGCAGTATCTCAAAGTTCGTTAAAGTCCCCAAAGTCCAGTCAATCTATATGTTCGGTTTTTGGTACTCAAATATTTATCCACATATAAAATGTCGCCCATCGCAATTGACAGCCCGAAAAGTGCTTATCATTATGAACAAATTTTACTATGGGACCAACCCTGAAATCGAAAAAAAATCTGCTGTTCCATAGAAAAATGTCAATGACACTCGACAAAATGTACGGAACAGCAGATTATTTTTTCTCGATTTCATGGTTGGTCCCATAGTAAAATTTGTTCATAATGATGTGTACTATGAGCCCTTTTCGGCTTAGCATACCTTTTGAATAGCCCTGTATTTTCGGTACTCAACTCTGGGTGCACGAGGCCAACTCGCATTCGGCCGAATATGTTTTAGAGTAAATAAACGAGCAATAAGCGCTCTATCACTTAGAAGACGATGTCCCATAGCAGTCGCCGCACTAGTCGTGCAAGTTCCACCGAAGACTCAGAATATATTTTAGGACCGTGAAGGAAGCACAGTACAGACTAGACGTGGGAAACGAGGCGAACATTTAAAACTTCCATAATATTTGTTTATCAAAATTGCACAAACCGTGAGCTGATCATGCAATAGTGCAACCTCCAAACACACGACCGCTGAAAATCGTGAACAAATTCCGCACTAACATCAATTCATTTTAATCATTTATCAGTGGAACATCAGAACCGACGTCACCAACGTCGGTACTGATGTTCCATTTTCTAAACTAAATTGGGCAGCTCTAAAACTATTGTAATTTTTTTCACACCCATTGAAATGAAAAGAGACGCTGATAGCTTTTGTCCTGTCTGATTGGTTTAGTTTAATGAATTGTAAAACAGAATCGACGCCAGTGTCTGCAATAGTTCTTTGAACTTTTTAATACGTATGTAAGTACTTAATTAATTACCACTAAGAAATTCTTTACTGTTAGTACATTTTCGGTAGATTATGACGTGCGTTACCTGTTGTACTTTTGTATTAGTGATTGTATTTAAATAGTATTTTTTTCTTCTGAATGTATCCAAAATTGTTGCTTAGTATTGAATCTAAATAATATGCTTAGCTTGTAACTCGTAAATCTAACGTCGGTTCAATGCTAAATACTTTGAAAATTCACAAGCCATTTCATCCTACAGTATTGTGTACAAATTCACAAATAATCTCCTCGTTATATTAGCAATTTATTGCAAAATGCAAGAGATTTTGTAATGTGTAAGTAATAGTAATGATTGTATGACAGGTCATTGCATTTTAAGAGGACAGCTATGATTATAGCACAAGAAATTATGATTCTGTATTTCCTGCTATTTCTTATTCATTAATTTTCCTATTCGCCATTCTATTCTTGCATTTTATTTATTTGTGATGAGATAAATGCAAACAGATGGTACATTCACGAAGAAAAAGTGGCATTAAATATAAATTTTAAAACGAAATTCAAAGCATTAATTAGTAATTAAAATTAATAATTAATGCTATTATATAAATTATTTCATTAATAAAGCCGTCATGATTGTACTCAAAATATAACGGAGTTAATACTATAAAATCACAAGTTTGTAATGTTCGTTAACATGATCGATGATCTTACAGGCTGTATGTCACGGGGTATGTGCAGTAGCCTAGATATCGGATTACTGCTTGATTTATTTGTTCCGAAGGTGTCACGTCGGAGTACCGGCAAATTAATTGTCTACCAGATAACAATTTCAGCTAACCAATGGTAAATGATTTATGTTAAGGTGGTCAGTTTAACTATGGCATTAGTGCAGTCTGTGTCAAGATATCCTGGTTTTAGAGTTAGGTCGGTAGTTGTTGCATTATCATAATTATGTGGCAATTAAGTTTTCAGAGAAATTGTAAAAGATACAAAGGAAAACTTTATTACGGTACGTAAAGGTTTCGATAAGTACTAATCGAGTTAAATTGCTAGATATTTTTACCCCACTGCCTGAGAAGGGGAGAAATGTTTTGGATTGTATGTAAGTATGTTTGTGTGTTGCTTCCCTCCTGTAGCCTAAATGATTTGACCAATTTTGAAGCGTCAATTTTGATAAACCTCTTTATACTCGAAGTGACATGAGCTACATTTTGCAGGCGGATTATTTGTTCTTCTTTTAATTTGGTTTAATATGTCGAATATCAAATCCGTCTCTGTATAATATCAGAAGCAACGTAGCATCCCGCTCCAGCGTAAGAAACAAAGCAATCTAAGTCACACAATACATCTCCAAACAAACGACATACAAATTGATATCATTATGATCCTCCTTCCGAAGATCGTGCGGCATGAACTAAAAGCACAGAATAAATAGTACTGAAGCGAAATGGTGCAATACGAGGTCCTCTAGATCCTTGCACGTGTCACAACACTGTCAAATGCTTAGTTCATGGCGCAACAGTTCGTGCTAGGTGCCATCCTCTCACGGTAAGGTTGCACCGCTGTGATATGTTAGGAAATTAGATTAATGGTACTGTATTTGGTGTTGCTTCTCGTCAAATCACTTGTCAAAAAATCATTGGATCCACAAAAGTATTATAGTATAATGAATAACGCTACCTGAAGGGTGGTGCGGCGCAGTGATGACCGCCGTCAATATAATCGGCCGCTTTCACCTTCAATGCCACCCTACTCAAATTATATATATTATGTGCACAGAATTCTCCTTATAAATAAGGTCCAGAAGGATAGTCTCCATACAAACACGATTTTGAAATGGCTTATAATTTTTGACAGTCTTTTTTGTCATGACATTTGAGGCTTTCCATTAAAAAGTGATTACCCTATTTGGTCGGGTAAATAAATTTTGATTGGAGTGATTTAGGTTGTATCACAGTGGTTCTTAAATAGGTTCTTATACTTTTTTTTTTATCATCCACATTATTGTTAAGTTAAATAATGTTAAGTTTTTATTTTCAATTTATTACGATGGAAATGGAATCCTCTAAATTTGCAAATAAACGCATACGCAACTTTCGCTTATTAGCGGATTTATCTTTTTTGAAACTGCCTGACTATTCTGCAACCTCAAGTAACACGCATGTGACGGTGAAAACCTAAGAGAATGTGCATATTACTTGCAGACCCAAAAACCCACAACCACACTAAACAAATTTACATTCTTACATTCTTAGGAAGGTACAACATTTTATTTCTAAAAAAAATGCAATACAATTGTGTCATATCGTGACACGCTCATTGTAGGCTTGTTGTTGATAATTATGCACCGACACATATTTTAGGCAAAATTATGAAAATTATGTATTATAGGTAAATTAATATTGGTGGAAGCCTTAATAGGTTTCCGCCATTATTCATCCCTACTTTGCCGAACTATTTTTATCAAAAGATCAGCTACATATAATATATCTGAGTCTCTAGGAAACGTAAACAAAGTTGGGAAATTACAAAAAATATTTGGCAACACTATTATTCATAACGTTGTCATAGTAACTATTCTGTTTACATTATTCAATAATTTTATTATTTTGATTTTTTATCCTAAAAGTATATTTTAGGACTTGTAGATGGATGCGGCAGTGGTGTTCTGTGATTCCTTGTAATTCCGGCAAGATTTTATTGCACATTATACCATCTTTTGTCTGATTATTCGGAGATTTTATCAGTATGAGATGAGAATGACAACTGTATGGAGCTCATAATTTGATTTGACAGGTACGTCAATACTGGTGTGCTTTCTTTCAGTATAGTTTGATTTGCTGATTAGGTGTCTACCCCTTTATGTCTTTGATTATGTGATATCTATATACAAAAAAACCAATCGAAGATCTAACGGATGCGCTGGATCTAGATGCACACTCAGACCTAATTGCGCATTGTCACCGTCTCGTGCGCTCGTGATGCTGTGTTGCCACACCGCGTGATTTATATAAATTACGTCGGTGTGTGCGACATATAATACGTTCAAATTATGGCAACACTCTATCGAGATCGTTGGGTAATAACGGTGAGAGAAGTGTAAAAAATGTGCTTTTGTAACGGATTACAGATCTCCATAAAATGCAGTTACACGCAGTGATTTTGAAATAATTTTGGCGTTTTCTTAGTCAAAGTTATATAGCTCAGATTTATCTGTCTGGGGATATAATTCACATACTCCATTTTTAAACTCATCACTATAGTTTTTTTTTCTTCAAAATAACGCTTTTCTTACCGTAGCTTTGCAATAACATTTTATCATTGACATTAGGTCGGCGTATAAAAAGTTTTTAAGGTTCTGAATAGTCTGCTAGACTGTATAGTTAAGTTATACCGTATTTATTATTTCCGATCCTAAAAGGGTTACTTAATAACATTAGCATACCGGATTACGAGATCAAAACTCAACAAAGTTGCAAAAAAGTGCGCTGCGGGGATCTCAAGAAAAGCCTACTCGCCCAATGAACCAATGAGAATACATTTTTAGAATTTTCATAATTGTCTTTTGCCGGCTCGTGGTGAATGAATGTGGAATCTAGAGTGCGCTGAATGTGGTGTGTGCTATGTGCTTAGTAAAGATGCTATATTTTTTTTTTAAGTTCTTTATTTAACGTAATAATAAAATACGTACAAATTAGACACAGCCTAAAATATTGTATACGCCAATATTGTGTAAATAACTTTTTCAGTCTAGCAACTCCTCATATTTTTATCCATGCACTGATTAGTATTTAGTAGTAGTAAAACAAAATAATAATAATCCTATTTTACTCATTTTTTAATCTATTAAATCTACATGATAGTGAAAATGACTGACGGGTTCCTGTTCAGTGTGATAAAAATATTATGTTGTGTGAAAAATTGTCCTTTGCAAGCAATTGTGCTTTTTTATAGTGCGCAAAGCAGATACCCGTCATACCCATCGGCAAGTGACTGCCCGAAAAGGGCTTATAGTACTCATCATTATGAGCAACTTTTACTACGGGACCAACCCTGAAACCGAGAAAAAAAGAACTGCTGTTCCATGCATTTTGTCGAGTGGTATTGACATTTGTCTCTGGAACAGCAGATGTTTTTTTCTTGATTTCAGGATTGGTCCCATAGTAAAAGTTGTTAATAATGATGATGATACTATAAGCCCTTTTCGGGCGGTCACTTGCCGATGGGCGACATTGTATGTACAAATCTATATCCTGATGAATGGCAAGCATCTCCGTCAGCCCGCCTGCAATTAACGGATCGCAGGCGCAGGCTAACAGTCGGCGCACGATTCACGACACTTTCAGCGCAATCCAATCGAATATATTCCATCAATCTATGCGATGTTTGGCCTAAAATAAACGAAAACCATTAATTTGTGTCGTGTGGTGATTATGTTTGTTAATGTGTTTTGTGGTTATTTTGTGCTAGTAGTACCATAGGTATATTATCATACCTATGGGTTACTAGGTTACCCGCACGGCTTCGCTCGCATAGACTACGGTTAATTAAACACCCCACTGAGGGTTTATTTTCGAAAAATCCTGGGACATACCTTTCTTTATTTTTAATGTAAACTTATTATGTACGCAACAATCGAGTTTAATTGGCTTGACTCGAGAAAAGTTTTCATTTCCATACAAACTTTAGGGGCCATTTTACCCCTACTTTGTGCGTTGATTCATATAATAAGGCTTATTATTATATATGTGTAAGTTTACGCCATCTTAAATTAATGTTTTAAGTATATAGACATATGGACGAAATAACAGTGTTATTATTATTTGTCGTATAGGATTATTACTAACCTTATTACTAGTTTTAGAGCGACTAAATGCCTAAAACAATAATACAAAGAAGTATGTAATAGAACGCTTTATTTAATTGCAAAATATCTGCAATAACAATCAATCACAATAGGTATAAATCTTCATAAATGTTAAACTTGATGAAATCCAATAAATTCAAAATGAAGATGTCGTGCAAAATCTTCTCATTAAAACAAACGAGACTGTATAATAGTCGTAATGAGTAGCTCAGCTTTCAGTCTCCGTCACATACCCCACGTGAAATGCCACACACGCCGCGGTGTGCGGATAAAGCATCAAAATTCAAAACGACGTATTCATCTCAAATATCACCTCAAAACAAACAATGTGAAGACATCACCACCCGGAGCAATACACGACTTCCAACAAGCATCAACTATTGTTGAACCCGGGCCAACCTCGACATTCATCTAGAAAAACGGTATAAGTATGAAATCTCAATTTATTCAACCGCAAACTAATGTTGGTTTCGGAGAGATGTAATTACTATAATGGTCGCTCTATCGTGACCATTCCGGACATATTGTTATGATTTTAAACATGAAATCGAAAATGGTCACGGGTCATCTTGTAGCATGTGGGCATCGTCCGTTGGTTGCGCAAAATGATCGGTTTGAACAGATTTCACTTGTTCGGTCGCATATCAAGTGGTCACGACAAACGGTTTGAAACGAGAAAAGCTTTAACGTGTAATAGAAATATTTGATTACTTTCAATGACATTAACTAGTTAATAAATAAGTAGGTATTGGCAAGATCGCAAACGTTAATTTTTAGACAAGACTGGTATGGTTCAAAAATATATCTAAACAAAAGTTAGGCTACAACCTATTATAATACTTGAGTTATTTGGGCATGTAGACAAAACAAATTCTAGAATGACGATAAAGGGTTTTGGTTAGTTTATCCGTTTTCATAAAATGTAATTAAATGGTGATATGGAAGAGATCGGTTTTAGCTTAAAGACTTTCTCTTCTGGCACTAGTTTGTCAGTAACCCTATTTGTGATTTTAATTCGTCGTTAGTGTCATCATTACATCAAATTCAGTATTTAACAACAATTTCAATACGTAAAATACACAGGGTATTTTTGGCTCTAACAGGTCTATTTATTTACTAGACTAATTTCCTTAAACATATACATATTACGACCTTTATTTTATCTTATCATCTTTATCTTGTTTAGATACCTAAATGTTTATCTTCCACAAAGTGCATTAGCAGAATGGTTCGGACATGATGCACAAGCTCCCGCAGCCACTTTCATCGCCGAGTCGTGAGGCGTAAATGGACGCAATTTATAACACGCCGTATCAAACGAACCGGCGATAATTCGGCGGCATTCTTACATTCTTACGCTCACACTCAACACATATTACAACGTAACAAGCAAAGTCATCTGTAAAGATACAATCTTATTTGTCGTCAAAAAATGTATCATTAAATTCGAATTTCACACTTACAGCAATTTCGTAGGAAAGCGTCGATTTAGGACAATCGAATTTGAAGAAACTTCGTTATTATGGAGTAGTTTATCAATTTAGCTTTCTTACGCCCAATTATTCCTAGTTACGTCATGTTTTTTTCTAAGTACGATCGATCAAAGAATAGTACATGTTTCACCGAGGGGAGAACGTTACTAATTACCAACTAGGGTGAAGTTTGAGTTGGGAATCATACTTTCTTCCGAGTGATACATAGTGCTATAAAGCGTATGTATCACTTACGAGGAAAATTATAGACAAAATAAATTGAAAGTTCCCACAAAAACTTATAATTTTTCAAATTATATCAAGATTTCTCTTCTACTGTTAAATACTTAAAAGGTAACAGACAAAAGCGATTCCAAAAAGAAAACTAAAACGACGGCTATATGCAAGTTTTTTTTTTTTTTGTAAATAATGTAACGACTGCACATGATCAGCTAATCAAACATTAAGATATGTACACTGCTGCAATAAACAATCACAAATAGCAATAAATTAACCCAATTAGCGTCTCTCATTATGGTCGGTAATCGTAACTAATATTATAATTCAGAGGAATACAGCCGCAGTCGTATCAGGACCAATAAAGCTCCGAAGTATGAAAATGAATACGTTCGCCTCGAGGAAAAAACTTGGCTTGCGCGATTCAAACTCCCTATTAATGTTACTGTAATTACAACTGTCAGTCCATACAAAACGTCAAAAATGCTCAAAAATGGATCAACGCCATCTAGCGAACTATAGGATGTATTTTTGTCTCTCTGCATGGGTGTTTGTCGCGGTATCACGGCTAAATGGCTGCACAGATCTTGATAAGATTTGATAAGGAGTTACTGTCACAAAGATGGACATACTTTTTTTATATCCACGTGAACTAAGTCGCGGGTAACAACTAGTCATATATAAACGGTGAAATGAAAACACTTCAACGCGTCCAATAAATTACTCTCTCGAGTTATCTACGGACAATTTTATATCAAGACAAACCTCATTTTTTTCCTAATGAGGCTTTATATTTATCGTTATTTGCTAAATTGAGTTTGATGGCGTTTTTATGAAAGAGAAATCTGTAGTTGTAGAAGAGAAATCGGATGTAGAATGTTATGTAATAAAGATGTTGACAATTGATAATTAATAGTTAATTGATAATTTGGGAATACTTAAATTAAAATGGCGTAAACTTTTAGTGCATAAAAATATTAATCCAGTGGATATAATCGTTATGAGTCGCTTATTTAAAGCTGACAACACTTTTTATCTGTATGACGGGAGCAAAATGTTGAACAGCTGACATTTTGACCGTTCCAAGTAATTTATTTAAGAAATGTATCACTGGGAAAAATTAAATATCTAAGTCTTAACTCAAACCCTAATTTTCGCAAAAGGCTTGGAGCTCCAGAATGTAAAAATTATATATTATTTGCTTCATTTTGTTATTCTGCTAGTTTCATGAATGCGTTCACCGTTCAGCGTTCGCTAGTGTCGCTAAGAGTCAAAAACGGCTGGACCGATTTTGATGATTTCTTTTTTGTTGTGTTCGTAATTGTCAGGAGAAGGTTTATATGGAGACTTTATGGAGGCTGAAGGCTGAGTTTCATCGCTTACGAAGTCGCGGGCAACAGCTAGTAAATAAATAAAGACTTAAAAATAAATCCTATCGCAGCTTTTAGAGGTCCACTGCTGAACGAAGCCTCCAACATATTGGGTGGTTGCCAACTTGCCATAATTCCCAAGGTAGACGGAGATCGTAGAGTGTTCACTGTTTACTAAAGGGACGCCAAAAAAATTGCGAAAAAAAATTCGCCTCTGGGCCGAAGCTCTGCTTTCGGTGTCACAAACACGAAGTAAAAAAAAAAGAACTTCCATTCAAACTTTTATCTCATATCTGACCTTCTTAGGGAATACCTTTTCAAAAATTCTTAGTTCCGATTTACTTTTGTAGTGGTAGGGCACTCTTGCAGAGTCCGCCTGGTAAAGTACCACACCTTTGCCAGTTATTCAACCGCCAAGCAGTAGTGCGCAAGCATTACTGTGTTCCGGATTGAAGGGCAATGTTTCCAGCGTAATTACTGGGCATACAGAGATTTAACATCTAACATCTCAGGATAACGAGCGCAGTGCATTGCCGCGCATTTTGAACTGTTGAAGTTTAAAATTCTGGGTAGCACTGAACTGTTATGTGCTTATGGGCAAGTGAGTGACTTACTCATCGTCTCTTCACCACTTTATATGGAACTTCTGTGCAAAATTTCACGCTTATACACCTAATTCTTTAGCTTTGTGTAGTCAGTCAATTGTATGATTTTCATTAAGTAAAATGCCTGCTACTTAACACCTTCACCGCTTTGGCTCGCAATCTCTAGGCCACCAGGCTGCATAACACATAACACAGTAGCTCAGCGCATTATAACAGTATCATGATGTACCGCCGTTGCTCCTAATATAACTGGTTATACCTCTAACCCTGGTCCCATCTGTCAGCTCGCATTATCTCAAATGCAAGCCTTAATTGAATGGCTTTCTCCGGTCCGGTCTATGATGACACTAGCGTTACTCTGATTGCGATATTAAGAGCATTGGCATTTTAGAGTTACAGGATGATTTTGTAATCGTGAATTTTGCAATCGAGAATTTTGCAACTACGTGTATAAGCATTGTTCAAATTACCAGAGACCTAGGTGTTTTTTTCTATTTCACAAAGCTTGATTGGTTTTATAGATCTTATAAAGTCTAAAGAACTACTAGAAGTCTGGTAGCTCCACTACTCATTTTCAAAATTAGTGTTTTAAGACTCAGTTGCCATTTTGAGAAAAGGACATTGTGCGCCGAAACCTTTTTTGTTGCCTTCTCCTGAAAATAAGGCCAGAAATGAAAATATTTAACTAGTACAGACACATCGATAAGTAAGTTTTAATATGTACATTCACTCCTCAACAGTTTGGTTTTAGATTGACTATTTACCCCACTATGAAAAAGGAGGAGGAAGGAAAACTCAACTCTAAAACTCATCGGAAAAATATTATGTACATTATATATTACTGAATTTCGTATAATATTTTCTTGTTTCATAATTTTACGTAGGCGGGTTTTAGATTTTTAACTAATATTTTACTAGCTGTTACCAGCGACTTCGTTCGCGTGGACCTACAAAAAAAAAGTAACCCATGTCCTTCTCCGACCTTTAAGCTATATCTATGCAAAAATTCAGCTCGATCGGTTCAGCCGCTTAGCCGTGATAATGCGACAAACACCCAGACAGAGAGACAGATAAACAGAGAGACAGATTTACTTTCGAATTTATAATATTTGTTAAGATTGCTGTAAAGCACCATGTATGTATGTATTATCTTGTGATCTGATCCAATACGAGACTTGCAGGTGGCAATATAATAACCGGTACCCATTGTAATTAGTTGACTCTTGAACTGTCGACGTTGAAATTTTGACAGGATTGATCGCATGATTTATTTTATACAGGACATTACGATACCTATAAGGGTCCAATATCACTGTCAATATTATCATGCGATACTAGGTATCGTGATTCAGAATTGACGAAACATTGACGATATTGTGGTAATATTGACTACTGTCCGGATGGGTTTGATATCCGTTGTCTTTGAGGGCTTCACAGATTATTTTCCAACATCTTTCGTTAGTTATTGGAAACGTTCGCGAGAAATGTCCAACATAACTCATCCAACTTTACGATATCTTCAGCGACACGTGCTTGCGACATTAAACCCGTTGAATATGCAGCTTTAGCATAAGTATCACCAACTAGCTCAATATTTCTGTCCCCCGGCCGACAACCGACCGGCAGGCCCGATGTAGACGTCTATTAGTCTATCGGTCGGACCGTATCGGGCGACCTCTGAACTCAATTAGATAGAACGATACGACCGAGTTGGGTTCCTACATCTTTACTGCCTGATTTATTTTCGCGTTTAATTAGAATGTGTGTTCGATGCATAATTGTATGGAGAAAGGACGGTAGGAAATAGTTTAACCGTTCAGTCAATAGAATTCGTTCAAATTCATGTAATTTCAATTGTTTCCAAGCAATCTGGTTTCGCAAGGTAAAAGGAGAAGATGGACGGATCTGATCGCCGACTGCGAGTTCTTATTCTTATTGCGTTTATCTATGCGATCGCGTTAATGTTAACTATGATTTGTATGAAATAAGAACAGCGCCATCTAGGGCTATCTAGATAGCACTGCTCTATTTTAATTGATACAAATCGTAGTTAACGTTAACGCGATCGAATAGGTAAACTCTTACTCGGGACTCAGTTACGCTTTTCAAGTAGGTAGACGTATTTCCAGTAATACATAAAAATTATCCTAAAACGAAAATCAAAAACCCGACTTTAAAATGGAGCCACTTCGGACATGAAACTTCCCAAAACCATGAACTTCTTGGAAAGAAGGGTCAAAAGGGGAATTCCTTGTAGCACCCTTAATTAGATTTAAATTATTACGTATCTAGGAGCGAAAGACATGATAATTAGATCGTCAGTTCCAAATCAAGCACACAAACTTGCAAAGTGAACACGAAGCAGAATGTGAAATTCAATCGAATGACTAACGTAACGACATCTTCTTGCTGAGCCAACCGGAGCTTAAAAAAAAACAAACCAAATAGGAAAGGCCCCTGTATTAGCAAAATGTTTTACATAGGTTTATCTATACTTACTGCATTACTGGATAAATACTTTGCATCTACGTTGACTTCGATGACGTGGCGTTTACATGATTTTTAATCGACTTCAAAAAAGGAGGAAGTTTAAGGCGAGAACTGATCGTGATTTGAAATGAGTATTGTGCCGCTCAAAGTTCTAAGGTTTAAAGTTGTAAATCGCATATCATACTTGATGAGAAAACGGGAAATTGCAGTTTTTCATTGCTTTTTTGCCGATTATCGGAAATATACAAATCAAATAAAAAAACTACCTGGTTCGTCGTATAAACCACTAGCCTGGATATTTAATTTGTAAAAGAAAATTTGTGGTTACCGCTGAAAATTCAGAGCATTTGATTTCAGAAGTGTTTTTCAGGGGGTAGTTTTGCGATTTTTTATTTTGTAACTAAGACAGATTTTCGTAATTTTATTCGGTTAAACGTAAATTCAGTTTTATTTTCTATCTGAAGTATTTTTTGCACCCGATTAAGTAATCTTGTCACTTAGAACAAAGCGCTGAAAAATGCTACTTTTTATTGTTTTGCGATTGGACCTCGCCTTAATCAATTCTTTCGTTGTTGAGACGTACATGCGTTGGAAGGCTACTCGTCTTTAACTTGTCAGATCAACATATCACGTCTTGCCATGCATCTTAGATGGTCACCGCGGCTAACACATTATTTTTTGTTTTACAGCGGCCTTTATACAGACTGTTGATTTGCACCCGTTTTCTCAAATGAAATTCTAGATTGTCTAAATAAAAACCATATTTAGGCGTCAGGTGGATGGCCGATAATCGCAATGCTATTTGACATTCAACCGCCATTGTTTTTTCTTCTAACGAAGCTTTCCGGCTCCGGCTGCGCATCTCCGCGGCGGATTAAATTATTAAATTGTGTGTTATAATTTTTTATAGCTTTTGGTTCAGTATCAGCACTTGAGTACATTATTGCACGTTAATAAATCAACAACCTGAGCTGAGCGGCATCTGTCAGTGTACCTATTTAATTTTGAGCACTTATGTATCAAAGTATTTAAGGTTTACATTTTGTGGGTAACTTTTGCTAGAAACAGGCGATTCTTAGTCTCTGGGAGCTTCGTGTGTCCAAGTCTAGATGTCTGGATAAGCGCAGCTAATAGGAGAGCTTGGACCACCAATAGCGACCGCCTGCAATAGGTAGGGTTGTCAACTACAGATTCGACTGGAGGGGTTTTCTATAAATAATTGTGCTTTTTTAATTACCTACAGCACAAGCTAGCAAGCTACGCATTCCAGCTTAGAATCGAATCTGCAGTAGTAACCCAAAATCTAACATTTTTTAGGTATATTAAACAGAAATGGGCAGAAAAATTTTGGTATAAATAATAAATTATCACAGCCGAACATGATTGTAATCATTAAAAAAATATATTTGCTATTCGTTACGCCGGCGAAGACCCCAGACAACTGAAATAAACTTTGTATGTTTAGTATATAATATACTAGCTATTACAGAATTACATTCAAATTTATAATATTAGTTAGTTATATATAATTTTGATAAAGAATTTAAAAAAAACGATAATGCCTGGTTTTAATGGCTGCAATATGGCTGTAACACTGGCTTGTTTTATGTAAACAGAGCAATTAATATTAAACTTGAAATAACATTGTCAGAGTTAGATAACTCCTTTAGATAGAATTTGTCTCGTAAATTCGTTTTGTTCAGTGTAATTCGGCGCTATCTGTATTTTTTCTGTGGCGAGATGCAGAGGAGAGTGGCTAAGATTTTACAATTTATAAAAGCTTCTTTAAACCAGGTCCCACATAAATTACCTTTGAGTATACCCGCACCCCGCACCCGACCCGTACGCGACCCGTAGGTCCAACATGCAGTTGCCTAAAAAGGTGTCTAATGAAATGCGGAGGAGAGTGCCGGGATCACATTTATAACTTACTAATTGGTAACCGCGACTTCGTTCGCGTGGACCAACAAAAGAAATGTAGCCTTTGTCCGTCTCCGACCTAGCTTACAGAGGCTTTAATAAGTCTTTGTATTTATTGTATGTAAATGTTATTTCTTTTATTTATTAATATATTTTCGTTATGTTATGTAACTTAATTATTAGTACGTATTATTATTAGTTTGTATGTCTATAACAAGGCTGCCAGTTGTTGCACTAGCCTCTTTTTAAATGTATGTAAAATTGTGTGTGAGTGTATATGTGTATATATATATATATATATAATACTAAATATATAATCGTATTTCTGCATCAGCCTTTTAAAATGCCACTGATGGGATATCGGCCTAACCTGGAAGAGTGATCAGGCCATATCCACCAAGCTGGCCTAGTGCGGGTTGTTGAGTATCGTATAGTCCAGTGTAACTCAGCGTTGTTTGTACGTGAAACAAACTGTAGGTCCCATATAAGTCAACCGTTGGTATAATATAGTTACCTGCAAAGCTTTCTGTGGTGAATCGCGGAGGAGAGTGGTCGGGATCAATTAAGCTCGTTACGCATAGGACAAGCCACTGTCACGGAGGGACGGATTAATTGGCGCGCGGTGGGTCTGTTCCACAGACTATACAAGAGATCATACTGGTCTTGTTTGCGTTTTACATCCGACAACGTTGCCGTCCCTTGATTGATTGTTTATATAAAAGTGTGCTTTTAGTTATTTCAACCAGCCAGCGACTTTGCTAGTGGTAGGGCTCTTTTGCAGTCTGCCTGGGGTTCAAGCGCCAAGCAGTAGTGTGCAAACATTACTGTGTTCCGGATTGCAGGGCAATGCAATCCAACGTAATTACTGCGCATAAAGAGATTTAACATTTAACTGTTACGGGCAAGCGAGACGCTTAACATCAGGTGAGTGACCCTCTCGTCTTGTCACCCAGTACAATAAAAAAAAGTCAGTTATTGTCTAGAAGAATGTCTTTGTTATGAATTCATTTTTCATTTATTATTTTTTAGCGTTTCGAAAAGTCCGTCATAGTTTAATATTCACGCAATATATTCTCTATGTATGTAGTTATAAAGAGTATTCTAGATAGTTTTAGTATTTGCTTTTTTTTATAACATGGTTATCTACATAAATACAATACAAGCCAACTTTCTCTAGGAATCAACGCGCAGACCAAAAATCTTATGGGGTTCACTCTAGGGACGTGAAATTTGAACCCAATACTCCTCAAATGGTCTAAGTGAACAATATTAATAGGTTTTGCGAAATTCCACCTCTAGAGGGGGAAAATGGTCCCCCAAAGTTTGTATGGAATAAAATATTTAATATTAAGGCAATGAAACTCGGTTTATGTACTAATCTTACAAAATCAAGAAATAAATGTCTCTGGATTTTTCAAAAATAAACCCCAAAAGAGGTAAAATAGGGTATTAATTTATAGAAATCTATGCTAGCGAAGCAAGCTAGTATAATATAAATAGATAGATAGATAGATAACTCATTATTGTTCACACTAGAAATTACATACATAATACAAAAATCTACTTAAAACTAGTGTAACAATTAATATATATGCGCTATTAATAATAATAAAAATAAAATTAATAATAAAAATAATATAAATAGCAATAATATAATAATCATATATATTATATGCACTCGCTTACTGCCGTCACTGGGAAACTGCGGCTATGTACGGTAACTTTCTGTCCGAAATACTGACGAGCAATTTTTTCAAGTGCAGATTCTTTCAAGCCTCTCTTTTTCTTAGAACAAGCTTAAATACAATACAAATACAAATATTTTTACTGTCCAAAAATCCAGTTACAACATCCTAAGTAATGCTTCCTAAAAATAAGCGGTAGGTATTACTTTACACAGATATTTTTGAAAAAGTTGCCTGTAGACCCTGCACTAGGAGAAACCTGTATCGCAGGGGTTACACATGTAGCGTTTACTAAAAATATGGAGTGGTGCGGCGAACAATACAAGTTTGATTGGGTTTAGGAAAGTAGGCTAAAACTGTGGATTTCATATTTTTGATTGTGCTAGAATAAAATGTACCAACTTCATTTTTGCCAGCCCTATCATCCCAGGCAATATCGTAACGTTTCCAGAATGTATTAAAATCGTAATTTCTATAGAGTAGTAAGCATTTTATGAGCAAACGGTCGCAGTCATATGGAGGGATTAATTTTATACTCTCCGCGAACCGTGGAATTAAGGTTTAACTCTATACGAGAAATTATGTACAGAGGCTAGGCTACAGAGGCCCCAAACGTTGTTGCTTTTGTGAAAAATCTTCTCATTTGGGCCCCCAACAAATTTTGATACAGGACCCGTCAAAGGCAACCTACTTCACTGTATGGAAGTGTGTATAACAAGGAAAAAAGCCTAACTCGCAACAAAACATGGCCGATCTGGGATCTACCATCCTAAAATTTGACTATGCAATTTTAAATTGGCGGGCATTTCAGGGCATTGACAACTCAACAAATAATGGCCGACTGCCACGCGAAAGATGTCAATTTTTTTTTTTTTTTTTTTGTTTCTCCTAAGAGGATTTTGGCGTCGCACGTCGTGCATTTGCCAGTGTCAAGTATACATATATATTATGAAGTTTTGTTATATATTATCAAACAAGTCATATTAAATATTCGAGTAAAGCAAGTCACGGTCAAGTCCAAGTCATGCCCCAGTAAAGTGGTGAAAACTTTACTAGAGCCTTGGAGTTTTGGAAAGTTTTGGAAACAACACGAAAATTCACGTTTTACGACATTATACCATTCACCAACACTCGTGCATGTCCACGAACACTTAACGGGTAGAAATTCACCGTTTTTACTCATTAACACTCGAAATAACACAAGTTTTGGAAAATAATAAAATGACGCGACATGAATTCTTCACGTTCCCGCCAAAACTCCGATGTCAATTTCATATGTTTCCCTCTGCATAGGTAATATAATTTAAATGTCAAAAGCACAAGCTGACAACCAAACAATCAAAACCACAGATAATTTTCAAAAATGTATGCAATTCATAAAATATATATGGATTGGTGATAAATAAGATTACGCTTAGGACTTAACTTAGATTAGGAGTACCCTAATTAGGCGTCGCCTTGTTCGTAGTCAGTGATACGGGTATACAGTCATTCAGTCATTGCTTCTTTATAACAACTATTTACGAAGTACTGCATGATTATTGAGTACATTTTTTTTATTTTTTTTCCTCTTAAGATGATTTTGGCGTAGCACGTCTTATGCATTTGCCAGTGTCAAGTATACATATATATTCTTGTTTTATTAGATATTATCAAACAAGTCATAGTCACGGTCAAAGGCGAGCAAAGCAAGTCACGGTCAAGTCTAAGTCGTGCCCCAGTAATAAAGTGGTATAAACTTTACTAGAGCCTTCTATGGAGTTTTGGAAACAACACGAAAATTCACGTTTCACGACATTACACCATTCAACAACACTCGTGCAATGTTCACGAACACTTAACGGGTAAAAATTCACCGTTTTTACACATTAACACTCGAAATAACACAAGTTTTGAAAAAAATGACGCGACATGAATTCTTCACGTTCCCGCCAAAACTCCGAGTACATATTCTGTACATGACATTCCTAACATGCAATATAACTACAAGCTACGTCTAAGTTAAAGCCGCGGTCAATGCAGTCCAGTGGTCCATCGAGGCGTGCATTCAGATTGAGACGTAGATCCCGAGATAGCGGCTGATGGTATCGGTGCTTCGTTTGTGCGACTGGATACAGTGCGCGGAACGACAGAGATGGATTTTAATTAGTGCACCAAAGTTAAATATTCAATATTTGTAATTCTGTTTTTTATTGTCGCTATCGAAAATAACTTTTGATTTTTTTATTTGAGTTTAACCAATATTTTTTTCTGTACAAAGTGACTTACCTGTAATATTCAATGTTATTGACTAGCCTTGTTGTAGGTTCGATTCCCACCCAGGACAGAAATTTGTGTGATGAACATGGATGTTTGTTCTTTGTCTGGGTGTTTCTTATGTATTTACAAAAAAAAGTATTTATGTATTCTATTCTATCAGCTATCTGGTTCCCATAGTACAAGCTTTATTAGTTTGGGGCTAGATGGTACTGTGTGAAAAACGTCCACCAATATTTATTTATTTATTTATGGGCAATGAATATTTTATATTTAATTGTTCTTAGGAAAGAATGTTATTATGTGTTGATTAAAAACATATATGAAAAATAAAATAAAGGAAACTAATAAGCTCGGGAAGCTTTTATTGAACTAAGACACTGAAAGAGCGCAAAAAAGCGAGAATAGAAAAATTTATTTTTTATTTTTTTTGAGAATTTATTGTAATATTTTGTCACATTCACATTTTTGACTGCCCCGGTGGCTCAGTTGGTAGTGAACCTACGTTCTGTGCTTAGGGGCGTGGGTTCGATTCCAATCTAGGACAAACATTTATGTGATGAATATTTGTGTTTGTTCTATGTCTGGGTGTTAATATCTATATAAGTATGTATTTAAAAAATATCTATGTACGTATATCAGTCTCTGGCAGCCATATTACAAGCTTTGCTTAGTTTGGGGTCAGATGACCGTGTGTGCAATAATGTCCCAGATATATTATATTTATTCGTGTTTTGTCAAATTACTTTTTCCATTGACCTATTATGTAGTATGTACTACGTAATATAGGTGACACCGCTTTTTCCGTATTGATGTCCCATTTAATTGCGGTCACGTTGCTCTGTCTCTGTCAGCAAAGTTTGTCTGTGTTTGTATCCAATTTTGGCTACGACGATATTTAATATCACATCTTGATTAGAATTAGTACTTAAATGACTAATTTACATAAAAATCTCAAAACTGAAATATAGGATAGGCCGAAAAAGAGCTCTTTTTTTTTTAACTGTAATTCTGTTTTTACGATTAGTCTAGGACTGTGTGTCAGGTGCCAGTGGCTTCTCCTACGTATGTTATGGTATATAGGATATTATCCATGAATAACTGCTCTTGGGACCAATAATATTCTTAATCCAACTAATCTAACGTTTATCACTGTATTCTGAAATGCACCTGCCTCCCACAAATCGAATTTCTGATCGCAGTAAGTTAAATCATTTTCTAGATCGATCGTTTTGCCCTCTAAGCACGTAGGAGGTCCCCGAGATTCAATCCAAAGTAATTTATGTGAAGCATACTGAAATATGCAGTAATATGACATGGCTTGACTCTAGGCAACCTCTACAAATTGTATCACGTATGGAACCAATCCGATGACAGATTCAAGCACGATTGGTGGCGGCGGAAATTGTCACGTTCTGGAGTGAACCAGCTTGAGCCGGTTTTTTCACACACCGTGAATAAGTTTTACACGGGTTTTCATCTACTATTTTTGGAGCAGATTACAGGCTGGTGGTAGCTCAGTGGGAGAACGCTCGCCTCACATTCCTGAGGTAGCGGGTTCGAACCCGGGCGGGCCCGTACCAATGAGTTCTTTGAAACTTACGTACGGATATACCACTGACTTTACGGTGAAGGAAAACATCGTGAGGAAACCTGCATATCTCCGGAGTAGAAATTCGATGGCGTATGTGAATCCGCCAACCCGCACTGGGCCAGCGTGGTGGATATGGCCTAATCACCCTTAGAGGGTAGGCTGATATCCCAGCAGTGGGATGTTTAAAGGCTGATACAGTAGTAGTAGATTACAGGCTACTTTTCATAAAACAATTTAACAAAAAAAAAAAGATTTTGCCTAACTAAGTAATTGAAGTTTTTCCTAGTGATTTATATTTGGCATTATTTACATTTTCTTACACTAGATTGAATTGGGAAGTTTTCAACCACTAAAATCAATATACGTAGATAACAATTATGTATACTTACATATAAAGCTAAGCAATTGATAAAATCGAACTAAATCTATCTAATATCCTTCTTATATACCACCTTCAATGGTCTCTTGGTCATCCTACTGTTTATTTTATAGAGTTCAGGCAGTTTGTTTAAACTTATAAAAAAAGGAATTGACCGATTATAAAGAAGAACTAAATCTAGTCACAGATGCTTAGAAATAGAAATAGAAAAAAATATTAGCTATATAACATTTTCTTACATTGGGCAATACAAAATAAAGACAACAGATACCGGAATTTAGAACTAACAAAGAAAAGTTACAAACTGAATATTTAATTAACTTAACTTCGAACATTATAACATCTCGTGTTGCGCCTTTAAAGTAATAGAAGACGGACTCTAGTATAAATCTATCAATCACCATCAGCAACAATTATCATCTCGTGCCGCCTCTACGGAAATTGTGACGGCATCGGCGCGTGCGCATGTAATGACCACAATGCAGCGGATTGCCGCAGATGGCGGATCTGACGGTTTTTGCCCTGATAGCTGCTGCCTTGATGACTCTTGTCCTGATAGCTGTTGCCTGGAGTGTCAGCGGCTCGATGGTGCGGTCACATCAGCCGCTAGTTTCCCGGATGGCATGTAATCTGTCCAACCACCGGCGACGGATGTGCTTAGTAGCTTGTAGATTAGGCTGATAATGCAATGGAAATATTGGGGCAGCTTAGTCGAGTCAATAGTTAGTAAACATTAACAAATGATTGATCAGATCTATTATAGATAGATAAATATATTAACATCATCAAGTTCTGGTGTATTCTTTTTATTTGTCCGAAACATTTTGTACACGCCTGTACATAGTTTCGAAATTATATACCTGTTTTCTTGCTTATTTTAAAGTGTGTTCATTTGATAAAAGAAAAATAATAAAATTAATTAAGTAGTCAACTGATCCCGCGGGATCGGTCCTGTGTTGGTAGGGACCAGGATTGAACAGCGATTTTGTAATTTAAACATTGTGATGAGGCAAGTCCATACCATTATTTCAGAAGAAAAAAACCTGTATATTGCAATGTTGCCAGTAAAAAAAACAGAAAGTCTTAACAGCAGTTTCCTGTATAAACCCGCCTTAGCTGGTAATCGCTGGACCAGTTTGCGACCTTTCAATCCAGGAATGTCAACTTGACGTCGATGTCTGTCGAAAGCGCACCATTAAATCGAAATAGCCTCTAGTTGTGTGCAATTAGGTTTATATTGCGGTGCTGTAGCTTTGTCAAGCTGTAAACCTGTAATGATCGTTGTTGCCATTATTTCACGATACGGCCAAGTCGTTGTGTGAGGTGTCCAAATTGTAATGCTCAGCAAGTTATTGAAACGTACCCATAGATCTTAGAAGTTATTTTATAGTTAGTTGTATTTAAATAAAAGAGGACGATCAAAGATGTATGAGTGAAAACCCCAGAGACGATATATAAATAATATGTCGTGTGAAAAGGCATTTTTTTTGTTTTTTTTTTTTCTTAGCTTGTCCACTTCAGGGCAAAGTTCCCACTTCCATGGGCACTTCCTTCTACAAATTACGGTCCTTTCCTGCCAAGCCTCCCGGAAAGTATCAGGAGCACGACGTGGTCTCCTGTCATTGGGGGTGCACCCAGCTCGATGCATATGTTTCATAATGTGAATGTAATGTGTAACTTCTGTTGGGGATCCATATTCTATAAAATAAAATAAAAATAAAGATTGTCACACCGGCGTTTTTGTTGGACCTCGCTGGCTAAATTTTCGATCAGGAATCCATTGTGACGATCTTGGCCCTTCGAATGCCATTTCTCGCCCAGTTTCATGTTATTTCATTCATAGTTCGATTTTTTTAATGACAAATGTAACTTTGTTTCTGTAATGTATAAACATAGGTAAAACTCCACTGGTAAAAAAAAACAATAAGGTGCGAACAGGAGTTCGCACTTTTTCAAAATTTTAAAATGCAATAAAGTAAAAACACGCAAGGGAATGGTCCCTGGTCCAGACCTGTAGAACTAATTTCTATGAAGAAAAAATAATAATAATGTGCAATAAATTGTTTAATCATTTGCCAGATACAATTAAAGTTACGACATTTAGAAAATTTAAAAACAATTTAATTAATCTATTACATAAAAAATGATATTATAAAAATGAAAAATTCCTATATGATAAATATCTTGACATTTCAAATAAATAATACTGTAATTCTATAAATGACATTAATTGTATCTTCTTATTTAATCTAATGTATTATTGACTGATCTAGCTGGTCGATACCTACTCTATTGATGCCCAAAAGGGCAGCTGTTAATATTAATAAATAAGTAATATTAAATATTAACTTCGAAATATTAACTTCAGCTTATTAACTATAATACTTGCCGTATTATAGTTAATAAGCTGAAGTTAATATTTCGACCAACGTGTAAAACACAGCTGACAATAAATGTTTTTTTGATTTTCTTATCTTCAAAAATGTTGAAGTGAAAGAGATAGCTTGATATACTTTGAAGTATATCAAGGTTTTGGTGTCGTTCAATTTGTCTTCATGCACGGTATATCTTAGCTTAGCATTACATCTTGTTGCAGACAGTAAATAATAACTAAGTTTAATTACGCAGAATCAATCTATCGGAAACATAAAAGAACTCTGAAACCTAGTTTATCCGTGCATAAAACTATAACGACATCTAAGTAATCTATTTTAATTAACAACAGCTAAGAAAACTGAATTTCCTTATTGAATTGGGGCTCGAATAATGTAACTTTCGAAAGCACTAAACTGATTTAACAATGTACCATAGACAAGACGCAAGACAAGCTCGATCTAGATTTCTAGATGCTGACCATTTAATAACTACCAGCTTCAAATAGAGATCAATGGCTCAATATTTACTATTTTCTTCTTAAAAAGGAGATTCTCGAATTGTTTACATATTCTGTATTTTATTCAGTAGTATTGCCTTAGCTAGTACATAAATCCATATCAAAGACGACGGTTTAATAACAAGCAGGCCGTCTGCTTTTTACTCGACTGCTCAAGAAGGACGGGTAATGTTTTATGTTTGTGTGTTTATTATGTCCTGTATCATAAACGGCTTGACTGATATTGATTAGTGAGGTTTCGTTAGATTTTTTTTTTCCGGATTTTGTGTGCATTGACTATATTTTACATCACACTAATATTATATATGCGAAAGTTTGTGTGTAGGCGTATAAGTATGTAAGTGTGTTCGTTCCCGTTCAACTCTGTAACAGCTGAACGGATTTCGATGAAGTTTGGTATGGAGGTAGGTTATTCCCTGGATTAACACATAGGCTACTTTTTATCCGGAAAAAATTAACCATTTCTGTGGAATACCGGGTGAAACCGCGGGGCGCTGCTAATTAGCGATAATCTTAAAAGTAATAATTTCCCACGTATGAGAAACAATGTCACTATAAAGTCGTTATAACCACCGACAAAACAAATAATTAAATAGCCAGTCGCAAAACAATCTGAACTTTTTGTTCCCAGTAGCATTATGTAAAACCGGGCCCGGTCTATCATTTGTCCAAGTCCCGTAGTGACATCTGTCGTCGAGAGAACGAGTTTATCTGCGGCTATGTTCATTATTCACTACCGTTGGAACTCGATTGTAGAGATTTGAATAAATGAGTTATGTGTTCAACTCGGTAGTCAAAACGGGTGCTTTGTTAACGCTGATTAGCTTAATTACGGTGGTTTTATATGATAATTTATCTTCGATAGTAATCATGCTCGAGTTTTGTAATTTTCAAATAACTAATCGATAAGCGTAACTATATATCACAGCGTAGATATTTATGATTATTATAGGTATATATACGTATATATGTTATTATAGGTTCAATTTGAAACATGATTAAAAAAGTTTTACCAGTATTTCTGTAGTTATTTGGAATAAAGTATCCATCGTCGATCCTTAAGATGCACGTTATTTCCTTCCCAAATATTAGGTACCAACATGATCAAGATCGTTTCAGCCGATTGGTTGTGAAAGGTGACAAATAGAAAAGCAGATAAACAGAGACAGAGCTGCTTGAAAAATGGTTTTACACATTAACAAAAAATATTTTTAATCTGAATAACGAATGTTGCAATATTTGAGATTAGTAAATTTACTGATATACACAAAATATTCTTTTCTTGAACAAAAATAAATACGTAATTGGCATTTTTTTAAATTAGTGTAAAATGTTATTTTTCTCTTTCACACAAATTTTTGACTTGAACAATCAATATTTGATATTTTTTGAGTGTAATGAAATTTTTTATTTCACCGATTACACAAAATACTTTTATCCTTAGCAACAATTATTTGGCAATTTACAAAATTAGTGTGTTAATACTGATTTAAGTAAATTAATGTACTGATTTATACCAAACATTTTACCACAATTTATTTTATTTTATTTTACAAATAAATAATAAGTATTTTTTTAAATGTGATTTACTTTTATTACATAAAATATTTTTAAGCTGCATGGCTAGCATGCTCACCGTGACAAAATCTTTTTGTTATGCAAGAACAGGACACGGCTACAATTGTGTATACGATTGTCTCATTTTTTAAGACATGAAGAATAGAGAAGACTTTGTCGCAATGCACATGCAGACCCCCTGCAACAAATGACTACAACCCGCTATGATGATATTCTTCAAAACTGCACGATCTCAACTGTTCACTCGGATCAAAAATCTATCAATGTCACAATTTCCAAGCATCAAGCTGCATATTTCAATTCGATATGCAATTCAAAGTGAATTCGTGTCTGCTGTCACTTACCGCCACCGTGGTAGTGACATAGTGTCATCAAGAATAAGCCAAAAATCTGAAAGTGCTTTAGCTTTTAAATCGCGTGAATGCGTGTAATAAAAGTGAAGATAAGACTCTTGAAATTAGTTGAGTCTGTTCGCAACAAAACATTTTAAAACCATTTGTCTCCGGAAAACTTCATATAAAACTTATAAGTATTTTTTTCCGATAACTAATAAATCACTACTCGCAAAAAAACAGTCATTTTTGCAACTAAAAAGGCTCAAAAAGAAGGACGGTTTTTTTAAAAATGACCCTTGTCATTTATAATTTAACTACCAAAATGGCATTCATTTTCTTTAATTCACTCGTTTCTTGTTCACCATGCATCAGATTAATATACAATTTATTTATTTTTTATTGACAACTAAACCTTCATAACTAACACATCTTTACATAATATAAAATAATGTCGCTGCTGTTATCTGCTAACTCCTCCTAAGCCACGCAATGCATTTTGTTTAATCGTAACGGATTTTAATTTTTCACGGGTATATTATCTTTTTTTTAATTTACACCCGTGCGAAGCCCGAGCGGGTCGCTAGTTAAAAATAATATTTTTTTTGTCCTTTTTCACAAAGCGCCATCTAGCCCCAAACTAAGCAAGCCGGTACTGTAACCAGATAACTGATAGAATACATAAATACCTTTTATTTGTTAATACATACATAGAATCACCCAGACAAAGAACAAGTATTTTTATAACACAATTGTTTGTCCTGGGTGGGACTCGAACCCAAAACCTATAGAACAGAAGGCGGAAATCCACCCACCGAGCCACAAGGCTAGTCGAATAGCAACTAGATACGTTTGCGTCCATTATTATTCGAATATCTCTGCGGAAGAAACGCTATTTCATTTAGGTAGCTTGTTAATAATTACTATCTCGAACCTTGCTACCCTTCCTCCTTTCCTTTCCTAACATTTATAACTCGAGCGGATGTCGAAAGCCATCTCAATCTATAATTCATGGTATTCACATTTACATGCGGCCTATCTTGAGCGATGGTGCGTTTAAACCTGCATCTTGTATAACGCTGGCTGGTAACTAGCTGATAGCACTGGAGCAAGTTACTGTCGTCGTGTTTAATTATTTTGCTACCTGTCATACGCGATACAGGCAATGTTAGAAGCGCAATAAAAGCGCTTCGAAAAAATCTTTTAAACAATCTATTTTAATCGCGGGTAGTTTTTACCTTTGCTTATATTTACTAGTTGTTACCCGCAACTTCGCTCACGTGGACAAATTTAAATATTTTTAATGTTTTTATTTGATTAATTCGTTAGAAAATATATTTTAACTAAACACATTTTGATATAATATGGAAACAGACTTTACTTGACCTAATAAAAATTTAAGTTTGATGAAAATATACCATTGTACAGAAAAAAATAAAGAAACGGTGTGCGTGTGCAAAGCCTCAGAGTTTTTCTATTTAAGTATACATAGAAAGGCAATTTATAAAATAATCTACAGGATTTACATTCATCTTTAGTCTATCGATACGTTCCGGCATCAGTCGTTTAAAATTACAATCACGTAATAAAATGCATGAAATATGCTAACGCGAAAGCTATTAAAACTATTTAAATAAAATTACTAATTACTATGTAAGGCGCCCAGTGTATAAATTTAACCGCATAACATTCTTGCTCAGTGCATAATAACAAAGAAGGTATAGTATTTAAAACGGCTTTATTTTATTTCAAATTACTTTTTTCGAACTGCATAAAATAGAGAGTTAACTGAGAGATGAATCACAAAAAGCTGGGCGGACAGATAACCTTCATTACTACTAGGTATATCATCAAAAAAAAAAACATTTGAGTATCATTGATTAGGTCTTTTAAAATAAAGTTACGGGTTCCTATACCATTTTTTTTATGAGATGTACCGCTTGCGAAATGTGGGCCGACAAAGTTGCTCACAATGTGTCCCACTGCCATTTCTAAACTATGCATCTCAGTAGCTTGTAATCTTCCATGTTGATAGATCTTAGTAAAAACTTACTTCTAAAATTATTTCGGGCAGCAGGTGATATTTAGTTTTTAAGATATGCGGTAAAAACGGATAAATATTTTAAACATCCTACGCGCCTACGGAACCCTACTAAGCATGGCCCGACATGCTCTTAACAAGTTATTTTTAATAACTTAAAAAGGCGATGATGAATCGCACAATTCTCGTTTATCTTTAAAAACAAATCGAAGTAGAAATTAAAATCTATTGATCAGCAAGTAGAGCGATTTCATAATAACGAACGTTTTCACCAAATACAATTAAGCGCGTACAAAGTGTATCGTTTCCCCATTGCGGTGGCCGGCCGCTCGGCCACTTGTTAACACCGATTTATTTACTTTCTACGCGGATCTAGCAACACTGGCCCGAGTAACTGGACCTTAGAGTGCGGCTTTGTTTGCGAATCAAAATAAACAGGCAAGTGCCCTTATTGTTACAGTACCCAATTGTGAGTAGCAACTGTTTTACTGTTAAACATAAAAATAATTTGAACTTTATTTTTGCACCCATATAAATGGTGTTAACGTATTCCTCATATAAAAATAAATAATTACAAGCTAAAGTTTCGTTTATTATTACTAGCCTATGTCTGTCTCCGACCCTTGAGCTATATCTATGTAAAAATTCAGGTCGATCTGTTCACCCGTTTAGCCGTGATAACGTGCGAAACACCCGGACAGAGAGACAGATAGAGGGACAGAGCTACTTACGCATTATTAATATTAGTTACGATGTTGAAATAGAAATTGATTTCTAAGTATGTCCTTTTTACTAACCATTATGTCTCAAATTTTTTGTAATCAAAAATACAACACCACTATGATACTTTGATCGCAGACCTTTCACTTCGCGACAAAACAAAGAAGAAGTGTATAACGCTCTGTACACACTAGGGTAAAAATAGAGGGATCAAACTTGAAAAAATCGGCACTAACCGGTGAAAGGGGAACGAAAAAAAAAACTATCCGAATATTAACTACTTATCATTGTGAAACGTCCATAAATATAAGTAGTCAAAACGATGTAGTGTGAATCGTTAAAATCCTCTGAGTTATTGTATGACTAAAGCTGAAAAAGAAATGCCAAAATTGACAAAAAAAAACACTGATTATGTCGCTAAGTTAAATAAATGGGCCAGGGGCGCTAGTCTCGACTTATTGCGTCATAGCGACCGAATTCGGTCGCAAAGTGCTATAGCGAAAAGTCGAGACTAGCGGCCCTGAACAATATTTCAAAATAGTAAATTTGACAGCTTATTTTAATTACGATTACCCTCGATTGAGCACTATGCCTAATATAAAGGTATAATCTAAAGTGCCGGACAGATAACCGTGAAACTGCACTCAAATGACGGTCATTCAGCGATCGGTAATCTAGGGCCATAATACCAGCGGTCGTATTTCGCCTACTCCATAGCTGTCATTCCAGTTCATGGGTGGCATTAGACTAATACAAATGCTGGACGGTCGGGAATATATTTTAAGTATTGGTTCATAGATTGAAATAGAGTTGAAAGCGAAATATTGTCTAAAATGTCAAGAATTTTGTAGGGCTCAATGTCTTACGCAATGTGGCTCTGCAGATAGAATTATTTTTATGAGGGTATTATGAACCTAAAATTTTTTTTTATTTTTTTTTATTATATTCGGTGACGAGTCGAGCAAGTCGCTCACCTGATGTTAAGCGTCACGCTTGCCCATAACAGTTCAGTGCCACCCAGAATTTTGAACTTCAACAGATAACAGTCAAAACTATGCCCGGCAATGCACTGCGCTCGTCACCCTGAGATGTTAGATGTTAAATCTCTGTATGCCCAGTAATTACGCTGGAAACATTGCCCTTCAATCCGGAACACAGTAATGCTTGCACACTACTGCTTGGCGGTTGAATAACTGGCAAAGGTGTGGTACTTACTACTTATATAGTAACGGATATTCAGGGGCTCGTTAGAAAAATATCGCAAGCATAAATCATCCGAGAAGGGTAGTGTTGAGTGTGTTCAAAAGAAAAGAAAGCTTATTAGCGTCAGTTTAGGTCAGTACTTGCCATCTACATATTATTTTAGCTACTCTAAAAATAGCGGAGTTCCTATAATTGCTCCTATTTATTGCTCGACGACTCAAATGATAAAGTGTTTACTGAATTTCTGATTCGCTCATCGCGCGAAATTCAAATTTTCTTGCGTTTTTTGTCAATTACAGCTTGATTACTCATCGTGGGTAATGAAAATGAATTTTGCGTCAGTAAATAGGTTATATCAAGAAATTACGGCTAAAATGATCACATAATATTGACTGCCCCGGTGGCTCAGTTGGTAGTGAACCTACGTTCTGTGCTTGGGGGCGTGGGTTCGATTCCCATCTAGGACAAACATTTATGTGATGAATATTTGTGTTTGTTCTATGTCTGGGTGTTAATATCTATATAAGTATGTATTTAAAAAATATCTATGTACGTATATCAGTCTCTGGCAGCCATATTACAAGCTTTGCTTAGTTTGGGGTCAGATGACCGTGTGTGCAATAATGTCCCAGATTTATTATTATTATTATTATTATTATTATATATTATAGATAATATTGGCTTAGCTACGAATCTCAATAAACATCTTTGTTTTTGGTTAAGTGAGAAGTGTACTTATACTAGCTTTCATCTTGATTTTTTGGTCGGTGTAATTTCTTGATACAATTTATTTATTAGCGCAAAACTTTAATGAACTTTCGATGAGTAATTTAAGTTGTAATAGACAAAAAACGCAACAAAATTTGAATTTCGCGCGCTGATCGAAACGTTGCACCTTAATAGCCATGCTTAGCAGTTTGTTTTAGCTGCTTCTAGTTCTGAAGCAAGCTTATCCAGATTGGTTTTAGCCGCGCCTAGAGATAAAAAAACCTGAAAATGCTGAAATTATTATTAGACTTATTACTTAGTTTCGATATCTTTATTTTTATTTCATTTGAATTTTTTCTAGTTTTTTTACTTGTGCTCATATCAAACGATGAAAATTTTTTTTTTTGTAGAAATGTTACTCAAGGGTTAAATGCCACATTACTTTTGTTAGGTAATAATAATTGAGATCGAACTTTACTTTTGGTAAGTTCGTGTGATCATTAATCATTCAGATTTGATAAGATACAATTTTGCGTACTCCGTACTATAAATAAAGTATACATAAAGTTCAAGAGAGTGCAAAATAACAACGCCAATAACATAAGTACTTGAAATATAAAAACAAAAATCCCAATTAAAAATACCAATAAACTAGTCCGGCTTAATTACGTAAACAAAATGCCGCCTATAGTCCGGTAACGGAAGATCGTATATCTGATTTACAATTAAACGCTCGGGGGCACAGACTCTTCGACCTCGCATACTTCTATTTGACATTTAGCCCGACCTTTCGGGTATTTTCGGACGGGTTCGGCTCCTACGAAGCTTGTTATTCAAATAAGTAAAACAAGGGCGTTGCCAGGCGGGATTCCTTGGGGGTAAGTCCCGCAGGCAGTGTTCGTCTAGGTAAGGCTGAGAATACACAAAGGCTGAAAACAAACTAAGGAGCCTGATTCATTTGCCCGGCACGGCTATTCCACCTTAGAACAAAATGTTTTAAAACATTATTGGCAAAGTGCCAAGAGGGCCAATAGGGCTGGTTGCCATCAATAGGGTAGGAAAATAAAGTGTATTTTTCCTCGCGCTCCGGTTAGCAACCTCGGTCACCTGTGGTGGAAACGCACCCTATTTGCTATAATATATATAACTCTTTTCGTAAGAAATCTTTTTGAATGTCACTTTCCCCCTGAAATCAGTTCCTCGTTCCGTCCACGGTATAGTATAGTTATTCGATTATCAGCTCGGACGGCCCACGGCTGCGCCCACGCAGGCTAAACTAGATCTCGTCTTTATTCTGTCGCGACTAGGCGTATAGGGGCTTTGTCGCTTTTTATTTATCGCGCGATTGTTTGCTTTTCAGGTTTATAACGAAATGCTGCTGGTTGTTTTTATGATAGAACAGACCATCTAAGAAATTAAAATAATACCTACTAAAAAAACTTCTACAGTCAAAATCGACCGAGCGAAGCGCAGGTCAGGTCGGTGTTTGTAAATTTGTATGTTTGTATATATGTCTGACTATAACTTGCGAACCATTGATCCAATCTTCATGAAATTTCGTAGGCAAGTATTCAATAAAAAATAAGTTCGAATATTAAAAGAATTAGAATTTTTTATTGACATAAAGAAACACAATATCCAAATTAGGTACAATCATCATATCATCATGGTACACAATCATGTATCATAATACTCAATACCGTTCAAAATATGTCTAGTCACATACAAAAAATAATGCTATGCTGTAAAGGGGGTAATTGTAATAAAAAGAAATACAAAATAGCAAAAGAGTAAGTATAAATAGTATAACAACAGTACCTTCGAAAGTACGTCGACGGCTAGGATATTCTATACATTGTTCTCTTTAACTTGTTACAGAAGCAAGTACATTTAACCTAGGTGAAATGCTAAACTTTTGTATATTTTAACCTATTTAACGTTCATGACTCATATCGTTATACGTTTAACATCCATATTTGAGAAAAAATGAATTGAAAATGAGGTTGCATCCTATATATACGCTGTCTGTCTAGTCTCACCCGTTTTTTTTTTTTGTTTGATAGTGTTGCAATAATCTGTTGAAACGCTTGGTAGTTTTTTTAAATGGTATTGACTGACGAGACGAGCAAGTCGCTCGCCTGGTGGTAAGCGTAACGCTTGCCGATTACAGTTCAATGCCACCCTAAAAAAAACTTCAACAGTTCCAAACTCTGCGCGGCACCGCACTTCACTCGTCACCCTGAGTTATTAGATGTTAAATATCTATGCCTTTCGATGGAAACATCGATTGCCTCGCAATCCGGAATGCAGTAATGCTTGCACACTACTGCTTGGCGGTTGAATAACTAGCAAAGTTGTGGTACTTCCCCGGAGTTTGACTGTCCCGGTGGCTCAGTTGGTAGTGAACCTACCTTCAGTGTTTGGGGGCGTGGGTTCGATTCCCATCTAGGACAAAAATTCATGTGAGGAATATTTGTGTTTGTTCTATGTCTGGGTGTTAATATCTATATAAGTATGTATTTAAAAAATATCTATGTACGTATATCAGTCTCTGGCAGCCATATTACAAGCTTTGCTTAGTTTGGGGTCAGATGACCGTGTGTGCAAAAATGTCCCAGATATTTATATATTTATATTTATTCCACAGACGGACTCTTGCAAAAGAGTCCTACCACTACAAAATACAAGATATGGCGCTTTATACAGCCACTCAGTCGACAAATCAATGTTCTGTTGACCATCTGAACTCTCGCGCCATATTCGAGTGGCATTGTAAAGCGAGCCGCGCCACAGCCCGTGGCGGCGCACGCGCCTCTCGATTAGCCTTCTTTGAACAGCCTTACTTGTAACAAGTAACGGTGAACCGGAAGGATTTTTGACGCGGGTATTTCACTAATTCACTTTGTGAGATTCCGCCTAGAGTCGTGTGAATAAGACTGATTTTTACCAGACTGCCCAAGAAGAAGTGAGTTTTTTTTTTTATGGTACTGGTTATCGGGACGAGCAAGTCGCTCACCTGATGTTAAGCGTCACAATTGCCCATAACAGTTCAGTGCCACCCAGAAATTTAAACATCCAACAGTTTAAAACCTCGTGCGGCAATGCACTGCGCTCGTCACCCAGAGATATTACATGTTAAATCACTTTTGCTCAATTATTACGTTAGAAACATTGCCTTTTAATCCGGAACACAGTAATGTTTGCACACTACTGCTTTGCGGTTGAATAAATGTCTAATGTGTGGTACATGCCCTTTGCAGACTCTGCAAGAGTCCTACCACTATATTACTAGTGCGTTCCTTTATTACCTCCTGAAGCCTCAATGGCTTTACCGATTTCGATGAGTGCGGTGTCTCTGAATTATTCTTTGTGTTGGAGTGACATAGGCTACATATTGCAATTTTTGGCTTTGTTTATGTTTTATGATAATACTTGTTCCATATTTTTATTTTTCGGACGCTGCGTGGTATTTATTATTATTCCGCATAAAAGTGTGAGCAGCTGTGAAACTTCGCCTCCGCTGACGCCTTATCGCCGAAAGTGACGGTACATTTGTACATTATTTTTTTCATTAGTTACTTTTTTTTACGACGAAACTTCCAGAACTGATTATGTAGAGAATTTGTTCGAAAATAAAATAAACTTCTCTTATATTGTACTTTTAATAACCTGAAACAGAATTTCAGAAGACGTGCTAACGTCCTCTAAGGAGAAAAATATTTATATTATTGTGTCGTGTTAGAGGGAGACGCAAATTACCAAACGAGTCCATAATATTTTAGTATAAAATTGTCATGAATGTAACTGTATTTACTGTAAACAATATTTATATCATACACTTAGAATATACTTAAATATATGATATATATTTTCTTTCATTTTTATTCATAAAAATGAACGACTATACGACTCCCTTCGTCTTCCCAGAAATCAGAACAAACCAACAGTCCTGCGTACGGATTTCCTTCCACCTGAAATTCTCTGTTACTTCCTTTATTGCTTCGTGGATGTAGGTATATCATGTAGGCGCCGTACAACCAAAGTACTTTACATTTCCAAATGATTACACTTTTTATATGACTCAAAATAAAACCACGACTGACCACTAAATATCAAGTTACATCAGCACACCATGCTTTCGAAAAAACAACGAAATGTAAACTATGAAATTAGGCTGGTACCACAAATGCGTGTCACGCGCCTGCGCTCTAAGGCTTTGTTCACAATAACTGTTTCGAATTTAAAATCACCTGTTTTAAAAAATATTTTTTAATCGTAATTACTGGCGCGTAGAGTTCAAACTTGAACAAGCTTCTTCTGCAGCGCCCAGAAATCGATGAATAAACTGTAATTATTATTACTAGCTCAGTGCCTAAGACTGACTTTATTGTCTAAGAATGAAATGACAGATTCGCACCGATCACAGAAAAGATAAGATAAGTTAAAATAACTCTTCTGTGGCACCGATACGTTTAATAGTAGCATCGAGTTCAAGAAGAGTGCAGAGGAACAATAATGATTCTCAACAAGTTCTCAACTCAGTTTTACGTTTAAGTATACTTATATTAATATATAAGTATACAGAACTCTGCTTTAATCATAACGACCGGCAGCAGGTGCGCATGCGCACGCAGCAAACCACAGTCGTTTTAACATGCGAAACCAGCTGGAATGTGCGGTCGCCTGATGACGGTCTTTATTACTTCACATGATTTGAGAACGTAACGGCGTTACAAAATGTTATCATGTAATTACTTGTTTTTTTTTTTAAATTTTGAAGACATTTCTTCAAACTTTGACACAACGTCAAGTGTGCTTAGTCAAAATCAAATGAAAGATTTCTGTAAACTGCGTGTTAAAAGAGCTAATATATTTAGTTTTTTTACTTGCTAAGGAATTGATTTATAAATAAGAGCTGACCATTACAGTATTTTACCAACTACTCAGAATTATGACTCAAAACAAGGCTTCACGTCTCTAATTCCAAGCAACGTGCTTAAAATACTAGTGGCCCCGCTGGATACCGAAGAAGTTTCCTCGACAAATCCTTAAATATGTCAAAAACTAACTTTTAATTTTCTTTCAGAAACTGTATGAATTTGAACAAAATCATATATTTTTCTTTTCTTTACTTAAAAAAAAAACTCTTTATAAAAAATGTAAGCTTATTTGACTCTTTTCCTAACATTTAACAAAGCTTTACTTCTAATTATTTCCAGCAATCGATATTTCGTCACTACACGTGTCGTGTTATTGCTGTTTTTGACGTTTACATAAATGATAACAAACCTAACAAACAAACAAAAAACATTATTATTTATAAATGTTTATTTTATGAAATCAGATATTCATTATTAATTTATTATCTAAATGCCATATGTGGAAAGAATAGCTAACTGTTTTGCATAACAATAGCGACCGATGTCTTATATCACAGATGGTAGTAGTTAACATTTAAGAGCATTGCATAAAATTTCGAAGAAGTATACAACTCAAACAGACAAGCTGCGTATCAAATTACCTATTTGGAATATCGATCTAGTGTCGTGTCTAGTCGATAAACTGGATCGATAACTGGCGCGCCGGAACGTGCCAACACTACAATACAAATTCTCGAAAATAATTCAAACATTGAATGCTCCAAATTACAAAAAGCAATCAAAGAGTCTTGTGCGATCCGAGCTGTAATGATAATGACCCGCGGTACAGAACGAAACAGTAAGACAAGTTTGAACACTGCCAATCTTCTTTGATTAACTGGAACTCATTTATTGACTGCCCCGGTGGCTCAGTTGGTAATGAACCTACGTTTTGAGCTTGGGGGTGTGGGTTCGATTCCCATTTAGGACAAGCATTTATGTGATGAATATTTGTGTTTGTTCTATGTCTGGGTGTTATTATCTATATAAGTATTTATTTAAAAAATATCTATGTACGTATATCAGTCTCTGGCAGCCATATTACAAGCTTTGCTTAGTTTGGGGTCAGATGACCGTGTGTGCAATAATGTCCCAGATATTTATTTATTTATTTATTTATTTATTTGTTACGGTAAAAAAGCCAGACTGGGGCTTCCTGAAACCCAGTCTGGCTCTCATGAGGCCAAGACTGGGCTTCTTGACGGCGAAGACGTCGAAATTTACGTAATAATAAATGGCTGAGCGAAGCGAAGGTCTCAGAGATTAAATGGGACAAATCGGCATTTGTATGTTTGTTTGTATGTATATTTGTCCGATGATAACTTGCGAACCGTTGATCTGATCTTTATGAAATTTTGTAAGCAAGTAGTTCGAGTCAATACAATTTTCAAGTTAGAGTATGAGCACAATCGGTCAAAGGGTTGAAAAGAATAGAACAAAATGTACCAAATATTGGTTTAACTAAACTTCCCAGAGCCGTAGACAGAGGAAGCAGCTCTTTTCATGGATAAAATAAAAAGTTTCGATTGCATTTTAAGCCATTTTGTTTTGGTTATATCTCATAAAGACATAACTTTATGAGATAACTGTACCGCAAAAGCTTGTTAACGGAAAATCACGAGGTCTCAGTTCGGGGCGAACTTCTAGTTTATAATAATTTATTTGGTGCAGTTACTGATTTCGATGCCCATACTGCTATTATACAGCACCCGCGGGCGGCTCCAAGCATCCGATGGAGGTAGATATGAAAGGGGACTATTCAAAAAGCGGCAGCCACTCTCATCTAGAGATAATCTATTTGGTGTAACCTCACGACCCGCCGCTTCGACCGGGCGGTCGGCGGTTCTATAACAATATAATTAAAGAGAGATCGCATCTCCGGATCGCTAGAATCCGTTTACTGGCCGGATGTCGATCGGCCGCTTTAAAAGGAAATGTACATGATTGTTGTGCTCCCAACCTGTAATGGATGTCATTATTTACAAGCGACTCGCGTCTTTATTGCCTCAAATTGTTCTTATTGCGGATGGAAATGGAAATGCGAATACATCTTTCAAGAGTTTGAATGTGCTTCACTTAATTTCTTCGCCAAACAACAACGTTGTATGCTGCCAACTGGAAGTGGGCTTGGAAATTTGGACTATCTTTAGACCATCAACCGGTCTCTGGGAAATCCAACTGTTCGTTTTAGTAGTCTATTGCTGTCTTTGTTATTTATTTAGAATTAATCTGTTGTCAAAGTAAATAAACGTTTCAGAAACCCGAAGTAAATGGTTTAGGCAGTTTTAGTTTGTATAGTTAATAAACGCAAAGGCAGAAAAAAGGAACATACTTACTTTTTTTAATCACTGTTTTCTTACTATGAAAATTTATTTTCTGTCGGTAAACCTCATTACTTTGCTTTACAACTCTCGTTTTTATCTATAAGCCTTATCTTACTCTATTTCACACTATCCACGAAGACTGGGCAAGCGTGGCGGATATGACCTAATCACCCTTCGAGGGTAGACCTATTACATCACCAGTGGAATGTTGAAAGGCTAGACTTTTTTATTTTCTCTTTCCTCCTGAGAGGATTTTGGCGTCGCACGTCTTATGCATTTGCCAGTGTCAAGTATACTTATATTTTTTCAAGTTTTGTTAAATAATATCAAACAAGTCATATAATATAAGTATAAGTCAAACAAGTCACTGAAAGCCGAGCAAAGCAAGTCACGGTCAAGTCCTAGTCATGCCCCAGTAAAGTGGTGAAAACTTTACTAGACCCTTCTATGGAGTTTTGGAAACAACACGAAAAGTCACGTTTCACGACATTATACCATTCACCAACACTCGTGCATGTTCACGAACACTTAACGGGTAAAAATTCACAGTTTTTACACATTAACACTCGAAATAACACAAGTAATGGAAAATAATAAAATGACGCAACATGATTTCTTCACGTTCCCGCCAAACTCCAAGGCTAGACTTTCGATGGAATATAGCGATTGAACGAAATAAACCCGCGCACTTTTGAAAATGGAATAATTATCGCCGTTCACAAATCTCTCCAGCCAGCTACAGTTCATTTGGTGTCCGGCACAAAGCAGCCAGTGTCGCGATAACATCGGGATCGGCGCACAGTGGGTGTACCGGATAGATTTATCGACTCTTTAACCCGTAGATGGTGATTCGTAATCCCAACCCCGCGTTCTAAATTTAAACAGTGTTCGTTACGCGCATAAATTGTAGACGCTGATCATAGAGGTGGCTTGCTACCTTCTGATATTTTACAGACATAAGATTACCAATCTCTTCTGAAGCTTTGAATATCTACGCAGATTTTTTTATAGGGTCAAGGCAATGCTTATTTTACTAAAGATACTTACTTACCTACTAAAGATACTTACTTATTTATTTATTTTTGTGAATTCGGCTTCGCTGCGTTCTGCTTACTGCCGCCAAAGAGTTCGAAAGAAGATGCGAAAAGTTGGAGAGTAAACGAGATAGCTATAATATAATCTGTCCGAAAGGACAGATTTGCGGGGGTCATTTTATGTGCGCTAAAGACGTACTTTACTCAAAATATCATTGGGTCAGGGGTAGATGATGTAGAGCAGGGGTGGCCAACAGGTCGATCGCGGCTATTAGTCCCGATCGTGGCTAAGCAAAAACCATATAAGTTTAATAAAATTTATTTGGAAAAAATAGGTAAAGCAGACGACGCAACGCACCGTAATCACTAATTGCTGCGCACACCATTTTGTACCATTTTTCAATCGCCATTCCATCACGTTATTTGTCCTCTTTTCCACATAGTAACTCTTTTGCTAAGAATATTTTGCAATTTAATATTTTCCCTTGTAATAGAATAAAAAATGCTACATAATTGTATACAAAACTATACTGTTTTCAAGATATTTGTAATTGATAGATCGCACATAGTTTCGTCAGTAAATAGTAGATCTTGGGTCTAATTAGGTTGGCCACCCCTGATGTGGGGATTCTATATAAAATTGTAAATGGTTGGTAAATAAATTATATTCGAAAAAAATGTTAATGCGGAGTATATATACTCGTACCATGACCTGAACATAATGAGTTTAATATATCCCTGGAACTAGGCTATTGTAAACAATTTGCAAGTCCGGATAATCTAAGATGTAATAAAAGGCGTACAAACAATAATACTACAAGGTACAAGCACTAATGCCGGTCGAACAAGAGGATGCAAATGTAAACTCATACATATACAGCGTAAGAACGCATGAGATATCTTGTCGCACACGGAGATATGGACTCGGAGAAGTGGAGTGACCATTTAAAATTAGAGCTGATAAAATTAAGCAAAATTGCAGCCATTGACTAAATAATAATTAATCTAAATTGATGAATACAATCTTGCAGTCTTACAATTGCTTAGTCAATTTAAGGGTTCCTTGCCGAAAAGAAAAAACAAAACCTTCAAATGAGACTTCTATAGGTAGGTAAAATATTATATAAAGGTATGTCACACCCAGATATAATAACTTTTTCTTTGTACATAATATATTATATATTCTATATACTAGTTATTATTTCGCTAGTCATACTTGATTTTTTCAGCAACTAAGTACAAAAGCTGTTCATACAATATAATATAACATATTATTTTTATATCATTTTATTCAAACTATGGAGCATGTAATTTTGCGTACACACTACATTTGAGTCAATTTACAAGAAATCTTTGTCTAAAAATTTAAATATTGCGCTTGGCTCCTTCTACCTCGACAATCACAGAATTATATTTTAACTATCCCAAATCTGCAAGCTCCATGGTCACATCCCTAGTACATCCGCAAGCTCCATATTAGGGCCCTGGCTTCTGTTGCCAAACTAGTTTGAACTAGTTCCTAGGGATGAAAGCGGCCTTGCCTGGCTAATAACGCGCCATATCTGCCCGTAATGTGTTCATTGATTGCTCTGCTTCGGTTCAAATGCTCATTGGCTTTGGAAAGTCGAATCTCAGAATCAGACTCGTAAAACCCATAATGGCGCCGATCTTGTTGCGCCATTTTATTAATTTATAGCTGCCTGTTACACGCGGCTACGTTCGCGTGGACATACAAAAAAAAGTAGCTCTTGTCCGCCTCCTTCTAATAAAAAAAAATCAGTTTGATCCGTTCAGCCGTTTAGCCGTGATAACACGACAAACACCCAGACAGAGAGACAGAGAGGCAGAGTTACATACAAATTTATAATATTAGTTAAAATGTATCCCCGACTGAAATTACACATTACATTCACATTTAGTAACGCACAGGCTTTGATAACTAAACTAAATTTGACAGCTCTAAAGTAGTTGTTTTCTATTTCTCGCATTTTAAAATGAAAAGATAAAGATAATTAGGGACAATTGTCCGCTAAATAGCATCGACCGTTAAATTACAATAATCTGTCTTGAATTAATAAATTTTGTTTTAAAAAAAAACATTTTGATGTGAAAGAAAATGATAGCAAAACAATTACTAATTGTCAAATTAAGTTTAGTTTAGAAAATGGTGCAACAGAATCTACGCCAATTAATATTTTGTGAAAAAACCACTGGATCATACATGCAGAAAAATTCTTCCAGTTATAAATGTGTGTTACTCGTAGGCGTTTTTAAACATTGAATAAAGAAGCAATGATAAATCCTATAACTCAGTACTGGCATGGTCAGTTGCAGCGCCGCAGGGTACGGGTTCAAAGTCTACAATTAGAGTGCATTTGATAGAAGAAAACTTCGTGATAAAACCATAACATGGTAGTAACTTAACATGGTTCTACTACATTTTTTTCTCGTTATTTTTGGCTCCACACGTAATTTATTTACTTATTTAATTTTATATGATTAATTTGTATTTATTTATTTTTGTATGTAATTTAAGTTGTTTAAATTTGAAGTAGGTAGGTACTTAGTTTGTTATATTTTATTGTAAATATGTATATAATAAAAAAATATTTACCTAGGCAAGGTCCTGTTTTGAAAATTTCAAAATAAATAAAATATACAATCGCAACAATCAATAATTTAACTTGTATTTTCTACGGAGTTTTGGAAAGGAAAAAAACGAAATGACAGCTTCACCACTTTTTGGTACTATATGCCTACTTTCATGCACACTAATAAACATTTAAAGGATTTTAAAGGATTTAAAGGATCCACCATGATTTTACACTCAAAAAAACTTAAGTATTCGAAAACAATACAAAACAGCAATATGATTTTCCAACGTTGGCGTCCTAACTTCACTAATTGTCCATTATTAATTTATATTGAACGGTCTATACCATGAAATCCTTGTTGCGACGATTGTAAGGTTCACGATTTGCGGTCGCACTGAGTCGGCGGCTAAACTAAAGCCGCATACGCACGTACGAACACGAACATCGCGAACACAAACATCGTTTGGTTCCTACGTATGAACGTTCATTTTAGCAATGAACCTTATTTGTCTTTTATTATTATTCGCTTGTTAATGAGAATGTATTAATTTATGAATAACCTAATATTTTGGACCAATTTTATCATATTTGACGTGTAAAATGTATTTATTATGAAAAATTTTGAATTTGTAGTAATTTTAATCAGTTTAGTTTGACTGGAATTTTGCTGGCTCGTCATACGCCTTGGCGTTGCTGTAAGTGTGACAGGCATTTAATAATAAATAAATAAATAAATAAACGCAACAAATTTGTTCGAGTGTTCGTATGCGGTTTAACAATTATGACAATAAGTACATCACGATACGGACCCAGTGTTCGGAAAGAATTTTAAAAGAAGTTTCCGTCGAAGCGAATGTCAAAGTGTATTTTTGCAATTCTTTACTTAATTTTAAGTTCATTCTTACCAATTTGCTCTAGCCTCGTTTATCTTAAAGTCTTGTTCCCACCGATGTACTTTTTGGTCCTAATGCAAATGTCTAGTACTTTACCGACACGGTCGTTTCCTTCGCAGGTCGTGTTTACAAACTTTGTGTTAAAAGTGCCTTGGATGTTGCGCTTGCGTAAACTGTGTCTGATTCGGTGTGTACCCAGCTTTAGTGCTTTAGATTAATGATTTTGAAGTTGAACCATAGCCTGTTAAGATGTTGTGTGACGAATACAAACAGCCGGTCGATTCTGCAAGCTAAGTGAACGCGCAAGTATCACCTCACTTGCGCGTTCATTTAGTTCACGCTAAGTAAAGAATTGTCAAAACTTTGATTTAAGAAATTTCAGTCAATTATAATCACTAGATATTTCGTAATTTCTCTACAAAAATCGGATTGTTCGGTTTAGGACAGATTCTGGATTGGACAGATTCTTAATACGCGGCACATTAGATATTCGACAGTTTCGTGCATTAGGATTGGTTATATACCTACGGCTAATAATTGTTTTGTATTGTGTTATTATCATGAATGCAACTGTATGTCAATAAATAATTTATTCATACATTAATTCATTCATTATATTTTTATTGTATTTTAAGTGTAAGCACACTTTTATTTTTTATTTATTTTTTGCTTATCTGAATAGATAGGCACATAATATAATTATTATCGTTCATAATTCGACAAGTGTGTAAATTTACAAATCGTTTGCTCTAAAACGGGCACTGGCTGAGAACGTGTCTGTTACGTGATCGAGTCAAAGCCTGGGCTAGACCCTCGGTGTCCCAACTCTTTTTAAAACTAACATTACAAGATAAGTTCTACTAAACATTGTCATCGAAGAACCGTTCACGAAATTGGCCCGATCTGTTCACGACCCAGCCTTCAAAGTTGCCATATTAAGGAAATATCGCTATACCGGGCTGTGATACCGATCGGTCATAATGCCCGTCTGTCCGTGCGCCCGCGCACTTTCTTAGGTCTAGGCGAGGGCGCGCCGGCACGCGACCGCTACTCGTGCCACCGTAGGGACAGAGTAACAGTCGAGATTATCGATATCGACATTTTGTTCGATATATGACAAATTGTATATCGATAATATTATTCGTATCGATATGCCATACTGGTAGTCTTCTGGCGCTCATTAAAAATACTCAGACACTAAAGGTTAACTAGTTAACCAGTATTAACTACTTACTTAACCTGTACTTACAATTTGTACGGTTAAATAGCTTCATTGTTCTATATTAAGAGCATAGAAACAAAGGGGCACAAACTTTTCAAAATTTCAGGCAAAAAAAGAAGTGTAATGTAGCATTTTCAGTGCGGTAGAAAAAAGCAACCCAACAAATGAAAAGTGAATTTGTCCTCTATTTGCTCTTATCCTACTCACTTGATATCCTGTGAATGTATTTCTTCGACAAATAAACGACCTCGTCTTGACTTGCTCTGACTGAGATAACCAAATGTGACCAGAACTAGTCGGAATAACCCACTCAATTTAAAGTTACTCCCGTTTTATTAAAATAAAATGTGTGAGAACCACTTCAGTTTTCATAGTAAATACTACTGTTTATCATAATATTATCGTTTAATATCGACAAGCGTAGTCAAACAAGGCACGTCACTAGTAGTTTACAAGTGGCACGAGCCGATAGCATCTACCGTCGATGAACAAGTAGATTGTTTCACCCGAATCGCATTTTCCAGACACCGCCCGCGATTGTTGATATATCGCGGTAATCGAACCATCGAGACACGTTTCGAAAGTATTCTGTTACGATTCGAATAAGAGAATAGAATTGTTGTAGAGTTACTTTGTTACTCGGTAAGTATGTTCATCATCATCATCATCAGCCAGAAGACCAAAGGTCTCCCCTTAGAGCGCTAGACTAAACGAAAATCTTCCAATAGCTTCCATCGGCCTGTCTTTCACAATATAGTCGTTCCACCTAGTGGGAAGCCTACCTACGTTGCGTCGTCCGGTTTGTGGTCGCCACTCCACCTTTCTACACACGTGGTTATTGTGTTATTTGTTAGGTGTATTGGATATGCCAAAATGTGAAATGTAAACGTGTTTGTAAAATGATTTGGTTTTAAATATGATCGACTTCAGCACCTTCATATAAAACTTAAGGATGTACGTTTTTGGTTTCCTTGTTTTAGGTCTAATTCTAGTTCCAGTTTAGTGTTCACACCAAATTAGTCTTGCCATAATATAATTATTATAATTATAATTAATGAACGGGATCCCGTTTAAGTCTTTTGTAATAAAGAGCAGGATAATACCCCGTTGATGTCTTTTGTATTAAAGTACAGGATAAGACCCCGTTGATATCTTGTATTATACATAATACATCCCCTAATACATTACTAGGGGACTGTATTAGGGACTGATATTTCCTACTTCATTGCATTCCATTATGAGGCATGGCCCATGTTTTTTTACTGAATTGCGGCCACCGCGCAGCAGAATGAACTGTGTGAATATTTTGTGTCTACATATTGAGAAAGAAACTTTTTATGTAGGTACAAAAAACGGCTTGACTAATTTTGAAGTGCAAGGTGTCGTTAGTTAGCATTCGGTATTTTTATTTTTGTTTTCTTTTATAATACACGTTAACTGCTATTTATTACGAAGCTTAAGTTAAACTTAATGTTAACTTTAACTTAACTTATCTCGTACGTATTCATAAGTACCTTCGTACACAAAACCATTAACAATGTTGTAAGTTAGTATAACTAAGTAACGGGTAACCGCGTCCAGTGTTTGCTTAACGGGAGTTGGGAGAGCCCGCCTTACTTGGCCTTATCGTAGTGATGGAAAGTACTGGGACCGAGGTCAGTCTTGATTTAAGTATGTTGGTCTTGTTTTGCTTGATTTTTGTTCGATTTCGAAACTTAGTAAAGCAGTTTTTGACCGGTGTCATAAATCGAAATTCGGGATATTTGAGCGAGAAGTTCAAAGACCAGAAGTATAATTAATAGATATCTCTGTCTCGTTAGTATCTATGCAACAATTTTTATTTATTTTTACTTCTTTGTCTAAAAATCTAATACAAACATAGGCCAGGCAGCTATTATATATGTATGTGTCTTCTTTCAAAGTACTTATTCATAACTTGATATATATTATTTGTAAACGATGATGTCAATGTTAAATTTCTTATTAAGTAAGATTATTATTATAATTATTATTTATAAATACATATCACCACTATTAATTGCCGTTTGATTTCCAAACGGCGATCCAATCTAGCTGAATAGATTTTTACAAAACAGAAAACTGCGTAAGCGACATGTTCAGATTGACAATGTCCCCGACTTGTGTTGGGGACTTGTGTTTTTTTTTTTAATTTTGTCCACAAGTACGTTAGACCTTTGCCAGCATCTGAGGAAGCCAAAATGTTGTCTAAATTATATAATCGTGCGTTATAGATATTTATAAATTTATGTTTGTTATAACATGGAAGTTTAGGGCCCATCTTCTCTCTCTGAGAGAAGTACTTGTTTCCCAGCAGTAAGAACTTGATAGGCTGATAATGATGATGTATGTTCTCTTGTCAATTACGGGGATGGCATAGTCACTGAATGATAAAACCCCTTCATGATAAGCTTCGTTCACATGGACTAACAAAAAAAAAGTAGCCAACTCAACTCTTAAGGTATATATGAGCAAATATTCAGGTCGATCCGTTTAAACGTGAAAACGCGACAAACTCCCAGACAGAGAGACAGATACAGAGAGAGATAGATAAACAGAGAGACAGATACAGAGAGACAGAGTTACTTTCACATTCATAATATTAGTTAGGATAGTAAGGATTGAGATTTAAAAAAAGCATCTTAGACCTGCAAAACAGTCTTCAAGACTCAAGCTTACACTAATTGATTTCGCGCATCACTAGTCCGCGGCTTGAACAACGATTAACTTTTGTTATTAAATAACCTCATCTTAACCTTCTGTTTAATTTAATGCTGATTATTAATCAATTATGTTTGTGAATAAACTCAGACTGTTGTTAAAGAAAATGAGTTATATAATGATGAAATCGTGGTAATAGGATAGAGTGGTTTAACTTAGGGTTAAGGGTCACATTAGCACACACACACACACACACTGGTATCACACACACTAGATTTTTTTGTATAGATTGTATAGAAATCTAAATTTAAAAGTCTAAAAAACGAGAGAGAAATATATTTTCCCCTTGTCCGTAGTCGGCCGGTACATGGTCGGTTGGTGCATCTAACTTAACTCACAACAATATTATAAACACGAATGTTGTGTGTTAGTATGTTTGTTAGGAACTCAACTCCCTAATATAATACATTTTCTAGGAAGTTAAAAGTTCCCTTTTCTGGGAATCAACGCACAGATCAAACCGCTTATAACTAAGACGTGAAATTTGAACTTATTACTGCTCAAATGTTCTGCTTAAACAATGAGAACGAATTTTGCGAAATTCCACCCCTAAAGGGGTAAAAGGGACCCCCAAAGTTTGTATGGAAATAAAAAAAAAACATACTCAGCCAATGAAAAGTTAGTTTATGTAATAAGCATAAAGTGTTTCATAGTAGCCTCTGCGAGCGAAGCCGTGTGGGCAAAGATAACCATAAATATATTATAAAATATGTATATCAAAGAGGTAGCTTAAACCTTGGAATTGTATCAACTTTTCACCCCCCAAATATGTATATAGTTCTTGTAACCCTATAGGTTAGCGAGTGAAACCGTGGAGGCACAGCTAGTATGTAAAAATAAAACAATAATTTAATAGCATTTGATGTTCTCCAACATTCTAGAAACGTTAAGAAATAATAAATGTTATGCCCAATAGAGCAAATTAACGTCAACCATAACAAGAATTTATATTTATGCATAACAATAAAACATACAAACACACAGACAAATCTACAAAGTGAGCCCACTAAAGATGCAATTAATGCATTTTATGGGCATCTAAAAATCTTTGCGTATATCTTACATTAGTATATTAGAAGGAACGTATGCTAGCTAAAGATATACAATATACATATAATAGAACAGTCAACATACTTAGCATTGTTGTAAAAAGCCAATGTAAGCTGAGCCGTTGATTAGAACTTAATAACATCGTATCAGAGTAAAGGCAGAGGTCAAATCAGATGGTTTGCCGCGCGAACTCGGCTGGGCGGTTTCTATTCCACATTCGGAAGCGATCGTCGACCGTCGACTGTTCCCGCCCACCCGCTCTCTCTATCCCTTTCAACGTTGAATAGTTTGCGTCATTCTATCTCCTTCTTGCGGAGGTGAGGCCACTCCCACAGAGCGTTAGGCTATTTTCCAATTATTGTGTAGAAGCTTTTTGCGCTCGCGCCGATGCCCGCGATGATAAGCTTTCTACGAGATGAGGCAATTTGTGGTCAGCGTACGACGAAATATTTGGACAGTGGTAGTGATGGTAAACAATCGCTTGAACTTCTAAATATTATCGTGATTATTAACGAATTTTTGACGTGCCACTAATTGTACTGGAAGTGATTTTTTCTGTTATATTTTGTTTCACTCATAATGTGCCAGCGTCAAGATTTGCAATATTACAAATGAAGTAAAATATTTCTCAATTAAAACAGGTCATAGTCTAAGTCTTGGTCAAGTCCAAGTTATGCCCCAGTGAAGTATTGGAGACTTTGCTAGGGGAACTTTTCTTTGGAAAAACAAGAAAATACGTTTCACGACATTAAAGTTCCATAGAAACCTCTAGTCTATGGAGTTTTGGAAACAACATTATAAATTACGTTTCACGATATTAAGTATAGATACAACTCAATAGACCCGTGCATGTAAAAACGGTGAAGTGTATCTTGTAACTTAAGATCCTAAAATAACTAGTATGTCGTCCCGAACTGAGCTCGTGAACCATAACTTCACAATCCTTGCAATAATTCAGCTCATATTCGCGCTTAAAATTTTAATTGAATTTTAGTTGCTATTTATCGACCTATATATAAATATATCCACAAACTTAGATACAAATGCTGGTTTGTTCCCTCAAACTCTGAGATCTCGCTTCTCGGTCAAAAACCCTGATAGGATGATTTTGTTACCTAAACCACAGAACATACCAATACTACCCCAAACTATGATTACCTACTGTGTATAATGGTATATATACCAAGGTTATATTATAATTCTATGTATTCATAGAAATGAAATGAGATAGTAGACAGATAATCTATATTTATAGCAAAATATAGACAGATTTTTACGATATTTGATTTGTTGGATTTGTCTCCGAACCGAATAGCAAAATAACTATTAAGTATATATTAAGTTAGTATAATTATACTATTAAGTTAGTAATAACTATTAAACATCAGAAAAATTCACATGGTTTGTATGAAGACTTTTGTGACCAAAGGCTGAGCTTGCTTCGCTTACGAAGTCGCGGGCATCAGCTAGTCATAAGATAAAAACTTAACTAGTGTTATAACTGGCTTGATCGCTAAAGGCGCTCTTCCAGGTACAAATATAAATATTTCTACTTTGATCTTGGCTACCTTAGTATGGATGATATAATGGAAGAGGTAAAGGACAGGATACGCTATTATGGGGGATTATGTGACACGTAAAATACAGGGTATCTTTGAAAAAACATCTCGCAGGCAGCTTCACCACATCATACTCAACAACTTTTGTTCCATGGCTTTTTATAAGGTTTTATAAAAAGACATGGAACAAAAGAAGAAGATTTTTTTATTAGAAATGTCTAATAATATAATTATAATTAAATTTTATGTGGACTTTTTTAATTTCTGCTTTTTGTTGATGCCAAATTTAAATTGTTAGTTTATAAACTTCACCCGCGTTCCTTCTCATTTGAAACCATTATTTGTACTACCATTATTATCGTTATTGCCATTATATTAAATATATAAATTATATTAAAGCCTTAATATAATACGAATAAAAACTATGAATTATTGGAAGTCACGGAACAATCGTTGTCAAGTATGTTGTAGAGAAGGCATACATCATAATAAAATACACTAAAAAGTACCTACTTCGAAAAGATAAATCATCGGAAGGTATTAAAAAATACCGTGCACATTAATGGACTCATTATATAATAACGACCCGTAACATGAATTGTGTTCGTTAATTAACAAAGCATTAAACAGTTAGTTCTAAATCGAACGAATTCGGAACAAAAACTCAACATACCTTCACATAATTAAATACTTCGCCCAAATCAATATAAAAAATAATAACGTGAGTGCTGTAAAATTTTAATGATTCCATTACAAAGTAAAAGTTAGAAAGTAAGTCGAAAAAACGACAATTGATAAAAAAAAAGAAAATAAATGCGGCTGCCGTCCGTCCCATGACCCTTGCCTCTTAAAAAAAGTATAGAAATCGCGATGGTCTCAGTTTATAATTACCAACGGCGGGCGCAGCGCACACCGCCAGCTCTAAATATAAAGCGTACGTTCCTCTAAACTTAATAGCAATCTTTATAGTGTAATGCGCGCCTCACTAGTGATGTTATCGCGTCGAATCATCGACGTCGATACTCTGCTATTACAACTGAATTGCATGTTGCGCGCGCATTGTTCTAAAATTATGACAGTTACATGTTTGTTCCGTAATTAAATTAAGCTACCTAGCAATGTAACACATTACTTTTGATTGCTATCGTAAACGTGTACTTTAAAATTAAATGGTAATTCTTAGATGTTTATTGATACTCGTCGACTGTTAGATTAAGTATAATTTCGCAATTAAAGCTGAGATAGAGGAATATTCAGCCGGTGGCTGCGATGTAAACTAGCGAGCATAATTCACGGTCGAACGTTCACCTTGTCACTGTTTTATCGAGTCGGCGCATCACTAGCCGGGAGCAAAGGTTCCAGAGAGGGCGCAGGCATCAATTTGCGCGCAGTAGCCGCCGCGGGCGCCGTGCCGCCCCTGTCATTAGCCCCCCGCCCCGCACTGCCCCCGGGACCGAGGATGAACATACTTTAACCTTTTTTGCTCCCTGGCAACCTGTTCGTCGGCTGCCGTCTCCTGCGCCGCAATTTAAGCGCTGGTTCATGGCCACGGGCGATACGCAGTATCTGTAACCTGTTAACTATACGGCCTACGTAAATATTACCGGCGCAGCGATCGCTCCGGGTCCTCGTTTAAAATGCCCGAGATGGTACGCGCCCAACAATGTCTTCCATTGCAGATATACGACGAGTAATGATAATTTTATTCGTGATAATGGCCAATTTGTCTCGACGATGGCGTTGATGCGCTGCCATCTGCTGCACGTCTCCTCTCTTCAAAATGTTCGAATTGCTCGGATCTTTTTATTCGCCGTTGTTACTACATTATCCATTGCACTTTACAGGAACCGCTTTAAATAATCACAAACTTCTACGACGACGAGGCAATAAAATATTGCTTTATGTCAGCTTTGACCTGAAACTGGTCATCGTTAACGGACGCGGTCTCTGCAACCTTCTCCAGTGTCACAGGCCAAGGGCACGCTTTTTCTTAAACAATGTGCCGAACAAAAAGGTCAAATAATAAAACGGACGAGACGCCGAGATGCTTCTCCGAACCCGTAATCCGAGCCCCAATTAAACAATTTTCTCGAATATCATTCCGCTTCATTTATCGGGCGCGCGGGTCACTCCCGACCCCGGGCCGAGGCTCGCGGCTAGAGTCCCGGACCGATTCCATGTCTAACCCCCATTAGAGATAAATATGCCCCCAAACCACGCCGGCGAAGGTTAGCCGGGTCACTCCGACCATTCGTTCCACTTTATTTAATTCCAATATAATTTTAGAGCGTTTTCTAATCTCGCTCTGGAGCCGAACTGCATTTGCATAAAATTAAATTTGCCGGCGAGCCCTAGATAACACTAATGGCGATCTGGAAGGAGCAAAATGACTCCCGCAAATTGACCTGTCCTTCACTCGCCGCCGCCACCGGCCGCAGCGCCGCCGACCTGTCGCCGCTAAATAACTCCGTTCCCATGATCTAGCCGGTAGCCATCTCGCTTTAATTATTCATAGACTTTTTGTAGCTATCACTTTTTACCGCTCGATGGCTGTCCGCTCGAAGCCTTATAAAATTAAAAAATAAAAATAATCGAACGCCGAGCGGCGCAATTTAAAAAAGGAATACGTCGGATGACACGGATCGAACTCCGGGCAAATGTCGCGCGGTAAAAAGTGGTCGGGCTTGAGAGGCTGTGGCGTGCGCGGGGCGAGATGAAGCGTGGTGCGGGACGCGGGCACAGGACGTCACGTACCCGCCGTGGTTTTTGTCAACGTTCCCGCGGAGATGACAGGTCGCTGGACGATGCGCGACCTGTCTCATCCGACGCGAGCAGTCTTGATGCTTTGCATTCAATCGTACGCCGCGAATGTCGCATGCGTCTTATCTGCCGAAGACAATTTATGAAACTCCACATTAGACTCTATGCAGCGGGCTTAAAGTCCACTTGAAATAGATTAAAATCATGAAAAACCGCACACTCGTGTAGCATTTTTAGTCATTTCAAAGGAAACAGTGGCCATACAGTAAACGTTCTCGAGTAATGAACAATACTTTGTACTAATAGACATTCCTGCTAGTATGTAGATTGTTTGGTCGCGTTACCGCACGACATCGCAGCAGGTGCACGTACACCACAACACTTGTTTTTTTTAATACTAATTACTAACTCTTTAACTTGTAGTGCTTCCCACACTATAAAAAACGACAAACTGAAGCTTCTAGCAATTGAATGTACAAACAAAACGATTGTAGCTAGACCTTATCAATTGTGTTAAGACAGTGACGTCGATTCTTTTGTACTAAACTAAACTAAATTTGACAGCTAAAATTTAAATTTTAAATTTGCCGTTCTTTCCTCAAATATTAAAACAAAATGAGATGCAGATAATTTTAGTCCCATCACATTATATTAGTTTAGTGAGTGATACAACAGAATCGACGCCATTGTTTCAAATTTTGGCCAATGTTACCAAATTGATTTACTTAACCCTTTTTTTTAATTCTTTTCAGAATTTCCGCGAGCAAAGAATCGACGGCGCAGGCCTACCATTGCTGACTGAAGATCACTTGACAGGAATGCTTCAGATGAAACTTGGCCCTGCTTTGAAGCTGCGAGCGGTTTTGGCGCGGAAACTGGAACCGTGCTCAAACTGTCAGTTGTCGCCTGTCATCTCTTCAGTGGCGACACTAGCGCCAAATAGTTCCCCAAAAATGAACGGCGCTGTCAAACACGAGCCACGCAGCAACACCACCAGTCCTAGTTAGAAACGTGTTCCAATTTTGAATCTTTAACTTTTTATTGAACTTTTTTTGTCAGTGTTGCGTTCTGTTTCTGCCTGCTAACTGTAGTCTATTGTAGAAAATCTACATTAAATAATTTACTTCCCGGCATAGTTAAATTGTGTAAGCTATACAGCTCGCGGATTTCCATGTCATGAAAGCGATTGTAATTAGAATTTAGGCACTTAGACTTTAACCTCCGTATTAACAAACGTGGAGTGCCCTTGGAATAATTACCAAGAGTTCGGTTTAAAATGCGCACATAGTAACCATTTGCACTGTCAGCGTGCAAACAGTCGGTTCAAGATGCGCATTTATAGGCTCCTGTCAGCCACATGACGTCATGAGTGACGTCATTGCAGCGTGATCACGGTGCTCACAACAATGAGGTAGTGCACTGTGTGCGCTAATGTCAAATTCAAATTGTCATCTGTGAATTCCGATAATACCTGTTTTTTTTTTAGAAAAATATGGATTGAATGCAGGCCAAAGCTTTCTGTGAAGACAGAAATTAAACTGTGGCCATCAAATTATGAGACAGATAACCTGAAAAATCAAACTATCTGACATAAACCACCACAAACACTGCTAATGATCGGTTTAATTTGTTGGCGCGCTGTGAGCGTACTAACAATTTAAACCGATCGTTAGCAGTGTTTGTGGTGTTTGCACTGTGAGCGCATTTTAAACCGCACTCCATGTGTTTAGTCCTTTTTTTTTCGTTTTGTTTTTTCGAAATTAGAACTCGATTCAAAAAGACGAAGACTGAGGAAATGCTCCAATGTTTATCCGCGTTTATTAATAAGGGGTAAATGATCACTGTACGTTTAATGTATATGTTTGGAATCCTTTTAATTGTCATAATAATATGTGACATTTATTTTGCAAACGTTAAAAACAACAAACTAACGTGTATTGGCCAGTGTTACGACCTCCTATTATGTTAACCCTTGAACACCCAGCACACTTATAATTAGGAAATAATATTATCAATCAACTGCTTAGAAATAATTTGGTAAGTTTGAGTTTGTGTTGTGAAACTGACTCGTAGATATCGTTATTAGTCAAATGAAACCCATTTACACCATCTCTGTTCGAATTAACGCATTATAATTGCTAATCACAATAATTACTAGTTAAATAATAATTTTAGTCATCGTTTTGCATACATTAAGTCTTCCTGTTCATATTAATTTTGCATTTAGTTACTTGTAAGTTACTTAGAAATTAGTTTTATCGATAACATATTAGATATATAATGTACATATTTGCTACATCCATTAAATACTTTGCCGTCCAAATTTCATATTTGATAGGTAAAATTTGTGTTAATCCTTTTTAAGTCATTTTGGTAATTTTCTAAATGAGTTTTAATAACGAGCATAAATTGTTTCACTTATTGAATTTAATTGCTCAGAACTACCTTTTTTTATTTTATTGACAGTTTTGTGGAAAGTAGAAATATAACTACTACTACTGTCTTCGAACCATTAAAAGTAATTTAAAATATGTTCCTGCATCCTTTTAATAAGTAAAATTAATAACATAATGTTTGGTGCTAACAGACCCTGATATTAAATTATACAATAGTAGAAAATATTTTGTATATAAAAGCCGTCTTGTATAAAAAATACGTATTGAGGCTACTATTATCCTTACATAGTTATATACAGGGTCACAAACTTTTTGTATATACGATATACAAACTTTTAAGGTTGTATGGTGTATAGTTATACGATTTTAAATTGTAGCATTTATTGCATCACACCTGAAGAACGCTCAGTATAAATGTACCGAATTACTGTATATAAGGTATGCGTACTAATTGTATATTTTTTGTAACATACATAAATGTCTACCGTGGTAACATCCAATACCGATCAACTTGCTGCTTAAGATTTGTCAGGTTGTTGCTCTATTTGTTAGATAAATAACAAATCTTAAGCTGAAGGTCGAGTTTGGATGGTTTATAATTATGTTTTCTTGCTAGGTAATAAAAAATTGCCTATGTCTCGTTATCTCTAACAAAGAAAGACCCGCTGTTATGTTATGTTATCGACTCAAACAGAGAGGTTTCGATTTGAAATCTAAACTCTGTCTGCTCTGTCTCTGTCATTCAATGAAAAAGAGAGAAGCAAGATTGTAGATGTCCAATCGAATCCATTCCAAATGGCTTCAGAATTAAAGGGAACGAGATAGGACCTAGTTACATGCGGTCTTGATTACAATACTTTTACTGTCAATATCTTCTTAGTATGTTTTTTTTTTGTAAATACATAATTATATTATTTAGTAAAACTTCAGTGTGGTTTGTAGCTTTAAAATGATCTGTGCAAACAACCGCAATTCAACTAGAATCGAGTGTATTATGTATTTTTGTTTGCACAAATGCATTTTGAAGCCAAGGTTGATGCAATTGTCTTAGTTTTTATTATAACGACTATTAAATGGTTTTTACCTGTGGTAATCTCCTTAATTGCCAAAATAGAATAACATGCAAACGCATAGTAGATAATTTATGGTCATTGGAATCTAAAAAAAAATATAAACAAATTGATGGTATTAAACCAGTAATCCCCGCATAATATTTCATCAATACACTTTTAGACAATTATTCTTAACCAGTGACCACAACAATAAAGTTATTATTAAGAATAAATCATATCATAAAACAAAAATAACACGAGGTGCTACTTTGGTGAGTAATAAATTAATTTATAATTATCGTGCCTTAAACGGTCTTCCTTTTTAATATTAGAAAATAATAAATATTTCATCAGAAAAGTATTACGGTTTTACGCTTTAAATCAGACGTTAATCATACATAATAATATAGAGCTGTAATAATAATCATCGTTATTAAGTGATAATTTTAATTCATATCACACTTTTTAATTGTAATTAATATATATATGAATGGACCAGTGACTTATATCGACGAATTATTTTTTGAGAATGTGTATATTTTGTAATTAGAAATAATTGTAATACGACGTCATTTAGGGTTAAAGAGACATCACGCGTTTTTGAAAAAGGAACCCTCAGAACTATTGTTTCTATTAATGCCTAGTTTTGTGTTTGTGTATACTTAAAGACTTGGGATAAAATACTTATTTTTAATTTGAATGTGTTTAGTCAGTTTGTTTAGTTTCGAAGATTGTACTTAGTTTGGATTAATTTCGAGTTAGGATAAGCTCCGACTTCAATTTTATTATTTATGTGAAGAAAATAAAACGATGATTTATGAAACTATTTCAGTTGTTTTATTGATTTGATCTTATTCTACTTTAAGGTACAATATGATGTAGAAAGATTGCCTCATTAAATAGTAATATAAATAAAAAGCATTATTAATAAAACAAAAACAAAAAACCCAACTGCAAAATGAAGCTCATGACACCTCAGATATTAGAGAGTCCAACGACACTTCGCTCGTCAAAATCTTCGAGCTGTTTGGGTTAAAGGAGGTAATATAGGAACATAAACATACATGCTTATATACACCCCAAAACCCTCTTCTGTTACAGTCTGGTGAAAAAAAAGAATTCTTACCCTTAAAATGTCTACATAAATAAAACTTAGGTATTAATTCAAACATAATAGAACACAGACTTTGATAGAATAATATTCGACTAACTAATAACATAGATTAAATACAGTTTCTTTGCTAATTACTAGTATACCGCGCTGAACTGAGAACTCGTGATCTATAACTTCATAATATTTTATATTTTATCAACTAATATTTTATATCTCGAAAAGCATAAGCATTGAAATTCAGCCGCCAGCATTCTAGGTACGCTGCAAACTCGTAGTAGACAACCATTTGGATCATCTTTCGTTTTGTGTACCAGGCTAAGTAATTAAGGTAGTTTATTATATTCTGTAATTACGTTTTTTTAGGTAATAAAGGCTCTTGCCCGATAAAAAAAGTATACATTTAGATCAAACAATGACGTCAATCTATGTCTTTGCTTAGATTTTATATTTAATCAGTAGTTTGCAGTGTTTCCGTTTCTTCCTTCTTGCTAACAAGATCGAAGTTCCTCTCGCGGTGATGAGCTCTCTTCACTTGATACTCCATCGCTTCTATCGTGGTGTAGCCAGAGAACCCCAGTATTAACAACCCAAGTAGTATGTATAATCTGGAAAAGTAAATTGTTTAAAGAAAAGGCATAGGTAGAGGCGGCAAACTCTGGCGCTCGATATAAACAATAAAGAAAAAAATGAGAAAAGAAAAAAGAAAGAAAAGAGAGGTAACTACCGGTGGGTGTATCTTGGGGTGCAGCTAATACGATCATAAATAAAATAAATGACCAAACAAGTAAAACTGGCAATATTACCTTATCCTAACGCATAGGTACGGCGCAGAGGCATACGAGAGCACGCTGCCGGTCGCCTCCCACAGCCTGAAGTTGGAGAAGGCGGCTTCCTCATCACCCGGGAACAAGATACCGGACAGAGCTACGAATCACAATTAAAACAATGATAAGATAAAACGACTTAAAAATGGATTAAGATCCATACACACATATTAGAATTTTGACAAAATTTTGATTGTTTTGAAAATGAATTTTTAAGGTTTATGATGTCACAACAGATTCCACTTCTAAAGGGGCGAAATGGACCTCCAAAGTTTGTACGGAAAACAAAACTGGTTTCATGCTAAGCCAATGAAACTCGTTTTGTATATACAATATACATCATTCTTTAGTATATACTAAGCATAATAAATAAAGAAAGGCATGTCTCAGGATTTATCGAAAATCAGCCCCTGAAGAGGTGAAATGGGGTGTTTCATTTTCTGTACCCTATGAGAGCGAAGCCGTGCGGGAATTCTGATAATAATAATTCATAATGGCTTAATAAAGTAGATACATTTTGTTTTAATAAAACGGGAATACTCACGTTAAATTGAGTCGGTTATTCCGACTATAGATTCGATCACATTCGGTGACCTTTATCAAGGAATGCTCAGCGAGACACCTGAACGTGAGTATTCCCGTTTTATTAAAACAAAACGTATCAAAACCACGTCAGTTTTCATAGTAAAATAAAGTAGATACTTATGTATCTACCAAAAGTACCAAAACCTGTGGGCTTATCCCGTAACTCTGAAAGCGATAGCGAGAGTTGCGCGAGCGGGACCGCGCATAGTGCGACTAAGTTGGTACGAGCGAGATGGCATTCTCTCGCAATCAGTGTCACGAACGTTTCAAAGTTAGAGGATAAGCCCGCTGGCCCTAAGCTGCTCTCTAGTCAGAATAAGGTGCAAGTTATAACTAAAATATATCTTTTACGATAAACTTACCATTAACTTGCACGAGCCAGATCGCATCCGCTGTGCCCCATATAGCTGCTAGCACGTACAGCACAATCCATTCCTCAGGATCTGGTCTCCATACTAGAAGAGTTGTGATGAGGCATAGATTCAGCAGCTGAAATCCGAGTACATAGCAAAGGAGATATAAAAATAACACGTCATTGGAAATTGTTGTATGAATCGGGCTTAACTTCAGACATGATGACAGTCTTGTTTTTTAGGTTGTCTTAAGGAAAAGAATTCATCCAAATATATAAAACTGTATAAAAAACGACTGACTGACTTTAGCCTTTGCGGTGATTGTCAGTCAGTTATGACTGACAATCACCGCAAAGGCTAAAGTCAGGTGATAAAAAAAAAAAAAAATCTGGATAACCATAGATGAATGTATATACTAGTGGATAACTTCCTATGGCTTCCTAGGGGAGCTCTAACAAATTGTTTTTCGAAAATCCAGTCCTGAGCAAGTGAAACCGTGGGGCGCAGCTAGTGAAGAATATGTGTTATATTTGTTATGGAAGTAAATAAATATATTTATGTGTAAATTTTACTTAGAATGATCATGAGTACAATTTGTCTTTCTAAATTTGTTGCAGATACATCTTAGCAACAATATCTTTCAATGAATGTCATTTTGTGTCACACATTGAAGCAGTAGCATTGTTTTCGAATAACTGCAACAGAAGCAGCCGAAGCAACAGAGTGGTGCGAGTGGGGCGAGAACTGGGCAGCGTATCACTCCACAATCAGCCCATTGTGAAGGACAGTTTCAAAGAAAAGCTGTATTGGACCGCTGGACCACCGCTGTCGCTTCACTGCCACTGTTTTCAAATCACGGCCTTACAAACAGGTTATTCTAACGTACGTACTTACCAAAGCAGTGATCATGACAGGATATCTCCCTGTAAGCTTCACAACAGCGCCGGCGAAGGGCGCCGCCAGCGCGTTGAACACGCCGAAGCAAATCATCACGAACCCGATGTTACTGATACCGTAAGAGCAGCCCACGAACGCCTGATGGAAAATTCATATGAAATCTCGTTCAAGTGTTTCAAATTCAAATCTGTCCCCAACTAATAACAGCACGAAATGGAATGCAGAAACATTTATTTTATCCAGAAGAGCATGTTAGTACGGTAATAAAATAATAGAGTGGATGAAAAAGCGGGATATAACGAGGATGCGTTTAAAAATTGTATTGTTTTAATATCTTGATCAGAAACATCGAAATCGCTGTAACAATATAGTTGAGTGTCTAGAAGAAAACGATAAAAGAAAAGAATAGATATTTGTAGAGCTATTTTCTAATTTTTGAAATTGCTTTCCTGCAGAAACTTTTCATTTGCTTACAGATGACTTTCATTATTCAGGAACGGAAAATTTATCAGCATTTCAGATAGATGTAGAATACTACCACAGATAAGACGTCTAACACATTTTTTCTGAAAATGAGTTACGAGACGAGCAACTCAACCGCCTTAATGTGAAAGTGTCACGATTGCCCAGAATTAGATAGGTGCCACACAGAATTTATTGAGAGCTTCTAGAGTGGTGAAATGGACCAAATGGATAAAATGAAACAAAACCATGTTTTTTTTTTAAATGTGCTCAATTAGCACATTTTTTTTTTCATATTGTTTGCTGTTTTGCTAGCAAAAATACGCCTTAATGTAAAGACGTAGCCGGGTTTTAATTTTTAAACCTATATCTTGATGACCAATATAGACGCCAGCATTCCGGTCACCTGTTGCTTTATCCAAACGTTTGGCCATATATTGATAAATAAATATAACAAAACGTAAAGCATAACCTTATCATGTAACTCTGGTGGTGATGGTCATCGCGTGCCGTCCCACTCGCGCTAACTTATTCGCACCATGCGAGCGAGCAGGTACATAATAAAACCGCTGGTCTGGTACTCATTGAGTTGTGTGTTACCTGAGTGAAATCAGTCACCATGAAGGCTTGTTCTGCTCCAATATACCCGATGACGGGCAGTAACAGTAGCTGGTATTTGTGCCTCAGCTGCTTCAGCGTCACAGCGAGAAGACGGAACCCTGACTTACCCTGGCAGGTGGTCTTACGGCCATTGGTGTATCTGGAAGGTATGGTGTGTGTTTATTTGCCTATTTGGCTCATATTACGGTTTTAAGACCACCTAATGAATCAATCAAACCTAATGTAAAAATTTAAGAAAATTAAATTTTGGAATCATGTATCGTATATCAAATGCCTGGTCAAAACAAGAGATAAGCAATAGCATGCACGCTTTGTCTATGGAAAAATATGTATTAAAAAATTGATATATTGAGAACAGTAACATACAACCCCTTGAAGGAGGTCAGGTATAAAAGGATTCATTTTGTTTGCCTCGGCATCGTTTCTGTCAACATTAATCCCGTTCGTCCACCCAAAGCAACCAAATAAGAAAGTCATCCAAATAAGTTTGGAGTAATGTTTTTTCGCCTGTAAGTTTGTGTGGTAGCTCAGTGGGAGAACGCTCGCCTCACATTCCTGAGGTAGCGGGTTCGAACCCGGGCGGGCCCGTACCAATGAGTTCTTTGAAACTTACGTACGGATATACCACTGGCATTACGGTGAAGGAAAACATCGTGAGGAAACCTGCATATCTCCGGAGAAGAAATTCGATGGCGTATGTGAATCCGCCAACCCGCACTGGGCCAGCGTGATGGATATGCCCTAATCACCCTTAGAAGGTAGGCTGAAATCCCAGCAGTGGGATGTTTAAAGGCTGATATAGTAGTAGTAGTAAGTTTGTGTGGACCGATGTGACATCCAAAATGGGTTGACTGATCTTGGTTTACGAGGTTTACGAGTTTTTATATTTTTTATATTTGGAAGATGCATTTTTAGTCGGGCTGTGAGACAGGAAAGTATTATTTACCTTGTAAGCGAGTCGACACCGAAGGCTACCAATAACACAGCAGAAATCATGCACGCCAGGTATATGCCGGCTATGACCTGTATCTTCAGCGGAGAAGGTGGCTCTAGGTTCTCGTTTCCCTGAAATTAACGAGAATGAAAATCAATCATGTACCTTGCTGCGTGGTTTTCATCATATAAACAGACAATCATAATCAAAAGAACAGGGAGATGACGATGAATGATGATCATACAATGATTGGTTTGATCCATAATCCAAATTTTGTAAATTTTTTCTGACGTGTTTGAATTACGCTTTTGCTTATACACGCTGATACCATTGTCTGGTGTCACCCACGACACCCTATTGTGCCATATCTGGCGGAATATTTTGAGATAACATTTTTTTATCGAAGGATCTAGGGACAAAAGGAGTACAGATTTTCATATATTTTTTTCCGTTTTATGAGAGTGGGTAACTCTCCTGAGCAGAGACTTAAAGGAGCGCGTTTTATTTTTATCTATCTATCTTTTTATCCATTTAGCTCTTTATTTTTGTATATCCAACACCGTTCGTTATTAACTTGGCGACATGGCGATAGATGATGATGAGATGTTTTCAAGTTTAGGAAAAACATGAGATCCGGGCCTGAAGATGAAGGCAATAATGACATTAAAATACTTAAATAACCACCGGAACATGGATAGCAGTGTCCTCTTGTATAGTAAACGGTAAGCATTTTGATACGGCGGCGATTCTAAGCCGCCTGCCAAGCGTGGGGATTATGGCAACCAATCCCTTTTATAAGGGCCTTTGTTCAATAGCGGACGTCCTCTGGCTGATGATGATAATGAAAATACTTACATGAGAAGCATCGCTATTACAGAAGTTTGCTCCACAAGTTCCACCAAAGTCCACAGTCGGCGACGCAGGGGTGGTGTTGACAAATGGCGCCACGGTAAAAGATATCGTCTTATTGAAATATGGCACTGTATCCCCGAGAGATGAGGTCAGGACTGGAAGAAATAATGTTATTAGTTGACTTTATAGTCCAAAAAAACTAGCTAAATATGTATTTTACAATATTGCTCCACGGACTCCGGGGTCCGTGTCATTTATCAAATTTTACAAATATTTTATCAACTAAAACTGAATATAAAAACTAAAGACTTTACAAAAGGAATATGCCAACGAATGTACTAATAAAGAGCTAAGTGCTATTATAGATTTGCGTATATACTCCGAGCAGTCCAGCTCCCGCGATATAGGCTAGCCCCACCCTAAGCGAGCCCGGGGAGGACGACAGCGTCGAGTGGCTGTCGCTGTTGTAGGCTCACGACAGCTGCTAGCTGTCCCGGGAGGAGCTAAAGCGTGGTGCTGAAGGCTCCGGTACTTTCCCTTGGAGATCCCGGAGCCCTCCGTTAACCACCAAGGCAGGCCACCTGGGGCGTTTTAGTGGTTATAATCCCACATAACCCAGCTGCGCCCTAAAGCAGTAAGTAGCAGTATTGAAGTTTTGACCTCGCAAAAAAAAAGGCTAAAAAGTCCCGCGGCTTCGCTCGCGTTGAAGTTATGTTACAAAATAAACTAAAAATAATCTCTATACATGTTTTTAACTTAAAATATCATCCAGTGAGGTCAAAACGAATTGCCGGTAACTTGTAATAAACCAAAAACTCTACGAAACGAATTTATATTTTCCTATTTTTTCTAAAGCAGGATCGAGGGCAATTTTTTAATTTTCTCAATGAGGCATTTTCCAAAAAAAAAACCTGGTTATAAAAGTACCCAATAGATGGCGTTAGATGTACCTTGAGTTTTTTCTGTCACTGTCAAGACATGAAAGACAAAAAAATGTACGTGTGCCTTTTATTTTCTCATGTTTTTTGGCTCGACATGTGTATTTAGACAATTTGAAGTAACGTAACTATGTATTTGACTTCATTTGAAATATTACAATAGTTGACACTGGCTAAATACACAACGTGTGGAGCCAAAATTTACGATTTAAAAAATAAACATAAAATATTTCGACAGAAATGACAATGACAGGTAAAACGATAGGTCTGTTACGCCATCTAGTAAGTATTTGAGAACTACTTATTTTTTTTTGGAAAACGCCTCATTTTCGGGCAAAAATGGTTAACATGACAATGAGCAGTTATTGAGGTTGAAATGTTTACAACTTGAGTCTCAGAAGGATGAAAAATTTGTATTTCCATTAAAACTTTAGGGGTCCATTTCGCTCCTTTAGAGATAGAATTTTACAAAATCCGTTATTGTTCAAATAGATAACCTTTTATCTATGTTGTTCACCTAGACCATATTATATGGAATTTTGGGTCCAAATTTCACGTCTCCATCATAAGCGGTTTGGGTTTGGGTTGATTGTTTGAAAAATGCTTGTCCTTTTATGTTTAATAAGCGACCCGCTACGGCTTCACATGGGTGTTTTATTCACATTTAGAAGAAAAATATATATACCTATATTGTTTTCTAACTGATAGTGAAAACCGCATCAAAATCCGTTGCGTGGTTTAGGAGTTACCGGATATACAGACAGACAGACGCGGAAAGCTACTTTATATATATAATGTATACATTGAAACATAATGATAGCGATACGATAATACCTCCATTTTGCTAATAGCCAGTGTTCAAGGCCAAGCCGTTGAACTTTACTTTCATGCCATGTAACAAAGTGACGGTAAATTGTATCGTTCCGGAAATGACTAGCTAAATGTTTTGTTACACGAGAATTGACGGAAATAGTAGTAGTCTATATCGATTTCTATTTCTAAACAAAAATCTATTTCTAATTCTTAATTATCTAAGTCAGTAAGTTCTAATTATCTAATTCGGTAAGTTCTGATCTGTATGTAAAGTAAGTGTACACTTTACACACATTTTATTAACTATGCACCGTGTTTTCGCCCGTATAGACTATCCTTCAGGAACAGAACATTTTTCGAGAATAAAAAGTTACCTATATCACTATTTGATCAGATAATTATTGAATTATATAATGAGCACTAACTGAATTAGATAATTAGAACTGACACACCGTACACACTGAGTATCTCTTGCTAATAAAACTACTTACTGGCTGAAGAGATGAGGTTTCCCCAGATCTGCGCCATCTGGTAGAACATGAAGAATAGCCCGAAGAACCGCACCACCAACACTTCAACCTTCACTCCTGACAGCTTTGCATACGGCTCAGCCACCTACAAACAATCAGAAAATAAGGGGTCTACCGGTCAACTTTTTAAATTTTTACCGTAACATAAAATTTAGGGCCTGGGATAAAGCATATAAAAAGTAAGTAGATAGCTTTTTTAATTTAAGTGGTGGCAAACGACCGATCGGCCTCTTGTTGATAAGTGGTCACCGCCTTCTATGGACACCTCCAATTCCGGAGGCATTGTCATTGCGTTGCTTACTATTGAGGATTCTATTCAGCCTTCTTTTGAAACGGTCTATAATACATTTCGAAGTTTTAGTATAGTTTTAAAATCCTCTGTTGTTTGGAGGACATATTAATTTGGGGTCATTTTTGCACACAACAGATGAACTATGCGAGACTTGGTCTTCGGTGTAGCAAATACATGGTAAAAATAACGACATTTCATACTATAAATAGGCAATGAATTGTCAAATACTGTTTTTTTTTTCGTGTGATTGCTGTTGCCTCTCCTTGTGAAAAACGCAGACGGCGTTTGTCCTTACAAATTATTATTAAAATAGCGACTAGTGCGAGACTTCTGCGGTATGAACCTGGGCTTGAGCCTTCCCGGAAAAGGGACATCAGACTTATGCCCTGGAACTCCAGAAGAGGTGTGCCCTAGGGCCCTAACAATTTGATTGTTATTTGGAGAGAATCTAACTGATCTACTGAACAAACGTCTCCTCCTGTTGAAGCAAGGGGAGGGGCGGTGTGCCATAATCCCCAGTCAGAACGTTCACCGCTTACAAAAAGAACGCTTTTGTGGCAGTCTTGCGGTGGTTCTCGTCTTGCTCTTGGAGACCCGGGTCCAAGCTATTGAACTCTATAGTAACCAAATATGAAATAGCTGAGTATCCCTAAAGGGCCTCGTGAACAAAGGCAAATGGTCTTCGAAATTAGGCCTGCTGTCTATAAAATAATACAAATTATACGATGAATAGTTTTTGGAGCTTCCTAAATCCATTACGTGTTCATGCGCCACGTTTTAACAATGCTCATGATTATTTTTCATTCATTAAGGTCCTCAAATTTTGAATTTAAATGTGTTGATTAGTTTTATATCGATGAATGTACAGAGCTTAGAGTACGTAGCTACATACAAGGATGTGATTTAAATTTTAAATGGGATCGGCAACAACGTCGTGTGTACCACATAGTTATGTCACTCGCATAGTTGCAAGTTGTCGCATAATCCAAAAAAAAACTGTCCATAATTATTTTTTTACAGTTATTTTTTTTTTTGTATTTTTTTGACATCTTTTAATATGCCTCAAGAGATTGAAACAAATATTATCATTAAATCAAAATAAAAAATTACTACAAAATAATACCTGTCTCACTGCGGACATGAAGAGGAATCCAACGACACCTCACTCGTCAATATAGGAAATATAGGGACACACACACACAAACATACTCACACTTACATACACCGCAAAAACATTACCCTTTTTCTTAGTCGCGTAAAAAAATATTTTTACATATATATCCGATTTTTTTTTCCTACACGGATAACATAATTATTGTTTTTGGAAATACACACTTAGTGATTATATTTTCAATGATGTAAAAATACGCAAGCGACTAAGTGCCTTCAGTAGCAAAATGTTTGCGCTTGCAACTTATCTGTAAAGTTCAATGGGAGAGCCACCATCCAGCTCCAACTCTGCTACAGATCTGCTGCCGTATTCGGAACTCAAATGGATAGATTTCGATTCCAGATTTATAATTCCCAAGAAAGAAATTGAATAAAAAAGGCACCATCGTATTTTCTTTACAATAATTATATCCAACCGCAGAAAATGTTTAGTTCCATTATTTTGCCAACATCACTGATAAGTTGGTAGGTCGCTAGTACCATGTCAGCGTTCAAAGTTATCAACACCCACATAACAGGTAGTTTTACATATACGCAGGTAATGTAAGCACTACCTCGGTACGAAATAGTCATTATGAATTGTTGATCTCAAGTGCATAATTGATGATCATAGAATAGATATTTATGGCTACTGCTGATAGTTGTCATAACATTTATGAACAGATATGATTATCATACAATAGATAATATTTATATCACTTGTCAATTTTAGGGATACGGACACGGAAGTGAAGTGGCAATACCAAATGCTTTGGAATCAGCCCGGTGTTTTCTGTTTCGGTATGAACGGTAATATGCAGACTATGAATAAAGTGATATTGCTTGTTATCTATACATATGTATATATACAACAACCCGTAGAACAACAACAACAACAACAACAAGCCTTTTTCTAGGAATCAACGCACAGATCAAACCGCATATATGATAAAGAGGTATAATTTAAACCCAAATTTGCTCAAATTGTTTATTTAGGTGAACAATAAGCGAGGATTTTGCGAATTTCCGCTTTTAAGGGGGCATATAAAATGAACCCCCAACGTTTTTTCACACTGAAAACACTTCGCCGCGCCACGCGGGTAGTTCCGCGTCCCGGGACCCGTCGCGTGGCGCGGTGCAGTGTGAGAACCGCCTTAGTACGGAACCCTAATTGTGCAAGGCTGAGTCACTCTTGACCGGTTTATTTCATGCTTAGCCAAACAAACTCCGTTTGTGTATTATGCATTTAAAAAAAATGAGATGTCTCAGGATTTTCCAAAAATCAACCCCTAAAGAGGTGTGTTTCAATAACAGTAAAATGGTGTGTTTCATTTACTGTAGTATAGGCGAGCGAAACCGTACGGGCAAACTAGTAGACAAGTAAGTTCACTTGGTTGACCACATCAAAGTGGTCTTCCGCCGAAAACGTTCATAATTTCTGCCATGCCCAGCGTGAGGTAGCGTTTACAGTCGTGGATATATATGTGCCGCTATAAACGGCATATACTATGAACAACGCTGCTATACTTACAACCGACAAGTAAGTGCACTTGGCGCACCACAGAGGCCCCCCGCCGAAGCCGACCATCATTCCAGCTGGCACCAGCGTGTACAGTTTCGGATAGAACTGTGCCGCTATGAACGGCATATACGCTATGAACGATACTGCTATAGCCCACTTGCAGCCCAGCCATCTGAAAATACATTTTGGAACTGACACATCCATGTAATTTTTAAATGGACACTAGGTTTTAATTAGGTGCCCAGTTATGGGTATAAAGCTGCGACCAGAGCCACCGAAGGACGGGCTGCAGTGCCCTCTTAGTTAACGGTGAACATTCTGCTATTTCCAAGCCACCTTCCAAGCATAGGGATTATGGCAATCACCCAAAAAATAGCGAGTAGTCGTCCAGTAGTGAACCTCTAATAGCTGATAAGAAATAGGTTATAAACAGTCTATAACAGTCCTTTCGTTAAGTTTCATACGGAGGGATTTTCACACCGTATTCCATTTTTTTTTTTTAAATTGTGTCTAGTTATTTGATTACAATTTACCTGATGTTAAAAGTGACGGTGGAGTATTCACCTTTGTATTTTATAGGATATTTTCTTTTTTTCAGCTAATAAATTCTAAATTCCGACTTCTATTTTCTCTCTTCTGCCATACTTGTTACTGGCAATAATGTTAATTTAACTTTTGCCATAAAAAAAGCGACGGTGTGATCGAAGGTGGATTACCATTTTTAATATAAAAATCGACTCACTTGATGACGACAGCAGGTAACAGTATATTCGATAGGATCAGCGAGAAGTATATAGCCGCCAGGGTGAAGGTGCCCGCTCCATCGTCACTATTGACGGAGCTCTGCAGGTTGGCGGTGCCGTGGAACGCGGTGAAGTGGACCATAAACGCGAATCCCAGGACGCAGATGTTGCGGTTGATGCGCCATTTCTCATGCGTGCCGAAGATTACTGATGACTCGGGCATTTTAGGCTATTCTGGAAAAAAAAACTCGTATTTGGCCGCATGTAGGTCCCGGGTGTGTCCTAGAACCGCTACCAAAACCACCAAAATCTGAAACGAGGATATTCGCCGAAGAACCAAAGTCACCGATAACTCTCAGAGAATATCAGAGTTTGCAAGCTGAAGTGGCAATGGGCAAGCCACATCACTCGAAGAACCGATAACCGATGGGGAAGAAAGGTTCTTGAGTGGCGACCACGAACCGGAAGACGAAGCGTAGGCAGGCCTCCCACTAGGTGGACCGACGACGTTGTGACAGTCGTGGACAACCGGTGGATGCAAGTGGCACATTGTCTGTCGGTGTGGCGGTCTAAGGGGGAGGCCTATGTTCAGCAGTGGACGGCTTCTGGCTGATAATAATGTAAGAGTTTTTGAAGTTGGATTTTTGGACAGTAAAAATATTTGTATTTCCATTTGTATATTTATGATTTCGCTATCAGTGACTGTGATCTGAAGCTTAGAATCACAATGCGCTCACGACAAATGAACAATTGACCTCAAAAGCTGGATTGGTCAAGGTCTTCATGTTAGCTTATCACGTTCTAAACAAGTATTATTATTAAAAGAATAACAAAATATCCGACTGCAAAATTTTGCATATGACACTACGGACATAGAGAGAAATCCAACGACAGCTCACTCAAAATCGGTCAAGCCGTTTCGCAAGAGGCAATAATAGGAAGACATAAAAATGCATTATTACATACGTACGTATTTAGTACACCCCAAAAACATTAACCTTCATTCTTGCGCAGTCGGTTAAGACACGCACACACATACACCTTGTTATACATTTTTTTTTTATATTTATTCCAGATTTGCATTCATATTACACAAAATTAAAATAAAACAAAAACTAACTGTAGGTAATTAACTAACTAACACTCGTGTGTAGGTAATTCTATGATGAAGATGTTTGCAAACAATTCAAAGTTTTTCTGTTTGAATAGTCGTATTACATATTTCAAAACTTAATTATAAATGGTATAGATAGTATGTAAGAATGTGTGTTGTGGATGCGCAAGAGATAAATAAAATACCTACTTAAAAACAAAATGTACTATAGAATGAAGGATAATTTAGTTATGAGTCCCACGTATTCTCCAATCGAAAGGTACTTGAAATCAATACAACAGTTTACTTATGTCTGACCTCTAGATTTATTAACACTCATTTTGCGAAACCGATAACTACAGATTTTAACAACTAACCCGCTAAGTTTAACGGAAATCGATGAGGACACATAACCCAAAACAACAAATAAATAAAACTGATATTTACCTTAATCAACCACTTCACCCTTTAATTTTTTTTACACCGAAATTAAAACATTTGAACACACTGATAACAGAGCTCTATTCTTAAATTGTATACTAGATTTTTTATTTATTTTTCAATTCAGTCAATATTTCGATATTCGTTCGACATTCAAACAAATAAAACAGCACGGGGTTTTCTTTTGTTTCCTATTTTTTTTTTAAATTGTTAAGTAATTTCTTGAACGGTTGTCAGTCCGTATGACCGAACTGCAAGATTATAGGTGCCTGACTAAATAATCGCCAGTGATTGTAAATTAGTTAAGCAGAGCCTGCAAACGCAGGATATAACGCGTTTCCATTCACCAAAACGCACCGACTAGTAAGGACATGATCCAAACAAAACAAGGTTAGGTTAGGACCACTATTCCAGCTATCTGTTTCCACATAAACGGACTCGCTCTCAACCTCTCCAAGACTGACTTCGTCCAGTTTAACCTGCCTGGTAGGTCTACCAGACCTTTGTTAGTGCTCGTGGATGAGGTGAGAATTGTAGAACAGGAATCAACAACATATCTGGGTTTCGAGATAGACCGGTGATTAAGGTGGGACCATAACATATATAAGATCTGTGAAATTGGGAGCGCGTGCTGCGCACTAAGTCGAGTGGCGAGAGTGGTGCCGAGTAAGATGGCACGAGCGTGCTACTTCGCAACGGTGCACTCTCAGCTGCAGTACGGTGCTGAGATATGGGCTAGGGCCGCGGACTGGGATCGAGCGTTCCGCATGCAGATGCGTGCGGTGCGATGCGTGGCGCGAGTTCCCTGGCACACCCCAGCCCGCCCATATTTCACAGAGCTGGGTATTCCGACGCTGCCTGCCATATTGATTTTTCAAGGGGCAGTGTACGCCAGGATTAACCTAGAAACTTACTCGGAGAGGAGCTCCAAGCACGAGTATTTTATACTCGCAACAGGGTGAAACTGTCAGAAATCCCGCGTTCCCTCGAGAAGTCTTTCAAGTTAACGCATGTCATGGGTCCGACCGCCTACAATCACCAGCCAAGTGACGTCACTGCAGGTATTAGTATGCACTCCTTTATTTACAGACTTAATTATTAAGACTTAATTAATGTTTATTTATTAAGTTTTAAGTTGACATGTAAATAGTACTTACACAATAATTGAATATGAATATTCTCAAAAGCTGAGATTCGATCTCGTCTCTCAACGTCGAACTTCGAGATTTCTTATTGTCAACGCCATCTTTCGAGATATTAACGATGGCTAGCATGCGAGATACATCGAGTGGTCGGAGGCAATCGAGACGAATGATAATCGAGATTGGAACCTCGAAATCGACATCAATTTATCATATCTCCGAATAATCCGATAATCCGGGCCCTGGCATTTCGGGCGCAGACTCTAGCAGTGCTAGCAAGCGCACCACGACAAAATCTTCTATACTCTTCATGTCATAAAAATTGAGACACACGTATCAATACATAATCATAGACGTGTCCTGTTCTTTCATAACAAGTTTCTTCTATTTATTCTTCCCCGAATGGGGTAAATTAAATTGAATTAAAATAAAATGAACTAACATAAAATGAATAAAATAAAATATAATGAAAAAATTAAACCCTCTATTTAATATTATATATTAATAAGTCAATGTAAAATTGATAAGTTTTTTTTAAAACTTATTATTCCAATCGATTTTAAAAATACAAAAATGTTACTAAAACACAACTTACTTACCTATTTCGGTAATTTGTTTACGAGCGCAGGTAAGCGGTAAATTTTCAATTCGGTAGACAATGGACACTTCAAATCTGGTCAATATACCTAATGCTTGCGAGTGGTCGGCAATTCTCATTTTATGATTGTGACAATTTATCAACGACACGCATAATATAATAATAACGTGAGGCCAACGTGTTTTAATATTTACTGTAATTACTGTTTTACCTGAAAATATTTAATTATTGATGTCGAAGAATTATCCTTAAAAAATTTAATTAGGTATTGGATAAAATTTCACATGTACAATATATTTATTATGTACAACTTAAAAAACAGACAATTAAAGAAAACTTAAAAATACTACCTAAAAACTAAAACCTAAAATAACTATAAAAATTAAACTAAACTAAAAGACCATTAGTGGAGGGAAAGGTCCCCAGAATGCTGGCGGCATTGCCACGTTGAATGGCAATGCTTAATATCTGTGCGAAATAAAAGGCAGCATTCTGGACACCCGACGCCTCCACCAATCGCCTGGCCAAGTCCCGATAAAGGCTTAAAGGGCCCGTACTCATTTTATTTGCTCGCCGTACTGGTACTCGCAACAAATTCGCAAGCTCGGGAATTTGAAATGATAACGTCTTAAAAAAGTACTAATTATACTAACTAAAGAATGCTCTGCAGGTGGTTTCAATCAATTAAGATTGCTTTGCCAAATCGCATGGCAATTTTAAGCATGACTGTTGGAAGCTTTTAAGACTCTGAGAGGATCTTAAGCTTAGTGCTGATCAGCCTTTGGGAATCTATAGCACCGTGGTGGGACAGAGGGAAGTACTTTGTTCTTACGTAACCGATTTCATGAAAGTTGTCGTCAACTAAAAAGGCATTTAAAATGTACTTTGTTCTTGCTCAATTCTACGTGTATTATAAATTGTACTTAAAAGAATAGCACAATTTCTTTAAGCTTACATTCTGATTACAAATCTTTTTGAAACCCTTCATTATCACAGCTTTTGCCAGGGAACTTTCTTAATGTCACCTCCTTCATGATCTTTAAAGTTCTTTTGGAGCTCCTGTCTCTGACTTCCACCGTGAAATATCCCATAACTCCTGCCGCCATCATAGCTATCATCAGGTACGTTTTGGAACTGGTGCGGAGGTAGGGGGATATGAGGTAGGCAATGATGTGGCCAACCGACTGCCAGAGATGACAGATGGCGAATGCTCCCGCTTCTCGCCCGGGGAACAGGACCCCGAAGTACGCTGGAAAAGGTATATTAACCGTTGTAAATGTTAAGATGCTTATAATAAAACGATTTACTGTATCTATAATTATAACCATCAGGGATTACCTATTCCCTATTCGGAGATATGACAAATTGATGTCGATTTCGAGATAACAATCTCGATCGTGTCTCGTCTCTATTGCCTCCGACCACTCTATGTATCTCGAACGCTAGCCATCGTGAATATCTCGAAACAAGCCTTGAGAATAAGAAATTTCGAAGTTCGCCATATTTTTCGAGATGCGATTGAATCTCAGCTTTTGAGAATAGGGGTCTAGGATGCAGTGGAGGTTGACAAACCTGGCCACCAGGGGTGCAGTGCAGGTTGCTAGTTTTTTAGGTGATGTACCGAAAGGCTAAAACGAAACCATAATGCTGTCATTCTGCTATCTGACCATCTGTCCGTCTATATAGTATATGTCACGAGTTTTTAACTCTTGAACGAAACCAGTTAGTTATAGCTCTGAAATATGGATATTTTGTAGGTTGTTGTCGCAGTTTTTGGGTTCTTTGTTATTTTTTTAATTTGGAAAGACATTATACCATTAATGAGCACAATCCAAATCGCATCACAGAGCCCCCACAGTACAGCAATGATGTAGAGAACATAGCTGAAGCCAGCTTGTGGTCGCCACGTCAGGATGGTGACGAACAACGCAGCGTGGACCGCCGTCGCCGCGCATATCAGTGGGAGTCGGCCGGTCACCTGTCGCCGTCACCAGGAATAAATAAATGTTATCGTCTTCAAAAAAAAGACCGATACAAAAACATGACTAGAAGAAGTAGAGGGTAGGACTAAAGGAATTTTCCTGACATTCTGCCAAATTGGAATTTGTCATGAATTTTTGTTAGAGATATCCACTACAACCTAACAGCAATATTTTATTTGCGTGCAGCTGTGTGTAATTCTACCACAGATATCCGAACAGTTCTGATATCTGTGAATTCTGCATTGACCCTAAAATGATCGCGCTCGCTTCGCTCTTATATGGTGTAATGGCTCATGGTGTATCATTATTCGTAGCTTCCACGCGCATTTCTGCTCGTATTTTTATTGAGATGCCTTCTCAAAGCTAGAGTTTAATAATAAACCTAACCACGTCAATGAAAAGCACGGTCTCTCATAAACTTAAAATAGCAGATGGCCAGCGAATTTTTTTAGGGATCCCTGATTTAGTGCTTTACGTCTTGTAATGGACTCTTTAGAAATCTTAAGAAAAATTACCTTAGCCAGATATCCTGTCACAACACAACCGATGGCAGCTGCGACCCCGTACGTCATCATCACGAATCCCACGAAACCTGTCCCTAAAGCACACGCCACGAACGCCTAGAATAAAAATACAAGCCATAAAGAAAAGCTTATTACAAAGTTATAAGCGTATAGGAACGTCTGAAACGTCGTGTGGTAGGCGTCTTTTGCAGTCTTTCCGGGAAAAGTACCATTTAAGCCTTTGCAAGATATTCAGGCGCTGCCATGTAGAAGTATTATGAATTAACGAACAACGTTTCCTCTAAAAATAGCCCATTTACATGAAGCACCGAACCAATGGCAATGCAATGGCGAACTGGAGGACGCAGCGCAGGCAGACATGTTAGAAATCTTACTTTGACCTTCTGATACCTGAAAAAGTATTTTAATAATAACTGACGCTGGCCATTAGGCAGGCAGACCTCCCAGAAGGTGGACCGACGAGGTCCACCTTCTGGGTCTGGTTGCCTGCCTGCCTGCCTGCCTTGCTATTGTGAAAGTCGCGGGCAACAGGTGAATGCAATTGGCATTTCCTCGGTCGTTGTGGCGGTCTGAGGGGAGCCCTTTGTTCAGCAATGGACGTCTTCCGGCTGATGATGATGATGAATGGAGCAAAAGTTCCACACATTTAGGACGTACTTACAGAAGTAACAACAGCACTAAAGAACGCTCCCTGGTAGCCAATGAAAGCAGAGATGATGCCGAGTAACAGCTGATTGGGCTCAATCAGCAGCTTCAGCGTGACTGCCATCAGTGTCAGCCATGAGCGACTGGCCTCTGATATGCAACCAGATTCATATCTGAAATGAAGAAACTGTAAAGTAATTTTTGCTTGTCTTTGTTTTTTTTTGTCGCTAGTTTTACTAGGTGGCTGAATTGCGATCAGTTTTTCTACGATAATTTCTGCGCTTAACACACGCACGGACACAGTCTGGTAGCTCGCTGTGTAGATTAACCTTCGTGGAAACGGTTTTTGGCGCCAGTCACTGGCATCAATAACTGTTAACTCGGGGTGGCCAGTGCCACTGCCATGCCAGTGCGGTCGCGATAGTAACTGTCTATTTGTAAATTAAGTTTTACCTGTCCGTGGAGTCCACTCCAAAAGCGACGATGAGCGCAGCTGCCGACATGCAGGCTAGGTATAATCCTGAAGTTAAAGCGAAAATAGCCGTTAATGACAAAGTAATAAGGAAAATTCTGTGGTTAATGAATATAACAACATCATCTTCAAACATAAAAAGTGTCATGCATAGGGAGGTAATTCTTAAACAATATCCGAAGGAAATTCTTGGCAAGGGTTCAAGACACTTGCTTTAGTTCTCTTTCAAGCGAAGCGAGCGAGGTACTTTTGAGACGTCGCTTACGCCTGTGCCGGGCCACAAAATTAATATAAGCTGTTCGACTTACTCATTCCCGTCGCCTATGGTTACTTGAGATGTATCACAAATACGTCTCCAAACTTTTGTCTCTACACAGGCCTTTTAAAAAAAGCATGTTACTTGTAGGGCTACCGTAGCACTACTGGATTAAATTAATATTATCTCAGGCTGACAAGTCTTGCACTAATACGTCCCGCAATTGAGTCGATGAGCATTTAAAGTTTTCAGGTTACCATTGGCCTAGCAAATTAAAAAATGTCGTCAGAAAAAAATACCGGATCTTTTATAATCAAACTCCTCTTACCAGCAATCAATTGGATCCTCTCCGGTGGCTGCGACGGCAGAGCCTTTCCAGCGTCAGCGGCTGGCAGGAAGTTCGCGCCGCACAGCTCCGGGATCTGGCTCGCGTTCACTGAAGTCACGGCTGCCGCGTTGTCACCTAATGTCAGCACTGGCAATACAGACATTGTTTGAAGTTAAAGTTTTTTTTTAATTTGATAGGACACTACGGCAACCAACTACAAAGTGTCATCGGCTGGTTGCTATTTTTGCAGTAAATCATAATTCTTAATTTTTCCCTACGATAAAGAGGCGACGGAAAATTCTCAGAAATTCCCAGAAAATTACCAATTGTCACTTAACCAAAGAAGAAATCAAGTTGCCCCACACTTGATTCATACTAAATATCATGAAGAACAGCCCCAGGAAACGCGTCAGCAATGCCTCGGCAGATATGTTAGAAATCTTGCTTTGAACCTCTGATACCTGGAAAAGTATTTTAATAATAATTGACGCTGGCCATTAGCAAATAAAGTACTAACAAGTACTAACACTACATCATTCGATCTCGAAGATCCAGACGCAGAGCCATAAAAAGAAATAAAGAAAGAAAACAAGGTAGAAAGATTTAGTGCTAAAGGTCCTCAGAAACCTTACACTGTCATACAGTGTAAGGTTTCTGAGGACGATGTCGAATATAGAGCGTAGTGAAGAAGAAAATTAGGGAAGGCTGACCCCACGCCATGTGGGATACATAGTCGGGAAGAGAAAGAAGTGACATGCACCATGACTGTAGTTGACTAAGGGATACCAACCACAGACATGTAGGTGCACTTGGCACACCAGAGCGGGCCAGCTCCCAGTCCCACGATCAGACCAGCCGGTATCATGGTATAGAACGTGGGTTTCAGTTGGGCGGCAATGTACGGCATATAGGTGAGGAACGAGAGACATATGGTCCATTTCGTGCCGAGCCAGCTGTAATAAATAGATCATTAAGTAGGTCAATAAGTGAACAATCAACAGCTTGTGTTGATAGTATTTTTTCCTGTTTGTGGACTCACTTTATAATCACGACGGGTAAGAATAAGCTGGAGAAGACTAGGCCGGCGTACACTGCAGCCAGCGAGGCGGTCCCGAGCCCGGCTTGCGCGTTGATAGAACTCTGCAGGTTGGCCGCTCCCTGTTAATTTAAGAGGTTAAGACATGGGCTGCAGTGGCATCGTGGTGGCGAAACTATAGCTTAGGGTTGGAGGCCGCGGTGGGAGAGGAATGTTGGTGTGTCATTGCCACTTCCCCTGCCTTCCGTGGCCTTGATGGGGACGAATTGAAAGTGGGTGGCACTCTGAGTTTAGCTGATATAAGTCTACATGACCTCATCATTATTATGAACTTTCGTGATTCTGCCAACTTACTCGAACCATGAGCGCTCCCGCTCGCCCAAGATCACTACCTCAATCAGAAACATTCATTATTAAGGGGCTGTCAATTGGTACTCCTGTTAAGTTTCTCTCCACTCATTATCAAAAATAATAAAGAGTTGAAATAAAAAAAAAATGTGTGATAGGAATAAGTGTGTACTTACATTGTAAGCAGTGAACTGGACCATAAACGCCAGGCTTATAACCACGACATTCTTCAATATCCGCCAGGTTTCATTTTCATTCAAAGAGTCACTTTCTTTTATTGATAGGTCTTGCATCATATCTTTATTTGTCACTAATTTATCTGTCTAACATTCTCTACTCTGTAATTATTTATTGCTGTACATAACATTGATAAGAAAATGAATATAAGTCCTAAAAATATGTTATAATGCGTTGTACTGTTTCTGAATTTTTTCGTGTCACTAAGTGTCTGTAGTAGCAGATACAGTAAAGATAATTGCCGTGAATTCATGGCAATTACCATTATGTGATGGGTAAGGTGGTATGGTCAGCAATCGTTTCTTATTTTGGTCAGCTCAAAAATATGCGAACACGCATCAACTTGGAATTGGAATTGAGCAACATTGGAAAGCAATTATTATTGGACTGCTCTATAGAAATTATAATGTTTATTAAAATTTCGCATTATTAAAAAAAAAACATCTGCTGTAGAAATCGGAGAAATCCGCAGCATTATCGCTGAGTACTGACCTTTTTTGTCGCACTAGTCACTACAGCGACATCTGAACAAATTATATATTAGATAGATAGATAGATAACTCTTTATTGTTCACACCAGAAATTACATGCATAATACAAAAATCTACTTAAAACTAGTGTAACAATTGGCGGCCTTATCGCTTAAAGCGATCTCTTCCAGGCAACCTTAGCATGGAGAGGATTTACAAGAAAGAAGTAAGGGACGGGGTGTGCCCTTAAAAAGGAATATGTAACGCACAAACAGAAAAAATAGACATACTTACATAATAATACTACATACTACTTAAACATAGCAAAATAATAAAAATATACTACTTACTAATACTACAACAATATATACATACCTAAATAATAATAATAATAATAATAATACAGGAATAATCTCTAAACACCTAACTACATCATTAAAAGTAATAGACATCAATGAGAACACCTACATGACAATGCAAAAAGCCGTCATTTTGAATACATGTCGCATTGTCCGCAAATTCTTACAGGAAGACCTAAATAACCCACAAGTAGTAGAACATGAAGCTCACTTGGCTTAGGCCCGTGATCTTCATTACACCGAAATGTTTTAAGCATTTCGAGATATATACAACACGTATAAACATACATATATATTATTCTTTCTCTTCATTATATTTAATTTATTTTGTAAAGTTAGTATGGTTTTTGTGCGTAAAATAAATGTTTTTCTTTCTTTATTTCTTTCCAGAATTATTAGCAAAGATTCCCAATTCGGTTTCAATGGAATCTTAAGGTTCCGTGGGAAAGTCACCAAGATTATTTTATAGTTCTGGTATAGCAGCCTGCGGGCAACCAGCGACTTGGTACATCTCCCAACTATACCCGCGTCCTTACATTTCTATCCGTTTGACAACTATAGCCAGGTAGATTCGGAGGTATAAACCAATTTTCTCTTTCTAGTAAAGTAGGTTCTTAAGTCGGTTTCTGTGGAATCTGCGGTCTGTTTTTGGTGATTTGCTTTAACCAAAATCAGCTCAAACTTATTGCGTTCAAATACTCCACTACATTCACCAAAAAAAGGGCTACAAGTATGTCAAAACTATCATTTAACTTTCTGTTGTCATTAGTGCAACAACGGAATGTTATCGATCAACGAATTTGAAATTTAAATCCCCGGAAATCTGTTGCTGTCGATACTAAATGTTATAAATGACAGTTTTCGTCGAGATAAAACAAAAGACCAAAAAAAAAAAGTCACAAAGTGCCGCCAACACTTTGCGATCTATTTCAAGATTTTATGCAACCATAACTTACTTCTGCGACCGGCTTCTTCCAGCTACTAAGTTTCATATCGACTTATTTTTTTTTCTTTATCTCGACGAAAACTGTCATTTTTATAACATTTAGTATCGACAGCAACAGATTGCCGGGGCCAAATAAATTTCAAATTCGTTGATCGATAAAATACCGTTGTTGCCTTACCAAAGACAAGACTAAATATGCAGAGCCTTCACTACTTGGAGATGCAGCCTAAGAAAGAGAAAAAGTCGACGTAAACCAATTTTGTCGTTACTAAACGTCAAAGTCGATCACTATAATATTTGCGGTAGTGGCTGAGTAAAAATTGCAGCTTATCGATTAAATTTTTCAACTTCCGACAATAAATAATAAAAAATAGTAACCGTGTAGTTGATGACCGTATATTTTTAGCGGATCATTTCATGAATATATAATATATGCCTGTTATTCTGAGAGTTCAAACACGTAAATTTTACGACACCGCGTACACGACTACGCGGATGTGAATCAAGAATTTTTCATACATTCTGTGCGGTCGTCAATTTAGTTACGGCCTTGCAGAAACAATATAGTTACACCGTTTTTTTTTTTTTATAAATATTAATAATTCATGACAATTAGCCTGTATAAGTGGAGTTTTTTCACGGTAGGTAAGTTAGTCCATACGACGGTTCAGATAGGTATAAAATGTGTCGTATTAGTAATACAAAAGAACAGAACAGAAAGTGTACATTACCATGTACACTTTCTGTTGAATTAGTTTCAATTCTCTAAGCTATGCTTTAGACAGGCTGAAGCATTGAGCAACTCGGTACCAGCCCGAATGGCCCAAGCCGGAGGCCCAGGGCTGGGCAAAATACATGCTTTGCTTTAATTGTAATACAAAAAAAAAAATACTACGCAAGAAATTAAAATACGATATACAAAATATCTTTAAGTATAAAATATTATATTTATAATATTTGAAATATAAAATACAAAATACAGTATTTTAGCAATTTTTAATTGAAATACGAAATACAAATTACAAAATAAGTAATCTAGACCAGCACGGGCTGAAAAGTAGAGGAAAACAAGATATAATCAGTAAAACCAGAGTTTCCTTTCATGAACACTAGATTTTTAAATGTACTGTCAGACAAACAGCCTCTTGTTGGAGAGTGAATGAAATTACTACAAGCTGTAGAAAGATTGTTTTCTTTAGCAGGTTTTTATATTTTGAAGCCTCAAGTATTTGAAATACTAATTACAAAATACCTCGGCGTCATGTATTTGTCATAAGAATTACAAATTACATTTTAAGGACGAAATTGAAAAGCAAATACCAAATAATTACAATTATCATGTATTCATTATCATTTTTCATTATCATTTTTGTCTTTTCCTTAGCCAAACTAATATTATAACTAGTTGATAATTTTATGATATTTATGTATTAACTCGTAGGACTCGGGTATGTCCTAAAACTGGGACCAGAACCACCGGAAGACGAGCAGCAGCGTCCAATTAGTAAAGGATGAGCATTCCGCGATCCCCAAACCAAGCGTGAGGATTATGGCAACCCACCCCTTCTCTAAGGGGGAGGCCTTTGTTCAACAGTGGACGTGTCTTGCTTGTGATGACTCGTAGCTGACCTACTCGACTCGTGCGTGACGTCACTTGCAGGCACCAACGGAAGACCAGCGCTGATTATTCACAGCCGACATTATGCTGGGGTGGGGCTTGTTTATGACCAAAATAAAACAAAATAGTAGGTATTTAAATTTTTCTATTTAAGTTTTTACTTCTCTTTTAAACTTTGTTTTTTTGGTAAATAAACGATTGTATATTGTATCATAAATCCTTTTGAAACCCTTTATTATCAGAGCCTTTGCCTGAAAACTGTTTCAATTTCACCTCCTTCGTGATCTCCAAAGTTCTTCTGGACCTCCTGTCTCTGAATTCCACCGCGAAATATCCCATAACTCCTACCGCCATCATAGCTATCATCAGATAGGTTTTGGAGCTGGTGCGGAGGTAGGGGGATATGACGTAGGCAATGATGTAGCCGACCGACTCCCAAAGCCGGAAATTGGAGAAGGCTGCCTCTTCCCGCCCGGGGAAGAGGATCCCAGAATACGCTGAAATAAGAATTTGCTCATATAATTTTTGTTGGCGTTTTAAAATTTTAAGTTTTGTTTGGTTTCGAAATATTTTGCAGCATAAAACTGAATTAAAGTTTACAAAGATCTGAATCTGAAAAGTTTTGTTTGGAAAATGTTGTGACTTTTAAATTTAAAGCACTAAGGTGTAAGCACTTCATGCTAAAAACGTAACGAATGTTGCTAGATTGTGTGCTGCAAAACTTGCAGAAAAATGTAACGCATATCGGACAATATACAACTTTGTTCCCTTAGTTAGTGATTTAGTCAGAAATATCAATATTCACGAAAGATTCTCACCGTTTATCTGCACGATCCATATGGAATCACAGAGCCCCCACAGTACAGCAATGATATAGAGAACAGAGCTGAAGCCAGCTTGCGGCCGCCACGTCAGGATGGTGACGAACAACGCAGCGTGCACCACCGTCGCCGCGCATATCAGGGGGAGTCGGCCGGTCACCTGCAATGGAGAAGCAGTTTTATCCAGTGACGTCCGCTAGAAAAGTCGGAAGGCTAGGCCAAGGGCGGCAGGTAACACGGGGGGGGAAATGGGGCAAATGGTTTCGACTTGTTTCGGTGGTTTGGGCTCGATGTCTTAGATATCATCTCTAGCCTCCTCCAACCCTCAAATTCAGTCTCATGGAACCCAGACGAAATACATATTCCTGGCCGGCTAAAATCCAGTATAAGTGACTTTATTATATTAGAGAGTACAATCACACTGCAGGCCAAAGACTTCCGCCTTATATTCCTCTCCATTTTGCGCAATTTGGGCACAGTTCTTCAAATAGGAGCCCAGGGCCCGTACCGTGAGGTGTTTATTGCGATGATTATGCTCACGCTGCAGGACCATACACTTTATCGCGCGGCGATACGGTCCGTGGTCGCGCAGAATCGTCGGCTGAACTTAATAAACATCGCATTAAGCACCTCTCGGTAAGGACCCAGTTCATCCTTCATCGCCGTCGGCCGTCCAGGGGGGTCTTGTTGGAGCCACTGCGTCGTGATTTTAGTCCAAAGATCCTTTGACTATGCTGGCTGACCTCCGATACACGGATATTACCTCAGCATCTATAGACCTATAGCAGCTAGGCTAGCAAAGCTAGGTATTATCTTCCTGAAGTGAGATCGCATCAAAGCATGCAATCTCATCTTTTGGATAAATTATATCAAATTATTTACTAGGCTTTAGGGATGTCAAACATACCTTGGCCAGATATCCCGTCACAACACATCCGATAGCGTCCGCGACTCCGTACGTCATCATCACATATCCCACGGACCCTGTACCTATAGCACAAGACACGAACGCCTGGAAAAAACACAAAGTAGAGCAACCTGTAGAAAAACAGAAGTACATTGAAGAGTTGTGCTTTTTGTAAAAAAGCAGATCATAATTATCCAAGAAAATAAAGAAATTAATATGGTATTGAGAGCTATTGAGGTGACGATAGCAATCCATAAGGCAATGAGACTTATCGGCAGGCACCAACACCACCAAAGTTCCCAAAAATCGAAAAGGTTGGGACGTTAGTGAGGTACTAAGTACTAAGCCCAAAGCACTTCCATCAGATGAGCCACTTCTGGTTTTGCTACTCAAATGTAAAAAAAACTTACAGCAGTAACATCGGCTCCAAAGAACGCCTGCTGGTAACCGATGAAGATGTTGGTGATGACCAGTAACAGCTGGTTAGGCTCCATCAGCAGCTTTAATGTCACTACCAGCAGCGCCAATCCTGAGAGACTGTCTTCTGACTTGCGACTAGAATCGTACCTAAAAATTTCTTTTGTCAGCTTTTGTTTTCTTCTTTGTCACATGTTTTAGGTTGTTATTAAATATGTCCAGTTTGTAGCTATCAAACTGGTAAAAGGAACCCCTCAGAGACTTCGGTGGCTGTATGTCACAGCTAATTTTCTTATCACACCAATATTGTGTATATGTATGTAAGTATGTAAGTGTGTTTATTCCCGTTCAACTCTGTAACGGCTGACCGCATTTGAATGAAATTTAGTATGGAGGTAGGTTATACACTGGATTACACACATAGACTACTTTTTATCCCGGAAAAATATTCGGTTTCTGTAAAATAGCGGGTGAAACCACGGGGCGCAGCTAGTAAACTATAAATGGTCATCATCATGAGCCAAATGACATCCACTGCTGAACACAGGCTTCCCCCTTAGAGCGCTACAACGAACGACAATCCACCGGCCGACCGCGATTTTTACAATGTAGTCGGTCCACCTAGAGGGTTGACCAACGCTGGTTTTTCCGGTCCATGGTCGCCACTCAACCATTCTTCTCCATCGATTATCGCCTTTGTTCAGCAGTGGATATCTTCCGGCTGATGATGACGATAACTTAAGATTTTCAATAAAACAATCTGTGTCTATGCTGTACCTTTTCATGGAGTCTACTCCGACAGCGACGATGAGTGCAGCCGCCGCCATGCAGGCTAGGTATATTCCTGAAATATCGATAAAAGTTCAATATAACACTCTGAATGAACAGGGTTCGCCGAGATCAAACATAATCTATAAACATTATCAATTTATCTACGCTAAGAATAATCTTAGCGTTGATAAATTCATAGTTATTATGTAATTCAAAATCAATATTCAGTAAATCTAAAAATCTTTAAAAAAAAAAACAATACATTACTCTGAATGAACAGGGTTCGCCGAGATCAAACATTATCTATATACACTATCAGTTTATCTTAATCATTTATTCAAAATCAATATTCAGTAAATCTAAAAATCTTTAGTTGGGTTCTTCCTGTCCTCAGTTCTCCCGCTCGCACCTTTTCTCATAAATGAAAATCATTAAGTACGAATTTTCAAAAAGTAAAATAACCATATTATGTCTATCGTAACATAAAATTACAAAAGAAAAGGAACGTTATCCTCCTTCTTGGGCAGTCGGGTAAAAAAATCGTCTTGATTTCTGTTAATTTATCCAAAACTGATCTGGATCTTATCTGTTTATTTGTTTAGTTAAATTAAAAGATCTCACAGGGAACAGAAAATATTTTTTTCAATCTTCGAAAATTCACATTCTTTTAGAATATTGAACACACATGTGGCGTACTGCGCAACCACCCTGCAGCCGTCGGGCGCCGGAGACGCAGGTAGCGACGCGCGCGGGGCGCGCGCAGCCCGCGAGCTGCATTCGCAGGCCGGCCGCCGCAGGTGCACTCCAACTCGATTCCGCGCCGGACGTGTGCCGCTTGCGCCCGCGCATCCTCTCGCGATCTCCGTATTAATATTATAAAAACATCTGTTATCTTGTTTGCCGCGTTTGGCATTAAACGTGGTGTTTTGTATGGGACTGCGTTTAATTACCTTCGGAACCCCCATACCTGGTGACCCCGACGTGATAGTTCGAATATGCAGAGCGCCGAGAACATGCCTAAGGCCGAAGATCGACCGCTCCCGTTTGCGATGGTGGATCGCGTGTCGGTCCGCTTACCTCCATTTTGGCCGGAGGATCCAGAGGTTTGGTTTGCGCAAGTCGAGGCACAATTTGACATAACCGGCACTAAAGCCGACGCAACCAAATTTAATATGGTCATTCAGCAATTGGACCACCAGTATGCGAAGGAGGTGCGCGACATAATAACCAACCCGCCGAAGACGGATCGATATGAAAAATTGAAGCAGGAATTGGTGAAGCGACTGTCGACTTCGCGCGATCAGAAGGTCAGGCAACTTTTAACCCACGAAGAGTTGGGCGACCGAAAGCCGTCTCAATTCCTACGTCATCTTCGATCGTTGGCCACCGACGGGGTCAACGAGGAATTTTTGCGCACCTTGTGGGCAAATCGTTTGCCAACACACGTGCAGGCTATAATAGCCTCGCAGAAGAGTGGTAGCCTCGAAGAAGTCGCCGAACTGGCGGATAAAATTTGTGAGGTGACACCGGTGACGTCGTCTCAAGTCGCTAGTACGGGCAGCCATTTTGAAGACATGTTTAGGCGTTTGGAGGACAGAATTTCGACGCGCATTCAAACCGAAATTACAGCGCAGCTTGCTCAACTCGACGTGCGTGGACAGCGGGGCCGCTCTTTGCAACGTCAGCGCTCCCGTTCTACTTCAAGGTCAAGGAGTGCAGGTCAGAGTAGCAGGACTCCAGGTATGTGCTGGTATCATGATACTTTTGCCGAAAAAGCACGTAGGTGCAGATCACCTTGCAATTATAGTGGTAAAAAAGCGGAAAACTGCCGCAGCAATCAGTAGAGGCGGCAGATGATTGCTATGCCCTGAACAGCCGCTTATTTTTAACCGACGCAAAAACTAAAATTCAATATCTAATCGATACAGGCTCGGACCTCTGCGTACTTCCGAAACGTTTTCTCCGGCAATATCGGGAACCCACAAGCTACGATCTCACAGCTGCGAACGGGACCGTTATAAGTACCTACGGCACGCAGAATATGCATTTGGATTTTGGACTACGAAGAGATTTTTCCTGGAATTTTGTGGTAGCTTCGGTCGATAAACCGATTATAGGTGCTGACTTTTTGTCTCATTATGGCCTCCTTGTGGATTGCAGGAACCAGCAGCTTATTGACAGCATCACCAAATTGTCCACCCGAGGCTCGCTGAAATCTTGCCAGCTGTTCAGCATAAAAGCAGTATCCGGTAACAGTGAGTACCATCAATTGTTATCGAAGTTCCCGGACTTGGTTAAACCGCCAGGTGTGTTTCGAGAAGTCAAGCACTCCACTGTTCACTACATTAGAACGATGCCAGGTCCGCCGGTATTTAGTAAACCTAGACGTTTAGCACCAGACCGACTAAAAATAGCCAAAGAAGAATTTGAGTATATGATACGAGACGGTACAACTCGTCCATCAGATTCTGCGTGGGCGTCTGCGCTGCATCTAGTGCCTAAAAAGGATAACGGCTGGAGACCCTGTGGGGACTACCGTGCGCTTAATGCTCGTACAATTCCCGATAGGTACCCGATCAGACACTTAGAGGATTATAGTCATAGGCTTGCAGGAATGAAGTTTTTTTCAAAGCTTGATCTCGTCAGAGCTTACCATCAGGTGCCAGTCTTTAAGGAGGATATTCCCAAAACTGCCATAACGACGCCTTTTGGAATGTATGAGTTCCCGTTTATGACGTTCGGTTTGAGAAACGCAGCTCAGACTTTTCAACGCTTCGTCGATGAAGTGTTGCGTGGACTCGATTTTACGTACTCCTATATTGATGATATTTTAGTGTATTCCCAGGACGAGACCGAGCACCTGGAACACCTGCATCAGGTCTTCAAGAGGTTAGAAGAGTATGGACTACTTTTGAACGTTTCTAAATGTGTATTCGGAGTAACAGAGGTAGATTTTCTCGGATACACAATAACGCAGAACGGAACGCGACCCCTGGACACGAAAGTGAAGACTATCCAGGACTTCCCAGCACCGAAGACCGTCAACGGCATGAGAAGATTTCTCGGTATGTTGAATTTTTATAGACGCTTTATACCAGACGCAGCTACTGACCAAGCTCCACTTCACACCATGATTTCTGGGCCCAAGATAAAGGGTACTCAGCTTCTCGTCTGGACTCCAGAACTTCAGGAAGTTTTTCGAAAGTGTAGAGACAGCATAGCACGTTCTACTCTCCTCGTGCATCCCGAGCTTAACGCACCGCTCGCTCTAGTAACTGATGCCTCAAGTTCAGCCTTGGGCTCAGTTCTGGAACAGCTGGTTGACAACGCGTGGCAGCCACTTGCATTCTTTTCGAAGAAATTGAACAAATCACAGGTGAAATACAGCGCATATGATAGGGAGTTGCTTGCGATCTACGAGAGCATCAAGCATTTCCGTTTTATGATCGAGGGAAGACACTTCGTAGTGTACACGGATCATAAACCTCTGACATTTGCTTTTGAGCACAAAGAAAGACAATGCTCGCCGCGACAATTCAACCACCTTGATTTTATATCGCAATTTACCACCGATATTAGATATATAGAAGGCAAATCAAATGTTTCAGCAGACTTCCTGTCACGTTTGGAGAGTGTAGCGAAACCTCCTGACTTCGAAGACCTCGCGCGAGCTCAGCAGAGCGACCCGGAACTACAGGAAGTACTTCGAGACAACTCGACTTCATTAAAACTTCAAAAGGTTCCAGTCCCAGGTACAAGTTTATTTTTATATTGCGACACAATGACTGCAACCCCTCGACCGTTTGTACCAGCGGAACTACGCCAGCAAGTTTTCAACTCGCTGCATGGCCTGTGTCACCCTGGTGCGGCAGCATCTATCAAGCTCATCGCTGGAAGATTTGTTTGGCCCTCTATTCGCAAAGATTGTCGTCTTTGGGCCAAAACTTGTGATGCATGTCAAAGGAGTAAGGTACACCGCCATACTTCTGCACCTATCGGCACTTTTACATTACCAGGCGCTCGATTTAGTCACGTGCATATAGATCTGATTGGTCCGCTCCCGCCTGCATCAGACTTCAGGTACTGTTTAACTGCGATAGACAGATTTACTCGCTGGCCAGAAGTCACTCCGCTACGTGATATAACCGCAGAAACGGTAGCAAAGGCCTTCTTTGAAATGTGGATCGCCAGATTCGGATCTCCGCAGACTGTTACCACAGATCAGGGACGTCAGTTTAACTCTCGACTTTTCAGATCTTTGACAGATTTATGTGGTGTCCAGCTACGTCACACCACAGCCTACCACCCGGTCGCCAATGGGATGATAGAACGGCTACACAGAACGCTAAAAGCTGCTATCATGGCACGCGAGGAGACCAGATGGACTGAAGCCCTACCGTTCGTTCTACTCGGAATGCGGTCAGCGTGGAAGCCAGATGTACACAGCTCAGCAGCTGAAATGGTATACGGTGAGGCACTCAGAATACCAGGTGAGTTCTTTCAAAATAATACACCTACGATTACCACCGATGCCAATTTTATAACACAGCTCAAGGAACACATGGCGAACCTAAGGCCTACTCCTGCCTCACGACATGGCAATAAGTCAATATTTGTTCACGGAGACCTCAAGTCAGCTTCTCACATATACTTACGCACAGATGCCTTACGAGGCGCGCTACAACCTCCTTACACCGGACCACATAAAGTAATAAGTAGGACAGACAAAACTTTAACCATCGAACTTACCCGAGGACCTGTCACAGTGTCAATAGACAGAGTTAAGCCAGCTTTTATGATGGCAGAAAATGTTCAGGAGGCGGCGCCTAGCCGCATTCAGAATGACGCCCCGCGAATTACGCGCTCGGGCCGTCGAGTAAAATTTCCCGATTTTTTCCAGGTCGGGTAACTTCGATTCTCCAAGGGGGGTGATGTGGCGTACTGCGCAACCACCCTGCAGCCGTCGGGCGCCGGAGACGCAGGTAGCGACGCGCGCGGGGCGCGCGCAGCCCGCGAGCTGCATTCGCAGGCCGGCCGCCGCAGGTGCACTCCAACTCGATTCCGCGCCGGACGTGTGCCGCTTGCGCCCGCGCATCCTCTCGCGATCTCCGTATTAATATTATAAAAACATCTGTTATCTTGTTTGCCGCGTTTGGCATTAAACGTGGTGTTTTGTATGGGACTGCGTTTAATTACCTTCGGAACCCCCATACACATTTAGAATATAGAAATTCAATAAAATTTCTCGCATTACCGCTTCCGCTTTGTTTGCCCAATAAAAACGAAAAAATACAGAACCGTTGTCCTACCAGCAATCATCTGGATCCTCTCCGGTGGCTGCGGCGGCAGAGCCTCTCCAGCGTCAGCGGCTGGTAGGAAGTTGGCGCCGCACAGCTCTGGGATCAGGCTCGCGTTCACTGAAGTCACGGCTGCCGCGTTGTCGCCTGATGTCAGCACTGGCAATACAAAAAAATAATACTTTTTTTTACACGTTTAGCGTTTGCGTTTTTTTGGCGTTTCCACTGATGCGGAGACAAGTGGAGCGGAGAGCAGACATGGTTATGGGAGCAAATTTCAAATCAATTCTCTATGAAAAGCGGTTTGGTATGTGCGTTGATTTCTAGGAAATGGCTTGTTCTTTTTACTCGACTACGCGAAGCAAAAAGGAGAGTTATGATATAACCGGTATGATTGTATCTGTGTATGTTCAGCTGTCCCCTCATTACTTCTAAACATCTTATCATAATTTCACAAATGAGGTATCGTGGAAAGCGTCTTCATCGTCCACTGGTTATAGGCTATGTGACGTCACATTAAATAGAATATGGCGCCTTCAAGCGGGCATAAAGTCATGAACTAGAGAAAAAAATATTAATGATGCCGTGTTGGGTATCAATGAAAGCACATTTCAAAAATATACATATTGTTAGCTGTTGTTCGCGGCACACGGTGAAACTAAAGCTCACGTAAGGACATAGTCGGCGGATTTTAGTTTTTCGTCTTACATATTGTAGTTGATTGATTCAACTTGATTGACTTCGATTGATTGATTTTCTATATCTTGTATAAATATATAGATAATAATGGTAACCTATCGAAATTTTCCTGTCTTGCTAATTTGGTTAGTTTGGAGCTGTAGATTTTCGTTGTGTTTTCCCTAACGATTAGCTATGAAATGATAAAGTTTCATAAAATGACTGGCAGATGGCACTTACCTAAGGATGAGATCAAGTTGCCCCACACTTGATTCATCTGGAATATCATGAAGAACAGCCCCAGGAAACGCGTCAGAAGCGCCTCAGCAGGTATTTTGGAAATCCTGCTGTGAGCTTCTGATACCTGGAAAAGTTTTAGAGCAAAATAATAAACTCTTAGCTTTATCCGTAAGTTGGCAACATTTTTAAATTTACTGTTTCCTATCAGTTTGACAGGCTCGTGATAGAAGTCTGGAGTTTTAAGTGAAGATACCTCGAACGAAGCTGGTCTGTTTGTGTCAATGTCTTTTAGCGGCCTCTTTTTTTAAGACCAGTTCCCATACGTAAGTTCTCCATCTTCTACCACGCCGTCACAAAACAATTCAAGATGATTTTTATTCTAATTTAATTTTACAGTTTACATGTGTTTTGCTGTGATCTAAGCTACCCGGGACCCGTGTATATCCTAAACCTACGACTAGGACCACCAGAGGACGGGCAGCAGTGTCCTCTTAGTAAGCGGTGAGCGTTCTGTTATCCACAAGCCGCCTTCTAAACGTGGCGATGACAAGGCGGAGGCCTTTCTTCATCGACAGTGGACGTCTCCTGGCGGTTAATGTTGAACTATCTTAGCAATACAATACATAAAATAAACTCAAATTTTGTAGTGGATGTTTCTGGAAACGATGAAGGAAACTAACCACAGACAGGTAGGTGCACTTGGCACACCAAAGCGGGCCACCTCCCAGTCCCACGATCAGTCCAGCCGGTATCATGGTGTAGAACGTGGGCTTGAATTGTGCGGCTATATACGGCATATAAGTGAGGAATGACAGGGATATCGCCCATTTTGTGCCGAGCCATCTGTAATGGTAAATCGTTAGTAATTATGAAGAAATTCGAGCAAGCTCGCCTCATTCGTGGGTACGCGGGTTCGAACCCGGGCGGGTCCGCACTAATGAGTTTTTTGGAAGCTACGTACGGACACATCACTGACTTTTCGGTGAAGGAAAACATCGTGAGGAAACTTGCATATTTCCGAAGGACAATTCAATGGCGTATGTGACTCCATCAACCTGCACTGGGCCATAGTGGTGGATGAGGCCTTATCACCCTTGAAGGGTAGACCGATATCCCAGTGGGATGTTTAAAAGCTAATGCAGATAACTCACCTCGGGATACTGAAATGTTTGTTAACTTTGACAACAGATTAAGTCTATTGCTGCCTTTGTCATTTGATCAGTGCCAGACAAAGGCAGCATTAGAATTAATCTGTTGTCAAAGTTATCAAACGTTTCAGAATCTCGAGGTCAATCTCTTTCGCCGTATAATTATGTTAAAGCTATTCAAGGTTCTATTTGCACAAGCTAAACCAAAAAAGGCCTTATTTTGGTCGATTCACACCACAGATCTCACTCTAGATTCTGCATTCAGGACGCTCGAAGCGCACCACGTATCACTAAATACACTTATACAAAATTAGTCCTATTGGTTGATTGTTAGACGCGACTAGGCGTAGCCTTGAGATAGCCAATGAGAACGCTTGGTCGCACTCCCCGCGACCCGCGCCTTCCTCAAACTTTGGTGACTTTTTGTAGGAACAGTATCTAGTGTGATCTGTGATTCATACTAACTGCTACATCCCCAATTGCCCTAACCAAGCTTTCATAGTAGGTCTACTCACTTTATGACTACGACGGGCAGAAATATGTTGGAGAAAATAAGGCCTGCATACACTGCGGCCAGCGAAGCGGTCCCTAGCCCTGCCTCCGCATTGATAGAGCTCTGCAGGTTCGCTGCTCCCTGGAAGTTTAATTGAGTATCTAAGTAATTAACCGAAGTAAAGTAACCTAACAATGAGGGCCGCGAGGCTTTGGCGCAGTAGGTATTTGAAAATAGTATTGCTGTCGCTCGCTATGGATAAGTAGGCGGTTACATCACACTATTATAAATGCGAGAGTTTTTGTGTAAGTAGGTAAGTAAGTAAGTTGTGTTTGTTCCCGTTGAACTCTGTAACGGCTGAACGGATTTTAATGAAATTTTGTATGGAGGTAGCTTATAACCAGGATTAACACAAGGCTATTTTTTATCCCGCAAAATATTTGGTTACTGTAGAATAGCGGGTGTAACCGCGGGGCGCAGCTAGTTAGTAAAATTGTGACAAAAGGCTAATTCGACTAAATCATTATTTAATAAAAAAATTGTATAATGAAAATGCAACCAGGGGTGGGTTGCATTTTGCAATCATTATTTAATTAAAATTTAGTATAATGAAAATGCAACCCACCCCTTTTTATGGGGGAGATCTTCAGCAGTGGCCATCTTCTGGCTAATGATAATGATCACGAAAATGAAAAAAAAATACACTCGCCAAAACACAGGTATTGCCACACTTACCTCGGAATTCTGAAACGTTTGTTAACTTTGACAACAGATTAATTCTAATGCTGCCTTTGTCTGGCACTAAGCAAATGACAAAGACAGCAATAGGCTTAATCTGTTTTCAAAGTTAACAAGCGTTTCATTATCCCGAGGTAAGTTTTCTGTCTTTCGCTGCAAAAAAGAAATGTACTAAACAGTAAGATGATTTTCAACCTATTTTTATTTATTACCAAACCGAAGTCTCTTCTTTACTCGTATAGTATAATTTTTAGATGGCATCATATATCCGAGTTGTTATAGAGATAGAACAGGAAAAATCATTGAACACCTAATCAATGCATAAAAAACAACCAAGACCATTTCCGCAGGTCTGTAAGTAAATAGGAAACAATATTGTCATTTAGAACCTTTGCGAAGAAATAATGCTTCTAATGAGGCGTTTTCCAAAAAAAAAAAAAAAGTAGTTCTAAAATACTTACTAGATGGCGTAACAGACCTATCGTTTTGCCTGTCATTGTCATTTCTGTCAAAATATTTTATGTTTATTTTTTAAATCGTAAATTTTGGCTCCACACGTTGTGTCAACCAGTGCCATTTAGCCAGTGTCAACTATTGTAATATTTCAAATGAAGTCAAATACATAGTTACGTTACTTGAAATTGTCTAAATACACATGTCGAGCCAAAAACACTAGAAAAAAAAGGCACACGTACATTTTTTTGTCTTTCATGTCTTGACAGTGACAGCAAAAAACTCAAGGTACATCTAACGCCATCTATTGGGTACTTTTATAACCAGGTTTTTTTTTTTTTTGGAAAACGCCTCATTAAAAATATGTCATCTGTGCAGACGAGACACCTACTCCACATGCGTGAAAGAATAAGAAAGGAGAAAGAAATCAACACGAGTTACAGTTACATCCAACGCAAACAACGGACTTTTAGTTAGCTCCCTCTCTCTCTCTCTCTCTCTCTCTCTCTCTCTCTCTTTCTCTGTCTCGCGCAGTTTGTTTTCGTTCCTCACACTTCATGTGGAATGATGGCGTAGGTAAATCTGACGTCTTCGTAAAACTAACATGGATTACAAAGTCTAATAAAAGAAGTTTAAATAATGTTACCCTGACCATTTTTTTCATTATCTTACTTTAGAGCCGTAATTTAGTTAAATGAAACCTCGTTGAACAAATACACATGACAAATAGACAGTAGAAAGATAATCCCACAGATAAGCAACTTCCTAGATTAGGATCAAGTGTGCAGAAAGATACTTAGTGGGTAGATAGAGACCTAGGTTGTAGAGAAAGTTTATTTTATTTTTTAACACTGACGTTTATAACACTGACTGACCTATAGGAAAAAAAAAGAAAACAAAGTCTGTGATTTCAAATGGAAAGGGTTTTTTTTTTTAATCTATGTCTTTTTTAGCGCTTTTTTCGTGGAGCGAAGAATTCGGATACTTACCTTTCCGTGTTTCTTAAAAAATAATAAAAACAAAGAAGGCATTGATAATCGAAAGGTAAAAAATAATTATTCAAAGTTTATGGCGGCTTTAAAGTGAGCTGCGACTGAGACTCAGCGGCTTTTCCAACTACTATAAATGTTGCTATTGCGCACCGTCTCGATCTAATGAGGCGTTTTCCAAAAAAAAAAAGTAGTTCTAAAATGCTTACTAGATGGCGTAACAGACCTATCGTTTTACCTGTCATTGTCATTTCTGTCGAAATATTTTATGTTTATTTTTTAAATCGTAAATTTTGGCTCCACACGTTGTGTATTTAGCCACTGTCAACTATTGTAATATTACAAATGAAGTCAAATACATAGTTACGTTACTTGAAATTGTCTAAATACACATGTCGAGCCAAAAAACACGAGAAAAAAAAAGGCACACGTAATTTTTTTTGTCTTTCATGTCTTGACAGTGACAGTAAAAACTCAAGGTACATCTAACGCCATCTATTGGGTACTTTTATAACCAGGTTTTTTTTTTTTTGGAAAACGCCTCATTTCGCAGCCGCCAAAAAGTTGGAATCTCAGATTTTGAATGTGAGATTTGAATCCTACTATAACCCTAACTAATATTATAAATGCCAATATTATAATCTAAAAATGCTGAAGCCATAAACCATAATATAACCAGTAAAGAGAGAGAGACGCGGTGAGATTTATTTTAAAGGTTTTCTTTACACGTTCTACTGCTTATCTCATCTTCGGTTTAAACCCCACCACCAGTACACCATTAAATATTCCTTGGTAGACAAGTAAAAGTGTGTACTTACACTGTAAGCGGTGAACTGCACCATAAACGCCAGGCTGATAACCACGACATTCTTTACTATCCGCCAGGTTTCACTCGTTTTCAAAGTATCTTCTATTTCACTCTTTGACTTATCGTCTCCCGTCATGCTTTTATTTTTCACTTATTTCACTAAGATCACTCGTTTCGAGTCACTTTTGTTTTTTGGTTGATATCACTATTACCATAGATTAATTCCTGTAAATCGTTCTTTGCTATTACCAAAGAAACTTAAGCTATTACTAATGAATCGCACAACTGGAAAAAATAAATATTGAAATAGGTACTAGAGTATTTGTCTTATTACCACGTCTATATTATTTTTTTCGCTTTCTTATCTGTGAGTTAATTTGTCTATTTGGTAACAATTTTGCTATCCATTTGAAACTATTAATTGTATTGTTACATCACTTTAAAATAGTTTAAAACTACTTAGTTATCTAAGTATACTCCTGCCTCGATTGCTCATTTAACTTCGTCTGATCAGTTAACATTTGACCCACCTATATACTCCTATCTACCTACATACGAAGTACATTAAAAATACCTGTGTCTTGATTAAAAGCCACAGTTTTTATAAACCGCATCACGGTGTGTGGAGATTCCGATGTGGGGGTTAACCCATCTCTGATTCTGAGGTCGTGAGATCCGTCAGCTTTTATGAAGAAGTTCATTGTTTAACTCGTACTTTTGTTTAGCTTCAGTTTTATCAACATAATACAATCTAATGACGATTGCCTATATACGAGTACATTTACTTAGTAGGTATACGGAATGGTCCAAACGGTGACGTCAATCCGAAAAATAAGGTTCCCTATTTTTCATACCAAGGGCTTCACGAAAATACGTATGTTCTAAGATTTAACGTAGTTTAAGAGTTATGTTTTGTATATTTTCTTAATGATTTTTCATATGAGCGGCTTAGAAACTTATTTGGGTAAAATTTTCGATTGCGTTTTTCGGATCGTCCTTCGACTCTCATCGAAAACTCCACCCAGAAAAAGATAGAATTATTTAAAAAGTTATTTATTTTTTCAGGCGCTCACGTGGAAAATTCTTAAAAAAAAAAAAAACAACTAAACTACGGATAATCGTAGAACATACATGTGGTATTATCATGAAGCCCTTGTTATGAGGAACTTTAATTTTCGGTTTGACGTCACCGTTTGGACCAGCCTGTATAGTCTACTAGTTATCATTTTTTTTACTAAATTGTAAGTGACTTAATTGCAAGTGGAGATTCAAATTATTCCTACTGTGTTCGGATGACGCATGTTAAATTTTATATCCTGGATGTTTGTGCTCTAACAATAACCGCTAAATCTTGACAAAGGCTTTCAGTCGGCCTAAAAACTGTGACACCGGCTAGCCACTATAAAATTTACGAACTTACTAAAGTTACCTTCTTTCCTCTGGGCTTCATCCACAATGACGAATTTATATTTTACGCTTAAGGTACAAATTTATCGCCATAAGTATATGAATCAGAATCAGAACAAGAAAAACCTAACTAATATTTTAAAAAATAAATAAAAAAAAAAGCTATTTAGTTCGACCATACACACAGGTCATAAAGAACACGAAAATTACAAATTAAATTACAATTATAAATCGTTCGTTAGTCAGCACATGAACCACATAGCAATGGTTCATGTACTCACAGTCAAACCTACTAGCTAATAAGTATCAAAGTTATAAGTGTCAAAGTAAATCTGTCTCTGTTTCTCTGTATGGGTGTTATTCGCGTTTTCACGGCTAAACAGCTGAACGGATCGACCTGGATTTTTTCATATACATAGCCGACCGACTGTGTATATGCAAAAATTCGGACATAGGCTTTTTTTGTACGTTCTCGTGAAAAGTGAAAAATCGCGGGTAACAGCTAGTAAATAATAAGTAACACCAGTTTTGTTGATCACGAACATACAATATTAGATTTTTTTGACAACATACCTACTTAAACAATTTTAAGTCTGTGGCATTGGTCAGCCAGTTCACCGAAAGGGCGAAGACACCGGTGTCTGTTCATTTCAGAGGTCGGAACAGACATCGTAGGGCGATGTCGCTTGTTGATGCCATCACCTTGGACCACGACTACGAGATTCTTGCCCCAAATCTCAGCAGACAGATCAAGAGTTAAACAACTTATTTATTTATTTATTTAATACTTTATTGCACACACATACAACGTATTTGGTACAACAGGAGGACTTAATGCTAAAGCATTTTCTACCAGTCATCCCCGTTGTTGAAGAGAGGGAGATGTAGGCGTGCATCAAAAATCACGATTAACAAATAAACTAAGGAAATGAATGAAAAGGAAAAATAAATAATGACTATTACTCCTACTTAGCGGATTATCTTCGCTAGCCGGTCTGAATAAATAAAAAAAGTATAGGCAAGTGCGAGGAAAATAATACAAAGTCACGTGATTAATGGTGTCTACACATGGCCCGACCTGACATCGTATGAAAGGGTCAGCTAGATTTGAATTTCACGGGAGCAAAAGAAACAAACTATTAAGGTTATAGCTTCTACCTTTCGCTTCCCCAGAAACTTATATATAGCCATCTCTTTCAAGCGATGTCGGGTCGGGCCATGTGTAGACACCCTTAGAAAATCACGTGCCCCTAACCACGTATCACGCTCCGTCCATGCACTTAGTGCATAAACAAGTAATATTTTAAAAATAAAATCAAAATACCCGAATGCAAAATATAAGTCACTCCGTAAAAAGGAATCCAACGACACCTCACTGGTCAAACCGATCAATCCTTTTACTTACATACATCCCAAAAAATTGCCCTCCTTCTTGAGCAGTCGGGTAAAAAGTGAGGCTTATCTTATTACACGCGCTTGCTATTTAACCGTTTTTTTTCTTTCGGTTTTTTCTGCATGTTTCCCGGGAAATAGTAATCCTGTTGTGCAATGCCAGACCCAGAACATATTGAATTCGTCGTTCAAACATCTGCCAGGCCGGGAATCAAACCATAACAATAAGGAAATAATACGCGCTACCAACTAATCCAGGAAAGTCGAGTCGAGGGAAATGTATAACAGAATAACCGTCTTAATCCTTATTATTCACACGACTTCTTTCTCATCAAAATAGGTTCAGCCGTTTTGTCGTCAAAAGATAACAAAATAAACAGAAATATAGATACTTTCATATCTATTTTAGACTAGCCTTGTAGCTTAGTGGGTGGATTTCCGCCTTCTGAGCTGTAGGTTGTGGGTGCGATTCCCACCCAGGACAAACATTTGTGTAATGGATGTTTCTTTTTTCTTTTTCCTCCGAAGAGGATTTTGGCGTCGCACGTCTTATGCATTTGCCAGTGTCAAGTATACATATATATTCTCAAGTTTTGTTAGATATTGTCAAATAAGTCATGGTCACGGTCAAAGTCGTGCAAAGCAAGTCACGGTCAAGTCCAAGTCATGCCCCAGTAAGGTGGTGAAAACTTTACCAGAGCCTTCTATGGAGTTTTGAAAACAACACGAAAATTCACGTTTTACGACATTATACCATTCACCAACACTCGTGCATGTACACGAACAGTCAACGGGTAGAAATTCACCGTTTTTAAACACTCGAAATTACACAAGTTTTGGAAAATAATAAAATGACGCGACATGAATTCTTCACGTTCCCGCCAAAACCCCGGATGTTTCTTCTTTGGGTGTTTCTGTGTGTTCTATGTAAGTATTTACAACAAAAAGTTTTTATGTATTCTATCAGTTATCTGGTTCCCATAGTAAAAGCTTGCTAGGTTCAGGGCGAGATGGCGCTGTGTCTGAGAAACGTCCACCGGTATTTATTTATTTAATTTTATAGTAATAGTAAATGTATTCATTTGAAAACAATGCTCAGGTAGTACAATGGTAGCAAATGATTATCTTCCTCAACTACTACGTAGTATTTGTAAGTAGATTATGAAGTAAAGATTCATATAAACAGAACACTGAGAGGGATGACAAAAATGACAATTAGTTATCTGTAGAATATTTATTTTAACATTTTATTTTTTGGGAATGAAGCTAAAAATCAAAAAAAAAGGGAGGTTTTTCCTGCTCCTTCGCCAAAATATTAACTAATTACTTGAAAATTGCTAAAATATAAATAGGCAATGGTATTCTGAAGGTTGGATGTTTACTTCTTATATAACTCACTTAGTGATTCTTATATCTTCATGCCAATGCTTTCAAAATTGGCAGTTAACGAAATTATAGAATAACAAAAGCCTAGGACCACGGTGTTACATAAAATAAATACATATTGTCATTGTTAAGCTTATACGTTGTTACGGCTCTCTTAGAATCGTCAACCAAGCAATAGTTTAAGATTCAAATAAATACTTTTTTGCATAAACGTTATTTTTGTATTACCTATTATTAATTTAAAACTTTTTACCGGTACTCAAGTTACGTTCTTCTAGTTCAATGAAAAATCATTTTCTTACCATTACGCTATTATTGAATTTGTGAAATATTGACTGTACCCACAGTTACGTCGTTTTGGCACATCGCGGAGGACTACATTTAATACCTATATATGAAGAAAAAAACGATTTTCGAGTTTTTGGTAGTTACGTTCATTTGGTTCTTACACCGCGATACTCTTATGTACAAAGTTATGCAGATAGTAAATGTAAATCCACAACAGTAATTACTAAACTTGGTGATTATAGTAACGTGCAAAACGTGACTTTGATACCTATTCACGACGCACGTAGTTCCTTGAGTAGGTATCTTTTTTTATTCGTATTTGGCATCGTATATCAAGGTTTCGATAGTTACTAAAGTACCGCATCTTCCGCATAATATATATTATGGGCTCATTTCGATGATCAAAATGAAATCAAATAACTATATAACTACACTTTATTATACCCGACTATGAAAAAGGAGGGTTATGATATTTACCGGTATGTGTGTATGTATGTTCATAGATTGCCTAGTACACAATCTTTAATTATAAGATTAAACTAAGCATGATTGTAGATTTTTTGTAATTTTTTTTTTTTTTTTTTTTATCTGTCCCCTCATATACTACTTATCATAAATTGACATAAAAAGATATCGTTGGAAGAGTCTGAATAAATAATTATTTATTTCAACTTCAAAATTTGTTAAAAATACACAAGAACCTGTCGTTGTTTTGTTTTAGTTCATGACCTATAAAGGGCACCGATAGCCTATGACCGTGACCAGCGGAGTTTAAAGTAACACTAAAATCCTCTCATGGGATTGGTGGATCACATAAAGTAATAAAATGTCACGGCCACGTCACACCAACCTTGATAACGTTTTTTACGTTTGTGTGTTCTTATGTTGTGCCTCCTAGCACCTGGCAGGCCTAGCACGGGCGCCGGGATAAAGTTATGTCCACCCGTTTTGTCTTCACGTCAAGGTGACAAAGCTAGAATGTGGATACATCCGTGTCGTTCTCGCGGGATAAAAACATGGTGGCCAAAATTTTATCCCGGCGCCCGTGCTAGGCCTGCAGGAGGCCTAGCACGGGCGCCGGGATAACATAAGAACACACAAACATACATAAATACGTACACACTAAAAACATTATTCTCCTTTTTTTTTTTTTCTTCTCCTTCTAAGAGGATTTTGGCGTCGCACGTCTTATGCATTTGCCAGTGTCAAGTATACATTATATATTTTCAAGTTTTGTTAAATATTATCAAACAAGTCATAGTCACAGTCTAAGTCAAGCAAAGTATGTCACGGTCAAGTTCAAATCATGCCCCAGTAAAGTAGTGAAAACTTTACAAGAGCCTTCTATGGAGTTTTGGAAACAACATGGAAATTCACGTTTCACGACATAATACCATTCACCAACACTCGTGCATGTTTACACTTAACAGGTAAAAATTCACCGTTTTTACACATTAACACTCGAAATAACACAAGTTTTGGAAAATAATAAAATGACGCGACATGAATTCTTCACGTTCCCGCCAAAACTCATTATTCTCCTTCTTGGACACTTGGGTAAAAAGTAGCTCTACTCTTAAATCAAATATACTATATTTCATATAAATGGCTGGACCTATTTTGACGAGTGAGATGTCGTTCGGTTCGATCGTCTTTATATCCGGAGTGTCAGGCTCTATATTATATTACTCTTTGGTCAGGCTTCATTTTGCAGTCGGGGTTTTTATTTTTGTTTTAAAATAATACTTGTACAGGTTTTTTTAAATAATTCGTGAATACTCACGTTACATTATTACTAACTGTATACTTACTAATTGTATTGTGTTCTGTGATAAAGTCGCGTTACAATTTAAGGTTTTACATTACATATACTATAACCTTCAGGGAGCCTGAAAGGCCTATTAATAAGAAAAGCCTTGAGATAAGAAATAAATTTTATTTGTTTTTTGTTTTTTTTTTAGACCTTGCTAACAACGCCGTTCCGTCTGTCTGTCCGTCCGACCTGTATATAAAGAGCGTGATCTCTTGAACCGATTAGAGAGCCGGTTCAAATTTGCAGATATTACTTGTTATTTTTGAACAAATAGTAATAACACAGAAATCTCATTATAAAAAAAAAATGAAAAAATAATAATTAAGTGGGTTCCCATAAAATAAACTTGATTTTCGACGTTTTTTGTTCGACCTTCGGTGCTCGAGTGTGACTCGCTCTTGACCGGTTTTTCTGTCATCAAGTTATGTTCACGCTAGACTTGTCTAAAAATAGTATTATATCATCGACTACCTATTCTTTTATTATTAACGGGCCTTAAAATTCACCTTACTCGTCAAAATCGGTCAAGCTGTTTAGGCTACAGGTAATATAGGAACAAACAAACATATCTACCTACTTACATACATTACCAAAAACATTAAGCACCTTTTTGGGTATTATGACGAAGAAGGAAAAAGAGTTGTTTTCCTTCGCCATTGCATCATTGCTATACTGCAATGATGCTTGCATTGGCAATGGTATCACACTAATGTTATAAATGCGAAAGTTTATGTGTAAGTGTGTTTGTTCCCGTTCAACTCTGTAACGGCTGAACGTATTTGAATTAAATTTGGTATGGAGGTAGCTTATACCCTGGGTTAAGACGTAGGCTACTTTTTATCCCGGAAAATATTCGTTATCTGTAAAATGGCGGATGAAACTGCGGGGCGCAGCTAGTTTTTAAATATAACTGACTGTTATTTTTATTTAATTGCCGCTAAGTAATTCTTAGATTAAAAAATTCAGAAAAACTGCGAATGACGGCTTATTCTTCAAATGCGCGACTTTGAATAATGGCGACCTTTCCGACTCAGTACCTTACCTTAGCATTACATTTTAATTCGGGTGCAGGTATTGTAGGTTTCGAAGTAGTAATTTTTTTTGCGCGTTTCTAATTATATCTGAAACAGTAGGTACGTTTTTATTGAATTGAATAAGAATACAATAATCATCATCATGTTAATCCAATAAGATTCATCTTTTTCTGTCTGGATCAGCCTTTAAACATCCCACTGCTGAGATATCGGCCTACTCTCGAAGGGTGATTAGGCCATATCCACGACGCAGGCCCAGAGCGGGTCGGCGGATTCACAAACGCCATCGAATTTCTTCTCCAGAAATATGCAGGTTTCGTCACAGTGTTTGCCTTCACCGAAAAGCCAGTGGCATATCCGTACGTAAGTTCTAAAGAACTCGTTAGTTTCAGCCCCGCCCAGATTTGAACCCACGGTCCCACGAATGTAAGACGAGCGTGGTCCCATTAAGCTACCACGACTTCATCTCATCTTTTTCTGTAGGTTAATTCCTGGGACGAGAATTCCTGGGAAATCCGTCATTTTCGTTTCCGAGAAATTGTGGTAGAGAAAAGTCGAGTCTAGATTTTTTTCCGTTTTAGGCGTCGTCAGTATTTTCCATGTCGGTAATGGTTGTCAGAAAAATAAGGAGCCGGCTGACAGACAATGCTGTAGAAATGCTTTGATTTATCATATTGGTATATTTTTTATCAGAATTAATTCAAAAGAAATTAAATTTTTTAAAAACTTTTTTTTAATCAAAGCGCAAACTAAAACCCAATTGCCAGAAAAAGTATTGCGATTATTCACGTATATATTATTCATAATCGAGTTGAGTTCCTCTTTAGTTCATAAGGATTTTTTTTGTTTTTTTTTTTTGTTTTTTTTTTATTTGATGTATTTAATCAGAGAGGAGAAAGTAGCAAGATTATAAAAAAGTTGATTTTGACTATATTCTATTATACCAAAAGAAGAAAAATGTTGTAATTTATTTTTATTGACAGAGATTTTGTTGATTGTTGTTCAATTTAAATAATTATGTTTATTTAAATTGAACAACAATGTTAACAACGTTTTTATTTAATTCATCATCATCATCATCAGCCAGAAGACGTCCACCGATTGCCCGCGACTTTCACAATGTCGTCGGTCCATCTAGCGGGAGGCCTGCCTACGCTGCGACTTCTGGTTCGTGGTGGCTGCTCTATAACCTTTCCGCCCCGGTTATCGGTTCTTCGAGTGATGTGGCCTGCCCATTGCCATTTTAGCTTGCAAATTCGGCGAATATCCTCTTTCCGCATTTTATAGTGCAAAGAAACGCCAAGCATAGCTCAAAACAAAATAAATATAAATATATTTAAAAAAATAGCTAAAATTAAACATAAATTAAAATTTCTCGGTTTCCCCGTGTAGTCCCGAGAAATTGGGTTCGAGAATTCTTGAGACCCGATAAATGAAAAACCTCGAGTTTCTGGTTCTTTTCTCACTTCACTCTATTGCACTGCACAGAGGAATTGTTAGATATCTAATTAGTATAAAGTAGGTACCTAAGGCACAAAGGGACCTACGAGAATCTACCCATCATCAATTATAAGGTACGCAAATATTATTTAAAGCAGATAATGTCAAAAAAAAATTTTTTTTTATGTAACTTTCGTTGCCATGCTCAATCTTATAACGCAAAATTGCTACCTATTTATTCATTTTAACAACAAAACCACAAATTAAACACATTAAATCGGTAGAAGTTTGAAATTAAGTGAAAATATTGCATTTACCTACTACACACTTACATAATTACTTTATAACATACTTATTTTTAATTTTATATTACTTATTTATAATTAATTTTCAAACTAAAGAAAAAATTACAATAACCAAAAAGTAATTTGTTTAAACTCGCGTATTATTCTTGCGCTGTACGATATAGATGCGCAAGTGCTTCGCGCGATCGCGTTTCATCTACTGGCCCATCCTTATACAAAATATACCTACGTTTTGAGCGCGATTCACAATGCGAGCGAAGCTAACTTGGATTAGCCTTGGTTCACAGCTTGCAACAGCTATATATCGCGTGAAAACTGTACAATGAATGTTCAATTTTAATCGTCTTATTTTTCATTGTACCGATCGTATTCCTATGAGTATAGGTAGGTACTTCACTAGGTAGGCAATCTATTTTAACACCAATAAAATATTCAGTGATACCTATCGATAAACATGTAAAGAAATTCGCTGAAACCAAGTAAAACTCGCTCTTCGAGGGTTCCGTAAGTCCCTACTAGTTGAAATATAATATATAAGTATATGTATCACAAATAATTACAGATTCAAATAAATAGAAATTAGAAAAATAATTCGTCAAACTTTAAATATCTTAACCTACTCTAAAAGTCCCCCGCGAACCGGAACCTGACCAAAAGTACCTAAAATACTCGCAGCGTTTCCGCGCTGAATGGCTAGGGAGATCCTCTGGATCAAAAACCACCCCGACCGAGGGTAATGTAAAATTGTTGTGTTAACCTAAAATATAAATACGATATGTCTGAATTAAATGAGTATATGTATTATTTTTTCTTCAATTTTTTTTATTGATTCCTTTTTATGAGCCAAATGCCCCTGGTTCAATTCCCGGCCGGATAGCTCTTTGAATAATGAATTCATTAATCTGCTCTATGGGTCTGATTGTTACGTTTAGTTTATTTTATAACCCGACTTTCCAAGAAGGTAGGATTCATTGTTTTTGGGGTTTATGAAATATGTACCTACGTATGTATGTATTTATGTACGTATGTACGTTTGTGAGTTCGTATTACATATTACCTTCTGTAGCCTAAATACCTTGAACGATTTTGACGTGTGGTGTCGTTCGATTCCTCTTCACGTCCGAAGTGAGAGGCTACATTTAGCGGTAGGGTATTTATTTTTTCTTTTAATAATATTACTTTTTTAGCCTGATGCTCTACTTGCATAATATTTCAGATTTTTTCCATAGCTATGGTCAGCCAGACTTATTTTATTAGCTTCGCTTGCGGTGTGAGCATGCCTCGATGAACTTGTACTCGGATAGCTGGCCTCGCGCCGCTATAGGATAATCTTCGCATATCTACTCGGAGATTTCCTGTAATTTCTACATTTGCTCATAACAAAGTGTACTGACTACAAGTATAGTAGAATTGTTGAAAGTCCCGATGCTCAGTAATTATTTGTCGCAAAGCTGCGCACCGCTACAAAATCTACTCTTCATTTCGTGAAAAAGAGACATTATCATAGCAGTGTCCTGTATCGTAATCGTATGTGTCATGTCTTGCATAACAAAAAGATTTTGTCGGTAGCCCTGAAGGGCGCTTGCTATATGGAATAACAACCGAACTGTTGCTACCAAAGGATATTAAGTCCCTAACGGCTGAACTGGTTTGATTAAATTTAGTATGAAGCTAGATTAGACAGACAGATACACAGGCTACTACATATTGTCCATCCAAAAATTTTGCGGCAACACCCGGACGAGATTAGCACAAAGCAAAGATTGGCGAAAGAGGGAGGAGTCTTATGCTCTGCAGTGGGCTGAATTAGCGGCCGATGATGATGATGATGCAAATTGTCCAAACATTGTTACATATTGACAAATTGTCGTTCAGTGTGGCGTTCAGTTCGGCCTATGTTCAGCAGTGGACGACTTCCGGCTGATGACGATATTATACCGATGTCATGTGACAAATAATGGTTCTTACCCCCGAATACTGAAACGTTTGTTAACTTAGACGACAGATTAAGTCTGTTGCTGTCTTTGTCATTTGCATAGTGCCAGACAAAGGCAGCATTAGAATTAATCAGTTGTCAAAGTTAACAAGCGTTTCAGTATTCGGGGGTTAGTCCATTGTACTTAAGTGGGTGCAAAAAAGGGTTATTTAATTTTGACAATTTTAATAAACCCAAAACAGCTCGCAGGCTGTTTTGGTTTTGTTGTGTTGTGTTGTTTTATCTTTGTGAAAACATTCACAAAGATAAAATTATCTTTGTGAATGTTTTTCAAGTCAATGAAAATAATAATACATTTTTATCTGGATTGTCATAATTTTATTATATTTCAAGAGATCTGCGCTAACTATTAGGCATTGTAAGGTGATAACTCGCTCACAATACAGGTGACCTTTTTTACCAAAAACCAAACGGAAAATGTAGCGTGTATATACATGGACTAGAATAGCAATACTATAAAACGTATGCACTTAGTTTATACCAATATAAACTTCAAAAATCGTGGATGTTTAATATATGTATATGGGAATATTATATTATCTGTTGTAATGATATGTGTGAGAAAAGTACATATGGTAGAGATGCCAGAATAAGTGTCGGTAGAAGTGGGGCTTCTACCGCTAGTTTATAACGTCACTTTCCAGACCGATTAGACATTCATCGAATTCACGTCAAAATCTTGAAAAATGATGTCTAATGCTCAACAGTAGATTTTTGAACAGTAGACTGCGGAGCCCTACCTTAAGCTACCAGATAGTAAAAAACAATTTCATACCTCCCATTAGTGCAAAATGTTAATGTCAACTAATATGATTATAACGAAGAATACTCGCACATCAAACCAGTTTCTAATTATTTTAGGGCTCCCGAGGCCTTTGCCTAGCATTGAGACATAACAGGCTCATAACAATAAATTAGGGCTCCATCAAATATTTCTTTTTTCAAAAGGGTTCCGTCGCGAAAAAAGTTTGAGAACCCTGGCCTGCACAAACACCAGCAGCCTGTTGCTATTGATCCATATTCTACATTTTCCGTTTCTCTTCTGTTTCGTAAAAAAAGTCACCTTTTATAGCTTTGATAGCAGCCCAAAGAGAAGCAGAAATCAACAAAATCATAGATTCGAATTATTCAGATTTCATATCGGATCAAATTCGAGAATGACAATTGAAATGGCATCATTATGGAACCACTTTCTCTATTTACTTGCTGTTTGAAATACTTTTCAAGGTACAGATTTTGTGTTCTATTCCACATTTTAGTCTTTGAAATATAGTAGTGAAAGAGAGAGAGAGAGAGAGTAGAAAGCCCGATGCAAGAAAATTGTGTTCAAGATTGTTTTGTAAAATTGTATAACTTTATTCTATATTATATGCAACCACGTTACCTTTTTATAATTTTTTTTTTTATTAATTCGTTTTCAGAGGTTCACAATACATATTTTATTGTACAGCGTGTTGTGAAAGTCGTGTCCGACCCGCTCAAAGGCATTTTCGGTATCGATAAGTGATTCTATGTATATCTCCATTATAAGAAATTATTTTTTAAAAATCCCAGAAAAACAATTTGAAGAGGATTAAGAAGTAAAAAGGAAACTTACATGGTAAACAGACAGTCGAGCTCGCAACTAAAATAAAAAATTATATCAAGTTGCTTTTTGTGGGTTACCAATTTATAGGAGCAGGCAATATTTTTATTGAAAATATTGACATAATTTTGAATTTTAAATGCTCTATATAGGTATACTCTTTTTATAATTTTTAATGTTTACTTGGACATATTTACGTCCAGGGCCCCTATTCGGAGAAATGACATTTTTATCTCTCTCTCACTCACTCCCATTAAATTTTAAATTAGAGAGACAGTCACCGAGATAATCTTGAGCGCACAGGAATAGGGTCCCAGATCGAAAACAGTTTCCGCAGCATCCTATATAGTATATAATATGATAAGTCGCGCAAAGTCTTAGGAATAAGATCACTTTAATAAACGCTACCATCCGCTCTGCTCTCTTTGGGCTGTGACATATTTACAAAAGGTATTTTGTTTACGTACAAATAACGAATATAAACAAGCATCGTCACATTTAAATATGCTACGAACCTCTACCTTGGTAATTATTCTGTATTTTCTTACAAATTTATTTTATATATATTATTATATATATTTCGTTCACTTGAACGAAGATACAGAATAACGGCCCTTATTACAATTCCAAAAAGTACAAAAGAACTCAATACATAAACAAGCTTGCGGTCACAGCGTAGTTAGGAATTTGTAGTAAATATATGCAAGCGTTACTTACTTATACTTCTTGTCCAATAACATTGTTACGGAGTATTTATATGTTTGTCATATAATAACCGTTTAATGCAGTTATAATTAACATACACGTTTTCACATTTTGCTACACTAATTACAAAGAATATTTATGTATCATAATTATATTCTCTGTATACATCATACCACAACGGATACTAAGAATAATTTTAGCGATACCAAAATCGGTAAACAAGTATTTGGAATATTATGTAACTTGTCACAAATCGGGTAACAGTTTAGTAACAGGAATACGTATTTGACTATCTATCCATTTCGGCCATCGATCGCATCAAAAGCGGTACATCCGACTATAAGATGTAAACAATTCATTAACGCTTCAGATTAATAAATTACATAGCTACACCTTCAAATTCGCAATATACACACCCGAAAGCGAACCGTACCGTCCGTCCGTACAAAAATAAATATATGAGCCGTCAGTCTTCGTTCTAGTTCTCGTCGTAGAGCGGCGTACCGTCGCCCAAGGACATGGAGCGCGGGGAAGTGTTGGTGTGCGGCGTCGAGCGGACGGACTGCGCTCGGGACGACCTCCCGGAGTGATGGCTGTGCGGCGTCCCGCGGACGTCGTGCGGCGTCCCGCGCCCCTCGTGCGGCGTCCCGCGGCCCTCGTGCGGCGTCCCGCGCCCCTCGTGCCGCGGCGTCGACCGCATGTCGTGCCGCGGGGTGGACCTGGAGTCCATGCGAGGCGTGCGGCTCGACTGCCGCGGCGTGGACACGCCCTCGCTGCTGCGCGGCGTCGAGGGCGTGTCCCGGACCGTCCGGTGGCGCACCCAGTCCTGCGCCGCCTTCTGCCAGTCCGACGGCTCCGTGTACACCGGTATCTGCTGCGCCTGCTTGTGCGCGTGCCGCGGCACGGCCGGCGTCAGGAAGTCGGGCTGGCGCGGCGTCGTCGCGAACGGAGTCATGTACGGCGTCTGAGCGGACGGCGTGTACGGGGTGTTGATGTACGCGGGCCCGGGAGTGTGCGCCGGAGTGTGGAACGCGGGCGTGTGCGCCGCCGGAGTGTGGTACATGGCCGACGTCATGCCGCCGTGCGGGGTCCTCATGGCCGGCGTTCGCTGAGCCGGCGTCCCGGACGGAGGCGGATCTCGGAAGTGCTCCTTGAACCATTTCAGCAGTCCCGGCAGGGAGTCGAACATCCTCTGCCTGAATTTGTACCCGTCTGGAGTGACCGATACGTATTCGTGAGTACACCGCGCTCTGGGTAGGTACGACAGCATGAACCTGCCGGGGTAGTTCTTCGCCGCGGATATCACGTAGTGGATTTTGTTTGGGTTTTTGGATTTGTCTTCTTTGAGTATCTCCTCGGCCTTGTCTCGCATGCCGCCGAGAGGCTTGTAGTATTTGTACGAGATGAGGTCTCTCGCGTGTCCCGCCATAGGGGTCACGTGACGAGCGATGATTTCGTCCAGATCTTCGAATTCGGAGCCTTGGATCCAGAGACTTCGGCCTGTGGGCGAAGGATTTTTAGTTTTAGTATCAAGATCATAAAGGTCATAGTAAAATAGCGCCTTGCTCTGGTACAAACCTAATGAAAATGCGTTTTCTTTGCCCTCTTCCCGAACGTCGATGTGTTGATAGATTCCTTCTGCCACTTTCCACGTCACCGTCAAGTGATCTGAACCCTGCAAAATAATTTGTCAATAAAAAAAAAAAAACATTTTGAAATCTATCTTCTAAAAGCTACGGTTTGATTTCCTAAACTTGATGAAAATGCTTCCATCCCACTGAAATATCTATATTGTTGGCCTGAAAATAACAATATATCTTAAATAAAAAAAGTAAAAAAAAATACTTGCTAGCACGCCTTTTTTTAAAAGGCTTGCAAGCAAGATAACGATTATACTTCCCCGCTCTCATCACATATCAATATTCACCTAAAAATGAGGTGGATATCAAAACGAGCTATCAAATATCAAACTACATCTTCGACCACATCGTCGCTTTCCATCAGGTGAGCCTAGACCGACGTAAAAAAAAAAAAAAAAACCGAGCGGGTTTTCATAAATCAGATAGCGATTGTACTTGGACGTAAAGCAGAATCGCGCTGCTGGCTTTACCTTACTACTGGGCCTGACTATAACCTCTCCCTGCGCCATTTTGTCCATCAGTTTCTCGGCTTCCGCGAACGATATGTTGTGGAAGGCGGGGTGCACGATCACGCGCTTCACGTATTGCATGCGTTCTTTGGTCTGCTTCGCTTCTTTGTCTTTACGTACGTCCTTGTCCTCGGCCTCTTGGTCGTAGTACGGGTCTTTTGGTGGTCTGAAATAAATTTTTTTTAATTAATTTTTTTAATTTTTTTTTTTAAATAATTTTTTTTTGTTCATGCGTTTGCAAGTTATGTCACCGACTATGTTGGGCCGGACTTTTAAGGCGCCTAGCTCGCCCGCACGACCGCGTAGTCCCCATTTCATCTCTAGGATTGATTAACGAAAAATCCTGGGGTATGTATCTTTATTTCTTGTACTCTGCATACAAACAGTGTTTCATTGGCGTAGTACGAAAAAAGTTTTTATTTCCCTACTAATTTTAGGAACGTCTTTCGTCTCTCACTTTAGAGGTGGAATTTTGCGAAACCCGTTCTCGTTGTCATCTTAGACCATTTGAAGAATATTGGGTCCAAACACAGATCACACCCTAGATTCTGCATTCAGGACGCTCGAAGCGCACCACGCATTAGTCTAAATATACTTATAAGAAATTACTCTGATTGGTCGCTTGTTAGGCGCGTGTAGGCGTAACCTTGAGATAGCCAATGAGAACGCTCGGTCGCACTCCCCGCGCCTCAAACTGACGTGACTTTTGTAGGAACAACGAATCTCGTAATGCGGTATCTAGTGTGATCTGTGGGTCCAAATTTCACGTCTATAAAAACGTCTTAGCGGTTTGGTCTGAGCGTTGATTTCTAGAAAAAAGCTTGTTCTTTTATAATAATGCTAGCTGTTACCCGCAACTTCGTTCGCATCGCTCAACAAAAAAAAAGTAGCCTATGTCAGTTTCTGATCTTTGAGCTATATGTATGCAAAAATTTTGCTTCGAGCCGTGATAAAGCGAGAAACACCCAGAAAGACAGATAGACAGAGACAGAGTAACTTTCGAATTTATAATATTGATTAGAATATAGAATTCTTCCAGAGAATCACGGGATGAACAAAATTTCGAAATTTGATATACGGTCGGCGGTATGCTATTTATGGTTCAAAACAGTAAATGACGCTATACACACGCCGGTTTGCTCCGTTTTACATTTAGAAATGACCTTGAATATTAAACCAAAACTTACATTTAAATGGACAGTTCTGATATTCATAAATATTCATATCATGGAGAATATGTATCTGAGTGATTTTTCACGGCCAGCGGTCAACCAGATGGAGACAACAAAACTAGTTGTAGCGCATATACATCTGTTCTTTGTTAACAGAGCTGTTGTTAATGATTTTGAATTACAAAAATAATTACACTTTAAAATAGTTTCTGTCTTGGGTAGTTTCTTTAGAAATACTTAAGAGGTTTTGGCGCACTCGATATTTGACATTGTATAGTTGTAGCTCTGTTTCTCGTGCGTGCGATAGACAGAGTAAGTGAATTTTCCTAACTTTTTGATTAATTCATAAATTAAGCATATTAAGCATTTCGGGGGTAGTCTATTATCACTCTAGGTAGGTCTCAGGAGGAGGGCTTTGTTCAGCAGTGGACGTCTTCCGGCTGTTGATGATGATGATGAGCCTAAACTGCTTTTTGGTTTGTATGATACTGACAGACTTTCAAAATGTTGAACTTCAACAGTTCTAAACTCTGCGCGGCACCGCACTGCGCTCTTCACCCCGAGATATAAGATGTTAAATGATGTGGTGCTTGATCGATTTTGACATGTGAGATGTCGTCGGACCTCCAGTGTAGCATTGGCTACATTTTGCAGTCGGGTATTTTGTTTTTCTTGTAATGATATGACTCGTTAATAAAACTCACCTCCACTCATTGTTTTTATCTAACAAATCCGAAGACTTCGAGGAGCAGTCCACCGAGAACCTTTCCACGTCGATCTTCAGTATCCGGCAGTGGACCGTCTGCCCGATGCGCACGCGCTCCGTGGGGTCCGCCACGTGCCGGTCGGACAGGTTCTTGATGTGAATATAGCCGGATAAGTCATTGTCGAGCCGGATCCGGACGCCGGTCGCCTGCCCGGGACACGCGCCCGCGTCGAAGTGATTCCATACCTGGGTAATAAAATATGATCAGTGAGCTGATTTGCAGCCAAAATTATTATTTATGCCATTCGCTTTTTACTCTAATTGGTTCATTTCTAGGCGCGAATATGCGAATACCGAATGTTCTGGCAACGAGGCCATATCCGCCAATCAGATACGAGTACACGCGTCTCTGATTGGCGGATATCGCATCGTTACGCGATAATTCGGGGCGATAGACGCTAGTCTGGGACAGGCATTACAAATTTCTCTAATACCATAGATAAATTTTTTAAACAGCGCCAAGGTCGATAGAAAGATGCGTAGCTCGATTTTAGTACTGATAAGCGCGTAAGATGTCGCTTGTCCTTTAAACTGCGACATGATCGTTACAATTTCTGCCTGACTTGAAATAGAAACCCAAGCTAACTTATTCGTAATGATACGTTATATTAACTATATTTTCATCGTTCTTATAGCGGTTTGGACATTGCCTGACTAAATGTGTAAGCGCCATCTAGTTTTAAGCAGATTTTTCGGGGGTACACTTTCAGGGTTTTTTCAGGGTTACTTACACACTTACGCATTTATAATATTAGTGTGACTAGCGACTCGCACGGGTGTAATTTAGGAAATGTATACGACTATGAAATGTCAATATAAATTATTCAACTCTATATAGCGATGAAATGACGACACCGCTATTGGAGGAAACCAAAGCTTTGGCTCAGAATCTATATTCTACCTATATTCTTACCTCAGACAGCTCCGGGAAATCGTTCTTATGACAGAAGGGACACTCCCACAGTCCAGTCTCATCATTCCTCACTGGATTGGCCTGATCCAACATCTCCCTCTGCGGCTTCCTATGCGATATCCCCACCACAGACGCTAACACCATCTTCCCCACGTAGAAAGTCTCCGGCGACTCCTTTGTGAGTATATCGAACAACTCCTCCGCCGTCGGCGAGCGGTAGGACACTCTAAGATCTTTGTACCTAGAGTTCAATTCCGCTCGTATGTCGTACAAAGTTATGCTCTTATTGCCGAAGCCTTGTCGCTCCAATTCCTCGGCGAAAGCGTCCAAATCCAAGTCTTTCAATCTTTCCGGAGCTTCTAGAATCTCTTCTAAAGCGCCCGCTGGGTTGGCATCTTCGTCTTCGTACTCGAGAGCGTCAACCGCCATCTTTCGGGCCCACTCGTATGTTTCCGGATGCACTCGGGACCCATCCAAGACTTCTATGTATGCCTCGGTGCTGTCTCCCAAACTGCTGGTATCGATTTTGATGAAGCCCGAACAGTTGATGAAGACTTTGGGCCCCATGTGGCAGACTGTGACTAATTGGGTACGGTTTTCTAGCTTTTGATTCGTTTGTTTGAATAGTTTGATGAGAGCCTGAGCTTTTCTGGGGCCGAGGCCGCACACGAACTGCAGTAACTCTGTTCCGCGACCGGTCAAAATAGCTTCGTTAACATCGACGCCCACTTCGTTGATTCTGTTAATGAACTCCAATTCTATTCCTTCGAGTAGCTCTTCCTTCGATATTTGGTCTTGCAGGGGGTGGTATCTTAGGCACATTATTTCTTCGTCTGGTCCGCAGAGCTGGGAGATTTCCATTAGCGGATCTTGAAGTAGGCGGCCTTGGCAGATCGCTTGGCGTAGCGTGTCGGGATACTCTCTGAAGTCGTTCTAGAAAATAATTACAGTATTCATTTCACATAGAGAAAAACAACATTGAATTTAATAAATCCTTCAAAAAATTATGAAATCAGGCGAGCGCTGTTTTCAAATTGTGCGATTTTATGTAATGAATTCGAAAAACAATCGAAACTAAAATGGCTTATCTGTCCTCATCCTTAGTAAAAAGGCCACAACCTAAAAAAGCCTCAACCTTAGTAAAAGACCTCGACCTTAGCAACAAGGCTTCAACCTTTGTAACGAGGGCTCAAACTTAGTAAAAGACCTCGGCCTTAGCAACAAGGCCTCAGTTTAAGCAACAAGGACAAAACCTTGGTAACAAATCCTCACCCGTCCTCTAATACTGTTGCTATATATCTTGCTAATATGGTTGTCGGCTATCTCGATGGGTATCCTGGGGAACTGCTCGTCCTCGACCAGCTGCTGCACGCACTCCGACACGTCGCCCTTGACCTGCAGCGCTTCCCGGGACTCCCCGCCGATTACAATAACGTGGGGCTTCTTGCGGAGGATGAATCTGGGGGAATTATAGTTGTTGTGGACTTATCGATCAGGATATGTCCTAAAACTGCGACCAGAACCACTGAAGGACGGGCAGCAGCGTCCACTAAGTAAATGGTGGTCTTTCTGCGAATCCCAAGCCGCCTGCCAAGCGTGGGGATTGTGGCACATTTAGGGGAATGCCTTTGTTCAGTAGTGGCATCTTCTGGCATAATCCCCACGCTCGGCAGGCAGCTCGGAGATCGCAGAACGCTCACCGATTACTAAGAGGACGCTGCTGCCCGTCTTTCGGTGGTTCTGGCCGCAGTTTTAGGACATACCCGAGTCTCAACAAGTGTTAGTACCAGCTTTAATAAGTCAACGTGTATCTTCGGAATCGTGGTAGCTCAGTGGGACCACGCTCGCCTCACAATCGTGGTTTCGTGGGTTCAAACCCGGGCGGACCCGTACCAACGAGTTCTATGGAATTTACCTACGGATATACCACTGGCTTTTCAGTGAAGGAAAACATCGTGAGGAAACCTGCATATTTCCGGAGAAGAAATTCGATGGCGTATGTGCATCCGCCAACCCGCACCGGGCCAGCGTGGTGGATGTGGCCTAGTCACCCTTCGAGGGTGAAATCAGAAATTAGAAATATTTATTGGCCATAAAAAACATTAAAATTAGATATTACAGGCAAGTCATTATTATAAAAAATACTTAAGTTTAGAATTAAATTTAATTAGGCAAACTAAGTTAATAATTATTTGAATAATTCAATAATGTATCATGACAGGTATAATGTATCACTTATTATGCTTTACTCCGTTTGTTGTTCGTACAAAAAAGAGGATTCTGAGAAGTCCAATGTGCCAATATCCCAGCAGTGGGATGTTTAAAGGCTGATACAGTACTTCCCGAAAATCCCGAAAACCCCCGAGACTATTGACGAGTCTATACGTTCGATGTATACGGCTCAAAACATATTTACAGCAAACTTTGCATGAAACAAGAACCGATGCAATAATGTTTGTTGCTTAACGTCTCCGACCAGTGTTGACCGCCTTATGGCTCAGTGGGTGGATTTCCACCTTCTGATCTTTAGGTTGTGGGTTCGATTCCCACCCAGGACAAACATTTGTGTGATGAACATGGATGTTTGTTCTTTGTCTGGGTGTTACTATGTATTCTATGTATGTATTTACAACAACAAAAAAAAGTATTTATGTATTCTATCAGTTATCTGGTTCCCATAGTACAAGCTTGCTTAGTTTGGGGCTAGATGGCGCTGTGTGAAAAACGTCCACCAATATTTATTATTTGTTCTATGTCTGGGTGTTAATATCTATGTACGTATATCAGTCTCTGGCAGCCATATTACAAGCTTTGCTTAGTTTGGGGTCAGATGACCGTGTGTGCAAAAATTTCCCAGATATTAATTTATTTATTTATTAGTGTCGGAGGAGCAAACTGACGAACATACAAAAAAAATAAAGACTCAGTACCTCCTGAGCGCAGTCATGTCGGCTTCCTTGTTGGTGCGCTCGAGCGCGTCCCACGCGTTCCTGCGGTACAGCAGGTGCGGCAGCCGCAGGTGGTCCGCCACTTCGCCGCCGCCCGCTATAATGCACGCGAACGAAGAGTGGTTCCGGTCTGGAACGTACGCGATCGAGAGAACTCGAAGACCTGGGGGATGAAACAATGCCATATAACGTTTTAGTATTAAAATCCTAATTACGACAGGTTTACCGCAGACACAGATCACACTAGATACCGCGTTACGAGATTCGTTGTTCCTACAAAAAGTCACCAAAGTTTGAGGCGCAGCGCGGCGGGGGTCGCGGGGAGTGCGACCAAGCGTTCTCATTGGCTATCTCATGGTAACGCCTACTCGCGCCTGACAATAAACCAATCAGAGTAATTTGTTATAAGTGTATTTAGACTGATACGAGGTGCGCTTCGAGCGTCCTGAATGCAGAATCTAGGGTGTGATCTGTGACCGCAGATCACTATCTCCACATTCCGCACTCGAGGACTATCGAAGCGTACCACGCACCTATTAAAAACTCACTCATTGGTTCACTACTATGCGCCAGTAGGCGTTACAAGTGTAACCTTGGTCGCAGTCTCGCTTCCCTCAACTTTAGTGAGTTTTTCTCGGAACAACGATCTCGTAATGCGGTATCTATATATATATATAACTAGCTGCGCCCAGCGGTTTCACCCGCTATTCTACAGAAACCGAATATTTTTCCGGGATAAAAAGTAGCCTATGTGTTTATCCAGGATGTAAACTACCGCCATACCAAATTTCATTCAAATCCGTTTAGCCGTTACACAGTTGAACGGGAACAAACACACTTACATACATACACACAAACATTCGCATTTATAATATTAGGGTGATCTGTATGTTATACGAAACAGATACCTATTAAGCCGAAATGAGCTCATTGTACTCATAAATAAAAACAATTTGATTTTCCTATCTTGTTACAGGCAAAACATTAGCGCCATTTCGCTAATGTGTTGTCTGGCCACCGATGATACGAGACTTACCATTATTCGTGTCCCATTCATCGTCATCGTCGTCCGAGACTCTCGACTCGTACGGCGCTACTTTCAGCCAGTCGTACAGCTTGCGACGACAACATCTGAAAACAAAAACACAATAAGGAATATTGATAGCAAATTAATTTAAAGTTAAATTGGCATCAGGATTATAATGCAAGCTCGAGATGTACTGTCGTAGCGATGATAGTTCAGTGGTTATCACTTACGGATCGCATGCCGCAGGATGTGGGTTCAAATCCCAACAATTATCTTGAGCTGCTGGTGAAGGAAACCATCGCGATGAAATCATATTACTCGGCTGGTAACGCTACCACCAAACCGTCTCTGAAAACCTGTTTTAAAAAAATGCCTAACCTGTCAAACACAAAAAATAATGCTTCACAACATGCCGACTTGGGAGCTAAATTTTCAAAATCGTTTAACCTTATCTAGTTGACTCAGTTCATTAGTGACACTGGAAACTAACTTGAGGATATACTGCTTGGCCTCCTGCACCAGTAGAGCGTTCAGCTCCCTCCTCAGTTCCGGCATCACGATCTTGTTGAACGCTATGGTGACCGCCTCCGCGCGCAGCTCGTTCCACGCCTGCACCGTCGCGGCAAACTCGTCCTGATCAACAAATAATTTTCTTTTTAGAGTTCCGTAGTACTAAAAGGAACCCTTATAAGTTCGTCATGTTCGCTTGTCTGTCTGTCGGAATCCTTTACAGCCTTACAACTTCTAAAGTTATAATCTTACACCGTGATCAGTTATTTTAAAAGCTCGGCTGGTTTGGACTGGTAGAAGTGCATAAAACATCCCAACCGGGACATCATCGCAGGTCTTATTATCGCCCCCACAAATAATTAAAAGTCCTGGTTTTGTAGCCCACCTGTTGTAATCAACGAGGACGTTTTTTTTGTAGTGGCAGGGCTCTCTTGCAGAGTCTGCCTGGGGAAGTACTACACCTTTGCCAGTTATTCGACCGCCAAGCAGTGGCGTGCAAGCATTACTGTGTTCCGGATTGAAGGGCAATGTTGCCAGCGTTATTACTGGGCAAACAGAGATTTTACATCTAACATCTCAGGTGACGAGCGCAGTGAATTGCCGCGCATAGTTTTGAACTGTTGGAGTTCAATATCTGGGTGGCACTGAACTGTTGTGGGCAAGCGTGACGCTTAACATCAGGTGAGCGACTTACTCGTCTCGGCACCGAAAAATATTTTAAAAAAAATAGATACTATTCACTCTGCCCTTCAAAAACTATCATACCTTCTGATACAAAGCCTTGAGTTCCTCCAAGTAGCTGGGTCCAGTGCTGCCCTCGATCTGATCGCTGATGCTGAGCTCCAACAGCTTGTCCTCCGCAGCGATTGTCAGCTTAAGGTACTGTTCTCCGGTCAGGTCTCGCACCGGCTTCTTTTTCAGGTACTTCAGTCTGGAATGCAATAGCTGATAATGATACGCGTAAGAATGTATCGAGTGTAAATCTATCTTTAAATTAATTTTTTTCACTTTGGACGCGTTCTGCGACGACATAAAAGCGCTCAAGGACATACATTTCTTCTGGCTGATGATGATGATGATGATAAAAATTCAAATTGTTTCTACTATTTCTAGTATAGAATATCGGACAAAGTAAGTCACCCGAAACTGGGATGGTTCTCGTCGATCTCCTTGATGCCCCTCTGTGTGGGTTTGACGGAGACGGTGGCCCGCTCCCGGAGCGCGTCCCGCACCGTGGCGCGGAACAGCGGCTCGCGGGCGAGCTGCACGCCGCACATGTACACCGCGCGGCGCAGGACTTCCTGCGCCGAGCCTATCGACCCCATCTGCAACACGTGACGCGGTTATAACACAAAATACCATAACCAGTACTCTGCTCCTCGAAGTCCTCGGATTTGTTAGATAAAAACAATGAGTGGAGGTGAGTTTTATAACAAGTCATATTATTAAAAACAAAAAACAATATACCCGACTGCAAAATTTAGCCTATGCTACACCGGAGGTCCGACGACATCTCACAAGTCAAAATCGATCAAGCACCACATGATTTAACATCTAATATCTCAGCGTGACGAGCGCAGTGCGGTGCCGCGCAGAGTTTGGAACTGTTGAAGTTCAACATTTTGAAAGTCTGTCAGTATCATAAAAAACAAAAAGCTGTTTAGGCTCATCATCATCATCAGCCATAAGACGTCCACTGCTGAACATAGGCCTCCCGACACACCGACCGACAACGGGCCACTTGCATCCACCGGTTGCCCGAATCTAGAGTGTGATCTGTGGTTAGTGCATACAGAACGGCCACGAATGTTGCTGAAGGAGTTTTGGCGGGAACGTGAAGAAGTCATGTCGCGTCATTGTATTATTTTCCAAAACTTGTTCATTTCGAGTGTTAATGTTTAAAAACGGTGTATTTTTATCCATTAATTGTTCGTGAAAGTGCACGAGTGTTGGTGAATAGTATAAAATTGTAAAACGTGACTCTTCATGTTGTTTCCAAAACTCCATAAAAGCCTCTTGTAAAGTCTCCACATCTTTACTGGGGCATGACGTGGACTTGACCGTGACTTACTTTGGTTGACTTAGACTATGACTGAGCCTTATTTTAATAGTGTAATATTTGACTACACTTGAAATATTACAGTACTTGACACTGGCTAAATACACAACGTGTGGAGCCAAAACATAAGAAAAAAAAAAAAAAAACAAAAAAAAAATGTTGCTGAATAATGAATGTTAGTCTCACGTGTTCCGCGGCGGCGTCGAGCGGCGCCACTGGCGGCTGCTCCACCTCGTGCCGCTGGTAGTTGTCGCGCACGTTCTCCGCGAACTGCTCCGGGGTCAGCCCGAACTTCTTCACCAACGGCTCTATGGCGGAGATAAAAAAAATTAGACTATGTTACGTAATGAGATCCATATTGTGCGCTAGACCTAATTAAGATAAATAGAAAATAATACTGGGTAGAAAAAAAATCTTACGCTTGGTAACTTAGCTGACGTCACTAATTCGTGTTCTTTTTAGGGTTCCGTACCAATGGTAAAAATTAAGCCTTATTGTGAGACTTCGATGTCTGTCTGTCTGTCTGTCCGGCTCAGCCGACTTGAAGTTCAGCATGAATTTATATCATACATATATATATATATATTTTGATAGTGTGCAGCAAGCTGATTTTATGCTAATCTTAGCACAACATCATCATAACCATAACATCTGTTATGATTTTGTTAGAAGTTTCACCCCTGTGAGGCCTACCTCAATGCCAAGCGTTTAGTCTTGAAACCCGCAAGCTGGGCTTCCTTTTACGCGACTGCACAAGGGATATTAATATTTTTAAGGGTATATGTAAGTTTGAATGTTGGTACTAACCGAGCCCGGCCTTCCTGCAGAGCTCGTACGGCCCCGAGCGGACGGCGTACTTGACCTCCGTGGGCTCCTCGTCCTCGGGCTCGGCGGCCTCGACCGCGGCCGCGGCCTCCGCGGGGTCCTCGCCGTTCTTGTCGGCCTCCTCTCGAGCCAGCCTCCTACAATTTTTATACGTTGGTTAGACAAAACCAATCGTTTAAATAAAACTATACAAATGATATACGAGCGACACTCATAAGGCGCAAATTTTTTGATCTGATTACTACTTCTAATTACTCTTGAGTTTTGCGCTCTTTTAACGCTCCAAATAAATAAAAAAAAACTTGTATATTTTAAACTTTTTTTTAACTTTAAACCGTCACCATCCAGTCCAATCCAACCATAAAAATCACTTTAATAATTTTAGATTCCCTTCGCCTGCAATTCCAATCCAATAGATAAATAAATAAGTGTTTATTGTTCACGACGGAAATGATATTCATATAGGACATAAAACTTAAAACTAGTGTTATTACTGCTTATATATAATATTACTAAAAGATAAACCAAATACCCGACTGCAAAATGTAAAGAGTACTCCAGACGTAAAGAGGAATCCATCGACACCAGGCTACAGGAGTTACTATAGGAAAACAAACATACATACTTATTTACCTACATATACCCCAAAAAAAGTCGGGTAAAGATACATTCTGTTCCAGGCCAAACTTAGAACATTTATCGCGTATGTCCGCTGGCAAATCTCTTCGACATTTTTATTGAAGGTTGAATAGTGAATAAAGAAGATTCGACTTACTTTTTCTCTTCCAACTCTTTCTTTCTCTCTTTGGCGCGTTGAACCCTTTGCATTTCGGGAAGTTCCGTCGAATAGTACAACAGAAAGTGCGTGTGAACATCGCGTAGCTCCTCAGACGTTTGCACCGCCTTCAACCTGAGAGCAATGAGGTTTTTGTTATTCGGTACTTTTGATTGGCACACAGATCACACTCTAGATTCTGCATTCAGGACACTCGAAGCGCACCACGCATCAGTCTAAATACACTTATACGAAATTACTCCTATTCGTTGATTGTTGGGCGCGAGTAGGCGTAACCTTAAGATAGCCAATGAGAACGCTCGGTCGCACTCCCCGCGACCCGCGCCGCGCCTTTAGCGAATTTTTGTAGGAACAACGAATCTCGTTATGCGGTATCTAGTGTGATCTGTGGATTGGCATTACTGTGTTGCAGAAATATTTGTTGTACTCTTGTGGAAAAACATCTGTCTCCAAAAGCCGTCATGACCTACAAAAAAAATTAGCCTATGTCCGTCTCCGACCCTTAAACTACATCTATGCAAAAATTCAGCTCGATCCGTTCAGCCGTTTAGCCGTGATAATGCGACAAACACCTAAGACAGAGAGACAGACGGACAGAGTTACTTTCGAATTTATAATATTAAGCTAGGATTAGGATTTATTTGTTAATGTTTAGCTGCGTCATAGCCCAGCCAATTGAGCGTTTGACCCAGAAGTAATTAATAACAGATTTTTTTTTTGTTTCATAACTGTAGAACCAACCTCTCATATTATTAAACAATAATTAAACAAAATACATATCCGGAACTGACTCAAATTTTACATTTTCCAATATCGTCTCTATTTTTCCTATGTTAGAGTCTATTTCAGATGACGATCGTAAGCACGACAGTGAGTCGTCGGCGACGATAATGTCTTATGGCTAGAGCATAAACGCTTATTCTATGTTCCGTACCTCAAGACTGTTTAATTTAATTGACCAAGCGAAGCGAAGGTCTCAGAGTTTACTGGGACAAATCGGCATTTGTATGTATGTTTGTATGTTTGTGTGTATATTTGTCCGACGATAACTTACGAACCGTTGATCCGATCGTCATGAATTTTTGTAGGCAAGTAGTTCTTTTCAATACAATTTTTAAGTTCGAATATTAGCTGAATCGGTCCAGGGGATGTGAAGATATAGGGGTCGTAAGGTCTCAGTTCGCCGCGAACTACTAGTTTAATATTTAAAAAACAGCAAGTTATACCAAACATAATTTAATATTTATGTTATGAATTATGTCCGGGTCTTCCATACTAAGTCCCGTAACTTGACTGGGCTATCAGACGTTTTGCAAGAGTGGCTCGAGTATAGTGTGACGAGATACCTGTTGATGTCGTCGTCCTGTATGAGCCTCATGTTCTCCGGGATGGGTGCGTCCGGGTTCAGCATCACCTTGTCCAGCTGGAAGTTTCGCATGTTCTCCAGCAGCTTCAGTAGGTTTTCTTTGCGCTGCTTCAGTTGACACCACTGCAGATAAAACCATATTATACTTTATGGTGTGGACCCTAATTATTCAGAAATTATGTGAGGGTTATCTTTTCTGTATGTTCTGTTTTTAGACCTCTGACAACGATTAAACACAGTTTTGCATAGTTGGTAGTCTAAAGTCGCGGTAGCTCCGTGGGAGCACGCTCGCCTTACATACGTGGTGTCGTGGATTCAAACCCGGGCCTGTACCAATGAGTTCTGTGGAACTTACGGAACGTATCACTAAAGGCAGCTCCAACACTGTTGCCATCTTTTTCTCACAGATTAAGTTGAAAAGAGACGCAGATAATTATTATGCCATCATATCAGTCGTAGAGAATTATACAGCAGAATCGCAGTACTAGTTACCTTAGCGTCGTATTTGTAAACCTTCCAGAGGTCGTTGATGGTCAGCTCTGGCTGGACGTACTCCTTGCGGTAGAACGCTATGAAAGGAACCTCGAGGGTTTGGTTCCGCATGAAGTCCAGCGCTTGTCGGATCTTTACTACAGTACCGCCACTCCTGTAATACAAGGCGATGGTTAGGCAATGTTAACAAGATATATATATATATATATATATATATATATAAATAAAGTCTAATAAAAATAAAATTCGAATTGAGAATTTCCTCTTTTTTTTTTTGGAAGTCGGTTAAAAACACGACTACGTCCTATACGAAGGGTCGGACATAGGCTACTTTTTTTTTTCTAGGTCCGCGTGCACGCGGGCAACAGCTAGTAATAAAGAAGTTGCCATTATGACTCTGTACGACAAGTTTTGTAGATTGTTTCTCGCTATGCAAGCAATGTACACGCGGCTTGAAATATTCATATTTCAAGCACACACACATATATATATATATATATATGTGTGTGTGTATAATCCACATCGCAGGGGATTTCTGGAGTAAGCTATCTGTCAAAGTACACATAAAAATGTACTCATCGGCGTGAGTTGGCCACTCAGTCCGATCTTCGGATTTTCGCTTTCAGTTTCGCCAATTGCCGCGTCCACGCGTGTATAATATATATATACACACACATATATATATATATATATATATATGTGACACATATATATATATATGTGTGTGTGACATATATATATATATATATGTGTATATATATATTATACATATATACACATATATATATATTATACACGCGTGGACGCGGCAATTGGCGAAACTGAAAGCGAAAATCCGAAGATCGGACTGAGTGGCCAACTCACGCCGATGAGTACATTTTTATGTGTACTTTGACAGATAGCTTACTCCAGAAATCCCCTGCGATGTGGATTTTTAGACCATAAATCCGTTTAAGAGGCGAATGGGATTATTGAACCAAAAAAAAACAGAAATCCTCTGAGCAATTTATTTTATTTTTCGCAAGGGGATTATTAGACAAAAAGTATAGAAATTCCCTTAATAATTTATTTTGTTTCTGCGGAAGAGGATTATTATTCAAATATCCATAAAACTCCTCCAGAAATCGTGCGCTTAGATTGTCTTAGGGGTGATCTGTGGACATAGGCTATGTATTTTTCAAAGTTCAGGTGAAGCCGCGGACTAGAGCTGGCTTTTTATAAATTCTACTATTTATTTACTTATAGGCGAGCAGCATAGGCTGATGTGCACCGTGCAACTGTACTGTCACACAGTTACATTACATTACATTATCAGCCAGAAGACGTCCACTGCTGAACATAGGCCTCCCCCTTAGACCGCCACACCGACCGACAATGTGCCACTTACATCCACCGGTTGCCCGCGACTTTCACAATGTCGTCGGTCCACCTAGTGGGAGGCCTGCCTACGCTTCGTCTTCCGGTTCGTGGTCGCCACTCAAGAACCTTTCTTCCCCATCGGTTATCGGTTCTTCGAGTGATGTGGCCTGCCCATTGCCACTTCAGCTAGCATTTCAGCTATCACACAGTGTTGAAACTAATCTTAAATATCTTGTTAATTATCCAACCGTCTAGCTTCTTTTTAAATGTATTTATAGATTTTGCTGAGACCACATCCTCAGACAACCTGTTCCAATTGTGAACAACTCTGTTGCTGAGGATGTGGTATGCAGTTAATGTTTTCCATCTTACCTTCGTGACCTCTCCCTGCTGTCTTGTGCATCTGCCTTAGAAACGGGAGGCTTCAAGAAAGCTTGCTTGTAGATCCACTCAGCTTCCTCCTCCAGCTCGGTGCTGCCCTCTTCGACCGGCGTGATGGGCACTTCGCGAATCTGCATACGCTCCGGCACGTCTGTTTTACGTATCTGCGAGAGATAAATGAATGTTAGCATTGATATGACAGAGACAAACGATAGTATACGTTGATTTAGGTAATCAATAACATTTGTGTAGTGGCTGAAAACACCCACACTACATGCATTGGTCCATAAAAGGCTCTAGTAATGTTGCACCACAGGGTCATGACTTTGACATGACCGTGACTTAATTTGCTTGTCTTACACTATAACTGAGACTTGTTCTAATTGTGAAATATTTGAATTCACTTGAACTATTACAATAATTGACACTGGCTAAATACACAATGTGTGGAGCCAAAACATAAATGAAAAACGTTTATTTATTTTGTTTTCTAGTGTGTGCCTGGCATCATTTGAGCTCTTAAACAATAATATTTACCAAAACTTGATAATAGTTATATACTGGACTGACAAATGCACAAGACGTGCGACGCCAAAATTTTCAAAGGTGGATAGAAAAAAATAAGAGTTAGATACCTCATTATCAAGATCCGTGAAGTGACTCCTTTTCAGTTCGCTCGGCTCGTAGATCTCAAATATAGATTTCTTGCTTGGCCGTTTGGCTTTGCCCTTCTTTTTTCTTCTTTCACCTGATGACATTTAAAACATTTCAGAAAAAACAGGTATTTAGTTAATAACACCTGCAGGCCTAGCACGGGAGCAGGGATACAATTTTGTCCTTGACTTTCTACTATTCTATCAATACACCATGTCATGAGAGGTATGGAATCTCAGACCATATAACCTCGTATGACAGCTCGCACCTATTCCCCGCACGAAAATATTACGCGCAAAATAGCATTTATAAACTCGCTCGCTCACCTATAATTGCTTTCTAGGCGAAAATTGCCTCAATATTGAGCATTTCAAATTAAAAAAATTATTGAAAAGGATTTTTCTGCATGCGCAATCAAGTGGTTTCTTTATCTTTGCAAGGAACGCATCTGACCGCGATGAGATAACTTCAGTTTACGTTACAATTTAAACTAATAATCATTTTTCAAAAATGATATTTACCTTCTTCCTCTTCATCTTCCAAGTACTCGTCGAGGTCCTCTTCCTCTTCATCTTCATAGTCCTCTTCTCCGTACTTCTCAAACTCCTCGTAGTCGAAGTCCACGCCGAATATGTCCTGACCTTCTTGCAAAGACCTGATACAAACAGCAAATGAAAACATCAAAGATCTATACTCGGTCAATGCTGGGATTAGTTCAGTAAGTTGTGGTAGATGGCAAAAAGCTAAAAGTAACCTGCAAATTCTATAACGCACATCCTCTTTGAATGTCCTGTCTTTGGTCTCGAAAGACATAATGCGAAACACACTATGAATAATTACATTGATGGCAGAAAATTGAAATGAAATAAGAGGGGGACAAAAAGAAATGCAAAAGAATTATAGATTATTGTAATATTATTGTTACTAAGGTAGTAAAAATAAATAATTAATAGATATATACGAAATATACATATTGTCATATATATTAGCACTATATAAAATAAATAGAAATAAGAAATACACGAAAGATTTGTGCCTAAACAAAAGATAGAAAAAACAAAATTTTAAAAAAAAATATGGGGAAAAAATACGTTTACGAAAATGCAGGTCTATCCGTAAGCCCTATCCTTAATCACTATGCCCCTTTTTCCCCAGGTCAAAGATCATCAATATCTTTGATAAATTTTATCTTATTAATTTAATCTAATAATAATATTAATTTAATATAAAATAATAAATTTAATTAATTTAATCTTTGATAATCAAAGATTAAATAGATAGAAACCAAGGTGTGTATGCTGTGCAGTCTCTGTTCATTTCGGAGGATTGTTTTTTTATACTGTTGTTGGCAAAGGAATAAACTACAGTACAGCTACAGTATAATATTAAATGAAAATGATTTTTTTTCAGCTTTTAATCAAATACAGCTCTCGGCTAACCCTAATGTGTTCCCTCTTATGCATAGAATAACCTGTTCTATAATTTTTGTCTCGCTTTCATGTGTGGAACTTATCTCACCAGCGAGAAGCTAACAATTTATTTGATAGCTTTATCTTAATCTCAAATAAGTCGAAAACACGCAACGGACCTTCCAATGGTAAGTGGTCACTGACTCCTATGGACGAATCACATGGACACTTCCAATACTTCGGGCATTGTCAGTGTGTTGCCTACCTTTAAAGGTTCCATCACCATTTGATTCAAGTAGTATAGATGGTATTTCAGAAGACAATCCAAAAGTGGTAAGCCATTCAACAGTTACAGTTAGCTTATCGAGTTTTTATGCTCGGATTGCTTTATGAAGAACTAGCTGCGCCCTGGGGTTTCACCCATTATTCTACAGAAACCGAATATTGTTTCGGGATAAAAAGTAGCCTGTGTTAATCCAGTATATAAGCTACCTCCATACCAAGTTTCATTCAAATCCGTTCAGCCGTTACAGAGTTGAACGGGAACAAACACACTTACATACTTACATTATACACACAAACTTTCGCATTTATAATATTAGTGTGATTCTGCTTACGCATCTGTAAATATAGGCTTCCGTTTCTTCTTCCGCTCAGCAATGGGTCTGCCATCATCGTCCACTATGAAATCATCGGCATCCGACTCCAAGTCTTCGTTCTCATCGTCATATTCCACCTCTCGCGGTGCGGCGGATTCCGAGCGGTTCTCGTCTTCCTGGGGATTGGAGACATTATAGCAAGTTTATTTTTTTGGGTTACAAAAATTATACAGAATTATACAGAGGCTGCATGGCGATGAAACATCCGTGCATATGCTGCTTGAGTGCAGAAGCGTGGCAGAGCAACGTAAGTCAATTCTCGGTTCACCGAGGACGCTCCGGGATTCCTGCGGCGGCGTAAGCGAGCTGCTGGCTTTCCTGGACGACACAGTGTAGCTGGCCAAGCTGCAGCCGGGATGACTCGCAAAAGGGGTCGCTACGCGGCCTGGTTGCGGAAATAAGCCCGCTCACCAAGTACTAGTACACACAGTGAGTGTGTTTGTATGTTTGCAAAGCCAACATGGCACGAACGAAATGCCTTTGTGTCATTTTGGTTGTCATTAGAGCTATTACAGTTTATTAGTAATGTAAGCCTATTTCAGAACATACTCTTTCTGTAATACTAAGGTTGATGTTGGGACTTACTTCATCAGACCCTCCAACGAACAGCTTCTCAGCAATTACTTCCCTCTCGAGATCTGGGTCATCACCACCTTCATTGTCGCTGTCATCATCTTCCAAGCGTCGGAGACGTTTGAATTTGTTCTGCAATACATGATCAGTTAATTCTAGACCTTGTCACATATTTTCAAATCATTTTTTTTAACATCAAATTTACTTTTACTTTATTTTATTTTAGACCGAATGCCGAGCAAGCAGTAGTGTGCAAACACAAACACATGGATGTTCAAATGTTTTCATTCACCTTTTGCCCAAATCCTGACAGAGCATTACGAAGAGTTTTACAACTCGAATGCTGTCACAGGATCCTTATTAGTATCGTATGAGTTGATTGCGTAGTATTTTTCTCATACGTATTTTGTTTTTTCTCATACTTACTCTTGCAACTTTAACGCCAAGATTCTCCTCAATGAGGTCATAATCTTCATCCTCAAGTCTATCGTCTAACTCATCATCACTCTTTTTCCGCTTCTTCGGTCCCCCGCTGGCATCAGAGTCTTCTCCGTCACTTCCTGACTCCTCTATGGGAGCATCGTCTATTAGGTCTTTCAGTTCTTCTCGTAAACGATCTTCATCATCTAAAATGTTGAAAATAGACATTTCATTTAAAAGCCATCTTACTAAAACATTCAATAAAATCAGTGTCTCGACATTGTCGGCTAGCAAACAATACGATTTGAGTTTAAATATATTAAATATGGCAAGTTTGACTAATATCAAATCTGGAAAATGTTGAATTGAACCAATTCTTTTAGATATTCATGAATAAAAGAGCTTTCTGTAATGCAAGTCAAGTAAAGTTCATACTCAAGTACCAACAAATATTTTTTTAACTTTGACATTCCAAATAAATGGACGAAGCTGTATAAGACAAAATCCATTATGTTTAGAGCATGTTTATAAAACCCAAACACCTCAAAACAAAAATGCATTATAACAAACACCACAAATCTACAAAAAAAATTGTAATATTTCATGTTTTTTTTTTGGTAGGCAATTACTGTTTGGTTCTTTTTGGATTTATCTTATTTAAAATCATTGTTTAAATTTAAGGTCTAGGATGTGACAGAATTATTTATTTTGTTAGCAGAATACGGTTATGGGTACCTAGGCTTTTTCTGGTTAAATAGTTAACGTTTTTTAAGCTATTCTGATTTGACTCATTTATGTATAAGTGTATGTCATTTCTTTATTTTTGAGGAAGTTATTTCCTGCCAATAAATAGTAGTAAAGTTGTTACTAGTAGAAATAATCAGTCTTACTACTAGGTGAGGTTATACTTAACCACCTTTTGTCTTTATGACTTTAACACATTTATTTAAAATAAATACAATATAACTTAACTTTACGGGACAGCTATTTAGATATAATCAGACAACCTCTGTTAGACAAGGAAGACCTGAAAATTGGCCCAGTAATGCACTATAACATGTTAGCCGGAGCAGGCAATCTATCATTAGTATAACTTATTATTAGCACAATGAAGCTTGGTAGCCAAGGGCTACCTATGAAGTTAACATTGTTGGCCACGAGACATTGTTTACTAAAATGATAGTGTAATTTGTTTCAGGGACAAGGAGAAAGTTAGATGGTTACCGTACCGTCTTCCTCCTCGTCCTCGTCATCGCTCTGCACGGCAGCTTTACGCTTCGGTTTCTTGCGCTGCTCTGGCTGCTCATCTTCTGAATCCAACTACAACATACAAATCCACAAGTTCAAGTAAAAGTAATACGCAATCGAAATCACATCGACACAAGTGTCACTAACCCCGCTTTCTTCAGCCTCGGATTCCAAGAAATCAGCCATTATCACTTAAAGAATACTGCACAACACTAAGTACTACACTAAAAAGCTAATATCTTGGCTAAATGCTTATTAAATGGCTAAAACTAAAGAAAAAGGGATCACGAATTTCCAATAAATGGGCCAAGCATTATTTGGATGTCACCACAGATTATAAAATTACCACAGACAATGAGGCAAATTAAAAAAAAAAAAGTTCTAAAATACTTACTAGATGGCGTAATAGTCCTATGTCTTTATCTGTCATTGTCAATGAGGCGTTTTCCTAAAATAAAAAATAGTTCTAAAATACTTACTAGATGGTGTAATAGACCTATCGTTTTATCTGTCATTGTCATTTCTGTCGAAATATTTTATGTTTATTTTTAAATCGTAAATTTTGGCTCCACACGTTGTGTATTTAGCCAGTGTCAACTATTGTAATATTTCAAATGTAGTCAAATACATAGTTACATTATTGAAATTGTCTAAATACACATGTGGAGTCAAAAAACACGAGAAAAAAAAAAGGCACACGTACATTTTTTTGTCTTTCATGTCTTGACAGTGACAGGAAAACCTCAAGGTACATCTAACGCCATCTATTGGGTACTTTTATTACCAGGTTTTTTTTTTTTGGAAAACGCCTCATTCTGTCGAAATATTTTATTTATGGAGTTTTGGCGGGAACGTGAAGAAGTCATGTCGCGTCATTTTATTATTTTCCAAAACTTGTGTTATTTCGAATATTAATGTGTAAAAACGGTGAATTTCTACCCGTTAAGTGTTCTTGTACATGCACGAGTGTTAGTGAATGGTATAATGTCGTGAAACGTGAATTTTCGTGTTGTTTCCAAAACTCCATAGAAGGCTCTAGTAAAGTTTTTACCACTTTACTGGGGCAAGACTTGGACTTGACCGTGACTTGCTATGCTCGACTTTGACCATGACTATGACTTGTTTGATAATATCTAACAAAGCTTGAGAATACTTAATGTATACTTGACACTGGCAAATGCATAAGACGTGCGACGCCAAAATCCTCTTAGGAGAAAAGAAAAGAAAAAAAAAAGTAAACAAAAAATAAATAGAATTAATATTTGTTATTAAATAATACTTACAATTACATATCTTCTCCTAAAAAATGCCTCCCCCGATCGTGAAAAAAGTGATACACGCTGGTCAAAAGTACATACCTATCGCAGACGGTAGTAAGGTAAAATCTAAAAATCAAACTTGTACAAGAAGTTTGTACAACTACTTTTTAATAATATGTACTCTAATTTCATACATAGTCACTATTCACTTAATTAATTAGAATTAACATCTAATATTATTGACTCTCAGGTTCAATTCCACTTCCAAACATGGAAACTGGGCAAGGAAAGAGTACTTCTAGATGACAGTAAGAAAATTGGAAAAAAAGAACCCATGGAGCTAGTTCTTGGGCACAAATTCAAAATGGAAGTATGGGAGTCTATAGTTAAGCTCATGGCTGTGGGTGAAGTGGCTAGTTTCGAAGTGAAAAAAGAGGTAGGTGCCAAAAAAACTGGGCAGATTGAAGTGGTAAAAGCACAAAGTAGTATGGAATTACCAAGTTAATTTTCTACAATCTTTTAGTTGTGTAAGTAATTATCTAACTTACTAGTGATTGAATCAAGCTTTACTTTGTGGAAGTCCATTTGTAAACTGTATCAACAAACCTTTATTGTTTTTCCGCTGCAGTTATGCCAATAGGAATGAACTTGTTATCCCTGGCATAGTGTCGACGTTTTTCTCCTTTACTCGAGGCATCATCAGGACACATTCAGTCTCCAACCCCATGGTCAACAATGCATTCTTGGCTGTGCGCTAGCTTACTTTCAATAATTTTAGTTACCTAACTTACCTTCGATGTATAATTTCAGTTACCTAACTTACTTTTAATGTATAATTTCAGTTACATATCTTACAATGTATGTATAATTTCAGTAACCTAACTTACTTTTAATGTATTATTTCAGTTACCTAACATATTTTCAATGTATAATTTCAGTCACATATCTTATTTTTAATCCATGTATAATTCCAGTAACCTAGCTTACTTTTAATGTATTATTTCAGTTACTAATCTTACCTTTAATGTATTATTTCAGTTACATAACTTACTTGCATCTATTGTTTCAGTTACTTAACTTACTTTCAATGTATTATTTCAGTTACTTATCTTACTTTCAATGTGTTATTTCAGTTGCCTAACATGCTTTTAATGAATTGTTTCAGCTCGTATTTAGCTATCCATTTGTATCAAAGACCTTACGTGAGTTAGGTACAGATGTAAAGAAAATAAAACACTCTTGTACGATGACATTACACACTGAAGGCATCGGGTATCCGGATCTGGATGAACTTATTGCTAATCCCTGTGACTTGGAGTTTATTATTGGTAAGCATCAATAGATAAGAGGGCAATCCCAGAGATACCAGACCTGGGGCGCTAGTCTCGACTTTTCGCTACGGCACTTTGCGACCGAATTCGGTCGCTATGACGCAAAAATTCTACAACGAACACGAATTGTTAACGAAAAAACGCAAACAAAGCGTTGAATTTTGCGTCATAGACACCGACTTCGGTCGCTATGACGCAAAAATTCGACAAAGAACACTAATTGTTCTGAAAAACGCAAAAATAGCGTTGAATTTTGCGTCATAGCGACCGAATTCGGTCGCAAAGTGCATAGCGAAAAGTCGAGACTAGCGGCCCTGACATTTAATGGTATTAGTTGTTTGAAATTATAACATAAGACATAAGCACCGTCCTTAAAAAGTTTGGATGCTACATTGCTTAGTATTTGGAGCCATAGCACAAAAATATAAAAAAAATATGGATTGTGATAGATATTTATTTAAAACTACACAAAATATGGTTAGCAGTAAAATTGCTGCAAACTAGGAGTACTTGGTTCAATATGTATTTTCGTTTGAATGTGTGAACTCAGTCCAACCAATATTAAAATCAAGTTAAATAGATTCCTAAGTTCTTTATCATATCTACCATGTACTGATGGATTATGACTTTATTCAGCACTGGACACTTTCTGGCTGCTGGTGGTGAAATACAGCGGTCAGATATTATTGAATAGCAAACAGACTAGTGTAAAATAAATTAAACGAATGTATCATTTCAGAACTACTGAAAGTAGAAAGGAATAACGAATATGAGAGAGAGCTCTGGCAATTGAACGAGAAAGAACGGATTGAGCTCATGGCCACACTCCGAGAGAAAGGGAACAAGCTCTATGCACAGAAACAGCATGACGCGGCCGAGCAGGCTTACTACGAAGCACTGTCTATATGCGAACAACTTATGATAAGGTATTCAAAACAGTATTTTTGAAAAAGAAGAAGACACGTGACATTCTAATATTCAGACACATAACACCGGTTGGACTCGGACTAGCTCGCCGCATGATGGATGAATAAGGATAGAGCTATATGCTACAATATTTCTGTGAGCGAAAACAGCGATGTTTATGTGCAATTATGTCATTAGACATTCTAAACCTCTTGTTGAGCTCTGAGAATGAGTCTTCCTGTGACTATGAGACTAATCATTTTGAAACACTTGTTTTAGAGAACGTAAAGCGGATGAAGAATGGATTACTTTCAACAAGATCAAGCTTCCTATACTTCTGAACTATGCTCAATGCAAACTTGTCAAAGGAGAATATTATCCTGTCATAGAACATTGCACAACTGTTTTAGAACATGACAAAGGTAACTTTCTAAAATAATTCCAATTTTCATCATAGTAAAAGCACAGCGACCGAGCGAAGCGAAGCTCTGCAAGTCTACGGGACATCAGCAGTTGTATGTATGTTTGTTGGTATTTTTGTCCAATGTAAACTTTAGAGTAGTACTAGTACGCAACAGTTGATCCGTACTAGTAATACTACAATAAGCTTTACTACCTAAAATAGTAGTACGCGCCGAACTGAGACCTCGCGAAGCCTATAACTATAAAGCTTCGACCGATTTCGCTCATATTCGAACTTAAAAATTGAATTGTAAATGAACTACTTGCCTACAAGATTTCATGAAGATCGGTTCAACAGTTCAAAGTTATTTTCAGAGAACTATACATATGGACACCTGAATGCTTCTGTTTCATCCATTGCTTACATCGATGATATGCTAGGCACTGGAAGTGGATGAGAAGCTGGGCAGCTGCCGTTCTGGTCGCAGTTTTAGGTCATTTCCGGGCCCAGTGTGAGATCACACACAGCATAGTAAATGAAACAAAATGCCTTTTTCAGAAAACGAAAAGGCTTTATTCCGAAGGGCTAAAGCACATATAGGAGCATGGAATCCAGATTTAGCCGAAGAAGACTTCAGAACTTTGAAGTCACTAAACCCGTCCATGTCTATTTTAGTAGACAAAGAAATAGATCACATCAAGAAACTGCGGAAACAAAAAGAAGAACAAGACAAAGATGCACTAAAAAAGTTATTTGTGAAAACGTGAAAATAGATGACGATAACTAAATTTATAAAGCGCACCAAATATATAATTTCAGGTTCTAGTCAAGTACTACTAAAAAACAACTTCTACTACAAAAAATATCTTACGGTCTGCAGCGGCATCTTAAAGCTGTAACAGACTAATGAACATGGTACGGCTGGACCTGTCTAACGATTTCCTCTTATTTTCTCTAGTTTGTCCGCCGTGTCATGGCCGCAGGTCTGTTAACACTATTATACAATGTATTACAAAAAGGTGGGATAACGCTGAATGGTAACGTACTATTTTTTTTTTTACATAGGACTAGGCATTCGTTTGACCACAATCTCACCTGATGGAAAGCGACGATGTGGTCGAAGATGTAGCAGGCTTGCCTAGGAAGTACCTATTCACTCTTTTTTTGAACAGCCCCGGATTATATTTGTTCGGAAAGACAGACGCAGGTAAAGAGTTCCACACCTCTGCTGTCCTTACTAAGAAGGTGGATTGGAAACGCTTAGTACGTTTGAATGGTATATCCACCATTAGAGGGTGCCTGTTTTTCGTGCGTCTGGTAGTATTATAAAAGAACGGTGAGGGCAGAATTTGTGCAGTTCTTGTGCACATTCACCGTAGTGTATTCTATAGAACACCGACAGGCTAGCCACTTCACGCCGGTGTGACAGGCTCTGTAGCCTGGATTTTACCAACACTATGTACTCATCATTATGAACAACTTTTACTGTGGGGCCAACGCTGAAATAGCTAGTATTTTACGTATATAGTTCCATACATTTGAATGACTTTGAGGGTGAATGAATCGGTTCTATGAAATCATACTTTTTTTTCGCGATTTTATGTTTGGTCCCATAGTAAAAGCTATTCATAATGGTGAATACATTACATACATATCTTTCAGTACTATCCCACCTTCTTGTAAGAAGTTCTGTATAAAAAGAAATAATTTATAGGCCACCAAAATTTAACAACATAAGAGACACGGATATGGTAAAGGGCACAAAAAAAAAAGAGAAATATATTTCTCTATTTCATAGTGTTAGACGGTGGTTCGGACGGACCAAATTTGCGTGTCCATTGGAGCATTATGTTGGTACCGCCGGTAGCTCATTGATGGGATTTGAACCACGCCCTGCGGCGTGTGATAGATAATCTCTCTATTGTCAAAATCGGTCCTGCCGTTTAGGCTACAGATGGAAATAACAGGAACACACATACCTACATACTCACATATTGCCCAAACACATTACCTCCTTCTTGGGCAGTTGGGTAAAAAAGGTACCATTTGTGCTAGCGCAATCTTTACAAAGTTTCTACCAGTGACCTTATTGAAGCACACAAAGCTACGTACATGTCATACATGACATGTACATTATACATGAAATGTACCTCACATGACATGTACTTCGTTTTGTGTCAAGTTAAACAAGACGTCTTCATTAAGCCGATTCTTATAATTCACCTTGAGCTGAAAAAGTCATCATAAAAAATTATTAATACTAGTTTTCTTACATAAATATGTTTTTATTTACCGACGTATTTACGTATGTACATATAATTGTGTAGTTAAGAATGTAGGAACTGGCACTTAAAAAGTTATGTATATTGTTATATTTTGGGAACAATTCCCACTGGTAGCGGTCTTTTAGATTAGTTGATTTTATTAAAATTATGTTTCTTTTATTTTGTGTATTATATTATTTAATTAGTTACTTTTTATTAGCATGAACTATTTATTGATTTATTTAGATGTATGGTACAATGTGTGAGTGTATGAACGTATAATTGTTGTTACTTTACATTCGTGATTTATAAGAAATAAAAAGGAACTAAAGCTTGAAGCAAAATTTTATGTATATTACTAATATATTTACATTAAACTAAAGAGCTGAAAAATGACTGTGCCATGGTTTTTATTTTACTCTATTTAGGTCATACCTATATTTATGTGTCAGGAACATAAATCTACCACTCACCCTCGCTCCCCTCCCCCCACCCTAAATTCGTGCGGTCCGATTCTAATGCATAACCAAAAAAATATTTAAATCAGTCCCTGTTGTGATACCCTAAAAACGCTACACGCTTACACTACGCGCGAGTCATAATTGGTGATAATCTGCGCGCGTGTCCTGTACACTGGCTGGACGGGCGCTGGCCCCTCTCAGTCGCAAGCTGCGTCCTTTCGACACCTAAAATATGCGTATCGCGACTCGCGCTAACCTCTGAGCCCTCAAATGGAGTTGCGCGTACTTGAGATGTTCTCGTTATGTTCTCTGCTTCAATATCATATCAAACTTCACATAAAGTGGTAATCTATGGTGAAATTTTGGCCTTTTATGAACTTCACGCTCATGTCGGCTCCAATTCCTATTCGTATTAAAATACATGCCACAAAATCTACAAACATTATGTTTATTTTTTCCATAATGAACATTAATTTTATGTTTTTTTACATCTCCCTTTGTAAAGTATCCTCTTTTGCATGTTTCACATTTGAAAGGGCGTTCTCCTCTGTGTTTCAAGATGTGCCTTTTAAGATTGCCAGAATTGATAAACCGTTTTGGACATTGCGGACATTTGTGTGGCCTCTCCCCTGTATGTGACATCATATGTAATTTAACAGATCTCGCATATCTTCCTCTATATGCACAAAGAGAACATTTAAATGGCAATTCTGTTGTATGTGTCCTGTGATGTACTTTGAAGTTTGCTACATCCAAAAAATGAGCACCACAAATGTCACATACATATGCACCTTGCGAATGACAGGCCATATGCCTTGCAAAATAACTGGCATTATAATCTTTTTGACAGATTGTGCATTGTAGCTTTTTTCTTTCAGGATGCTTGTCTATATAATGATTAGCATATTCTTTGTATGAGCTGCATAGCAAGCCACATTCGTCACATATCACACTAATGGGTTCAAGTTTTCTGTAATTTCTTTCTCTATCACTAATGCGCTTGGCAATGTCACCAAAGTAGTCATCAGGTGGCATTTTATTGTGTTTTAAATTTGCTGTTTCTGGCTCTGTTTCTACAGACTTGTCAATAATGTCAGTTATATTGTTGTGAATATTTTCTTGTAGTGTATTGGTCATGTTATTATCATTAGAGTCATCATTTGTATGGCCAGAGATTGTAACTGATGACTTTTTGAGAATCTCATTTATTCTGTGGACATAATGATAATCTTTGGGCATTATAATATTTATTATTTTAGAACGCTCCGATTTCATTTCTGGTTTCTTTTGAAGAATTTCAGTTATATTCTCCTTATTATTTTGTTGTAGTGTATTGCCATTGTCATTGCAGCTGCTGTAGTCTTCCCTAGGCATTATGATATTAATTATTTTGGCTTGCTCCAACTTTGTCTGTGGTAACTTTTGAAGAATCTTAGTTATTATTTGATTCAGTTCTTGTGACGTATTGCCCGTGCCACTGCTGCAGTCACCATCATTTATTTTTTCATGTTCATTATTTGAATACTTAAGCAGAAACTCAGTTGTACTTTGATCAAGGTGTTCATTTAAAGTATTGTCATTGAGGTTATAATGACTATGTTTAGGCATCACAATATTTATTAATTTTTTTGGTGCCGATGGGTTTTGTAGAATCTTAGTTGTGTTATGATATTGATGTTTTTGTAAAGGATTGCCTTTGTTAATGTTGCTGAAGTCATCTCTATATTTATTGGTATTTAAATGTTTTGATTCTGACCTAGTTTCTGTAGGATTTTTAAGTAGCTTAGATAACTGGTCAATTAATCCTGTGTGACCAATTAAGTGGTTTTCAAGTACATCCGGTTCTTCATTATCACTGCTTATGTCATCATCACTGAAAGTATCATCTTCAGACATTGCCTTGTTAGTAAATTTTTCAGGCTCCTCTTTTTCTGTTAACTTTCTGAATTGCTGATCTGACATTTGAGCTAAGTTTCTGAACATTACTGCATTAAGAAGTAGCTTAAGACAATGTCTACATAAATATTTGGGATAATTGTCAATGGTACTTATTTCTACACCTCCGATGGTCATTATAGTGTCAGCCAAATATTCATTAGATTTGTGTCCATAAATAGGTATACTACCTTTCTTCAAACATACTCTACATTGTTCTTTAGTAAAATGTATTACATTTGGTTCTTTATTGCAGTTTGAATCACTGACATTATTTGTGTTGTTTGTGGCTCCACTCCACACACGATGACATGTATCTTGATGTGTGACACTTTCTAGGCTCTGTTCGTCATTTTGGATACTATACTCCTGTGCAGTTGAATTTAAGTTATCAACTGTATTGTTTGTACAGTTGCTTTTCTTAAAAGCTGAAATGGAAATGACATCGACACTTGGGTTTGGCTGAGTGTTAGATGGTTCTACTAAAATGTCTCTTCTATTCACTCCGGTATTGTGAGTAAAGTTCCGTTTCTTAAAAGCAGAAATGACACCCAAACCTGGGTTGGCTGGAGTATTAGAAGGTTCTATTATGACATCTCTTATATTAACTCCAGTATTGTTTGTACAGTTCCTTTTCTCAAAAGCTGAAATAAATTTAAATATTGGGTTTACCTGGGTTTTACGTGGTTCTACTATGATATCACTTCTAGTCACTTCAGTATCGTTTGTACAGATTCTTTTCTTGAAAGCTGAAATCACGATCTTACTAGGTTTTTTCTTGGTAATAAGATGATCAGCCATGTTATCTCATCTATACACTTCAGTAATATTTTCACCACATTTGCAGTTCTTCTAAAAGCTGAAATCACAAATAAGTATATCAAAGTTCAACGGGAGGCGTTTTTTTTTTTTATCTGTGTATCTGTAAGGTGCCAAAGACACCTTTGCCAGTTATTCAACCACCAAGCAATAGTGTGCAAACATTACTGTGTTCCGGATTGAATGTCAATGTTTCCAGCATTATTACTGGCCCTGGCCCCACGGCGAGCAGTTCTGAGTTCTCGCGAATCTCTTCATAGAATGTTGCGGTTTGACTGCTGCTATACTGTGCTTTCATCCAAGCGATCACTTCACAGTGAACGTTGTAATCGAAACTCAGAATTCTAGACAGCTCGCTGCGGGGCCGGGGCCTTAGAGCTCGGGACCGTGGCTCGGCCTTCGGCCTCGCACATACACAGTAAAAAATTGTTTTAATATTTTAACGCCCATAAAAATATTAATCTAAAATTACCTTTTTCTTACCACAGGAACTCCAGTAATTTTCGAGTAAAGATGCAAGCAATAATACGGACTATTCTGTGCAACGAAGTGATTACTTGATCAAGATCGGCAATTTCACGCTAACTTTGGCTCCATATGAAAATATTGTACTGGCGTAAGTATATTGGGACACAGAATTCTAGTCTGAGGTTTTTATGTGTACGAGCACGGATTTTTAGCTAATTCCTAGTTCAATTCAACGTCGTATTTATATTCTCTTTGCGAGAAAAAAAATTATTTCCTAGTTTTCCCGTATATAGTATTACTCTATGGTTTTAGATAAGCGTTAGCGCAAGGATCTTGTAGATGCTTCGTCTAAGCGTTAGCGTTTATATATTTTTTTTTTTCTCTCTCCTCCTAAGAGGTAATATGGCGTCGCACGTCTTATGCATTTGCCAGTGTCAAGTATACTCATATATTTTCAAGTTTTGTTGAATATTGTCAAATAAGTCTTAGTCACTGTCAAAGGCGAACAAAGCAAGTCACGGTCAAGTCCACGTCATGCCCCAGTAAAGTGGTGAAAACTTTACTAGAGCCTTCTATGGAGTTTTGGAAACAACACGAAAATTCACGTTTCACGACATTATACTATTCACCAACACTCGTGCATGTTCCCAAACACTTAACGGGTAAAAAATCACACCGTTTTTACACATTAACACTCGAAATAACACAAGTTTTGGAAAATAATAAAATGACGCGACATGATTTCTTCACGTTCCCGCCAAAACTCCAGGGATATTCGGAGAAATTACATTTTATCTCGGTCACTCTCACTCCCATTAAATTCTAAATTAGAGAGACAGTGACCGAGATAATCTCGAGCGCACAGGAATACGGTCCCAGCCCTACAAGCTTCTTGCCTTTGACCTCGGACGAATGCTAAATCCAAGAAGATTGTAGGTATAAATGGAGTCAACACTCCTAATACCTATTAAAGTCAAATACCTACGTAATCTTCCTCGCTCATCTGTGGTGTGTGTGTCTCGTTCTAATATGGTGGCCATTATTGTTTCTTCAAAACCGGGACACAGTCTGATGATACACGATACTCACCATATTGCAATATTTTTTCACGATTAATGAACGAGGTAAACGAAAGGTAAAATCAAAGAAACAATATACCTATTTATTAATAATATATTTTTTATTAAATATTTTTACACATTTTAATACCTTTATATATTTTTATACATTTTAGACCTTTTGATAACATTTACCTCCTCTGTATCCGTCCTCCGTTTAGGATAGACCATATTTAGGAAATGTAACTGCAGTTTGGTTTAAATGTTTCCCTGTGACAGCGTGACAGGTAGTGGTAGATAGTAGGTAGTGTGACATCGTAGTTTCATTAAAATGTAAGCTATAAATTTCGTTCTCAATATTACTTTTAACCATAATTTCCTCTGATCACTGTCTTTAAGAAATCTGATAACAAAAGAAAAAAATAAAATTAATAACGGATCATCTTAATTTATGTAAGCTTAATTATTATGACGGTGTCCCCACGGTTGCAACCGGCTTTATTTTTTGGCTGCCTAAAACATATTATTATATTGCCCAAATTACTTTATTGCTGCCTCGCCAGCACCGCATCCAATTTTGTCAACCTGGCTGGACCATTATCATGCCGCAAGTTGTACTCGGCCTTTAACTCCTAAGTCATGATGTCATACGACTTCACTTCGCTTGAGCTAACTCAGTTTCTGAGCATATTAATTCTGGAAATTCCCAGTAAAATCTCTTTTATGGTAACCCTACGCTATCCTACTCAACATTTTTAAATGAACAATATCTTTGCGAAATGAATGAAATTTTATGTAAAATAAACAGAAACTCAATCTAGATGCAAATTATTCTGTAAGGAAGTCCTTAACTTGACACTGCTAATAGAATTGCTTTAGTTATTTAATGAAAACGTTCGAATTAGTTCACTTGGATAAAATTGCAGTTTTAACACTTACGCGTGATATATTACGTGAGTTCCTTAATGCCATTCGCTTCCTTAACCACGCACTACACATCTTTGCACCATTTTTTTAGATTATTATCATTTAAACTTCCTAAAACTGTTTTGTTTATATGAGTCGATCAATAACAATCCACCATGACAGTTTACATCTTGTTGACATATGGCGTCGGTGCTGCCACAATATCCGATACCCAGAAATCTGTTAATTACTTTATCAGGTTCCCGGAGGGCTAAGCACCCTGCTGTTCAGTATTTTTATGTGCGCATTTTTGACCGAGCGAAGCGAAGGTCTCAGAGTTTACTGGGACAAATCGGCATTTGTATGTATGTGCGTATGTTTGTGTGTATCTATGTCCGATGATAACTTGCGAACCGTTTTTTAAGTTCTAATATGAGCTCAATCGGTCCAGGGGTTGTGAAGATATAGGGGTCGCGAGGTCTCAGTTCGCCGCGAACTACTAGTATAAGTAAGGTGCAACTCAGCCGTGACCGCGAACCTTATTGCGCCAAAATATGGTTCAGCTCACGGTACCCTACCTGACTTTTAAATTTAATTTTTTGACTTTTATGTAATGACTTAATTCTATTTATAATTATAGTACCGCGCTCTTTATTATTGCATGCTGTCTTCACCTGTAAGTATTGTGACATTTAGTTCTATTTTATTTGTGTATATTTTTGACATTGTATTGGTGTGCACAGTGTAGGTGAACCTAAATAAATAAATAATACACAACGTATCTCTATAGATGATTAGCAAGTTGAAGTGGCAGTGGGCAGGGCACATAGCTCGCAGAACTGAGCCGATGTAAAGTTCTTGAATGGAGACCGCGTACCGGCGAGCGCAGCGTAGGACGTCCACCCACAAGGTGGACAGACGACCTAATAAGGACTACAAGAACGCGCAGAATGCGAACCACTTCAAACCGCTCTTTATGGAAATCAATGGGGGAGGCTTATGTCCAGCAGTGAACGTCCTACGGCTGAGATGATGTTGATGATAGCGATGATAATATTTTCCTCTTGGTTTTGGTGATGTGTGAGGCAAGAACGTGTCGAAACTGGGTTCACACCCCAGAGCTAGATAGGCTATTATCGAGTCTGGTGACTCTCCCTTACTCTATGGCTGGATTTATGCCGGTGGTGAAGTTTTGTTAAATTTTAGTTTACTTTTATTTTAGTTTAATTTTAGTTTTAGTTTAGTTTTTAATTTTTACATATAAATACCATACTTAACAAGAAAGAGACAGACACACCACAGTTGAGCAAGAAAGCAATATTTAGGTATTTGACTTTAATAGGTATTAGGAGTGTTGACTCCATTTTTATCTACAATCTTCTTGGCTAAATCCATGCCTTTGACCTTTTTTTTTGTTTATTCGCCCATTTCTAGGCACGCTAAAGCCGTTAAGGCCATATCGCCTCCTTATTCCGTATTTTTTTTTCAATAATTTGTTTGCCTCAGTGAATGAGGCGTTTAGAAAAAAAAAAATGTTTTACAATGAGGCTTATTCCAAAAAAAAAATAGTTACTAGATGGCGTAATAGTCCTATCGTTTTACCTGTCATTGTCATTTCTGTCGAAATATTTTAGGTTTATTTTTTAAATCGTAAATTTTGGCTCCACACGTTGTGTATTTAGCCACAACTTTTAACTTTTTGTCAACTATTGTAATTTTTCAAATGAAGTCAAATCCATAGTAACATTACTTGAAATTGTCTAAATACTCATGTGGAGCCAAAAAACAAGAGAAAAAAAGGGACATGTAATTTTTTTTGTCTTTCATGTCTTGACAGTTACAGCAAAACCTCAAGGTACATCTAACGCCATCTATTGGGTACTTTTATTACCAGGTTTTTTTAGTCATAGAACTTTACCTGTCATTGTCAATTCTGTCGAAAGATTTTAGCCTGCCCCAAATGGGCGAATAAACAAAAAAGAAAGTAATTGAACTGAAACCATGCTACTGAATCTTAGAACAAAAACAACTTTTAATTTTTTTTTATATAACAGCGCCATCTAGTGATTAATTTGAGACATACATACTTGGTACTGCCATAAATAAAAAAAGGTTCCCAAATAGTACAATTTTAAATTTGTAGGACTGTATATTTTTTTCTGGATTACTGATTTGTGACATTAAAAAATCAGTTTTATTTGCGAAGATATATTTTTCTTATTCAAAAGTACAAATATTATTATTTTCACCAGATAAAATAATACCATTGTTTCACTATTTAGTAACTTTTATTGTTTCGAGCTAAGAACACCAACGGCTGCCGTTTCAAAATCTGTCGTTTCGCGTACCCGTTAGCGATAACTGTTTTCGGTGATTTGCCTTTATTTTACTGTGCTCCTTTGTTATGTGCGTTGAGTGAGCCTTCTCCTCCGCCTTCCCAAAATTTTGCAGTGAAATTATCCATATTAAGTGTATATCGAGCCTAGTAACTGTTTAGCGTAGTGACTCTTGGTTTTGTGTTTTTCTGTGCTGTTTCGAGCCTAGAGACTAGTTTTAGCCTAGTGACTTCTGTGATAAATCGATTATCATGTCGCAAATAGCCTGCTGCGTACCTGGATGCACTTCTAGTTCTGAAGATGGTAAGATGATTTTCTCAAACATCACTAGAAGGTGGGTTTAACCAACTTGTGTGATCAATACAATTTGTATATATATGTTAGGCGTAAAGTGTTTAAATTACTTCAATATATATTTATTCAGTTTCAGGTGTAAGATTACATCATTTTCCAAGCCCGGAAACCGATACTGAAGGTTCAGGACATGGATAATGAGAATTGGTGGCGATATACTGGCGCTTGAAAACAATTATATATTCAAGAATAGAAGAGTATGTAGCCGTCACTTTGAACCAGTGCATGTCTACACAAGGAAACTGAGTATACTAGCAGTTCCACTCCTTCATTTACCAGGTATGCATTTTTCTTGCTATACTAAATTATTAAACTTCTTCAATTCAGGTTTTTTTTTCATGAGAATAGCATGTAACTGACATTTTTTGCTAGCCTTGACTCAAAACCGGTAAAAGCTCATCAAGCTGACCGCCAACCTCTAGCACACAAGTCACCTGTTGACGATGATGAATTTACAACTTTATCCCAACATGAAGTAAAGTATGTTTTATTTACAATTATTCCAGGCTTACCAGCCCCTAAACAAAGTTTAGCACCAGCCCCTGAGAGCCCTGCCATTGCCGTGGACTCCACCGTCCGTCCAAGTACGAGCTATACAAATGGTAACTTTTCTTTGGTATAGCTTTTACATTACATGGCTTATCCTTTAAAGGCTCTAAGAGACGGTCTGCATACTATAATATGGAAGATCAAAGCATGCTCTCTTTACAATAAGAAAGAAAGTATTTCTCTTGGTTTGTTATAGATTTATGTTTCATTTATGATTTTTAGGGCTCCATGATCCTTAATGATGGCTATTTTTATTTAATCTAGCTCTGCTATGGAACCCTACAATGAGTGTGTTATGACAACCACTTGAACATTTAATACAGTTTCACCGTTTAATTTGCAACCGCTTATCGTTTTTGTTTTTGTGAGTAAATGTTGCTGTGATCCTGATTAAAAGACATTGCTTTCAGAGAAATTACTGGGTGCAAAGAAATTAAACATCTTATATCTCAGGATGACAAGCGCAGTGCATTGCCGCAAGTGCATTTCATCTCTTTAGTTAGGGATTAAATTAATTAATCAATTAAATAATTAATTATTCAGCCTTTAAACATCCCACTGCTGGGATATCGGCCTACCGTCGAAGGGTGATAGTGCCATATCCACCACGCTGCCCCAGTGCGGGTTGGCGGATTCACGTACGCCATCGAATTTCTTCTTCGGAAATATGCAGGTTCCCTCAAGATGTTTTCCTTCATCGAAAAGCCAGTGCCATATCTATACGAAAGTTCCAAAGATCTCGTTGTCAAGGGCCCGTCCAGGTTCGAACCTGCGATCCCACGATTGTAAGGCAAGCGTGCTCTCGCTGAGCTACCACGGCTTTGGTTAGGGATTGATTTTCGAAAAATCCTAAGACATGAGTTTCTTTATTTTTTGTACTTATTGCACAAAGCTAGTTTCATTGGTTGTGCATGAAAAAAATATTATATTTATATACAAACATTGGGGGTGGATCATTATACCCTTACCCTGTTTTACCCTGTATAAGTAGAATTTTGCAAAATCCATTCTTATTGTTCAATGTTCATCTAGACCATTTAAGGAGGATTGATGTACATAATATGTTATGATTTTTCAGATGAACCAGCTCGCAGACAGGTTTTAGCAGCAGTTCCTAAAGACCCTGTCATAGCCATAGACAGCCCCGTGCTACCAAGCACGAGCCTTCAAAATGCTCCTGTAAATAGAAAAGGTAAGCATGCCCCTAAATGTTACTATAGCTAAACTAATAGCTAGTGACTTAAAATAAGTATTGAATATTATGTTTGTGATACTAATTAACTTTTTATATATTCTTTATTACTAGAAAAACTTTTTTAGTGATAACGTTATACTAAAACAGTAGTTGAAAATATAGCGCGAAGCCGGTGGAGTTTGCCAGTCTGTTATAGCTTCCGATCAAGCGATCAAGGATAGTATTAGACGCAATGTCAGAACCAAAAAAAAATACCTGTCAAAAAAATTGAGCCTAAAATGCTTAACTTTTATTTAAATTTAATGACAAAGCCCACTGAAGAGGGTGTTATACAAGCGGTCTTGAAAAGTCAATTCTATTCGGTTTATTGTAGGTTCAAAATTGTACCTCATTTGGTTGACCTTTAGACAGTTGCGGCTAGGACATATTTTATTTTTAGTCTCTGTAGTCTGTTTTTGGTCTTTTTTGCTATTTCATTTTTTTTTATGTTGTTTCAGAAGTTGGAAAGCTTCCAAAAGAATGCAAAGACACAGCGGATTTGGTCATGATATTTGACAACTTATTTGACTCGGTGAAGAGAGTTACAGCAAACCTTTGCATGGTAAATTATATAGGTCAGCTGTAACTCCTAAGTCACCACACCATAAGTTGTGGAGGAAATATTTGCCTGTACTGAAAAGTATGAAATTTGTGACATCCAATGGCCGTAGAGGTTCTGTACCTTCGATAGAAAGCTGGATAAAAACCATAGAAAGTTTTGAATTAATCTCAAAACAATTACAAGCTCAAGGCATAACTTCACTGCTGCTGCGCAACTTCAACCAGGACCCACAAGAGAATTTTTTCGGGGCCATACGTGCACACGGACACAGTAACATTATGCCCTGTGCCGCAAGCTTCATAAATACATATAAGATTTTATTGATTAATAATATAACGTCCCATAACTCAGTTGGGGCGAACTGTGAAGATGACAATACAACATGTTTGCAATCGCTAAAATATTTTTTAACATTGCCCCAACAAAAACGTACTATGGAGCCCCAAATTTACCTGTACGAGGATCATTTAGACATCACAATGACTGCGACGGACATATTTGAAAACCCGGATGTCGACGCAAAAGAAAAGTGCGCAGCAGCAGCCTACTGTTGTGGATGGTTACTAAATGTTCTGAAGAAAAAAATTATCAAAGGTTGTGAACACTGTAAAGCCGATTTGGAATGTAGCCAAGAAGAAGTACATAAATTTATAACAATGAAAAAATATACTGAATCTTCTTGGCTAAATTACCCGTCCAAAGAATTTTTAAAGCTATTTCTGGAAATAGAAAATATTGTAAATACAATCTTACAAGATCATGCTTACATGAATAATGTAGCTATCTATGCTAAACTTGTAATAAATGTAAATTTAGAATTAAACTTTATAAAATGCGAATTGCATAAAGAAGATTTTTAATAAATAAAAGTGTAATGTTTTTTATAAATAATTACACAAAGGAAATAAACAACATCTTGTCAGGAAAATTTTCGAACTGGGACGAAAATGATGCCCTAAAAAATTCAGCGCGATCATACTATTTAAAACACAAAAAAAATGTGAGATTTACTGAAACTGGCATAAAAATGAAAGTGTAATATTTTTTTGTGTTTTGATTTATATCAATCCATATAGAAGCATAAAACCAATTATGAACGTGATCTTGTAAAATTATTAAATTATATTTATGAAAGTAAATATTGTATATAGATTAACAAAATGTAATATCAATAGGCAATGAAAGTTTAATTAAAGGTTATTCTTTAATATTGCTATTTATTTTATATTTATATTGGAATGTTTTGTTTCAACATTTGTATGTTAGCTATGCTCGAGCTGTTCTATGATGGCTTCGGACAGCTGCCATAACATTGTAAAAAACGGTATATAAATATGTTCTTTCATTATTTTACTGTTTCGGCCAGCAGCTATACTTTTACTTTTTAAAAACTGAATTAATTGTTCAGAATTTGCTGTTAATTGTTTGTTATTAATTACCATGCTATGATAAATGTCAAAACTTAGAGAACTGCTCGACTGTAAAATGTATAGATAAATGTCGACCGTCTCATTAAACTATTTTTAACGTATGAAACAAAACATTCCGAAATTCATATCCATTACCATACCTATAAATTTCAAACTCCTATAAATGTAGGTAGGTATAAACATATTCATACTGCGTACAGTAGCACGCCCATGTACAATATACAGTATCTGCGCGTGTGACTGTATAAAATGAATTTCTGAAGTTACTGACTAGATGGCAGCACTTGTCGCAACTATTTTTTAAGGTCTAGATTCCCATCTATCTCCGAGTATAAACAGTAATCTTTGACTGAAACTTAACCTCAAAATAAAAAATCTATTGTATTGTTTATTAATTTCTTATTGAAATCAGAGAACACCAAATATCCTGAACATGTCCGCCGAGGAGCCAACTTGCCTTAAAGGGAATACCCCGAGAAAAGAGATTGAACATACTGGCGAAGAGTATGCGTATCTGGATCGTGGCGGCTTTTCGTCGGAAAAATTTAAAATTGAAATTCGTGGGCTCCCTAAATACTATGGAATTGCTGTAAGAATTTCTCTCTAACTCTAAATAAAATATTATAATTTGTCAGAAATCTACCTACTAGACTGGACCTCTGTTATAAAAATCTAACGTACTATAATACAAATTGCTTGTAAACAATCGAGAAATCGCGCTCGTCCGCATCACGGGAAAGTAATAATACAATTATTCTAGTCCTCCAAAAAATGCCATCTTCGCCCCAAATACTTGATTTCGCGGCTCTACGCGAATTCAAGCATAATAGTAGGCCTGCAGGTCATTCTAAAAATGATCACATGTAGGGCACAAATCACACAATACAGGGTGGCCTATCGGCAAGTGACTACTTAACTTCTGCAGACGCAATATTTGGTCACACTGTCCAAAGGCTTGCGGTGCCTCTAATGACACTTCGAGGAGCTAGTATGCCAAATGAATAAAAAACCAAAGCTTATCACAGTGCTTTTCTTTTATTAAGGGCAGGAAACAAACTATTGAAAACAAAACTATATATAGAAGGATTGACATTATTAGTTGTGATTTACTACCGACCATTTATAATTGCTAAAATCTATAATTTAAAGAAAGAAAAAGAGAATAATTTTATTTTACAACAGTATCAGTATCGGTGTTGTAAGGTAGGCAGGTGAGCAATCTAATCAGTGTTATGAGTCACAAAAATGAGTGCGAATGCGAATGATAAGTAGAGTGCCGTTTAGCAGACAGTGCTGATCTTGCATTGAAGCCGTTCAATGAAGTCACGAAATGCTTAAAACAGTGCAACGAACCTTAAACAAGTAAAACTTTTGTTTAATTTAATATAGTGAAGAGTCACTATATTAAATTAAACAACAGTTAAACCTGTTACTAGACTAGTCACTAGATTCTAGCGGTAACGTAACTAGAGAGTTACCGCTACAGTTTAGTGACTAGCCTTGTGGCTCGTATGTATTTACAAAAAACGGATTTATGTATTCTTAAAGTTATCTGGTTCCCATAATTATACAAGCTTGCTTAAGTTTTGGGCTAGATGGCGCTGTGTGTAAAAAAGGTCCTCCAGTATTAATTGAGTATTAAAATTAATTATTTAATTAATTTGATTAATTACTATTTACTGTACTTACTAGTATTTCATATAAGTAAGGACCAAAATGCAAGTCTTAGCATACTTTTCAATAGCGATAACTGTAATTTTCAGGAGTTAAAAAAGGTAATGAACCAGAAACTCGGACTCAACCCAAGTAAGATAAAGAGACCAAAAAACGGCAGCCCCTGGTTGTATACTTGCTTTCAAAATGATGAAGACAGGGCTCAAGCTATTACAAAACTCAATGGATATTCTTGGAAAGGTGAGCTGTATTTTTATTTGCACTAGGACGAGAATACGAGAGGTTTTTTTACACGGCTTTTATTAAATAAAAATATATATTTTATAAAACAAAACAAAAGGACTGCTAAATGTAGGCTACGACAGTCTGGGCATCACGAGGAATGCAATACACCTTGCTTGTCGAAATCGGTCAAGCCATTTAAGCTACAGGAGTTTATAGTAATATAGGAACACACAAACATAACATACTTGGTCGAAGCATCTCGTGACCAAAACGCTGGCCGCTACCTTGCCCAAAGAATCTCACTCGCTATTCAACCCGGCAATTCGGCCAGCATTTTGGGCACAATACCTGCTGGTAGTGGTTTATTAGATTAGGGCTAGTTTTAAGTTGTATATATATTTATGTTTTATTTTTACTTAGGGTTTATTTAAATTTATTTACTATTTAATGCTATTTAAGTTACTATAATAAAACCTAAAATCTTACATACTTGCTAACTTACTTACATTATAGTCAGCTAAGTATAACATTAATATTAAAAGAAAAACAAAATACCCAACTGCAAAATGCAAAATGTCACTCTGGATGTAAAGATGAATCCAACAACATATCACTCCTCAAAATCGGTCAAGCCATTTAGGCTACAGGAGGTAATATAGGAACACAAAAGCATACTTACACACACCCCAAAAACATTACCCTCCTTCTCCTTCTTGGACAGTTTGGTAAAAAACGAACAAGCTTCAATCTATAGAATAACTAGCTGCACCCCGCGGTTTCATCCGCTATTCTACAGAAACCGAATATTTTTCTGTGATAAAAAATAGCCTTTGTGTTAATCCAGAGTATAAGCTATCTTGGTTGACTGGGAACAACCACACTTACATACTTAGACACAAACTTTCGCATTTATAATATTAGTGTGACAGCCTAACCTAGACCAACAAATGTAAATTTTTAGGTAAAACTCTAATAGCTGAAGAAGCAAAACCAGCTCCAGATCCACTGGTAAGAAAGAGGAAACAAGAAGAGGAGAACCCTAGAAATGAAAAGAAGAAGAAAGAAGATGAAGGCAAGAGCCAAGAAGAGAGGCTGATGGAGGCCACTACTCCTTACTACAAGTTGCCTTATGAAGAACAGGTAGGGTTCTTAGTCGAGGGAATAAAATTACATTTCATCATAACAAAAACAAGATATAGGTCGAAAAACTAAGACCAGACTACAACCCTATTTGAGCTTTAGTTTTATCGGGTGCATGCAAGTAAAGCCACGAACAACAGCTAACAATATATGTATTTTTATAATGTCGTAATTAAGCCCTTTCATTTTATACCCAACACAGCATCATTAAAACACTTTCTTTACTTGATTTAATGTGCTCTAGAGGGCTCCATATTCTATTTAATGTGACTTCATATAGCCTTAACCAGCGGACGACGAAGACGCTTCCAACGATACCTCATTAAATTTGTCAAATTATGATAAGTAGTTTAGAAGTTATGAGAGAACAGATGAACATACATACATAACGGTCAAATTCATAACTCTCACTTTTGTTTCGCGTCGGGTAATGAGCCTGAATTGTCCCCAACTTTATGTGAATTTTTCAGGACTTACAATTATTTTTATTCTAATGAGTGACGAGACGAGATGGTAAGCGTCACGCGTCAGTGCCACTCAGAATTTTGAACTTCAACAGTTCATGCACGATGCACTGCGCGTACATATCGCGTTCGTATCGCCGCGCGATAAGGTTCACGATCGCGCTGCGTCTGCGGCTGAACCTAACAATCAAGTTGTTTGCCACCCGGCAAAGGCAATGACGTCATCTGCGCAACAGTTGATTTTTAGGTCTCTTTGGCGGAACGAAGGTTGCGCGGGAAGATTTCAACGTACAGAACATGCGCCAACTTTCCCCCACTGCGCCGATTTTTACTCAATGAGTTTGCCGGTCACTGTACAAATTTTTGTTTCCACAGCTCAAACTAAAAGAAAAAGAGATCAAACACCTCCTAATGAAGTTTGACAATGAGATATGGAGGATAAACAAGGACAAACGCTCAGAGTTAGAGGCCAAACGGAAACTTCATAATGGCCTCAGTTTCGACCTGAAACCTATACAACGGTCTCCCGTGATAGAAGGATATAGGTAGGTCACATTTTGAAAGGACATTGGACCTTTACTATATAGGGTTATAAGGAAAGGGTATGCTAAGCCGAAAAGGGTTCATAGTCATCATCATCATCATCATCATCATCATCATGATTAACTTTTAGTATGGGACCATCCTTCAAATCGCGAAAAAGTTTCAGCTGTTCCATATATTTTGTCGTGTGTCATGGACATTTTTCTATGGAACAGCTGATATATTTTCGCGATTTCAGTTTTGGTCCCATACTAAAAGTTGTTCATAATGATGAGTACTATGAGCCCATTACGGCTTAGCATAACTTACTTTTACAGAATTTAGACATTATATGAGACGTTTATTATCTTTTTTACTTACAGAAACAAGTGTGAGTTCACTGTTGGGATCGACGAAGAGACACAGTTGCCCACTGTTGGGTTCAGGCTGGGCAGTTACGCTACGGGAACTGTTGGCGTGGCGCCCATACAGTCTCTCAAACATATTGCAGAAGAATCCAAAAAACCTGTGCTAGTAAGTACTTACAGTTAACACCTCACGTGCGCGTACACTCAGCTGCCAGAATCGACCTGCTATGCGCCCCCATCTCAGTCTCGGATAAGAATTTACCCGACCGTGAGTCGAACTTGGACCCTCCTGCTTTTAAGATTAGAACATACCGACTACTTGTCCATACAAAAAGCGCTAACTTTTTCCCGCCCCCAAATGCTATCTGATTTTGATTATTTTTTTAGTATTTACCTCCACCGTGAAAAACTATGCGTAAATTATTTTTAATTATCTCAATATCTTCGTAGTTATTGGCAGCTAAAATAAAAAAAAAAAATTCGTTGAAATGGTGGATGTTATGGTGAAGGAAAGTATTTTTTATTAGATTGCCAAAATATTATTTAAAAAAAGAAGAAAACTTATCAGAGTAGATGATTATTTATCCAAGCGTTGGACACTTAAAACAAAAGATCTTGATAAGATTTAGGGCGTGATAACAGTTTTCCACCGAAACGCTAATTTCATCAAAAGAATTAGGTAAATTCACTAACTCTCTCTATCGCACGCACGGGAAACAGAGCGACAGCAATAAAATTTTAAAATACTTACGCCAAAACCTCGCTGCAAGAAGACCGTCTTAATCTTAGACGCCCTACCCACTAAGCTTGTAGGCTTGTCAATTTGACATTATTTTTTTTTTCAGTTGTTCCAAGAGTTCGTCCGCAAATCGAACATGGCTCCGTTCTCCCCCGCAGACTTCTCCGGCTACTGGAGGACGTTCACCGTCAGGAACTCCAAGTCCACCGGGGACGTCATGCTCATCATAGCTATGCACCCGCAGGTAAATACATGAATCGACCATCGATCTACAAACACATAGATGTTCGGTCTACTTACAGATTACCCCTATAGATACCGCATTACGAGATTATTGGTTTTATTTTTATGAATCTGAGTGACTAGACCAGCAAGTCGCTCGGCTGATGGTAAGCGTAACGCTTGCCATAACAGTTCAGTGCCACCTGGAATTTTCTTGCATTGTCCTGCGCTCGTCACTCTGAGATATTAGATGTTAAATCTCTTTATGCTCAGTAATTAAGCTGGAAACATTGCCCTGTAAACTCGAATACAGAGTAATGTTTGCACACTACTACTTAGCAGTTGAATAAATGGCAAAAGTGTGGAACTTCGTGGCAGACTCTCCAAAAGAGTCCCACCACTACAAAAACACAAAAGTAGTGCTAGCTCAGTGGAAGCACGCTCTTTTCACATTCGCGGGGTCGCGGGTTCGAACCGGACGGGCCCGTACCAATGAGTTCTTTGGAACTTACGTACGGATATACCACTAGCTTTTCGGGAAAAGAAAACATCTCGAGGAAACCTGCATATTTCCGGAGAAGAAAATCGATTGTGTATGTGAATCTGCCAACCTGCACCGCGCCAACTTGGTCGATATGCAATGGGATGACGAAAGGCTGATGCAGAAAGATTTTCAGGGCATGGTTGTCAGCTTTGTTATTTCCAGTTTATTTTATTTTCAGAACCTTACAGAAGAAGAACTGGATAAGCTCAAGAAAGATCTGATCGAGCATTTCAGCAGTGAAGAGGCAGTCGCTTGCGGCATTAAATCTGTGTACATAGAACTTCTGGTTAAAAAGTGCGTACACAGTGCGTCCAGTATACATACTATCTCTCTAAGAGACGAGGCCCGCAATTTTTTTTTTTGTATTTTTTTTTTTTTGTTTTTTTGACGAGCGAGCAAGTCTCTTACCTGATGCTTAGCGTCACGCCCATAACAGTTCAGTGCCACCCAGAATATTGAACTTCAACAGTTCAAAACCATGCGCGGCAATGCATTACGCTTGTCACCCAGAGGTATTAGTTGTTAAATCTTTATGTTCCCAGTAATTACGCTGGAAACATTGCCCTTCATTCCGAAACACAGTAATGTTTGCACACTACTGCTTGGCGGTTGAATAACTGTCAAAGGTGTGGTACTTCCCCAGGCGGACTCTGCAAGAGAGCACTACCATTACTAAACTACTTTTGTTACTTATATGTTTTGCATCCGACTGCCCAAGAAGGAGGGAAATGTTTTGGGGTGTATGTTCCCGGGATAAAAAGCATATATGTTAATCCGGGGTGTAAGCTACCTGTACAATACCAAATTTCATTCAAATCCGTTCAGCCGTTACAGAGTTGAACGGGAACAAACACACTTACATACTTACTTACTAATATACATACTTTCGCATATAATAATATTAGTGTGATTGTGATAAGGAGGATTTCATAGACTTCGTTTCGTTTTAGGAGAGTAGGCGAGGACGGGTCTAAGCCCACCCACCTGATGGGCGCCACGCACATTATAGACACGATCCAAGGGCTGCAGTTCCGGATATCGCCTGAAGCGTTCTTCCAGGTATAGTATAGAAGGGTTTTTTTTTTCTCTTTCCTCTTAAAAGGATTTTGGCGTCGAACGTATCATGGTTTTGCCAGTGTCAAGTGTACATAATATTCACAAGTTTTATTAGATATTATCAAACAAGTCATAGTCACGGTCAAATTCGAGCAAAGCAAGTCACGGTCAAGTCCAAGTCATGCCCCAGTAAAGTGGTGAAAACTTTACTAAAGTTTGTCGTTTCGCGACATTATACATTCACCAACACTCGTGCGTGTTCACGAACACTTAACGGGTAGAAATTCACCGTTTTTACACATTAACACTCGAAATAACACAGGTTTTCGAAAATAATAAAATGACGCGACATGAATTCTTCACGTTCCCGCCAAAAAACCATAGAAGGGTTTCAAACTACGCCAACAGCGCCCACGACGACATTTATGATTTCCTAGCTGCGCCCCGCGGTGTCACCCTCTATTCTACAGGGACGGTTAAATTTTTCGGGATACAAAGAAGCTTATGTGTTAATCCAGGGAATAAGCCACCTCCATGCCAAATTTCAACCAAATCCGTTAAGCCGTTATAGAGTTGAACGGGAACACACTTACATACACACAAACTTTCGCATTTATAATATTAGTGTGATTTGTGCTGTGTGTGTGCAAAGAACATTAATTATTTGTGCTATATTGGTTCTCATTGAACGAGTGAGCTAAGCGAACGAAAGGTCCCAGTTTTAACTGGCAAAATTGGCTTCCATCTGTCTGTATGTTGGTACTCACGTATAGGTCGTATTTCAAACAATCTTGACGAAACTTGGTATACAGGTTCGACGACTTTTTTTTTTTTTTTTTGTTGTCGGCTATTTTTGTTTGTCCCCCAAAAAGGGGAGAGTTTGCTGCGGTGCTATATACCGGCCGATCTTGATAATATTTGAAATAAACATTCGGTAATCAATTCTAAACAAGAATTTTTAATATGAGCAAAATCGGTCAAGAGTTTTTCAAGATATACGTGAGTTCTCAGGTCAAAGTCCTGAACTGAGACCTCACAACCTTATATCTTGACCGGTTGACATACGGACAGACGAAAGCTTAGATTAATGTAAGGATGAAAGCAATACCGCTCCAATCAAAATTTGCCGACGACAAAAAAAAGACTAAGAAATTTAGAAGGTTCTTCTATTTTTTAGGTGAACACAGCGGGCGCGGACATTCTGTACCAGAATGCGATAGAGATGAGCGAAGTGAAGAACCATTCGACGGTCGTAGATATCTGCTGCGGCACGGGGACCATCGGCCTGTGCTTCGCCAAGGTATACTAGTAGTAATTGTAGTACTCGATCCCCGCTGGGACTACGTATTTACTACGTACACGCACGTCTTACGTACAGATCACAATAGAATCCGCTCTCGGGACGATCTCACCACGTATCGGTCTAAATGCACCTATAAACATTTACTCTCATTGGTTCTTTGCTAGCGAGTAGGCGTAACCCTGAGAACTTTATAGCCAACAAGAACGCTTGGCCGCAGCACCCGCAACCCGCGCTTTCCTCTAACTTTGGTGAGGTTTTGTTGGAACAACGGTCTCGTAAAGCGGTATCTATAATTTTATTTTTTATATATTTCTATAACGGGAATACTCACGTTAAATTGAGTCAGTTATTCCGACTATAGTTTCGATCACATTCGGTGACCTTTATCTAGGGATGCTATAAGCGTGACACGCGCGCGACCTCGTCTTGCCTTGGACTTTGTTTAGATTTAGGGGGTGATAACAGACTACCCCCGAAACGCTAATTTCTTCAAGTTAATGTTCTAAAGTTCAAAAAGTTAGGAAGAATCACTAACTCTCTCTATCGCGCGCACGAGAAACAGAGCGACAGCTATACGATTTCAAATATCGAATGCGCCAAAACCAACTTCATAGATTGAAAAAGCAATCAACGTACATTATATGTAACTATTATACCCCCGAATACTGAAACGTTTGTTAACTTTGACGACAGATTAAGTCTATTGCTGTCTTTGTAATTTGCTTAGTGTCAGACAAAGGCAGTATTAAAATTAATCTGTTGTCAAATTTAAGAAACGTTTCAGTATTCGGGGGTTAGAACGACAAAAAAAATATTAATTTAAAATTTAATACATATTTTTTTTTTTTTTTTTAACTTTTTTTTATTTTGTTTGGGAAATGTAGAACAGAATCGACAGCATTGTGTATTTCCAGCACTGCGGCCAGGTACTGGGTCTAGAGATCGTTCCGGAAGCTGTGAAGGACGCGAAGGCGAACGCCGCGCTGAATAACATAGAGAACTGCGACTTCTTCGCGGGCAAGGCGGAGGACATACTGCCGTCCGTGCTGGCGCGCGCCACGGGGACCGACCTCGTCGCTATCGTAGACCCGCCTCGGGCTGGATTACGTAAGGGCAACTTTACTTACTAACATAAGGGATACTTAACGGCCTAATTTGATTAATTTGATACTTAATTTGATTTTTCTATTTAGTTTCCTCATTAGTTATGCAGATTAACTAGTAGTTCGCGGCGAACTGAGACCTCGCAATCCCTATATCTTCACAACCCCTGGACCGATTCAGCTCATATTCGAATCAATTTTTTTTATTGAAACGAACAACTTGGATACAAAATTTCATCAAGATCGGATCAACGGTTCGCAAGTTGTCATCGGACAAATATACACACAAACATACATACAAATGCCAATTTGTCCCAGTAAACTCAGAGACCTTCATTTCGCTCGGTCGAAAATCTTATTTTGAGATAATTATATGTTTTTTTTTTCTGTCATCTATACTAGATGACAGAACCAAGCATGGCGGCGATCATGATTGCATGACATTTTTACCGATAAAAAAAGCTATCTTTCTCTCGAAATAGCCACTTAAGGGTCAGAATTATAGGTGCAGCTATATCGCTCACGCATTTGAAGTTTTTTATAAAAGTATACAGCATAATTTTATATGCCGTGTACTTTAAAAAAAATGTGCTTTTGGTCATTTTTGGAGGTTGAAATTCTTGAGAATTCAGAACATTTTTTTTTTTTGTTTTTTTTTTTTTCTATTTATCCCCTTGATCGAAATAATCTTCTGGGATAAGGATTCTATAAACATTGTTCTTGAAGCGACCCAAACTGATTTCATTAATTACCCCTAAAATCCTTGCAGACATGCGAGCTGTGACCCAACTCCGGAACAACAGGGCCGTCGCTCGGCTCGTCTACATATCCTGCAGTCCGGCGTCCGCCATTAAAAACTTCGTGGACTTGGCGCGGCAGTCCTCCAAGACGCTGCGCGGGGCTCCGTTCGTGCCCATCAGGGCCGTGCCCGTCGACATGTTCCCGCTGACGAAGCACGTCGAACTAGCTGTGCTGTTTGAGAGAGAACAGGTAAAAAATAAATAATAATAAATTGATAATACACATGGCCACAGATCACACTAGATACCGCATTACGAGATTCGATGTTCCTACAAAAAAGCTGTTTTTTCTCTCTCGGTTTCAGGGTTGGTCACATAGGCAAAAGTTGTTCACAATCATGAGTACTATGAGCCCTTTTCGGCTTTGCATAACCTTTCCTTATAACCCTGTATTATTGTGTTTCACACTTACGCACATTGTAAGCAATTAATGTAGCCCTGAGCCAATTTATTAATTATGGGAAAGAGGGATATTAAAAAAAAACGTACAAGCGTAGTTTTTCACGGTCTAGATAACATTTTATAAAAAAAAACCATCGAAATCGGATAACATATAGGGGTGGGTATCAGACTAAGCTTTTTGTATGGACCATTGTGCAAACTATTTCTATTTCATTTCTTCATTATCTTCATTTAAAACATACTTTTTTGCAGGAGCCCGAAAAAGAGAAGACCGAAAGTGACAAACGCCAAGACGAATCAACAGAACTAGATAATGTACCTTTGGGTAGTTAGGCGTATGATTATTTGACATAAATAACTAATTTGTTACAATTTTGTTTTTTATTTATTTAAGTTATGGTATTTAATACTAGGCATAAAGAGGTACTACATTTATTCAAAAAGTAGTCAAATTTTTTTATGAGGAAAAAAGTTGTCAAGTTTTCGGCGGGAACATGAAGAAGTTGTGTGACGTCATTGTATTTTGTTTCCAAAACTTGCGTTATTGCGTGTATTACTGTGTAAAAACAGTGGATTTTTGTTCAATATGTGTTCGTGAACACGCTTTAGTGTTGGGGAACAAATGTGACTTCTCGTGCTGTTCACAAAACTCCATAGAAACCTCCATAGAAGCCTCCACCTTAATGAGGCGTGACTTGGACTTGACCGTGACTTACTTTGCTTGACTCACACTATGACTGAGACTTCTTTTAACTGTGAGTTATATATGTTAAATAGTTGTAATGAAATAAATGTTAAGTACTTCGCTTGCAATGAAAAAAGGTTAAATACACTATGTGTGGAACCAAAACATGGCATCGAATTCATCATATTCAGCAAAATATAGGTGACCGCGCAAGTGAGGTGAGGCGCTATGTGAATCTGCTTTTCTCAAGTCGACTGTGTTTACTGTTGCGTAGTACTCAAAAGAACCCTTATAAATTCGTCATGTCTTTCTGTCTGTCTGAATCTTTTACAGCCTTATAAACTTACATGCATGAAATTTTGCACAAGTAAGTATAGACCTACAGTTTTGAAAAAAAAAAACTTTTTTTTGTAAAAATAAGGGTAGCCTCCCAATACATGGAAAGAGGGGGTAAAAAATATAATTTCGCTGAACCCCATCATCTGGGGAATCGTTGAATGGGACTTTTAAAGGTAACAATTACACGAGACTGGTAATGCACTAGACGTGCGACGCCAAAGTCCTGAAAGGACAAAAAAGGTTACAATTTGCAAAGAATAAAAAAAACATAATTCTATTTTTATGGGGTGGTTCACATGTAAGTAGGAGTAAAGTGGGGATAAAAAAAAAATGCTCTTTAATTTAAAATTATTCTTGCTGAATACTGTAGAAAAATGACAAAATAATAATCAAAGTATCCAGTGAACCACATTTGGCTGCAGTTCCACCTAAAAAAAAACAATATTTTGATATTTCTCTGCACAGTGTGGGACAAGAAAAATGCAAGCTCACTTAGGGTATCACCTCACCTTCGGGTTCACTTATCTTGGCCCTGGGACCCTATTCCTATGTGCTCGAGATTATCTCGGTCACTGTCTCTCTAATTTAGAATTTAATGGGAGTGAGAGTGACCGAGATAATCTCGAGCGCACAGGAATAGGATCCCTGAACGGTTTTCAATGCGATTACGTGTTAATTCCTGTTCCTGCGTTTAATATCGCCTCGGAGGGCGGCGAGAACCGGCAGGAATTTAATAAAGCCACGACTGGGTCGCATTCCTCGCCGCATTACGAATAAGTAAGGAGGTGAGATGCCGATCTACGACGCCTCTATAGGGTAGAATGAATAGAATTACTGTAGGTACCTACTAAATGACAAAGCATGATTACTTAATTGCTGAGAATAAGTCGAAAAAATTTAAATAACCGGACAAATGCGAGTCTGACTCGCGCACCGAGGGTTCCGTAGAACTTTTTTTTAGGTAAAATTAACGTGGAGTTATGTAATCGGCTAGGGAGCGGTTATGAGGATGTTGTAACATCTCCCATACATCGATTTACGTCAATTCTCCCAACTACGAATTTAAGTTTTAATCGCAAAAAAATATGACAATACCCCATTAAAAATCTTTGTTCCGACAAAAACTATCCAAAGTTGAAGGAAAGTGAGGGTTGCGGGGACTGCGACTTAGCGTTCTCATTGGTTATCTCAAAGTTACGCCTAATCGTGGTTAGCAATGAACCATAAGAGTTAATATTTATAAGTGTAATTTGACCGTTGCGTGGTTCGCCCTGAACCACCATCGGCGTGATCTGTTACGGTAACAAAAAAACACGTACCATATTAATATGGATGATGAATAAAGTTTTCCGCGCTCCTCTCCTACATTCCAATGGAACCCGCACCCCTAATGGCGGGTTGGCATATATACAAACTTATTAAGCTATAGCTAGCGAGAGAGATCTAACGGTCTTCTCTTCTTCATTAGTTCATTCCAGTCCCGACCGCAGTGAAATGCACACTAGTGCTACTGAAAACCCAAGTATTTGTCTAGTCCTCATGTAGATATACTCGTAGTTTTTGGGAAAGTTTGTTCGGTGACATGGGATCTAAGCTTGTGATTGCTTTTCTGTTTTCGTTAATTAATCCATTGTTATCGACTTCTGTTAGAACCAGTAAGTAGTTACCAATTATCAAAAACTATACTTATAAAAATTTCGTAAAATATCTTACAGTTGTGGTAAAATATTAGGTATAAAATAATAGTTACAAAACTCAAATGATATCGATTCAAAATCTCGCGCTAATTTTGCAGAGCAACGATTTGCCGAGAGCGAAGCAGTGTTGGACCCAAGCGGTGAGCTATTGCTGAAATGGAAAGTCGATTATGTCACTCAAAAGATACAATTTCGGATAAAGATCGCCGACAAGGCGCCAGTTTTTAATTGGTTCGCGCTCGGATTTTCGGATAGAGGAGAACCTACAAACTCTGATTACTGCGTATTTTGGAGAGATTATAATGGTTTCAATCATTTTGAGGTAAATAAAATAGGTACATTATTATTCAATGTTTTGATAACAGTTAAGTTATCTGTTACATTTTAATGCAAGTATTTGCACTTATTTAGTCAATGTTAACTTGCTTCAAATATTTTCAGGACATGCACGGCGATAAAGATGGCAAATTAATCCCTGATTCAGAACAGGATTGCGAGTCATTTTACGTAGACTCCCGTAGTAAATGCATTGTATTTGAGCGTAACTTTGATACGTGTAATGATCATCAAGACTACGTGATTGAGGTGGGATTCTTTGATAATTATTATTTATTATAACTATGTATTTTTAACAGTTTATTAAGATATAACAATACTAGACGATTCGTTCTTTCGTTTTCGTTCGTTTTTTTTTAACTTACTTTATTTCTTAGGATGGCACAGTCCACATAATGTGGGCATATGGAGTCGATAAGCTGTTCTCAGCTGTAGGATTGTGTCCGACTTGCGGTGCACCTTCTCAGCATGGATTCATAAGAGTACGCTTATTAACACCTCCCGGACTCAAAAAGGTGACAGATGGATACACGCTACGTGTAACTAATAACAAACTCAAAGTACCAGGTGGCGATACTACGTACTGGTGCAAAGTGGTGAAATTACCTGATTTTATTTCGGAAAAAGTACATCACATCATACAGGTATTTATAATATGCTATTATTTTTACATGTGGTTACGTTGTAATACTTACGTAAATATTTGACAAAAATAACATCAATAAATTTTTTATAGTATGAATCGACAATTACAAAAGGCAATGAAGGCCTGGTTCATCACATGGAAGTTTTTTATTGCGATGCAGATCCAAATACTGATGTTCCTCTGTACGAAGGCAATTGCTTTGCTCCAGACAGACCTGAAATTACCAAAACATGTTCAAAGGTAAGGAATTGTATTTTATTGAATTAAAAATTTGAATTGAATGCATAGATCAATGAGAATGATAAAATTTTTAAATATAATAATAATTGTTAATTCCAGGTCAAGGCCGCTTGGGCGATGGGGGCTCCACCTTTTACTTACCCGAAAGAAGCTGGTCTTCCCATCGGTGGCCCAAACGCTAACAAGCACATTATGCTTGAAGTTCATTATAATAACCCTAAATTGAAAACAGGTTTGAATTTCATAAAGTACCTCGGTAGTCCAAATACCATGGCGGGAGCCATTGGGCCATATTACTAATATCATCTAATTCTGATTATTTCAATGGTAATACTATTGTATTTCTGTTTTAGATTGGGTAGATAGCTCCGGAATCACTCTTCATATAACGGGTAATAGACGTCCTTACGATGCCGCTATCATGGAACTTGGGCTTGAATATACAGACAAAATGGCTATACCTGGTGGACAAAAAGCCTTTCCTTTAACTGGATATTGCATACCTGAATGCACGGGAGTGGTATAGTAAAATTAAATCTCTATATTATGTAATGATTCGATTCAAATCTGCGTCAGAATGTAAATACATATGGCATAGTCAACCATTCCACGTTTGATTTACTAAATTTTTTAGGGTTTGCCAAATGAAGGAATTGTAGTATTTGGTAGTCAACTTCATACTCATTTGACCGGTACCGCTGTATGGACTCGACATTCACGGCGCGGCGTGGAACTGCCAATACTTAATAAGGACAAGCATTATTCTACGCATTTTCAAGAAATCCGGATCTTGCATCGACCTGTGAGAATCTTACCCGTAAGTAATGAATGAGTACCTATTCTATCCGCCGACCGTGTTTCATTAAAATGAGTTAATACCTATTAATCTATTTTACAGGGAGATTACTTAGAAACTACTTGCATGTACAATACTGAAGGTAAAGAAAATGCAACAGTTGGTGGGCACGCTATCACCGACGAAATGTGTGTCAACTACATGCACTATTATCCAGCTACAAAGTTAGAAGTTTGCAAAAGTGCAGTATCCAACGCTGCTCTCGAAAACTACTTTAAATTCGAAAAGGAGTAAGTTCTGTTGTTGTTATTTATCCAAGCTCTCGTTATCTTTCTCCTTTTACTAATAGTAGTTCGGCCCAAATGAGGCCTCGCGACCCCTTTAACTTCACTACCCCCATATGTTTTTTATTTTGTTTACGTGGAGAAATGCGCACGCATTTTGCACTGCCACGGGGTGACAGTGCGGTGATGTGGGACTCCAACCCACTAAAACTCCACTGTGTCCCTCGTCCGCCGCTTGTGGCGGGAACGCGGGAACGCTCTCGCACACAACCTTGAACCCGCTGCGGCCGTTTCCACACCCTCCTCCTGGGTCAGGTGCTGCAACCTCCTCTCGTCGCGACACGCCAGGACACGTGGCGGCCGTAACGCTTTTCCGGTAACCAAGCCAGCCGATGGGCGCTAGACGACCCCGTGTCTAAACGCCCTCTTGCGACGGGTCAGCTAGTTGAGTGGCTCCGCCTCCTGTCACTTTGTTCGTAGAGGATAGGGAGAACATCGAACCGCCATACCGGCACTCCTTTTCCCCTGCGACCCCACCGCGTCTGCCATCATAATGTGGCGGCCTCGTCGAGGCCGCGGAAGGTAGGGAAAGTGGCAACGGCGTACCAGTAGTCCTCTCCCGCCGCGGCCCCCTACCCTCAGCTGCAGTGCCACCCATCACACTGCAGCCCGCCTCAGTTGCAGTGCTGCCCATACAGCCCGCAACCTACTGTGGCCACTTCATCGTGGGCTTTGGGGGCCAATACCGGAGAAGTGGCCCCGCCTCGGGTTCCGCTTAGCTTCACCGTGGGTGATCAGGCCTCGGCTACTAAGCCCCCCGCCACAAGTTCAGTATACTAGAAGTTCTGCGAACAGTAGACCTCGTGAACATAAACTTTTTTGCACAATTGAAACCGATACCGATTGATTGAAACCGATTGTATACCGAGTTTCGTCAAGATTGGTTGAAAATACGACCTGTAAGCGAGTACCAACATACGGACATTATCAAAATCGTCCGTTGTAGGGCACCGCAGTAAAATTTTCCCTCTTTTTGGGAGAAATAAAATCCCCTCCAATCAAAAATCGGCGACGACAAAAAAAAACTACAAAGTTGTAGAACCTGTGTACCAAGTTTCGTCAAGATTGGTTGAAAAATACGACCAGGGTCCGTACGGTGAGGTGCTTTATTGCGATGACTGTTAGGCTCAGCCGAGAACGCTGCGCGACCATACACCTTATCGCGCGGCAATACGGTTCGTGGTTGCGTAGTGTCGTCGGCTGAACCTAACAATCATCGCAATAAGCACCTTACGGTACGGGCCCTGTACGCGAGTACCAACATACGGCCAGATGAAAGCAAATTTTGCCAGTTAAAACTGACACCCTTCGTTCGCTTCGCTCTCTCGGTCAATAACTATAGATGAGTAAAACATAAAATCATAAATCCATTAAACTTAAATTACAGATATGACGACATACCGATTTCTTATAAAGCGTCACCACGACAAAATTATCTAGCTATCCATCCTTGGACTAAACTGAGGACTGATTCGTTACACGACCTTTACATAGAATCACCAATATCTATGCAGTGCAACAAATCTGACGGCTCTCGCTTCCAGGTAAACTACCGATGCTATGTATAGGTTATTATAATGAGTTAACTAAGTAAAAATACAGCTTAATAATTTCTTGTTTTTTTTTTTAGGGTGACTGGGAAGGAATGAGTCCACCAAAAATTCAAGTTCCTCTGCATGCCAAGCCAAGGTTTTGTCCCGTCAAATATAAAGGCTACAAAAAGTAAAAGACACCGATAAAAACACAACTATTGTTAGTACTATATTATAGGTGTTAAATAATGATATCAGAAATATTAGTGTGATGTACCTATCTCCATTAGAAAATTATTGTTAAATCTTGTGCAAATAATATGCATTTTACTTTGCAATAAAGTTACCTGTGATAATCTGTGTATCTAGTATTTTTTTCTAATTTCATAACCTATCATCAAAAATCCACAAGTTAGTAACGTAGAGGCTATGTACTCTTTGGATGGGTTACATAATTAATAAATAATTCATTATATCACCTATTCATATCATTTCATTGCATTGCAAATCATTCTTAACCTAAGAATAGCCTTTCTAGTTCTACTCCTATAATGTACAGCTTGGCAAAAAAATCTTGAAATGGAATTATTTTCTATTGGTAAATTGTAAGCGACTGAAGAGAGTAAAATTAGAACATTTTAACATCATCACCATATCTGTGTACTACTGAAAAATAGTGTAGTACCTATATTGAAATTGAAGAAAACTTTTCGTAGCTCCACAAGTGCTGTAAATTTTAAAGTATACCGGCGATGTCTGGCGGAATACGAAGCAACAACAATATTGTCAGATTAGATCTCGACAATGCTTACCAAAGAACCGCTGATATGACAGGTTTGTTATGTTTATTTTTGTTTATTCTGCGTTTATGAATGAAATTATATGTGTAGATTATCGAGGGATGTAATAAAGCTTTTGTTTACAAAATTTTGATGAATTTCGTGATCGAGACCATGGCAAAGAGAGTAGAAATTAATAGTGGCGCCACTACGGCTAAAGTATCAAGAAACTTGCAACCCCGATAGTAGGACCAGCGGGCTTATCTTCTAACTTTGAAACGTTCGTGATTCTGAAGTCGTTTCAAAGTTAGAGGATAAGCCCGCAGCTATTTGATACTTGATAGTAGTGCACTAGTGCAAGATCTCAATTGAAAAATTGCATGAGCTTGTCTGGCTAAACCATTACAGTTGGCAAACTCTGTGCAGTGCCGTAACACCTTGACTGCACAGAGTAACACCGCAGTAACACCTTGACGAATACAATACTGTGTGTTTAACCTAAGAAGATATAGTTCACAAACAGCAAGTTTTTTCGCATCACTATCACTAATAGTATTGCTAGGTTGTTTACCCTGATACCCGAAAAATGCGTAAGGGATGCCTATTCGGATTGCACATTAATTGGTATCGTTCGTTTTTTTGCTCCACTAAATGCGACAATATTTGATACAGTCACTGCTATATATAAAACAATCAATCAAAACAAAACAAACAATCAAAACAGTCAATCAAATCAAAAGTCATTTATTTCGATCATTATGATCACAGGTTAAAATATTAGAAAAAAAAAATATACAATTTTAATATTATATAAATCATCATCAGTATAATAAACCTAATGATCGAACAGAATGTACTCGCGTCAATGTCTTAAAAAAGAAAAAGTAGTCAATACGGCTTACCTGAAAATAAAATTCCTATTTTTAGGCGTAAGAATTGATTCGAACATATTTTTTGCTGAAGCGATCTGCGGATATATAATGTTGATATAGAAATCAGAAAAATATTCATTCATTCATTCATATTCTTTATTTGCCAGTTTACAAAGGTCTTATTATAATATAATATGCACTTAAGACTTAGTCGCCCATTTCGGGCAATATTTTATTATTCATATTGTATAGTACATAGTAGTATAAAATGCAGGGCGTGCTTCCCGATTTTTATAAAAAAACCGAAGTCAGAAGTATAGTCACAACCTCTATATAAATATTAGCCATGTGTCGTTCGCGAACGAATCCTTCAAACGAAGTACTTCAAGTATGTTCTGTCCTTTTCACTCTAGTCCAGTCAAAATTCAACTACTTCAAAATTTGAAGTACTTCAAAGCCGAGCGCAAGCCGAACACTGCCGATCGTCATTCGACGACACCGAAGCGTCAGAGACGCTCCGAACCTCTCCGAACTTATTTGCTCAAAGGCACTACTATACGCTGTCCCGCTCTGTTGTACTGAAGTAATTTTGTGTTTCACTCAAACTTTGGCTCGGTTACGATCGCTTGAGAACAATTTTATCTAACCCATAAATAATTTTCATCGTACATTTCTCGCTATGCAAAGAGCCATAATGAACTTTCAAGTAACTAAGCAATGTACAATAAAAACACATATGCAATATTAAGAAATATTTTAATTGAATACTTTTGATTCGCGCCAAATGTATTCGAATGCGAAAGTTTCAAGATATCAGCTTTATGCCAAGAAAATACGAGCCATTTTGGTTTGATAATTTAGTTTTCATCTCTTTCATTTTAATAACAATAATAGCATACACAAAAATCTCTTCCCGCGCTTCCATTCGATTTGAAAATTATAGCGGCTTTCGTTGCTAGAGTTTTTGTTTGATTTATTTTCATTGCAGTCTTTTAATATTTGACCGAGCGAAGCGAAGGTCTCTGAGTTTACTGGGACAAATCGGCATTTGTATGTATGTTTGTGTGTATATTTGTCCGATGATAACTTGCGAACCGTTGATCCAATCTTCTTGAAATTTTGTAGGCAAGTAGTTCATTTCAATACAATTTTTAAATTTGAATATGAGCTGAATCGGTCCAGGAGTTGTGAAGATATAAAGGTCGCGATGTCTCAGTTCATCGCGAACTACTAGTATGTATATAAATTGTCTGTGTTAAGTTGTGTGTTATTTAATTATTTAAATAGGTATGTAGGTAAATAAAAAACACAATTATTACTGTTAGTAGATTATAACGACATTTTCATAATTTTAAATATTATAATTGCAATAGGTATGTCTTCTCTTTATTGTAAGGAGGAAGTAAAACAAACACAAAAACGTATCTACACAAACAAATTTAAAAAAAAAACTGCGAGTCGAAGGCGAGACGTTTTTATTTTGTTGCACGCCTCAAATCCATTAGATAAGAAATTTGAATGAATTGCAACTTTAACGACCCATTCGATAGTTCGATGAAGTAACGAAAGAAAACGAACGCCAAACGAAAATTCCTTCATTGAACAACTGAAGTAGATTGAAGTACTGAACTAAAAGATAGAAGTACTTCAAAGTGAAGGAATGAAGTATATGAATCTTTTCACTTCAGTGACACATTCTGCGCATGGCTAATAAATATTGGGTAATTTATTTTTAAGTGCTGGCAACTCAGTTCAGTCAGTTGTCATTTTCTGTGAACTTCGCTTCGAGTGTGCATGACATTTTGTTTTTCTTCCTTCTTGTGAAGTTATTATTTGGCTTTTCACGGATTTACTGTTGTGTTATTTTCTATTATCATGTCTAATGATTACGGTTTCAACAGTGATGATTCGCCTAACAAAACTAATGCACATTTGCAACTTCCTAGTCCTATTATCACGCGGCGAAATCGGACAGCCTCTACGTAAGTGTTTACTACGACTTTACGCTGCGCATGTAAACCAATACCTAGCTTTTACTATAAATACTTTGATACTTTGTCTTCAGGTCAGAACGCGCGCTAGGAAACCCTGAGGAAACTGGAAAGATCAAAAAATTCTGCCGTGAAAAGGGTCATGGTTTTGTGACCCCAAACAAAGGTGGCGAAGACCTTTTTGTACACATTTCCGAGTAAGTTTACTAAATAACAGTTACTAACATTTGTAATATTATTATGTGTAAGTAGGCCAATAAATTCTAACTGCTACTGCTGTCTATGCTTGCCACAATTGATTGTTTCGACCTCATTAATTTCTAATAAGCAATTCCACTTAAATGTTTGGTATTGCGTCTTGGATAGAAATCAGAACTAAACCTCCAATATTATAAATGCCAACCTATATTATTAATGAAACCTACCTATAATCCACTTACTATTGGAAGATCTCTGATAGCTTCAGTTAATTATCCAACTGTAGTTGTATATTATATCAAAGCAACCGATAACACATGTCAGAGGCCTAAAAACTATAACACCTTGACTGACACCTCCACATTCTTACCTCTCCACTGCACAGGTCTACAGATACAGACATCTATAGATTTACCGCTTTGTTCGTTTTTCTAGAATAAAATAATAAACTGCAGCTAACAAGCTACAATCTCATATGAATAAGATATTTTCATTCGGTTTTAATTTAAAGCTGTCAGTGATCATCAGAACGTAAACTGGCTGCTACAGACAAGCTTTTATAAAATCTGTTATCGGCCCTGTAAGCTTATCAAAATGAGTCCAAACTCCATCAATCTACTGTTAGTTACCGAGAAGTTCCGTTTTCCACCTTCCGTCTCCATCATCAGATCAGCTCCGTTAATTATATTGGTTTATTAGAGTATAAGTATCACATAATCTCCATCATTGCACACCTCGTCTTCTACCTCTTCTATGAATCTTCTCCATACTAAGGTTGCCTGGAAGAGATCGCTTTCAGTGATAAGGCTGCCAGTTGTTACACTACTTTTTAAATTTATGTAAAAAAAATTGGGAACAATAAAGAGTTAATCTATCTATCTCGCTCTCATAATATTGTATTGTCATTGGAACTTGACAGGCAAGCAAAATTTCAACTCAATTGAACATGGGGAACTGCTCTTAAATTCAGTTGCAAGATTGGATCCGAACATACATAATTATGTACTTACATACACACATACATTGCAAGTTAAATTGGATACTGATAAGCAATAACATGTCAACCCACAAAAAAATAATTGATTTAATGATACCGAACGCTTCTTTGGCTGACAAAGAAGCGTTCTGTATCATTAACAAAAAATTTTTTTTTGTGTGTTGACATGTTATTGCTTATCAGTATCCAATTAAATCGTGTAAAAAATATTTTTTTTAATTGTAAATTAAGTAACTTACTTATTTTGTACGCATGCTGGGTACAGTGCCAAAGTGCCAACAAGTGGGTTTAAGCATTTGGATTATCTTTAGACCTTCAGCGGTCTCTGGGTAATCCAACTATGTGTTTTGTGCTTAGTAGTTTAGGTGGTTTGTTTAGTGAATAAAGGCCAGTGTTTTAGTTTTTAATGTACTTGTTTAGTTATTAAAGGCATGTTCCAGCATATTTAAAAAAATACAATGATTTCTTTGGCATCCACATCAATCACTCAAACAATTCATTAATGTAAAGATAGACAGTCAGTACCATATTTCAGCTAAGCCTTAAGTCTAGGTTTACAACAGAGATGGACCGGGCCCCAAACTAGGCAACAAAGCCTGTGTCTTGGGTGCCCAATTGATCCAGTTCAGCAGAACATGTTTTGTGTAGAACTGTACATGTTCAAAAACAGAGAAAAATTTATATGACTATTGCATCGTAGTTCTCGTGGGAACTCAAAGTATGCTCAAGATAGGATGGGGGAGTGTTGGGGACCGGAAGAGGTAGTAAGGGTGTTGTGCAAACGAAAATTATCTATTCTTTGGTAATAGCGCATGTGTGTGGGGAAGTCGTGGTTGGAGTTAGGGTCGTGTGTGCTGTTTTGTAGGATGGTTGTGTGCGGTTTTGTAAGGGTCTGTGTGCAATGATATTTTCTAGAAGTCCTTGAAATAAACGTAGGTTTTCTGGTCTCCACTCAATACTCAATACTCAATTCATTTATTGCAAACATTATGTGGATTACATGCAGATCTTAACTAGCATATTTTAAATAGGTAAATCATAATGACCCTGATAGGGTATGGCAATATCGTGCACTGAAGGTATTTAAAGAATTTGTTATAAAATTTGAGAAGAATGTAACAAAGTATAATTTGTATGCATAGGCAGTGTTTATATTAGCACCTCATTGGAGGTCACATGTGTATTTTCAGTGCTATTCACATGCCCGTGTAAACAACCATTTAGATTGTTTATCTTATCTCAGTGGCTGAATATTGTACTTTATGATTTATGATGCTTTTTGCTGTCACTTTGTAACTTTTGATGAGTATTGCACAAAATAAAGAAATTGTAAATAACTAATCTGAATCTGATAAAATAAAAAGGTATTCACACTATCAGATCACATTTATATTATATATTATGTGAGTTTATGTGTAAGTTTGTTTGTTCCTATTCAACTTTGTAATGGCTGAGTAGCTTATATCCTGGATTAACTATTTATTCCAAAAACATATACTGTTACTTTAGGACTGTCATTTGGAAGATTATTTATTTGTTTGAGAGGAGATACTTCTTGATTTATCCCATTTTTAACAAAATCCAGTTCTGGTAATGGGAACTATGAAGGATGGGGGAAACTCCTCAAATATTATAGGCATATTGGTATTTCCATCGACAAGTCAAGCATTTGCATTCAGAAAGTCAGAACCCACAGATGGCCACCGGAACTCCTTAATGATACGCAATTCACGGGTGACGCCAAGAACATCTCGATTATGATAGTTAAGCAACTATGACGAAGCCAATTTAAATAAATGGTTCTGATGAAGTTGTTGAAGTTATTTCTAATATATTTGTATTATTACACTATTATTTGTATTATTATTCTATTGTTACACATAAAAATTGCATAATTAGTATAATGAAGCAGAGAAGTGAAGGCTTGTTCACACCCAGCAGAACCAAACGCATGTGCATTTAGATAGATAGATAGATTAACTCTTTATTGTTCACACAAATTTTACATAATTTATAAACAGACTTTAAAAAGTAGTGTAACAACTGGCGGCCTTATCGCTGAAAGCGATCTCTTCCAGGCAACCATAGGATGGAGAGGATTCATAGAAGAGGTAGTAGACGGGGTGTGCAATGATGTAGATTATGTGATACTTATACTCTAATAAACCAATATAATTATAAACATACAGACTAATAATAATACATTCTAATAATTAAATTACTTATGATAACGACAATAATATATTAATAAATAACAGATATAGACTTTACATAAAATAAATACACGAATAAAATACACAACATATATATGTATATAAAGATAACAGTAGATATCAACGAGGTAGCAACTGCGAGAGGTAAAGTTTAGTAAAGTCAAAGATAAAAATCTTCCCTATGGTATGGTATGGAAAATATTAAACATGAAAACAGGGTAAAACAGCTTATTTCATAAGTCATAAGTCTGGTATCTATGACGGTTGTATGCCAATCCGCTCAAGCGCATACTTTTTTAATGTTTAGATTATAAACTCATCTGAGTGTCTCTAATGTCAAGTGCACGAAGATGGTAAACACACCATGGGAACTAGCTCTCAAAAGAGACTGGCGAAACCATTAGGTGCTTGGCGACAAATTTTCAATTTAAAAGCACATTGTTGGTTATTTGAAACCACGGCCTGCGGCGTGCCGACCGAAGGCGCTAACCACTGACCTTGAGCTATCTTCGCTATATTATGATGGCGTGGCTATATCTTGTAGCCATCTTACTCACATCATGTAGCCTACGCGCTGGGAATAAGTTGACGCGAGAGGGATGGGACGCAACTAGACTTTTAGCGCGTGTGCCAAACCTAGGGCCTTATCTGGGGTCTTCGTTTGCTATCCCGGTAGCTCGCATAGTTCGAGTAAGTTGGCGCGAGTGGTACGGCACGAGATGACTAGCGCCACCAGAGTTACATGATAAGGCCCCTGATTTTCACCTTTTTATGTTCCAGCATCGAAGGAGAATATGTGCCATTACCCGGAGACGAGGTCTGGTACCGCCTGTGCCCGATCCCGCCCAAGTTCGAGAAGAACCAAGCAGTCCACGTCCGCATCATCAACCTGACGCACGAAAAACACCTCAAATGGGATGAGCCCCCTCTCTAATTACATGCCGCATATTGGCGTCTATTCTGTTGTGCCACAGAATAGACTCACTAAACTAATCTGAAAGAACTAAAATTATCTGCGTCTTTTCATTTCATATATGTGAGAAAAGGATGGCAAATTTTAGAGCTTTCAAATTTAGTTTAAAAAACGGCACAACAGAATCGACACCATTGCCGAATTATCTTGTGTTAAGTGGAGTTTGGACTGGCAACAAAACTTGCAGAATTTAACTTTCAAGGCTCACGGAAAGCTGATAAACCACTGAGGTGGAGCAGCGAACTGCTTTTGTAACTTTAGCTATACATCACTTGGCTTAAGTCACTATCGGCTATTTTGTCGTCTTTGTCTAATTCGTTTAATTACGTATTCCGCTCTTGCTTATCCACGCTGATGACGTAAGCCGGTATCAATTTCGCCATACCTGGCAGGGCATTTTATTATGCCATGTCGATAATAACTGAGCCAAGCTGCCTCGATATAGTAAGTGTCATGTACTTTTTCGCTGCCACACACACACACACACACACACGCACACTCAGCCTTAAAATATAATTCGGCCTATAAACAACTTGAAAAGTTTAGTTCTGCAAGTTTTGCATGCTCACAGGATTTGCTGAAAGTCCCATGAGTTCCTGTTGGTCTCAACTTTATAATGTACAATCAATATGTTTATACGCAAGATCCTCTTGCTCTCCGTACCTTTCTTCTCGTCTTAGTAATCTCAAGGTTTATACAGTAGAATGCTGAAAAAAGTGCCTTGAAATAAAATTCGTAGAGCTTTATTTCATTTGCGATAACTTCAGGCATACGAAAGAACTAGTTGTAAAAACCTATTTACATTTTATTATAATAGGCATTTATTAATGACCATTGTTTAAAAATGCTGCTAATTCAAATAATTAGCGGCTTTCACCACGGCATAGTAAAGTTAATTTTAACTCGTACAACGAACCCTAACTACCGGCGATATATTCCTACAGCCATTTTCACAGTAGCACGGGCGGTTTTAGACGACAGAACTAACCAAAAGAGTTGCTATCCTTGTTCAATGCACTACAAAGAAATAGACAGCGATATTTAAGGCTTCTAAAGCAACAAATGCAAATGCATTCACTGTACACATTCAGACATCAATCATCATTCTACTGTATATAAGATGTATTATTAATTTCTGCTCTGTACAATCAATAATGTTACTTTTATTTATGTGTTGTAACCTCTGTCAATTGTATCGTATGTCTTGATGTTTTTGTCTATGATTAGAGCGGTGTTAAACTTGGACTCTGCTCATTCAAAAAAACTAATAAATATTAACATGATTCAAATATTTTATGAGACACTACTAGGCCATAAAACCAAACAACAGCTGTTAAGAACGCGGAACTGTATCATATAATTATATAGACCACTACTTCTTAATTTCTAGAAAAAAAATAATGGGGTAATAGAAGAGGTAAAAGATATGATTTTTTGAAAATTTTAAGAAATCCTTCAGGGATCGGCTCTCAATTCTCGAGCTGCGATTTTGCTGCGAGATTGTTGCATGTACGATGAACAAACAATAGGTCGAATGAGTGACCTTTTTTTTTTAGGACAATTATACGATTTGTTTTTTTTTCTTCAATGTGTTCAGTAAACGCAGTAGATACGATATAAATATACACAATGCTTTTTAATCAGCTAGGGAGCGGTTGCGAGGACGCTGTATACAAGATAAAGAACAACTTTTATTCTACGACTATGAAAAATTCACGGGACAAAAACAGCTGTTCCAAACATTTTATTGCAAGATCTAAGAACATTTTGTATGTTACAGCTGATATTTTTTTCGTGAATTTTCATAAGTCGTAGAACTAAAGTTGTTCATTATCTTGTATAAAAAAGCCTCACAGCCACTCGGTAGCCGATTAAAAAGCACCATGTATAGATATTGTCCTGGTAATTAAAAAGTAGTGGTGTGTTCACGTATAAGCGAACGTGCGGGACCGTGCGTACGCTTGGAGTCAGCACGCACGTTTCAATTCACATTTAAGGCTTGTACAAAACAAATGCGTGTCAGCGGCACAGCTTGAACGCGGCCCACGTTTTTTGTAAAACAAGGAACTGCATCAACCAATACATACGTAATATGAGAGCGAGTACTGCATAGCAGTTGCGTGACAGTTCCTGCGCTGTCCGTTACATTAAGGTAATTAATAGTTTATACAGTTCCTTGAATTGTGAATATGTGCTCGCGTTCAAGCCGTGTCTCTGCTGACATGCGTCGCCCACGCCCTGGGGCTCTATTTTTAAATCGCTCGTATGATTTCGAACGATAATATGCTAAATGAAATATTATTTATAGATAAAAATCAAATTGGAATGGTAAAAAAAATGCTACCTTAGTTTGGAATTTCGTTCAGAAGTCAGTCATTTCGCATCATATTTTCGTGCGAAATATCATATTATGAGCGATTCAAAAATCGAGCCCCAGAAGGCCTAGCACGGGCGCCGCGCGCCGGAATAAACTTTTGTCCACCATATTTATCCGGCGAGAACGAGACGGATGTATCCATATTCTAGCTTTGTCACGTTGACGCGAAGACAATACGGGTGGACATAACTTTATCCCGGCGCCCGTGCTAGGCCTGCTGCTCTGCGTTTGACACGCGTTCTTTTTGTAAAAGCTGTTTCGTTCCTTGCTGTCGGTTTTTATTAATTATGTGCCTCTAATATGGCCACACGTCCTGAAACGGCCTTAAAACTCACATATTACCGGTAAGTAATGTGGCTTACCCAACGAAGAAATAAAAAACTTATTATAGTCCTCGGCTTGTGTAAACACATGAACGGGGGCTTTGCCGTTGTGTTGGTTAACTTCACTCAGAAATGTTCATGGATGTAAAAGAAGCGTATAAAGACTGTAGGATAAAACAATGTTGTATCAATTGATTGCAGCTCGGATTCAGTATTGAAAGTGAGAAGCCAACATTTGTGGTGCTAAATTTTAGATGGTTTTATCATCGATTTAGGATTTTGATATCGGTTATGTTCACACACTTTGCCCATATTATTAAAGGGTTTGTTAGTCCATGACACAGATAGCTCGCTTGCTCATTTGTAAGTTTTTGTAAGATATTGGTAGAGTGATCATTTCCAAAAACTGTTGTATCCGTCTATCATAATCATAATATATCATAACATTTTTCGTTTTTAAATACTTATTTTTTTTTCGATCTTTAAATTAAAAGATAAAAAAAACGTTGATTTCTCAAAAATATTCGTAATATTATCATAAACATGCAACATATTCTTACTGAAATTCGGTTATTGTTATTCAATAATAATGTGAAAATGCGCGAGCGAGACTACTGTGAACGTGACTATGGGACGAAATGATAGGCTTTGAATGAATACTTCATGTCTTGTCTTTTTCACTCTGTAATTTTAAACTCGATCGAAAAAGGTAGAAACGGAGAAACAATTCAGAATATTTAATTAAAAAATTGGGGTATGTGAATAATGGCTTCTTGCACATAATTAGAATAATGCCTGTCCCACACTTGCAGGCCGAATACCGAATATTCGAGCAACGAGGCGATATCTTGGCGGATATCGCCTAGTTTCGCGCTAATTATCGGCGATAGACGCTAGTCTGGGAGAGGCATATCACTACAAAATAAATAGTAATAATTTAATTGGCCTAATTTTAAAAGGAATTCACCTAATATATTTTATGTATGCGTGAGTATGTCTAAGAATGATTTATTTTAGTTTATAGTTTGTAATTTTGCACAAATAAGTGCCACCGGTTTGTGATAATGTTGAACGAATGATCAAGTTATTGAGTTGAATGTTAATTGAGTAAAGATCTTGCCCTGGGCAATTCTTTGTGTTTATTTTTAGATCATAAACATATTGAAAGATGAAAATGTTTCTTCTCTATTGTCGCATTCCTCGGAAACGCATTTTCAGAAAAATATAATCGTGATAGTTATTTCTACAATGTCTCTTGTTTGTAATAATGAATGTAAATTTTTGATATCCCAGTGTATCCGAATGCTGATGATAACGATGATTGTTGCCATGCTTCTCACATTTAGTTAGCAGTTTTAGCCGATGCAGCTAATATATTAAAATATGTGTAAGCAACTATTATTGTTTTTTTATTATGGTCCTATTGAAAAATATTCATGGAAATCACGTATTTTGGCATGGTGTGTTCAACCAGTAAATCTATAGAAAATGAAAAAAATGAAGGCTATCATTCAACGGCTTGACCGAGGTGCACGTCTGTAGGTAGGAGGGGGGTCTTGTGGGACAATGCCCCGCCTTAAAAAAAAAACATCAACTAAGATAAAATGCAAACTAAACTGTAGGAGTTTTGGCGGGAACGTGAAGAAATCATGCCACGTCATTTTATTATTTTCCGTTACTTGTGTTAATGTGTAAAAACTGAATTTTTACCCGTTAAGTGTTCGTAAACATGCACGAGCGTTGGTGAATGGTATAATGTCGTGAAACGTGAATTTTCGTGTTGTTTCCAAAACTCCATAGAAGGCTCTAGTAAAGTTTTCACCACTTTACTGGGGCATGACTAGGATTTGACCGTGACTTGCTTTGCTCGACTTTGACTGTGACTATGACTTGTTTGATCATATTTAACAAAACTTAAAAATATATAAGTTGTAACTTGACAATGGCAAATGCATAAGACGTGCGACGCCAAAATCCTTTCAGGAGGAAAGAGAAAAAAATAAATAAACTGTATGACATGATGGAAAACCACAAATAATAACTAGCGTAGTGACATCTAATTTGTCACAAAAATCTAATTATTTATTCTGCCCATAGATGGCATTTTAAGTATTAGAGGGAAATGTGCCCGTATTCCAATCTGTGGTATGGGGTGTGGAGTAATGTTTCAGTCAATAGTGCGAACGAGACAGCGAGAACCATGGTATTTTTCCCCTTAATAAAGCATACATAATGTATATTATATGTATGAAAAGTGTAAAGTCTCTTATACATATGTACATACATATGTATAAGAGAAATAAAAGTAAACAGTGACTGCAAATACACAAATTTATTCATAAATGTTAAAGACAATAAATAAAACATGAGTTTTACCAAAAAAGTTATCAAACTATTTGTAGAATTTACTACAACGATTATACAGCGTGTCCGGACATCGGTGTCAGAGCCGAAAACACGTAACATTCTGAACAACTTTTACTATGGAAACAAAAAAAAAGCAACTGTTCCATAGAAAAATATCATTCGCATTCAATGAAACGTATAGAACAGCTGTTATTTCCGCTATTTCGCGCTTGGACGCTGATGAGTACTCATACGTTTTTTCATGTCTTACAGACGTCCGGAGACACTGTATAAATATAATAGAATTGTTGCACTCTTCGGTTATTATATAGCTAGACAAAGTCTGATTATGACAAAGTCAAGATTCTCAGAAACACAGAACTCAAAATTTGATTTGAAAATCTGCTATTTCTAGAGGGCTGTTCGGGGGTGTTAGGTAAGCACGTATTGCAACATGCAAGAAATCAACACGTCTCGACGAGCGCACACTTCAATTAAAGACAAATCAATAGAGCAGAAGCCAAAGCGGCTTTTGTTTATTATTTACGTAGATTTAGAACTAGATGGACCCGGGGGCTTATCCTCTGACTTTGATCCTCGTGATTCTGATTGCGAGAGCATGCCATCCCGCTCGTACCAACGTAGTCGCACTATGCGTGGTCCCGCTCGCGCACTATCACTATCGCTTTTAGAGTTACGGGATGAACACGCCGGTCGCTCCGATTCCGACACCACGGCTTGTACTTTCGGCAGAGCGGAACTGTTATTATATCACTTCCCGTTCTGATCTCAGCAAAAAAAAAAAAAGAAACGTAAATACTAAATGCTGCGAATACAATCAGATAACTTAATAAGGTATGCACATACAATATTAGAATAACATGTACAATCATACCGACTATAATTATACTTATACGCTTATCTATCATAAGAATATTACATCCTACTTACGTAACACTTATCTAGATTATACTTAAAAATATAAACGATTATAAAATACATATTTTTCTTTAGTATAAAGGTACATCGACAATTCACGGATTTCTACTTTAGTCTCAACCGATTAAAGCTTAAATTCCTATGATCGCGCGAGCGTGTGTTGATACGCAACAATTTATAGGCTTGTTGAGCCTCGCATCTTCAGCATAGATTCACAAACAAATGGATTTCGAGTCAGCGTTAAAAACGTCCGATCGAAAGGTAGTCGAAAACCGTTGAAAATACTGGTAGTTCGCCCCGACTTGCCTCGCGACTCGCGACCCCTATATTTTGACAATACTTAAATTGATTTTGCTCATATCATAATCATCGATCGTAAAAATTGTGTTTACAAATATAAATACAAGCTAATAATAATAAATAAATATCTCGGACAGTTTTGCACACACGGTCATCTGACCCCAAACTAAGCAAAGCTTGTAATATGGCTGCCAGAGACTGATGTACGTACATATATATTTTTTAAATACATACTTATATATATTAACACCCAGACATAGAAAAAACACAAATGTTCATCGCATGAATGTTTGTCCTAGATGGGAACTACCAACTGAGCCACCGGGGCAGTCAAACACAGACTTGTTTCCCGTACTCTGAAACCTTCGCTTCGCTCTGCCAATCATAGGGTTCAAATTCGATTATCGGCATTTCTATACATCTAAGTTTAAATACAAACCCAGATATTTTGCGTGAATTTTCTACTAGACCCAACATGCATATGTTGGTAAATCTATGGACCTCGCACATTCTCTACGTGTACTTATCTACACGAATGTCGTTACTGACACTACAAAAACAAATCCTAAATATACAGTATGTCCGGGCATCTGTGTCCAAGCCGAAAACACGTATACTTATACGTGTTTTCGTTATCATTCTGAACAACTTTTACTATGTATGACACCAACACCAACCGTGAAATCGTATCGGCGTAATATATAAGCCGCTAAGTACGGCGCCCGCGCCGCAACAGCGAAGTTTTACCACAGCGACGCGGAGTGCACGCTTCTCGCACTAACTGCTTTTAATCGAAATGATCCATCGAAAAACATTACAACACTCAACAACGAAAATGTATAAAACAGCCGTTTTTCCCACGACTTCTTTTTTGGTCCCATAGTAAAAGTTGTGCACCATGAGTGACTTGACTTGACGTGAATTATACGTGTTTTCGGCTCGGACACCGATGTCCGGACATTCTGTATTGTCACATATTTTCCGTTTTTCAAAATCGTTTTACTGGTTTATTTAATTATCACCAACAATTAATAAGAAATCGGCAAACAGTGATTCCATTTTTTAATTTTCTTCAACCCGCAACGGGTCATCTGTTGTGCCATTCTTTAAACTTTACTAATATGACAGCACTAAGCACGCTGTTACTACGTTTATCTCTTTTAAACACTAAACCACAAAATAGGACAGCATCTGCTGTTCCACTTTTTGAGACGTCCAATACAAGCTGTGTCGCACTGTTTTTTATATAGCGTGTGGTCCGAAATACGGCACTCATGAAACAAACACGGCACTTAAGTCGTTGGCGATATTTCGAACCAAGCCTTTCTTGCATTAATTAATCTCATTAAAACTGCTAACTTTATTTTTTACCAAAGGAGGGTATTTTTTTGAGATGTATGTATTTTTGTGTGTTCCTATATAACCCCATGTATTCTTAAAGGCTTGATCGATTTTTACGAGTTATGTGTCGTTTGACTCCTCTTTCTGCCTAAACTGAACATAGGCTATTTGCAGTCGGGTTTAAAAAAATATATAACATCACTTGTTTAGTTAATCTACTCGAATTCGTTCTAGGTTCTAAGGTCGATTAAAAATTGAGCTTCTTGCTACGAATGAGGTACATAGGGCTCCATAATTCACGTAAAAAATATAAAGCCCATTCCACATTATTTTTTTAGCTGGTATCATTCCGGCTACCAAACCCAGGTCCTACCAAACCCTAGTGGTTGATAATAGATCTGGCCTGACATGCATTCTACAATCTACACCGGCGTCGGTACAACAACGATAAACTTACGATAAACTTCGTGTGTTGTGAAAACAAATATTTTTCTTTATTAATATGGTCATGTTTACTGCCTAATGAAATTGATTCGTTATTTTCATCCAGTCTTCTTCATCCCACTGCTGGGTAAAAAATGATTACAAAAAGTCTATTCGTGGTGCTTATTCCTTTCCATTCGCCACGTTTCCGTTCTGAAACAATAATATAAATTAAATCACATATCGATGATAAATAATTGAATTACCAAGTACGTGAAATTACCATACAATACATTAATCAGTTAGCATGTTCTCTTTTTTAGTAACGAAACAGACAAATTGAAATGGATGATATTCTATAGTTGATTGAACCATGTATCTATAACTAATCTCAAATATATATATCTTTTGGTGCTTTGTGACGAGTCGAGCAAGTCATTTGCCTGGAGGTGAGCGTCACGCTTGCCTATAACAGTTCGGTTCATGATCTTTAATTTTTTTCAGAAAATAGATAATTATTTCAGATGAACACATTAAAGCTAAAAAAAATCATGTCAAAATGTTGTTTTTGAACACGTTTGCTTCAAGCAAATTAAAGTGTCAAGTTAGATTAAAAATTTAATTTGTATATAATGCTGTTAAGTGAAAGAAAAAATATTGATCCCTTATTCCTGTAAAAGCGGATTGCTGCGGAAAAATCACTAGGTGGGTGGTTTGGTAGTGGTAGGACTCTTCTGCAGAGTCCGCCCAGGGAAGTACCACACCTTTACCAGTTATTCAACCGCCGAGCAGTTGTGTGCAAACATTACTGCATTCCGGATTGAAGGACAATGTTTCCAGTGAAATTACTGAGCATAATCTATTATGAGCAAGCGGGACGTTTAACATCAGGCGAGCGACTTGCTCGTCCCTTCACTGAATAGTATAAAAAAACACGATATTCATTATAGATACAGGATGGTATTCTGTCTTTAGCCCAGCTACATGAGATCTAGACATGAATTACAAGTACAAGTACAAATTAACTTAATACAAGGTGTGTAAAGATTTAGGTTTGTTCTATCTTTAGAACTATCTATTTAGTAGAAATGGAGGAGCGGGGTCTTCTGGCACAGGCATTATATGTCTACAAGAGGACTCCTGCCTACTTTATATGTTACTGAAACTCAGTTAAAGAAATAAATTATTATTATTATTATATTAATTACCACTTAAATCATAGTTAATAGAATAGACTACAATCTAGCGACTATGTCTCGATATCAGACGATTACATCATTGTTATATTTTGGTTAAATATGAGTATGTGGTGACTGTGGACATCACCACGATGCTGTTCGTACCAGTGCACCGCTCACCACGGAGCGCGGAAAATGGAGCGAAGAGCGACATACATACACGCTGAGCATCGGATGGAGACTGACGCACGCGGCGACCGTTTTCTATATTTATAGTTGCGAGAGAAAGAGGCGAGACATGCCGTCTCACACAGCGAACAAGTAGATGATTCGTCCGCCGTCTATTTACCACGGTTTGAAAGTTGTACATAGTGGAATTAGGATTTAGTATTTAGGTAATTAGAAAATAAATATGTTTATGACATTGGATAGTTTCGACGTTTTACTTTTACCCTCCTCTCAAGAGCCGCTACAAGACCAAAATATAATATACAAAATATTAAATAATATGTATTTGGGAATTTATAATTATCACATGAACAATAGCTACTATCTAGAGAATATGTCTCAGTTTAGACGATTACACTGCAATTATATTTTGGTTAAATATGAGACCAACATATAAAAATATATGTGGGAGTTATAAATTCTTAAATACTAGCTAATAGCTAATAATAACAATAGCTAATAGGCTACTGTCTCAATGTCAATGATGTCTCAATTTTAGCCGATTACATTGCAGTTATATTTTGGTTAAATATGAGAATCTGACCTCCTCGTTAGTCGTTGCTGTGGGTTTCTGCAAACGAGATTTATTGGTACGCGTTTATAATGATTTTATTATGTAGAGTTGGAACATAAAGTTGTGTTAAAGTCAAATGAATTGCGATCCTATATCGTCCAGCTTGATCTGATCCCTCCTCAGTTTCCACTGTATAGAGCTTAAATAACTGGATTGGGCGCAGTGGCAAATATTCAAGATTTCAAGATTTACACATTTTTCAGGCAGAAGCTGTCGAATTTTCGTGTTGTTTCCAAAATTCCATAGAAGGCTCTAGTAAAGTTTTTACACCACTTTACTGGGGCATGACTTGTACTTGACCGTGACTTGCTTTGCTCGCCTTTGACCGTGACTATGACTTGTTTGAAAATATCTAACAAAACTTGAGAATATACATATACTTGACACTGGCAAATGCATAAGACGTGCGCCGCCAAAATCCTCTTAGGAGGAAAGAGAAAAAAAATACAAGTAAAGTGTGTACCTCCTCGAGCTGCGCGAGCTGGTAGTGGCGCTTGCGCAGCGCCGCGAGCCGCGCGCGCTCCGCGTCCAGCGCGCTCTCCAGCTCCAGCGAGCGCACCTTGCTCTCCATCTCCAGCCGGCGGGTGGCGGTCAGCGTCAGCGCACTGGTGTCCAGCGCCTCTGGAATACGAACACGGGATTTACAAGGATAATCAAATAAACTTTTTATTCCACAAAAATGAACGGTACATAAATCCTAACTAACACTAGGAGTTCGCGGCGAACTGAGACCTCGCGACCTCTATATCTTTACAACCCCTGGACCGATTCAGCTCATATTCGAACTTAAAAATTGTATTGAAATGAATGAATGAACTGCTTGCCTACAAAATTTCACGAAGATCGGAGCAACGGTTCGAAAGTTATCATCGGACAAATATACAAACAAACATACATACAAATGCCGATTTGTCCCAGTAAACTATAAGACCTTCGCTTTGCTCGGTCAACAACGGCTTATACTGATTTCATCAATCGAGCAGATGTTCCAGATCGCTTTGCTTTCGACTATCAGAATCCCTTAATCAGGGAACGACATGCGTAGACCCGGAGAACGCTTCTGGAACTGGACTAGCATCTATTGTAAGTACACTAGCATGTCCGCTCGGCTTCGCTCGCCTAGGTTACAGTAAGTGATACACCCCATTTCATCTATTTATGGGTTGATTTTCGAAAAATCCTGAGAGATACCTGTTTTATTTGTTATGCTTATTACACAAACCGAGTTTCATTGGCTTAGCGTCAAAAAATATTTTATTTCCATACAAACTCTGGGGGTCCATTTTATCGCTTTAGATGTGAAATTTCGGAATATCCATTCATATTATTCACCTAGACTAGACCATTTGATGAGTACTGGATCCAAATTACACGTCTCTATCGAGTTTGGTCTGTGCGTTGATTGCTAGAAAAGGACTTGTTCTTTTATATAAATAAATAAATAATTATTGGTCGACGTTTTTCACACAGCGCCATCTAGCCCCAAACTAAGCAAGCTTGTACTATGGGAACCATATAACTGATAGAATACATAAATCTGTAATATTTTTTGTAAATACATACATAGAATACATAGAAACACCCAGACAAAGAACAAACATCCACGTTCAACACACAAATGTTTGTCCTGGGTGGGAATCGAACCCACAACCTATAGATCAGAAGGCGGAAATCCACCCACTGATCCACAAGGCTAGTCTAGTATATACATAGATAGATTAATCCGAGTCATAGACAATATTGGAGTAGACAGTTTGGTTCGTGGTAGTCGTCGCAGTAACCTTGGTCGTTCCTCCTGGCGCTAGCGGCCCTGACGGCGGCGACCACGGCCCCGGTGGCCGCGGCGACGCCGCGCGAGGCGTGCGTGAGCCGCGCCAGCGAGGCGGCGGCGGGCGGCGCGCGCGCACGCGACGCGGCCACCAGCTGCGCCGTGGAGCCGGCCACCTCGTGCGCGGCCGCCGACACGCCCTCCGCGCGCCCGGACATCGCCACCGCCTCGTCCGCCGACGTACTGGAATTACAAATATGATCACCTAATGCGAACAGTTTTGACGACAGAGTAGAAAAATCGTATTCATTTATTACTTGCGACAGTAGGTGGAACAATTTACATTGTGGTCTTATAGTTAACTAATGCACACTATCTCAACTACATAGATATAGCATGCAAGTAAGTATCACATAGTCTTAAAAACTTCTTAAAATTCGTTCAAATTACAATTACAAACAGAGTCAAACAAAAAAATAAAAAAGAAGTACTAAATACATGATAAAAGAAATACTTATGTCGCCAGTATTAGATTACACCTAATTAAGATCTTTATCCTTTAAGAATTCGTCAATGAAGTAATTCACTTTAAAAAGGTTTATGTCATTCTCAGCACTTATGTTTGTCGAATTTTATTATAAATTATTGGTAGCACGCCAAAGACTTGTGCTTAAGAGATGTGTTTTGCTTTTTAAATTAAAATTTAAATTAAAAGGCTTTAGGCTTAAATAGGTGTAGGTGGGTTTTCGCGAATACCGCAACCTCACACCACATCATGTCTCCGTTTTGTATTAGTGTAGTTTTGTATTTCCTGCTACTGTTGTACTGTTTTATTTGAATACTAATACATTTTTATGCATCACGTTTTCGGAATATGGAAACACATTCAGGAAAGTTACGTCTTATGAAATGCAAAACATATATCTTAAGCGCAAGTGTCTTTGGCGTGCTACCAATAATTTATAATAAAATTCCGACAACCACAAGAGTTGAAAATGACATTAACCTTTTAAAGAGAAGCTTTGTTAATGACGGATTATTACGTACGGAATCCGCCTTAACTTTTTACAATATCGTCGAACCATCTCCCTGCTGCATGCTTAATAAAAAAGATGCCTGAACCCAGCAGTGGGATAACAAACGTAGATGCTATGAATGTTGTTAAAAAGTTCTAGCAAGTAATATTATTAAAAGAACAAAAAAATACCCGACTGCAAAATGTAGTTACTCAGGAAGTCCGGACGTAAAGAGCAATCCAAAGACATACACAATACTCAATACATTTATTGCAAACATTATGTAAATTACATGCAGATCTGAATTAGCATATTAGCATTATTAAATGAGCAAGTAAGTCATAATGACCCTCATTGGGTATGGCAATTTGGTGCAGAGCATCTCGAAATCTCGTCAAAATCAGCCGAGCCGTTAAGACTACACCAGGTACAATAGGAACACACATACTCACATACACCCTAAAAACATTACCCTCCTTCTTGGGCAGTCGGGTAAAAAGAAATATAAGTAAAACAAGAACTCACACGAGGAGTTTCGCAGCGAAGACAACAGCCTTAGCCGCAGAAATGAGCCCTTCGGACCACTGCGGATTTTTCCTGTACATCTTCTGCCTAGTCTTGGGGTCTCCCAGCTCGTTCTGCAGCCGCCGCGCGTCCTGGACCAGTATCTTGACGGCTCCCATGAGGGTTGTGCAAGCGTCCAGGATCTTTTCGTTCACTTCTAGTTGTATGCCAGAGTCGCTCGCTCGGCTGTTTGCTAGCAGGTTCTGTAGGAAGACATTTACGTTTGAATAGAGAGCAAATTGTTTTTTTCATGGTTGTTAGGCTACGCGTTTGATCACAATACACCTGATATTAAGTGATGGTGACCTTTTTTTTTTTATGTTACTCGGTGACGAGACGAGCAAGTCGCTCACCTGATGTTAAGCGTCACGCTTGCCCATAAGGGTTCGGTGCCACCCAGAATTTTGAACTTCAACAGTTCAAAACTATGCGCGGCAATGCACTGCGCTCGTCACCCTGTGATGTTAGATGTTAAATCTCTGTATGCCCAGTAATTACGCTGGAAACATTGCCCTTCACTACGGAACACATTAATGCTTGCACACTACTGCTTGGCGGTTGAATAACTAGCAAAGGTGTGGTACTTCCCCAGGCGGACTTTGCAAGAGAGCCCTACCACTACAGGTCCTACCTGTTCGACGAAGTGGCCTGTGTTATTGTGGCGAATGGCGAGGTAACCGACCAAATCTTGACCTATCTTACTCTTATAAATCAGTTAGCTAAGCTTTAGTACTAAATTACGCTAACTACTCTAGATACTTAATTATCTGTACTAGTTCGTCGCGAGCAGCAATAATCACTTGAATATAAACTAGGGATCCCGAGCACCAGAGATAAATGTGTGTTATGTGTGTGTTAATTTTTTTAATCGAGACTGACTTTTCATGTCAATGCAATACTAGATGATAGAACCAAAAGTACTATATATCTTAAAAATATGATTTCGATCTACATGACTAATGAGGTGCACTAAATAGATAAATCTTATTTTTATCAAATTAAGCCGTTCACGTAGGTACGAGGCTCACCTCTATCTGCGAAGCGGCTTCTTCGATAGCGCTGTCCATGTCGGCGAGCTCGTCGTCGACGCTCCTGACGCCCGACAGCGAGGTGTCGGCGGCCGCGGCCGCGTGCGCCACGCGGCTCACCAGCTGGCCGGCGTCGGAGCACGCGTGCGCCGGCGCCGGCTCGCCGCGACTCACGCGCTCGAGGCAATCCATTGTGGCGGTCAACATTGAACGGCATTCTTTGTTTAACTCTGCAAGTATGTCCGTATCATTTTATTTAACGAATCTCCGCTTCAACACTGTTTTAACCGACTTCCAAAGGAGGAGGTTCCCATGTCGACAGATTTTTTATAGACTTTAAACAGTCTTACCCCAAAAGATTTAAGCACGCTTTAGACATGTGTTGAACAGATGTTTCATAAATTTCGTATCAAAAATCCGCGTTTAGTGTCGTCTAAGGTTAAACATGCCGTAGCAACTGATTAAATTTAAATTTAGTTAAGTAATTCAGTTTTAAGTTAAAATTGTATTAAAAAATAGCTATTACCCGCGACTTCGTTCGCGTGGACCTACAAGCCTATGTCCGTCTCCGACTCATAAGCAATATCTATGCGAAAATTCAGCGCGATCCGTTCAGCCGTTTAGCCGTGATAACGCGACAAACACCCAAACAGAGAGACAGATAGACATAGACAAGATTAACATTTGAATTTATAATATTAGTTAGGATAATAATAATTATTATTATTGTCAGGAGGTTCCTCACTCTGCAGCCCTGACCACAGTTAGTTTGGGCCTTGCCTCGCTGCCGACGGGACTCTAGGTTTAGGTTTATAATAAAATTAAAAAACCTAAAGAAACAAAATAAACACGTGGAATAATAATAGATCTTACTATCGGCTAGCTCCATGTCGGTAGATATGTGAGACACTTCAGTGACATACGAGGAGAGCTGTGCCGTGTTGTGAGCAACTGATATAGCGGACTTTGCTATGACCACCTCGTTGCCTTTTACCTGAAAAGAAGGAAAAAATACGTTTGACTCATCGATCACATATATATATTTAACAAATAAATAGGTATAATTATGAAGACGTGGCCGTATCTCGATGTGATTTTTGTTTTTGTACGTGACCCTAAACCTAACACTATAATTGATTTGAAGGTTCGATTTTAAAAATGTGAACATTTCTAAAGATAAGACATTATTTATTAAGGCGAGCTCCTATCACGATTTGAAATGAGTTTTGCAACCGCTCACCTCGCAGTGGGCGGAGCCCAACAACCAATCAGAGAACGTAATTCTAATGGAAGGCTAGACAGTATATGTGAAATAAACAGAAGAATTATGCTATTAGATATTTAAAGGTTTTAGGTATGGGAAAAATTCATGGAAACACAATTTTACAAACATCTCAAAAATATATAATTATAACCATATATTAATATTATAATTATTATTACAATTTACTTACTATATAAGCATTACTCTACTGCAAGAGACCGACTGTAATTAATGCTACTTTTTGCTTCTTTACGATTGGACCTCACCTTAAGTCGAACTGTTTAAAAAGTTTAAACGGAAAAGTGTCCATATGAACAAAGTGTCCAATTAGGGAATCAGATTTACAAAAAGGGTTGTTACCAGTTCGAATAAGTGATGCGCCGACACGGTGACGTGCGCGCGCGTTACTTTGCGCTACTTAGGTTTTCTGGTCAATGCAGAATTTACACTGAATTTGGCAGTTTCCATTTCGCACAAAATATTGAAATGAAAAAAGCGAACCTACACTATTCTGATCTACTATTTCAAGCCGTTGAAAAGTATTTCAAAGAATTGAATAATCAACTGCGACAGTTACACAAATATATTTAAAACACAGATCACACCCTAGATTCTGCATTCAGGACGCTCGAAGCGCACCACGCATCAGTCTACATACACTTATAAGAAATTACTTTGATTGGTTGATTATTAGGCGCGAGTAGGCATAACCTTGAGATAGCCAATGAGAACGCTCGGTCGCACTCCCCGCGACCCGCACCTTCCTCAAACTGGTGACTTTTTGTAGGAACAACGAATCTCGTAATGCGGTTTCTAGTGTGATCCGTGATTTAAAACTACAACACATACATAATTATCAAAAACAAAAATGTACTAAAATTGTAGCAACGACTTTTAAAACAACACACAAATGTTGCTATACCATTATGGCTGGTTTTTCAAATGGGCGACTGTGGGTTATGTCAGTTATGTTGTGGTTTCCGCCTTGTGAGCACTGCGTGTTGTTTCTGCTTTTGTCGCGACATTGGTGTTGCCTAGCTAGTATAGCTCATTATATATCTATTGATGGGGTTACCTCGGTCCGTGTGGCGATATTGTCCAGCGCTTTAACAGCGAGTGCCGCAGCCGTCCTGTTCGTTTCCTGCGCGTTAGAGTGGTCTAGCGCGGCCAGCGCGTTGCTCGTCACTTGTAAGGCGGCTTCGCCCGCGAACATCACCAGCCCCGTACTCTCTACGAACATCATTCATATAAAAATAGATAATTAGGTTCGTCTCCCGTTTAAGAAAACGCAACGGTCATATTTTAAGAAAAACACAATGATACAAAAAATAATGGCAACATAATATAATGTGGGGTTTGCTAATTTTGTATGGAGGCTGGCACTGTCCTCTTTTATGTTCAACTAGCTGCGCCCCGCGGTTTTACCCGCGATTCTACAGAAACCGAATATTTTTCCGGAATAAAAAGTAGCCTACGTGTTAATCCAGGGTGTAAGCTACCTCCATACCAAATTTCATTCAAATCCGTGCAGCCGTTACAGAGTTGAACGGGAACTAACACACTTACGTAATTACCTACTTACATACTCACACACTTACACACAAACTTTCGCATTTATAATATTAGTGTGATTATCACCATAACGTTGCACTTCAGGACACTATGCTATCTGACATTTTTTGTATGTCTATATGTTCCTAATCCAAATATTCAAGAATCATGGTGAGACGCAATTTTGAAAAAATAACAAACAAACAAAATAGCGGATTGGGACAGTACCAAAAACTTTCAAACCCCTCATGTCGATGGAATTTATAGTTTCTGCAAAATCGCCTGTGTTATACAGACGGACAGAAATCGGAGTGAGACCATTACGGTCTCACTCCGATTTCCGGCTCCTTAAAATTTTGGTACGGAACCCCTAAAAATATATATATATTTTTTTTGTGTGGAAAAACTTTAAGAAAAGAATACTAACGTTCTTCAATCTTCTTCTTCGCCTCTTCCAGCTGTATCCTGGCAGCCGCCAGATCAGCTTCCAGCACAGAATTATGTTGTAACAAATCCTGTAATTCACATTCCGCATTCAGTCTTTTCTCTTCTGTATGCTCTAGTCTAGCCTCCAATATCTACCATGCACAAAAACCGGAACGATCCAGAAGGAGCCAGGTTTCAGAAGCGTCCAAAAAGAGCCAGAAGGTTTCAGAAGCGTCCAGAAGTAGCGATAGGTCCGACATGCAGCAGATTTGAATGGCATTGAATTGGCAGAAGTCGAGAAGTCCAAATATGCAGGGCAGAGCGTCGTAGAAGACAGAGAAGAAAATAAAACATGCGTTAGATATCAGAAATTCTATGCAATAGGCATTGAATGCTTCTACAAACAGAACGCTTATCAGGCAGGCGTCAGCAGCGCGTGAGCGACGCGTATCAGCATTGACGCAGCTTGAACGCAGGCTCATACGTTTTTTATGTTCAAGAAACTGTATCAACCATTAAGTTAAACACCAAAATGGCCGCGAACCGCGCATTTACTGTCACGCAGGTGAGCCTATACTGGATGTGCATTGGTCCGTACAGTTTCTTATTTTACAAAAAGCGCGGTCCCATGTTTAACCTGCCATGCTGCGACGCGTTTGGTTTGTAGAAGACTTGACAATACTAAATAAAGTCAAGAGTGAAAGCATATTATTCACTGATTAGGCGTGCTATCTATAAGAAATCATGTAAAAGCGGAATTATTAAGGACAAGTCACACAATAATTATAATCCAAGTATTAAGGGCTAGTTATAACAAGTGCCCGAGAAGCGCTCGGAGCGCGCCACTAGCAAATTATAATAAATAAATAAATAAATAAATATCTGGGACATTATTGCACACACGGTCATCTGACCCCAAACTAAGCAAAGCTTGTAATATGGCTGCCAGAGACTGATATACGTACATAGATATTTTTAAATACATACTTTTATAGATATTAACACCCAGACATAGAACAAACACAAATATTCATCACATAAATGTTTGTCCTAGATGGGAATCGAACCCACGCCCCCAAGCACAGAACGTAGGTTCACTACCAACTGAGCCAACGGGGCAGTCATTATCAAAGAGAACCATGACTCAAGTAACATTTTCGATCAAAACCTACATAAATTCAAACGATATTTTAGAAAGATTGCATTCACAGCGCAATGTGAATGTAGCTAACTATACTCACAATTATATTTATTAACCAATTATGTTATTTGTATAATCTACATACTTATGTATAATCTACATACTGCTGTGAGTCCATGGTGAGTACATACGTTTTGGAATATGGTTTAGTTCATAACTAGTAACTCTGTTTAAGTTTGTTTCTATTATGACTGTATTATGTTTTGTGTACCTTAATAAATAAAACGTAGGTAATAAACTAGTCCTTATAAACCGAAATTGTATGGATTTATATTCAACGAATACCAAACGGCGCGCGCTTCTGCCTGGTGGTTACAGGGAAAGGGGCGTGCGACGCTCGGATGGGCTTTTAGGCACCGAAACATATCACGAGTGAGTGCATGACGCTTAGTGAGTGCTTGTTATAACTATTCCTTTCGAATAAAATTAATACTAATACACAAAAGAGATTGAAATAGAGAAAATATTGGCCGAGAAATAATTGCAACAAAACGGTATTTGAACAAAAGTGCGTGTAATCCGTAGTTCCTCTTCCCAAACACAAAATTATTGCTATCACAACACATGTTATTCCGACAACCGACACAACATCAAAAATCGACGTTATTCCACACAACTCCAAAAACATCCTAACCTGTTTCTCTCTGTCTTTTTCTAACATAACAGTTTCAACTTCTTCCTTCTCTGTCGCTTGCAGTTTTTGTAACTCTTCTAATTCAGTTTTGATTTGTGCAAATTCTGTTTCCACTTTGCTAATAGCTTCATTTTTAGCTGCGATTTCGTTTTTGTACGTCTCTTCTTGTTTTTGTTCTTTTTCGGTCAAAAGTTGAATCGTACCATCTTTGGTCTCCAGTGTTTGTTCACATTCGATCTTAATACTGCCTAATTCTTCTTTTAAAGTGTTGCATTCTGCAGTCACTTTACCAACTTCATCATTTAGTTCCACAATTCTACTTTCGAGGACCTAATAAATATAAAAAGTATTAGCTGCGCTATCAATAAAATATTGGACGGCACAAAACACAAACGTTCTCCGTACAAACCTGTATTTCAGAAACATATTCGTTATTATTTCTATCCCTTTCATTTTCAATTTCAATTTTTGCTTGTTTTAATTCTTTGATTTCGTCATGGAGGCTTCTCAGCTCTTGATTTTTCATGGACAGGTTAGTTTCGTTTCTTTGTACTATATTTTCATGTTCATCTTTCAGGGTAAATAGTTCATTCTTTCCTATTTCTAATTCAGCCTGCGATTCTTCCAACAGTTCAGTAAGTCTTGCAACTTCTTCTGACAATTTGGTAGATTCGACACTAAGCGAGATAACTTGACTATCTTTCTCCGATATCATACTTTTCAAATTACTAATTATTTCATCCTTGCTGTCCGTGACGTTCTGTAACTTGTCCTGTAATATAGTGATTTCATACTTCGCATCTTTTTTTTCATTTTCGTACTCTGTCTTCAGTTTTCCTAATTCTGAAGTTATTTTATCTAGTTTATTGTTGGATTCTGCAATGTCTTTGTTCTTTTCGCTTATTATTGTATTTAGTTTGATAATCTCTTGACACAAGTTTTCACTTTCAGACTTTTGCTTATCTCCATACTGTGATTTCTCGTCTAGCATCATCTTTATCGCGCCAATTTCTATATTAGATTTTTGCTCGACTGCTTGTAGTTCTTTTTTTAATTTAATTATTTCTTGATCCTTGTTAGTTGCCATTTCTTGCAGCTGATTCTTTGTATTCGACAATTCTGTATTTTTTTCTTGCAACTCTTCTTCCAATTTTTTTTTAAAACTGGTAATTTCTTCGAGTTTAGAAAGTGCGCCATCTCGTTCTGTAGTCAGCTCTGATACCAAAATTTCATTAGCCGTTTTGTATTCTACTAAATCGTCGAGATTGTGTTGAAGATTCTCAACTACAGTTGATGTTTCTAACACTTTCCCTTCGTAGTTGGTTTTAGTATTTTCTAACTCAAGTTGTAAGATTGCAATTTTCTCAAGAGCTTCTTTAATTTCGCTGTCTTTTTTCGTCAAATTCTCATCAAACTCGTTGTGTTTATAAGTCAAATCTTCGTTGAGTTTTTCACATTCAAATGCAAAGTTTTTTTCTGTCTCTACAAGTTTTTGTTGGAGTTGATCTATTTCTGCTTCTAATTTGTCGACAGATTCACGCGCTTGTTTTGTTAGTTCCTAATACAGTAAAATTAGGTTGAACATAGTACAATTAGTTAGTTACAAAACTACAGCTACAAATTCAACAAACACATTTAAACGCTACTGTGTTAGGAAGTGTTTCAATAATAATCTAAATAAAGGCAATATAACTTACTAAACTGTTATTTACATAGAAGCTCCTGATCATGCACATTACACGTACAAATAACGGCCATTCTATTTTATATTATTATATTTGTATAATCCTAATGTATAGACACAATTAAATTTGTATCCCCATCATGCGTTATCATGCTTGGTATTAAAAGCAAGCTTATTTTACTAACCTCCTTTTCCATTTGGTACTGTTGTTTCAACTCCGACACCTCTTTTAATGCTGCTTCTTTTTCTTCCACAACTCTTTTATACTCATCTCCGCTCTTTTCTCTGAGCCCTATTAATTCCTCCTTAACCCTAGTCAGTTCAGTTTCACTTTCTCCTTTATCTAGCTTATATTTTTCTAAAGCTTCCGTCACTTCCTTAAGTTCACTAGAAATGGTGTTTATTTTGTCTTCCTGTTCGGTTTTTGCCGTTTTGTGTTCTATTTCAAGAGCCTCTAGAGCGGCCTTCACTGTGTTCAGTTCGATTTCTTTTTGCCTTGACTGCTCCAGTTCGGAGCGAAGGTTAGATATTTGATTTTGATACGCTTCTGTTTCTTCGCTCGTCGATGCGCTTTGCTGAAGAAGTTCCACGTCTCTAAAAAGATCGTTTCAAATTAGTAATGTTTAATTAATTATGATCTAAAATACATAAAAAAGCTGTGGAAGCATATAATATTTCAATCGTACTTTGTCGCAGTTTTGACTCACTTTAACCTATCGTTGAGTTCTTGTTGCAGCTGAGTTTTGGCACTTTCGTGCTGCGCCGCCGCCGCCCTCAAACTTGCCGATAATTTATCAACCTCCGCTTTCTGAAAATGGAAAGCAGGATTATTTATCGCAGTAATATTAATTGAGAAAGTAAAACTTGTCGAACGAACTAAAAGCCGTCAATCGGGCTTTGTGGAGGCTTAAGTTCATCAGTGGAGTAAGGTAGGCATATTGTGATGACAATGAAAACGAACACAGGAAACTTTTTATCCTGGAAAAGCTTTATAAAAGCATGTATTCATTTATTTCACCAATTATACTTTTTGAGGAAAGAGGCACCCTAAGTCACGCTCAATTTGATCCATATTTCTTTATAACTTTTGCACGATTGACAAAGTTACCGACACTTTGGTATTTTTAAACGACTTCAAAAAAAGAAGGAGGTTTTCAAGTCGACTGTTTTTTTCTTCTGCAACAATAGTGATTTACCTGTCTTATTAACGCGATATGTTCCTCCCTCAGCTGTGTGTACGCGCCTTTTAACTTTTGGAACTTTTCGTCTTGTACCTTTGCCTTCTCTTCGGTTTCTGTTAGTTTTTCTGAAACAGTCAAAAATTTGTTTGTATTATGTATGTTTTATTTGTGCTTTTTGTCCATTTTATGTTGAATTGCAGGATTATTTATAATGTTGTAATAAAGTAGCATTTATGGAGTTAGCAGGGGTATTTATGTAATTCAAAGGACAATTTATGATGTCTACAGGAGTATATACGGAGCTTATAGAAGTATTTAATAGTACTTAAGCCGACTACTGCAATACAAATACACGGAGCTTTATACAAGAGTAGCCTAGATACTAAAAATTGGGTATCGTATCGGAGCACAGGTTACCCAATTGGATTCCGTACTAAGGACGATCGGCGCACGAAAAACACACCTATAAAAATTCGCTCGCATTGGTTCATTTCTAGGGTCGAGTTTTATAGCCAACGAGAACGCTTGATCTCAGTCCCCGCAACCGGAGCATTTCTCCAACTGCGGTGCGTTTTTGTCGGCACAAGATCGCGTAGTACTGTATCCGTGGTAATTTGTGTATCCAGGATTCGGAGACTTGCGTAGCGTTGTGTACGAAGAGCCTAATCATTGAAAAAAAAACATGGCATCACGTAAAACGTAACTTACGTTTAATCTGCGGTGTTTGAACTGCCAAAATTTCAGCCTTTTGTTTCTCTTCCTCCAATTCAGTCTGGAAACAAAAATACCGAGATAATCAACTAGTTTACCCCGGACCAGAGGGAAGTTATACGTTTGTAGCCTGAGTGTGCTTGTGCGTCTGTCTGTGGCATTGTAGCTATCAAACAGGCGGAAATTGAATTTGAACCAGTTATCTGGTTCCCATAGTACAAGCTTGCTTAGTTTGGGGCTAGATGGCGCTGTGTGAAAAACGTCCACCGATATTTTATATTTATTTATAAGTTTCTCATCCGGTTAAAAGTTATGAGCTAATTCTAAGTAAGTATGAAGAAGTCAGTATTCTTAGTAATAAACTTGCACCTGAAGTACCGCTTTGGTTATTGTGAATTTCCCCCTCTGCCAGCCTACCCAAACCAGCTGAGCTCCTTAAAATACCGGAGTACGGCCCTGCGTCGGACTGGCCGTGGCCATATAGTCAAGGTGGTGTGTACCAGCCGGGCCCTAACCTGCACGGGTCCCACACGGGCCTGGCTTGCGGGGCTTGCCGGAAGCCAGGCGGTAGGTAGGATAGGGGCCCGCGCATGATAGGTCCCAGCTCTTGCGTCCTAAATGTACCATCTACCACTATCCAGTCTCGGGCCCCAGGCTTTTGAGAAGCCACCGGGGCCTTCCGGCACAGTCCGACCCCGGTTAGCTGACAACTGTTATCACAATTATGAGCTATTTTCCGAATTGCAAGGGTTTTTTTGATACTTGTATATCCTAATTAACTAATATAATAAATGCGAATGTAACTCTGTCTCTCTATCTTGTTCGTCGCGTTATCACGGCTAAACGACTGATCGGATCAAGCTGAATTTTTGCACAGATTTAGCTTATGGGTCGGAGGCTACTTTTTTTTTTGTAGGTCCACGCGAACGAAGTCGCGGGTCACAGCTAGTTGTTTTATATTCCTTGTCAGCAACATGGTTATTTTGTACAAGTTACCTGTGCGGTTTGCAGTTGCGATTCTACCCGAGTGCAGTGTTCCCGCATGGAGCCGAGCACCTGGTTCCTCTCCTGCACCAGCTGTGATACTTCAGTTCTAAAACATAGAAATAAAAAAGAATATATAAGAGATAAAGCTATCCAAGTTGTCAAGTGACGACATCTGGTTCGAAATATCTGACATTATCTCCTAGTTTAAAGGATATTAATAGATTAACATCTCAGGGTGACGAGCGCAGTGCATTGCCGCGCATAGTTTTCAAAATTCTGGGTGGCACTGAACTGTTATGGGCAAGCGTGACGCTTAACATCAGGTTAGCGACTTGCTCGTCTCGTAACCGAGTAATATATAAAAAAAATATTACCGCATCCGCTTGAGTTCGTTCTGCAAGTGCTCGATCAGCCTGTCCCGTTCTATGACGGGATCGGGCTGCGGCGACGGAGAGGGACGCTCGAAGTCTTCCATGTTATCCTGTGACGTCATCTGGCTCATCGTGTCTGACGTGTCGATGAGGGAGCCAACGGAGTCGACTTCGTCGGGGACAGGGTCCGGTATTGACACCACCGGGGTCACGTATGTACCGAAATCACTCTGAAAATTACACATCGGGTTAGGAAGTCATAGGTCATTCCAGGTGCATTTGCCTGGATGTGCACCCGACTGCAAATTGTAGCCTGTGACATTTCGGATTTATAAACGAATCTAGCGACACCTCGCAAGTCAAAATCGGTCAAGCTGCTTAAGCGGTAGGTCTAAAAAGAAAAATAATATTAGAAAAAAAAAATGCAGATACTCTAAGCTATCCTTAATCACTATGTTCCTTTATCCCCAGGTCAAAGATCATCAATATCTTTGACCAGCAAACAAAGATTATATTGGTAGAAACCAAGGTTTGTGCGCTGTACAAAGCCTCTGTTCATTTCAGAGGACGAAACAGACAACATATAATAAAAAAACATAGGTCACATAGGGACACACAAATATTCATATACACCCGAAAAACATTATACTCCTTTTTGTTTTAATAAAACGGGAATACTCACGTTAAATTGAGTCGGTTGACGCGCCGCAGCCCGCAGTGCAAGGCAAGACGAGGTCGCGCGCGTGTCTCGCTGAGCATTCCTTGATAAAGGACACCGAATGTGATCGAAACTATAGTCGGAATAACCGACTCAATTTAACGTGAGTACTCCCGTTTTATTAAAACAAAATGTATCAAAACCACGTCAGTTTTCATAGTTAAATTATACTCCTTATTTATTTTTAACATATTTGCTTTGCTTAACTCGACATAGGTTAAAAAAAAGCCGAGCCGGGAAGCCTGTCTTTCCCTGGTAAGGATGTTAGTAAGTACAAGTATCGAATCGAGAACCCGCTAACTTTTCAAGCTTTAGACTTAATATCAAATATCTCAGGATGACGAGCGCAGTGCATTGCCGCGCATTGTTTCAAACAATTGAAATTCAAAATTCTGGGTGGCACTGAACTGTTATGTGTAAGCGGTCCCGCTTACCAACAGTCAAGCGAGTTGCCCACTTCTACCAGTTCCGTAAAAAAAAATCCTTGTAGCTTTACAAACAGCCTTCGTAATTAATAGATTGTGTATTTACCTGTTGCAGGAAGTTAGGAGGGTTGGAAGGCAGCACGGGCAACGTGAGAAGGTTTCTGTAATACTGGAGGCTGCTGGCATGCTTGTAAAATGAGCTTAGCTTTTTAAACTGCTGTCGGAACCTGGAAAAAAAAAACCATTTTGATTATACCTAGTTGGAGATGAACTAGAAAAATAACCACAGTAACATCTTTAGGTGCCACACTAATATATAAATGCAATAAAGGCAGATCTACCTTTCTCGATGTCCGACTAAAGTGTCGGCGGGCAATGCAGCGTGCAGTCGGAACAGCAGCCGCACGTTGCAGTCGTATATCTGAGAGGAGTCCTGCGCGCACGGGATTAATGCCGCGAGCCGGCATTGCCCGCTCGCCGTCATGCTGTTTGCTCGGGCATTGCCGAGACTGTCGAATACTGAAATAAACGTACAATTACATAGATATGAAATTGACAGGGAACTGGGCTGGCTTGTTTAGCTCTCATTGACTATCAACTTCCCAGACTGCTTGGTGATAGAAAATAAATATTCTACAACATTCGAAACCGGCCACACACAGCCGTTAGAGCCTCAGAACTAGCCACCAGCAGGCGTCTTTAGAACATTTCGTTCTATAAACGAGTAAAATAATAAAATATAGAACGCTTCGCACTAATGCTCCCCACCAGGTTTCCCTGTGTCGGGGACGGGACGCAAACAAAGACACGGACAAGTAACTCCCAGACCCACAGCAGATATTTAAATTCATCATTCAAAAATCCACCCGGCCGGGAATCGAACCCGGTACCCCCTGTTCACAATACAGACGCGCTACCAACTTAGCCAGGAGGGTCGCCAGGCAATTCGCTAGCCTCTAAGCGCTGAGCAAGACACTCGCCAAACCGGTTTCGGCATCTGTTGTGTCCTATTTTCAATTCCAAACTAGCACAATGTACAAAACACATTGTTACGCGAATAGGAAAACCGTCCGTAGAATTTTATTCTAAAATAATTTAAAGTGAATATTGGAAAATATCTTGTATGCAAAAAAATAAGGTAAGTTTACCTGCCGCTTGCAGGCTTAGAATGTCATCTAAATAATCGAAGAGCTCTACGCACAGTTGGAAACTGAAAAAAATTACAATATTAGTTAAATAATCATTCTCATAAAATGTATGCATCGATACACGAGGCCATTCCTGGCAATTAAATTCACTACGTACCTAATTGGTATACGTGCCTTAATAATTGTTATAATTAAACAAATGCGAAAACAAACGCCAAGGCTCTCGGAGATAGGTACCTCTCTTACATCTCTTATTTTTTTCTGTATTTTTGAATTCAAAGGTCATAAGAAAATTGTATGTTGCATACAAGCACGTTGGTAAACGAAACTGATTTTGCATACCTACGCGCCGATAGAAAAAAATGATAACTCACTAGTTGTTGACGTCGTTTTCAGCGATGGCATCTAATTCGTCGGACGTGAGCTGCATATTGCCCGGGAAGCGCGGGTTGCGAGCGTGGAACTTGAGCTTGCATACCAGCAGGTTGGTGTATAAGTGGACCAATCTGCCGTAGCCTTCTCGGAGGTGAACCTAGGGTCAAAATGCGACAACATTGAAAAGAGATATACGGTGAAAAAACAGCTTCTGAGATGTCTAATTATTGGACTACCAAAGTTTAAAGACTTCCACAAACCAAACGCATGCAACCCGCGCGTATTCTAATACAAGTGTATGAACACAAAATATGAAAGTCGCGAGTGCACGAGCGAAAGCAGATTGCACGTTGCAGGATACGTGCATCTCGCTCTCGCATCGTTAAATGTCACGACTGGAGCATAAGGTTTTCGTCGATCAGATTAGAGGGAAAACATCTAATTATCTTTGAACGTGGTTGCCTATTATAATGACAAAAAACATAGCGGGCGGAGGGCAGGCACGGGCACGGGCGGCGACGGGACGTCTGCGCGACGCTAATAGTGCAGGAGCTGCAGGAGAGAAGACCAACAGCAGATGGGCCGCATCCAGTCGAGTCGCCGTCATACCCACGTCCATTTTGTCTTTTGTTCATTATTTCGTTACGTAACAAAGAGTTCCAATGTATGGGTGGTGGAGACCACACCCCACGAACGCTTCACTTCTTCGTTGACTCACCCACAGTTTTCCCAGGTTCTCGATCATCCCGATATGCCGCTGCGAGTCGTCGAGGCACGCCGGGTGCCCCTCGCGCAGCAGCTTGTGCGTCACGTGGCAGAACTTCCACGCCACGATGCGGTTGTCCTGGAGCGGGAGGCGGATCGCCACCATCTACAGAAAAGTCACGAGAGTCAGCGACAGTTATAGAAGACTTGCCTTTTATCTACTGTGTGTCAGAACGAGAGATCCCTATTTCATTTCAGCATGCTTCAAGTGACATATAATGCGATTTTCTAAGAGTAGCAGACGGATCAACCAGTCACCTACGGACCAGTCTAAGGATAGCCAGAGTCAACGAAAGTTAGAAAAGGTTTACTCTACGAACTATTATCTATTCTGTGTATGAAGAGAAGGCTTCTTTGTTATATTTTAGTGCGGTTGAAAGATATGTACTGTATAGAACTTATAAGTGCTAGGTAGGTACTAGTTCTAAGTTTTTTTTTTTGCTTTGATAATTGTTTTTAAATTTTTTTGATCTTTGATAATAGACGTATTTTGTAGAAATATTATCTTTATAACACAACACATCGCGCCGGGCGCGGGACGAACTAATAAACTACGTTTACGGTTAGGCGGCTCAAAATTCATTTATGCAATCATAGGCGATCTAGTTGACAAGAGTATGCCATTTTGGTGAGTTTATTTACGTAAGAGGGGAATTAGGCTGTCTCTGGTTCAACAGGGAAAAAACAGGTAATTAATATAAAGTTACCCAATAAGTGATGGCGCTCTGCTCCTGGAAGGTCCCGATGATGGTGCTTCGGACATGTTTCTCTTTCACGGGGGTCTCGATCGAGTTGATAGCCTTCTGGATCGCGAGGGTCTGAAAACGGAACGAGCTCTTTAGAGAAAACACTATTTATAACTTACTTCATCTACAAAAATAACCTATTAATTGCTCATGATATTAATGCTTACGTCAGTACGCCGCTTAATCTAAAGATAAATCTAAAGTTAAATCTAAAGTTAACATTAAAATATAATTAAAATGTCTATAACAGATTTCCAAAAAAAGAGGTTCCCAATTCGATTGTTTTTTAAAATGTTTGTTACCTCATAGTTGTTACCCTAGCGACAAAAAGGGGACCAATCTGGAAGTAACTCCTTTCAAATAAAAAAATACTAATCGTTTTATAAATGACGGCGTTCTGAGGTAGAAAATATTTAAAAAAAAAACAATCGAATTGAGAACATCTTTTATGGAAGTCGGTTAAGAAGACGTTCAGCGTTTATATTTATAACTAGATCGCTGAATACGTGCTGCTCAAAAACGCCATATGTAACAGATCTTAAGTTTTTTTTAAAACCTAACCTACCCATCTCATGTACTTACTCGTATTACATAAACCTACACAGGAACAACTGATTATAATGTGTAAAATTAATAAGTACGTCATTAAGTTGCTAAATAATATTTTTGTTATTCATATTTTTCTCACAATAGCATACGGTGAATTTGTTGAAGTCAATTTCTCAGAAACATTCTACTCATCACGCTCGTGTTGCCTCTAAATCTGGCTACTCTCCTACATCACTACGTCCAATACCGAATAAAAAAATATTTATCGTGATTCCCAGAAACACGATTTTCCTTATGCTCTACTGTATTATAATGCTTATCAAAAAACCCACTATCTGTTGTTGGTGTTTTTGTGCGCAGTTTCACTTATTGCTTACTCTCGTTAACTAGCAGGCGCGAAAAATCAATCGTGAGCAAGACCAAAATTGAACCCTAAAAATACCAAAGAAAAAAGAACGAATGCTCACATCTTCATAAAATCACAATTGAGCCAAAAAAGGTACAAAATATTCTGTACCGAAACGGAGTATAAACTTAACGGTCTTTTTGTAAACACACCAAGCGCACGTGTCTACCACGCTTGGTTCGTAGATATATTTAGAAATTCTTACTACTGTTTTTGTTTTTTCTTCGCGAAGACTCATATTGCAACGCGTGTCCGTTGACTTTCCGTATTCGAGATGGGGGCGATAGGTCCTGGGTCCCTATTCGGAGATATGACGAACTGATGTCGTCGCCTCTGACCACTCGATGTGTCTCGAACGCTAGCCATCGAGAATATCTCGAAAGATAGCGTTGAGAATAAGAAATCTCGAAGTTAGACATTTTTTTTCGAGATGAGATTGAATCTCACCTTTTGAGAATAGGCGTCCTGCATTGACTTCCCGCATGGGCTGTATTTATTTATTTATATACAAATAGTAAGATAACAGTAACTTACACCCAAACGCTTTCTATAAAAAAAAACTTAAAATAATTTAAACTCTCTAATAATAATAGAAATGCTATCAGTAAAATATGTCAATATGCTGGAACTTGTGCGTGGAATGATTGATCACAAATTCTGAATTCCAAGTACATCGCATCACACTATCACATCACACTAATATTATAAATGCGAAAGTTTGTGCGTAGACTTATAAGTATATACCTAAGTGTGTTTTTCCAGTCAACTCCATATTGGCTGAACGGATGTGGATGAAATTTGATATGGAAGTAGCTTATACCCTGGAACAATATTCGGTTTCTGTAGAATAGCGGGTGAACCGCGGGGCGCAGCTTGTATAAAAAATTACGATAAATAAATATAAATAAACTCGTATTCATTACTATGTTAATGTTATTATTGCGCAAATTCCGCTAGCGATTATAGTTTTTCCTTTGGCTTCGGAATGCCTCAGCACTTGCTCTACACTACACAGTTTAATTCTAGTGCATGAAACAGCCGCTCAATAAAAAACACACAGAGGCAATGTCACTTTTGCATTTAATATCACCGTAATGCATAAATAAACAACATTCCAAAACGAACAGTCATTTCTGTGATGTTGTTGAATATCAAATCAACAAGGCACCATGATGGCATTTGTAAAGTAGTTAATAAATAACAGAATTCTCCTTATATTGTAAACAAGCTGCGGCCAGCGGTTTCACCCGCTATTCTACAGGAACGGTTACATTTTTCAGGATAAAAAGTATGTGTGTTATTCCAGAAAATAAGCTACATCCATACCAAGTTTCATCCAAATCCGTTCAGCCGTTACAGAGTTGAACGGGAACAAACACACTTACATACTTACACACAAACTTTCACATTTATAATATCAGTGTGATACGAGCTTATTATGCATTAGCGAGACATTCATTTTACAATATGAATCTAAATACTTAATGACGTCACGGCTCGTATAAAACAAACGAATTAATTAAAAATTCAAATGGTCAATGGCAGAGGAAATCAGATACATACAGTAAAACGGAAATACAGAGTATGTTATTGTGCCACGAACAATATCGTGTGATTAAACAGTAAGAGCAGCCACTGATAATAACTAGCGAATTATTTTCATGACGACTATACATCTAACCTCGGGATTCTGAAACGTTTGTTAACTTTGACGACAGATTTACCCTCGAATACTGAAACGTTTGTTAACTTTGACAACAGATTAATTCTAATACTGCCTTTGTCTAGCCCTAAGTCAAATGACAAACCCCCGAATACTGAAACGTTTGTTAACTTTGACGACAGATTAAGTATATTGCTGCCTTTGTCATGTGCTTAGTGCCAGACAAAGGCATTATTAGAATTAATCTCTTGTTAAAGTTAACAAACTTTTCAGTATTCGGGGGAAAGGCAGCAATAGACTTAATCTGTCGTCAAAGTTAACAAGCGTTTCAGTATTCGGGGGTAAGTCTGTTGCTGCCTTTGTCTTTTGCTTAGTGCAAGACAGGAGGCTTATGCCCTGTAGTGGGCTAATTAAGCTGCCGATGATGACTTTGGTAGGACATCATCAGCTAGATGTCGTCCCGTTCCGATGCAGTATGCGTTATCACGAAGAAAAAACAAAAACAGTATTAAGAATTTCTAAATATACCTACGAACAAAGCGTGGTAGACACGTGCGTGTGGTGTGTTTCCTGAACAAAGGCCTCCCCTTCAAGTTACAAGCGATAAGATCTTGAATATAATTATGGATCATACAAATTGTTATATTAATCTGTGTTCAAAACTAATCAATATTCTAGTTCTACCGGCCGAGTCTGGCAGCTGAGTGAACGGGCAAGTAAGTTGATAAGTGAATGAAGTTCTCACTATGTCTACGTGCAAAAGTTAAAATAAAGAATTGAAAAAGGAAAGGAACTACATCCTATTGTATATCACTCACTATATATATTTTAATATAACTGTACAATAATCTACAAGAAAAATACAAGTTCATTTAGCGTATCACCTCGCATACGCGGTAACTTTGCTTGCAGTATAGTAGTACCAACCAAAGTGAAATAAAATCGGCGAGTGCACCATAAAAACAGATTAACACTTGTTACCCCAAAACGAATAACAACGGAAAAATAACAAAGGACAAAACTACAAGCAGGTGTGGCAATAATTTACAATTTATTTTAATGTTTCACAGGCTAGGCGTTTGATCTTAAACTCGTCTGATGTTAAGTGACGGTGTGTTCGCGAATAGTAGTAACACAATAGCCTGTAGTAGCCTGGAATGGAAACCTGCTCTCAAGTGCAGCTGTCGGAAAGTTTTTGGCGTCAGATTTACCAGAGTACCAGAAAGTACTGTACCACAAAGCTATGGTTTTCTCATAAGCTAGAGCCGAGCGCGCTAACCACGACGGCGACTTTTGTAGCGCTGTCATGTCATCGCTAAAAGATCCATTAGTATTAAAACTAAAAAAATAAAATGGTTTTAAGACCAAAGTTTTCCTTACAAGCTATTTTGCTTATAAATCATCCTAATACTAAAATCCATTACTTTAATTATATGAATGTTTATAAATAACACCGTGAAAAGTAATCCAGAATCGTCGAGCAAAACGAAACCGTTTCGCGGTGTGTAACCAAATTAATAAAAAAAAAAATGTTTCGTAGACTCTGGAAATAAAATTAAACAAACATTCAGTATATTGTCCACAAACGTATAACTGGTAAGATTTATTATGGTTACTAAAAAACAATATCATATAGTACATTTCTCACTTTGAATCGGCACGAAGAAAAGATTATTCTGTCCACGGAATATTAACTTAAACCATACATTATTATGTGTACATGAAGCAGTGCATCACATTTGCGTTAATAGGTGGCTAAATGAATAATATGGATATGGATATGGTGGATTTCATTATGCAGTTGTGGCGTGCAATGAATAAAATTAGCACAGCATATATCAACAACAAGGTTGAATAGGGAACACGTTATTTCAGCGCCAGTAACACAAAAGTTAACAAGAAACGAAACGGTGATAAACCGACCAAATTTGATGTGCTGCAATAAGTAATATTATTATATGAAAAAAATACTCAACTGCAAAATGTAGCCTAAGTCACTCCGACGACACCTCATATACACATACTTACATACATTCGAAAAACATTACACTCCTTGGGCAGTCGGGTAAAAAATGCTGTGGTACGGAAATGAGAGAATGAGATATAAAAGTGTTAGTTGATAGATAAACGATATTATAATTGGTATAAAAGTGAAAAGAATTTTATGTGTAAAATAAATGAATTTAACGCTTACTTGGATGATCTTGATGTGTTTAATGATTCTCTAACTGTTTTCAAATACAAACTAATAAATTCTCTAACCAGAGATAAATAATGTTTTGATTACGATGTTTTATTTTTGTTTTATCATAGATAATGTTATATGTTCTAACTAACATTCCGTTTATATTATAGTTTACTTTTTTTTTATTAACCTGTCTAATCACTATTTATGGCGAATGTTGTATATGCCTATAAAGGGTGATCATATCAGTTCCATGTACTCAGGTAGAAATATATTATAAGAATGTAAAATATGTTCACTGTTGGCGTATCTCAATAAATAAACAAATGATTGTGACATCGCAGTAAAATAGGGATAATACAATGGAGATGAATGGAAGAAGCGTACAAACGACCGCTTGAAAATGTAATTATGACTTTTGAGAACATAGCTGCCTGATTGAACTATACCGTTGCTTTAATATCTAGGTGTAAACAAAAATACTTACATAGGTATCTAGGTCAAAGGTCTAAAAGGTTAGCGAACTCACCTGCTGGTAAAAGCGTTTCTCGTTTTTAGTCGCCATTGCGCCCGCGCCGGTGGTTAGTGCCAAGGTGGTTAGTAGACAATCGTGGAAACGGCATGCATTAGCTTAGTGCTGAAAATGAGAACAGTGGCGGTACATGGCGACTGTTAGTTGTTAAACAGGAGAGTAAAGATCATCGTCATCAATGTCATCATTGGCACCGTGTTCAGGCCACTGCAAAGCATAAGCTTCCTCCCTTTATTCCACATTTTGTGGTATATTCTCGTCCTGATGTTACCGATTTTTTTATATTGACACGCCAGTCTATAAATAAAAGAACAAACCATTTTCTAGGAATCAAACCCCTTACTATGGTCAAGGTGAACAAAAGAAACGCCTTTTGCAAAATTCCACCCCTACATGGGTTAAATGGGCCCCCAAAGTTTCTATGGAAATAAAATATTTTTTAATGCTAAGCTAATGAAACTTGGTTTGTGTACAAGCATAAAAAAGGGCTGTCTCAGGATTTTTCGAAAATCAACACCTGAAGATGTGAAATGGGGTATGGAAATTACTGTACAGCATTGCATGGTTCCTATGAGAGCGAAGCCGTGCGGGCAAGCTAGTAAAGATCTATTTGTTACAATATGGAATTTTGGATGATTACAGTATCATGCTATAGAGATGACATAGCCACGCAAAAGCTTTCAAACACATTACCTGATTTTATTATAAAAAATTTACACCATTATAAAAGGATCAAGATTTTTACTCTCCTGTTCATATTAAACTTAAAATGCTTCAATTAGATGTAGTACATATATCTGTAAATTTATCATGCTCAAGATAATTATCATAATTTTAATAAAGAAAATGCGTCAATCAAGTATAAATATCTATATAGCAACCTCAACGTAGAATTTGTTGATAGATAAAACAATGAGTGGATAAATCAAGAAGACTTATTTCTAAGTGTTACTTACTTCGACTTTTTGCGAAGTTTCTTGCATCTTCGTGGAAATATTGACTAATGATTAGGACTACATTGTAGTGCGTAAGATAAAATTAAATGATAAGAGTTCGCAAAGAACAATGCGTCGCAAATCAAGTTCACTGTAAATGATAGTATTTCTGACTCTTACATCTACATTGAGGCTGCAACATCAAATTGTATTTTTAGCTCCGAAACAGTGTTATTGACCGTGGAGCGTGGCCACGTCTAAAGCAAATTACTCATGCAGGGCAGGTGGTGATGCCAGGACAAAACCCAGATATGCAAAAAGTTAACCCGCTCGAGTGGAACGCCGCACTTACCTGTAACAAAAAACATGGATTTTGTCAAAAACGCTAAGAAAAGGCCTGAGCAATGGAATTTTGGTAAAGCAAAAAACTTAAAGAATCGCTAAAACTAAGAAAAAAATAGAGGTTAAGTTTAAAATCTTTGTATTAGGAAAGAATTTTGTGACATAGAACAACCGAAAGCAACAAGCAATAAAAGAATACTCAGAAAAATCTAAGCGGATTAGCCCAAATAAGTACAATTATGTATGGCTTCTTGGTAGCTACTACTACCATCAGACTAAGAATTTTCTATCGTCATTTGTAGCGTTACGTTCATATGCAAGGTTTGTTAAAAGATGTGAAACTGGATGTCGAAACAATACATAACGCCGAAGGACATAAAATCTCAATGAGATTTAAATAGTAAGTTTAGTAAATACAAGCTGTTATTGATGAATCTACATATTCAGGTGCTATAAAATAGAGGTCAGAAAAGAGTTTCGCCTAAAAATTCTCGAAAGTTGAGGCAATTTCGCGCGAACTACTCCAGAAAAAGCACCGTTTTGAATTCCATTTGGAAGTTCGCACGGATACTTTTTCGAATGCATTCGTACTTCACACCGAGATCGATACACGTTCTCGATGCGGACACAATGAATGAGCATAAAATCAAACAGCCCTTCCAACAGCAATAGTTCAAAAAACTCGTAATGAGTCTTCCAAGGCGAGTCCGTCGTTATATTTAAAACAGTCTGCGAGCATACAGAAATGCATCACGATAAATCGTAGCAGCAGTAACCTGACGTGTCCCACGGAGTGGCGGTGGCGGGCTAAATCAGGAAACTGCATTTAACAATCCCCGATTTCGATTTACGAGTGATCTCCCGGCGAGATCGAAATATCCGGAGACAGATGCGAGGGGAAAGCGGGTACCATTGCTGATAATCAGCTTTGCAAGCAATACAAAAAAAAATACATTTGATGAATTCACGTTGAAAAAGACTACTCTGAACGATATATTGATTCTTTGTTCTAATTTCTTTGTTTTCCTGTACCCAACGTCCATTACAAACGCGCAGTCCGTTGCCGCGCACTGTTCCGAACTGTTAGGTTACAATTCTAATACGTGACATTCATAGGTGAAATTAAACATAATAGTTATAATAAGTATACTTGCTTGTATCGTCATTCCAGAAAGCTTTGTAAATGCTTTAGAATCACCTTAAAAAAATGACTGTCAAACATTTCTAAACATCTAACAAAACAGTATTGGATGGTTCGTAATATGTCTAGTAATAACGTATCAAAAAAACCACTCCAAAAACCTAGAATCGGGCTAAAACACATGTCTTTGGCAGAAGCCTATGCCTAAGCTGATATGGATGAGATGAGTTTACGATGTTCATGCTCTATCCTACATACAGACACGAGGTAAGTGATCTAAATATTTTCCGGTAAGGTACGCTGACGAGCAAAACGTAGGCAGTCCCGACGCGACGACATAATAATACTTACTGACATTATCCACTAACACCCGCTAACCTGTCTTCCGGTATATCCCACGCTTGTCTAAACTCTGCCAGCAATCGCGTCTTACAGTACAGCGTCCTACTGATACGTCATAATGACACGCTGCCCCTTCGATAACTTTAGCCCCTTCAGATTTCAATCGAAGCACACCACGCATCAGCCAAAATACATCTGCAACGTTTCATTTTCATTGGTTGGTTGCTCAGCTGTTGTGTATACTTATCGTTTTAGTCCAAAGATAACTGCCTATAGATTCCGCGCTAAAGGCGGTTAAAATACAACTATAAAAAAACGCTCACATTTGTTCCTTGCTTGGTGCGAACATGGGAACGTTTAGTCAAGTCCCCGTTCCTCAGATCAAAAATCTCGTAATGCAGTATCTATAGGGGATAATCGGTTCAGACAGTTTCACAACCACAATGCCGTTGCGAAAGACACCGGTAGCTACACGTTTAGCTAGCCACGGTGTTCCCATGTTGACAATGGACTGTGTTGAGGCTTTGTTTTAAACGCAATCATGTAAATATTGTAATGAATAGATTTTCTTACAAGGACGAAGGTAATTGACACCTTAACCTTTCATTACAGTTAAGTTTGTATAGGCCGAGTTGTTGATGTCAGTTTTAGAGGCCGCCTAAAGTAAAGTAACTGAAGCATTGTCAAGACAAGCCATGTCTGAAGTATGACATGGCTTGTAATAAGACTAGGACCAACAACTTGGACCTACAAAGGTGTCAGAAACCACGCTTAGAATTAGAGCTGCAACAGTCGTGAAGTTTTATCAGCAATCTTAGTGTGGGATGATATATATAGCTATTCTTTGCAACTTTTATTGTTCTCGCATCTAATATCGCACTTACATTGACCCTTGGTCCTTTAGTTTCGCCGCACGCGGCGGACATCAAAACAGTGTACTTACTGTCCACGTTTCGTCACTTGAATTATAATCGTGCGTAAACGATGCAGCGGTTTCAAATGCGTCTCCATAAGTAGAACACTATAATTCACAAAGGCCTTAGCACTAATTTGCGTACATTAGCACAGATCACGTCACTAGCATGACATAACCACAACATAATAACGGAGCTCTACCTGCGCTGCAGTAGCCGGCCACGATGAAATAATGGAACGGCTGCCGGAGGTACGACCAACCTTCTGTCATCGGACTCAAATCTGTTAGAAGAGTTTCCGGGTTGTTATAAAACCTGAACCTACTGTTATCTGTCTTATTTCAGTAATCGATAGGGTTTGTGAGGTTTTTATAAATAAAATAAAAAACCTAAGCCCACTATTATCTAAATCGTTTATATCTCACCAGAACGGTTTCCTGATTGACATTAAACAAAATAATAGCTTACTCTACAGCTATCCGACTCGGGAATTACTTTTTAGCGATTCGCCTTCCCACCTCCGGCAACCGTCCCAGTTGCCGGCTACGGCTGGGGAGGCACTTCCTTATAACGCTAACCGTACAAGTACCACAACGTTTATTAGTTCGAAATGTTCGAATCGAATGCATCGCGCAATATGACGCGTTTCACGCTAGCGGCTTTATTAATGAAATCGTTTCAGTTTTAGAACTGTAACTGTTCCGCACCAGTTACCGGACACGCATTATAGCTGGTAACAGCATGCAACAGGAAATCAGACGGCTCGACGTGCACAAGTAGAGCTCTAGACTTGTATATTAGTACAGTCATTTGGTGCTCAAAAAGGGAACTGGAAAGTTTTCCGGGAGCTTTGAAAATTTGTGATCTACGTGCTCCGAATTTTCACTTTGCGACTTCTTATCTTTGCCGTTCGCGCCGCTTGATTGGTAAAATGGCGCCCAAAAACAGTGTTATGACAAAGTATATCTCCTTTCGACTGATTCTACGATGAAAATAGTAATAAATTAAATTAGAAAAAAAATATTAAAATATTTTTCATTAAATAAAACATGCAATGGTATTCAAAAGATATTTAATGGGTTTTTTTTTTAAATCTTGTACTAAAAAATGTTGAAAAATTGTTAAAGAGATAGTGAGAATCAGGGAAGCATAATAAAATATAGTCTATACCAGCTGCACCTCTAAAATACTAGTAGTTCTGTTTCAGTAGATTTCGCGAGCACAGTATTATTTTTTCTAGACCAAGACGATCTTGCTACTTCTCTACTAACAATAATCTTAGTTCCTGTAAGTAAATAAAATCAACTTGAAGCGATATCAGAACATCTGCTATAGAATAGAGATAGCACTAACTCGCCGTCGCTTCTCACGGTTATGATACTGCATACAGGGTTTCACCTGACGGTGGTACTAAGCTCAAGAAAATTAATTGCAGCTATTCCATAGAAAAATATCCTTCACACCCAACAAAATTCAAATAGCGACTCGACTTTTTTTCGTGATTTCTGGGTTGGGCCCTTTTCTAAAGGCTTTTCTTTCCGGCCTAGTACCTATCGCCGCTCCGTGTAACCCTGAACAAGTAACTGTTTATTGTGGCCGTCGAGATACAGTGAACCAGTAAATCTACACCATAGTACTCTGTGACGATAGACAAATGCCACAGATCATACAAGTGACCAAGTCCAAGCGTTTTCATTAGCAGACGATAGTCTTGGACACGTTTCGGGTTTGACTTTATTTGCAAAAAAGGAATCGGAAAAGCAGGGTAAAAAGAAAGAAATCTCTTTGACTGTATATGTATGTTTGTACGTCTACTTTTTCTGCTATTCCCAACGGCTTGCGTGTTCGGAACATTGTGCCTCTAAAACAAATATTTATAAACGTTGCCACCGAGCCTGCTGTACTTATTTAATGTTCGTATAAACAATACCCTTAGACACACATATAAACAGTGGACTAATCATTCACATACATATTATTATTTCACGAAAATAATACGCTCAAAAGAGTCATCACTCATCAATTGAATCGCCTATATCAAAATCAAATCAAATTTATTTTCAGATCCATGCTCTGAAAAAAACTAATAATATCTGTGTTTAGCGCAATAGTATATTAAATTAAATTAATATTACCAAATTTAAACATATCATCAATATTATTACAATTAACGTTTATAATTACATATTTGTAAGTATATAATATCATTTTAACAACCTTATGTGATGTTGCATTTGAAAGGTTGAAACTGCCAATCACATGCGCGCATTGCATGAAGAATTTTTGGAGCGCACAATCGTAAGCACGATTTATTACCTCGTCCCGCGTTCGATGCGGTGCGATGTTTCTGTACGCGCGATCTACTGGTAATATTATCTTTGCTAAAAAAGAATTTTACTTTACTTAATACAGAAATGTTCACGCAATTCCCCCTCAGCTCACAGTGCGATATGAATCGACACGCGCGCATCGTAAAGGTCTGAATATACCGGATTTTCTATCAAAAAATAATTCTCTGGTAATAAATTGTTTGAACTAGGCGTTATTCGGCGGAAGTTGATCTTGAAAAGCGAATATTGAATTGAATTAAGTACATTTTGGAATTATTAGCGGTTGTTTGTCCTGTAATAACAGCTCAGACTAGTCAGTGGCCTCCAGGCGGTCTAAAAACTCTGACACCAGGGCTAGCCACTTGGCCTATACGAATTCACTTACATTATTAGGGCCGTGCTTATAAACGCCTCTAAGTGCACTTAATTTTTTATTGTGCAGAAATACTGATGTAAGAATTGCCAATTTGCGATTGCGATGTGCGATTGTCAATTTAAGAGGAGTTAGGGTTACTTTTAATTACTCAAAAACCTCTCGTAGGAGTGCTAAAAAACAAATAAAAAAGTAAAATCACGGTACAGATAACATATTTAAAAAAAACATCGAAATCGGATAAAGGCCTCGTTATATGGCCTGACCTGACACCGTGTGAAAGGGACAGCTAGACTTGAATTTCACGGGAGCAAAAGACACAAACTATTAAGTTTATAGCTTATCCCTTTCGCTCCCCCAGAAACTTATATATAGCCATCTCTATCACACGATGTCAGGTCAGGTCATGTATAGACACCCTAACATTTAGGGATGTGTATCAGTCTACGCTTTTGTATGGACAAGACGGCGGTATACTCTATTCTTTATGACCTCATGGCACTCAGGCGTGGAATAACCATAGTACTGCTCTACTAACGTATACAAAGATAACAGTAAAAGTTTAAAACGACAAAGTAAAATGTGGAAATAGCAATAATTAGAAAGCCTTTGATGGGGTTCATACAAAGATAATATAACCATTTGATCACGCATGCAGAAAAAATCTCTTTAAAACATAACTCACCGCACCGGGCGCGGGGCAGGGTAATTAATCGCATTTATTTATCTATTTATTAATTAAAACGGCAAAAACCAGTTACATTAATTACAAACACAAAAATAATAACAATTGATTAATATGTCATGAATCATTACAATACTTAAGTAATTTAAATTAAAATTAAGCAATAAATAATAATAATAAAATAACAATGTCAGCTCTGTCTATACAATTAATTGCAATTAAAATTAAAGTAGAATCAATCAATTAAATTCCAGTCATACGTTCCCTTCGCACTTACGACGGTTCATTAGTCATTTATGCAATTTACGCCTACGATTGGCCGTCTTGGGGTAAGCTCCAAGTGGCGAATTTATGCAATTTTACTCCTAAATTTTTAGTGGAGGTACGAGCTGTGTGCCGGTTATATGGTCTGTGGGGTCCATGTCTTTTACGGCAATACAAAAAAACGACGTATGTAATGTAAAGAAAGTGGGATGGGATTATTCTACACTCTACACTCTACAGAGATGAATAAAGAATCCCACGCGCACAGACTCACGACACACTGTGAAGACTTCATGTCTTTATGAATGCAGTTATCTTCAAGTCGTGGTTCATCGATAAAACGTGCGAAAAGCTCTTTTTCTTTGTTCGAATAATCGAAATTTTATTACTGCGCAAAGAAACTCCTGAAACTCTTCGTAATAATGATTCCTCTATGATTCTCTGTTATGAATCTTTCTTTACTGAATCAAAACTGGATGAGTGTCCATCGTCCGCAGGCTATTAAAGTCCGGCAAAAAAAAATGTTATGCTTTGTTGGGTATCAAATGAAAGCGAATGGAAGTTAGCACATTTGAAAAAGTCTATATTGTTAGCTGTTTTTTTAACAAACACATTGTAAAAAAGTGATTGACGTAAGGACATAATCGGGTATTAGTCTTTCAACCTATATTTTGTTAATCAATTGATAACAGATTTCGATTTTAAATAGAACTCTTCATTATGTCTTTTATGAATTAACACTAGTAGTTCGCGCCGAACTGAGACGTCGCGACCCCTATATCTTCACAACTCCTGGACCGATTCAGCTCATATTTAAACTTAAAAATTGTATTGAAATGAACTACTTGCCTACAAAATTTCATGAAGATCTGATCAACGGTTCGCAAGTTATCATCGGACAAATATACACAAACATACAAATGACGATTTCTGAGACCTTCGCTTCGCTCGGACAGTAATTTAAAAAAAATGTTACTGGACAAAGTAATATTGTTATTGTTGTTGTTGGCAAGTGGGTCAAGAAATATCGGCGATCCGGTTGAAAGTGACCTATGTCACGGACATGAAGGCGCATTTGTTTACCGCGAGCATACCTGCTCCGTTAGTCACGATTTGTAGGAAACTCCCTCGAAACAATGATTCATGTACATAAACGATGACGTAACACAGTTATGTCTTAATTGGTTAAAATCCCACAATAACATCTGTTCACAGTATAAATTGTAGTCTACTAACCGAGGCTGCTGCACTTGCATTCCTCAATCTTGCCAAATAAATTCCTCAAGATGATATAGGTACAGGGAAAGATAAATCCAATCCAAATGTACGATCAAGTTTTCGCGAGTTATCTTCAAACGCACATGCAAATCCCTGAATATAATCCTGACGGCGCTAATACCGTTTATAAGGAAGAAATGTAAGTGCATTCGGGGCTCAACAGTCAGGATATACTTCATCTATTTCTGAGACAAATTTATACATTGTGTGTGCAGTAAGTGTATCACAAGGTTCAAATTTGGGCCCTCTATTATTGTTAATTTATATCTATGATCTTGCAAGTGACATGCCAGAATTAAAGTCCATGTAATTTATGCTAATGTTGAAATATTTTCAGATTTTTGTGTTCTATAATCACGTAACATTCGTTTTTTGGACCAATAAAAAGTTTACCAAGAAAAACACTAATAAGAACTGATCAAAGCCAAAGCCGAGAATCGTATATTAACGTTACGTCAAACGAAGTCTGTCGCACGGAGGCCGAGCCTTTTGTAGAGAACAAGGCTAGGAAGTTAACTCTCGACCTCGGATAACAGTACGCCTTGATTTCGTACTTTGATTCGGCCAGTGATTTGCAAAAGCAACACGAGGTTTATTAGCATTTTAACAATACAGCACTTATTGCGTATAAGATCGGTAATGGCAACGAATTCACACGATTCAAGAAAATGCTCGCACGTATACTTACAAATTAATTCAGATCAGACAATACCATACAAAGGTTTCCTTCACCTTTCCTATAGCTAACGCTTGCAATCATTTTAATCTAAGTCATGACTGATAGACATAAAGAAAAATATCTTAGAGGCGGCCATCCAAACATTGCGTCCCAATCTTCGTGTAAGATATGCATGTGTGCGTGACACTTAAGAACCAAAATCAAGAAGCAAAGCGAGACGACCGCGCGGCTAAGAAAACGGCCTGCGACTGGGTTCACAATGGTGCGATGTATTTGTTAGCACCACTGAGTCGGTACTATTTGAAATTTTCATTCGCCCCGTCCCTCTCCCGTCCTTATCAATATAGTTCCTAAGTAATAGACATGAATCTGAGTCAGTGTATGATCAACGCACAGCCCAAACAGCTGAAGTCAAAAAGGGCCTTATCCGTTTATAATATAAAGATAAAACTAGATAGGTAGATAGAGACACCAATTATGGCAATCAGTAACTGTGCCATAATCTACTGGCTGTCACTCAGTAATGTTTGTAGCTATTATTAATCTATGTCAACTAGTGAATCGCTTTGCATGACTCATGGAGATAACTAAGCAGTAACACCTACGTAAACATAGTCATCTCGAGCAGTTTTAGGGCCAATTCATTTTTATTAAATTCGCTATTCAAAGCGGCCATTTGTATAATGAAGATAATGCATTGTAGAGATCGTGGCAGTCTAGCAGCTCAACCTACATTTTAAAATTTTTCTTTATTGCTAATATAAATTAGGTAAAGTTTAAGTGTTATCAACATCAGCGATTCTCTTCTACCGTTTCCAAAATTTGATAGCTCTAAAATTTTACCCAGATAATTTCAGTCCTCTCAGATTACTTTAGTAAGTGGTACGAAAGAATCGATGAGCCTGAAAACTGCTATAAGAAATGGAATTGGGCTGGACATGTCGGATGATCTTTGGACTAAGATTACAACCCAATCAGTGGAGGTCAAATCGTAAATAAAGTTGAGGTAGAACAAGAAACCAATGGCGAGACGACCTCCACAACCACCATAAGGACTCCATATATAGTGGTTGTGGAGGTCGTTGGAGTTGAGGTAGAACAAGAATTAGGCAATATATATATATTTTCATTTCAGCGAGCCCAACTCGTTTGAGGCTGGTGCTACGCGAAAATCTCCACTCTCCTTAAGCATCTTCATACACAAATAAATACACATACAGGCACATACACATAAAATCACTAGCTATAATATTATTACTATTGTATTTCATTCAATTTCAATTCTTTATTGCGCTATAATGTACCCTGAAGGTATACAGTAACCTACAACACAAGCTTTGCTTAGCGTAGGTTCTGTGACCAACTATTTGCTACCGCAAGCCGAATATTCTTGTAGTTTTTATTCTAAGTAAAGTTATATAATTATGTATAAGTGGCTTATGTTTAAGTGTCAATAAAGAATTATTATTATTATTATTATATATATATTGCCCAAGCAGACTACATCGTGCGTTACTATCTCAGTATGAATTGTCCCATAAGCGTGACCAGATTTACGGCACTTTGCTTGCATTGAATGCCACTTAGCGTTTGCGATGCGTAGTTGACATTGTATTGCGATAATCACGCGTTTATTGTTGTTTGCACTAGTCTTTTACAACGTTGCAGTAGCTTTTTACGACAAGGATCGGTTTAGTTCCATTCGTTCATAATTGAGTATATTCTTGGCGTCCTTCATTTCAATGCAAATTCTTGTTGCATTGAAACATTAACTTCAATGCAGATTTATTTGCTCTGGGATTGTCATTGCCGGACTGCCCAGTTAGTAATGTTTTTCGGATGTGTGTTAGTATATTTCCGTGTGATCTCATCCTGCGTAAATGGTTTTCCCGATTTTTTTCCGCCGTCGTTTGCTTTTATCCTTTTATTCGGAGTGTCATAGGCTGCACACACTGCCCCACGCTGCGACGGGGCGTGGGAGCGCGTTTTAACTGAAATGACTCAGTTTGCCCAGAGGTAGTCTAATCTGCATCAGCCTTTAAACATTCCGCTGCTGGGAAATCTGCCTATCCTCGAAGGGTGATTGGGCCGTATCCACCTCGCTGGCCCAGTGCGAGTTGGCGGATTCACATAAGCTATTGAATTTCTTTTCCGGAAATATGCAGGTTTCCTCACGATGTTTTCCTTCACCGAAAAGCCAGTGGTATATCTGTATGTAAGTTCCAAAGAACTCATTGGTAAGGGCCCGCCCCAATTCGAACCAGCGACACTACGAATGTGAGGCGAGCGTTCTCCCACTGAGCTACATAGGAAAACCTAATAATTTAGTGGATCTTACCACATTAATTACATTCTACAGCTCGGACGATGAATGTTTCTTTCTCTTTTCCAAGATCTATGGATTCGATTGTTCGAAAGTGGATAGGTGAAGAAAAGGAGCTCCCGTATTGAACACCGATTTGTTTCAGTAAATTGCGATCAAAATTATGCCTCAGCCAAAGGAGAATTCTGTGGCGTCAGCCTTAACTGTTTAGATTTAAAATATACCGCTAAGAGGTACTTACTCCAATCACGTTAAATTCCACATTGCATCGCAATGAGATACATATTCCACACGCAGCGCAAGTTGTGGGCGGAAGCTGACAATCATGTTCGTTTTGCTGATCCCGCGCGGTACGTCGATTGTACCTACCAACTACAATGATCGTACGAACTCGAGGGCTCAACAACCCAGTCTCCGATTGAGCTTCCTGTATTGAGTCGATTTTTCATGAGTTTTGATCTATGTATCTTTATAATGTATACTATATTTTATTTACTTATTACTTATTACGACACGATTACTATTAGAACCCACTTTAATGTTATTTAGTACCTAAGGGGTGAGATACCTTTCGCCACAGAACGGTCTTTATAAGAAAATTCAAAATTGAGGGAGTACTTAGAAAAAACTCTTTAAAAAATGTTGAAAAAACTTTACAGTTATCCACATCTTACATTAGAAAATCAATTTGTGGATTAAATACTTATCCGTTGCGTTAGTGTTTTTTTTATTTATGTATGTACTTAAAGTTGTGTGTTATTTCGCGTTGTAACTACTCCCACATTTTTTTTATTGGCGTTTGGAATTACTAAGGATTATAGTTAAGGAGTGTAGGTAGCACAGTGGGATACCAACGCAGCTCAGAGTGAGATGGACTAGACAGGCTTGGTGTGCGGACTCGTAGGGTAACTATCAGCAAAATAACAAAGCCGTGAAGATGCACGCCAAAATAACAAAACGAAGAACGAAGATGGCGATATTCTCGACACAGTCCAAACGTGTCTAAAGAAATGTTATCAAACAGAAAACAAAGAACTAGGTATGCTATCTCAGGTGAATTTCTATTTCCCACTCCTTCATATTTAAATCCGGCTAAAATGCTCTTTTTCCAAACTGTACCCAACAAACTTAATGGCAGTTAATATAAATTGGGATGACTTGAGAATAGAAAAATCAAAAAATAGGTGTGGGACGAGTCAATAATAGAAAGTGGGTTGATTTAAGAAAACGACGTCATGGGATAAGATCTATTGGGATGAAGACGGAGCAAGTCGAATAAAGTTTATTAACAACTCAAGTGTTTTTGTTTCCTTGTCTTTAATGAATGTGGTCTAATGTTAGACTTGCAGCAGCATCACCACCACACACTGGCATATTGAACAACCAGAGAATAGAGACAATGAAGAATGAATGTATAGCATTTATGTATGAATTGGATAAGAATTATACAGGATCTAAACAGAAGGCGCACCGGAGAACTAGATGCCAGATGAATGTTATGATTGATTGATAGTGACGGACAAAAGTTAACTCAACACAACAAACTCAGGTACTTAAAATCTAATTTTATTTGTGTTCTGTCTGATAGTCTAGTTTATCAAAGTTTCACCTACCTTGGTTTAGAAATTCACAATTTTAAAATAACAGTAGTTTTATCTTCAAGCAATCCCTAGTTTCTTAGAAAAATTAATAGAGTACAACACTGTTCAGAAATTGAAACAAAACTGAAACTAAAATCGGTGTGCTGTTCATAAAAAGTAGATAAGTTATCGAACGCTTCAAAACAATCAGCTTATCAGAAGTGATAATATAACAAACAGGGACACTGAACCTATGTATCTGATTTACTGGAAGTTACATTATGACACGATCTTAGAGGACTTTTTTATGTCCAGACATGAAAAATAGTAAAGCACCAAGTGCTATGCCTTGAGCTACACCAAAAACATTTTTTTTTAAACTGTTATTTGGGTTTTCCAACATTTGAGTTGCTTCTAAAAAATTACAAAAGGCATCACATTCAATTCATAGCTATTTTAGATTTTTTACTGATGTTATTAATATGATATATTGTGATGTGTTAAGTGTAAAAAAAAAGTACTCTTTACAAGTGTTTTAATAACAGGAAAACAAAAAAAATACCATCTTCAAAATCTAGTCTGTGTCACTTCAGACATAAAGAGGACCCTAACGACACCTCACTCATCGAAATCGGTCAAGCTGTTTAGGCTTCCAGTTCATATAGGAACACAGAAACAGACAAACTTACAAACACATTAACCTTCTTGGGCAGCCGGATAAAAAGATAAATGTATTCAGATTTTATTGATAATGTTTATTGCTAGCAGCACCACATGTAACTATATGATATTCCAGTATTAGTTGCTAACCTTCCTTGTGCCTTGTAATTTTTTGTGCTGATTTTTCCTTTAATGAATATTCTAGAAGTTTCCTCGAAATGCACAATGATTGTTTTTGTAGTTTAATCTCCTAAAGGTTACAAACATTCAAGTACAGTTACTTTTGTTTTACATTGCATATTAGTGTTGACACATTAAATACTATATGGTATAAAGATGTAAGATGTAAGTCACTGATTGTGCATACATTAGATACATTTGTATGATATAACTATTTGTATACACAGCTGCTGCTTTGTACCAACGATGATGTAATCAAAGCAAGACTAGACAAGGATTGAAGACTGTTATTAATTAATGGTAAATTTTGGCATTTTTATTTTGTATTTGCAAGGCCGAAGGCTGAGCCTTGGTCCCAAGGCCAAGAATTTACAGCACCGCTTACAAAGTTGCAGGCATAAACTTGTTGGGATATATATTTTTTTATAAGATTATATATACTAGCTGTTAACTGAAGACTTTTTTGTTCACGAGGAACTAAACAAAAAATAGACTATGTTCGTCTCTAACCCTTAAGCTATATATATGCAAAAATTTAGGTCAATCCGTTCAGCCGTTTCGCTGTGAAAATGCGACAAACACACAGAGAGACAGCTACACAGTTACTTTAAAATTTATAATATTAGTTCGGATATTCATGTTTATTTCAGCATTCCACAATGTATGTTGATACTTAGTTGGTAGTTTTACATTTTGGTCACAATTGTGGACCCTGTTGGGTACAGCTAAAGAAGTAGAAGAATGGATGGCAGTAACTATAATGTTTTTGTTAAGAGTATTATAATATTTTTATCTATTAGATCTCATCTCATCTCATATAATAATGTAATATGCTTTATTTACTTACTTACAAAAAATTGTATCGACAATTTAAAAAAAAATTTTTGTCTCTTGATTCCTGTTTGATTGAGTTAGGGAGCTATATAAATCGAAAATACATATTATGAGCATGTTTTAAAGTTTAAGGCTCAGAATAAATAAGAAAATAATAAGTAGAGAGAGAATCTTATACGAACAGATATAATAGAAATAAGTTGATGTAAGTTTCTTTACTTCACAAATAAACTTTTCTATTGATAACGATTTGAATGTCTTTTACACCAATAATTTTCCTATAGGTAGATATCTAGTATTGATAAAGGGAGTGATAGTACATAACGCAAATGATACCTATCCTGAGGCGTGGGAGGTACAATAATGCAGAAGGGCTAGAGACCAACCTGAAACTTCTCGAACTGCTCACGCTCAGCGTCCAAGCTGTTCTTCTTCAGCTGCAGGACTCGCGGCAAGGACAATGACGCCATAGAGGTCACACATACGAACACAGTGCAAAAAAATCCGTAAATCTATTTATGGGAAGTAGGACCACGATTTTTTGAAGAGACCGGCCCTAATGTAACTGACACTTACCGCACAGAATTAAAGTTATCCTAGGATTAAGGTAATTTTTGTTACAAGAGGAAACGATTGTATTCAGTATAAATATTATTGTTTTCGTTAAATATGTTGTTATCGTTAATATTATTGTTAAATATGTACTTAATATAATTTTCACACAATAGAACACAAAGCACGTCCACTCGCAACAAAAAGCGAATGAATGAATGATATGAAACAGAAACAGAAAAAGAAAGTGAAGAAACATAGATAAAATAAAAGTTGTAGTCATCAAGCCTTGGAGGAAAAAAAGACATCAAGCACTATGTGTTAAGAGGCTATTTCGAGAAAAAATGGCTTTAGCGCTCGGCTGTTCGATTTTAGATATAAAATAACGCTTAAAGACGCGGCCGAGATTGGCCGCTACCGGCGGCCGCGTCTTTGTGGAGTTGGCAAAAACTTTCTTTTTTTATGTTACTTGGTGACGAGACGAGCACGTCGCTCACCTGATGTTAAACGTCACAATTGCCCATAACAGTTCAGTGCCGCCCAGAATTTTGAACTTCAACAATTCAAAACTATGTGCGGCAATGCACTGCGCTCGTCACCCTGAGATGTTAGATGTTAAATCTCTGTATACCCAGTGATTACGCTGGAAACATTGCCCTTCAACGCAGAACACAGTAATGCTTGCACACTACTGCTTGGCGGTTGAATAACTGGCAAAGGTGTGGTACTTTCCAAAGGCGGACTCTGCAAGAGAGGCTCTACCACTACAAAAATAGAAAATGGTGTGGAAGAATGGTTACATGCGGAAACAATTTACTCTGTGAATAAAAACATGCTCATTCACCTCCAATGACAGCTGTTACAAATGTCACTAAACTGTTAAAGTCAGTGTCAGTTGATTTTGGCTTGTGGATGTGTGTGGCTGTGGTGCGGTGTGCGGCTTTCGCGTCTTTTTCCAATTTTCTGTTTTTCTACAAAACAATAACGTGCTCGATAACGCGTGTTCAAACAACATAAATCAAGTGCTACTGTGCTTAACTAAATTTTCTTCACAATGGAATTCTTAGAGTACAACGATGTATCAGCCGAAATAAAAGGCACCATGGTAAGTTCTTCTCAAGATTTATAATAGGTCGGTAAATACAAAACGGTACAGCATTTTAATGAGAGTTTTTCAGGTGCCAGGCAGGCTGAAAATGACCGACCAGAACATAATATTCAAGAACAGCAAAACCGGCAAAGTTGAGCAGATAGCTGCAAATGATATTGAGCTTGTGAACTTCCAAAAGTTCATAGGTTCTTGGGGCCTAAGGGTTTTTATGAAGAATGGTACTCTACACAGATACGGCGGATTCAAAGAAGGAGTGAGTAGTGCCTAATTAAAATAACATAATAAATAAAAATAATAACCTCTATTATATATTGGTAAATAATCTACCAAAATAAGCCAACCAAAGGCAAAATATTCTGCCTTGCATGCAGAAAAAATCTCTACAGTAATTATTTGAATGTTTAGCCAAGTGATTAATCATGCTTACAATTGGGTGGCTCAAACTTCATGCCTGTATGAATTCACTTTTATGATTGGTGAGAGTATTTTGTTTTTATTAAAAAAATACTATTGTTGTTATAGTCATATACCATCAGGATACTTGGTGGTCAAGCTAGGTCTAAGTTTGACCAATGAGCTTAATGTTGTGTTCCATTATGTTATTTTATATACTAGTAAACCTTAGTTAGGCCATGACAACACACTTGTGTTGTCATAGCCTCAGTTTTTTTTTACAAGGTAAAATTACTTGACTTAATATTATGCAAGTCCCCTTGGCTTACCATAATGACATAATTTAAGAAAAAAATAATTATATTATGTTAAATTAATTCATGTATAATTTTCAGGAACAAGAAAAAGTGGCAAAGTTTTTCAAATCCAACTACAACAAAGACATGCTTGAGAAAGAGCTGTCTCTAAAAGGCTGGAATTGGGGTACAGCAAAGTTTAACGGTGCTCTATTGAGCTTCAATGTAGGATCCAACACTGCGTTTGAGATCCCCCTTCACTATGTCTCTCAGTGTAACACTGGAAAGAATGAGGTTACACTTGAATTCCATCAGGTAAGTGTGTTTAATGTTTTTTTGTTAGCAGCATCAGCATCATCATTATATTACCTTTTTGTAGTTTTTTTTAAAACTAGAAATAGATCTTTGTTAGGGACAGTCGGTGTCCTAACGAAGATGGTCAGCAACAACGTAACCAAGAATAAAACATACAGGGAGCTGTAGTGCCATGAGTTTACTTTGGGAAAAGTACAGTATGGCTGTGCCGTTATTTTTGCTCGAGGTGCCATTCCGTGCTATGTTCATAATAAGGTATTCTTGATTAGTTAAGGAAAAACACAAAATTACCAGATCTGTTTATACTACTACTAATAATTGTTTTACTAGTTTTTACTCGCCACTTTGTTCGTGTGGTCCTATAAAAAAAGAAAAGGTTGCCCATGTCTGTCTCCGACCCTTAAGCTATACAGGGTTATAAGGAAAGGGTATGCTAAGCCGAAAGGAGCTGATACTACTCATGATTGTGAACAACTTTTACTATGGGACCAATCCTGAAATCGAGAAAAAATAATCATCTGTTCCATACATTTTGTCGAGTATCATTGTCATTTTTCTTTGGAACAGCTGATATTTTTTTCTTGATTTCAGGATTGGTCCCATAGTAAAAGTTGTTCATAATGATGAGTACTATAAGCCCTTTTCGGCTTAGCATACCCTTGCCTTATAACCCTGTATTTATGCAAAAATTCAGGTTGATCCGTTCTACTGTTTAGCCGTGACAAAGAGACGAACTCCCAGACAGAGTGACAGAGTTACTTTCGAATTTATATTATTAGTTAGGATTCATAAAATGTCATAGGGCATCACTTTATTGTAAAAATAGTTTGGTGACCTATAAATTACTATGAAAAGTATGATCTTTGGGAATGTTGTTTAATTCATTTGTTAATGCTCACCTTCCATCTTCTGAGCATAGGTGTACGTTGAAAACCAGCCCTGTGTGACCTTTCGGGAGCACGCAGCATAGCGCTGAGCGTACCCCTATTGCCAATCTAGTTTTTGCTTATGCTGTCGTGTCCATTTTTATTATTTTTTTGTTTTGTTTTTGGCAATAAATATATTCTTATTCTTATTTATTCTTATATAAAAGCTTATTTGAATGATACCTCAATTTTAATTCCAGAATGATGACACTCCCGTATCTCTAATGGAGATGCGTTTCCACATTCCTACCAGCGAGTTGGCGGGAGATCTGGACGCTGTGGAGGCGTTCCACCAGCAGGTCATGAACAAAGCCAGCGTCATTTCCGTATCAGGCGATGCTATCGCTATATTCAGGGAGCTGCAATGTCTCACACCTCGGTATGTTAATTTTGCCGATTCATGATTGCACAACATAGAGAAATTATACTATTGCGTGATCAGGTGAAGAAATAGCTCGACTGATGGTAAGCGTCACGCTTGCCCATAACAGTGCAGTGCCTCCGAGAATTTTGAATATGACGGTTCAAAACCGAGCATGTTCACCATAATAATAGCTTGTTATACTAATCATTATTGTATATTAGCATGCCCGCACGGCTTCGCTCGCTACAGAAATTTCAACACGCCATTTCACCGTTTTAGGGGGATGATTTTCGAAAAATCCTGAGACATGCCAATCTTTATATATTTTTGTTTAGTACACAAACCGAGTTTACAATGAAGCCAAAATTGGCAATGACAAGTTCACATCATAACCTCATACGATTTTCTTGTTCCACAGTGGTCGCTACGACATCAAAGTGTTCCAGACATTTTTCCAGCTCCACGGTAAAACATTCGACTACAAGATACCGATGTCGACCGTGCTGCGGCTGTTCCTTCTGCCTCACAAGGACACGCGGCAGATGTTCTTCGTCGTGTCTCTGGACCCGCCTATCAAGCAAGGTCAAACTAGATACCATTATCTGGTACTGCTGTTCGGAATTGAAGAGGAAACCAGCTTGGAACTGCCGTTTACAGAGTAAGACTGACCAAAGTAATACCATAGAGAAATTATATAGAGAAGATTGCTAATGGCCATACTTATTTATTCATCTTACTTAGTTCAATATATCTTTGTTTCCCATGAAACATTTAAAACATTTCCGTTCAGCCGTTACATAATCCAGAGTAAGCTACCTCCATACCTGCCTGGAAGAGATCGCTTTCAGTGATAAGGCCGCCAGTTGTTACACTACTTTTTAAGCCTCTTTTTAAATTTATGTAAAATTTTGTGTGAACAATAAAGAGTTAATCTATCTATCTATCATATCAAATTTCATTCAAATCCGTTCAGCCGTTACAGAGTTCAACGGGAACAAACACACTTACACACAAACTTTCGCATTTATAATATTAGTGTGATGATAATATAATATCAAGGCATGTTATTGCGGATATTTGTATCGCATGTACTTTCTTACGTCTCGCACTGTACATAGACTGAGAGCGACTGAAGCAAGGTGAGCGCCGGCGCTCACTTTAAAGTCTTCAAAATTCTCTTACTTGGCCTGTCCATTCACTTTACTTTGGTCGTAGGCTAAAGTTATATAAACCAATTATCACTTCTAGGGAAGAGTTGAAAGAGAAGTATGAAGGCAAGATATCCAAGGAGCTGTCAGGACCAACGTACGAGGTGCTTGCCAAAATCATGAAGGTCATCATCAACAGAAGAGTCACGGGACCAGGAGACTTCCTTGGGTAATGCTTTATTGACTTGAATCCTACAATTAACAAGAAACTTGGTTTTAAAGCACTAAGATCTTTAAAACTATGGAAATTTAGGGGTTGCAAATTTAGGAACCGTTATTTTTATATTAACCACAAACTTTTTTTTTAATTCTGTCCCATTTTGCCGCCCTAGACTCAATCCTACTCAGCCTGCTAGTAAATCCGCCATTGCGCTAAATACACTATGTGTTGAGCCAAAATAAAATAAAAAAGAGTACTATATATGTTCCGTTCCAGGCACCACAAAACGCCGGCGATAGCTTGCTCGTACAAAGCAGCGGCGGGATACCTGTACCCTCTTGAGAAGGGATTCATTTACGTGCACAAGCCACCCGTTCATATAAGGTTCGAGGAGATCGCTTCCGTCAACTTCGCTCGAGGCGGAGCTTCTTCTACCAAGTGAGTGCTGCCAATATATGTATACTGTTAGCATTGAGAAATTAAATAAAGAAGAGTGCAAATGACCATAGAAAGATGCGTAACCCGATTGTAGTAACTGATAAAGACGTAAGATGTCGCTAGTGCTTTAAACTGCTACATGATCGTCACAATTTCTGCTTGACTTGAAATATAAACCCAAGCTAACTCATTCGTAATGATACGGTGAAACAGCTACTTGTAAAAATGCTTTTTGCATTAGGAATGTCAGTAAAATTATTAATTTTATATTTTATTTGAAAAACACGCTCTCGCACTCAAGAGATTGCGTTGAAAACATTATTTTGGAAACATATTTTTACATTGCAATCTTATTTGAACTAAACCTTAAATAGCGGACATATGCCAATACTTTGTTTACAGGCTTTTATAGCGGAATAATGACGTAAGCACCATCTAGTAGTAGTTATATGCTGGGTTTTTTTCGGGGGTACACTTGTTTGTATGAGATTGTCATTCTTCCCGTATATTTTTTCTATGGTTTAGTTTAACTTTAAGAAACGGTATAATCTAGACGCTTTCCAAGATAAACGTATCAATCGGATCATAATAAATGATGCAGTCTGTGTTTGACGCATAATTACCTACTTTTAGCTTCAACACTGCTCCTTCTGATGTAGCCGGGACTTTACAGCTACGTTTCATTTTTTTTTATTCTACAGATTGATGAGACGAGCATGTCTTTTGCCTGATGTTAAATGTCACGCTTGTCCATAACAATTCAATGTTAGTACTCAGTAATTTTACTGGGAACATTGCCCTTCAAACCGGAACACAGTAATGTTTGCACACTACTGCTTGGCGGTTGAATAACTGCCACAGGTTAGGTACTTCCCTAGGCGGACTCTGCAATAGACTCCTACAAATCTTAATTATCTTCAATCGTCAATGTTTGGGGTAAAACTAGAAGATAATTAACTTAAATAACATTAAATAATAAATAAATTGAAATAAACCCTAAGTAAAAATAAATCATAAATATATATAAAAGTTAAAACTAGCCCTAATCTAATAAACCGCTACCAGCAGGCATCGTGCCCAAAATGCTGGCCGAATTGCCGCGTTGAATAGCGATTGCAATTCTTTGAGCAAGGTAGAGGCCAGCATTTTGGTCAAGAGATGCTTCGACCAGACGCGTTGATAATTCTTTAAATATATTTTCTTTGCACTCGGTCCCCACGGTCCCCACTTGAAGATTGGAACTGGAATTTCGTCCAGCAGTTAATTTCGCTATTTGCTCGTTCCAGATCGTTCGACTTCGAGATAGAGCTAAAGCAAGGCAGCGTTCACACGTTCAGCAGTATCGAAAAAGGAGAGTACGATAAGCTCTTCAACTACATCACCGCTAAGAAACTGCACGTCAAGAACACCGGCAAGAATGTAAGTACTGACAAGAGAACCTACGACCTTCGCTTCGTTTTCTAGTTCTTGGTCGCCACTCAAGAACCTTTCTTCCCCATCGGTTATCGGTTTTTTAAGTGATGTGCATCCCATTGCCACTTCAGCTTGCAAACTCTGAAAGCTATATTGGTGTCTTTGGTTCTTCGGCGAATATCTTCGTTCCTCATTTAAATCGACGGAGAGGGTAGTTCTCGAATCGAAACCTTTCTGTTGGTGCTGGGAAAACTATTAGATTCAAAGACTTTTCGCGATTTCAGGATAAAGCACTGTACGACGATGACTTCGGCGATTCGGATACAGAAAAAGAACCCGACGCGTACTTGGAGCGAGTCAAGGCGGAGGCCAAGGAACGCGATTCGGCCGATTCGGACGACTCGGACTCCACTGACGAAGACTTCAACCCGGAGAAGGCGAGGGAGAGCGACGTCGCTGAAGAGTGAGTAGAAGGATAACTTAGGTTAACAAGAGTGAGAGAGATCGATGCGTATTTGGAGTGAATGAAAGCGGAGGTCGAGGAATGTTACTCGTTCGAATCTGATTCGACTAACGAAAGCTTCGATCTGGAGAGAGCGAGGGAGAGTGACGTCGCTGAAGAGTGAGAAGAAATATGACTTAGGTTAACCGGAGTGAAAGAGAGAGTATTTGATGTAACTGAAGGCAGAGGCTAAGGATTCAAACCGGAGAAAAGAAGAGAGAGTAACTTCGCTGTAGACTGAGTAGGATAGATGTGTGAGAAAATTGAAAAAATGTGTGAGATTTAAACGACTCAAAAAAGACAGACGTGTATATCCCGACGAAATAAAATCCACAGACTGCCACCAATAGATTCCGTAGTAGGGACGATCTAAGAGCACCAAGCGTCGATCAAAAAAACATAAAAATTAACTTATCAGTGCAATTCTAGCCGCGAGATGGCGTAACCATGAGATAGCTAATGGGAGCGTCTTTTTTCAGACACCGCAACCCGCGCTTTCCTCCGACTTTGGTGCGGTTTTTCCACACCTAAGATCTAGTAATGCTGTTTCTATTGGAGATAATCTGTGACAAAATCGTATCGGGTGCATATGTTAAAGTAATATTATTACTAAACAAGTAATATTATTAAAAGACTAAAGATCCAAGTGCAAAATGTAGCCTGTGGTAATCCAGACGTAAAGAGGAATCCAAAGAAACCTCATCCGTCAAAATCGTTCAAGCCTTTTAAGCTCCTGGGGGGTTATATAGGAACACACAAACATTAACCTGCTTCTTGGGCAGGCGGACAAAAACATTACCCTGCTTCTTGGGCATAAAAACATTACCCTCCTACTTGGGCAGTCGGGTAAAAACATTACCCTGCTTCTTGGGCTAACGGGTAAAAATATTTTAATGCTGTGACATTTACGTCTATTGTTAAATCGTTACAGATACGATACAAATCCGTCGTCATCAGAAGACTCCGACGCGTCCGGAGGTTCCGACGACAGCAAAAAAGAAAAAAAGAAGAAAGATAAACCCAAGAAAGCTATCACTATAGTATGTATAAAAATTTTCACTTACTAGCTGTTACCTACAAACCTACAAAAAAAAGTAGCCTATGTGCGTCTCCAACCCTTAAGCCATATGTATGTGTCGGAGACATCAGAATTTTAGGCCGACATCATCTTCGTCAGACATCTTTTGGGCGTACTGTGGGTACTCGTGCGAAATGAGGAGACAAACTGATTTTTGGCTGTGTGAACTTGGCACCCGACTTTGAAAAAAAAAAACGAAAACTTTACTACTTACGAAACAAATTTCATTACAATCAGTTGATAATGTAATGATTTTATCTATCAGAAACAATTGGAAAAAATTGGTTTTTCAAATTTCGGGAGACGACATTATTATTTTTTTGGTATTACTACTAACGAAAATATTTTTACTATTATCTACTACATACCGAACTCTTTCGGAAAACACAAAAAAAAGTTAGTTTTTCCAAAGTCGGGTGCCAAGTTCACACAGGTCTGATTTTTGTTTAAACTACTAGCTGCGCCCCGCGCTTTCACCCGCTATTATAAAGAAACCGAATATTTTTCCGGGATAAAAAGTAGCCTGTGTATTAATCCAAGGAATAAGCTACCTCCATACCAAATTGCATTCAAATCCGTTCAGCCGTTACAGAGTTGAACGGGAACAAACACACTATGGTATGGAGGTAGCTTATTCCCTGGATTAACACACCTACTCACATACTTACACACCTTCGCATTTATAATATTAGTGTGATTAAAGATGATCTTCCGCAAAGTAATGCCTGATTCAAACAGCTGTGTGTTTTTACAACTATTGATATTGATAAACTTCGTTATTGTTCTTCAGTCGGAAGCCCCGCGCAAGCGCAAGGAGAAGACGAAGAAACGTGAAAAGGACGCGAACGCTCCGAAGCGGCCTTCCACCGCCTTCATGCTGTGGCTCAACGAGAACAGGAAGAAGATCCTCGAGGAAAACCCCGGGATTAAGGTCACGGAGGTCGCCAAGAAAGGAGGCGAGCTCTGGCGGGATCTCAAGGACAAAACTGTAAGTTCACGTCGAGAAGAATTGCGACCATATAAGATTTTGTAGAAAAATATATTTTTGAAGACAAGCTTATTGGTACTGTAAGCTGATCAAAATGAGTCCAAACTCCATCAGTCTACTGTTAGTTACTGAGGAGTCCCGTTTTCCACATTCCGTCTCCATCGTCGGATCAACTCGCTCTCGTAATATTGTATTGAAATCGGAACTTGACAGGCATGTAAAATTTCAACTCAATTGAAATGAAACAAAAAAAAAACTAAAATTCAGTTGCAAGGTTTGAACCGGACATACAAGTCCTCCTCAAGATATCCTGTAAGTCCTAAAACTGCGAAATCTGGAATCCGGAACTACCGAATGACGGGCAGTAGCGTCCCTTTAGTGAACAGGGAATTATCTGCGATCCCCAAGCCGCCTGCCAAGCGTGGGTATTATGCCAACTTCCTTTTAAAGGGGCGGCGTTCAGCACAGGACGTTTTACGGCTGATGATGATCGCGTCTAGTACAATCCGCCGTAGCCTTGTACTTAGCATGTCCACTTGTTTGATTTGGCTTTACTGTATGAGTGCGGTTTAAAATGCGCTCACAGTGCAAACACCACATACACTGCTAACGATCGGTTTAAATTGTTAGTACGCTCACAGCGCGCCAACAAATTAAACCGATCATTAGCGTGCTTATGTCAAATAGTTTCATTTTTCAGGATATTTGTCTCAGTGTCTCATAATTTGATGGGCACATTTTCATTTCTGTCTTCACAGAAGGTTGTGGACTGCATTAAATCCATTTTTTTCTGTAAAAAAACAGAGAATAACGGAATTCACAGATGACAATTCGAATTTGACATTAGCGCACACAGTGCACCTCAGTTTTGTGAGCATCGTGAGCACGCTAAAATGACGTCACTCATGACGTCATGTGGCTGACAGGAGCCTATAAATGCGCATCTTAAACGACTGTTTGCACGCTGACAGTGCAAATGGTGACTATGGGCGCATTTTAAACCGTACTCTATGTATGCATTATGTCATGCTCCAGGAATGGGAAGAGAAAGCGGGCAAAGCGAAGGAAGAATACAACGAGGCGATGGCAAAATACAAGGAGAGCGGAGCCGCGGACGAGTTCAAGAAGAAGAAGAAGGCCGCCGAGAAGGTAACACATGCTCACTGTCGCGACGTGACGCGAGCGCCATCTAGCGGTGGTCGAATATACAACTTGAGACTGGCAACATAGTTTCTAGACTGTCTGAGATTTGTTTTGACTGTGAAATTAAATAAAAATTGACACTGGCTAAAGAAAAAGCAAAAGACAGAAAATAAATAAACAATAAATCCAGCATCATCATTGTATTCAATGAATAGTCTCTACTTAATTTGCATACTATTGTATACAAAAGGTATACTATTATATACTATTGTATTATTTTTGTCTTGTAGGTGAATATTTACCAATAAATAACTTCGACTTTGACTTTAACATTTTCAGGAGCGCAAAGCGGCCGAGCGTAAAAGCAAGCCGTCAGCCCCCAAGTCCAAACCTTCGAAAGCGAGCGCCGCCGGCGCCGGCACCGGCTCCGGCTCCGGCAAGTTCACCAGCAAGGAGTACATCGAGGACGACGACAGCTCCTCGGACTCCGACAAGGACAAGAAGAAAGACAAGGGCAAGAAGGATGTAAGTATAACTAGATACGACTACACAAGCACTACTGTGCTTGGTACTACTACACAGTATTGTGCTGTGTTGCTACTGTACTGCTACCGCGTAAGTGAGGTGATACACTAACTGAACTTGTATTTTTCTTACAGATTACTGTACAGAAATATAAGAATATCGAGTTATTACAATAACTCTACAATAACGGCTACAGTCCCTATACCTTTTCTATTATATGCTAAGTTAAAATTTTTTTTTTCTTTTGTTAAGCCTGTAGGAAGACGTTGGCATCTGGGATTCAGAATTTCTTGTCCGGGTGTTAACACGCTGTTTTCGTTTGATTTTTATAAAAATTATTTAAAAATTACACGTAACAAGAACTGTAACGATTTAATTGGTTCCATTATTATTATTGAAATTAAAAAAAGTTATATATTTTAACTTATGTCATCAGAAATAGAGAGGAAAATGTCCAGTCACTTAGCTTATGCCTCACTTACGCGTTCACTCTGCTGCCAGAGTCGACCGGCAGAAAGGGCAGTGGCGGATTTAGAATATATTTTTCGGGGGGGACTGAGAGTCTGTCATGTCGAGCTATTTAATGACTTATCAAACCCAAATTCCACCAACTTACTACTTCTTACTTACTTCAGTGCTTGATACCAAATTCTGGACGAACATGTCAGACATTCTTATTTGTCAGTTAGTGTATTGTTAAGTAATAGCTTGCCGCACTGCTTCGCTCACATAGGCTATAGTACGTAATTTAATAACCCCATTTCACCTCTTCAGGGGTTGATTTTCGAAAAATACTGAGACATGCCTTTCTTTATTAAGTGGCGTAGCATGAAACAATATTTTATTTTCATACATACTTTGGAGGTCCATATCTCCCCTTCAGGTGGAATATCGCAAAATCCTAGGCAATTTGAGGAGCATTTGGTATTGGTCATATGTCACGTTTATTTCATGAGTGGTTTGGTCTTTGCGGTGATTCCTAGAAATGGGGTTGTTCTTTTATATGTATAGATGTCATGTTGGAGTACAATATGATCAACTGACTATGAAAGGGTGATAAAGCAGCAAAAGCGTGCAATAAGAGTATTAGTTGGCGGTAAATTTGACGATACATGCAGAGCGCATTTTAAAGAGTTAGGAATTCTGACATCGGTGTCGGTATATATATTAGAGGTACTCATATTTGTTAGAAAAAATATACATAAATGTAAGATAAAAACAGTGAATAGTAAGCGAATAATAAGAAATAATAAAATACTATTAGAGACAACTTCCCCACGACTGAAGTTGACAGAAAAGTTGCCAATCATAGTGGGCCAAACACTGTTTAATAAACTCCCAGAGTTTATTAAATACATCAAAAATGAAGTACAATTCTCCAACACTGTCAAGATGCGTTTGTTGGACAGATCAATTTACACTTTTAATGAGTTTTATGAAAATGATTATAGCCATTTAGAGCCTATGTACTGATTAATTGTATTGTAACAGCCTTTATACAGCTGAATTTTATTTTATAATTAGTTCAAAGTAAATGACGAGATATGGTGTGATGCCCAACTCATACTATTACATTATAATAAGTTGTTGTAATTCGACCTATTAAAAATATATATATATATATATATATTGTTTAGAGTTTTCTTCCAAACATCTTTTCATCATACAACATTTTTTTCCATTACAGAATAAAGAATCCAAGAAGGAATCTAAGAAGAAATCTTCTTCAGAGGCGTCGGCGTCTTCCGCAGACGAGAGCGGAAGCGGTAGCGGGAGCGAATAAATATCCCATAACCTTAGCGATAAGCGATGTATTGATTTGAGCCTTAAAAGGTTCTCACACAACAGCTCTTAATCATAACCGTTTAAAAGCCATATTTCAACTAAAAAGTGCTTTGCTTCCGTTTTTTCTCTCTTAAATATTGGCTCCACACATATCACATACAAACAAATCAGTCATTTATAATAATCAATATTTCATAATAAAAACTAATCTCATTCATAGTCGTTATCAAGCAAAGTAGGTCACGGTCACTCCACATCATGCCCTCAGTAAAGAGGTACATACATTACTGGAATAGTACATGGTGATTTGGAAACAAAACGAAAAAACACGATTCACCACTATTATCAAGAAAATTATCCGAAAGAACACAGTTCTTGGAAAATAATACAACGCGTCATTATTTTTCCACGTAGTCGACAAAATTGTCTTTGTCTCGTTTTACGTTGTCTCGAGACAGCGACAAATCGACACAGCACTTGATATGGTTTTTGAACGTTTATAAATAAGAGCGTAAGTTTTTCCTAGGCGTGATTTTCCGATGTTTTTTATTTGGAAAATATAGTCTGGTTTAATACGAACTAGAGGTTAGATCTTTTTTGTAGAGATGTAATTACGAAAATAAAATATTTATTTCGTATGGATACGACAGATTTCACGCATGCTGTATTTGTTTTTGTTTTTTACCATAGCCAAAAAAACAATGTTCATTGTCTCATTGGTATTCTGGAATAAAGCAACAGTATATTAAAACAAAATAAAATTCGTAATAACAGAAGTCTTTTCCGGTCAGATACAAACATGTTTTCATTTAAAAATATAAGATGTCTTCTATAATAAAAACCTAGTAAAAATTATAAATATATATTTTTTAGTTGTCATAGATTTACAAACAGATTTCGGGTCAGCGCTCAAATACCGTAGAAACATTAACCCCCGAATACTGAAACGTCTGTTAACTTTGACAACCGATTAATTCTAATACTGCCTTTGTCTGGCACTAAGCAAATGACAAAGACAGCAATAGACTTAATCTGTCGTCAAAGTTAAACAATAAAATAAATAAATATAGATAAAAAATAAAATAAATAAATACGCTACAATAAAAGAGAAGAATTTTAAAAATTGTTATAATTTAGAGATTAGGCATTGATTTGATGACTCCTAATTCCGATATAATATTATATTTTTTATATTAATTAATTTGTTGGTTTTTCTGCACATGTATCTAAGTTTATCCTCGGATAAAACACTTCGTGAATTTTGTACTAGATCCAACATCACTTCATCGAATCCTCGCGTGAGGATTCATACAAATATAAGTCCGGATTACACTCACGGCATTTATATCGGCGGAGACTCGCTTCCGACTGCAAGTATTCCGTGATGAAGGACCTATTATGATACCGGTCGGGAGCGACTCTCGACCGATATAAAATACCGTGAGTGTAACCCTGATTAATTATATTAGATCCAACATCTATACATTTGTAAATCTATGGCTAGAATCATTCATGTCGATTTAATTAATAATTATTAAAATAATGCCCCAGCTAAATAGTCGCGTGATGAATATTGTGCGTTGTACCTAAAAGGAATAATAATGTAATTAATAACTATCCCACTATAAATATGTGATATTTTTGTATTCCCCACATTAGAAATCCATGTTACGATAATGTTTAATTAAGGTGCAACGTTTCGCTCAGCGCGCCAAATACTAATTTTCTTGGGTTAATTACAGCTTAATTATTAATCACTTATTGTGAATTTTATTAAAACCAGTTTTGCGCTAATAAATAGGTTGTGTCAAGAAATTACGGCTAAAATTATTAGCTACATAACAATGGCTTACAAAATGTATCAATAAGCTGATTTTCACCTTGGTCTTTGTTTAGTGAGAAGTTGTCTTTCATCTAGATTTTTTGGTTGGTGTAATTTATTGCGTCTACCGGGTAGTGAAGCTCAAGAACTCAGGATCAGGAAGACGCAGCGTAGGCAGGCCTCACACTAGGTGAACCGACAACATTGTGAAAGTCGCAGGCAACCGATGGATGTAAGTGGCACGTTGTCGGTCGGTGTGGCGCTAAGGGGGAGACCTACGTTCAGCAGTGGACGTCGTCTGGCTGATGATGATGATGATTGTATAATTTCTTGATATCTCCTATTTATTAGCGTAATATTAGTTTCACAGGCTGTAATTTAAAAAAAAAAAGCGCCAGAATTTTTTTTTTGGCTCGATGAGCGTTACGGATTAGTTCTGTAGTGTAGTAGTAAGATTGTGTAAATAAGTGTGGTTTTTTTTAGTTTTAAATTTTGTTGATTCTGTAATGTGAGATTTTGAGGTCGATTAAGTCTCTTTGGTTATGGCCTCGATTCTGTATATATATTTTTATATTCTGTATCTATAGAAACTTATTCATAGAATAAGTATGAAATTCCAATCGCGAGTATACATGAAATCGACGCCATTGATAATGTTAACAAAAAAAAACGACTTCATCAGAAACATTTATTTAAATTTGTTCATCAGTCGCTTAACTATCATAATCGAGATTATCTTGACGCCACCAGTGAAATGCGTGATCCATTTTGTTTAATTTCAATTAAATAATAAAAATTGTAATTAAAAAAATGTAAAAAGTGCGAACGAGATAACTGAATCAGAGATTAATCTCCGAATTCTGAAACGTTTGTTAACAGGTTAAATCTATTGCTATCTTTGTCATTGCTTAGTGCCGGACAAAGGCAGCATTAAAATTATTCTGTTGTCAAAGTTAAAAACGTTACAGAATCCTTTTTATAGTCCTTTTTTTTTGTCGCATTACGCGCTCACCATTACTAAAGCTATCTTACCCCTTCCGCAGCGTCCGATATAGAAGCGGGCTGCTATCGAATATCGATCCGTAATCTAACAGTTCTAGACTTATTTCTGTCTCTTTTCATTTTAATATGTGAGAATTGTATAACAGAAACGAAACCAAGCTTATACAAATCAAAGATCCCTTGGAAACTCTAGCCAAGATTAATCGATTATTAGAAATCTGAGCTAACAATGTATTTTTTTCTTGGTGTACGATTACTGGGGCGCTAGTCTCGACTTTTCGCTACAGCATTTTGCGACCGAATGCGGTCGCTGTGACGCAAAAATTTACGAAACGAACACGAATTGCGTTATGTTTGCGTTTTTTCGTTAACAATTTGTGTTCGTTGTCGAATTTTTGCGTCATAGCGACCGAATTCGGTCGCAAAGTGCTGTAGCGAAAAGTCGAGCGCCCCTGAACGCATAGCGAACGTCCACTCGGGTTAGGTCACAATTTCATTTGAATACATAATTGCGAAAAAGAGCGGATGAACGCTCTGCTATCTGCCGTGTGAGCGTAAAGGCCTCGCTACATGGCCTGAACTGATATCGTTTGAAAGAGATTGCTATATATACGTTTCTGGGGGAGCGAAAGGGAGAAGCTATAACCTTAATAGTTTGTTTCTTTTGCTCCCGTGAACTTCAGATCTAGCTGTCCCTTTCACACGATGTCAGGTCAGGCCATGTGTAGATACCCTTAAATGAAAGAAAACAATAACATTGATTCGAGTGTGCATTCACCCGAGTGAACCTTCCGATACCCCAGGGCCCGTACCGTGAGTGGGCTGCGCGACCACGAACCGTATCGCCTCGCGATAAGGTGTATAGTCGCGCAGCGTTGTGGCTGAGCCTAACAAATATCGCAATAAGTACCTCACAGTACGGGCCCAGGTGACGCTCTACTGTGGAATTTTCGTATGTTTTGTTTGTTTACAGCCACGTTACAATCACCTTAATAGATCCATGTAAATTGTTTGCGCAAGAGATTCGAGATCCGGCGTTACTTTATGTTTTAAATAGAATTATGTTCTTTCATACTCCTGTATTTTATTGTCATGGTGATATGCCACAAATCACCCCTAGATACCGCACTCAGGACGACCGAAGCGCACTACGCATTTGTCAAAATACACCTTAGTAGGCGAAACCTTTTAGATGCCAATGAGAGTGCTTGGTCGCAGTCCCCGCAACCCGCACTTTCCTCCGACTTTGTCGAGTTTTGTTTGAACCGATGTCTTTATATGGTATCTATATAATTATAATCTCTGTAATAACCTTATGTATTTAAGAAAAGTTCAAGCTCAGAAACTTGGTGGAAACATGAAGTGGAGGTGAGTACCACACCCTAAAAAATACCGCATTTTGTCGAGTGTCATTGACATTTTTCTATGGAACAGCAGATATTTTTTCTCGATTTCAGGGTTGGTCCCATAGTAAAAGTTGTTCATAATGATGAGTACTATAAGTCCTTTTCGGGCGTTCAATTGCCGATAGGCGACATTGTACAATTGTTCAAAATATTTCACAAAATAGGGCAATTCGAAGGAACGAGGATTACGTAAGTACAGGAGCTTGATGTGTGTCCACGTGTTTATCGCTGACCGCGCGACACGTGAGCCGACAGTAGCCACGAATGTCAGCGTTCCTTTACCTGTGGAAAATTACTAGGTATTTGATAGCGCTGCACATTAACACAGATCACCACATTAATAACTCTATCGCCAAGTGGTAAATAATTTTTTGATATATTAACCACAACCCATGTAACCGTTAGACAGCTCGTACATACCTATTCCTCAATGACGAAAATATTACGCGTAAAATAGCAGTATCAGTAGACAGCCCGCGGCAGTAGTGTGAAAAGTCTACTGTGTTCCGTTTGCAGAGCAATTATATGTTTCCATTGAAATTAATAGGCACTACAAGATTTAACATCTAATATGTTCTATATGTCTAATATGTAACGAAAAATTGCTAAAAGTCTGCGAATTTGGTACGCGCGGACTGCTATGCCATGCCAAACGGTGTGGGTTCTACCCACCACCTTGGTGCCTTCTACTTCCTCTTTGCTCTCTTCCGGGCCAGCCAGGAGGAGGGCACGCCAGGTACGTACGTCCGGGGGTCGTACATGGAGTGGGGTAATGTGGAGGTGAGGGTGTGGTCCGTTCTCTGCGCGGTCGAACAAACCGCGCCCTAATCGGACAACGAACTCCCCAGAAACACACACACATGCTTATATACTTACATACACCCCAAAAACATTACCCTCTTGCTTGGGCAGTCAGGTAAAAAGGCGCCAAAACAGCGGTGCCCTGCACTGCTGGGAACCATAAAAAACGTTACGCTCCCAAGGATGGTCGTTCGTACTTCCCAGTCCCAGAATAAATCACAGTAAGTATTAGGTAGGTGTTCCATATTTTTTAGGGTCCGAACCTCAAAAAGAAAAAAAGAACCCTTAGGGATCACTTCGCTGAAGTTTTCGTTATTCGTCTGTCTGTCTGTCAAGACCCTTTTACTAAGGAACGCGTGAAGATATGAAGTTAATACGATATACTTAGGTCTACGGTACCTTTGAGCCAAAAAAATATCAAGCTAATTCAACGCTATCAAAAAATATGGCCAATATGCCGCACATTTTGACACTCAAAAACGAATAAAGGAAAACATCTGAAAATAGTTAATTTTAAGTTCTATATCACATCAAAAATATTATTTTGCAATTACAAACTTACATATGCAGTTGGAGAATTGACCGTGACATATCGCGATGTATGGGAGAACAGTTTTTTAAACTTCACAGTTAAAAATTTATAATACAGTACTATACTTACGGAACTCTCGGAGATTCAGATTAGCACTTGTCCGTTTTTTTTATGCTTAAGCTTACAGCGAAGGGTCCTTGGTCCCAAGTCCGGGATCCCTTTGTCACAGAATAAATACCAGTTACTTCCCTTTGTCCAAAAAGAGCAGCAAGGCGCGCGTTGCGGTAGGTTGTGTGAAATATTGAACAGCCGATAAAGGGAGACGGTTATCTTTAACTTTCATTTCTTTTTAGGACCCTATGCTTCTTTATTACAATGACAATATTTATTAAATGGCTAGAAGAAAAAAATATAGGAGGGTGAGTACACACTTTAAAACTATCTGCATTTCGCATTTAAAAAAAAAAAACTGCCGTATTCATGTCATAATGATACACCACACTAATTCCATTTTAACATTTCATCGTGGGTTCGGTCGAGAAATAGATAGCGCTATACAGTTTTGCGCGCAGATGAAAAGAGACAGAGACAGAGACTTTAGAGCGCTAGTCAAAAAAAAATGATAGTTACTAATTACAACTAAACTATATATATATTATAAAAGCACTTGAATTATTATAAAAGCACTTGAATACACCAACAGTTTTTCGGCGATGTAAAAAAAAAATGTTTTTTTAATTGATAACCAGTCGATATACCTACTTATGTTTTGCTCTAATACCCTCCTAGCTAATACCACAGAATATATAATAACGAATACTAGAAGATAGGATCAAAAACCATATATCTCAATATAAGATCTTCAATCTTGAGGTGCCACATTAAATAAGCTGAATAGAAATAACACTTTTTTTTTTTCAGTTTTGCTTCAAATTGTAAAAGCAACAAAGAGACCAGTCTCCAGCCTGTTCACATTTGTCATTTGGTCTCATAGAAAAACAGATTTCGATGTCCACGTTTGGATCCCTAAAAAAAAAATTGTAATTTTGGCAGATTTTTCATATCCTCCGTTGTAGATATGGAGTACTAGCTGCGCCCCGCGGTTTCATCCGCTATTCTACAGAAACTGTATATGTTTCCGGGACATAAAGCAGCCCCTCCATACCAAATTCTATTCAAACCCTTTCAGCCGTTACAGAGTTCAACGGGTATAAACACACTTACATACTTACATACTTACCTACTTACACACAAACTTTCGCATTTATAATATTAGTGTGATGTGATTATAAACTAATTGATTGTGATCTTTTAAACCACAGAGGATTTTTTAAAGAAAAAAATCTGAAAAATTCGTAAAAGCATAGTTACATGTTTGTTTAGTTTAGTGTTGTTTAGTGATTACACGCAAAATTTTCCGTGTCCGCAAAATAAGTCACCCGATTTAGGTACTAGCTGTGTATCCTACCCTACACAAGTGGCCAAGTGGTGCTGGTAAATCCTTCACCAATGCGCCACTTTTACAGCCGCAATATCCTAACCTCTTCAATAATTTTCTCTCAGACCCGTACATTGGAATTTGCAAATCATTTTATCAGAATAATGGCGGGTCAAGTAACGGGCGATAACTGTAGATAGGAAAGTAAATAGGTATCAATATTGTTGAAATGCACACGTTACTTTAGATAATTATGCTATTTAATTCATACTGGCTGCATCCCGCGGTTACACCTAGGGCTTTTGGCAATTTTTACGGGATAGAAACTTGGTAGGAATAAATAATTTTAAAATAAAAAACTCTTAACTGTTTTGTAAGCTACTATGACTCCACGGGGTTCAATTTAATTAAGAAGCTCAGCTAAAAATTGAGGTTTTTCTATTTCGTGCACCTCATTAGATAAGCTTTTGTAGATTAATATAAAAATCATCGTAATAACTTTACTGTTTTTTGGTTAGCGGAAAACATGATTACATCCAATAATTAGATGATACTTTCCTTTCTCGATAAAAAAACAGCTAATTACAAAAACGTGATTTATCCACATTTTTCGCTTGATTTTCGATAGTATATGTCTCATCACCATCATCATCATCAGTCGGAAGACGTCCACTGCTGAAAAAGTCCTCCCTCTTCACGCCGGACGTCAACTTGCCAATTGCATCCACCGGTTGCCCGCGACTTTTACAATGCCGTCGGTCCACCTTGTGGGAGGCCTGCCTGCCTGAGTCATCCATTTCGTGGTCATCAAGAACCTTTCTTCCCCATCGGTTATCGGTTAATCGAGCGAAGTGGCCTGCCCATTGCCACTTCAGCTTGCAAACCCTGAGAGCTATGTCGGTGACTTTGGTTCTTCGGCGAATATCCTAGTTCCGGATTATAACGCAGTTTTTTTTTTTTTTTTTTTATATGTATATCAAAGTAATGATTACTCTAATAGTGAGGTAATCGTTATTTCTAGGATTTCATAGAACAAAATTTTGATCGATTTCCTGGTTTAGTTGTAATTAGCAACTATCATTTGACTGATTTTTTTACTAGCGCGCGCTAAATCCATCTTTTACATGTGTACGCAAAGGGAACAGCGCTATCTGCAAGAAATAGACCTTAGACGAAGCATACAAGATCCATGAAATAGACGGACTTATAATATTGTGTCATTGCCATAAATTACAGTGTAGACAATGATACGCCGAATAGTGACACTACAAATCTAACGACACCTCACATTTCATGCTAAAATAGATCAAGACGTTTAGGCTATAATACATGAGGTCACATACATATAGCTTCCTTTCTTGGGAAGTTGGTATAAGGGTAAAAAGTTTATATACTCCTACGACCGACGGTAGGTATCCTATTTTTACGTCCTTTCAATGCATGTTACCTAGGTAGGTACTTGCCAAATTTTATCAAAGTCCGTCCAGCCGTTTAGTCGTGAAAAACCAGACAGATTTGTATCTACCTAAATAGGGTATCAGTCTGGTTTTAACGATGCTAAGTCATTGCATTATCATTGTCGTCAAGCAAACATTAAGTATTTCTCTTTGTTCATTAGGTACCTATAAGACTAGGTACAGAATTTTCAAAATAAATAATGTATTGACTGGACTTTACCGAGTGACTTATTTTCACCGGAACGGAAAATTTTGGGTGTCTTAGGTGTGATGTGACATATCACACGGCCACATCCAAAATATTCCTAGGTATATGTACTTAGGTAAGTAGTCTAGGTAGGTATACCTGTGGAGTAGAAGTCTTAGGTGTGATGTGACATATCACACGGCCACATCCAAAATATTCCTAGGTATATGTACTTAGGTAAGTAGTCTAGGTAGGTTTACCTGTGGAGTAGAAGCTTTAGGTTTGGCTAAGTTAGAGTGGCTATCCATGGCCTGACCTGACATCGTGTGAAAGGGACAGCTAGACTTAAATTTCACGGGAGTAAAAGAAACAAACTATTATGGTTATAGCTTCTCCCTTTCGCTCCCCCAGAAACTTATATATAGCCATCTATTTCACACAATGTCAGGTCAGGTCATGTATAGCCACTCTTATAAATCCGCACAAATTAGTCATACCTAGATCAAAGTTAGGTCATAAACTAGGTTTAAAAATCTATTTTATTATTTACGGTTAGTATATATAAAAATCTGTAAAGTGCCTGTAAAAATAATAATGGCAAAGTCAGTGAAAAAATGATCATTGGGCAAAGTAAAAAAAAAGTTTTTAATATCCTCCGTTGTATGAAAAAATCACTGTAGATTCGTCTACTTATGTGATCTATACACCAGATATCACTATCTAGTTTTATTATCTTTGACCGCAATAGAGTAAGTATATAGTAATCTAGTTCTTCTAGATGTAAAATAAAAAAACAAATGCCATAAGCCTAAACTTTAACTATCTGTCACGGCCATAATTTCCCGTTTCAGTAAAAAAATAAACATTATTATACGATATACGATAATTATTATGCACTTAGAAATAGGGAAATAGTAATACCTACCTAGGTCCCATTACTTTTACTATCATCTATTCTGTCTGTGCCATTACAAAACGTCATTGGCCTTATCTATATATACGGTAATGTAATAGTTTAGCCCCAAACCTTTATAACCCTAGAAATAAAAACTATTTCTCTTCTCAACAAAATAGCAAATCGTAAACAAACGTGTTCCCATTCATACGGTCTGTTTTATTGGTGTCTCTTTCTAACGAACGTTTGCCGCGCTTTTATTTTTCCGAAATTAAACGTTGGCGGCATTCAAAATAAAGGCGCGAGTTAATTTTAGTAGGAAGAGGTCTCGAGTGTACTGGGTCACTTTTTGATATACTTCTAACATAAATGTATTGACGAAGGTCAAGGAAAATATACAATAGTTGATAGGCTAACTTAAAAACTAAATTTTTCAACTTTTTATGATATATTTTCTAACAAATTTCGCAAAATATTTTTTGGGAACAAATGTATGAAAATATATCAGTTTCTTGAAAAGTTATCTTGTTGTAATTGCCATAAAGTTTATCTTCGTATGAAGCACTTCATTAGCTATCGCGGATATACGTAGTACAAGAAGCTTCAACGCATTCGTATTGTTGGTAGCATTGACTTTTTCGGCCAATAGCACGCGTCGTAGATGGCGCTAGTATACCGACGCGATACGGCCCCAAGCTAGGTTGCTCTGGGAACATTGCTTTGAGCTCCATACATTTTCTTCTGGTTCTCTACGTCTACAGTTTGGTTGTGCACCAGTTCAAAAATATTTTCAAAATTTTTGCCATCAGGTAAGTCCTACTATTTTTCTAATCAAAGTTAAGTGTTATATTGAGTATAATAGTGAATATTAGAGCTTGATTCCCGAAATTACTTTTCGTTCCACGTTGGAATTCGCATTCAAACATGGCTATAGGCTTCGTCGTACTTTCCATACTACGCGTGGGTACAAAAAGACGCCTTATTTCAATAATTAATTTCTCAGATATTTTCCATTATGGGTTAAGAACAGTTCTTCTACAACATTTAGATCAATTATCGTGGGATTAACTGGTAATCGAGTCTTATTTAGTTAATGCGTATTTTCGTCGCAATCCGTGAAAACAAAATGGCTCGTTCGACCCAAGCCTAGGACAGTGAACTCGTTATATGGGGCGATAACTAATTTTACATTAAATCCAGCTTTTCTATCGTTTTTTAGTGGTTTTTATACTAGATTTATCATCTTTATTCTAAAAAGTAATGTTCTGTTATGTATTTGACCCGTAAATACGTTTCCCGCCAAAATGCCGCCCTACTGTGCCATATAGGCAGTCTGAAGGCTATCAAGTACTCAATCCTTCCAGGCATGGCTCGTTTAACCTGTTGCCCTTGCATTTTGCGTGGTGTTTTATAACATATTTTTTATTTTTTAGGAAAAAAAACAAAATGACGGACAAGCCGAAGCGTCCTATGTCAGCATACATGCTATGGCTAAACAGTGCGAGAGAATCGATAAAGGCTGAGCACCCCGGTCTCAAAGTCACCGAGATCGCCAAAAAGGGAGGTGAAATGTGGAAATCAATGAAGGACAAGAGTGTAAGTACCTGTCATAACTTAAGTTCTTTGTTACTCACCACATTGACATAGATGTTAACTTACTGTTTGCCCTTCTTTCGTCAGGTATGGGAGGAGAAAGCTGCCAAAGCAAAGGAGCAGTATGCCAAGGATCTAGAGTCATACAATGCCAACGGTGGTGGTGGTGAGGAAGGCGGCAAGAAGGCACAAAAGCGTGGCAAGAAGGGAAAGAAAGCAGCACCCGCTGTGAGTACCATATTGTTTCATTTCAGCATGTAGTTTTGTTACTTTCAGGGCAGCCTAATGTGTTTATTTGTTTATGCCGAGTGGCTACTCCTGATGCCAGTTTTAAATTCACATATCATATCCCGAGTCATTCATATCATGTTTTATAATCTTATAGCACAATCACCTGGAATCTTAACATTGTCACCTCTGTAAGTGTCTATTGTTAAATGTAGAAAGGCTTCAGTCTCACACTTGTGTTCTTTACAGAAATCAAAGAAAAAGAAGGAGGAGTCAGAGGATGAGGATGATGCCGAAGAGGATGAAGAAAGCGAGTGATCTCCCAACCTATAAAACATGTTCATATTGAATAATTTACTTGGACTTAATTTATTACAAAGTAAAAAGCGACTGACTTTCCAAAGTCTACAACAATTCAATTTGTAAATTGTCCATTAATTAAATTAATATTTGTTTTTCTCGTTCCGATGCATCATATATTTTGGTCTGCATAAGAAATTGTTGTTTGTTCAATGTGTTGTCAGCCGGTGTTTAGTATTAATAGGATTTAAAGATATGGAGATTGCAGAGTTTGGAAAGTTTTGCCACTGGCTAGGGTCTAGGTTTCTAAGCCTCAAAAAAAATAATGTTTAAGTGTTAGCATGTATACACTGGGGAATTGTACAGTTAGCCCTCCCTCGTTAAGTTCGCTGTGACTACTGGATGCTCACTGTCTGATGTACCGCGATTGGTTTCATCAAAACTCGTATGTCTGCTTAGATACCTGATTTGCTTTGTATTTGTTAGAAGCTGTGCTTTGAAATGAATGCGAGTGCGTTTTTAGTTACTGCATTACAATAAGTGAGTTGTCTACATTTCATTGGACATAACAGTTTTGGTAAAACTATAACTAACATGTAAAATTAGAGACTATCGTTATTGTTAGTGAAACCTACCTCTTCATTGTAAATTTCAATGCTGAAATGGTACCAAACTGTAAGTTAAGAACATTTTGTGTATGTTATACCTTGCTGAACACTAATATTTTAGGAAATTGATGTGTATGTTGTATTTTTAGTTAGTTGATAGGTAGGTTTTCGATGTGATTTGTCTCTTAAATTTTACTGTTAATTTGTAAATGAGAATTAGCATTCCTCATGTCAATACGGATTTTACATGTTCAATAAAGTAATTTCATATAAAACTATTTTATTATTTTCCAAAAACCTGCAGGACCAAGATGCCTGTAGGTTTAGGTTATCTATTGTAGATTGTATCTATAGTGTACAGTGTACAGAGTATTGATCACAAATTTTGACTCCTGTCATTCAACCTAACCTAGCAGTAACGAGTGTTTAAAAATCTGACTAGGTGTAATCTATCTACTATTATTATTGCAGGAACTATTGATTATTTCAGACCTAAAGACCTTTGATATGACCTAGTGTAGGGCAAGGAACGGGCAAGTCTAGTTTGTGAATGTGAGAATTACAAGTGATGGATGTTATGTCGTCATCGTCTCTTCCACAGACCTAAACGGCAGCCACGCATTGCGTTACGTCATTCAGTGCTGCCAACTTAATTTTTAGGGGATTGTACATGGTACTACACACAGAAAAACTTAAGGCCTCGCTACATGGCCTGACCTGACACCGTGCGAAAGGGACAGCTAGACTTAAATTTCACGGGAGTAAAAGAAACAAACTATTAAGTTTATAGCTTCTCTCTTTCGCTTCCCCAGAAATTTATATATAATCATGTCTTTCACACGATGTCAGGTCGTCATGTACTTTTAAGGCCTCGCTACATGGCCAGACTTGACACCGTGTGAAAGGGACAGTTAGATTTGAGTTTCACGGGAGCAAAAGAAACAAACTATTAAGGTTATAGCTTCTCCCTTTCGCTCCCCCAGAAACATATATAGCCATCTCTTTCAAACGATGTCAGGTCAGGCCATGTAGCGAGGCCTTTAATTTTCAATGAGGCGTTTTCCAAAAAAAAAGAAATCCTGGTAATAAAAGTACCCAATAGATGGCGTTAGATGTACCTTTTTTTTTTTTTCTCTTAAATTTTGGCTTCACACGTTGTGTATTTAGCCAGTGTCAAGTTTTGTATTATTTGAAGTGAAGTAAAGGATTTCACAAATAAAACAAGTCATAGTCTAAGTCAAGTAAAGTAAGTCACGGTCATGTCCAAGTCATAGCCCAGTAAAGTGGTGGTTTAGACTTTACAAAAGGTTTCTGTGGAGTTTTGGAAATAACACGAAAAGACGTTTCACGACAATATACTATTCACCAACACTCGTGCACGGTCACGAACACTTAATTAATAAAAATCCACCATTTTTACACATTAACACTCAAAATAACACAAGTTTTGGAAAATAATATAATGACGCGACATGACTTCTTCACGTTCCCGCCAAAACTGACCAAGATGTACCTTGAGGTTTTCTGTCACTGTCAAGACATGAAAGACAAAAAAAATGTACGTGTGCCTTTTTTTTCTCGTGTTTTTTGGCTCCACACGTGTATTTAGACAATTTCAAGTAACGTAACTATGTATTTGGCTTCATTTGAAATATTACAATAGTTGACACTGGCTAAATACACAATGTGTGGAGCCAAAATTTGCGACTTAAAAAAATAAACATAAAACAAAAATATTTCGACATAAATGACAATGACAGCTAAAACGATAGGTCTATTACGCCATCTAGGACCCTATTCGGAGAAATGACATTTTATCTCGGTCACTCTCACTCCCATTAAATTCTAAATTAGAGAGACAGTGACCGAGATAAAATGTCATTTCTCCGAATAGGGTCCCTAGTATGTATTTTAGAACTTTTTTTTTGAAAACGCCTCATTTAGATCTTAGTATTCATACTATAATTTCATGCTTCCTACTCTATACTATCCATATATGTATAAGAATAGTACGAAAAAAACGTCAATATCAAATATGATAATTTGCCCTAGTTTGCTTAGTACTTCGTAAATAATCAAGATTATCTTGCTGCCACAGGTGATTACGTGTCATTGAGGAGTTCCGGTGGCATCTGTGGTCTTCTTCATCCGTTTATTATTTTCCAAATCTTTTTTTAATTTATTTTTATTTACAATATCGCTCCACGGACTCCGGGGTCCGTGCCATTTATCAAGTTTTACAATTATTTTATCAACTAAAACGGAATATAAATGCTAAAGACTTTACAAAAGGAAAATACCAACGAAAATCCATTTTTCCAAATCTTCATTAGTTCCACTTTACCAAATCATACTTTCTGAATGTAAATGCTGGACTTTTTTCTTTTTTTTTTTTGTCCTTTCCGGACTTTAGCGTCGCACAATGCTGGACTTGTTGATTAGAATACCAAAATCGCTATAGGTGTGCCTATAATATTTGAGAAGTTCCCTCAGTTCCTCATGAATTCTATTATCGGAACTAGATTTTGAAGAAAATAGGACCAATCTGGAAGTATCTCCTTTCAAATTAAAAAATAAGTTGAGGTAACAAAAATTAAACTAACATTCTACTTGAGAACCTCCTCATTTTTTGGAAGTAGGTTAAAAATAATAAAGCGAATAAAAGAAAAAAAATTGTGTTGTTTACGTATCTAAATCCCTCCCCGAGTAAAAATATTCTTTGCTAAATCCAGCCCTGATTCAATTCGGATTTTGTCGTCCGTCAAAATATTCGACTTTTCTTGCGTATAAATTCCAATTTTTTCCATTTTCAGTATCAGTAATAGAAAATTGGCTTTACTTTGCTTTTGAATAACTAGAAAAGTATTGTAAAATAAATACCTTAATTTCTCAGCAATACAGTAGGTAGGTCTATGTGAGGTTATGTTTATGTTGATAAACACATAAATTCCTATAACTCTTATTACATCCCGAATTATGATAGTCTTGTACAAGTTGTTCATGGACCATATAACGTACGTGGGTCACGCATGTGTAACCCAGGCCACCTTTGAAATCATAACTTCAGTACAAATATACCCTATTATTGGAGGATTATGTGCTTCGGTATTAAAGTGTGTTATTTGAATTTAGTGATTTTTATAGCAATGGCTGGCGATAGCACGGGCGGGGGCTCGCAAGTAGCGCTGGTGACAGGAGGATACGACCACACCATCAAGTTGTGGCAGGCACATAGTGGTGTATGTCTGCGAACAATGCAGCACCCTGACTCTGTAAGTATCGTAATGATCGCTTTCTAAACATAGCATATAAATCAATGCATCTAGACTCTTGAGAGGAACCCAGAGAACCAATAAAGTTGCTAGCTATTTACCCAATATGGAGATGAGTGGATACAAAACAAACCATAGAGAATTTATACTGAGGGTCCTAATGTCCATAAAATGATTTTGTAGTACTGATAAGGATGTAGATGTTGCTTTGTTTTTATCTAAGACATGATCGTAACAATTTCTGCTTGAAATAGAAACCCAAGCTAACTCATATGTTACGGTACGGAGAAAAAACGTGATTTGTTATGAATATTTTTGCATTTCCTTCTTCTTCGTATATATTTTATTATAATCTAAACTTAAATGTACAGACTAATATTATAAATTCGGCTCTTAAACAAGCCGGCGCGCTGACGTTTTTGCATTCATAATATCAGTAAAATTATTAATTTTATATTTTATTTGCAAAACTCAAGAAATGGCGTTGAAAAGATTATTTTTGGAAACATATTTTTTACATCGTATAATGCAATCTAATTTGAACTAAACCTGAAATAACAGACATATTATACTAATACTATGTTTCTATATTAAACATATTTTCATCAGCTTTTATAGCCATTTATTTGCATAAGCGCCAGCTAGTTTTAGGCATATTTTTGGGGGTACACTATAAGATTGTTATTCTTCACTTGTAGATTTTCTTTGAAACAAACATTCTCATAAAGCTACAAAGGGTCTGCTACAGCATGTTTTTGTGTTAGCTAACACGAAAACATGTTGCAACGGAACCGGCTTAAAATTCACTTAAAGTACCTATTGTTATGATTATAAAACTGTGCTGGTTTTACCCCATACAGACTACAAAAATCATTCTCTGAGGTAAATAGTAGCCTAAATTCTAATTCTAATTCTATCTGGGGCGATAAAACCTGCACTGACGTCCCGCTAAGGGTGTTTTGTGCATTTACCCCGCTGCCATCCTACCCAAACCAGCCCAGCTCCTTAAAGTAACGGAGCACGGCCTTGGGTCGCTGGCACAACTGTTCCACTCCTGTTTCGTCAGATGTTATGCTATTGGAGACTTGGTGTTGAGATTCTTGAAGGAGTCCCGACCTAACTCTTATGTCCTCTGTGGCCTTGCAGTGCAGTAGCACATGCTCCACGGTCTCGTTTTCCTGCAGACACCCTCGGCATAGAGGACTATCTGTAGCTCCAACTTTGTGCAAATGATAGTTTAGCTCACAGTGTCCTGTGATAATAGTAGCCTATAGATGTGCTAATTTCCCTATGCCTATGCCGGAAAGCAAGCAGGGGTACTTGGTGAGCGGGCTTGTTTCCGCAACTACGCCCTTTTTGCGTCTTATCCCGGCTGCAGCTAGTCCAGCCACCCGGTGTCCTCCAGGAAAGCCAGCAGCTCGCTCACGCCGGCGCAGGCTTCCCGGAGCGTCCTCGGTGAACCGAGGATCGATGTACGTTGTTCTGCCACGCTGCTGCATTCCAGCAGCATATGTGCGGCCGTTTCTTCGACTGTCTGTAACCCCTATGGTAAAAAGGTGTTTGTTTAGAGAGCAGTGTCCCGTGATCACTCCTATAACTCGGCGGAGTTTATCACGTTTGAGGTTTAGGAGCCGTCGGGAGTATTTCGGATTTAATTCCGGGAAGACTTCCCTCGACTGTCTGCAACCCTCGTTACCTGCCCAGTATTCTTTATGTTGTCTTGCCGCTTGTTTACGGATCCAGGATCACACTTGGAAGCAAGCAGGGGAAGTGGATAAGGAAATGGGGTCAATGTCAAATAACAGTTTAAAAACAATATTAGGACTTTTGTGAATGAATTAATAATAATACGGAAATTATACATAATACGAATAAAGTTAATTGATTACACAATAAAGTAAACTTAACTTCATTGAATAATGAGAAAAAAATAAAAGCAAGCTAAAGAATATGACCAGCACGTAAGGCTTTATAAATATAAATAAAAATGTGCTAATTTAACATATAATTGAACTCCAAAAAAAAATTCATACAAGTCTATTCAGCTTCTACAGAGTGAAATGGGAACTAACCGACTAACACATAATTATTAATGGAAAATATTGAATTTTTAAATGACGACAAATAAAAGCATGGGCTATTAAATTAAATACATTTGACCAGAAAACTGCTTATTAGTCACTATTTTATAAAAAAGACCATGTAATCGCCAAAAACCGAGTTAGTTTATTTGCTATTTACAGCAAGTGAATGGCCTGGAGATATCGCCGAATGGCCAAATGGTGGCAGCTTGTGGGTACCAGCACATCAGGATGTATGACCTGGCCAGCGCAAACCCTGACCCAGTGGTCAACTTTGAAGGCATTACCAAGAATGTCACTAGGGTTGGCTTTCAAGTAAGTACTGCTTGTCAACTATAGACTCCCCACCAGGGTTCCCTGGAACACACACAGAGACATGGACAGCTCACACCCAGACCCAGACCAGATATTTCAATTCAACATTAAAACATCTGCCTAGGCGGGAATCGAACCCGGAACCTCATAAGGCAGTAAGATCTCAAGTAGCAAAGTGTAGTTTAGTGAGAAATGTACTTATACTAGCTTTCAACTTGAATTTTTGGTTGGTGTAATTTCTTGATACGACTTATTTATTGTCGCAAAATTAGTTTTCATGAACTTACGATGAGTAATTACGCTGTAACAAAAACGCAAGAAAATTTTAATTTCGCACGCTGAGCGAAACGTTGGACCTTAAACCCAATTCTCCTAAAATGGTGTAGCTAGGAGAACAATAAGAATGGGTTTGCGAAATTCCACCTCTAAAGTCTAAAGCGATAAAATCGACCCCAAAGTTTGTATGGAAATAAAAAAAATGTGCTAAGCCAATGAAACTCGGTTTGTGTAATAAGACTAACAAATAAAGAGCATTTTTTTTTTTTTATCTTAGGTTTTTTTGTAAATTAACCCCTAAAGTGGTGAAATGGGGTGTTTCATTTACTGTAGCCTATGCGAGAGAAGCCGTACAGGCAAGCTAGTAAATAATAATAATAAATGTCTGGGACATTTTTGCACACACGGTCATCTGACCCTAAACTAAGCAAAGCTTGTAAAATGGCTGCCAGAGACGACTGTACATAGATATTTTTAAATACATACTTATATAGATATTAACACCCAGACATAGAACAAACACAAATATTCATTACATGAATGTTTGTCCTAGATGGGAATCGAACCCACGCCCCCAAACACAGAAGGTAGGTTAACTACCAACTGAGCCACCGGGGCAGTCAAGTAGTACACCTATAATTGTTGGCTGGGGTATGCTATTTTGCGCATAATATTTTCGCTAACCGAAATTTTCGTATAGGTTGTTTAGACTAGCCTTGTGACTCAGTGGGCGGATTTCCACCTTCTGAGCTGTAGGTTGTGGGTTCGATTCCCACGCAGAACAAACATTTGTTTGATGTGCATGGATGTTTGTTCTTTGTCGGGGTGTTTCTATGTATTCTATGTATGTATTTACAAAAAAAAAGTACTTATGTATTCAATCAGTCATCTGGTACTTACTTAGTTTGGGGCTAGATGGCGCTGTGTGAAAAACGTCCACCAATATTTATATTTATTTAATAGCATTTGCGTAGTCTACAAAATTGTTTTCTTTGACCTTTTTAGAAAAATGGACAGTGGATGTACACCGGTGGTGAGGACTGTACTGCCAGGATATGGGACCCAAGGTAACAAGGTACTTTGGGGCTATGTAATACTGAATCTGTTCGCTACCTGCCTGTGGTTCTACACGTGTTTATTATCACACTACCAATCTATATCTTCGAAATAATGTTAAACACTTTCTAATCTTTGGAAATAAGGTCTCCGTCCACTTTTCTTCTTCGTGCCAGACCAGCGCTGCCTCACCCCACAATCGTGTAAATGAAAAACGGAGTTATTAATGTTTCTTATCAGGACTTAACCACGCTAAAACTATTTAATTTATACTATGCGTCATAAGGTCCATATTAGAATTGTAAGCAAAAATAGTTGACCGCGCGCGTTCACCACGCTGTCCACTCGACATGGGTTCTACTACAATTCTAAAATGGACCTTATGACGCATATTATAACTTCACACGAATGAGAGGTGAGCCGAGGCTGGTCTGGCGCGGAGTAGAAAATTGGATGGAGTAGACAAGCTTTTCACTAAAAATCACATTTAGCAGTCGGGTATTTTGTTTTTCTTTTAATAATATTACGTGTTTATTGTTATTTATTTGGTGTGATGTGTGTCCAGGGTGTCGCCTCAGTTCCGATGCCAGAAGATCTTCCAGGTGCCGGCGCCGGTGAACGCCGTGATGCTGCACCCCGACCAGTCGCAGGTGATGGTGGGCGACCAGAGCGGCATCATACACATGTGGGACCTCAACACCGACCAGAATGAACAGCTGGTATGAATCCTGGGCTAGTCGCGCACCTTTTTTACCAATATAAAATTACCTTGTGGCGTTGTTAATATTTTTTTAAAATCATAATTGTACTCATAGGGGATGAAAATCACCCCTATGGGTTTTTGAAATTACTGTAGCCTATGCGACCGAAACCGTGTGGGCAAGCTTGATACACAGGTTGTTTGTAAACTGGCGCCGGCACCGAAAACACTACTATGGGACCAACCATGAAATCAAACTTGACTAGCTGCTTTCTGATTTACCTCTCAGTTATTCAAGTTTTGCATCACATAACAGTAAAACCTTTGCCTCTGTATGTTATCTTTTGACTCAACAGTTTTTTTTAATTATTTGGGTAGGTATTTGACCACAAACTCGCCTGATGTTGTGACGATGTGCTGGAAGATGGGAAACACAGGCCACGTACCTTGAACCGTATCGCCTCGCGATAAGGTGTATGATCGCGCAACGTTCTCGGCTAAACTTACCAATCATCGCAATAAGCACGTCACGGTACGGCCCTCATCTGCATTGTAAGTCCGCTCGTTTGCCCAGTTGACTTATTATACCATAATAATAGCTAAGCTAGCCAAAGCTAAGCTCTACCACGAGCTCTGTCGTGTCTTAGCTGCACCTAGTTTATAAGGATACTAGCTGCGCCCCGTGGTTTCATCCGCTATTCTACAGAAACCGAATATTTTTCCGCGATAAAAAGTAGCCTATGTGTTAATCCAGCGTGTAAGCTACCTCCATACCAAATTTCATTCAAATCCGTTCAGCCGTGTCAGAGTTGCACGGGAACAAACACACATACATACTTACCTACTCACACACAAACTTTCGCGTTTATAATATTAGTGTGATGATGGGGCTGACGTAAACTCGAAGACTAAACGAAGCTAAAATAATACCTATACATATATAATGGTACATTGGAGCAATCTTAGCAAGCAAATTTTGTCAGCGTGATATGAAGAATTCAATGACGAATTCCCCGTTAAGGGAGAGGCCCGTGTTCAGCAGTTGAAGTCTTCTGGCTGATGATGAATTAATGGTAATGCGTATGTCACGAAAGATCCCGGAAGCGGAAGCGTCGATCCAGGATATAGCGATCGACCCGTCCGGCAAGATGATGGCCGCCGTCAACAATAAAGGCAACTGCTACGTGTGGTCGCTGGGCGGCGGCGGCGACCCGCCGCACCCCGTGCCGCGCAAGCACATACAGGCGCACTCCAAGTACGCGCTCCGCTGCAAGTTCAGCCTGGACTCGACGTGAGTACCTCCACCCGAGTGATGGCCCCCTGGTACACGAGTTACCTCGACTATTATCATATTCATATTCATATATTGCGTAAGTACTATTTACATGTCAACTTAAAAACTTAGATTACATTAAATATATATATATATATAATAAAAATTATTAATTTACAATAAATATTAATTACATAATTCTATATTTCAATTTTATTAAATTCGTCAAACCTGTAAAAGCATTGTTCGATCACTTTTTAAATTTGCTTTTAAAGGAGTGCATACTGATGGCTGACAGTCATACATATATATATCAACTTGATTTAGAAGTTTGCATTATAAGAAATACCCGACAGCAAAATGTAGCCTACGTCAATCCGGACGCAAAGAGGAATCGAACGACACCACACTCGTCAAAATCGATCAAGCCGTTTAGGCTACAGGAGTTAATGTAGGAAAAAACAAACGTATATAAATACTTACATACTTTCATGCACCCCAAAAACATTACCATCCTTATTGGACAGTCGAGTAAAAGATGAGCAAGGCGTCAAGTTTTATGTATTTCACATATTATAATTATATAAATTGTTTCCAGAATGCTGGTGACAACTTCAGGCGACTGTTCGGCAAAAGTTTGGCGAACGAGCGACTGGAGCCTGATGCAGGAACTGCGCTACGAGACCCAGCGCTGGGTGTGGGACGCCGCCTTCAGCATCGAGTCGCGATATCTATTTACCGGTCAGTGAAACAAATTCCATAGATAAAAACAAAATACTGGTTGAATCGTACCTTTTCGTGTTGCTTCACAAACTCCGTAGAAGCTTCCACCACTTTACTGAAGCATGACTTGGACTGGATAGTGGCGGAAATTGATGACTTAGACTTTGTTTATCTTGTGAAGTACTTTATGAAAACTGAGGTGGTTATGACCCATTATCACACTAATATTATAAATGCGAGTTTGTTTGTAAGTAACTAAGTATATAAGTGTGTTTGTTCCTGTTCAACACTGTAACGGCTGAACGGATTTGATTGAAATTTGGTATGGAGGTAGCTTACTTTTTATACCGAAAAAATAATCGGTTTCTGTAGAATAGCGGGTGAAACCGCGGGCCGCAGCTAGTGTTTGAATAAAACGGGAATACTTTAACTACACTTACAAAACTTGACAATTGCTATACATACTACGCGAGGAGAGAAAAAAAAATTTTTTTTTTTATGTCTTGATGTGTCCAGGTTCGTCGGACAGCTACGCGCGCCTGTGGGACGTGGAGAAGGGCACGCTGGAGCGGGAGTACTGCGGACACCAGAAGGCGATCACGGCGCTCGCCTTCAAAGACCAGGCTGTTTAGTCGCGCTCACTACTGCCCACTGTTCAACACGACTAACGGCCAGGGGCGCTAGTCTCCACTTTTCGCTACAGCACTTTGCGACCGAATTCGGTCGCTATGACGCAAAAATTGACATTTGACATTGACCAATGTCAATGTCAAATGTCAATTTTTCACAACGTCACAACGAATACGAACTGTTAACGAAAAAACGTAAACGCATGTAACGCCTTTGTCTGGCACTAAGGAAATGACAAAGGCAGCAATAGACTTAATTTGTCGTCAAAGTTAACAAACGTTTCAGTATTCGGGGGTCAGTGACACAGATCACCGACCGTCAAACGCTGAACCGACAATAAGTAATCAAAGTTTGAGGAGATCGTGGGGTGCGGGGACTTTGATCAAGCCTTCTCATTGGCTCTCAAGGCTACGTCTACTCGCGATTGCGCATTGGTTGATTACTAGCAAGCATGACTCATGATGCGGCCACGGTTGCACATGTGTCAGTAACCAATTAGTCGGGAAAACTATTTGGTGTTTAACCACAGATCACACTAGATACCGCATTACGATATTCGTTGTTCCTGCAAAAAGTCACGTCAGTTTGAGGCGCAGCGCGGGTCGCGGGGAGTGCGACCGAGCGTTCTCATTGGCTATCTCAAGGTTACGCATACTCGCGTCTAACAATCAACCAATCAGAGTCATTTCTTATAAGTATATTTAGACTGATGCGTGGTGCGCTTCGAGCGTCCTGAATGCAGAATCTAGTGTATTTCATTTCATTAAAGGTTAGCTTAGTTATAAGAATAGGGAAAAAACAACTTGAGGCACTGAAACAACTGTGCAAATTGTTATAAAAAAATTATGTACATACATATATTATAGAACCGTATGTTCTGAGCATTTTCTGTGTAAATATTAGCTTTAAATGTAATTTACATATTTTTTACTAATTAATAAAAATGTGTTTTGTAAATATACATTTATTTTTTTCAAACAAACTTACCCGTCGTCTACATTGACCGCGTAGCCCCAAGATCGTTCGCGGGCTTTTTTGTATTGTACTTTCGGTTTTTGGTCGGAATTAAAAAGATCTAGAAATATGAATTGGGCTTGGAAATTTGAGCTTTAAACCGTTTGAGGCCAAGTCACAAACCGAAGGTTCAAAATTCATAATTTTAAGAAAAACAAAATACTCGACTGCAAAATGTAGCCTATGAACTCCGGATGAACTTAGAATGAGACCCCTCACTAGTAAAACGTCTACGTAATGAATGTATCGAGCTAGGCTGAGGCTCGGTAACCTCGGTCTCGATCTGTTAAATCCCACCACTAACGGGTATAATGGCTGTACCATAGGAGGTTGTTGCGTTGTAAGTTACGGTGGGAACGGAAAATAAGGTATTGTCCTAGTAAGAGCTGCTAGAACTCTTACTGGGAGGAAATAACACGCCAACTATAAATTAAACATATATTAAAATCAAATTACATTAATTGATTTTTATTGTACATTGTACAGCAACAGATCATTCGTACGAGATTTGTAATAAATGCATAATAATGCCTTTCACGGTAAGTTTTTAACGTAATACTGCTAAGCAAAAACTACTTGCTTTCACTCTTTGATGCTCTCATTGGTCAGCCCTAGTGTTGAACCAGTCATGGAGCGATGCTTACAATAATGCCTATTGTGTACGATACGCCGCAACTTGTTAATAGTAAGTACTTACGGCGATGTTTTTTTTACACACAAACAACAGACAAATTTACAGACATTTTTTTTTTATTCAACTGCACTCATGCATTGTCCTACATGAGCGACAAAAGAGGAAACGCGTAGCGATGTGACGCGATGTTAAAAAAAAGTATCAAACAATAGTTCTACCTACGTGTAGCCCTAACTTGTCGCGTGATCATTATGCGACGAGATTCAGGTACAGTTTTTTTTTTTTTTTTTTTTTTTTTTTTTTGTTACTTGGTGACGAGACGAGCAAGTCGCTCACCTGATGTTAAGCGTCACGCTTGCCCATAACAGTTCAGTGCCACCCAGAATTTTGAACTTCAACAGTTCAAAACAATGCGCGGCAATGCATTGCGCTCGTCACCCTGAGATGTTAGATGTTTAATCTCTGTATGCCCAGTAATTACGCTGGTAACATTGCCCTTCAATCCGGAACACAGTAATGCTTGCACACTACTGCTTGGCGGTTGAATAACTGGCAAAGGTGTGGTACTTCCCCAGGCGGACTCTGCAAGAGAGCCCTACCACTACAAAAAAAACTACACTACTGTATACTAGTACTACTGTATAGTACTGTGTCGTAATAAGATACATCGCGTCGCGTCGCTATTTGTTGCTTTTAGTCGCTCACCTAGGACAAAGGATCATTCAGATTTTAACATCCGCAGTACAAAATCATGCGTGGTAATGCGTTGCACTGGTCATCCTGTGATATTAGATTAGATGTTAAGTATCTTTATGCTCAGTGTCAGTTTGATCCACTTCGATGTAAGCAGAATTATTCACAGGCATTATTATTATGTGCTATCGGTGCAGATTACTACGCCATTGAAAAATGACGTGATCTGCTGCGCAACGGTAGATTTTTAGTTGTGTAGACAAAGAAAGTTGACATTTCGACGTACGTTCGACATGCCAACTTTCCCCCCCACTATGACGTTTTTGCTCAAGACGTTTGCCTGCCATTATACGTGGCATAATATGTTGCTCATGGCCTTTGCCGGCCATTATACCTGGCATAATATTTTCTTGGTTTTTATAATTAGTTTGGTAGAAAATTGAATACTTATGTAATTACATAGTAAAGTTTACATATATTATGATGGAATGGATTTCCTTACAATCATTGATCACAAAAAACACAAAACAAAAAATTAAAATACTTAAGTAAATTGAATATTCATTTGAAAGGAATGTAATAAAATATATCTGATAATTTCGACTAGAACAAAACAAGATTCATTAAACATTTATGTCTCACTCAGTCTAACTTGTCATAATATTATATAACTGCTATGAGATAATATTCTTAAGCATACATTTTAAGTAATTAATATGGTCACAGACATTTATTAGGAATGACACCGCGAGCGCGTCTATTTGTATGAAAAGCAAGCGTATAGTATTAAATGACGTTACTATGTACTAAGAATATTTATTATTATATAGTGTGCCTGTTTAGACACTTAAAAAACCATTCTAGAGTCATTTACTTGACGATTATGAGTAACTTTTACTTTGGGACAAGCCCTAAAATCGCGAAAAATAAAACTGCTGTTCCATAAAAAAATGACATTCGCCCCCGACAAAATGTATGAAACAGGTGATATTTTGTCTCGATCTTATATTTTGTTTCCACTTCCGTTATTAAAAGTCTTTCATAATGACGAGTACAATGATGGCCTAGAATGTTTTCAGTGTTTAAACAATCATCCTAATTTTGAAAAGTTTTTACAATTTTGTTTGTTTTCAATTATACATTTTTGTATTTACATTTGACGTGCTACTTCGTCGACGGTCGCGATGGAACTGAATTTGCGACGTGCTAGATAGAGTCCTTGGACTTGGAGTTAGGGAAGTAGGAGTTGTAGTCCTTGGAGTGGGCCTCAATTTATATCAGGTTGATAAAATGAATAAACTAGCGGTGTCAATCCTAATAAATGCCCGAGAATATAGTTATAGATCTTATTATTAATATTTCAGCGAATAGTCATCTAAATTTAAAGTTTGTTTTTTCAGTACGAATTATACAATTTTTCTAAATTCGGCATCTAAAGTTTTTTTTATGTTCGTGCCATAGTTTTTTTTTTCGCAACTTTTGGCTGCTTCAAGAAACGATTTCTTTTAAATAATTAAATGACACAGTCAAATGGGAGATCACTTACATATAAAACTATCAGCTTAAAATTAGTGTGCAAAAGCATGTGAAATATAGAATGCTAATAAAATTGGTACATCTTAACCTATGTGTTACCCTTATGCATAAACGCTCGATATCCTTCAAAATGATCAGTCAATTTATCGCCGACGTGAAATAACTGATATTTTTTTTTAGATCCAGTGTTTAGATCCGTATGGGATCTACAGAGACTTTTTTTCACTTTATATCCCATTTTGCAATCTATCTATCGATAACTTTTTCTTTATTTATTTATTTATCAAATCTTTTCCATTGGGGCATTACAGGTTACCCCAATTCGCCCACCCATGTGCCATAATCTAAAGTTAAAAAACTAACTCAAAACAATAATACAACAAACAAAGAATAATTTAAAGGATAACTGAAGTAGATCCATTGGTAGATCTTCGATGGATCTATTGGGATTATTTTTTTCTAGTTTGATCCCATTTTGAAATTATGGATCTAAACAGAAATTTCATTCCCATTGGTCAGATACATGATGTATGTAACTCATGGTGAGAATAATCATCATCATCCACAGCCTTCCTTTTCCCTCAGCTGTGTATAGGTCTCTCTCTTGTTACGTTATCTGCCGCGGTCAGGTTATTTCATTGTTCCAATTATTATTATTATTAAAAAATTATAATAGTAAGATATGTTCACGTCAAAAGAAAATCATGTTTAATTTCCAAATGAAATAGTTAATTTTTGTTATGATTATTATAAAATATATAGATCCGTCATGCATCTGACCAATGGATCTAATGAAATGAAAGATATAAACTTCTAGATGATCCATAATGTCAAAATGGGATCTAACGAGGAAAAGTCTCTGTAGATCCCATATGGATCTGAGCACTGGATCTAAAGAAAATGATCCGGAATAACACGTTTGCGCGAAAGTGCAAAAGCGAGACAAAAACACATTTTACTAAATAGGTTTGCGTTTGACCACATCATGTTGTGGTCTATAATGGAGTACGGTTCTTATAGATCGTTTGTGCATAAGATGGATTTCATGGTTATATTTTTGTATATTTTAATTAACGTATAAAATACAATTTTGTACACAAAAAAAAGTGGAATGAGTCAAATTGAGTATGAAGCAATACGGATCGAATTAAGTCATATTTACTATTAATACTTTTTCATTTAAAACAAAACTTGTGCTGAATGTTTTTAGGAACCTATAAAATAAAATATTTTATTATTTTATTTTATTTTTTTAAAGTTTTTTTGCGTCCTAAACTGCCGATTCAGGAAGTTCGAAGATTTCAGAATGTATTTTTGGGAAGGAACCGAGATTCGGTTTGTAAATCACACAAATACCAAATTCTGAACAAATATGTTTAAACCTGTAAGAATTGCGTCACTTTACGGAAAGTTTTATTTTTAAAGGACATCGTTCTCCGTTGACACTTTTGTACAAAAAAAACTAAGTATCCGCCCCTGCATTCTTATGCAGAGCTCGAAGCGCGCGTTGTTCGCAAATTGTAACAACGCGCGCTTCTCTTTGCTCCAAGGCCGCTCCCGAGGCAAACCTGCTCCAGTTTCCCCTGACCGGATATTAATTGTCACTCACAATAACACTTGCCCTGAACGTTTTAGAAAACCATAAAATTAAATTAGTATTTATATATTTAGACTTTTTTTGACCGACATAGCTCAGCGTATTAGCAAGCTGAAGTGGCAGTGGGCCGGCCATATCTGCCGTAGAACCGATAACCGTCGGGGTAGACGTGACGAGTGGAGACCACGAATCGGCAAACGTAGCGTAGGACGCCCCGATACTCGATGGAGTGACGATGTACGTAGGACAGCTGGCGGAAAAAAACCGCCGAAGATCCGGTTAGTGGCGTGCCTTGGGAGAAGCCTACGTCCAGTAGTGGACTATTATAGGCTGTTGATGATGATGATATTTAGTTTAAAAAAATATACAATTATAAAGGCTTTACAGAAACGCAAAACTGCCCCAGTTTTATTATTTATCAAAATATAAAACTTGTGCTGAATGTTTTTGATAACCATAAAACGAAAATATATATGCTCTTTGAAATGCATAATTTTAAAGGCTTTACAGTGAAGCAAACTGCGCCTGTTTTCCGAGACTGGATACACTCAACTATGCCTCAGTAAATCCGACCGAGTCGCATAAACTAAGGACATGCTCACACACGCCACGGTTACATATCAGATCAAAGTAAAACTATTACCTAGTATAACTATTCGAAAAAACTTTCATTACATATTCGATAAAAAACAATGTTTGTAAATGTCACGCACGACAATGGCGCCGTTTCATTTCTACCCGACTGCCCAAGAAGGAGGATACTGTTTTGGGTTGTATGTAAGTATACATGGTGCTTTTTAATTAGCTAGGAAGCTGTTGTTGTATACAAGATAACGAACAATTTTTGTTCCACGACCTTTGGACAAAAGCGTTCGTAAAACAAAAGCTGTTTGTTATTTTGTATACAACATCCACACAAGCATTTCCCAGCCGATTAAAAAGCACAATGTATAAGTGTTTACAATACGTCGTGTATAAGTATGTATGTGTGTGTTTCTAAATTGTCTCTTGTAGCCTTTATCCGTTTACGGCTTGAACGATTTTGACAAGGGAGGTGGCGTTGGGTTCCTCTTTAAGCGTGAAGTGACAGGCATTTTGCAGTCGGATTAAAATATTTTTTTTTTTTAATAATACATGTTTATTCATTTTTCTATCGACGTACAAAAGTTTTTTCGATAGATGTTAAGCATAACAGCTAGGTCACGTAATAGCTTCATCTCGACTGATTAGAATCAGCCCACCGTCTATTTTGTTCCAAGCGCCATATCAAGCGTAAATATGCGTCATATAATTACAGCTACGGGACAAGGTCACTGGACATCGTCCAGCGGTAACAGTTTGACTTCTCCCATTTCGGAGCACGTGTCATCGTCGCACGTGTAGGTGATGACGAACTTCAGGCTGACGGGGGGCGAGGACGGCGGGCGGGCGATCAGCATCACTTGAGTCAGGGCGGGGGGCGGCAGGAAGGGGTTGTACGCGGGGAGGGAGGAGCCGGACGGCGACAGCAGGCGGCATTTGCAACCCTGGAAACGAAAATGGAAATAACTATAACAGACAGTAAATTCGTTTTAATTAAGACAGTTCAGACAATTTCGTTTAAGACAGTTAATTCGTATGACTATAACAGACAGATAATTCGAATAACTATAACAGCCCGTAAATTCGTCAAAGTTTAATTTACAAAATATTCTCATTCAAAGATCTTTAAAACCAGAGGTCAAAAAAAAAAAGAAATCAATATCATCATCAAAAAATAGTTCCTTTCTTTTCGTTCGTAATATTTTTTTCTATTTTGCCGATGGAGAAGGGTAGAACTGTTATTATTCTATATCTTTTTTTATGAACATAAAAATTGCTTATTTTAAAAATAACAACTTATTGATTTTTACATTCCATGTGTGTGTTTATTTAAAGTTGACGATAAACATACTCTGCGGGAGTCTTAAGGCGAGGACTGATCGTGATTTGAAATGAGTATTGTCACGCTCAAAGTTCTAAGGTTAAAAGTTGAAAATTGAATAATGAGAAAACAGTAAATTGTAGTTTTCCATTGCTTTTTTGCCGATTATCGGAAATATACAAATCAAATTAAAAAACTACCTGGTTCGCCGTATAAGCCACTAGCTTGGATATTTAATTTTTAAAAGAAAATTTGTAGTTACCGCTGAAAATTCAGAATATTTGATTTCAGAAGGGTTTTTCAGGGCGTCATATTGCGATTTTTTATTTTGTAACTAAGACAGATTTTCGTATTTTTTTTTTTTTTCGTTATTTCAGTTTTATTTTCTATCTGCAGTATTTTTGCACCTGATTAAGTAATCTCGTCACTTCGAACAAAGCGCTGGAAAATGCTACTTTTTGGTGTTTTGCGATTGGACCTCGCCTTAAAAAATAAAAGTTCAATTTACCTTAGGAACAACACTTTGGAACTTGTAATCAATAATTGGTGATCCATTTTTGCTGGTTGTCGACACAACAATAACATTCACATCTGGTCTGGGCTTGTCCTTACAAAAATGCAGCACCACGGTGACCCCGGCCTCCTCTTCAAACGCAGTCAGCGGAGGCACCTTACTCGGGGTCACACTTTCCAACGTAACATTGATATCTGTCAACGGTCTCACTTCACACGACTTGCCCTTCTTTTCTCTCTCTACGTGATCTTTATTCTCTGTCTCCTCGCTTCGATCTGGCGAACCCAAGTCCAATATTAAACCGTCCGAGTTATTCACTACTGTAGCTGATTCTGTGCTGATATCGACCATGACGTCATCATTTAGTATCGGCTTTGGAAGTTCTGGAGATTTCGGTGTCTCTTGTTTTTTGGTGAAGAAATCAAGGTCGAGTGTCGCGCCGTTGCTGTTGGTAGCGGACGGCTCGTGTTTCGGTGATGACAGAGCATTCATTGGTATTTTCTTGGTTTTGCTGTAAGGCGATAAATCGAGACTAAATGGATACTGATAAGCAATAACATGTAAATCACCAAAAAAAAATTTTTTTTTTATTGGTACAGAACGCTTCTTTGTCAGCCAAAGAATCGTTCTGTATCATTAAGAAAATAAAATTTTTTTTTGTTGGTTGACATGTTATTGCTTATCAGTATCCAAATTAAGTAAAACATACAAAAGAAAATAGAACTTTAAATTTTTTGCTGTCTAATCTAACTTTATATTTTAACTATATTATAAGTACATTGCATCTTTTATCGAAATATGTTATTATTTTTACTTGAATTAGTTGTAATGTAACTCTGTACTTTCTGTAATAGGAAGAGCCTGGAAACCACGACACAGGTCACCCTAGTGTGTAACAGCCTAAAGTGTAGTGTGCACCCTAAAGTCGCGGGCAATCGGTGGAAGCAAGTGGCACGATGTCAGTTGTGGCGCTCTAAGGGGGAAGCCTATGTTCAGCAGTGGAAGTCTTTTGGCTGATGATGATGATGATGATGATGATGAATGTTATTAATTAAGCGATTTACTAACGATATTGTTTATATTATATAGAATAGGATAAACCTATAATTGGCTGTTTTATAAAATGTATTTCTGTTTATTATTGTATAATTGTGCTGTTGGTCTTAAATAAATTAAGCCTATGGATTGGATGCATTATGCTTTCATATGCGTAGCTTACTTGATGAAGCTGTCGACTCGTCTCGCGTTTTCAGGCAGGGACTGCTTCAATAGTTGTTCCCCTAACGAGTCCAGTTCGTTCCAACCTTCAGTTCTCGGTTTCTCGCCCAAAAGGTCAACATCGTCTGAAAAAATATTAAAAAATCAGATGCAAAAAAATGTCTACTGGGTGTTTGTGGACAAAGGACATAACATTCTTGGGCAGAGATGGCGAACCACAAACGCGACAAAATATTTTGGGCTCGATACCATTTGAGATTATTATGGCGCCACCCGTGAAATACGTATCATTGAAGGGTTCAGGTGGCCATCTGTTGTATTTAGCTTTATTATTTTCCCAATAATCACTAGGTAAAAATTATTTGACGGCACGTCTATGGCCTCATTAAACATTTCTTTAGAAAAAAATGGCACCTTGATCCATAAAGGTTCGCCATCCATTTTGTAGGATATCATTGTCCTCATCAATGTCAATATGAACAACTTTTACAATGGAAACGAAAATTAAACCGCGAAAAAAAGATATAGAGAGATTTGATATAGAGGTTGCTTATACACTGGATTAATAAATAGGCTGCTTTTATCCCGGTAAAATTATATTCCTTTATGATAGCTGGTGAAACCACTTGGCACTGCTAGTGAACCAATAAGTGAGGTAAGTCTGTCTGAGTCTGCCGAGCAGATATTTGAAAGACGAATTTAAATATTTCTGGACAGTAAGTGTTTTAATTTTATTTGTAATTTCGCGTGTTAGTTGTCCATGTTTTTGTGTGTGTTCTATTCTATGCCGTTTCGGATACAGGGAATCCTAATGGGGAGTGGCGAGGGTAGCATTATTTAATATAATTTTAAGGACAGAAACTAACCACTAGGCATCAAATTAACAGGTTTCAAAGGCTCTGCAGACACAGGAACGCCATTGTCAATATTATTTCCACCCTCAGCAGAAAATATGTCTCCGAGTTCGTCCATAGCATTTTTGGCAGCATTTGTCTTTGGTATGTCTGGGAGCTTGGAATTATTGGCTCCAGCAAAATCTAGGAGGGTATTGTTGTTCGTCTGTGGCTGGTAGGTCGCTCCTTCTAGGTCTTCTTTTGACTTATTTCTGCTTAGATACAACTTGTATTTTACTTGAACGTCGTAAAGTAAATCAATCGCTTGGAGAACGTCACCTAAAACAATAGATAAGTGTCAAGTTCCATGGCACACCACATGGTCTTTTCCCCTTATCTCTTATTGCGGTAGATAGAGCGAGAGGAAAACTAAGCTGTAAAAATAATGTTCTAAGTTATTGTAGTACCCCTTGGAGCACTATTCAGGGGGCTTATACTCTAACTTTGAAACGTTCGTGATTCTGATTGCGAGAGCATGCCATCTCGCTCGTACCAACTTAGTCGCACTATGCGCGGTCCCGCTCGGGCAACTCTCGTTATCGCTCTCAGAGTTACGGCATAAGCCCACAGGTCCACTGCATAGTTTTCCTCAAGATTAAACTTCATCTTATAGTCATTATTTCAAGGTTTATCTTGTGGTCAGGTTTATCCTTATCTATCCAGTCCCACTATATGGGTGTTTTCCTCAAGTTTTTTTTTTTATTAAGTTGTGGCTTGATGTAAAGAACTTTGCATTGACCATGTTATTACTTATCATTGAAACCTAATTTATTTGTAATAATAATTATACTGTGATGATAATATTTAGACTAGACCACAGAAGAGGAAAAATGTTTACCTCTAGGACTAGACTATAGCAATTATATTGCAGTTTGTAATTATACAACTGTGACGAAATTAGCAGATCACTTGCTTTCAAGTTGGCACGCGCTACGCTTGCTCATAATACCACCCATAATTTGCCATTCATGGTAGCTGCCCCTCTGAAGCATAAGCCTTTAGGATTTCACTCGATCGGAGGAGATTCAATCGCTCCCGTGAAACTGACCACCACGCCACCGCCGCGTGTGCCACCTCGCCTGAGCTAGCTGAGTTTTCCTACTTCAAAATTCGACATATTTTACGATCGTGTGAAGTGGAGGAAAGCAGATCTCGGCTCGCTACACAGAACTTACTCAAGCCGTCTGTATTGGTGTCGTTGGCGGCGAGGGCTGCCAGCTGTTGCAGTGGCGAGCGCATGCTGACGCACATGGCGTGCAGCTCGCGCATTATCTGCCGCTCGTCCGGGGACGGCGCCGCACTCTCCGCGTACTCCAGCATGTCCTGCAGCAGGTGGGCGCTGTCGTGCGCCGCGGCCACTTCCAGCGCGCGCTGGCTGCTTGCCTCGTTGCGGCGCTCCTCCTGGGGAGTACATGCTATTACAAGCATTTACTTAACTTGCAATGATTGTATGTATGTATGTATGTTCGGATCAAATCTTGCAACTGAATTTTAGACCAGTTCCCCTTGTTCAATTGAGTTGAAATTTGAGAGCAAGATGATCTGATGATGGAGACCGATGGTGGGCAACGGAACTCTTCATTAACTAACCGTAGATTGATGGAATTCGGACTCATTTGAACAGCTGACAGTACCAATAAAGGTTTTTATAAAAGCTTGTTTAAAAAAATATTTCCAAAGTAACTTATTTTTATGCTAATACATAATCGCATTCTGTGCAGGGTAGTGTGCGTGCGCCATTGGGCTGGTCATATTTGCCTCGAGACCATAATTGTTGACCATGTGACTCAATGATGATGATTGTAGATATTCTGGTGAGGTTGGTGACCTAGCATCAGAATGTCAACACTATTGTTATGTATCTAATAACAAACTCGTGCATTCATTCGCCCAATGTGATGAAGTCAGTTATCTTGATAATAATTTATTTATTAGCTAGCAATGGCAACCTTTCTCCGTCAGCCTTTAAATATCCCACTGCTGGGATATCAGCCTACCCTCGAAAGGTGATTAGGTCATATCCATCATGCTGGCCCAGTGCGGGTTAGTGGATACACATACTTTTAGAGCAATCTTCTTATCCTAATTCAAACACCACAGCGGTGGCTTGGTGTAACCTTGAGATGGCTTATGGGTTTTTTTTGTTTCAGTTCCTGCATCCTGGGCTTTCCAAGAGCTTTGGTTATTTAGGGTCAGAAAAAAGATATCTTAACCTGTAGGGGGTAATTTAATAGCATTTAATGGATAATAAGTTTTTGTGTAAAAAATATTTTTCCAGACAAGCTTTTATAAAATCCATTATTGGTACTGTAAGCTGATCAAAATGAGTCCAAACTCCATCAATGTTCCAAATAAAAATTTCAAATCAATTGAACCAGGAGACCTAGTACATACATACTTACCCAAACATACATACTTATATTGCAAGTTAAATAAAAGCTTGTAAAAAGCTGTATATGGAACAGAATATCAAATTATCTTAGTCACTTACCTCTCGCACCATAGTCTTGATAAGCCTGTTGGCATGTTGGACATCTTCAGGCTTCTTACTCTGAAGTAATTTCTGCAGGAGCTTGGATTTCTCTTCATCATCAAAAATGATATTCTTGGCCCGACTCCGAGATGGGGGACCTCCCTCTTCAGGAGGTAAGGGGGGAGGTGTCTCCTTCACCACACCTTGGTTTCTCAACATTTCAAAAGCTACTTTGAACTTGGATTCCTTTGGGTATTCCAGTGACCAGGCATGTAAAAGTTGTAGGACCTAAAAATTTTTGTTTAAATTCTTAATTATTAATAATTAAATTAATAATAAATGCACTTTTATTTATGTTTATTGAAATAAATAACACTTGTCTCAAAGCCTTTTAATAAATATAAAGGAAAAACAGGTCTATTCAATCTATCTGATAGATTGAATAGACCTGTTTTTCCTTAAATGTGTTTTGTATAATTTTTGCGACCAGTAAAGGTAAGGCAATGGGCACAGAATTATGATATTATTTTTAAATGAAAAGATTTCCTGCATCCTTACCCTGGTTCTAACTTCTGGTGCTGTTCTATCTGCGAGGTACTTTGGTGAAACCAGTTTAATCATCTCATTGAGGAAGCGGAATTTGCCAACTTCAGCATGAAAGCTGGCGTCTCCGCGGCGCATACACCGGTCTATCATCGAGAGAGCGAGCATTGCTTCTCGCATGTTAGTCGAGTGGATGCGCGCCGCCAGAGCCTGCGCGGCCAGTTGCGGGCCTTCTGCAGAGTCTTTCATCACCGCGTAAAACGCTTCCAGCGCCGCAGCGTCAGGGCACGGCAGAGATTCATGGGTTGCTTTTACTACCAAACAAAAGCAGCTGTAAAATTAGTTGTATGGAAAATCAAAAGCGTATAAATCAGATACGGTACTTACAAATGAGAGCTTCCAAGCTCGTGAGTGTTACGTTCATTTTAAAGATCACAAGTGATATTAATTAAACTTTAAAAGCAACAAATTCTCATTAGAATTTCTACATTTCGGTTTTCACAAGTTTTGTTAGTTTTGACTTTGACAGTTAGCGGTGGGAGACAATAATGTACGACCCGATACTTGATGACAGGATAATGTACAGCCTGATCATTTTTTAAACTATAACAGTAACTTTAACTGGTATTTCGGTGCAACCCAGTCTAACTCTTACTTCTCCAGCATTGTCTATGTACTCGTAATTAGTAAAAAATTACTAAATTTGTATACCGCTACATGGAATATAAAGCTATGCATTATCGAGTCGTGAAATATCATAACGTACATTAGCGGCACGGGCATGTAATGCACAGCCAATAATGTACAGTCTAATATTCCATGCACTGGTACATCCATTATCAGGCTGTACAATATCATGCCGTACATTATTGACACGGGCCGATAATGCACGACCCAATGATGTACAGTCCGTACAGCCAGATAAAAGACAACCCATCCCTCATTGGCTGAGAGCGTCTTTGTCTATGACATATAACGATTTCGTGCTTCGTTTGAATGCGATAGTAAAAATAAGACAGATTAAAAATATAACGATTACAGTTAGTAGGTTACGGTTATTCTTATGACAACTCGGAAATCTTTGCTGTGTCAAAACTGGTTAGGTTATTAGGTTTTTTTTTTTATAAAAGAGGGAAACTTTCCATAGACACATCAACTAATAAGAGCAGAGTCTTTCAGCCAATACGGGCTGGGTTGTCTTTTATCAGGTTGTACATTATCAGCACGTGCCGATAATGTACGTCCAGAAATGTACAGCCCAATATTGTGCGACCCGATAAAACGTGTACTTTTCTCAGGTACGCAGATTATCGGCTGTACATTGCTGATCGTACATTATTGGCACGTGCTGATAATGTACAGCCCGTATTGTACGACCTGATAATTGGCAGCCCGGTACACCAATTATCGGTCGTACATTCCGGGCAAGGATCTTGTATCACACTGGATAGAGTGATTGCTTTGGCAGCGTGTCCACTTTCTGTTGTGACGTTTAGTGAGTAGGGAAGAGTGAAAACTAGTGCAGAATCTATCGATAAAAATGTACACAGTGTACAAAACTAAGAATTTGTAAATTAAGAACACAATGTTTGCAAAAATATGTACTTTATTGAACATCGAAACTCGTAATTGCCATGTAAATAGTACGAATATATATAGTATATATAGTAACTATGAAAGTTAATAAGTATCTACACCGTCTCCTAGTTTCTTTTATTCTTCCTAGTTTTTTAATTGACAGCCCAGTCATAAAACTAGATTTTTCAAAACGTTTTCAACAAAGTCGAGAGTATTTAGGTGGCTCCCAGTTTTCGCGCCTCACAGCCTTTATCCACTGATTTCTGATTTCCGGACATTTTGGAAACCTATAACAAAATGTTTTATTTTAATTAATTGTTTAACCATGACACAACATTGGTACAAATTATCATACATTTCAAGCCGCGAAAGCTTCAAAAAGATTAAACTTAATTATCGATAGAATACGTATCAAGCCGATTAAACGCGGAAAGGAATTAACGGTTCATGTTTCACTTAATGTAGTATATGTAGGATATTACAAGAATATTATTAGATAAATATCGACCAAATATCGACAAAGTTTGAAACGTGCAGTGGTACTTCACTAGCAGGAACACGTAAAACAATGCATTTATTTATCTTAAATTAATGCTTAAATTCATTACTAAATAACACTGCGTGATAGTTGTATGACTTCAAACATGTATATTCTTTAAGTGAAACGAATATTTAGCTTTGATTCTGGTTATTTTAGGCAAAAAACGCTACAAAAGACTTACGTGTGAAATGATAATTCTGGATCTTTTACTCCCCCTTTCGTTGTTCTCGATGCACAATACACAGCACAACACGCCATAATGCCACTATGTATAACAATATTAAGTATTCACAGCGATATTTTGATCCAATTTGCTTTTTTAGTAAGACGGGTCGCAATGTTGTGACCGACTAGTCGGTCATAAAATGGACACAGAGTGCGAGGTTGCCAATCTTACAATAGCTCTCTCGCTTACTCTATGCGACGACCCGTGAAATAAAAAGAGAAACATGACAATGTGAACGTCGGAGCGGCAACGTCTCATGGGTCTGTCCAGTATGATGCTTCGTCTAAGATTCCGGGCCTTACATTATCAATTTGACTTTGACAACTTTGACAGTGCAAGGGCAAATCCATTCAAGAAAAATATATCCAAAAATAACATTTGGCATCCATTGTACCAATACGGAGTATTACATTCTCTTTGGTACTAATTTTCGCTCGAAAATGGGTTTATTTCGGCTGACTCGACTGGTTGCCCGATCCAGGAGCCTTCCGAAGCCTAATACAATTATTCAGAGGCGGCCTGCGACCACCACTCCTAGCGGAGCCATTCTGCCTGAACCGGAGAAGCAGCCGTTCGGCCTCCTAGGTATCGTGATGACAGTGATCCCTGGCCTTCTCATCGGGGCAGCAATAAGTAAAAACATAGCAAATTTCCTTGAGGAAAACGAGCTCTTTGTACCTTCCGACGACGATGATGATGACGACTAAACATATAATTCTAGGTGAGTTACTTTATGTCCTCATTCAAGAGCCTGATAATATTTGCTTACGTAAATAAACTGGGTTATTTTTATCTATTAATAATCACTATGGAAACTAAATCATATTTTTATTTTCAGGTATAAGCTTCACGGGTAAGCTTATGAAAGACTCATGTTATTGTTATATTTAAATATATTATGAATGTAAAAATGTATTACAATTTTGTGCTCAAGAAATATTTAGTTGCACAATTATATATATTCAATTAATTTATTTAATTCTTAATATTATTTACATAAATACAGTTTGCCAGCATTCTATGTACAATAACATTAAATCTGCAAGTAAAGTAAATGCAACATTACAAACTGCATGTACTGAGAAGTAACGCAAAGCAATCTGCTATTCTAGTCAAAGTTACTATCTAAGTTCAAATATGTAATCTCACACTTGTGCATAATACTTTTTAAATCATGAAAAAATGGCTAATAAATTGTGTTGCTAAAATGGCATGACTCAGTCTTTCATTAACAATAATTTTTCTCTTAGTTACATTTTCTTGGAACCCATTCCAGATATCCAAATTAAATGTCTTTAAACAATATGCTTGACTGATAAATTATAATCTATAATACACATTTTTTGCATGAATAATACCAAATTGTCAAATAGTGAAATGATCACGACCAGAATAAGGCTATGTAAGGCAAAACAAATTGCAATTTTAACTACACTGTTAGGAATAAATCAAAAGACTATGTTCAACTTAAAACCTCTGTAGAAAACTACTCACATTATTTCAAGCCATGTATGAGCAACGGCAGTGCCTCTGCTGTCATAGCCACTATGAAATAATGGAATGATTGCCGGAGGTACTACCAACCTACTGTCTTCAAACTCAAATAGGTTCAAGGAAGGACATCTGTTATTAAAAAAGAAATTGAACGAAGTAACGAAACTCAGAAAACAGTAGTAGTAAGTTTTGAAAAGGGGTTTTGATTTATTACAAAAAAAAACTAAACCTACCGTCATTCGAGTTGGTTATTATATCAAACCAGAACGGTTTCCTGGTTTTCAGAAAACAACATAATAGCTAATCTACAGTTATCAGACTTGGGAATCTAGTCCACCTCTGCAAAAAACTGCAAAAACTGGCAAAACGGTTGCTGGCTACAGTTGCGGAGGCACTTCCATGTGCAACACCTGGCCTGACAGCATTTGGTCTATCCCATTGAACACTAAGAAGTCCTATTTCTAGCAACCACTGCACTTTGGCTGAATGTACTGACCGTGTGAAGCAATGATGAAAGAAGGGAGAAAATGAAAGAAGCTTTGTATGCAACAGAATGTGTTAGACCTATTTAGCGAGAGTTATTACTTATTTGCTTACTACTTATTGAGTTTGAAGAGTTATTATACAAACTATTTAAAATAAAAATCCTATACTCGATGAATTCGATGCTGGAAGTTTAGTCCGCAAAAAAATTATTTAAATACAACACAACATGTGATCACACAGCAAGCTCTAACAAGTGACTGAATGAAGTTTAACACAGTGGCCATAATTTAATGGGACATCTTAAAGTGTGGCTTCTCTTATCGAGTTTTGCTTGATATAGTTCAACAATGGTGTTCTATGGCTATACAAATTGATTGATTGATTTTGTTCACTGATCTGAAGCCTGTACTCTGTAGTGATTCATTTCCTCAGTGATTACTCCGGCGGCCTCTTATGCTCCCCCCAGCCATGGAAGCACTTGGTGAACCTACGAGACTCTTTGTTCTTCAGTGTGAGGAACAGCTTCCGAGGCCTGTCAGACTGCATCGTTTTCATGTGTTGGATGTATACCTGCCACAAACAATATAAAGTGTTACATTAATTATAAAAACTTACTTATTATTATTTGAAATATAACTCATTTAACTCATTCGTAATGATATGGAGAAAATTATTTTTGTATTGTTTAGTGCAAATGGCAGCTCGTAAGCTGCACCACAGCCACCGCGTTCCTTCTCATCTGGAACCGCGCAATGTTATTGGTGCCGATTCGGTTGTGGCATTCACTAAACTAAACCAATTTGATAAGACTAAAATTATCGACGTCTATTTTCATTTCGATTTGTGTGAAATGGATGGCAATAATTTTAGATCTGTCAATTTTATGAAATGGTACAACAGAATCTACGTCACCCTCATCCTAAATGTTTTTGTTTTGGGATAAAAAAATATTTTTACCCTACTCCCCAAGAAGGGGATAATGTTTTGTGGTCGATGTAAATATGTTTCTGTGTTCCTATAGTACCCTCGTAGTCTAAACGTCTTGACCGATTTTGACGAGTTGGATTCCTTAAGTCCGGAGTAACATAGGCTATATATTACTTGATGAAACTAAAAAGGTTGTAGATATACCTACAACCTTTTTAGTTTCATCAAGTAATATATAGCCTATGTTACTCCGGACTTAAGGAATCCAACTCGTCAAAATCGGTCAAGACGTTTAGACTACGAGGGTACTATAGGAACACAGAAACATATTTACATCGACCACAAAACATTATCCCCTTCTTGGGGAGTAGGGTAAAAATATTTTTTTATCCCAAAACAAAAACATTTAGGATGAGGGTGACGTAGATTCTGTTGTACCATTTCATAAAATTGACAGATCTAAAATTATTGCCATCCATTTCACACAAATCGAAATGAAAATAGACGTCGATAATTTTAGTCTTATCAAATTGGTTTAGTTTAGTGAATGCCACAACCGAATCGGCACCAATAACATTGCGCGGTTCCAGATGAGAAGGAACGCGGTGGCTGTGGTGCAGCTTACGAGCTGCCATTTGCACTAAACAATACAAAAATAATTTTCTCCATATCATTACGAATGAGTTAAATGAGTTATATTTCAAATGAAGCAGAAATTGGGACGACCATGTCGCAGATTTAAAGCACAAGCGACATCTTACGCCCTTATCAGTACTACAATCGTGTTACGAATCTTTCTTTGGACATTAGCGCTCTTAAGGTGCATCGTTTCGCTCAACGCGCGAAATTCAAATTTTGTTGCGTTTAAATACTCATCGTAGGTCCATGAAAACTAATTTTGCGATAATAAATAGATTGTTTCAAGACATTACACCAACCAAAAATTCAATTTGAAAGCTAGTGTAGGTACATTTTTCGCTAAACCAAAAACCAAGATGAAAATTAGCTTATTGAGATTCGTAGCTAAACCAATGTTATCTAGATGATCATTTTACCCGTAATTTCTTAGAACAACTTATTTATTGGCGCAAAATTGGTTTCAATAAATCCACGATGAGTAATTAAGCCGTAATTGACAAAAACGCAATAAAATTTGAATTTCGCGCGATGAGTGAAACGTTGCACCTTAAGGTGGAACCGCATTCAGGCGTCGCGGCGCTGCAAATATTCTCGCAGAGGCAAATCAGCCGCGCCGCGCCACACCTCTATAGTGCGGATAGCGTCTTCGACCAAAGTAAAATGAAGACTTTAAAGTGAGCGCCGCTCACCTTGCTTTAGTCGCTCTCAGTCTGTGATAAGTGCGAGACGTACATTCGTCAATACATGCGATCCAAATATCCGCAAAAATATGCCTTGATATTATATTCGCTATCTCTTTTTTTTGACAAACCACACTAATATTATAAATGCGAAAGTTTGTGTGTAAGTAGGTAAGTATGTAAGTGTGTTTGTTCCCGTTCAACTCTGTAACGGCAGAACGGATTTAAATGAAATTTGGTATGAAGGTAGCTTACACCCTGGATTAACTCATGGATTACTTTTTATCCCAGACAAATATTCGGTTTCTGTAGAATAGCGGTTGAAACCGTGGGGCGCAGCTAGTGTACTTTACATACTTTTAATTACGTATTGAAGCCTAAGTTCTATTGTTTTGACTTTTTTTATTTAAAGGAAGTTGTGTGGATAGAGCCCGTCCATTCATTTTACTTTGATCGAAGGATAGCGTCATACAAATCCTTAGAAATAATATTTTGCAATGTCATGTCGCGCCATGTAAATGCGGTTCGAGCTTTAGTATCATTTCTCTATAGTATTTGTAAGTTTGTTGTAGCAATAAGAACCATTCTACTGTGCCTCAGTACCGTGGAAAAGCTTGACTTGTGTTATGGCTTGTTCTTGAGTTTAACAGTTGTTATTAGATTAGAGTATTGTCCATACAAAAAGCGCCAACTGTTGTGTCCCATCCTTATATTTCATCTAATGTTGATTGACTTTTATGTTATCTAGTAAGAAACTACTTAGGTTTGTTTTTTTTAAATTATAGCAATATCTTCGCAGCTTCGTAATTGGGACGAAGAGAATTAGTTTATGGAAAAAAATAACGTATTTTGTTTTCTCGAAAGATCGAAGATAAAAAACAATTTAAAAAGAATATTTATCAAAACAAACGGTGCTCGGTCTTTATGCTTATTCTAAGCCACAGATCACACCCTAGATTCTGAATTCAGGACGCTCGAAGCGCACAACGCATCAGTCTAAATACACTTATAAAAAATTACTCTGATTGGTTGATTGTTCGGCGCGAGTAGGCGTAACCTTGAGATAGCCAATGAGAACGCTTGACGCAATCCCCGCGACCCGCGCCGCGCCTCAAACTAACGCGACTTTTTGTAGGAACAACGAATCTCGTAATGCGGTATCTAGTTTGATCTGTGTTCTAAGGTCACCTGTGCAGATTTGTAGGCGAGCTTGATCTCAACCTCCGAGCACTTGGCCCCGAGCCACAGGAACACTTGCTCGCCGTTGTCCAGGATCATGATGTCATCGTCAGCCAGGTCGTCCTGGAACAAACAACTTTTTTACCATTTCTCCTCAATTATATCAGACATTTGATAACATAAATTTGCCGTCTTTGTTCTAGGTAAGACGAACAAACTCTTTATACATATTGTTTAAAACAAAAAAAAAATAAGTATAATTTATGAAGTCATTCGTTCATAAGTACTTGTATAAGTTAACAAAGGGCACGGAATGCTGCACAACAAAAAAAATGAAAACCCAAAAACTACATACATCATCAGCCAGAAGACGTCCACTGCTGAACATAAGCCTCCCGCTTAGACCGTCACACCGACTGACAACGTGCGACTTGTATCCACCGGTTGTCCGCGACTATCACAATGTCGTCGGTCCACCTAGTGGGAGGCCTGCCTACGCTTCGTCTTCCGGTTCGTGGTCGCCACTCAAGAACCTTACTTCCACATCGGTTATCGGTTCTTCGATTGATGTGGCCTGCCCGTGGCCACTTGAGCTTGCAAAGTCTGAAAGCTATGTCGGTGACTTTGGTTCTTCAAAGAATATCCTCAAAGAATAAAAATAGCACTCATGCCTAGCATGCGCACGGTGACAAAATCTTCTCTTTACGTGCTAAAATAAGACAAACGTATAAATTATCGTAGCCGTATTCTGTTTTGCACGACAAAGAGAGTAAGTAGAGAAAATTTTGTCGCGGTTAAAAACCTGCAGCTAGGCCGGCAGGAGCTGTAATGATTTAGGATTTAATAAATGTGTGGGTGATGAATGTGTTGGTGACGAATGTGGTAATGAGTTGATGATGTATGTTTTTAATGTGTTGGTGACGAATGTGTTGATGTCTTGTTGACGAATGTGGTAATGAGTTGATGATTAATGTCTTAATGTGTTGGTGACGAGTGTGTTAATGTCTTGTTGACGAATGTGCTAATGAGTTGATGATGAATTTTTAAATGTGTTGGTGATGAATGTGTTGGTGACAAATGTGGTGATGTCTTGTTGACGAATGTGGTAATGAGTTGATGATGAACGTTTTAATGTGTCGGTGTCGAATGTGTTTACGTGTTCGTGATGAATGTGTTAATGTATTGGTGATGAATGATGACCAACCTGACAGAAGTCGGTGCACTTCTCAGAGACGGTGAAGTATCCCTTCTCGTTGGAGCAGCGGAAGAGGCGCGTGTAGTTGAGATAGTCAGCTTCCGAGTCGTAGGGTTTACGACCTCCGAGCGCCACCCAGAAGAAGTTGTCCGGTTCGCTGCCTTCGGTCAGCACCTATTAGGAAGATGAACCATATATCAGTCACCAATAAGGATGATATACCATAGATATATCAGTCACCTATAAGGAAGATAGACCATAATTATATCAGTCACCTATAAGGAAGATAGACCATAATTATATCAGTCACCTATAAGGATGATAGACCATAATTATATCAGTCACCTATAAGGAAGATAGACCATAATTATATCAGTCACCTATAAGGAAGATAGACCATAATTATATCAGTCACCTATAATGAAGATAGAACATATATCAGCATTTATAATGAAGGTAAACCATATATCAGCATCTGCAAGTTCAGTTCAGCCGGCACTATGATGAGGTGGGGCCATTTGTCACAAAAATAAGACCCACCCACACAAAAACACTCTCTCTCGCAAACACACACGCAGAAACACAGTTTTTTTTTTTTTTTTTTTTTAAAAGTAGGTTATTTACACACGCGAGTAGGTGATCTTTTACGCCCTCAAACTATTTGCCAAAATATCTTGGGTGTAAAAGATCACCTACGTCCCTTGTGTAACTTGTGTCTACTATTTCATCACTAGTGCTCGGTCACACACACACCCACACACACAGACATATTACACACGCTCATACATTACAGGGAGACAGGCACCACTGCGACGGGCAGTGCGCCTTCTCAATGCTGCGCTTGACCGGTACCGGGATCTGGATTTATTTGTAAACAACGATAACGAGTTTCACAGAGCGGCAATGGAATAAGTCATTGCCAATCCAAAACTGGCGTACTCCTAATTAAGTGTTTTTTTATTGTGTAATAATTTAATTATAATATAGGTTAATATTAATATAGATTTATTATGAACCTTGAATGGGTGAATTGGGAAACTATAATGCCCATTCAAGGTGCGCATTACATAAATAAATAAATAAATTACCAAACTATTAGCTACTTTTTTATAATAACTTTTTTTTATTACAGTACTTTTCCAGAAACTTTTTCAGTGAAAAGGGGTTTTGAAAAGACTACTAGCTTAGTCTACAGTAATTACAAAACCCGTTTTTACTCTTTAGGGGTTAATTTTCTAAAAGCCCTGAGAGCCTGACTCCCGAATACTGAAACGTTTGTTAACTTTGACAACAGATTAATTCTAATACTGCCTTTGTCTCGCACTAAAGAAATGACAAAGACAGCATTAAACTTAATCTGTCGTCGAAGTTAACAAACGTTTCAGTATTCGGGGGTGAGAAATTTCTTTCTTTATTTTTATGTATAGTACAGAAACCGAGTGTTTTTTTTTAAATATTCATACTAACTTTTCATCAACCCCTTAGAGGTAGAATTTCGTAAAATCCGTTCTTGTTCATCTAGACCATTTCAGGAATGTTGGGTCCTTTTACATCACTATAATAAAAGGTTCGGCCTAGAAAAAGGCTTGTTCTTCATACTAATATTATAAATGCGAAAGTTTGTGTGTAAGGGTGTTTGTTCCCGTTAAACTCTCCCCCCCCCCCGGATTTTTCGAGATAAAAAGTAGCCTATGTGTTAATCCAGGTTGTAAGCTAACCCCCTTACCGAATTTCATTCAGATCCGTTCAGCCGTTACAGAGTTAAACAGGAACAAACACATTTACATACTTACCTATTTACACACAAACTTTCGCATTTATAACATTGGTGCGATCGGCAGGTGTCCCTGCTGGCTGCGGCGGATGGGTTACCTGCAGGCTGACCCAGGGGTTGTTGAACTTCTCCTCGGCGACCTGCTCGATGAGCCGCGCCGAGTCCGCGTCGCTCCGCGCCCCAATCCACGCGTACACTATGGCGGACGACGTGTCGTTCGACCCTTCCAGGGGGACGTTCAGGATGTAGCTGTGGACGTAGACAGATAACTCTTTATTGTTCACACCAGAAATAGCATACAAATGACCAAAAAACAACTTAACACTAGTGTAACAACTGGCGGCCTTATCGCTTAAAGCGATCTCTTCCAGGCAACCCTATATTTGATCGAGCGAAGCGAAGGTCTCAGAGTTTACTGGGACAAATCGGCATTTCTATGTATGTTTGTGTGTATATTTGTCCGATGATAACTTGCGAACCGTTAATCCGATGTTCATGAAATTTTGTAGGCTAGTTCATTTCAATACAATTTTTAAGTTCGAATATGAGCTGAATCGGTCCAGGGGTTGTGAAGATATAGGGGTCGCGAGGTCTCAGTTCGCCGCGAACTACTAGTTATATTATAGGACACTACAAACTGAAGGGCGAAGACAGAGAAACAATAGGCGGCTGGATAGTCGTGTCTCTTTCTCACAGAAAAATGGATGGAAAATAAAGCATTACACATGAAGAAAAAAGACAGAGAATATATCTGTTCCGTAGCGTATTTTCAGTTTTTTCAAGCGTCTGCAATTCTACTGCATCCCGATGTAATCGTAATCGTGATTACTAGATGTCTATGATATTTTTGTCTCATGTGCGGCCATGCTAACTGACGTTCTATAGTGTTTACTTGTACAATATCGCCCATCGCCAAGCACTGTATAGTAAGCATTAAAATAATAAAATACATCGATAAATTCAAATGACAGGGTTCGTACCGTGACATGTTTATTGCTATGATTTTTAGGTTCAGCCGCCGACGATGTCCGACCTTATCACGCCGCGACATGATTCGCAGTCTCCTCGGATGAACCTACAATCGCAATAAGGATGTCTCGGTACGGACCCAGCTCTTTCTTAAGGATGTCTGGAATAACGCTTACCAAAAAGCGCTGTTGAGCTGGGTAGCGTCCGCCTTCACCTGCACCAGCCGAGTGCACAGCGCCGAGCCGTTACTGCGCAACTCGAACAGCTCCACGGGTTGTGTGCCTCCCTCCTGAACAAAGATAATATAAACACTTGATCGCGCATGCTGAAAATATATCTATAAAATGCAACTCTTCACGGCTGGCGCGGAACGAAGTAATCAAGTTTGGGTGGCTCAATTCATTCATGCAATTTGTGTTTCGGGCGATCTTATTGCGGAGATTATGCTATTTTGCGCGTAATTAACGAGATGCCTAAGTCTTAAGTTAAAACGTAGTAAATGCGAATCATCAAGGTCTGTTTCAAATGAATGGCATTGGCATTCAATTCCGGTGTATTCTGTGTTAGTCTTTGGTATGAAAATATGGTTGTGGCGCCATCTATGTAGTTAGTTAATTTCCGTAATTATAAGCGAAAGAAAGTGATTTATTTTTCTGCACCTACATTGCATAGAATGTGAGTTAGATACTGCGGGCTTATCCTATAACTTTGAAACGTTCGTGATTCTGATTGCGAGAGCATGCCATCTCGCTCGTACCAACTTAGTCGCACTATGCGCGGTCCCGCTCGCGCACTATCACTATCGCTTTCAGAGTTACGGGATAAGCCCGCTGATTAAGAGATTAAGTTTACTAAGAGGACATTGCTGCCCGTCCTCCAGTGTTGCCGGTCGCAGTTTTAGGACATACCCGAGTCCTGGGAACTGAAAATGACATACCCTATTCTCTACATACTATAAAAATAACATTATTTTTAAAAAAAATATGTTAAATCTCTTTCCGCTGTCTGTATATCCGATATTTTCTCCTAAACCACGCAACGGATTTTGACACGGTTTTCACTATCAGTTACATAATTCGTCACGGAGGTTTTAAATAATATAATTTTTCTATATTACACAAGTGCGAAGCCGGGGCGAATCCCTAGTTACAAAAAATATAGACAGTGACTTACGGGCTTAGCATTCCTCTTGCCGTCTCTGATGATGAACCTCCTGTGGAAGTGCGCCATGAACTTCAAGCTCTCCTGCTGCTGGTGCGTCCTGACCACGTCGAGCCTCTTGCAGACCTGCTTGAACTTCCTCTCGAGGCCGAAGGTGAAGGTGAGCCAGCCCATGTTGGGCGCGCGGCGGCCTTGCCAGAAGTACACCACCCACGTGACGGCCTCGCCGTCCGCGTCCTCGGGCTCGCCCTTGTTCGAGCCTTCGCTTTCCTCCTCGGGCTGCGGGGAATACAAATTATTTTTATACTTGAAAAAATAATTGAGTTATTATTGACCGAGCGAAGCGAAGGTCTCACAGTTTACTGGGACAAATCGGCATTTGTATGTATGTTTGTGTGTATATTTGTCCGATGATAACTTGCGAACCGTTGGTCCAATCTTCATGAAATTTTGTAAGCAAGTAGTTCATTTCATTACAATTTTTAAGTTCGAATATGAGTCGGTCCAGGGGTTATGAAGATATAGGGGTCGCGAGGTCTCAGTTCGGCGCGAACCACTAGTTATAATTATACTAGGAAAAATCGTTCCCATTGGCTATCATCAAGGTTACGCCCACCACTGTAGCGAGTTAGTACTTTCCGTAGTGACAAGTAGTTCATTTCATTACAATTTTTAAGTTCGAATATGAGCTGAATCGGTCCAGGGGTTATGAAGATATAGGGATCGCGAGGTCTCAGTTCGGCGCGAACTACTAGTTATAATTATACTAGGAAAAATCGTTCCCATTGGCTATCATCAAGGTTACGACCACCTCTGTACCGAGTTAGTACTTTCCGTAGTGATGGGGTAAGCAGTAGGCTGTGGCAGAAGGGCAACATTATTCATCGGTACTTAGCTTCCTTAGCGAACATTTGGGCCGACTGCCGCTCTGCCATAGTAATCACACTCATTCGAATAACTACGATACGAAACGACCGGAAGCATCTAGAAAGCTCGTGCGACTAAAAAATCCTAAACCCGCTTCCTCTCTGAAGACCTAAGATCTAAATCTCCCGCGGTTTCACCCGCTATTCTACAGAAACAATATATGAACAGTAGCCTATGTGTTAATCTAGGGCAGGGTATAAGCTACCTCCTTAGCAAATTTCATCCAAATCCGATATTTACATACTTACGCACAAACTTTCGTATTTATAATATTAGTGTGATTATACTAGCAGCGCCCCGCGGTTTCACCCGCTATTCTAAAGAAACAGAATAGTTTTCCGGGATAAAAAGTAGGCAATGTCAGGGTATAATCCATCTCCAAATTTCATCCTGATCCGTTCAGCCGTTACAGAGTTGAACGGAAACAAACACATTTACATATTTACACGCTTACGCACTAGCTTTCGCATATATAAATTTAGTGCGATTTTTAGTCTCAGAATTTATTTTTGCTTCTTATTAAATATGTTTTTTTTTTTTTACAAAACAGCTAGTCAGGGCCCCCAGCAACCAGTGGTCGCGACTAAGCACCGAAGAACCGAGGATAATCCGAGCCGTGTCGAGGATGACTGCCTTTTGTATCTGACTCTTGACCCAACCGTCTAGCGAGAGCCTCTCAAGATGTTGGTCGAGGCTCTTCGTTATATAGGCGTTTTTACCCGACTGCTCAAGAAGGACGGTAATGTTTTTTTTTTAGACGTATAAATGTGCCGTGATTGACATATCTATAATTATTTATTATTGTAGCATTTTCAAGAGATAAAGAATTGAATTATGTAATTATATGTTACGGCTAAAACCCGAAGTGCAGCTACACCTAGTTTTAACCGGGTAGAACTAGGTGTAGCCGCACTTCGGGTTTTAGCCGTAACATATATACTCCCAGCTAGACTAAGTAGGGATGTCATGGGAAACACAAAGACATGGAGAAGCCCTAGTCCCACGTACCTCCACCGGCAGCACGTATCGGCACAGGTACACATAGCAGTCCGCGCTGTAGAAGACGCCGAGCTCGTGGTCGGGGAGCCGCACGAAGTGCCGCCCCTCCAGCACGAACGCCTCCATGGCCTCCATGTCCTCGTTCCACTCGTCCGCTAGGGTTAGCGCTTCTGAGGCCGGCATGGTGGGCTGACGCGGAGTGAACAACGCTGACAGATCCGCCCTACGAAGTACAACATACGTGTAGATTACAAAGACAAGATTCTTTTTTTCTTTTATGTTTTGGCATAATTTTTGTATTTATCCAATGTCAAGTATTATAATATTTCAAGTGAAATATTTCACGATTAAATCAAGTCTCAGCCATGGTCTAAGGCAAGCAAAGTAAGTCACGGTTAAGTCCACGCCATGCCCCAGTAAAGTGGCGGAGACTTTACTAGAGGTTTCTATGGAGTTTTGGAAACAACACGAACAGTCACGTTTCACAACAATATACTGTTCACCAACACTCGTGCACGTTCACGAACACTTAATTAATAAAATACCACCATTTTTACACATTTTCTCACTCGAAATAACACAAGTTTTGGAAAATAATTACAATGACGCGACATGACTTCTTCACGTTCCCGCCAAAACTCGCAAGATAAATTTATTGATTCGCCTTTTGGGTGACACTTCACCGAAACAGATTGAAATCATTCATTTCACAAGCAGATGGCCGGGAGGACTAATAAAAAAAAAACTTTGAAAAAAAAGAGACATTTCATCTGACCTTCAGCAGTGCCCACCTTCATCTACCTAGGGTTAGACCACAGATCACACTAGATTCTGCATTCAGGACGCTCGAAGCGCACCACGCATCAGTCTAAATACACTTATAAAAAATTACTCTGATTGGTTGATTGTTAGGCGCGAGCAGGTTGTAACCTTGAGATAGCCAATGAGAGCGCTCGGTCGCACTCCCCGCGACCCGCGCCGCGCCTCTAACTTTGGTGACTTTTTGTAGGAACAACGAATCTCGTAACGCGGTATCTAGTGTGATCTGTGGGTTAGACTAAGCAGTTCCTTATTATCTAAGTCTGGTAGCGAGAGTTTTGGCGGGAACGTGAAGAATTCAATACAATATAACTTTATTATACATCAAAAAGAAAACTTAAAAAAAATGAATTATATAACAATAGTATAATGGGCGGCCTTAAGGGATTTCTTCCAGACAACCTTTGGATGGACAGAATCATTCAGAATTAATGTCGCGTCATTTTATTATTTTCCCAAACTTGTGTTATTTCGAGTGTTAATGTGTAAAAACGGTGAATTTTTACCCGCTAAGTGTAAAGTAAAAAAAAAAAGAAAAAAAGGTAGCGATTGTCATCGAATCATCAGAGCGAGCGGGATGGCGAACGATTACCATCGTCACCAGACTTACAAAACATATATACATAATGCCTAGTGGCACTCAGAATCACATCTAGATGGCGCTGTTCTTATTTCATACAAATCATAGTTAACGTTAACAAATAGGTAAACATAATCGACAAAAAACTCGAACTAGGCACACAGGTTAATTCACCGAGCAAGTACGTGCCAGTAAACAATTGTGCGTCTGTATGAAAACATTCACATATTCCACTGTTCACAGAGCGAGTTCGCTACACTATATAATTTATTTATTGTTATGTTTCTGACAATTTTTTATATTGATGACAGATATATTGAATTAATATCTTAGCTACTCTATTGTATTAGGGAATCTCCTGTAATGATAGTGTATTGTTTTAATAAATAAATAAATGTGTATGTGTATTTATAGTTACTTGGTTTCCTGCTGCTTGGCCCAGGAGGAGAGGTCGGCGCCGGTGCGCGCCACGGACTCGGCCGTGCGAGTGAAGTCTACTGCGATCACCTCCTCCCAGCCCAGGAAGAACGTTTTGAACACCTGCGCCAAAACAACATTACAGTCGCTGCAAAAACGCAAGGGGCTGATAACACAATGGTGACCAAAATCTGAATATTCTATCAGTATTATTAGTATTAGTGAGTAGTATAACTGTTTTTTTATTTAATACAATTGCTCCACGGACTCCGGGGTCCGTGCCTTTTATCAAATTTTACATTTATTCATCAACTAAAACTGAATATAAAAAGGTTTTTATTCAATTATTTCCCCCCTCCCTTTTTTTTCTTTCCCGGGCATTTGGGATGACATCCAAATGCTTAGAGCGTTTTTTTTTTTATTAACACATAACACAACAAATTTTATGTCGATCCGTCTGAGCGCGATATCGACTTGCACTTGGCCGATTTTTACAGGGCTGCCCAAAAACGAGGGTAATGTTTACGGTAGTTATTGGTTTGCAAGTTATACGCTTTTGACCAGAGACATGTTGGATTTCTCTTCATGCCTGGAGTGACATAGGCTACATGTTGCAGTCGGATTCATTATTTTTCTTTTTAATAACTGATCGAGTGAGCGAATCGAACGAAAGGTATCAGTTTTAACTTGCAAAATTTGCTTTCATCGGTCCGTATGTTGGTACTCGTATTTTTCAACCAATCTTGATAAAACTTGGTATACAGGTCATACGATTATTAAAAAAAATTTAGAAGTCGGCGATTTCCCGATTGTTGGGGAAGTTTTCTGCGGCGCCATATACCGACCGATTTTGATAAAATCGATCCAAGAAGTTTCAAGATATAAGGTCGTGAGTTCTCAGGTCGATGTCTTGAACTGACACCTCACGACCTTGCTAATCTCTTGACCGATTCTGCTCATGTCGCCTCTCACGTAGAAGCCAGCAACGACCTAAATGAGTGTAAGCCAAGCTATCTAACCTGAGTCTCGGTGCCCTCCTGCAGGCGCGTGACGAGCGCGTGCGCCGGCCGCGGCACCATGTTGAACAGCTCCTGCGCGAGCTTCACCGCCGCCGCGCGGACCAGCCGGGACGACTTCTTACCGAACCTACAACCATCCCACTCATTACAAAATACAAATACATCTTTATTTTGGAACAAAAAATTTGTGAATAATACAAATAGAACGATGCTACCCGCAATAGTTAAATAACTGTGTCGCGGGTAGCAACCCACCTCCGAAACACCTATTAAACGGAAGTTCCAAAATGAAGAGAATAAGTAATTACTTACTTTATTTTTTACAATTAAAAAACATTCACACCGGACAAAACGACTTCAATCTACCACAAAATACCATATTACGGTAGAACCACAGATCACACTAGATAACGCATTACGAGATTCGTTGTTCCTACAAAAAATCAACAAAGTCTGAGGAAGGCGCGGGTCGCGGGGTGTGCGACCGAGCGTTTTCATTAGCTATTTTAAGGTTACGCCTGCACGCGCCAAACAATCAACCAAACAGAGTATTTTTTATAAGTCTATTTAGACTGATGCGTGGTGCGCTTCAAGCGTTCTGAACGTAGAATCTAGGGTGTGATCTGTGGGTAGAACATACAGAACGGCTACTCCCCCCCCCCCCCCGCCAATTCAAGATACCTCACCCGCTCCCCGCACGTCCAAACAGTTTGCTTTTCGAAGAACAGTTTTTTTTTTTATGTTTGTTACCTCAGAACTTCGTAATTTATAGACCGATTTGGAAAATTCAATTTTTATTCGAAAGGAGATACTTCCAGATTGGTGGAATTTTTATCAAATCCATCACTGATACTGGGATCCATGAGTAATCGAGGGAACTCCTTAAATATTATAGTCATACAAGGCGATTTAGGTATTTTCATCAACAAGTCGAGCATTTGCGTTCCGAAAGTATCATTTGATGAAGTGGAGAAAATGATGAGGAAGACCATGAGATGGCCACCGGAACACCTCACTGATACATATTTTACGGATGGCGCCAAAATAATCTCGATTATGATGAAGCAAATTTAAATGAATGGTTCAATGGTCTAAGTCGGTATTTTTTTTTTGTTAAAATTATGTTTGCACGATTCAAATAATTGTCAATCACCAGTGAAGTGGGTAGTCGAGTAATCAACCGCGTTATCCTAACGCCATCTCTGAGAAGCGCGTTACACGCGTGTGCGTTCGTATACAGGACGTAAGTTTGCGTATGTAGGTGGTGCTAGCATTCATATTGGTAGGAGTGACCGAGATGTGAATCTACGTTTCTAACCCGTACAGTCAAGGAATGGAACAAACTGTCGGCCTCCTGGTTTCCTGAGTTTTTTATTTATTTATTTATATGCTTGCGTTTGACTGCCATCACGTCTGATGGTAAACGAGAGCACGCTTGCCTAGAAGAAACCGATTCACTCGCGACTTCAAGACACCCAGATTATAATTATCTGGAAAAACCCACTCGGGCAGCGCATTCCACTGTTCAGCAGTTTGAATAAAGAAAGTGGAATCAAACTGTTTCGTACGAGTTTTTGGCAAACAGTACAATATAATCAAACACAATCCTACATATTATATACACACACATACATTAACATACATACTTATACTCACATATTACATTGGAGATACAATCTAGAGCTTTTGTTTAAGTTCAAGTATAAAATTCTCAAAGTTTAGTTGAAATTAGACGCTAGTTGAAGACCTTACACTAAAGATTATGGTATGGTTGAATTTTGATACCGCGGCATCCGTTCGCGCTATTCGAGTTTTACGCAACAAATAATTCGTCCCGATGTAACGCGCAGTTGACCAATTGTAGCGCGGGGAAACTTCGATCTGCCAATGGCAAAGTATTGTACTACGCGCGCTAAAATCTTGCGCTGCTATTGGTCGATCGAATTCGCGGAAAATCAAGGCCGCCCGTGCGCCATCTTGTACGAATCGTGTAAGCGGGACAGAGCTAAGAATGCATGGCAAGCAATACTCTGCCATTTACGCTAACAAATAAAGTTCAATATATACACATACTATAGTTTTTAAACGTTAAATTAAGTTGCACTATATCTCGGGAAAGTTGATGCATCGTCATGCTCTCTCTATGATTGTAATTGTATATATGTATGTATGTATGTATATATTGTTGTAGTATTAGTAAGTAGTATATTTTTATTTTTTTGCTATGTTTAAGTAGTATGTAGTATTGTTATGTAAGTATGTCTATTTTTTCTGTTTGTGCGTTACTTATTCCTTTTTAAGGGCACACCCCGTCCCTTACCTCTTCCTTGTAAATCCTTTCCATGCTAAGGTTGCCTGGAAGAGATCGCTTTAAGCGATAAGGCCGCCAATTGTTACACTAGTTTTAAGTAGATTTTTGTATTATGCATGTAATTTCTGGTGTGAACAATAAAGAGTTATCTATCTATCTATCATACTACTTGATTTTCTATTTGTACATGCACATGTGACGTACGCTAGCATGGTCATACTGTGATGGTCATACCAGCATGTTTGTAAGTTGTGAATTTAAGTTAATATTTTATTTTAAGTTTAAATTTGTATGCACGTTATTTTTGTTAAGCGTGCGTTGTAGTAATAAATAAAAAAAAAAAAAAAAAAAAAAAAATGTAGAATCGGCTACTGTCGGAAACCGGTATGCGCTTTTCTTCGACAACGATTAGTTGATTAATTATATTACTGCCTCAGTATAAAATACTCGTACTACTTGACTCACCACACAAACACGTCGATGTGTGCGTCCAGTATGTAGACATTTCTAGTGGCGAGTGCGTTCCGCGCCAGGGGCGAGTCCTCGGGCTGAGGCAGCTCGAGGTACCCCATCCCTAGTTCGACGCGGTAGAGGCGCGGCGGAGGCCACGTGAAGTCTTCGGGGACGTGCTCCTGTCAACAACACACGCTTAATATTTAATATTTGGATTACAACGAAAATTTATTATATTTAAAATAAATTAAATTAATTTTATTATATTAAATTTATCAGGTTATTAGAAATTGTATTTGATTATTGAAATTGTATTAATGACGAAATACGGTGTGATGCACAGCTCTTATATTTAATTATAAGATGTTTGTAATACGGCCAATGAATAAAATTATCTTATCTTATTTAGGAAGTACCTCTGCTGCCGGAGCCGACAACCGGAGGTGAACGGCCGAAGAGCTACAAATTAATTTCAGAGTCGGATAACTGTAGAATATGCTATTATTTTGTGTTATGACAACCAGAAAATCATTTTAAATCCTTAAAAAAAAATGTGCGAGCCAGATAGCATTCACCCAGTATTCTGGGCTTTAATAGAAATCTTTTTTATGATGCAAATTATCAGTCATCTTGCCTTTAGTACATACCTGCGGCACATATGGCATATCTCCAGTGTATTCTAGAAGGTCCCAGAACGCTCTCGGCTCCTTCCCAGCAGGTTCTGCTACCAACTCCGCCTTGTTCTTCCTCTCTTCTTTGTTTATCTTCTCAGCGAACAGGCGCGCTTTGGATTTCAATGTGTTCTTTGCTTTTTTGCCGTTGCTGTACATAAATAAAAAAAAATGATTTAAAATTACCAATTAAAATTGCTGTGGTCTTCTTCATCAATTCCACTTCACCAAATGATAGTTTCTGAATGCAAATGCTCGACATGTTCATGAAAATACCAAAATCGCTATGTGAATGCCTATAATATATCAGGATTTCCCTTAATTCCACTTTGGTCCCATTATCAGTACTGAATTTTGAAAAAATGGGATCAATCTGGATGTAATATTTAAAGTAAAAAAGACTTTTCACAATTGATTTATAAATGACGGAGTTCTGAGGTAAAAACAAACAAACATTAAAAAACCAGGTTTATTGAAAACCTAATTTTTTTCTGAAAGTCGGTTAAAAAGACATAAGCTACCTTGTCGCTGTCATCACAGGCTATCTCGTTCAAGAATTTACAAACATTTTTTAAAACAAAAAAAGTTGAATGGGAGTTAAGAGATTTTATCAAGTTATATTTAGCATTTGTACGAGCTTTTTATTCCTTCACAACCGCTTTTTTTTCAATTCCTCTCCTGACTTTTTAACCTATAAAAATGTGTGTAAGAAATAGCTCTGGCCAAGATCGCGACTTTAGGCACTCATCATCAGCCGGAAGAAGTCCAATGCTGAAAATAGACCGCCCCCTTAGAAAGGAGGTGTGTTGCCATAATCTCCACGCTTGGCAGGCGGCTCGGAGGCACCGTTTACTGAGAGGACGCTGCTGCCCGTCTTCCGGAGTTGCTGGTATGATGTACCCTGGTAAAAGTAGTCAAGCAGTTCCCGCACTCACCACAAGTAAATAAGGAGTCCTGTGTCGAGTACGAAGACATATCTCGGGTCGAGCGAGTCGAACCGCACCGGGACCGGCTCCAGGTGTATGCTGTTCCCGGCGCCGTGCACTCGGTACAGCCGAGTCACGTAATGCTGTACCCAACATACATTCAACATTAAGACGAGGTCCAATCGTGAAACAACAAAAAGTAGCATCTTTCAGCGCTCTGTTCGAAGTGAAGAGATTACTTAATCAGGTGCAAAAAATACTGCAGATAGAAAATAAAACTGAAATTACGTTTAACCGAATGAAATTTTGAAAATCTGTCTCGGTTACAAAATAAAAAAATCGCAAAATGACCCCCTGAAAAACCCTTCTGAAATCAAATGCTCTGAATTTTCAGCGGTAACTACAAATTTTCTTTTACAAATTAAATATCCAGGCTAGTGGTTTATACGGCGAACCAGGTAGTATTTTTTTTTGATTTGTATGTTTCCGATAATCGGCAAAAAGCTATGAAAAACTACAATTTACTGTTTTCTGATCAAGTATGATATGCGATTTTCAACTTTAAACCTTAGAACTTTAGGCGGGACAATACACATTTCAAATCACGATCAGTCCTCGCCTTAACACTGACACTCACAGTTTTAATTAAGTGTTCGTGAACGTGCATGACTGTTGGTGAATAGTAAAACTCCATAAAAGGCTCAGCAGGGCTAGCACGCGCACTGCGACATAATCATCTCTACTCTTCATGTCGTGAAAAATGAGACAAACGTATACATAATCGTAGCCGTCTCCTGTTCTTGCATAACAAAAAGATAGAATAGAATCATTTATTGGCCTTATAACTGAATTGTCACATTAGGCAAGTCTTTCTACAACATTGTACAATTATTACATTTTAAACATTAGTTAACACAATATTACTCAATTATTATTGTCAATATTAGTCACATGTAATAATAATCAATCTAGTTCCACCCGCATAAAATATAAATAAATATTGTAATTTTTAAAATTCTAATAATGCGCTGCATGCTAGCCCTGCTGGTAAAGATTTCACCACTTTACCGACTTACTTTGCTTGTCTTTGACTGTGACTATGACTTGTTTGACAATATTTACCAAAACTTTAAAATATACTTATAAACTTGACACTGCCAAATGCACAAGATGTGCGACGCCATAATCCTCAAAGGAGGGGAAAAATAAATGCAGATCTCACAGGGTCGTCGACAGTGAAGAAGCCGGAGGGCGTGTGGCTGCCCTGTATGTAGACCGGCGGGGTCGGGAACAGCGCGAGGAACTCGGCCGTCTCGTCGCCTTGCTCGTGCCGCTGCGTGCGCTTGGCTCCCAGCAGGTTGCGCAGGTTCACGGCGTGCATGGCCGCGCATGCGCCTTTATCCAGCTTCAAAATATACACAAGCTATTAATAAATCATAAAAATTTACTACGAATTTGGTACGACCGAGATGGCATGCTCTCGCAATCAGAATCATGAACGTTTCAAAGTTAGAGGATAAACCCACTGATCATAGATTAGACATCTTATTTTTAGAATGTTTTTTATTATATCTAGTATGGCTAAATTGGAAAAATAGCAAACATGAAAAGACCAACTTTGACCGTCAATTAACATCCGTCAACACCCTAGCCTGTCAAGTACCCAAAAATGAACTCACAGTAGCTTTGGACCCGATCCAGAAGTGTATATCCCAGGACAGTTGCCCTTGTTCTTCTACCGTGGTCTTCAGGATAATGTAACAATCCCCTTCGAAGAACTTCCCGTGCGCCACCTGTGGAAAATTAAGAGTCATTGCAGTCCTAGATCTATTGAGATATGATGCTGGATGAAAATGCTTAGAACAAAGATTACACTAGATACCGCATTACGAAATTCGTTGTTCCTACAAAAAGTCACGTCAGTTTGAGGCACGGCGCGGGTCGCGGGGAGTGTGACCGAACGTTCTCATTGGCTATCTCAAGGTCACGCCTAGTTGCGCCTAACAATCAACCAATCAGAGTAATTTCTTATAAGTGTATTTAGACTGATGCGTGGTGCGCTTCGAGCGTCCTGAATCTAGAATCTGGCGGTGTGTGATCTGTGGCTTAGAATAAGCATAAAGACCGAGCACCGATTGTTTTGATAAATATTCTTTTTAAATTGTTTTTTATCTTCGATCTTTCGAGAAAACAAAAAACGTTATTTTTTCCATAAATTAATTCTCTTCGTCCCAATTACAACGTAAAAAAATTGTCACTATAGATGCCTATAGCTGCGAAGATATTGCTATAATTAAAAAAAAAAAAAAACCTAGTTTCTCACTAGACAACATAAAAGTCAATCGAAATTGGATGAAATATAAGGGTGGGAAACAGTTGGCGCTTTTTGTATGGACAAAAAGGGGGTATACTCTAATCTAATAACAACTGTTAAACTCAAGAATAAGCCATAACACAAGTCAAGCTTTTCGACGGAACTGAGGCACAGTAGAATGGTTCTTATTGCTAAGGATTGAAGGCACATTATGTGTTACCTCGTCGACGGGCGCGGGTATGAAGTTCTCGATCTCCCAGACTTGCATGCCGGGCGCCTGGCCCGTGTCCTCGTCGAAAAACTCGGAGTAATCTAGCGGAGGCTTCTCCAGGCTCTCGTCCCAACGTTTCGGTCTGAAAAACGTAGTTTTATTTATTTGTAACTAGCTGCGCCCCGCGGTTTCACCCGCTATTCTACAGGAACGGTTAATTTTTTCATGATAAAAATAGCCTATGTGTTATACAAGGGAATAAGCTACCTCCATACCAAATTTCATCAAAATCCGTTCAGCCGTTACAGAGTTGAACGGGAACAAACACATTTACATACTAACCTACTTACACACTTAAACACAAACTTTCGCATTTATAATAACATTGTGATGCAGCGACAGACAGCTTTAATGTGGCTTTCCACGTTTTTTGAAAATTCACACTGAATAAATTATATGTCAATTATTTTTTTCATAATAGTTGCGCCCCGCGATTTCACCCGCTATTCTACTAAAACCGAATATTTTTCCGGGATATAAGTAGCCTATGTGTTAATCCAAGGCATAAGCTACATCCATACCAAAGTTAATTCAAATCCGTTCAGCCGTAAAAGAGTTGAACGGGAACAAACGCACTTACACACAAACTTTCGCATTTATAATACTGGTGTAAATATTATGATTATATTATTATTTATTTATTATTATAATCGGAATATGATTATAATAATATATAATTAAGATTATAATTATAATGTATTTTCTGTATAGTGTTGTACTGACTTGAGTTCGCTGTTCCGTTGGTCGTTGACGTTGTCCTGGTGCTGCGTGTTGGCCTGGTCCTGCATGCCGCGCAGGATGAGCGCGGAGCCGCCCTCGGGCTCCGCGCGCCCGCGCCGCAGCCGCAGCTTGCGCGCTATCGGGTCCGACTTCACACCTAAACAATTTCTTATTAAATTCGTGAAAATGCAGACCCGGCGGGTTTGTCCGAAAACAGCGAGAACCATCGGAGACTGGCAGCAGCGTTCTGCGATCCCCAAGCCGCCTGCCGAGCATGTGGATTATGGCCATTTAAAGGGGTGGCCTTTGTTCAGCAGTGGCCGTTCTGGCTTATGATGACGATGATGATGAGGGCCGAGATGAAGGCAAAACACACTTTTTTTTTGTAAGTCTGCGTTTGACCACCTACTCCCCTGTTGGTAAGCGACGATGTGGCCGAAGATGAAGCACGCAGACTTAGAAGATACCTATTCACTCTGACCTTGAAAAGCTTCAGATTGTAACTCTCAGGAAACAAGGAAGCCGGCAGTTTTTTCCAGTCCTTGGCTGTACGGATTAAAAATGTTGTTACAACATACGAGTCCATCAATGATGCAATCCATTGCTTGATTCAAGCTGACATATTATTAAGAAATTTTTAATAGTATCCATAATGTAGCCTTGACACATCGGAATAACCGGAATCCACCAACACCAACAATGTTTACACAGTAGAAAGTTGCAGTTTCAAATATATTTGTCTCGAATTAATGAATTGATCTCAGTAGCTTCACCTACTTACTGGTAGGTGTGGTGGGTTCCGCGGACGCCGCGCCGGCCAGCTGGAGCTGGGCTTGCAGCGAGAAGTCAATGTTGTAGTACGCGAGCCCGTCTCCCCGCGGCCGCTCGACCGGCTTCGACGGCATCACCAGCTCGGGGTTGCCGTGCAGCTGAAGGCTCTCCAACTCGCTTAGAAGGTGGATCGCGTCAGGTAGGGTTATTAGCTTGTTGCAGCTCAGGTTCAGCTTCTTGAGGGAGCCACATCTGAAATGACGTCACGCGGTTAAACAAATAATAAAGGCCGCTTTGAGTACGGTTTAAAATGCGCCCACAGTGCAGACACCACAAACACTGCAATCGATCGGTTTAAATTGTTAGTACGCTAATAGCGCGCCAACAAATTAAACCGTTCAATAGCGTGCTTATGTCAGTTAGGTTTCATTTTTCAGGTTATCTGTTTCGGTGTCTCAGAATTTGGATGGCCACAGTTTCATTTCTGTCTTCACAGAAGACATTTATTGCAATACAAGCCTGCATTAAATCAATTTTTTCGATAAATAACAATGAATGACGGAATTTAGAGATTTCAAAATAACTTTGAAATTTAAATAATAATTTAATTATAAATAATTTAATAATCTGCTGTTCCATACATTTTGTATTGTCACTGACATTTTTCTATGGAACAGCAGATTTTTTTCTCGGTTTCAGGGTTGGTCCCATAGTGAAAGTTGTTCACAATCATGAGTACTATGAGCCCGTTTCAGCTTAGCATACCCTTCCCTTATAACCCTGTATATGTATAGAAGGGTAATAATATTTTGTAAGTTAATTTTTTGCGAAAACGCATGGACGAGATTGGCGTTAACTATAGTAAGATTGGCGAAAGAGGGATGGGGCTTATGACTTGCTTGCCTATTGCTTATGCAGTGAGCAAAACGTGATGACAATGATAGCACTGACCTGCACAAGCCTTCCGGTATCATCTCCAGCAGGTTGTTAGCAGCGGAGAACACCTCCAAGTTGCCCAGTTTCCCGATCCCCGAGGGTATGCCCTCGAAGTCCAGCTTATTGTCGTCAACGTGCAGCCGGCGCAGGTTCTGAAGCTTGCAGAGAGACGCCGGGAGGCAAGCCAGGCTGTTCCGGGAGAGATTGAGGCTTTCGAGCTTTTGCCACGAGTCCATTGCTGTATATAATGGTTGGTTATATTTTATTTAAAGACCATAGTTTCACAGCTCGAACCTATTCCCCAGTAAAAATAAAACCACGAAAAACCGTGCGAGTTCCAAGCGTGCAAATAAACTTGCACGCTTAGAACTCTGCTTATAATGATGATTACTTTCTAACCATCTACGAAAACTTACCACGAGCATTCAAGACGCTCGAAGCGCACCACGCATCAGTCTAAATACTCTTATACGAAATGACACCTTTGGTTGATTGTTAGGCGCGAGTAGGTGTACACTTGAGATAGCCAATGAGAACGCTTGGTCGCACTCCCCGCGACCCGCGCCGCGCCTCAAACTTCGGTGACTTTTTGTAGGAACAACGTATCTCGTATTGCGGTATCTAGCGTGATCTATGCCACGAGCCAATCACGACATGCACTTGAAGGTGTGGAATGCATACGCGTCCGCTCTTCGCGGTGCCTTTGACGCGGGCCAAAAACCGACAAAAACTGCGCAAGAAATCGCGAACCCACGTAGAATATGCGAAGCGCCTATACACTTCGCCTTCACCCCCCTTCGCGGCTTTCGCGCGGTTTCGCGGACCAAGTCTGGAGCGACCTTGAGAGACTCAAATAAATCCTCTTCCGTCATTTCCATCAGATATATGAGCGAGATGGCTATAAAGTTACAGTCACGCGAGTCGACTCGAGTCGTGTCTAATCAGGCTTAACTTCACGGAGCGAACCTTGAGCTTACTCCTAAGTATCACTACACTGCAAACCTGATAGGTGAGCGCATGGTTAAACAAGTAATTGTTATTCAAACATTGAGCTAGATATTGTAGATCAATATACACAATTGTATTCAAAGCAAAACAAAATACCCGACTGCAAAATATATATCCATTGTGTGTTATAATCTATTGAATACGCTACCTCCATATATCGTTATACGCTAAAAACGTTAGCGATAGCGGGCGAAACCGCGGGGTGCTGCTAGTACTTAGCTCACAAAGACCCCAAAAACATTACCCTCCGTTTTGGGTAGTCGGGTAAAAAAAGGCAACAGTAGAACAGACTTACCAGCCGATATTTCAACAATTTCATTGTCACTCAGATTGAGTCTCTTGAGGTTCAACAGAGAGTACAGCGCTTCGGGGACTTTGGTCAGGGCGTTCTTGGAGAGGTCTACGTCGGAGAGGTTCGATAGCGTGTCGAGAGAGGTCGGCAGGTTGGCCAGCGTTCGCTGAGTGTTGCGCATGTGCAGTGTCTCCAAGCTTTGCAGTGACGGTAACTGCCTGAGGTATTCGAAAATTGTTAGGCATACGCTTATTTACAATTAGGCCACGTGTAACAAAAATTGCCCAATAAGGAATTGAGCCTGAGATCTGCTGCGCAATAGGCAAACGCATTGCCTACTAAGCCAGGTGTCAACCCTCAAGGGAAGGAGTCAACCTATATCTCCCCCTTTAGCTCTAAAGTACTTACCTCAACTGAAATAGTCCAAGTGGGTTATCATTAAGTATCAGAGTCTGTAGGTTAGCCAGCCTCCTCGTCTGAGGGGGCAGAGTCTCCAGCAGGTTGCTGGATAGGTCCAGGAACAGCAGATCTGTCAGCTGTACGAATAGGGTTGGTGGTATGGTTTCAATCCTGAAAGAACATTTTAGATTCATTTTCAAAATGTTCACTTCTTTTCTTATATTGTCATTTAATAGCGAAAATAAAATGGTGTCGTAGGGTATCGTAATCCACGTGACAATAAGTTGTATGAGCGAGAAACGCGTGATTTTTGGTGTGCGGTGGTGCCCGACACCGTGACCCGCGCGGACCCCGCCGGTGGCAAAGCTAGTATTTCTCAGCGCAGGCCATGGGGGGCGATGTATAAATGACAGTCAAAATAGATAAACATTAATTTAAAAAAATCTCCAAAATAAGACAAAACATTAATTTCCCTGCAAAGTTTTAGCCTATTTCAGATCCAATAATGCAATAAAAAACGTGTACAAAATTTGACAAATTTCTGAATTTTTGCTTGGACTGATCAGCTATTTCAGTGTCGGATAAAGGTTAACCTTGTGGCGTTTAATGTGTTAATTATGTGACTATTAGTATATGTAGGTATAGTAACTTACTTGTTATGACTTAGATTCAATACTAGCAATGATTTAGCTTTGTCCAATCCTTCCGGAACCTCTTTAAGTTTATTAAAGGACAAGTCTAATGTGGTCAGGTCTTCCAATCTGAAGAGTTCGGCAGGAATACCGGAGCTCTTCACTTTGTTGTGCCTCACATTCAGAGAGCGAAGGCATTTCAATTCTGTCAGTTCGCCAAATAATTTTTCTAAGCTATTCTTTTTGAGTGATAAGTTTTCCTGTAGAAGTTCATTAGTAAAATGTAAGTAATAAGCAGAGAGCAGAATCTAATGGCAAATTAATAAAAAAATTATAGAGATGGGTCATTGTTTTTTAATGACTATTCAAGCTATCGATACTTTTTAAACTGTATAACTAGATGAGCAGCTTGCTACTACATTTGTGTTTGGCTTAACTAGTTACGCCCGCTGTTTCACCTGTGCACACAATGATGAAAATTGATTTTGATGGTGATGAAAATACCCTTTGTGTTACTCCAGCATATAAGGTGGTGGTGGAGGTGGTTCCATATTCAACGAGTATGTATGTATGTATTTCTTCACGCCAAAATGGCTTAACGGATTTTGATTAAACTTGGTACATAGATACTTTAGATCCTGGAATAAAACTAGGGATATTTTTCAACATTGTTCACGTGGTGAAACAGCAGGCAAAGCTAGATAAGTTTACAATGACAGTTAACAACTAAAAAGTATTGATAGCATTTTTATTTTTTTTCTCATTTAAAGAGCTTTTTCGCAGAAGCGAATATGACACTCTGATTAAAATTAATAAGTTATTAAGTTAAACTCTATGAGCTAGTCTGTTTAGCATTCTGGCCGAGTCTGATAGAGGTTCGGCCAGAATACTGTTACAGTGTCCCAATCGGTGGTCCAAAAGTCTACTACCAAAAATAGTTCTTCTGATATGTTCGTTCCGTACACATTCCATTATAATGTGATATATGTCATCAACCACGTTACAGACCGAACAGTTTGGATTAGATGTTTTTCCTATTAAATATGAATATTTGTTGCATGGGATGTGCCCGGAATGAAATCTCAGTGCTACAACAGTATCCTGTCTATTTAAAACATTGGTGTCTATCCATGAATGTCTCAAAGGGTGGGGTTGAATCGTTTGATATTAGATATCGCTTGATTTTGATCTTAAATCGAAATATTCTTGTTCAATTGTTTTGCCATTAGATTCCGCTCCCTGCTAATAAGCAACAAACTTTATGTATATGGGTTCAATAATGTACGTAACTTCCATATACTTGTACTATGAAATGAAGATAAGAAACAATGATGTTTAGACACACTATTTTGAGCTTATTTGATGACCTCATTAAGTCGAATTTGCCTATAGATCATACTACCTTACCATATTATTGATATAAAAACATGTTTGTTTACTTGTTGTATAAAACGTATACGTTTGTTTTAGACAAGTTAGTTACATAGGATATTGTGTAGCATACGTTAGAAACCAGACTTTCTTACCAATTTCATCAGCTTCCCTAGCTCTTCTGGTATTTCAGTCAAATTGGTTTTGTCGAGCCTCAACCACTGAAGCCCGGTCATGTACCGAATTGCGTCAGGGAATTTTTCATTCTGAAAGCGATAAGCTATGAAGTGAAAAGGGTAAACGAAGGTTGGAGAAGCAATGGAGAAGTGATATCATCCATTCATGAAAACTCAGATATAACTATAATTTTCTACTCACGCTAAAATCATTTGAAGTAAAATCTACACCACGAACAAACGGCAAAAGGCCCGTATTAGCCATGTTTACTAGGTTTTATTTGTAAAAAAACATTTGTAATTTAAAGAATATTATAATCACATACAAATTAATTTTATAAACGGAATCGATGATAGACAGTGTGACTAGATTTGAATCTTCGATTCTGCTAGTCTGCAGGACAAAATCTGCTAAAGCCTGCTACTTATTTTACTGAAAATACTATATAACTGCTAACAGAGATAATGCTTAACTTTTTTTACAAAACTTAAGTATAATGCCTATTTATACGATTTAAATGTTCTTAATTTTTTTTTACAAAAAATGGTACTTGTCGCTATCACTGTCCTTGGAAAATCTTTTATGTAATGATGATACATTTCTAGATAATTGTATCATATTTTTTGTCCCTTGAAATTCATAGACTAATAATAATTCCCAACCTCTTACCCATAACAAACATGTTCATACTTGAATAGATTTCTAAGCTTGATTTTTATGTTGCTTGAAAAAAAGCTGATTTGTCATAATCCCCACGCTTGGCAAGTGGCTTGGGGAACAATCCCCCTTCCCCTTTGCTAATGTGAAGCCTTTGTTCAGCAGGGGGACGTCTTTTGGCTGATGATGATGAATCTATGAAATCTTGTCATCCTACAAAATTTACCGCTTAAGCTTTCATTAGGTATCAGTTAGTTTGGCATTACAGTAGTCTAGAGATCTGTGTATAATTTTAGGGCATTTTGTAACGGGTACAATAAATCCTGCTACATTATTGATGAAGCTTTACAAAATACTGCTGAAAAATGCTAGATTTCAAAAAAAAAACTGGAAAAGCAAAAATAAGTGCCCAGTCCTGCTAAAATCGCAAAATTCTGCTAAATCTGGTCACACTTATGAGAGAGAGAAAAGATGACAGCTTGACATTGACAGTTTTTTTTTAATTCATTTTATTGGCAACTGGGTACACATACTTAACTTTATTTCTCATTATTCAACAAATTCAGTCATTGTCCAATCCGAGTTATGCTTCTTGAGTAAGGTTGTGGAAGCTTCACTGGAAGCTAGTTGTAGAAACTCAGAAAAATTAGAAGCAACGACGACAACAACACACAACGAGTCACAAATTCTCAACTCAACAACTCACAACTTTATACTTACGACATGCAAATGCATGCCTCTTTGCCTCATCCAAATTGACAAAAACTGAATGGGTTTATCCCACCAACCACTGTTAGTTAACAGTAGAAAGAATAAAAGTTTTGAAATAAATAAAAAAACAAGCTTATTAAGGGCATCATAAGTATTTTTTTCATGTTGGCGCCAAAAATCAGTTTTTTTTCATAATTATGTGGCTCCGCGCCAGGTTTGGATTTAGGTTCGTTGAAAACGATAGCACAAAATTTAAAAAAAATATAGAACGCTGTATTATTTTTAACCTATTTCCAAAAAAAAAGGAGGAGGTTCTCCAGTAGAAAGTTTTTTTTTTTACCTCAACTTAAAACTCCGTCATTTATGATCCGATTAAGAAAATTATTTTTTAATATCAAAGGAGATACCTCCAGATTGGTTCTATTTTCATCAAAATCCAGTTCTGATAATGGGATCCATGAGGAATTGAGGAAACTTCTCAAATATTATAGGCACACTTATAGCGGTTTTGGTATATTCATTAACAAGTCCAGCATTTACATTCAGAAAGTATAATTTGGTGAAGTGGAACTGATGAACTGAAAAGACTTACAAAAATAATCAAAGGATGAAGAAGACCACAGTTAGCCACCGGAACTCCTCAAGTATTTATGAAAAGCTTGACCTTGATATTTACGCTATCGCCGAGATGCCCGTTGCGGCGATTTATAAACACAATTTCCGTTACTCAGAGCCTCCGTGCTATAACATTTTTCTAAGTACCTACCTACACTAATACACACTAATTCACATTAATATACACTAATTCGATTTGTAGTTTAAAAGCTTGGAGGGTTTTGTATTTTTGCGTGTGACTGCACATTATCCATGATATTGGACTATCTGCGTATTTGACGAATTGAGTGCTTACCAACTGCGAGTTGGACGAAATGCGTATCGTTTATCAATTTTGTACTGAGCCAATAATTTCATTTTTTTTTTCAATTTTATAACATCTTTATTTAAACATTAAAATAAATACAATAAGTACTAGCGCTAGTGTACATTCTTCCTAGCGGTACAAAACATTGGAGAAAACCGAAAACCAAATTTTTGCACGCTAACAGTACAAATGGTAACTAAGTATGTGCACATTTTTAAACCGTACTCTTTCACCTGGGCGAACCGTGGAAAGTTTTTTACAACGGCTCACCTCTGTCCACTGGCCAATATTTAGTTTCCCAAAAAAAAAAAATTATACTGGTCCATCAATATTGTTGGTGTACTTAGCACAGATTTATGATTTACCAGTCCTAAATTTTGGCGAGATGAGTTTGTTGTTGTAGTTCTAGTTCTAACTCACAGAATTCTCCCTATAAATAAAGTTTTTACTTTGATTTTTTGATGCGAGTTTCGCATTTTTTTGTGTACTTATTTGTTTGTTTCACTATTTTCTTAGGGTGTTTCTTCGTGTCAGGATACAAGTGCTGTAAATATAAATATAAGTTGATATTATAATTTTAAGTTCTATGTATAGCTGTTTCGCATGAGTTTAATATAATACCTAAACAAATTTTAAAAAGAAAGTACTGTTGTTTGACTTGTTAATTTTCTAGCTTTGTCGGAGCAGCACAACCCCGCGCTTCAATTACGAAATAATGTGTGCATTATTTCGTTGTCGGTCGGTGTGACGGTCTAAGGGGAAGATCTATGTTTACCAGTGGACGTCTTCTGGCTTGTTTGTTGCCCGTAGTACAACTAGTATTACTACAGTTTTTTGTAATTTGAAATTTGACTTAATGTGTATTATGTAGTTGAGTAGGAATTCAAATAACGAATTTAATTTTTGACTATCGATAAACAAATGAATGCCGCTAATACAAATATTCTTTCTTTCATATTTTTTTTTCACAAAAACGTGTTGACCAACTACGAGTTGGATGAAATGCGTTTTGAACCAAGTGCTAAAAACGCGCTCCCTTGCTCCGTGGCAGGGCCCAGAGCAGTGTGGTGGTCTGTTCGCCACTTGCCCCCCTTTTCTCATTTCTCCCAAATATGTTAGGGGACGGAAGCCAATATATATATCCAACTACGAATGTAACACGGGTAAAAATAAATTTCCTGTGGTACTACTGGTAGTACCATGGGCAACAAACGATTATTGTCATTACGTAAAATATATATATATAACAAGTAGTTCTGCGAACAGTAGACCTCGCAAGCATAAACTTTTTTGCACAATCGCAATTCTCCAATTTCATAGACTGATTTTTTTAGTCATCGGCGATTATTAATTTGTAGGGAAAGACATTTATAGCGAAAATTCTGTGTTGATGGGGTATTTCCCCCCCAAAATATTTAGGAAGATTGGTGCGGCGCCATTTACCGGCCGATTTTGATATTTGGCAAAAACTTTAGGTACTCAACTCTTAACAAGAATATCGAATATGAGCAAAATTGGTCAAGAGTTTGTCAAGATATAAGGTCGTGAGTTCACACTTTACGTCTTCGTTGTGCGTATAATTTTATTAATGCAAATTAAACAAAATTAATAGGAACTTGGCAAAATTGTATTTTTTTTACACAAGCTACACTTACTTATTAGCTATAAGTAAAAAAAGTTTTCTTAGAACTAGAATGGACGATAGATAGGCGATTACTGCCTTTTAGCAGCACGTTTGCAGCGGTCCATTCGCGATGCAAATACGATTATACAGAAGCTGAACATGTCCACGCGCTGAAAAAAAAAATACCCAGAACATTAGCAAGTAATCATCTGAGTCGTCGGGTCATAAATCGTTTTTATCTGTAACTCGCTCGCACATACAGGTCATAAGGAATAATAATAATGAATGAATAAATAAAGAATAACGAAAAAAGATATGCTCCTTAAATTAATGTGCGTAAGAATGATAAGAGTTACACATCTGGAATTCGCGAAATATATACATATAGACAAGGTTTTAGTAATAGTCTTAAAACGATTGTAAAAAGTAATCTTGGAATTTGTAAAATTATAATTGAGGGACCACACTCAAAGGTCTACCTATTTACCTATAATTTTACAAATTCCAAGATTAATTTCTATAATCGTTTTAAGACTTTTACTAAAACGCTATATATTATTTCGCGAATTACAGTTTGGACTCTCGGTCCACGCACACGTCGTCGTCTCGGACGATTTTACTGAACTCGGCCTAGTAATTGTTTTTTGAATCATGCCAGGGTGGTACAAATATTTACCTTAATGTGTACAGTCTTTAATTTTTATTGTAACACTTGGGCGTGTGCCACCACCAGATATAGCATCTCCGGGCGGGCTTGGTGGTCGTAGTTGTAGTTGTTGTTGTTGTAGTCGTTGTTGTTGTAGTTGTCGTTGTTGTAGTTGTTGTAGTTGTCGTTGTAGTTGTCGTGGTTGTCGTTGTCGTGGTAGTTGTCGTTGTTGGAGCTTTTGGAAGAGTTCCCTGTATTAAAAAAAAGTTTGAAAGAGAATGGCGTGGATTCCACGTAAACTCGGTAAACTACCAGGGACCCTATTCGGAGAAATGACATTTTATCTCGGTCACTCTCACTCCCGTTAAATTCTAAATTAGAGAGACAGTGACCGAGATAAAATGTCATTTCTCCGAATAGGGTCCCAGTGGAGAAAGTACTAAGAAAAAAGTCTCAGAAAAAAAAGTTGTTTTCGAGTTTTTTCCTTCTCTTTCGACTCTACAACAAGAGAAGTAGTTGATAGTATCCTTTGACTAGAGTGGAATCCACTTGCTTACCCAGACATGCGAGACCCAGGCTAGAGAAGTATTGCTCATCTCTGGAGACACCAGTGGGTTCATTCCAGAGACATACACCGTCGACCACCTACGACAAAATTTTATTTCTTTCTTCAAACTCAATTTCATTAGGTATTTTTTTTAAATATTATTTCTTTGCCTAGCTGCACCTCAGACCCAAAGGCCGAGTACCTATATTTTGGCCTAAATCTAGTCTTAAGAAAGGTCGCCTTCTTCGAACACGATCATGCATAAAGGCAGTCTAGAAGGCAGAAGCCCAATAGATAAGTAACTACGTCCATCAGCATCTAAGGCAGGGATGGGAAAATGGCGGCCCGCGGGCAAAATCCAGCTCGCAGCGTGTTTTGATCCGGCCCGCGATCTGCAACAGCTCTCTACATAAATACGGCCCTCAAGAAACATTGTACAATCGGCCAATGCCAATGTGAACACAATTATCGCGCCCACACCACACCCACACCCACACACCCGAGCCCGCAACCGCTATAGCTCAACGTGCGCAAGCCCTTACTGCTACATGCTAAGTATACTGAGGTAAAGAATTACTTCAAGTTACTTCGAGCCAAATTTGGACTGGGATCAATGAATAGTCAAAAGGAGTTTGGTATATCTTACTTAGTGTCCGCCATCTTGTTTTTTCTTCAAAATAGTGGCCACTTTTAGCTACACGACATTGAGCAACTCGGTACCGGCCCTAACGGCCACTCACGAGGAAACGGTGTCTTAAACCTATATCACAGAACATAATTAAGTACAATATCTAATACTACGTACCTATATGAATTGATAGCTGACACTAATACGAACAAGGTTACATTTGTATGAGTGTCCAAAATATACGGTTTCAAAATTACACAATATTTTACAGTAAAACCATATTTTTAGAGCCAATCCATACCTTCAATTTAGTTCGAAGACAACTTACCAGCGGCGCCCCCAGTGCAACTTTGAAAGAAGAGAGATTTTATCTCGTACAAACCTTGTTCGTATTAGTGTCAGCTCGAGAAGGATTCATATAGGTTTTATGAGTGGCCGCTATTTAGAAGAAAAATACAAGATGGCGGACATTAGGTATGCCAGGCCTTCATACTGAAATATTCAAGGCCCTTTCATTTCCACACGGACAGAAAGCCCAAAATAATAATATAATATTTGGCCCGCCTAGATGTTTGAATTATTTTATATGGCCCACCAGTAAAACCATTCCCCCATCCCTGATCTAAGAGATTCAGGAACGCAGCTTCTGAATTTTTTGCTCAAGCTCCCACGCCCGCTTAACCATCTTGAAGAAATCTCCACTGCGTACTTTTACCCGACGCGTCCTTTCACCCAGAATAACTCTAATCAGTAAAACTGTTTTCTTTGAAATTTAATTTCTCTTTATCTGTATATAAACTTTGCCCGAGACCTCACCAGTGGTCTACATTACTAACTACATTTTTTTGTGATATTTTTCGCGGTCTTACCAGTAGTAAGTACCTATTTACTCCGCGGCGGTAGGACCACGGCACCACGGGCAACTCATCGATGCACCTAGTTTTAAGAATAAACTCAACTTACACCAGCCAGGCGCAGAACGCACTCATTGCGACCGTTGTTCTAATCACTCTGTGAAAGAAAAACATCTACATAATATAAAAATGCAAGGTAATTCGAGTTCCGACTCTGCAATAAAACATACGGAACATTGGCGCAGGCTGACTTTCGCACCCCTGCGCCGAATATGCAAACGCATCCGTATCCGTATCACAAAGTCACCGAAATACTTAACTACTTACCTATTGTCTAAAAATATTCTCAGTTTAGTCTAGTCGAACCTCCATGAGCATGACGTGGTCTCCTGTAAGTGGGGATGCACCCTGTTTGATGCCTATGTTTCATAATGTGAATGTAAGTAACGTTTTGGTCTAAATTAAACTGTAAAGTTGCTTATTTTGTAAATAAATAATAAATAAATAAAGTAATATGTAACTTCTGTTGGGGATCCATATTGTATGAATAAACAAATAAAGTGTCGATAGCGAGTTTTATGGTCGCAGTCCACTTGTCAACTCTGTACCAGACCAGCTCCCGAGCAGCACAGTCTCAAAAGTTAGTCGTCAACCAGCGCGCGTGCAGCCTTGCCCTACGCGCCTTGTACAAGGGGTAGGCGTACGGGCCGCGTCTGCAGTACGTATAGTATTTATATTTATTATATGGTTGCATACAAACTTTCGCATTTATAAAATATTTGTTATTTTTCCTCCAAGATAATATTAGTAGGATATGATAGGACAGGATTAAAAGATAGTTACGCAGTGTCGGGTCTGTTCCTCGGCGCGGCTATCAGCCCCAGCACGAAGATGATGCCGAAGAAGCCGGTGACCCAATACAGCGGCTCCAGGTACGGGGTCAAGATAGGCGTACCTCCAGCCTTGTAGTTCTTCGCAAAATTCGCGTATTCCGCGTCCTCCTTTGACGTCGTCGTCGGCCCCATCGGCGTCACCGGATCCGTTGGAATGTTTCCCTGGCGAAGAATATCCTCCTCTGGAGGACCTGTTTGCGCAGCAGTTGGCACACCCACACCAGGAATAGTTCTGGCATTCCACATTATATCCATGTTTACTAATTTAAACACAAACTACTTAAAGGGAATTACTCATATTATACAGATTATTTAATAGCATTCTAAGGACCTAAGGACGTTGGTAAAAATATTAAAGCTCGCTGATGGGTTCGTCGTGGGAGGGTTTGACAAGGCTTTTTGCTTTTTGTTTTCATTCTGAATTTTGTATTACGTTTTTTTAATTGTTTAGATGATATATTTTTCATTTGTTTGGAACTTTTTTTACAAGGAGGTGCAATTTGAGGGAGTTTTGAACCCGCACCCGGGAGACGTAGTGAAGCACAGAAGAGAGAAGACGTAAAAAAAATCCTCTTCTGTGTAGTGAAGTAGTGATTTTTTGAGAAGTAAAAGTGACTAAGTAAGTATGTAGCTCCGGAGCCCCGCGACTGTGTACCTCGTTATATAGAACTACTGTACCCGGGAGACGTAGTGACTACTGATTATCTCCCGAGCCACACAACTGTGTATTTCGTAAAATAGAACTAAGTACTGTACCCGGGAGACGTAGTTATTCTCTCCCAAGGCACGCGTCTTCGTTGATTATCTCTCGAGGAACTCTTCTGAGGACGTTGTAAAATAGATAGAACTTCTGTAACCGCGAGACGTAGTTATTATGTATCTCCCGAGCGACGCGTCTGTTTAATTCCCGGGACTCCCGGGAGACGCAACTTCTGCCAGAGTACCTACTTTGGTTAGCTTTTTAGTTAACGACAGATTCAATCTAATCTTAAAATATCCCAACTAATATTATAAAAGCGAAAGTAATTTTCTTTGTCTGGATGTTTGTAGCGTTATCACGGCTAAACGGATCTTGATAAAATTTGATGAGGAGTTACTGTACATCGCAAAGATGGCCTAGGATATTTTTTTCTTGTCCACGCGAACGTAGTTGCGGGTAACAGCTAGTATATTCGGACACAGAAAAGAGAAAGAATTAAAAAAAAAAAATCTCTTCTGTGGATCCGGACGTCAAAATCGCCTATATTTTTTTTTTTAAATAAATCACAAATCCCAAAAACCAATATCACAATCATTCAGACATTTATTTCTGTACAGACTAATCTACAATCAGAGAATAATAATTGTATGAACAGTTTATTTATAATAACAAACCTAAAATGTTTACACAAATTTCTATCACTCATCAAAACAATAATAAAATAAGATAGTTGTACTACATATCTACGAAGTCCCATATTATTTGTAGAAATTAATTCTGTTCATAAAGAATTAGAAAATGCAACAAAACCATAATCATTTAGGTTGCACTTGCACAATTTAGATTTGGTTAAATGCATTTAAACAATTAAGCATTCTGACATAAAATAGAATCCGATTACAATGACTTCGTTTATGAACTTACAAAGTTAGCACACACTTCATTTTGGTGTTTATGCTAACTATGAGCAAGTGAACCTTTAAGCTTCGGCCACACCAAATCCAGTCGCAAACCATCTTCGTTACAGGGATGTAAATATATATTAATTAATATATTTATATAATGTTCTACTAATATTTGAATTGTAATATGACTTGGTAACATTCCGGGTAATATATAGGGCGGGTTTTTTTTCGTGGCCAAACGGAGGAATATTTTTTCCCCATTGTCAAACTTGCAACACAGAGGGATAACACATAAATTAGTACGAGTATTGTCAAGTAGTCAAATATTATTGTATTTTTTATTTATTAGGACCTATATTATTATAATGTTATGATGATAATCCCTACAATATTATAAATGCGAAAGTGTGTTTGTTGGTTTGTTTGTTCCTCTATCACGCAGCGACAGATAAACGGACAACAGAGAACCCTGAACTTTTGCATGGATACAGTTTCAAGAGTTTTTATCCCGGGAAAATGTACGCTTCCTGAGAGATTTTTCACACGGGTGAAACCGCGGGGCGCAGATATATGTATGTATAATGCGTGATTGATATATTTCATGTCTTTTTATTTCATGCCTTTCTGCATTTGTTTCGCATTCGCCGCGGTTTTTTTTATTCTATAGGGCATAGTATTATTTCGTTCCAAGGCTTAATTTTATTTTTCATAAATGGTATAAAATTGTTTAGTTTATATTTGGGGAAGTATTATTTGGTGTATAATACGACATTTAAATAATTATTTATAGATACCTAATCAAAACACTTTTTTAATGTGGTTCTGATAAGTGTATGCTTTTTGTAGGAGTAGTTTTAAGTATTTGTCATGTATTTGTGCGTATGACTGTACTTTCATACAGGTTGAGTCAATAGATTATTGACAAGCAGTTTGGCAATAAGGACAAAATATTCCTCGTAGTTCAATCAGTTTCGCAACCCGGTTTGGGAACACCCCACGGTTCGAGTTCTACACACACGATTTATTTATATGCTATAGCAAAAACCGGACAAAAACGGTAATTTCGGTCACTGAACACGTCAATTCGAGATTTGGCTCTGGCAACACTGAGTAGGACGTAAATACGCCAGTCCTTACCCGTCATTATAATCTAATTCTACCTCATTTATATACCTATTGGAACTATACTAAGATTAAAGCGTAACAGCTTGACTCGGTAGTTCAACGACAAGTTGTAATGTGCAGAGTGTTTCGTTGAAGTTGTGTCACTGAACCCTTATCGCGGCATCGGCGGCATGTTGGGCAGGCCGGGGCCCGCTAGAGCCGTGTTAGTTCCTAACAACACCTGTAAAATACAAACACATAAGTTAAAAGATGCTGTTTTTTATTCGACCAATGTAACATGAATGGACGGGCCTCAACCGCACAAATTACTTAAAAATAACAAGTCAAAACAATCGAAATGAGGCTTCAATACGTAATTAAAAGTATGTATAGTACAATTGTCACAAAAAAGAGATAGCAAATATAATATCATAATGAGGTATATTTTTGCGGATACTAGGATCGCATGTATTGACGAAAGTACGTCTCGCCCTTTTCACAGACTGAGAGCGACTGAAGCAAGGTGACCGCCGGCGGTTACCTTGTTGCTGTAAGATAACTCCATACCAAATTTCATTCAAATCCGCTCAGACGTTACACAGTTGAAAGGGAACAAACACACTTAAATACTTACAAACTTTCGCATTTATAATATTAGTGTGATAGTTACCTGCTTTTGTTGCGACTTTTCCATTTCACACATCTGCGCCCTCTCCACCTCGAATATAACGGGTGCGAACAGAATCACGGACGAGCTGGCGACCACCCACATCACCGACCGGGACAGCCCGTAGAACGACTTCATCCCCGACCTGGAAACAAGGGACGATTGGTTACAAACCAGTTATTCCAAATAGTTATTCCCTAGGCTAGGTTAGACAGACTAGTTATGCCCAAATGGGAAACCTTTATCTATGGAACATTTTGAAGGGCGCGTGTAACCAGTGAATGTGAGTTGCAAATTGTCGCTCAGGGCCCTTATTCTCTATTGCCATAACTAGCTTGTTACGCGCCATGTCAAGTTCACTCCGTGTTAGTCGCATGAAACGGTATTCTCTAAGTTTCTTAAACGCGCGTTTCTTCACGTCGTGTCACGATTAGGAGCCGCGTTTAAGTTTAGAGCATGTTATGGCGTCACGCGTTATTGGCAAGTTATCTTATGTGCGATAGAGAATAAGGGCCCAGTGTGGCGGTCTAAGGGGGAGGCTTTAGTTTAGCATGGGACGTCTTTAGGCTGTTTATGATGACTTATGCGACTGCCGCGCGTCTCGGCACGACTCTAGCGCCCGCTCGTTTCATGTTTTGATGCCTGAAAGTCCATACGAGCGTCGCGGAAGACGCACCAAGTTCTGGGTATCCGTGCGACGGGTGCACTGTGGTTGGACGAGAGCCCACCGCGCTTCCGCAATTTCTCCGATATTTGCTATTATCCTAACCAATCAAATTTTAAACCAATATAATTTTATTTTACACTCACCAGGTCTTTGTTGTGGCTGTGTATGCAGAGTCTCTAATACAATCAGGAAACATCTCTGACAGGCCCCAGAGACGCTCCGATAGTGATTCATCAGGTTCCTAAAACGAATAACACAACTATAGTACTAAGATTAATGTTTTTTCCTAATTAGTATGCATATGCAACCACTAAATTATTGGCTCCTGATCAGAAGGTCTAAGTAGCAAAATGTCAAACACTGGGAAACTTCTAATTCAGAATCGTAACTCTCCATCTAGATTCCTTGTGTCAGGGATGTCATGGAACTCATGCAGAGTCATGGACAACTAAGACCCAGAGCATATATTTAAATTCATTATTAGATTGAGCCTGGCTGAGAATCAAGCCATGGATGTCCTTCATTTAAAGAGACGTTACCAATAAACCATCTCATCGCCAACTGTAAGACAAGATTCCCTTTTTTTTTTAAATCATAGATAGGCAGGCCATTTGTCCACAAACTCAGCTGATGTAAAGTGTCTGTGGTATAGGATATTATATACACCTAGCCTGGAATTTTATCTGGCTCTCAAGTGAGGTTGCCTATACACACTGTTAGGCATTTGGCAACAGACAGCCGGTAAGTCAAGCTGATTGTTGGGATTTATCACCATGGCTGCGGTGTGATCCAAATGCTCTAACCACTCAGCTACTATCGCTTAACATTTGTCTCACTTTAACTGTAGAACTATGAATATGAATATGGTGATGGTATGGTTCCTATTGCCAGCTAACAGGCAGACTTAATTGGGCCCATATTTACCAAGATATACTACTATGATACTGGTAACAAATCACAATGATACAAGATAATTTAATAGAAAGAGCTTATAACTATGCGAAACATTGTTTTTTTTTTCTTTCCGCTATACTTTTGCTTAGAAATATAAGAAACGATGTTACCCGCGACTTCATTCGTTTGGACCAATAAAAAAGTAGCCTATGTCCGTCCCTATCCTTAAGCTATATCTATGCAAAAATTTAGCTTGATCAGTTCAGCTGTGATAGCACCCAGACAGAGAGATAGGTACAAAGAGTTACATTTGCATTTATAATATTAGTTAAGATACCTAAAAATCGAGGTATGACCTCGAGCACAGTCTAAAACTAATGATCGACTGCGGTGCATGAGCAATTGTTTCTTAAGGTGGGAACATCCCTCGTTAAGTGTGTTTTTTTTATAGTAATAGTAATACTTACATCTTCATATTCTTTCAGACAACTTTCATTTGATCCAGCTCCCTGAAACAAAATGAGACATTTAAAGATTTTTACAGTAAAATTTATTACAGAAATATATAAATGTAAAGCGTGTCAAGTTAAGAAAGACAAAAAGTCACTACAAATATTTTAAATGTGAGAATGTTTGTTCCTCTTTTACGCGGCAACCAATCGACATATTGACTTGGCTTTTGCATGAATAAAGTTTAAAGGCCGGAGTGTGAGTTTTTTATCCTGGAAAAAACTAGTCCCAGTAGTTATTCTTCAATTAGGTATTGTTGATGTGTGTTGTTTGAAAACAAATATTTTTAGCATTTTTATAGTTTAAAAATGAGTCTGGTACAAAAGGCTCATAATAGTGAATTGACTAATTAATTATACTTGTTGGTACTATTTTCACTAGCATGTATAAATGTCAATTAACTATTTAACTCTTAGTTACTGAAGAGGAGATCTTACCCCCGAATACTGAAACGTTTGTTAACTTTGACGACAGATTAAGTCTGTTACTGCCTTTGTCATTTGCTTAGTGCCAGACAAAGGCAGCATTAGAATTAATCTCTTGTAAAAGTTAACAAGCGTTTCAGTATTAGGGGGTTAGCCAGATAAGACAAAAGAGAAACTGTTAGTTAGCCCATAATAAGTCGGGAAAAGAGGAATAGTTATGAAAGAAAGAAATAGTAAGTGTAAAACAGCATAGTTTTATAATACGATTTGAATCTTTGAACATTTTGTAGTTATTTTAGTACGATGACGTCATTGACAAGAGTAAATTTTCTCGGGCCTTATTCTAGTGCCCTCGAGATTATCTCTGTCACTCTCACACTCACGATATAGAGACAATGACCGAGACAGTTTCGAGCGCGCCAGAAAGAGGTCCCTCGTTCCAAAACATAATTCGGTCCGCATCAGTACTACCCACTCAAACCCAGTTCCGAAACCCAAATTCATCCGACGAACTGCAAGATGTTTTGGAACGCAGCCTAGACAATGTTTCACACTCATTAGCTCCCAACTAGGATTCCCTTAGCAGAAAACACCCTTAGAGAGACTGCAGTGCAGGTCTTGTCACCCCCAATTAGAATTAGGATTCCCTGTGTCAATATACAATATGTTGTTACTGTTTTGTGATATGAATTTGGGGATTAGGTGAAATCGTTTTGCTTGTGTTGTTACTGTTTTGTGATATGAATTTGGGGATTATGTGAAATCAAAGTAGACAAACAAAATAGGGACTCTGTAGCATGCTAGACTTTGAGCTATGAGGAGGTTGAAGGTGTTTCAAAATGATTTATGTAAATATTATACACAAAGCTGGTGTGGCCCCTGTCATCCTACTGCGTATCTATAAATTTGTAGGATGATTAGAGCTTGCATAATGGAATAAGTATTTAAATTAGAAAAAATCAAGTTGGTTACACAATTGTTGAATAAATGTGGTAAACACTTCTCAAAATAACATAGGTCATTAAACTCATGTAGGTAGTTAAAATAAACAGAGTGCAGTTAAAAAGATGTGATAGAACTTTGGTTACTTAGTTTAGGTAGGTAAGATTGTTGAAAAATTATTGCAAGAATTAAGGCCTCAAAAAAAATCCTGTGCGGTTGCATTTAGTGTTTTCTGTTCAATACCTCAGGAAAAGTATATGGTTCCAGCTCCATTGGTTTGCGCTCTGGTGTATCTCCTTTACTCGCAGTCAAAGATTCCATGCCACTATCATTTTGGTCAAGATCATCGGTCAAATCCATAGGCGAGGTTTTACGTAATAACTGTTTTGTATGTTTTTACAAGCACCTACTTGTAACCGAATATGAATTAAAATTACGACAACTCGGGACAAAAAAATTGAAGAATTCGACAATCGACATGCAGACACCAAAATCCAACCTCTTCAAATCAAAGACAAAAAGGAAGAGACAAGAGAAGAGTTGAGATGAGAACACCAACTCGAGTTAACTCGAGTTACGGATATTTTTAACTCGAGTTAACGCGGCTTAAGGCCTCCCTACATGGCCTGACCTGACATCGTTTGAAATAAATGGCTATATATAAGTTTCTGGAGAAGCGAAAGGGAGAAGCTATAACCTTAATAATTTGTATCTTTTGCTCCCGTGAAATTCCCATCTAGCTGTCCCTTTCACACGATGTCAGGTCAGGCCATGTATGGACACCTTTAAACCCGAGCTTGCCCAATTCGCCCATCTCTAAATCTACAGCGTGTCTAAGGATGGCCTGACCTGACATCGTGTGAAAGAGATGGTTATATATAAGTTTCTGGGGTAGCAAAAGGGAGAAGCTATAACCTTAATAGTTTTTTTTTATGCTCCCGTGAAATTCAAATCCAGCTGACCCTTTCACACGGTGTCAGGTCAGGCCATGTAGTGAGGCCTTAAGCCGTCGCTACATGGCCTGACCTGACATCGTTATGACACGATGTCAGGTCAGGCCATGTATAGTAGCAAAAGGGTCAAGCTATTACCATAATAGAATCCTTTACTCCAATGAGATTTATGTCTAGCTATCCTCTTCACAAAAAACAGATATTATCAAAAAAAAAAAAACAAAAAAACAATAGGGTCCCGAGGACCCTATTCGGAGATATGACATTTTATCTCGGTCACTCTCACTCCCATTAAATTCTAAATTAGAGAGACAGTGACCGAGATAAAATGTCATTTCTCCGAATAGGGGCCACGGGCCCGAAAATGTCGAACTTCGAGATTTCTTATTCTCAACATGATGTTTCGTCTAAGTTCTCAACGCTAACTTTCAAAATAGTCACGATGGCTGGCGTCCGAGATACAGCGAGTGGCAGAGGCAATCGACACGAGAGGAAGTCGAGATAGGAATCTTGAAATCGACATCAGGGACCCTATTCGGAGATATGTCATTTTATCTCGGTCACTCTCACTCCCATTAAATTCTAAATTAGAGAGACAGTGACCGAGATAAAATGTCATTTCTCCGAATAGGGGCCCTGATAATTATCATAGATCACCTAAGTATGTACATACGCCCTTGTTGTGTTGTTAAGGTCATAGTATTATAATAAACTCCTCCCTGTGTTATGACTATTATGCTCCCAGAATGTTCAAGTAGTTTAAAGCTGCGTCCGCATCTCCAATGGGGCCGTGCGGCACCTTTTGCACTCAGTTCCATAAAGTGTCTCCACACAGGCCTTTACTGATTTATTCGAATAAGATAGCTAGACATTTTCGCGGGAGTAAACTAAAGAACCTATAACCGTAGTAGTTTGTTTAATTTACTACGATGAAATTTATGCCTAGCTATCCATTTCGAGGCGGTACACCGTTGCAAAGAGAATATAAATACTACGTAAGCACCGTTGTACAACATTAGCCGTGCGGCTAATTTGAAAATATATTTCATAATAGATTAGAAATGAGACGAACTTACCAGCAGTTGGCAGTCAGTAGGTGAACTACATGAGCATGGCATTGAACTAGGATCTTTAGGAATTGGGGCATCGTAAGGCATTTTGAAACCCTAAAGTCGTTTCAATTTAATTATTTGTAAGCGAATTGAATTATGATATTTCCCACCAACAATATTATAGAAACTGACACACGAGTTCCTTGATTTTTATGACAAAATAAAACATCAGAATATTAAATTTGTAACAAGGATCTTGTATCACCTTCGTCTAAGATTTGTAATATAAAATGACATGATATTTCACGACCCGATCATGCATAGCCTGATATTCTATGTATAGTACACCAATTATCAGGCACATTATCGGGTCGTCAATTTTCTCCCGGCACGGCTTGCATGACATTTACAGTTTGACAGTTAACATTTTCTGGAATTTGCAGTTCTGCTTGACTGCTTGTTGTAAAATTTTATTTTTTCAGTTTTACATGATACAAGATTGAAATTATAAATCCTCACATGTTTTCCTGTTTCATAGTCATCAAATTATCTTATTAAATTTGTTTTTGTGTCTAGACATAAAATCTGTGCGCGAAAAGATAGGCTCAAAATACCAGCTCTGTCTGACATTAAAAATCTTAATTGTAATCTAAGTAAAAAAGTGATTGTACGTAATTAAGATTCGCAACCTCTGTATAAAATCTTCGAGTATCACGTCCAAGGTGAGTAAAAAGTAAACAAATCATTTTTCAGATATTGCTAGGTGTCACAAAAACTTGCTACAGAATTTAATGATGTTGATAAATGTATACTGTCCTAAAGTATAAGTAGTGTGCATAAGTTAAATGTTAGAAATACCGTATGATTACCCACATATGTCCTCCTTGACGCGTCCGTCCATGGCGAACCTTAATCTTTGCTCTGTTATATTATGAAGGAGGGCTTGTAAAGCCAAAAAGTAAAGTGTAAAGTGATGCCAAATTTTGTCTAATGGGTCAATCATTGGCGATCCAAATGGTTAACATCACTGCTTTCTTGTTTTCTTCAATGGGTTGTGAGTGTGACAGAGGAGTTGATTGCATATTATCAACATATCTGTATGTTGGAAAAAAAATCATAAAGGATACAGTCCGAATTGAAGGCATTAGCAGTTGGTGTGCTCACAACTAGTCCATGATCCTTTAATGCTATCAACCACTAGTAAAGATGTGGTACAGGTATGCTTCGTCACTTAGTGCTGACAATGCTCGTAGTCCAGCTCATCGGCACTGTTATCTCTCCCAAGGGTATTCCTAATTGACAAAGCATGACTGTGGGCATGCTAAATTAAATTGGTCTGCTTGAAAGTGCTGTTGGCATCACAAGTGTTAGTCTAATAATCTGGACCATACCCAAATTTGGGATGTCAAATCTTCATCTTTCCATTGAACCAAAGAGATAAGCTACCTTCCAAATTTACTACAGCTCGCATCGCCTATAGGATAGAATGTTCCATCTCGACCTTCACATCTCCATTCACAATAAATGGCCACTGCAGATAATTTTAATTTTCCTTATCCAAAGCCGAGACCCTAGCATCTAGCAGGAAATAAGATGTTAAAACGAAAATAGACATATCTAAAGCCAAAAATGTGTAGGAAAACTGCTATTTTAAATTTTCCTACATTGTTTTATTTATTTCTAGGTCAATATTTTAAAAATACTAACAGATTATTAAATTTATTTTTGGTTTCCAGATGATTTTTTTGGTTTTATTTCTTTCCTTATAATTTTTGAATAATCTTTTAATATTATTTTCTGAAGAAATCTGAAAATAAATAGTTTGTTTGTTTACTTATTATTTGACACATTTAGGTTAAACCGCTATTTTAAATTTTCCTACAAATGATTTCCCTGTCATTGGTTTGATTACAAATTACAGATTATAGCTGTAATGAAAGGGTACTGATAGTAAGCCTAACTCACTGTGGGTATGAAGTGCTTTGGTTTTACATCTAACATAATGAATGCGGAAGTGACAGGACCCTATCTGACCCTATCTTACAGGAATCATCAATTTTTCTGGGATGAAAAGTAGCCCTTGTGTAAATGTAGGGTATATAATCTACTCCTGTACCAAATTACATCAAAACATTTAGGTGTAACAGAGCAGAGTGAGAACAAAATATATAATAACATGCACAACATCCCTCACTCACAAACTTTTGCAGTTAGAATTTTAGTGTGACATGAAAATACCAGTGTCCCGAATGTCAGTGTCTGTATGTTTGTTTTTATTTCCATGGGTAAGCCTTGGCCTGTCTTGATGAAATGTGGCTTGAAACTAGTGTGCATCATGAGTGCAGACATAAAATATTTTTTATAACAGAAAAATGTGAGATAACTGGCAAAATCGCAAGATGGCACTAGTATTATTATGAACGAAAACTGACAAAGCTGGTGTCGCCTCGAATGCCAGTCCTCATTCTTTTTTTAACTTAGTACATAAACCATAAAGACTGCTACAGGAAAAGTGCCAATAGAAAGGTGTGTGTGAAGAGTTCAGCTAGTTAAATAAACTAGACTATTTAGAAGTGGTCTATTCTAACTTCTAACATTACAAGCATTACTATGTTCAGGATTAAAGGGCAATGTTTCCAGTAAAATTACTAAGCATTAAGAGATTTACATCGAATATCTCAAGGGTGACGAGTACAGTGAATTGCCGCACAGGGTAGGTATTGGTGTTGACAGCTCTAAAATTATTGCCGTTCTTTTCACACATATTACAAAGAAAAGACACGCTGATAATTAAGTCTGTCATATTAATTTAGTTTAGTGAGTGGTACAACAGAATCAACACCATTGTATCTCAATGTTTGTCACTAATTAGCATAAAAAACAATGAAATGTACATGGTTTAGATTCTGTCTTTTAATTTTCTAAGCTGAATTAACTAAATTCAATGTTATAGACTATTTTTAAATTTTTTAAAGCTTTTTTATTGAACGAGTGAAGCGAAGGTCTCATAGTTTACTGGGACAAATCGGCATTTGTATGTATGTTTGTGTGTATATTTGTCCGATGCTAACTTGCGAACCGTTGATCCGATCTTCATGAAATTTTGTAGGCAAGTAGTTCATTTCAATACAATTTTTAAGTTCGAATATGAGCTGAATCGGTCGAGCGGTTGTGAAGATATAGGGGTCGCGAGGTCTCAGTTCGCCGCGAACTACTAGTCTTAGTACACTTTCTATCTAAACATATGAAAAATAAATAAGTACTTAAAAGCCGAAATCGTAATTAGTAATTTTAGTAGCACATACTTGAGTATTAATTGAAATATTTAAAAAATGCAGACAATTTGAGTGCTACCATATTATTCTTAGATATTGGTTTCTAAACAATATATTTCTTCATTGTGCACTTAATAATAACAGTACAAAAGATCTTCCAGAAAGCCATGTCTTTGAACTTCACTCACATTTCCTCTGTAAAAATATTAAAAATTATAATTTAATTTTGGCAGCAACTTGGCCGTGACACTGAGACATTATTACCTGTCATAAGAAATAATTATAGTGTATTAACTACAGGCAGCACAACTTTCACAAGAATTCTGCTCACTTTAAGACTCATTAAAATACTTTTAACCGACTTCCAAAAAAAAGAATATTTATAAAAGTATATTTAGAAGAACAAGGAATATAAGAATCCCTTTTCTAGGAATCAACGCACAGACCAAACCGCTTATGATAGGGACGTGAAATTTGAACCAAATACTCCTCAAATGGTTCTAGGCGAACAATAAGAACGGATTTTGCAAAATTCTACCTCTAAAGATGTATGAAATGGACCCCCAAAGTTTGTATGGAAAGTGTATGGAAATAAAATATTTTTTCTTGCTCTGTTCACACTAAGCATAAAAAATAAAGAAAAGAATGTCTCGATTTTTCGAAAATAAACCCATTGAAGGGGTGAAATGGGGTGTTTAATTTACTGTAGCCTAAGCGAGCGAAGTCGCGCGGGAAAGCTAGTTGTGCAATAAGCCTAATGATTGACTGCGGTAATAAACGTGCATTATTTAGCTGTTGCCAATACGAAGAAGTCATTCCAAAAGCAGAAATTATCATACTAATAGAAATCCCGCATATACTCGTACATAGATACGTATAATAGCAAAGTTGGTATAACCATAGAGAAATTATATAAAAAAGAGTGCCAATGGCCATAGAAAGATGCGTAACCCGATTGTAGTACGTAAGGTGTCGATAGTGCTTTAAACTGCGATTCTGATTCAAGTCGAGCAGAAATTGTGACCATGAACACAATTTCTGCTCCACTTGAAATAGAAACCCAAGCTTACTCATTCGTAATGGTACGGAGAACAAAGTAGGGTTATGAATATTTTGCACTATAGTAACATCAGTAAAACGATTAATTTTATATTTTACTAGCTGCACCCCGCGGTTTCACCCGCTATTCTACAGAAACCGAATATTTTTCCGGGACACAAAATAGCCTAATGTGTTAATCCAGAATTTAAGCTACCTCCATACCAAATTTCATTCAAATCCGTTCAGCCGTTACACAGTTGTACGGGAACAAACACACTTACACACAAACTTTCGTATCTATAATATTAGTGTGATTTGCAAAACACGCTATGTTCCTAAGAGATGGCGTCGACAACATTGTTTTTGGAAAAATATTTTTACGTCTGTTATTGCAAACTAAGAAGTAAACCTTAAATTGCGGTCATATACCAATACTATGTTTCTGTACTAACCATATTTTCACAGGCTTTTTTTAATTCGTTTTTATAGCGGTTTGAACATTAGCTGACTAAATACGTAAGCGCCATCTAGTTTTATGCTGTTTTTTCAGGGGTACACTTTTTGTATGAGATTGTCATTCTTATCGTATAATTTTTCTGTGGTATAACTGAATACCTACCTAAGTACGGTACCAGCTTCTAGCCTTGTACAGTGATTATCTGTTTCTAAAATGCTACGAGGAAAAGATCTACTGCTTCGCCAATTCGTCCACTCACAATTGGCAATTTATCTCAAAACAGAACTAAACTTGACCAATAAAATCCAGTTTTCAACAGGCACTACGCAATTAGTCCAGTAGGTATATTGATTTTATGAGCGTATTTGATTTTACTGTACTTACTCTAGAAATCTAATAAAATGTATTCTGAACCGGGTTATTTTTAATCGACTGCCCAAGAAGGAGGGTAATGCTTTTGGGTTGTATGCGAGTATTTTTGTGTTCTTTTAATCGCTTGAGTGGCAGCCCGGCCACCTAGTAGTGTGCGCTGTTTTTGTTGAATACATGGCGGGCCAATCGTTTAACATCGAAATGTGGTGATATTTTTGTTTTAAAACAGTAAAATTGCGACCGCCACTCTTGGAGTTAACTCCTGTACCCAAAACGGCTTGTCAGATTTTGACGATTAACGTGTCGTTGGAATTCTTGTTGCGTCCGGAGTGACACAGACTTTTCGCAGTCGGGTGTTTTGTTTTCCTTTTAATAACATCACTTGTTATTCCCGAATCTGTCCCCGAATTCTTCAAGACTTGTTCCAACACTCGGTCGAACGACAACAAGTTGTAGTCATTTTGTATAGTCGGGTGTTTTGGTTTCCTTTTAATAACATTACTTGTTATTCCCGAATCTGTCCACGAATTCTTCAAGACTCGTTCCAACACTCGGTCGAACGACAACAAGTTGTAGTCATTTTGTATAGTCGGGTGTTTTGGTTTCCTTTTAATAATATCACTTGTTATTCTCGAATCTGTCCCCGAATTCTTCGAGACTTGTTCCAACACTCGGTCGAACAACAAGTTGCAGTCTACCAATACCAACCAATCTAGATTATTATTTCTATAGATTTTCTAGTTTCTTCACGCCCTAAGATATGCGATTGAAATAGTATTTGTGTACAAAATAAACAACTCCCACTTATTTGTATGCAGTTAGAGAAATGCCTACTCGATAGTACGATGCACATTTTATTTGTGGTACGATGGTGCAGTTCATCGGGAGATTGCGTCATTCGCGTCATTCGGTGCAAGAATAGCTCGTACTTGTACGAGTTCCCATACAAAACATACCGTTACATGATTAGCTTTTCTGCAACACTTCCGCTTGTCGTACGGAGCTGAGGGGGCTACATTTTCACGTTTATCGGCATTCGCTACGCGAAGAGATTAGCCATAGAATATTCAATAGTTTACTACGGTCTCTAATTTAAAGTCATGGACATTCTCGTTTTTAAAACGAACTAGGTAAGTACATAACGGCTATGTAGTTTTTCTACTAAATTCCCTCCAGTATTTCGAGTCCTTTCTTTACCCGTCATAGGCAGGTAAGGAGGGTAATTTTTTTTGGGGTGTATGTAAGTATGTTTGTGTGTTCCTTTATTATCTCCTTTAGCCTAAACGGCTTGACAGATTTTGACGAGTGAGGTTTCGTTGGATTTCTCTTTGCGACTTGAGTGACATAGGCTACATTTACACTCGTATATTTCCTTTTTGTTTTAACGATATTACCACCATGTCCATGATGAACATGGATGTTTGTTCTTTGTCTGGGTGTTTCTATGTATTCTACATTTACAAAAAGAAGTATTTATGTAATAAATCAGTTATCTGGTTCACATAGTACAAGCTTGCTAAGTTTGGGGCTAGATGGCGCTATGTGTGAAAAACGTCCATCCACCAATATTTCAGATAATTATTATTCAATTAAAAATATTATCTAACAGTACGATCTGTCTGACTCACTGTACTTGTTCAAAAACACGTAACATACTTGTTTCAACCGTGGAAACCTAGCGGTTCACAAAGATCAGAGCTCAAAAGGTCAGGTAAATAGGTATCTCCGCTGTGATGCAACCGAACCCAGTAAACGGACAGGCGCTTTTGTATTTGTTACTGGGCAAAACGACTGATGTTCTCACCTTCACGACCATAGAGAAATTATATAAAGGAGAGTGCCAATGTCCATAGAAAGATGCATATAACCCAATTGTAGTACTGGCGCGCTAGTCTCGACTTTTCGCAACAGCTCTTTGCGACCGAATTCGGTCGCTATGACGCAAAAATTCGACAACGAACACGAATTGTTAACGAAAAAACGCAAACGTAGCGTTGAATTTTGAACGCAAAACATAGCGTTGAATTTTGCGTTCAAAATTCAACACTATGTTTTGCTATGTATATCTGTCATTCTTCTCCTATAATTTTTCAATGTTCAATTTTTCAATTTCACGACGTTCCAATCGTTTTCAATCATGTCTAATTTACAGAACTGCATTGTCCGGTTAATTCTCGAACCAGCCGATTTCTGATAATGTCGGTGGCGTTATGTTATCATCGTCCACAGATTATATATAGATATCGCATTACGAGATCTTTGTTCCGATAAAAACTCACCAAAGTTGAAGGAAAGCCCGGGTTGCGGGGACTGCAACCAAGCGTTCTCATTGGCTATCTCAAATGCGTAATAGGCGTAATCTAAAAAATAACCAAGCAGTAAATCAATGTTTTTTTTTTTAAGTTAATAGTTAGGTTAGGCTTATAGTTAGTTAAGTTAAAGTTTTTGCGATGGGCAGGCCACATTACCGATAATCGATGGGGAAGAAAGGTTCTTGAGTGGCGACCGCGAACTGGAAGACGCAGCGTAGGCAGGCCTACCACTAGGTGGACCGACGACATTGTGAAAGTCCCGGGCAACCGGTGGATACAAGCAGCACGTTGTCGGTCGGTGTGGCGGTCTAAGGGGGAGGCCTATGTATTGCTGAACATATTGCTTCTGGCTGATGATGATGATGATGAAAGTTTTATAGGTTTATTTTGACCGATGCGATGAGTGCTTCTAATCTAGAGGGGGTAATCTGTGTCATCGTCCAACCGCATGACTGGATGCTTCCATTGTAGAGCCTGACGCCTGATCTCTGACTTGAGAATTAAAACGATAGGCCACGTGATAGTTAAGCCGGGGTCAGGGTAACCTACGTTATCTGGTTTCGAGTGGTTCTCCATATTCAGATTGAGCGGGTCAATTGCTAAAGTTGAATTAATAAAATAAAACAATTTAGCAATGCAACGCAGCATATCGTGGAACTCTTCGGTGGAGAGCATCTTCGAACATTGCATGATGACCATTTGTTGTTTAAGGTTTATTTATGATGCTTTTGGATTTCGTCCGTTGTTAATGGATAATGATTCAATGTGCAATATTTCGCAAAAATCAACAAAATCAGCGCCAAAATTTTGATTTTCGAAAACCAGTGAAGACGTACTTATTATTTTCTTTTGTTTATTCACAATGTTTAATTACCTTGGCATTCAAAAAATCGTGCGCCCAAATTACCACACTCATAAACCATGTTAGGTTAGCTTATGTTTTTCCAATGACTTCTATAAAAGCGTAGGTACTTACTAGTAAAAGAGAAATGAAAGGGTTTTTCTTAGAGGATTACCCTGCGAAAAACATACTTTTCTTTAATTTTAACCGAGAATCATGGGCGTAGCGTGAAAAAAGGTTTTATTTCATATTCCACTCCTTTAGAGGTGGAATAAGCAAAACTCGAAATTATTGCTCACGTAGTCCTTTTGTAAAGTATTGGTTTCAAATTTCGCGTCTCTATCATTCGCGGTTTTTTTTGATCCTGTGCGCCGATTACTAGTAAAAGGCATGTTTTATTTATTTATTTTTTATCGAACTTGGTGACGACACTAGCAAGTCCCTTACCCACTCATAACATGTTGCCCAAAACAGTTCAGTGCCACACAGAATGTTGATCTTCAACAGTTCAAAACCACGAGCGGCAAAGAACTCCGCTCGTCACTCTGAGATATTAGATGTTAAATATCTTTATGCCCAGCAATTACGTTGGAAACAATGCCTTTCAATCTGGAACACAGTAATGTTTGCACATTACTGCTTGGCGGTTGAATAATCGGGCAAGGTACTTCTCCGGGCGGACTCAGCCGAAGATCCCTACCACTACTGAAAATATACATTTCAATAGTGCCTATCACCCACTGAGTTAGTATATAGGTACTTTACATAACTCAGTACTACCTATATGTCGTCAGATAATTGAACCTACATTGCAACACATTGGCTTAGTTTTTCACAAGATTTGACAAAGTGCGATATAAATGATGTTCTCTCCGATCCAACATTCCATGGCTCGGTGCCAGGAGCCACGCATTTCTCGGCCAGTCAGTTGTCTTCTTATGGCCCTGGTGGGTGATCACTCATGATTCATTTATAACGTTTATTCAGTATTCATCTCCCTTTGTCACGACTTCCGAGACTTTTGTAAGGAGTAAAATGGGTGATTAAGAGCAGGAAACCGATTTTCGTTTGAGAATTATTGGGGTTGATATTGAATAATGTTTTTGAAACATGTATAAAATGTTTGATGTCTTAACTAAGTTACGTGTTGATCTATACAATTTTATTTATTTAAATTAACCAGATGTTACCTCTATTGCTCAGTTATTACAACATGTTTTCAATCAATGTGACAAGTTGACAATGTTTTCATCTGTTTTAATTTTCAATGCCATAACTAATTAAATGGAAGATTTAGCATGTTGTAAGGTTCACAAGTCGACTGTTTTTGCCTTTTTTTTTTTTAATGTTTGTTCGCTTATAACTCCGTCACTTATAAATAACGATTTGGTTTTTTTTTTTTTATTTGAAAAGTTCTTTCAGATTGGTTCCATTTTTATCAAAATCCAGTTCTGATAATGGGATCCATAATTTAATGTTTCTTATCAGGACTTAACCACGCTAACACTAAACACTAAAACTAAACTAAAAACTAAATTATGTGTTCAAATCCCGAAAGTTTAAAAGTTACAATGGGATCCATGAGGAGTTGTGGGAACTATAGGCATAATTATAGCGATTTTGGCATCTTCATCAATTGACTTGACAATTCTACGAGTAGGAAAGCGCGAATTGAGTCAAAGCGGTCTTAGCGTTATTTAAATTCCTAGAGTGCATTACTTAATTGTTGGCTGATTTATTACTATACCGACTGCCCAAGAATGTTTGTATGTAGTATGTAAGTATTTTAAGTAATTATTTAAGTATGTATGTTTGTGTGTTCCCTATATTAACTCCTGTAGCCTAAACGGCATAACCGATTTTAACGAGTGTGGTGTCGTTAGATTCCTCATTATGTATATTGTACTATTGTTAAGTCTCTGCTATATTTTGCAGTCGTGTTTTTTGTTTTCAATTTAATAGTTGTTTACTTCTGGCGATTTGGGGCGATTTCTTTTAATGCATAATGCATGCCAATGAACCCGATGTTTGATTTGGCTCGTGTCAGACATTTCTCTCAGATCTTGATTCGACAATGCGTTTACGTAAACCTTTGTCTTAGTCTCTAGCTTTTTCTACTCTGACGGTTCAAGAAAGGTCGCGCCTTTTTTATGCAAACTTAAAGCACACGTTGTTCGAATTGGGAATGTTACATAATATATAATCTGACCAAATGCGAACAAATGCGCCGCTTCGAACTATACATAGTAAGAATGGCGCGACATTCAGGCCACAAAATTGTGCCGTTTTAAATAGTACGCAGACAAAAAAGGCTAATAATAAATTAAATATTATACTGCCACGTAATTAAAAGAAAAACAAAATACCCGACAGCAAAATGTAGCCTATATGTCACTCTGGACGTAAAGTGGGATCCAACGACGTGAAGTCAAAATCGGTGAACCCGGTTAGGCTACAGAAGGTCATACAAATAGAAAGGAATACACTCCAAAACATTGACCTCATTGGTCAGTCGGGTAAAAATATCTACAATTAGATAATAGAAGAAAATTAGAGGCTTGTAGCTGCTAGGTAGAGTCTAATGCTAAAACAATACGCTAATTTTGTATCTTATTTGCTATCTTCAAACTATTTTGTAACTTTTGTCCTATGTTTTTTGTCTGAAAAGCTTTAAGCTTTTGTCTTTACTGAAAACATTAACAAGGAACGTTAATGTTTTCAGTAAAGACAAAAAAAATACGTGTAAAATGTCATGTGTTCATTGGAAGACTAATTGTAGTTCATCTTCATCTTGATCCGGTCGCTTTGTATAAAATGTAATTGGTTTCCCAGAATTCAGTCTTGAGTGAAAATTTGAAATTGACATTTCTTTTTCGGATTTTAAACGTATGTTTTGTATTGTGACGTTGGACACTATAAATATTTTTTTTATTCTTTGCTCTTGTATTTCGTTTGCCTTTACTGACAGATAATCATAGATTCCGCATTCAGGACGATCGAAATGCATCCGTCAAAACGTTATTGGTTCATTGATAGGCGCGAGTAGGCGTAACCTTGAGAACGCTTGGTCGTAGTCTCCGCAAACCGCGCTTTTCTCCAACTTCGGCGACTTATTCGGTCAACGGTCTCGCGATGCTGTATGTAGGGTGATATGTGCCTTTACTGTTCGTTTCATTGTATTTGCTAATGGAGATGGCTCGAGTGCTCAAACTAATATAGGGGACTGCGAGTGGCATTTAGAACTGAGCGCTACCAGGGTTCGGATGATACGTTATACTGTTGGTCCTGTTTATGTGGCTTATTACTAGTAGTTCGAGACGAACTGTGACCTCGCGACCTCTGTTACTTCCCTACCCCTTGACAGATTTTGCACATTTTCGAACATAAAAATTATATTGAAATGAATTACTTGCCTCCAAAATTCGTGAAGATTGGATCAATGGTTCGCAAGTTATCGTTGGACAAATATACACAAAAATATAACTGCCGATTTGCTTCGGTAGACTCTTAGACTCTCGCTTCAATCGGTCAACCATGTCAGAGGCCTTCAGGCGCGGCGGCTTTAAAACTATAACTCTAAGGCACAAGTGAGTTCGTATAGGCCAGTCGGCTTCTTTATCTTTACATAGTTCTTTCCTTACATATACATACACAAAAAGTATAAAATAACGTCGCTTTCCGCGTCTCTCTGTCTGTATTTCCGCTAATTCCTCCTAAACCACGCAACGGATTTTGATGCGGCTATCACCATCACTTAGATTTTTCCACGGATTTCATATTATTTTTTCTAAGTTACACCCGTGCGAAGACGCGGCGGATAGCTATTATATTATACGAAGATTTTTCATTGAAATACTAAGTCAAGACTCTAAAGCTGCGAATAGCTTTTGCTAACAAACAAAATACCTGTTAAGCCATATATTTGCCGAGCGTAGATATCATGTTTATTATTTAATACATTTCTCAAATATCGGACGATGGCTCTAATTTGAATTTATTTTACTTTTCTTAAATCGTTAGTGGTCGACGACATTCGTGATGGCGTAGTTTATCTAAAGCATTGTTATTGGTAAACAAACAAAATTTCTGTAACATCATGCTTATTCATCTCTTTAGAGGGACATTTTCCTCTAAGGTTTCCTCTTTTACTTCTCGGTACAGCAATTCAAATCGTAAGTGCTACTGATCGTGTGCTGATTCAATTACGGTCAAACTGTACTGATATAAGAATTCATCCTTGGTTGTCTCATTTACCAAACTTAGTACGAACAGAAGTACGACCTTACAGATAATGACATGATTCCATTAGACACATCCACACGATGCTTCTCGCAAGGCTGTTCCCGCTATTCATCCCTTTTACGTCTTTGGCCTTGTCACCGCTATATCTCTATCTATCTCGCCGATCCTGCCTCAAGATCAAGATTGGTCCGATAGTGAAAGTTATTCATAATGAGTACATAAATACCTTTCAATATTGCCACACCTTTCAGTAACACCTTGTATAATATAATCCAGAGCTGGACTGGCACGAAAAACTATTCACACGGTATTACGCGGAGCCAGTACCGTGCCAGCGCTGGCGTGCCAGTTAGACTGTCGCCAGCGACTGTAAAATCATACTTTTGTTAAAGAGGTGAGGTTATTCTTCTTTATTTCCAGAGTGACACAGGTTACATGAAGCAGTCAGCGGCAACTGTTTTTCTTTTAATAATATTAATAATACTTGATTACAAGTAAGAAGAATCTAAAAACACCTCACTCATTAAAATCGGTAAAAATTTTTAGGCTACAAGAGGTAATACAGGACCACACAAACATCTTACATACTCGTATTCTTTAGGGTAAGGATTCTCTTTACATTCCTCTTGAAGCGACTCAAATTTGAATCATATTTTCTAGATAATTGTAACCAAATGTCTATTTTAATTCTGCTAATTCATCGATCGCTAACTGTGGTAACTCTGGTTGTTAGACCATTCATTTTATGACCTAGACGAATATGATTGTATGAAAATTCAATTTATTGTAATTTCACGATTAATTTAATATTTATTTATTGTTTCATAAGGGTTTACCTTTATTAAATGTATCTTATGAATCCTGACCGACTTGTAGCTTTGCTACCAATAAATATTTCGTTTCATTGTCGCCATTGTGTGGTAATTAGATACAACATGATTCATTAATGCTACTTCTGATTTTGTAGACAACAGCTGCATAGTTCTATTTCAGCGCTTTACTTCAGCTTTGTTTGTAAATAACGAAGTAACAAAGGCCACTGTATCGTATAAAGAAAGAGCTCCTTCATTTAATGAACTAGTTTCAAATGTTCTGCTTTAAAAGTCTAAATAAGTTGGGTTTAGTTTCAAGGACTCTTTGGAGTCACAATGCCTCACTGGACGATTATTCGAAATTATGATGAGGCTGGTATAATTTAATAACGCTGCCATATGACCGGCCGGCAATTTATGATTGGGTCGTTATTAAGGAACCCAGAATTGGTGATGCAGCTGCAATACTAGTACAGTTAGATGTACAAGGATTTCGTTTGTCAGATTAGATCGTTTCAAGATGCCTGCTTCAAACATCGCTTCGAGACAATGCATCTCAAATTGTAAGAAGAATAGTTTCTAAAATGTCAGCTTGTTTGAATTACAATAGCCTTAGACCAATCGCAATTTACGCTTAATTCATTAAGCATGTAAATGCTTTTCTCTTTCTTCTAATTTTTCACGCTATTGTGATTTTTACCACGTCGACCCCATCTTTATATCATCACCACTGAGCAAGTAAAATCACTACGTGTTCACTGAACAAGTAATCACTTACGTTTTTCTCTTTTTGACATACGATAATGACAACGGAAAATGTAAGTCGTAATTAGGATTCTCTGGCATTTTAGAACAATAAAACACTAACTTTATACCTAAGTAATGACGCGGGCATGTATGTGACTTTTATAAAGTAGTCTTCAAGGTTTAGGTCAATCCCTTGTCTCCTGTCATACGCGAAACTTTTGACATACTAATGATAAAGAATCAAACATTCTATTGAACAGGGACTTGATTGAGGTTCAATACTGTTACAGAATTGAATGTCCTAAATCTTCTGATGAAGGTTTTACCGGGTCCTACGGGTTCGTCAGTCACCAATCTCGAATAGCCTTCACAACAATTCTCTATTCCGTTATTTAAGTTTCATAGTATATTCATGAATTTTATTTCAACCTAGCTGATGCCCGCGAAGCTCGGCCTTCGGCCTCGCTAATCTCCTCTTACAAACCTTGTCCTCACAATTACGAACACAACGAAATCACCAAAATCGGCGCAGCCTTTCTCAAGTTATAGCCTGACCAGGAAAAATAGGAGTTAATTTTTATTTATTTATATGATAGATATATTTTTTTTATCTTTCTATGGTATAAGAATCAATCACTTTTGATTCAACGGCGACAGGTTGGCTGCCTTAGACATCATTGTTATTCAATACCACCTCTAAGCCAGTTGGTCGCCTTACTAGGAATAGGTTCAGTAAGCTGTATTTACAAAGTCGTATTATGTAAAGAGATTATGTTTCATGTTATGATCTTTAGTCTCATTCTCCGTTTCTTTTTCATCATAAAAACTGGCAATCCTAGTCTATAGATTGGCTGAAAATCGGCGTTCTCTGTAGAGCCGTGCCACGCTCCATTTACCTTATTCAGAACGGTGTTTTATACGAGTTTTTTTGCTCTTTACTGGTTGGCGACAGGCTGGCTGCCAGTTGTGTAGATAAGATACATCATTACGGCTCAGTGCCGTGACAGACGGCCTTTGTTCCTATTTGTTGTGAACGTTGTGGTTGTGGTCGCCCAAGCGAATCTCTACTGATTATGTTCTGGGGAACGTCTGTTCTGTAAGATACAATCGATTGTTTCATCAGAGTAGTAGAACATTATTGGCTGATCTCTCTGATCAGATGATCCAATATCCACCTGCGAATGTTGACGTACTTAATTCAGTACCGAATCCTATTTTTATTTTACTTTTTGTTTTGCAGCTCTACAAGGGGAGTACCTAATACCATCTTATACCTAATCGAAACAGGTCAAAACGTTTGGCACGTAATTCGGTAGTCGGTACTGAATAGGTATGACAGAGCCCGAAATCGTATAATTACGTTTGATTATAATACTCTTAGGTCACGTATATCCATTTTTTCGTAAGTTCTTTTGTCAGTTGTGTTATCATTTATCTGGGAAACGTAAGACGATCTCATAAATAATCATAACACGAATATACGCTCATCAATATACTTTCATCGCGTTCGTCTCATTATTTTACTTTTCTGTGTACACATGTTTTGGATTAGAATCAAGTTCAGATTTTTAGTTGAAATTTTGTATAATCATTAAGAAATTGATTGATGTCTGTTTTGTGTATCATAAATAAATAAATAAAAATACTGCCTGGAATCTGAAGGTATGTTTAATTTTCAGAATCCATTAACGAGCTCATATATCATAAGAAATGTCCACCAACGAGTACCAACTGGGTGTTTTTCCATAATTACATCTAACATGACGTCTGTACAAGTAATTTTACTGCATACGTATGTAAACCCAGCCACTAGCAGTCTGCAACGAGTGCACTCTACAGAACCATTGGCATCGCTTGCGACTTTATTTTTGCTATGAGAACGAATACTGCTATAGCGTCAGATTCCAGCTCAGGTGATATTATATAATTATGTGAATATGTAATATCAGCTGAGACCTGACATTATAGCCTATTATTATTTTTCTTACGTTGAAGTTCATGCGGTTTCTCTTTTGTATGAAATGCATTTATTTCAATGCCACTATCGACCGAAAGTTTGCAAATGTCTAAGTTATCGGATGATTGAGTAGCGCTATCACTCATGTAATGTGCATGTTTTCATTCGTTTATCTGAGTTTTAATGAGATATGTTATTTTTTATTTAAATTACATTAATCAACCATTAGGTACCTATTCATGTTTATCAAATATAATAATCCTATCGATCCGGTTGGAGTTAACTCTTTGCTTTGAGCAATTCGAAATCTACTTACATAATTATAAATGATTGCTTGCGTGCTATAACTTCCTAAACTCTTATTGGCCACGCTATATGATGTTTTTTTTTGTCCCATTATTTTCTGCTTTATTGTGTCGTCTTTTTGCCGTAGAATAAGATTTCTCGAGAAATTCTCCTCATTTCATTTAAAGTCGAAGCCGAAAGTAAAACCCACTGAAATGTCGGTCATATTCTTGGGCACAACATTAATTAGCTGTAATGGTCGAAATCCCATATTTTATTGATTCTTTTTACTGTCGAATGAAGCATAACATCAACACAAGACTTTCCCAGAAACTATCTTGTAATCTAGATTAGCAGACGGAGAAATATATGGCCATTTGCGTAAATTGATAGCCCTCTTGTTGCGTTGAACAGCCAAATGAATGGAGACAGTGATTCATGTGGACAGACTCATTTCTTTTCGTTTTGTAGACTCTATAGCTGAGTAGACGAAGCCGTTGGTGCGAGTGGTGCCCCAGTTGGCTCCCCTCCATTATATGCTGTAACTGTAACGCTAATCGCCTCCTGGAAACATTAATTAGCTTTATTGGAAAGTCAGCCCTAATGGGAGTCAGCCCTAAAGTTTGTTCATTGACAAAACGGGCCGCCCCGTTTCCCGACTGGCTGAAGGCTGAAGGCCGACAGGGCTTTTGTAACTTTTCTCATTACACGCTGTGCTTAGTGTAAATTTTCACTCTTCTGCTTTCTTCATTTTGACAGTTATCGCTTTTTTTCTTAAAATTTGAGCTATATTGATGCCATTATTTTGTTTACTTATGGCCTCATTTATCATCCCAAGTTAAAGTGTAATTGGCTATTAAAAGTAACTTAAATTTTTGACAGTAAGCATTACTCCAACATTTTGAAACTAGTGGGATTTGACTTCATGGAGATGATTTAAGAGGCCTTTACTTTTTTTATTATTGCTGTCCAACTTTAGGTACATCTCAGCTCCGATTTCTTATCTTACGTCAGTAATATCAATTTTGACGAAAATCTACAGAAAGTCGATTAGATTGTATTTGTTTTGTATTGTATTGTTATTGCTATCCAACTCTTAAAGACCTTAATCAGAGACGTTCAATGATTACTTGAAACAGTCCCTAAGTAAATATTCTCTATAAAAAATCGAACACAACCTCGTGAGCTCTACGTTTACAAATATTAAACACGTGTCCTCATTGTCTCCGTTAGATATTGTTATCGGCAGCCGAATACTTGACCGATATCGGTCTAAAAACAATACTGTTGCAGTTTTATAACATTGTGTATCTCACGCCTTTAGATAAAATAAAAGTATGTCCTGTCTATTTAGGATGGTTAACATTATTGTTGGTCGACGTCGACGACAGGTTGATTGTACTTCAAACAGTAGTATCTCTATCAGTGTTGGATTATCGATGCATTTATTATCATTATTTATTTGTCTGCACAATGTACTTTTTCTTTAAGGCTTAGATTGTGAACGAAAGATTCGAAGCGAATGACCCTTCGTTTTACCCGACTGCCCAAATCGGTTATTTTTCATTTTCCAGAATTTTGTTTTCTCCATTTGTTCCTTTATTCACATTAGAAGTGTAGTGAGGAACTAGATGTAATAACTCCTAGTCTTCAGCGTGAAGACAGACTAAGAGCCAAACCTACTATGACCAATGATACGCATTACATTCGGCTCTACTGGAGTCTGTTTACAGCTTATTAAACCTAGCAACCAAGTTACGTCAAAGAGTGCGAAAGAAGATGCGAAAAGGAAAAGAGAGATAGCTATAATGAAAATTGTCATAAAATACTGATTTTGCAGAAACATTTTAAGGGCACTAAAATGATAAAATCGTTTCTCTAGTAAAATATCATTGACAAATGTAATGACCCACAATCTCGCATCAGCCAGCTGTCATGTACGCAGCGGCCACACCCCGGTAAACCACCTTGTACCGTACTAAACCTAGTTGTTCTAATAATTCAGTTTTATAAAATAAAAAAAATAATAAAAATTAAATATTGATGAACCGCTAAATCGTCTATATATACGTGTAGCTAAACGGTTCTATCAAATTTGATCTAATTTCATTCGTCTTACGTCATATTATGTGGTAGTAAAGATTTCTAACCGTGCAGTTATTTTGATAGACACTGAAACGTGCGAAATTAACTGAATTATATGCACTATTTCCGTCGAGTGTACTTTTATTGTAACGACGCCCTGGCGCCGAGCGGCGATCTCTATTTGTTACATATTTCTTTGGAGGTATGCCAATCGTTCGCCATCAGCAAAGCTTCGACACATACCAAAAGAAAGTCAAAGTTCGACGGCATGCCTGGTGAATTTAGTGCAGCGACACGAATCGTGGGGTAGATAGATGCCACTCGAACGCTGCTGTCAGTACTCAACGATTGTGTGATGTATTTGCTTCACAATTCGGTACTTCAACTCCTAGTTTTCCAATTTTGTATTTTTGGTTTGGCTCAGCTATCTCCGAAAGTCACATACACTTTCGGTCTTGTCAACATATTGATAGACTTGTACTTGATTTGATTTGTTATCCAAGATAGCATAGCATAACATTGCAACCATGTTGTATGAACGTATAAGTATCTTTCGGTGCGCTTTTTTTCCGACATCATGCCGATAGTCCCGTTGTGACCATTCTGTGATTGCATTGTTCCACCCGCCGTTTTCCCATGCGACTAAATCGGGTGCATCTATCTCGAGTCTCGTGTGCCCTTTGCTTACATCCTATCATTGCTTTCGTCTTCTAATTTCGATGTATAAAACAAGCTTAAGAGAAATATGTATTCTGTAATGGGATACAAGTAACAGGCAGATTTAAACTCTTGTGTCCTCTACAAGCTGTATTAATTCAATCGGCTCTTTATTTATTAAACACGAAACATTTGACCATTTTGGTACCCAAAATGTTTCCCAAGTGCTGCCAAATATTTCAAACACTCACTAAAATATTATGACATGAGAAGCGTTCTTCCGAGGAAATGTTTAATTTTCACAGTGAATCATATTGAACGTAAATCAGAAATTCAGAATGTTTATGAACTACGACATGATTTCATTAGATATTTAAACATAATCTGCGTAAATTGCGGATTGGATGAAAACTGAGTATCGATCTCTCTTTTCTAACTTGATAGTAGAATTGGCTAACGACGACGACGTGAGTCACTTTCACGTGCGAATTAAACTAGACGATAGTCAAAAAAAGCCAGAAGGAATATTGTTTACGGCGTGTTTTGATAACGTTGAATGTTATATGACTTTGATTGACTAAGATTTAACCAAGTTTAATTTTTTTCATGATTAGAACTTTATTAGCTTGCGTAGTCATTTTAGTATCTTAATTCTTGAACACAAACATTAATTATGTTTATCAATTTATGCTGTCAGGCGCGACTATCAGGAACTGTGTTTGCTAATAATAAGCACTCGTGTTCCAGCGCTAAAAGCCTGTAAAACTTTCCGTAACTAATACGAGTACAAAACAGACCAGTCATTCATGAATATACTGCTTGCCTATGGTTTATTTCTGATGCAAGACCAACACGGAAATAGATCGTTGTGTGAAATATGGGCAGCTCCACTATTTCAATAATATTTACGCTCCCGAACCGCAAGTAGCGCGAATGAGTAGACTTAAAATAATCTGCAGTTCAATTTGCAAAACTCCATCTGGACGTTTCGCCAATCGCACAAATATCTCGAAGTAATAATTAACACTATTCAATCTGGCGTATTTGCACATAACTTTAGCTTTCCAACGAGAATCACTGCCGCTTAAATTAGCACTTTGGTTCAGCGTGCTAGCGGCACGTGAGCTTCCGATGTGTGTAGCAGTAATGCTACACACAGTATTATCCCAAATTCTCAAATACTATGTGGTCCAAGGTCGGAGTTAACCAACCTATGTAGAGAATCGATACCAATAAAAGGTGTTGGGAGAGAAGAATGGAGAAAGCTTAGGTAATAATGGATTTGGTTGAAAGGCGACAGTATGTCTGTAGCTCAGGGCGCATGACCATGGCGAGGCTTAGGAGGGTGACGTCATGACCCCCGTGACTACGCCTTCCTCCACGCACACCAAGGCCAAGGCCTGCCCGTACTTTACCCTCTGATACACTTGGCATTGTCCCCACCAAGGCATTTTATCTACAATGCCGAGTAGATAACTGAAATGCGGAATCAATAACATTCACAAAGCTACCTTCCTCTGTCGTAAATTTTTCGTTTTAGTTTTTTATCCTCTGTAGGTCAACGACTATTTTGTCAATAAACTCTTTCCGCTTTAGTAATAGAGCCACAATAAATATCTAACATTCGCACGTACATAATTTTAAGCGGGAATCAAAGTGGAAATAATGTAATTATTTCAGGAAACCGGGTTACCGTTTTTATTTCTTGCTATGCATCTTCTCACCTAACGCAATGTTTATATCTACAAACAATATTTCCATAAATTATGGCTATGATTTGAACATAAATAAAATGCTCCACTTTAAGTTTAGGTTAGCCGGTTAGTAAATGTTATCAATAAAATAACATATATTTCACTCATGCAGACATAAGACATTTTTCTAAGACATTTTTTTAAAGAGCTATTAATTATTGCTCTGACAATAATAATGTTGACGTGTATAACAGGACACTTAAGTAATTCCGCAGTAAAGCTTTTCACTGAAACAGCTTCAATATCAAGCCGTACCAAGGCCTGACAAAGCTGATATAACTTAAGTAAGTCTCTCATTAAATTTATCTGCGGAACTCGCGAGCACGCCCGGGGGATCATGTATTATTAACCTTGGACTTATTGAGGGACGCTTTCTCTCCTGGAGGATAGCCTTGAGCATCTATTATCGCCGATATGATATACTGGTTTGAATTGAAACGAACTTTGGCAACTTGAATTGTTTTTTATGAAATCGCGTCTCTGTTATCTTTGTTGTTGTGATAGCTATGACTCTGAAAAAGCTGTCATGTTGTCGTTGGAATTGTAATAAGACTTGGGTTCTGTGCCAATTTTCTGGACAAACATATTCAGATGCAATATTTTTTACATAAATGAATTTCGAAATATTTTTCTTGGAAGCATTCATACTGTTACTGCGATGTTCATTTGTTTATATAGCAAAGAATCTTCACAATTTAATTTTACTAAAATCCGAATTCAGTATTTGCATGTTTCTACATATGTCCTAAAACTGTGACCAAAACTTCCGGGGGACGGGCAGCAGCGTCCTGTAGGACACAGTCGTCGTATACGATGATTGTTCTGCGATCCCCAACTCGCCTGCCAAGTGTGGTGATTATGGCAACCCACCCCTTTTTTAAGGAAGATGCCTATGTTCAGCAGTGGACGTCTCGGCTGATGATGAAGTATGACAACGCACAAAATGTATAGTCTCGTCGGATTGATTCATCATTTTAGCCGTCCATTGATATGTAGGTGCATCACGAAAGGGTAAGGGACAAGGTCGGGTGGTTCGATACAAGGGTCGCATCGCGTGGGTTGCGTGAAAACGTGGGAGGATGGTGGGCGTTGCCGTTTTCATAATAGCCATTATGAATTCTGCTCTCTCTGTGTGCCTTCAGACGGTTTGGCTATTTTTACCACAAATAAAAAAAAATATGCTTATTTGTGTGTCTGCCGAATCAGTTTCTTTAGCTTCGCCTTTTTAATTGACCTTCAGAAATGGATACCCTTTTTAACTCTATCGAGTTTCTATCTATACAAACTATAGGAATATTCTAAACTGACTTGTAAATGTTATTGAAAAAGTATTAATTAAGTGACATGAAATAGAGAGTATGTAAATATTTGCTATTAATGAACTTTTAGAAATTTTAACAATTTTATGAGAGGTTTTATTCGTGAGATGTTGGTTGTTATTATATTATATAAATATAAAGTTAATTATATTATAATTCTTATAGCTATTCTTGAAAATTATTGAAATCCATGTACTTCTAAACGGCTTTAATTAACGGGAAGACTTTATTAAACTCCAAGATGAGGGTACTTAATTACAACCAGTTTGGAGAATAGCGACACTATTGATAAGTTCTTTTTGGTTAAATAGTTGTTGAAACTACAGAAAAAAAATGCAAATGGCGATAGCCCAACGGAATCGAAAAAACAACCCAATTCACCTTTCCTTCAGCTGGGGTGCCCCCTGGACGGCTCCGCCACTCAGATACGCCCTCACACGTTTCACCGTAACAGTATGTAGGTAGTTGCACGATCGGTTTTCCAAGACATTATTAGAATATTTAATGTTCGAAATATTTTTACCTCAGCAGAGATACGTTTTCTGGAGGCGTTTTAATCGAGACTGACAGGAATACGCCAAGGCGAGAGGTTATGTCGAAATATACCCTTATTTTACCATCATTGCAAATAATGAAGGTTTCGATACTACCCATAAAAACTGTTGTTATATGCTATATTTGAGTATAATACAAAATAAGAAAAAAAAAAAACAAATACGTGGCTACAAACCAGCTAAGTCTTAAGTGTAGGTTCACAACAAAGATAAAACAATGACAAGGTGTACAACTGTTATATAAATTTTCTATATAAATAATTATTCACAGTATGTACACAGTTTCAATAGCGATACGAAATCAATAAGTGGAAGATCACTAGGTGGAAGATGTGGTAAACTTTTCATCCTTCTTAACTGACTTGAATAATAATTAACATTGACACACTTTCCATTTTCACTGCAGCTAGCTTCTATCTGTATCTATGCACTACAAAGATATCGCTAGTTTTTCCTTACAATATGCTTTCCAAATTGCCTTTGCCTTTATTTGAAAAAAAATATACTATCCAGAAATCAAACATGATTGCTAGAAATAGGTCTTTTCAAAGCGGGTTGTATGTAAGGAGTTACATAATACTATCTCTAGTACCTATATTCCTTACATCCCAAGGCTCGTCGGTCGGTCAAGAAAGTATTAAAATATTCAGGTCTGCACACAGTTCTAGCACATGGGACTGAAGATTTCTTTCCGATTTAAAAGCAAATAATACCTTATTCACATTCGAAAGAAAACAACATATAAAATTTCTAACATAATATGGATCTCGGGTCTAGTACAAAATTAACGAAAAAAGTGTCCCGAGTGAGAGAACCCATATATAAATTTTAGGAATACCATTAAGCTAATTTATATTCTATATCATAATAACGATTCTTTATTTAGCTTGAAATTTTTTTTACCTACATGCATAGATTACTGAATAGTATTAAGATTTTATTCTACCTCTGGTGCGGACAAATTTGATCAGTAACCCAAATGTTAAAAATATTTATGCTTGAAAGTATTTTATACTTCAAAAGTAGGTTAGCCTGAGAAACAGCTTGTGCCCAATATTCCTAATAATTATACTTACCGAAATATAAGATTGCACATTTATTTTCCACAAATACCAATCATAACGTTTCTTGAATAACGTAGAAATATTTGAGTTAATATCCCAAACATTTGACATCCAGTAAGGTCAAAAACCTCATATAAATAATACAAATGCTTTTGTACGTAATGGTTATTTCAAGTGACCTTGTATCATCTGGCCTGACCTTAAAAATATTTAACCTTTTATACTCTGCAAACTGTACAGCCAAATTAATGTTTTAATTAGCTTTATAAAAATCTGTGCATTTAATATAATTATACAGTTTCGTAAGCGCATCAACTGTATTTCTTCTTTGTAATAAACGATGATGGTTTTCTTTGACTTCTTGTTTCAATTTTGTGTCGATAATCTCGACACAAAATGGACGACTGGAGTTTCCTAAAACAATGTGAATTTCACAAAAATAAAAGATTTAAGAAACTCTCTTAGTTGCTAAAGATTCTTTGATTGTTTTTCAAGTTTACAGAATGTAGACGATTGATACATAACATCTTACCTATTCTCAAATTAATGGATTGAGAGCTTCAACGCTTCTCAAACGAATATAATCAAAATAAATATTCTACCCGATTTAGATTTATTAAATTTCCTAGAAAATTTAGTTCTGGTGGATATTTTGTTTAGAGAATGTGATGTAGAGCAAATAAACGTACAGTACGTAATAAGTAATAATAAGTAGTAATATGTACGTAATAAGGTGGGATAGTTTCTGTACAAAATTAAAAATGGTATCTAAATAGAGGGTCGATGGGGTATGTGAATCCGTCAACCCGCACTGGGCGTGGTGGACATGGTCCAATCACCGTTAGAGGGTAAGCTAATATCCCAGCAGTGGGATGTTAAAATTAGAGGGACATATTGCGACGGATTAAACCGTCCGAATCCCTACTGGTACAAGATCTTATTATATAAAAACCTCTTGTAATAATCGTGTATAATGTTCTTTACCAGCTAAAAATTCAAGCATTTAAGAATGTTAGCGAGTCAAGCTTAATGAAAAAGCTAAAGAAATATCAACATGAATGAAATAAAGTAATTTATTAAATGTAACTATTTCAGTTCGTTGGATAGCGAATAAAATCTTTTCGCTTTACAACTTTTTTATCCAGCAAAAGTGCAACTTGGCATGTTTTGATTTTGGTTGTTAAGGTTTCCATACTAAAATTGACAGTTGAATACCAGCTCCCTAAATTTAAAGTCACCTATGTGCTAAGTGCTAAGCAATAAATTATGAACGCAGCACTACTAAATGTTATCTCTATCACAATAGGAATTTCAAAATATATTCTTGTTTCAAACATACACAAAATAATTCATTTTAACCATTGCTATAATTAAAATGAGAGCATTTATTAGTTCTGCGTACAGAGCTACCTCTAAATATAATGGTAAGCACATTCACACATTTAGGCACTTCTGATAGTGATTCTACTATTGATTTTTTGTATGGAATATGTTGGCTCCGTAGTTCTCTTCTTTTTCATTACATATTTGTGACCGCTGTTATCGTCCTTAGTGTATTTTACGTTGTGTACGACCACTATATGGGTTAGCTATGGCACAATTCCAAAGGCGTAGGTATGATTACACCACTTCTGAACTATTGTCGTCGAGTTTTCCAGGTATTAAGTACATTTTGGTAATATAACATCTGGGACATTTTTGCACACACGGCCATCTGACCCCAAACTAAGCAAAGCTTGTATTATGGCTGCCAGAGACTGATATACGTACATATGTATTTTTTAAATACATACTTATATAGATATTAACACCCAGACATAGAACAAACACAAATGTTCATCACATGAATGTTTGTCCTAGATAGGAATCGAACCCACGCCCTCAAACACAGAAGGTAGGTTCAATACCAACTGAGCCACCGGGGCAGTATTCTGATAGCATATTTAACCAGTCTACCATGTCACTTTTCTCATAACTTTTACCACTCAGACGATGTTATTACAAATCGATACTATGTTTCATATCGTGTTTTCGTGCAAGTCAAACTGCGCCGAACTTCCACACAACAAACTATAAAATATAGTTTGAAAGCATGTTGTAAACATTACATTGTTCGTGTTTGGGGCCTATAGCTGTCTGCGAAACATATACAGTATTGTTTGTAAGCAAGATTTGCGAAATGTGCGTCCTGTTGGCTCAGCTGATTTGATGTCATAGTGCGATAAGAGCGTTGCTTAGCGATCCGACGGCACGCGATTCTATATTTGGTATGTCGTCGATAAGGTGAAGGTTAATCGGGCATTAGGTTCGATTTTTGACTAAGTCGCAATAATCATTCTTAAAAGATCCGTTGAATAAAATAATAAAATATAGTATAATAAAATATAATGCATCTACAGATTATTCACAATCAATCATCCTAATTAATGTGCTTAATGACAATACCTTTAAAAACTATGATGTCACTAGCTGATACCCGCGACTTCGTACGTGACGTGGTGATGCTCGACTTTCGGCTACGCAGACATTTTTGCCAAAGTACAAAGTAAAACTGACGAACTTGCTTATAAAGTTTTATCCCATAATTACCCTGAAGGGATATGATTCTTCTAAAATTCTTTTCTTCGTTACATAAGAAACTTCTGCGCAAAGTTTAATGCTTCTACACTCACGAGCTTTGGCTGTGTGCGTTGTCTGTCAGTCAGTTGTTAGATTTTTACTAAGTACATAATAGACGTGCAAAGAAAGATTTTAGTGTGTTTAGATACATAAACCTCTTTGATTTACAATGGAAATTTTAGCTTCTTTATCCAAACCAATAGTGTTATCAGCAACTGTTTTCCAGATAATACTCATAATCTCGGTAGAGTCAATAGTTTATTGTGAAATATTAGCTAACACAACTAATCTTAATGAAGAATTTACTGCTGCAATAATATTAGCTTACGTTTAAGTGTATCTTCGTTGTAAATATTGCGTGTGTTTAGGAATTTTTCGTTGGTATTTCAGAACTATTATGAAGCTAATTTGTTTGCAGAACAAAATTATTGCATTTTGCTTATAACTGAAACCGCATGCATCTGTTATCTCAGCAAACCCCCTAAGGTAATTCCGTTACGTGAGCAAATACATACGCTGCGGAAAATACAGCACAGAATATTAAGGGGCCTGTTAATAACAGTACTGATATTTTTAAGCGAATGAGCTATTTTCAGCATCGGTTCCACCAAACTTCACGAGATAGCGTTGCTAATTAATTTGTCACAATTATTATTGTCTTTTTATCTGGCCAGGAAGGATGTCTGGGATTTGATTTGCACTATAATTACTGAAACAGAAATACCAATGCAACTTGATACTGGCTACATTTTGGAGCCAAAACATAAGTATTCAGCAAATAGCGCCATCGTATGAACAAATGTTTAATGGTCGCCGTGAAAAGGCATTTTTATAGAAATGCTAGCTGATGCCCGCGAAGCTCGGCCTTCGGCCTCGCTAAACTCTTCGTACAAACCTTGTCCTCGTAACAAAAAAGAAATCATCACAATCGGTCCAGCCTTTCTCAAGTTATAGCCTGACCATGTTAATTTTATATATATAGATAACTTTTTTTCTATCTAACTTTAAAATATCATAATTATCATTGATGTCGATTTATCAATCACAGAGATTGCAAATGTTGATTTCTATTGTTCAGCAAAAGCTAAGGTATCAATCAATAGATATTTTGGCGACAGCCGACGCCATCGTTATGCTGGCTGGTTATTATTTGCAGCCGCACCAAGGAGTATATGTATGTATGTACACAGCGTTATCTTATCTGTGAAGTTACGTAGGTACGGTGGTTGCTACAAAGAGTGGAGTGAGGTGGTGCAGATAGTGTAGACGATGTTGGTGTCAGGTGCAGCGCGCACGCCCCTTGCGGGTGATCCTGGGTCGGCAGAAATTTTCTATCACCGTACTGCAGCATCTGAGCAGTACAACGAGGTAAGCCAGCTTACCAATGGTACAAAAACTTATATGAGCATTATCAGGCATAGCGATGCGTATTGATATTTGTTAGGAAATAACAATATTAATCTTATCGAAATCGATCCATGAAGATCTTATTGTAAGGGCTGATTTCATATATTGCAATACGAGCAGACATCATAATAACAGGCACAGATAATTTATTGGTGAAACATTATAACTATCACAGGTCATGGCAGATACATACAAACATTGAGTAATACTCTTACTACTTATTGCTTTTTATATAGTGTTGTGCACCAAAAAACCTCTTTTAGTGAATAGTAGGCTCTTCCGATTAAGAACCGTTCAATCTATTCTATTATTGTTTGTTTATGATGATGATCATGATTCGTATTTGGTTTCTGATATCTACAGAGTTTTCTGGGATTAGGTAGAAGTGTCTCGTTTCTATTTGATTACTTAGAATATGGTAAGTAATTGATAAGCTTCATTTCTGAACTGTTTATATGTTAAAGCTTTTGTTTTTACCCGGCTGCCCAGAAGAAGGGTGATATTTTCTGGGTGTGTGAAGGTGTATGGTTTTACGTTTCTATGTGAACTACCGCCTAAACGGATTGACCGATTTGTTATGTTCGCCTTTACACTTGGAGTGTTTTTGGCTAGATTTTGCTGTCTTTTTTTCTTTTTAATAATAACAGAGTCTGTGCAAAAAGAAAAGATTCGTAGGAATTGAGGTCGCTCGTTTGCTAATTTACTGTCATTGCCAACTAAAAAATTTTTGATACTTGCTGAGTTCTCAGTAGTAAGTACTCGAGTGCTACGAGAAATATCTATATAAAAATAAATATACATATGAATAAAAATCTGAATGTTAGTTTACCGTTATGCCACGACTCCTCTTTTTGCACAGACTTTACTTGTGGTTTCTCTTATTATGTCACTTATAATTTTTACATTTACATTTTTAAATTGAAGTAAATTGCACCAAAGATTTTTTTGGTGATTCATAATTGATAACCCGTTCATTTAGATTCACGATAACATGCTGTAAGATATAATAAGTCCTTCTAGTGTTGAGTATGTAATGAACTGCTTATATCCGTGTTTTGGCCTTAAGTTATTTACTCGCCGGTTGAAATGGCAAGTAACTGTAATACTAGTTTCAAAAACAAAAATTAAAGTTACTTGAGACTTTTACTCGCCAATTAGCTTTAATTGGAAGTAGCTAACCAACACTTTAAGGTCATGAAAGAGGCCCTTAAACTTTTATTGCATTTAACTGCAATACAATTATTGTTATTACTTGTATTGCATTAGCAAGTACAATTTTATCAACTTTATACGGTAATAAAATTCTAGAGGGTTCTATTTATACAGGGTTTGTTAGGATAACGCTCCCGAAAACTAAAACTGGTGATAGTGCTGGTGATCTCAGAAACTACTCAAAAAAAAAAACGCTATGTTTTGTTAACATTTTTTTTCATGCTCGCTATGTAATGGAAACCTGACGCTAACGCCCCCTTGTTGGCGTTTGAGGCTTTCAGTGGGCAGAAGAGAAAACTAGGGGCGTCGAGATGGCACAGAGGGGGCAGGTTAAAAAAACATGTTCATTGAAACTTTCTTTTTTAAACTCAGAAATAGGATAAGGGTCATATCCTATCTAACGACTATATAATATTATACTTGAAGTATAATCGTGATAATAGCTGTTTCACATTCGCGACAAAATAACTAAGTAAGAAAAAAATTGGGGGGCTCAAAAAAATAATTACTGAAAGTGGGTGCTGGGCAAAGTAAGGTTAAGAATCTATGGTTGAATCAATATAATAGTAGTGTTTTCGACTTTTTTTTTCATCAGACTAGGCATTCGTTTGACCACAATCTCACCCGATGGAAAGCGACGATGTGGCCGAAGATTAAGCACGCTTGCCTAGGACATACCTATTCACTTCGGGAGCGTTTCCCTTACACCCTTTACAGGATTTTGTTTTGTTTTAATAGGTACAGAAATCGCGTTATCACTTATCACACAAATAGAAACGCGATGTGACGATGTCTATTAAAGGATAAATTACGAGCGCGATGTTGTCGACTGTTGTTGACTGTTTTCATTTCAGTTCACTCAAATTAGCAATCATATTTTCATTTGTAGTACAAAAGGACTGCAACAGTTTTAAAGAGGGCAAATTTAGTTGAGAAAATGATACAACAGAATCAACGACGCCAATACGTGGTGTCTTTGTGCTCATTCTACGTAATTGAGCTGTGCTGTGTGTGCTTCTACGTGTATGTTTGTTATGTTAGCAAGTAAAGGAAATCATTATTATAGTGAAACAGATGTTACGTCATCTAATATTACGATATGTAGTGTAAAACACTTTTAAAACACTCGCATATAACTATGCCACAATATTATTCTCCGCGTGCCTGCAAAGCACGTTTCAATAATTATTGGTATAACTAGCTGGAGCCCGAGACTTCGTACGCAATGTTGCTCTCAGCCTTTGCCCCCGCAAATAAAAACCAAAAATGTCATACTTCCTTACAAATTCTTCAAATCCCTTTAGGGATTAATTCTCAGAAATCCCTTCTTAGTGCTCACCAACTTTGAATAAGGAATTTCTGTGCAATGCTTTTAGACTCACCGGCTTTGGTTTTGCTATGTCTGTCAGCCTTTTGTTAGAGTTTAATTAAGTAGATATACCTTTACAGTTACCTTTTTTTTTTTCATATTTAAAATAAAGACGTCAATACCTAATTAACTTTTTCATCTACACTGGATTTGAAGGCTTGCTTTTGTTTATCAATCGAAGATAAATAATAAGTGGTTATTTATATTTATCCAAGAAATCACATGATCTAAATAATTATAATATAATACTATCGAAATTTGTATTTCTCGTGTTGCCTTGTTCTTGAAATAGAACTGAAGAGACGATATTTATAAATTCAAATCTTAATTGGCTTTGGTAAACTTTTAGAGCGTGTTTATTGTTGTTTCAGACATTAGACCAGAACCAGAACACATTGTTTTATGACTTATCAAAAGTTGAGTTTCATTGGGTGGCTTGTAATCTTCGAGTGTGGATATTATGGATATTTTAGTGTAGCGTGATGTTGGTGATGCTTCAACATTAAATACCGTTATTTAGGACAATACAATCAGTATCGTGAAGTCTGGTGTACTTTTTGCATCAAAATTGTCTAACTGATCTTCATTGTTCATATTAAATAAAAAAACATGCACTTCTGCTTAGAGTATTATCTTTTTCTCCAACACAGTCGTCAGCTGGCGTGTACTAGGGAGAATATCATATTATGTTCTTGTTTACTTATACGTCTACGAGAGAGTGCTACAAGAATCCTGAATTATTTTAATCGTAAAGTTGTATTCACATTTCACATATAGTCAGTTTTTGTTATTTTCGTTACCTTGAATATATCTCATGCTAGTTTTTGCATTGATATTGTATTTATCACGTTTTGCTACATTATTGATTGAAAGTAACAAAGCCATATTGTGAGTATTGGTACTTGCCATTAAGAATAACAATGTTCTATTGTTGCTACAGTTTCATGAAACAATAAATAATATATGTTGCACATCTCCGACTTGCACCAAGCCAATGCGTTTTTCGACAAACTCCCTTTCTAAGTAATTGGTAAACTTTCTAGTTAATAACTAACAGGATATAGTTAGTGTTGTGACAAGTAACTTAGAGTGATAAGTAGGGGTCAAGCAGAGTTCGTTCGCATGTCCCGGGCAGCCGTGGACAGGTACTTGTAGGTCCAGACAAGGCTCCCGCGCGAGACAATGAAGACAGGGGCTCGGACGACGACAACGGGACGCGCGAGCAGCCCCGCCGCGCGTCGGTGTGCGTGCCGAATACGGGCGCGCAGCCGACTGCTGCGCAACATTGATTCTCGGTTCTCGTTCCGCCCGCCTTCGCTTCAGTCACTAGTGCGCAACGCAGAGAGACACAAGTGTTCCGCGCTTCGTATCGCCTTTTATTTTGCGTTCATTTTTTTGTGCAAGTCTAAGCTTCGACAAAGAAAACCTGTTTTATATTTGCTAATGCATTATTTCGTGGAGACGAAAGAGCGTTCTCATATTCGTAAAGTGTGTTACATAGCTTTGACTCTCTACGTCGGTTCTGTGTGTTGAGTAATATTCTGTGTCAGTTGTAGTGGCTGTGCTTGTGATAGAATCGGACGATTTCATCGTGAACGTGTTCCAATTTGGGATTTCACCACGAGCGGGCTCAAGGAAGTTTATAGTCAAGTGAGTTATCTTATGACGTTCTCATCCTGACGAGTCTTTTTTGCACTTTGCCTATAAAAAGTTTACAATGTTTATGGTTTGAGATTGAAGTAAAATCTGACATCGTATTGTTGTCTATGACTACATGTGAAAAAGTTATACTAAAGAATGTATGAAATTATAATTGTACGTACTTTATAGTATAAATATAATATAATATGCTATGAAACGTCACTGTTATTATAACTCAAGAACCGTTCTTGTCGCGACCTCCCACCGAACTGCCGAATTCACTTTCATGGTTTCAATTTGAATTTGATTCAAAGTTTACTGTTTTTGTAAACGTGGCGAGGAAACGAAAATTAAAAAATTGATACAATATGAATACTATGTTTGTATTGGACTACAAATTATTCAAAACGATGTTTTGTCTTGACTTGTAGAATACTAATGAATACAACCGGATATATAAGTTTTATATTGTTTAGAAGAAATAGAACAAGGCACGCGATCGATTTGTGAATCTTGTTTTGGAATATTAACAACTTCGCATTCCTGAGAATATTATTGTACGAAAATACATATGTATCTCAATAAAGTTAGATCTACAATCATCAGTATCAGGTTTGACAGCCTCGAATTAAACAAACATCACCGTCCCACGGTATTCAAACATTAACTGAGCACGATACCGTGAGAATTACTAAAATAAGGGGAAACTCAAACGTCATGTCATTCAAGTAATATAAGAATGTTCAATGGTAAAAACTTCAAACCTATAGATTATTGTCTACTACAATACTATTTGTAGAACCCTGCAGGAACAAGGTCAGGAAATACATAATATTTGCTTTTCTTAACACAATTGTGTTTCGTCCTCGATATTTGCATCATTGTTGTTAATAAGACATTGTTTATGGTTTCTGTCCGCAGTTATTTGCTTATACAAATCTGTATCTTTATTTGTCTATCACTTCACTACTGTTTCTATCACTATTCTGACTAATAAATCAATTTATTTCTAGAGTAGCTTCTATTTTAACCTATTTCGATTCCATTTAAGTTTATTTGCTGCAAGCGTAATCCGAAGTCGTCAAACGTGCACAACCGGTTGTCTATGAACTACTGGGATAAAAAAGTCTTAACAGTTCTATGACGTCACAGTCCCATAGAAGAAATGGGAATTACCGGTCTGTTTCATGCATATTTTAATGAGGTTGTTCTTCTTTCCTTTTCAATTATCAAGTCGTTCATTGAAATCGAGGTTGTTGCTGTTACTTTTCTGTAACCGATAAAGCTGCCATTGAAAGTGTAAGGTCATACTCTTCATAATATAATACATACCTCTTGTATGTTACCGTACTACCTATTGAGCTCTGCATTGACCGACGCATGTGCAGTGAAAGTGGCTATACGAACTGGCGTGTGCCCACGACCAGTGGTCAGTTTGTGTGGCTCTGCAAATCGTGCACCATCGACGACGAAGGCGCGGCAGGCCGCAGTCGCTTGACGATGTCGCAAGTAGTGTCCGTGGAGCTCTAGAAAGCTCTTTGGAATTTTTCATTATGAACATACACCTAGCTCGCTGTGTTTGTTCCGCATCAGTTCCGTACACACGCGCTTATGATGGCAATTGCATTTCCTGATGACTATAATTTCGATAACCTTTTACCATTTGGTATTTACAACCTTCTATCTACTCCGTAGTTTTGTAGTTGTAACATTTATTCTACGTGCTCGTAATTTGTTATTGAATCTTTATTGCGTGCAATAATATATTCGTCGAGTCTTTTCTGGTATTGATGTGTGTCATTTGTAAATAAACATCATCAATTAAAGAATAATAGATTTGTGCACATACATTTATGTAATGTTATGTAGGAGCAGCTTAACATTATCGCAAGTTAAACTTTGCAGGACTGTGGCATCGGGGGCTATCCCATTTAATCTGATTATCTGAGCATAAAGTGGTAGTTAAATACAATAAATAGAGTAGTAAATGTTGGTACAATCGCTGCGGTTCTCACCGGTTTAGTTAGTTGGCTTGGCGTGCGATTCGGCCCCGGGCGCGTATCACCTCGTGCAACGTTTAAATTGTCACTATAAACTCAATCCACTTGCATCAGTTGATCATTACGCAGGGTTTGAAATTATCAAGATAAATATGCCTTGTGATTTATCATTACAGTTATCAGATAATTATCCGATAACTATCAAAGAAGTATATACTTACCAATCCTTTTGTGACTAGTATTATCTATCAATATTAACATTGGAAGAAAGTAGTTAAAAATTAATTATAAACATTTGACAACCAAGAAAAGGTTTTATTAAAAAAAAAAAAAGAGTGGCTAGTCAAATGTTTTAGATTATTAACCTCAACCTTCATTTATCTTGATAATTATCGCTTCGAACCCTGACTACGAGCACAACTAGATTCGTCACAATTGAGGCAAAAATTTGCTCTAGCTGATTGAATTTTACACGTGTATAGTTTATCTTTATGCTATTCTGCAAGAACGACTACAGTAACGATTTCATTCAAATTTGTTTTGCCTACAAGTGTGTATTTAACCACCTGTCGCTTTGATTTAACTGTTTGTTAATTATGTCTTTTTTGTTTGGCCGTTATCAGGTCAAGCTCAAGGTAAACAGTGCGTGGTAGGTTTTTAATCGTCTCTAACATCCTTTTGTAAGACTGAAATTGGTTTATTAAAGTGGGTAATTGCTCGCAGCAATTACTCTGTCTCAGCTGTTGCTATGTAATTAACATTGTTAACCGATTGATTGGCGTGCATCGAGGTCACACCTATATGCTTCTATTTACAATACGCTGCGTTTGAGTGGGACAAAAAACTTTTCCATGAATGAAAATGATGATTCAGTTATTTGGCTCGAACATCACGAGCGTCTGCTTTCATTCAACTATAAAATGAGCGACATCGCCCTGAATCTCTTCAAGGTTCAAAGTATGAACGGCTTATACTATTGTCTGGTTGAAACAATAAGGCGTTTAAACAAAAAAGCAGCAAAATATATTTTCGCCTTGAGTGTCCTTTCAGTAAACGCTGAAAATGTAATTTCGTCGGGATCAATGTATTCTGGTGATGATATAAATATCCCAGCGGCGATAATATATATACACCTATCTCCATCGCCACGTACCGATGGTCGCAGTGGGGGCCCCGTTCCACGTGAATCACTGCATCGCTACGTTCAGTGTCATGCATTATGCTTTTGATCATGAGGCAGACTAAGGCTTGCTCTACCTCCTACATCAATATCCTTAGTTATAAAATTGGAATCCTTGCAGTGCAATCCATTTGATTTTACAGGTTTTATTATTTGTTCCCATATCCTTACACAAGTTTCGGATGTATTTGTGTTGTTTATCAACGGTATATCGCAACAACAAGGAATATTTCGCAACCTAGTGACCCATATTCCGCGAAGGCACAAGTATTACTACATCACCTGAGCTCCATGCGCTATCCTGGCCATGTGTGTTATCTATAGTTTTACGCATATATACGCATGTCGATATACAGTGTCTAATTTTTAGTGATGTTCTTATCCACTGTAGAGTATTTCATGTTTGACCTATCTAGTATGCTAAGTTCAAACAGTGGGTGTTCTTAACTGTTTTAAAGCCACTGAAAATAAACACTAACTGCATGATGTGTTGTTGTTAGATCTATTCTGGAAGTAACTAAGTTAAACAGGTTTCTATTTTGAGACTTTACATTTCTAGCTGTTGCTAATGAATACATAACGAGTTGGAGAACATTGTTATTGAGGTGTAGGTCAAAGTCAAGGTGATTAATATTAATTTGCTTTATGCTCAATATTTCGAACAAGAGTATTGTTCAAAATGAGTTTGGACGAATTGTAAATACAATTAATTACACCTGCCCGAAACTAAGGAGATGTCATTGATACAAACCGAAATACGCACCGCGCAGGAATTCTTGTTTCATTGAAATGCTCATATTTCGCATTCGGGGCCGCATTTATATATTATTATTATTCCATTTATTTATTTTAATTCTTAAATTTAGGTTTTTTATAAAAATTAATATAAAAAATAAATAATGCTATAAAAAACCTAAATCTAGAATCCCACCGACAGCGAGGCAGGGCCCAAGCTACCGGCGGTTAGGGCTGCAGAGTGAGGAACCTCCTGACAATGCGCGCCGTGTCAAGGATGGCTGCCTTCTGTATCTGGCCCTTCACCCAACCGTCTAGCGAGAGCCTCTTGAGATGTTATTATTATTATTATATCTCGAATTTGTACCAGAAATACGCATAAACTTAACATGGGTAAACACAATCCTGTTCTGCTCTCGATCTTTTCGTCATAAGATCAGGCCTAATTGGCGTTTTATTTGTAACTAGCTGTTGCCCGCGACTTCGTTCGCTTGGACTTACGATAAGAAATTCAGGTCGATCTGTTCAGTCGTTTAGCCGTGGAAACGCGACAAACACACAGACAGAGAGACAGAGTTATTTTGGCATTTATAATATTAGTTAGGATAATAGAACACCTATAAATATATTTGACAACGAAGATGTGTCAAACAGCAATTTGTAATGATTATTATAATACTTATAATTTGTATAAATTATTCTAATGGCCTACGTAAAACTTATTAAATAGTACTTCGTATCAAACGTGATTACGTCATTTGTAAAATGTATAACTACGACTACTAATTTATAACTATAACTACGAATAAACAGTATAGGTATCAACTATATCATATTGTTAACAATGTCGATGACGATTTGGTCCCAAGCAAGTAACTTATCCGTCATAATATCCATTGTTGGATAAAGTTCCTTATTCAGTTCGATCATTCGTTTTTAGTAGTAGTGGTACTCGTAGTTGGCATTGAAATTTAATCTAAATCGCGCACGTCAGAAGGGCTCGCTCCTCCAATTCAGCTATTTCGTTTGCACTTTTTCAAATAATTTTAATATACCAATTTCGGAATCGAAATATAAATACCAAACAGACTGTTTGTTATCTTTAGATTACATTTTAGCCATTTTTATGTTAACCATTTCAATTTTGACGAAGAAGAAGGATTTTTTTTTCTTTGTCATTCGTCAAAAGAAACAACAAGAACACGTGAAATTGCTATAAAACATTGGCCAATGTATTGTAAAGATAATTTTTTTTTTCCCATTTATTCGTTTAAATATTCTTATGAAATATTGAAAATGTGCGAATGAGATAGCCGACTTAAGTAATTAAGTAATGAGCTATAAATTTTATATGGCCGTCTCTATAATTATTTCGAAACAGTAGCTCTTTGCACTCACGCGAAACCAGTTCAGTCAAGTTTATGACATTGATGACCTTATATAGATAGTTTATTTATATACCTTTTATAGTTTTAAAACATTTGCCTCATCGCTTATCTATTTAAAATTCCGCGGAGCATTCGCAATATTGACAATAAAAAGAATACCTACATCACAGTTACTCTTATCCAGCATATCAAGGTCTCCCTGATAAATGGTGTCGCGTGTGCCTCCGCTTCATAATTCAAATTGATGAAGCTTTTCAACAAATAATTATTTAGTTTGCATCATTATTATTGACCGAGCGAAACGAAGATCTCAGAGTTTACGGGAGCGAATCGCCATTTTAATGTTTATTTGTATGCTTATATGATTGTAAACTATATATTTGTCATACGATAACTTGAGAACCTAAGCTTTATGAATTTTAAGTTTAAATTGTAGACATTTCAATACAATTTTTATGTTCGAATATGAGCTGTATCGGTGAATCTGTTAAGTTATAGGGGCGCTAGGTCTCAGTTCGGCGCGAATACTAGTTCATTCCAGTTACGTAACTGGTATTCCATTAATTGTGTTCTGAGTAACTGCCAAGTTAAGATTATTAATTTTAAACATGTGGTTCTTATGTATTTTTGTTTGTCTATTTTCGCTCTTCCCTGTGTCGACGTTTGTGCATGCGTGTTGTTTTGTGGTTCGCTCTCAATAGATTGTCGGACAGAAGATTGTTGGCCGAGGCGGGGCTTCGCGTCACGAGATGCTCGAAACACTGCGGTGGTCGAGCACGCGCGTCTAATTTGGTGACGCCGCGGTCTGAGCTCTGGCAGCTGCGCATTGGCAGCGTCGTCGACGTCTACGCAATCATTTCGACGCGCCTCTGCCGACCTATCGGAAATCGTGCCATCATCACTCATTTCGTGCGTCACCACTCGTTACTCCAAACAAAACACTCCGATTAGAGAGTTTTACCCACGTCCTTGTTTACTATTCAGGAGAATAATATTTCTGAGCTTTATAAAATAAAATAATAGGGCCAGAGTTTATTTCCGTCGTCTAAATAGAAGCCAAGCCTATTAATAAAACGTATCTACCTAGTCGATAACGTTTTCTGTATCGTTCACTGCCATGGCTATTTTGTAATTCATTTGAAGGGAGATAAAATTGGTGCTGTTCTTGTAATGTTAGAGGTTGAACAAGGCGACAAGATCTGGACTGTTTTTCGAAGGTCCTTGCCGCGCATACGTGACCGCTGCAGGCGAGGAGCAACAAAAACTACAGCCGACTCTGGTATTGGTGGCCACTCACCTATAGCAACGATCAGTGTTGGCCCTGTAGTTTACCCTACTCGCTCAGTTCCCTGACCTGTTACTGCCACCTCTGATTGGAACAGGCTCAAACCGAACTAACAACTAGTCACCGCTTCAAGCCGCTCATCTTTGTTTTTTCGTGTGACAACAAACATGCTCTTGAACTCTCCTTCCTGTCTTTGACTGATTAATTTATCTGACAGACTTTATTGAGTCGATTAGTCGGCAATCATTTTGTTTAAATTCAAAGTGATGGCTTTGGAATTTCTCTTCAGACGTAAACAGACTTCTTGCGTCAGTAACTTTCGTGGTTCAGTCGTGAATACATTGCAGTCGAATTATTTAGCTTTGTTCATTAACCTTTCTGATTTGTTGGTGTTCTGACGCACGATTAAGTTTATTTACGATAATGTGTTGATTTCATACTGTTCTACTTTGGAGTCATTCGAGTATCAGAGCAAATAATTCAAAACTGTGCTATCTCTTCGCGTACTTTACTTGTCAACTTGTCTTTGTCATTGTAGTAAATAGTGCTGTTAGTGTTCAACACACAAAGGTTAAATGTTGACAGAAGTTACATTTACTTCGTAATTGAGGTTATTAAGCCGTCGTCATTGGCGTCGCTGGTGAATATTACATTTATATTTGTTTCTAAACAATCTTGTGTATTTAGAAATTTGATTCGTGAAACATTTTGTTTTTATTCTTATCTGTTTATTTAACCTCTATTTTCTTGGCTATTTCCTAAATTGGGCCAACATTGACCTTCACCTTTTCTCTCTTGCCATTACGTAAGTCTTGGCTCGGGCTTTCCCATCTCAGATATTAAATCATATCTCTCAGAATGATTTATCATAAGTTACGTATGATTCGCCGTTCTTTTTGGCAATATTAGTTGACGGGGAATGATCATGATCAATACTGTCTCTCGCGCGACTCTTGATTTTGAGGCCTCGGAATACGTGTGATAGATAACCTCACGCCAATCTTGCCTTGTGTTTATATATTTGTCTTGAAAATATAATAATATAGCGAGTAGAACTATTTATTTCGAAAAGTGCTTTTTATACTCTGTAATAATAGTTGAATAAATTGTTTTAAAGGTTTTTATAGGTATTAGTACAATAAAAAAATATATTCGTTTTTTGGCAATACAATGGGCCCGTAACCCGCCCATATTTTTAAATCCGTTACTGATTTGAATTGGATTGCGCTATTTTAGCAATTATTGAATTTTATTTCAACAATATTGCTAGAACATCCCACCCACCTTGGACTATTTCGTTGGTGAATTTCATAGTATAATGTCGTGAAACGTGACTTTTCGTGTTGTTTCGAAAACTCCATAGAAACCTCTAGTATGGTCTCTACTACATAACTAGGGCATGACTGTTTTGACTGTGACTTACTTAACTTGACATAGACTATGACATGTTTAAATTGTTAAATATTTTACTTCACTTGAATTATTACAAAACTTGACCCTGGTTCTAAGTAGATACACATTTGTGGAGCTAAATATAAGAGTTTTTTTACAGATTTGAAAATTAATGATGTTATTGTTGTTGTTGCAGGTGGACAGCGGTGGCGGTGGCTCGGCCGAAGTGATGGTGTACTCTCTCGGCTGGGGTATGGGCGAGCCGGAGCGGCGCGGCGCCGACCGCAAGCGCACGCAGCCCGCGCCCGCATCGCACGCGCAGCTCTCGCCCGACGACGGGCATGAGGTCGACGTGCTGCCTCTCCACGATCAGGTACCAGGAAACAAATACATAATGTATAATCCTTATACTACCAAAAAGATAGCCAAGATCTTTGGTTGACCATAAGATCCTTAGCAGCGTCAAGTAGTAGTAGTTGTTGTGGTAGGTCTCCTTATGCAGCCCGCCTGGGGAAGTGCCACACCTTTGTCAGTTATTCAATAGTCAAACAGTAGCGTGCAAGCATTAATGTGATCCGGATTTAAGGCAATTTTTCCAGCGAAATAACTATGCAAAAAGAGGTTTAACATCTTATATCTTAGGGTGACGAGCGCAGTGCATTGCCGCGCATAGTTTTGAACTGTTGAAAAAAAAAACTCAAATTCAAATTTCTGGGTGGCTCTGAACTATTATGGGCAAGCGTGACGCTTATCATCAGGTGAGCAACTTGCCTGTCTCATCAATCAGTATAACTAAAAATAAAAATGAGAAATCGAAAATCGGAGCAGTACTTCAAACTATAGTCCGTCTACACGCCGGCGCCGATGCTGCTTACTTTACAGGAGTTCTGTAATGTGAAGGTTTATCTTTTGTTGATAGTAGGTATATATAAAGATCTTCTAGAAGTATAATATTTCAAAGTCCAACGTGTTATTGTTTTTCGTTGCATTCTATCTTTCTAATGAGGAAGAAGTTCATATGTGAGTAATACATGATAGCCAGCAGGTGCAAAATCATGTACACATTCTATTAATTTATCAATTGACTAAAATAAAACTGCTAAGAAACGACAACTTCTCTCGTAGTTTTAATTCATTGTCATATAGTAATCAATCTGGCTTTCAATAAAGGCAGCGTTTTTGGTCAGATCGATGTACAAAAAGCTATCGTCGCAAACGGAAACGAGCTAATGACGGATGAGGATGTGACGAAGTGAAGGTCATCAGGAAAGGCATTGGACTAGGTCAAGTTTTTGACAAGGTCGGCAAATTGAAAGCAACTATTGGCGATAACTAATGATTGGGTAAATCACAGACGTTATACTGGGAATCGTGAGACCATAATCACCGAAAGACAATATTCTTTTCGACTAGTAGAATCAGTATTTCCTGATGTTTGTCTATGCTCTATGTTTTATTATAGGTTTTTAGTTCTGTCTACAGTTCTGTTTCTGACGGATTTTTACATTATTGAAGAATGAGTGAGAATTTCCATAGATATTTGTCTATCATAAGATTATAAATGTTTTAAATAAACTTTTGTTTTATTGTCTTTTAATTTGACTGGAGATCGCCTAAAATAAAAAGTTATGTAGTTAGATTCGATTAAATTAAGCTATATCAAATCGAACTTCTTTAAAACATTTTTGAGGTTATGAATTATCAGGGTTCGCCGATATATATCAGATGATATATATCATATCAATTGATTTTTATCTTGATATATATCAATTGATTTTTTCCTGTCTTCTGAACTCAAAATTTTGGATATTAATGTTTACCCTGGCAACACGTAGCGAAAAACTACAATTCAGAATCATTTAGATTGTTTCCCAAACTGGCAACCTCATTTAAAGTTGGGGAAATCCCCTTTACTTTAACTTACCAGTACGGCTAGCTTTTTATTGAAATTCAAACCTTCATATCATATAAGGTTTATTTTACGAGGTAATAAAAAATGGGGATTCCCTGGTTCCCCAAGCGTTAATAATTTTCACTTTCTAGGGAAAATTTGCTTTTTTTTTCCTAGCCTGGATATAATATATCCGATATATATCGGATTTATATTAAAAAAAAAACGTATTTTTGATATTTATTATAAAAATCGGATTTTTTCTAACCCTGTGAATTATATAGACATAATACAACATTAGCGCTCTATGTACTATAAATTGCAAATGCGCAAGAGAGGCAGCTACGGCATGACTACAATGCCAATAAGTTCTTCACTTTGCTTGAGTTGATGCCTTACTGGCATTGGTTTATTGGCCAATTTCTGAAGGTGTCGCAGCGGGCGTAGCTGCCATCAATGTTACATGAGGAGGTTGAATGTGCACGGATGCCGTTTATTTTTCAATTTGATGTCTGCAAAACTTCGCCAGGTCGTTGCTTTTCTTGTTTCATGGTCTGTTTAATGTCTGTTCTTTTGACTTTAGGGTATCTATTCACCTTTTTTACAACGAATTTTAGAAGTTTTGGTATAGCAAATGTCGAAACCCTATAATATGACGAATTTTGAGAGGTAAAATTGCTGATTTATGGGGAAAATTGAATCCTTCGAAATCAAATAAAAGGGTTGCGAATTTGTTTAGTCTGATGCAGCATTTTTTGCTTATGGCTGAAATACTACATTGATGATCTAATTGTCTTTCTCTTGTAGACTGACTATCACTGTTTAAAACTTTCGCGGTTTTTAACTATATTTAAATTATTACTTACGGGATATTTACCACGCTTTGTTTGATTTTGCCCGATATCAAGGGGCATTTGTATGCGCCATGTTCACGGTCACAGGTAGTCTGGCACAGTCACAGGTACACTGGCAACCAATGCAATGCGCCTTTCCGGAACTCAATAACAAACAAAATTGTGGGGAGTATCCATATGAGTACTAGTTTAAATGTAGTCTGATTATGATTTTCGTGTAGCGAGCTAGTGTTGTATGTTTTCTAAATCTCAGGAAATGATATAACAAGCACGGTGTCCGATAAGATTGAGTTTGTTCTTGGAATCGTTTATCTTCATGGGTGCCAGATAAATTACAGCTTACATCACTTTACTGATTTCATCGAAAACTGATAATAGATTTTGCAGTCGGTTTTTTTTTGTTATAGTACTTGTTGGTGATAAATACTCAACATCTCATAATGACACCAAGCTAATGCCGATAATAGTTTAGGTGCTCTATTTCCAATTGATTTAATGTTGTTTGATAATGTGCTAGGATTTGCATATAGAGTCCTTCGCACATTTAAAGATCAAACAAGTGACCCACACGGCTGGTCTGGCCACGCGGGTCGTCGCTCGGGTGGAGTGTGCCGTAAGCCGTTTCAAGACAGGTCAACGCCACCACGCAGCACCACTTATATGTTTTATTCTATTTCTACTTTCGAGTGATTCGATCGCTCGTTGAGTTGAGACCCGCACTGCAGACACCCCACACTTGTGTGAGTAAACGAACAACATGCATTGTGTGCAAAGTGGTTTCTTGTGGTGCTGTCAGCGCTTACTCAGTAGGAAGTCAACGTACACAGAATAGAAAATAGTACTACTAATGGTTTTGGACAGACGAATTTTGACGTGAAACGAAAAGTGCATTGCTGGGAGTGATAGTAAGTAGGCCAGAGTAACCTACATAATTATATCATATCTGAATCAAAGAAAGAGTAGATATTTTCCATCAAGTGACGTTGAATACAAACAAGCACTACATTTTGGAATAAAACGTATTTGTCATAGATAACGACAAGGAATTTAGGAACGATAACTCGGCAAACAATAAAAATAAAATTCGCCGAACAATAATATAGAGAACATTGAGTTTGAGTCATTTCCAACAAGGTTGTTTACATCGATGACGAAGAGTCATATCAGTCAATGACTAGGGGCCTAGGTAATTTTGACAAAGTTATGAACAAGTAATAGATTAATTTGCCCGCGGTCGCGTGAGAAGGTCTTGTGTTGATATTGTTCTCACGTTTGTTGTTTGTGAAAAGCTATATTAATTTGGCAAGTATCTGAGTACAATTTAATCTAGAAACTTAACTTTGACGAATCAATCAGCAACGAAATTAGAAGTTTCTTACACTTTCAACTTTGGTAATCTTCTCTTGTAGGTCTTAAACAAGCTTCAAACTTTAGAATGCTGAAATAAATATGAATATGAACTTGTAAGTTTGTAGAACAAAAGTTATTCAGAACAATATTTGTGCATTTAATCGAATTGTAGGATATCTGTATGGAGCAAATTTAATGTCTTACTGAAGACGTGTATACATTTCTAACTATAGTGAGTAAGTCAATGGTATAGCGTTAGAACTTTTGAAGTGATAGAATATTTAATTCCGTGTAGGGGAAAACGGTGTGCGTGCTAGGAACCCATAATGCGCGGTGCTGGGCTAATTAGCTGTGCTGCTGTTCGTTTGTTGGTCTTGCTAGTTGAATGTCTACCATTGGATTTTACTTATTTACTAGGTTAGGTTATTCACAATATTAGAATAGGGTGATTGAGGAATATTTGACATACCGGTATTTAACTATGCCAAAGGCCGTCACGGTCAAGGACATCCGGTATAATGTCCTGCCGAATGTATACCTAATTTAAAAACTTGATACGTTTATTATATTTAAATTATAAATCACGCATTAGTAAATTCATGAGTCGTGTACGACTAATTAGTGTAATGCTGTTCGTACTAATAATGCTGGTACGCTTTCCTGGCCGAGACAGAAGCTAATATTTATTTTTCCTATATATCTCTGTCTCGCTCCACTACGATTGATTTATTCGTTCGTTTTTCGCAGCAAGTGTTGCTGTTCCCGCTTTCTGTTTTCCTTATCAGCCGTCATCTCATTGTTTAATCCCCAGTTACATTTGCCATTCTCTTTATTTACATTTATTTTAAGCACAGTGAACGGAACATGTTCTATGATTAGCTTCGAGTGCTGTGACCCACTGCGTGTGTTTACGAAAAGTCGATTATCTTAACAGACCAGGGCCCGTACTGTGACATGTATGTTGGGATGTTTTTTTGCGATACGATTCGTGGTCGTGCAGCATCTGCGGTTGGTAGGGGCCCATTTCAAACGAAAACTTCATACTAATCTTTTACACTTGTCTATTACGTCTAACGTTCATCCTCTAAGGATTGGGCTTCTTGATTTTCTTTTATTTCTTGAGATTTATAATGCAGATATAGGCTAGTATAAATAGAATGCTTCTAGAATCGACTAGCTACGTTTTGGCTAAGCCGTCAACTACAATCAGGCGACTTGGAAACAAAATTTGATTCTCCATAAAAGGCTGTGCGATTTCTGACACCCGTACGCGACTCTAATATTTGTTTGTTTGTCGATATAGACGTTTAACATGCATGTGTTGGTGTTTCAGGTGGGCGGGCATACGAGACTGCTGGTGCTGAACGAGAGCACCGTGATCAAGCCACTCAACAACCGCGAGTTGCATTTCTACCAGAACATTCCCGAGGACATACAAAACTTTGTACCCAGATACAAAGGTGAGCATCCACGACATCTATTGATAGAATTAGACAGATGCTCGGTTATGCTTTTACGAATCGCTGAATGCATCATAATCGTTCATTGCATATGCATCTTACATTTTTATTCTTTTTTTAATTCTTTTTGCATAAATAATTGACTTTGAATCTCTCGTCTTTTTATTTAAATGTATTTGATGTTTACAATTTTGGAGCACTAAGGAAGTTGTTTTTGAAATCGTCTGCATTTCACAGCCTTGGTGCACCGCGCTTATGACCTGTCGAAGTGTTCGCAATCTGTTTTGTTTTGCAATTTTTCGAAAAATCGTTTTCGCTTTGTGTTTATAATTGGCTTGATGAAAACAAATTGTTTTTATCACTTGCGTCACGCGGTGATAACGGTGTTATCTAATCGAACTGTAACGCGTTCCATCATCGCCTCATAAAGCTGTGAAAATATCGAATTATATTATTACCCGTTGTTACAATGCAGAAAGCTTTCCTTAATGCTCGTGTGAACGTTTCCATCATTTCGATTTGTGTTTGTATGAGTGTGATGGGTGTATGTTGATATGAACAAACCCGCCGACCGTCAATAATGTATATCAATTCCTAATTAAACGTTGTTTAATGGATTTATTTATTATTTACAATTTAACTGTGTTTTTAACATATTTTTACGAGTTAACTGTAATAACTATTATTAGAGCATAATCTAATTATAGAGGTTTTTACATTATTTGTTAGTTCTCTTATCCATATGGACAAGATACATACACATCGTATAGGGGTTCTCTAATACTAAAATTTAGGTTTCGTTATTCAATATAACTGTGCATAGCTAAGGTTAAATCAAATCTATAAAGTTGTCTAAATTGATGTTCAATCAACTTAAAAATTTTAGTAACAAACCTAAGGTAGTTTGATTGAATCAGGAGTTATTATCCTTAGATTTCCGAAAACCTTGCAAATTCGATCGTTAAATTTAATGCACGATACGACAATCTTTATAGTTTCTTTTAATATGAGTACGAAACTCTCGGTATTAATTATGTTCACCTTGTACCCACTCATATGTATATAGCCTTGTACTTACTTAACTCCGTCAACTAAAAAAATCATACATTGCATTGTATAAATGTTTATAGGTCTTAAATGTTTGTCCGTATTGTGCATTTAGTCGGCCATTGAACTTTTACTTCTGTTATTAAAAACCCTTATCCCTTGATCCGCGACATTAACAAACCTGCACATGTGAGAGGACATACGATAAAAATAACTTTAAAATCTGTCCGCGGATGTAAATAAAACGGCTAAATTGAGTTCCAGATACGTATTTTGAGCGGATTCCCGACCAAAGATCATATTATTCGATTCTCAATTCTGATTTATTTTTATTCTTAGTCGGTTTATGACCGAGGTTTGACAGTAAAGTTTGTATATCGACGACGTTTATGCATGTGCGAGGAAAAAGTTCAATGTGCCAGAATTCGGCAAGGTATCGTTGGTAGGATTACTGGTGAGGATTATACCGGTGCTAGGCGGCGGGTTTGGGAGCGAGAGAGCGCGAGCGGGAGTGGGAGCGGCGGGTCAGGAACACAATATTAGTTTCCTTGTTGTCGCAAGGGCTCGGCGCGGCGGCGGACGGAGCGACGCCGGCGGCGACCCCACTACCGTCCCTTAATGCGCCCTAGCGGTAATTTTACATTTTGGGTTTGTAAACCTTTACTTAAACTACATTCACACCCACTCACACTATCACACCGACACTTACTACACTACACTATACACACGACTACACGCACTCGAACATTCAATAGACACACTTCAACGATACTTAAACATTGAACGCATTACAAAAGATATACAAACCCTCTTCAAATTACCTCTCGTAATTTTCACTTTTTCATCAATTTAACGCTGGCAACTTGCACTATAGTAAGTTTACATTGAGTTTACGATTTGCAATACTGTATAAAATAAACTCCGTGGTCGTTTCCGACCAGGGACCTCGCATTTGAAGTTCCATTACGCTTTGATTTATCGAATGATTTCCGAATCAAATGTTGAATCTGAATGCTAATGTCGAGTGTTTAAGTGACACAACGTGTTAGTGTACAGAGAGTTTCGTAAGTGGGTTGCGGAGAACGTGTACTGATGGCCAGGCTGTTTGTTTCAGGGGTAATGCAGGCCTCTAACACGGGCGCGAACAAATTGGAAAAGCGGTACTCGCCTTGTTTCCGCGAGGAGAACGGGCGCAAGGCGTCGCTGGGCGGCAAGCGCAAGCGTGACGACGTATTCAAGTGCGTATGAGCGCCACTGGCGCCTCCCTCGCGTATTCGCCACGCTCCTTGACACTTGTCATGTGTCCTTTATCATATTTCAGAAGCTTTGACGTACGCCGGCCGGCAACCGACGTCGCCATTAATTCATACGATCGCAATACTTACATGATATCCCACTAACGTGTGACCGATGCACGATCCATTCGCAGTGCGAGCCTCCGATGACTTGCGTCGTGGTTTCGTGTGGTAATGATTGCTAAATATTTGATTGCAATAAAACAATATAACAGATAACACCGACTACCTATGTGTTTCATTAGCTCCTCAGTCTGGTCTATTGTTAGTGTTGTTGGAACCCCTGGCGGTATGTCTGTAGCCTCGCTTCTCCTGTTGCAGATTTAAAGTACACCGCAATGGCAATGCGAGCGAAGTGCTCAAAAGTATAGCGCACATGGACAACTCTAATAAGCAATGTGAGTATCTGTTTTATTTATCTTGTTCTCTACTATCGAGCTGTTTTTCGTGTTATTTTTAAGACTAATTTTAGTTCAGCACGTAAACATTTCTGGAATAGACTTTCAAGGTTGAAGTAAAACCTCCATGACCATGACGTGGTGTTCTGAACAGCTTGATGTCCATGTTTCATAATATGAATGTAATGTGTATCTTTTGTTGGGGATCCATATTGTATAAATAAATAAATAAAAAGGCACCAGTCTATTATTATGGTGAAAGTTAAACTATTTTTGCTACAAAACTGGTATTTAAATTTTGCTGTTATACCAGAGTTTAAGAGTCTTAGATTTCGGTTTTTTTTTTTATTGTCTGGGGCCAAGAATCTGGGTCGCTGCGCCAGAGGAGCAGTAGTTCAGAGAATTTTCTATATTATGATAGAAGATGATAGTTATCTGTTTATTATTCTTGTTAAATAATGTAGATAAATATAACGATCCTGTTTCTTTATTTACCTCTCAATAGCACAAAAGAGAAAGCTAGACTAGCTAGCTAGTAGCTGCATTTGTCAGAATGACACAGAGAGATGTTAAAAATGCATTGATAAAACCGTCACACAGATTATTCCTATAGATACTGCATCACGAGATATTTGATCAGACCAGAATGTACCAAAGTTGTATGAAAGCGCGGGTTGCGAGGATTGCGATCAAGAATCCCATTAGGTTAAACCAATGAGATTGAGTTTCTATGGGTGTGTGATTGTGTTTCTTGATCGGTGCGTGCTGCGCTTCGATCATCCCGAGAGCGGAATCTAAGGGTAATCTGTGGTAAAGAAGGATGATGTATAAATTTAGTATGTGTTGCAGATTTTCTGATGATGGAGAACATAACGTGGATGTACCGGCGGCCGTGCGTGCTGGACCTGAAGATGGGCACGCGGCAGCACGGGGACGATGCCTCGGCCGAGAAGCGCTCCAAGCAGATAGCCAAGTGCCAGAACTCTACCTCTGGCTCACTGGGCGTCCGACTCTGTGGCATGCAGGTACATAGTTCCCGCACACTCAGAACACACACACGCACCCATTGGGTGTTCGATTAAACGATGGTCATATACTATAAAAACTTACGTGGTTTTGACTCATTTTAATAGAACGGGAATACTAACTTTGAAGGTAAGACAAGACGAGGTCACGCTTGAATTAAAATTCTTGAAATCTTTGAAAAACGACTATTGTTTCGATCAGACTATTGATCGGACATATAGTCGGAATTACCAACTAAATATAACGTGATTTTTTCCGTTCTATTATGACTACACTACACGGCACTGAAAACACTGAAAACAGGAACAAAACTAGGATGTTGAACTTTTGTAGTTCCATAATCTTTATTCTGAGTGGTACTGGTACGGGTCAACGAGACGCTTACCATCAGGCGAGCGATTTGATCGTCTCGTCATTCAGCTGGACAAAAAAATAACGTTGGATGTATCGTAGGTGTACCTTCCGGAGAGCGGGATGGTAGTACGGCGCGACAAGTACTGGGGGCGCGCGCTCGATGAGGCGGGGCTGCGGGACGCGCTGCGGGACTTCTTCGCGTGCGGAGGAGCCGCGCGGCGCGCGCGCGTGCTGCGCCGCGTGCTGCGCGACCTGGACGCGCTGCGCCGCGCCGTCGCCAAGCAGACCAGCTACCGGTTCTACTCGTGGTACGTACTGACACACCGCCTTACACCCTTACACACAAAATATAGATATCTATTATGGTAACCAACCTAATTAGTGTCGATTTTTTACATCCTACTAACAAAACAAACCACCCGGGATAGGCGGACAGTTATAGGACATACCTGGGGGCCAGAACCACAGCATGACGGGCAGCAGCGTTGTCTCAGTAAACGGTGAGCGTTCTGCGATCCCTAAGCCGCCTGCCAAGCATACGGACTAGGGGCGTTAGGGCCTTTGTTTAGCAGTGGATATTCTAGCTGATGATGATAAAACTTAAATCTGACTGCACTAAAATTATCTGCAACTCTTTTCATTTCAATGTGTGAAAAAACGATAGGAATAATTTTAGTTCTGCGACATTTAGTTTAGAAAATGATTCATGGAATCTAAAGTCGGAATATCCGACTCAATTTAATTTAAACTTAAATTCCCGTATTGCTAAAATGTAATGCCTCAATACCACGTCAATTTTCAAATTAAATGTTAGCCTGCCAACATATGCAAGGGTTTTTCAGCTAGCGTGTAGCCGGCACTACTAATAAGTAAGTAATGCATTACTAGTAAGTAAGTAATGCATTACTAGTAAGTAAGGCATTAGTAATAGTTAGTTTCTGTTTAGTAATACAATAGAACTTTATTATACACCAAAAGACAATTAAACTTAAATATAAATATAATGTGTCGTCGTTATTTCCAGCTCCCTATTGATAGTGTACGAGGGAGACGTGCTCGTGCCGGGCGAGTGGTCGGACTCGGGCTGCAGCACGTCGCGAGCGGCGAACGCGGGCCACTTCGACATGTCGACCCTGCACGCGGGCATCGCGCCGCCGCCCTTCACCGCCTCCGAGGAGACGATGGGCGGGTACGAGGAGTCGCCGGGCGGGTCGCCGCGCGCGCCGCCCTCGCCCGACTCGGGCGACAGCTGGATGGCGTACTCGAGCGCCTCGGGCGAGTCGTGGCGCGGCGAGGCCGCCGACGAGAACAAGCGGCCGCGCGGCGAGCCCGCGCCCGCGCCCGCGCCCGCGCCCCCCGCGCCGCCCGCGCCCGCCGCCGCCTCGCCGGAGCCGGAGGACGAGTGCGTCGACATCCGCATGATCGACTTCGCGCACACGGCGTGCGCGAGCGCGGCCGCCGAGTCCCCGCTGGCGACGGCGACGCCGCACCACGGGCCCGACTGCGGCTTCCTGACCGGCATCGACAGCCTCAAGCGGCTGCTCACCGAGATCCTGCTCCGGCCGCCGCACAGTTAATGCCGCGCCCGAACCCTCGCCCCCCTGTTAAATTATCGTGTATTTTAATTTTGAAGCGGGACCCGGTAGGAAACTTTAATCTGCCTATTCGTATAAGTATTATCGTTAAGTTATTCCAGATTGTCGTGCTTTTGATTAGTTCTCGTTGCTTATTTAATGACTCTCGGTTCGCGGCGGGTCGCACTTCGATCTGATCTGCACCGCTAGTAAGGTAGATATCTATCGACACATTACTTTTCAAATAGACAACATTGGTTTTTGTCTACGAGAGATGCCAAATTTGACGTTTAAAATAAACGAAATTGGTTTTTGTCTATGAAAATGCCAAATTTGGCGTTTAAAAATGGATAAAATGGTTTTTTATTGACTGATGCCAAATTTGACCTTTAAAATAAGCAAATTTGGTTTTTGTCTATGAAAGATGCCAGATGTGACACTTAGAATCGACAAAACTGATTTTGTCGACTGCAAATGTCAAGTCAAATTAGTCGATCGATAAATTAACGCATATATCCTGCTGAACGTAGTCGCCCTCCGCATGTCGAGTCTCGATTCGGATATTCGTTCCTTAGTGAAATATACAGGTCTAATAGAAATCCCAGTCGATAAGCCAAAGTATCTAATGAACGTAGAATTTATAAGATGAGATTCCTATCGGAAAAATCTCTGAATAGATAATAATCTATAAAGTGTCTGTTTAACATTAAAATGACGATTTTTCTGATTATATGAAAATTTTATAATTATATTGAAAACAGAGCTTAACCGACTAAGGGCTGATTTTTCAGTATCAATAACGGCTAACTGAGGAATAATATTATGTTACATATTTATTCGTCAGATAACAGTTATCAGACGGTTGAAAAATCAGCCCTAAGTGTGATTTGTGGGATTATATTGTATATGGTAAATTGATGAACAATCGTTGGGTTGGAGCACCTAATAGCAGTGCAGTGGTAACAGTATTATTGAGCTGTCATACGAGCCGGCGAGAGTGCAGGTGTTCAAATTGACCATATTGGTCACGAGTGGATATAATTCATTTAAGAGCGCGCTCCCCTCATAGGCCATCTCGTTTACGCATTTTCATTTACAATAGAGAATTTATACAAGTAATAGTATTCAAAGAAAACAAAATGTTACTCGTAACGAGTAATCCAACAACATCTCACCTCGTCACGATCTACATTTTGCAGTCGGGTATTTTTTTTTCTTTATTTATTTCGTTTAGTCTAAAGCAGGCAATATAGATATAAACAGACAAACATACATACTTATATACTTACATGAATATTTACATTACACTAGACGAAACTTCTTTTTCATCAGTCACTTAACTAAACCAATCTGACAGTACTAAAATTATCTGGATCTCTTTTCATTCCAATGTGTAAGAAAAAGATGACAACAATTTTAGAGCTGATTTGCTAAAGCTGAGCTAGATTGTTACAAAAGAATTGATGTTATTGTTAATATTAAAGCTGTTCATGTCGATTTTTTTTTGTCGACGGAGAAGAAAAAATTCAAATTTGTCGAGTATTTTTTTAATTAATTAATTACCTGATTATTTAATTTTTAATATCAACTCTGTGATTTATTACCTTAAAAATTTGAAAATGTGTGAAAGAGATAGTTCCGGCCGGGAGCGTGGCCTTAGGAATAAACGCACACTATGACAGAGACCACCATGACTTAGCTTTATATTTATGCAAATTGTAATAAGTAGTTAATATATAGGTAGATAAATAAAATAGTTCTAAATAATTTCTGACCCAAATGAAGTACGAAGCGAAAATGCGCGGTCTCGTTTCATTGTGTGCGTTTAGTCTACATTGGCGATATAAATATACAAAGCCAATAGGTAATATGTCCATGTTATATATAAGTCAGTGCTTGTGTATATTGCAAATATAATGTTTCATAGCGGGGCTTGCCCTCCGGGGAGGCAGGCGTTTGAAGGAGGGCCAGCTCCCTGTGGAATGTTCCTAGTGACGCCAACATTGGGTGTGTGACCACTAGCTAGCCAACATTCCTTCGTGCTGCATTCTCATTGTCTGTCCTTATTACTTTTTGTTTAGTTGAATACATTTATGAAAAGTACCTGGTTTAATTAGGATGCTAGGTTGTATTGCAAATTATCATTTATGTCTGTTATTTTAAATAACTGTACGACACTATTTTGTTAAATAAATTTTAGGTATTAATCTGTTTGTTTGTTTTTATGCTATTATAAGTGCCCAGCGCAGTCATTTCAATAGTAAAAGTGGGTAATTTTTGACAGAGCGAAGCGATGGTCGGTTCCCACTGACGCAAAGTCGAAGCATCAAATTTTTCACTATTCACACTTCTGAGGCGGAATTTTGAAAAATCCGTTTTGTTGGGTTTTTCACGTCTCTATCATAAGCAGTTTGGTCTGTGCGTTGATTCCTAGAAAAAGCTTTGTTATTTTATATATATAGATATTCTATACATAATCACTCAGTGTATGTAGGCAAAGAGAATATAAATACTACGTAAGATATGTAGGTAGGTCAAAGGTAAATGATGAACTTGGGCTCTTGTCTTCGCGTCAACAGTGAAACTAGTATTTCAGTTTCTTTCTAGTTAAGTATTTATAGGCGATACTTCGTATCTTAAAAGTAACATTATTAAAAGAAAATTAAAATTAAAATACCCGACTGCATAACGTAGCCTTTGTCACTCCGGACGCAAAGAGTAACCCAACGACACCTAACTCATAAAAATCAGTCAAGCTGTAAATATGCTTCTTACTTGTTCTATTGGTAGAACAATCGGATTTTTTTCCCTGCTTGTTCTATTGGTAGAACAAGTGGTAGCAACCCGTTTATTTAGGCTACAGGAGATAATATAGGAACACACAAACATACATACTTATATACTTACTTACATAATTAATTACCTATTCACATGGTACCTTACACTACACCCTAAAAATATAAGGGCAAATGGTAAAAATTACAACAAAATTATTAGCACTCGAAATAAACACACACTGTGTGGTGCGGAGCCAAATTATAAGAGAAAAAAAAAAACATAAAGCTGGCTGTTATATTTTAGGTATTATTATTACTATTGACATTTATTTTGAGCATACAAATGTTTGTAGCGCAGGGCCCGTACTGTGAGGTGCTTATTACGATGATTGTGAGGCTCAGCCGACGACGCTGCGCGACCACGAACCGTATCGCCAAACGACAAGGTGTATGGTGGCGCAGCGTCATCGGCCGAGTCTAACAATCATCGCAATAAGCACCTCACGGTTTTGTGACGTTTTTTTACCTTATGATGACTATCTACTAAGAGTATTCATAATACCTATATAATAAATATGAATTGAATTGCGTATACTTACGGTCTTATGCATGAAAACTCCTTTATTCGTTCTTAAACTTACCTTTAGTTAAGCCGCACTATAAGCCTTAGCTTACAGTGGCATAGACTTAGTAATAATATTAGAGATAATTCCCTGAGTCAGTCAGTACTTAGTAGGAGTTTTGGCGGGGACCTGAGGAAGTCACGTCGCGTCATTGTATTATTTTCCAAAACTTGTGTTATTTCGAGCGTTAATGTGTAAAAATTGTGGATTTTTATTCATTGTTGGTAAATAGTATAATGTTGTGAAACGTGACTATTCGTGTCGTTTTCAAAACTCCATAGAAACCCTAGTAAAGTCTTCACCACTTTACTGGGGCATGACATGGACTTGACCGTGACTTACTTTGCTTGGCCTATAGCTTATTTTAATTGTGAAATATTTGACTTCACTTGAAATATTACAATAAGTACTTGAAACTGGCTAAATACACAACGTGTGGAGCCAATGTCATGGACTTGACCATGACTTACTTTGCTTGACTTAGACTATAACTGAGATTTATTTTTGACTTCACTTGAAATAATTATTACCCACCTTGTGTATTTAGCAACTGGCTAAATACACAAGGTGCGGAGCCAAAACATAAGAGAAAAAAGTTCGTAGTGGCTTGGCCTTACAACAGGTAAAAAATAATTTAAAGGATATCTATAGCTTCCCGCCAAAATTTAAAAAAAGCTTACTTACGGTTGTCGGTTACATTGCGTAGCGTTACCTACTAAAAATATTTTCGCCTCGCAGTTTGCGAGTTGCGACACGAAAAAGCTACCAAAGGTAAATTGAAACGGTAATACCAAAAAATGCAAGAAAATAATGAAATTGAAGAAGCATTACATAACATTTGTTCTGAAATAGACGAGACCAAGATAAAAGTTTCAACGGAATGCATTAAAGGTAATATTTTATGCATTTTATGTTTGCTCGTTTAGTACTCGAAGTGAGATTTTGGAAGCAGTGGAATTATTGAACGAGTGAGCGAAGCGAACGAAACTCTGCTTCAACTGGCAAAATTTGCTTGCATCTGTTCGTAATATTTTTGAACTGGAGTATAGGTCGTATTTTTCCAATAATCTTATTGACGAAACTTGGTAGGTATACAGGTTCTACAATTGTACAAAAAAACCTATGTATTGGAACTTCCTGCGGTTTCGCCAGCTTTTCTCCTGGATCCGAATATTTTCCTGGATAATTAGTAGCCTATGCGTTTTTCAAGAGTGTAAGCTATCTCCTCACTAAACATTCAAATCCGTTCAGCCTTTACAGAGTTGAACGGCAACAAAGACATTTACATACTTACACACAAACTGTCGCATTTATAATATTAGTGTGTTGTGATTCCTCAGCACAAGCGTATTTGATAAAGAAACTTAGAAAGAAAGCCGAACAAAGTCAAGAAATATGCGGTTTCATTTTAAGTGCTAACCTAAAAGTGGAGTCTGAAATTAATCAAGCTCAAAAAGAGATAGCAAGGTAAGTAATTTTTCTTGTTTTTGCCCGACTGCCCAAGGAAGGTAATGTTTTTGGGGTGTATTAGTGTATATGTAAGTACTATATTATATTACTCTTTGTGTGAGTAGATAAGTATGCCAGTATGAACTTAAGTGTGTATGCATATATTTTGTCAAGTGAGGAGTGAGGTGTCATTGGATTCCTCTTTATATCCAGGGTGGCAGTTGCGCCCCAGGATATTCCCGTTTTCTCAAAGCCCGACCTCATGTCACACGCTATCTCCTCCGCCGTCATGACTCATGCTATCTCCTTGACAAATTAAGTCGCAGTTTAATTTTGAAAAGATAACAAAGTTTCGAAACAGTTGCTATCGTGTTTATTATTTTAGTTGGTTCTTTTATTTTTATTATTATGATGAAATGCTATAAATTTATGAAAAATAGAAGATAATTCTATACTAGATGAGTAAGTATTTATTGGGCGTTACTTTTTATCGCCCGCTCACTTACTCGAACACGTGAATTGAACGTTCAATAAATAGATACGTGTGTATATTTATTTGGCATTCACGTTTGCGAGTGAGCGAGCGATGAGAGCGATTCCGAGAAGCGAAAAAGCCCAATAAATACCTACATAACAGATTATTATTTTTAGCATGATCCTCGCTCAAGAAACCATTAAAAAATCCAACGTCGACCTCAAAAAGGAATTTCTACTAGCCGATGTAAATAAACAGGAAGTGATCGAGAGAGTTAACAACGGAGAAAAAAAATACGAAGACTTATGGCTTGAAAGTAAAGCTCGATACGAAAGCCTGCCTTTTGTCCAGAAGCTCCTAAAAGCTAGGGACGAAGTTCAAAATATTAAACAGCAAATTAATGAACTAGAGAATGAAGAAAAGATGATCCTAGAAGAAATTAAGAAGAAACAGGAGAATTGCCGTGACATTGATCGCAAACGAATCATTAAATTCGCTAAATTCATGATTATAGAAAGGCCCAAATATATCGCTTCGATAAAAGAAGCATCGGCAGCAAACAGGAAAATAGCTGAAGAGCTGAACAGCCTGGATCCTAAGACGAATGACAATGTAACAAACATTGACGATAATGATGAATTGAAAGCTGACAATGACTGCACTTCGATAGTTAGTAACATAAATCACAGGCTTTATAATTTGGATGGTATTCAAATAATAAATTGTATTCTTCCGTTTTTTAGATGCCAAAGCTTGAGCTGAATTATTTCGATTTAGATAATTTAAATAAAAATCTGGACAAGGTAAAAATTATTACACCTAGTATAAAATAAAGTCGCTTTCCGCGCCTGTCTGTCTCCTCCTAAACACGCAACGGATTTTGATGCGGTTTCTACTATCAGATAATTTTTCAAGGAAGGTTTATATATATATATAATAATTATTCTAAATGAAACTCGTGCGAATCCGGGGTGGGTCGCTAGTTTTATATATTTAGGCAATTTTTAGGCCTCTTATAAAGAGTCTGCTTGGTGAAGTTTCACACCTTAGCGAGTTTTTAACTGCCAAGCAGTAGTGAGCAAACATTACTGTTCTGGAATGAAGAGCAATATTCCCAGCACAATTACCGGGTATGAAAAATCTCAAGAGTGACAAGCGCAGTACATTTTCTGCGGAGGGTTTCAAACTTCTTACTTAGTGGCAGTGAACCTTTATGAGCAATTTAACGTTACGCTAACCATCAGACAAGCGAATTACTGGTGTCGTTGCGTAGTAGCATTAATTAAAAAAGGTAGGCATTCATCAAGAAATTAATGTTTTAGATTAAAGACAGATTCACGAAAACGTCAGAAAAAACCTACAGCGTACATTCAATAATTGTGGTCGACCCGAGCAAGGTCCAAAAAACGAAGACATCGAACACCGAAGAATACATTTCTTCATTCTTCTACAAGCCCGTTGCTAAGAACGGTAACGAAGCGCAGAATTACGCAAAGATGAAACTTATCAACATCTTGGATGATATTAAAATCGATAAGAATGATGCTCAGAGAATGATAGCAGACGTTGTTCCGGATGTGCTCCGGCCAGTTGATTCGATTTCAGTCCGCGACCATCGTAACGTCGAGATAAATGATGAGATTCAGAACACTAAGGTATTTAACACGTCCGTTATACATGATTCTCGTTTGTTTACATAGTTGCACAACTTAACTTCCCTGCAGGGCTAGCATGCGCACCGCGACAAAATCTTCTCTACTCTTCATGTGGTGAAAAATGAGACAAACGTATACATAATCGTAGCCGTGTCCTGTTCTTGCATAACAAAAAGATTTTGTCGCGGTGCGCATGCTAGCCCTCAGAAATCTCGTTCACACTTTCAATTTTTTAATATAAAACTGTGTTGAAATTTAAACTGAACGTTAATTTATATTAAGAATACCTTTGCCAAGTTGTATAGCAGTTTTCATGTTATTATTATTATTTTGCGAAGAATGATCGAAAAAACAATTTTTTTTTCGTTCTTCGTCAAAATCGAAAACGCTTACATAAAAATTGCAAAACAATGGCAATGGTATTATAAAGATAAATCAACGTTTATTTTTAAACTAGCTGCGCCCCGCGGCTTTACCCGCTATTCTACAGGAAAGGTTACATTTTTCTGGACATAACTGTCCAGTCCAACGTACTGGACTGTTATGGGCAAGAGAGCGACCTGCTCGTCTCGTTATTCAGTAACATACAAAAAAAAATGTTTCTATGATATTGAATGTTTTTTTCTTTTAGGAAAATGACATTCCGGAGAGTGAGGATATAGAAATGATAGATTTGACAGCATCTGGATGTGAAAAAATGATAATGCCACCTACACAGTTCTTGGACATGACATCCGAAATGGAGGTGGATCGTTCACGAAAGGTAATCAATTACGTTACAACCTTTGACTTATAATGATTTCATTTCCGGCTACGGTAACCGTCCCATTTGCCGGCTACGGCAACTGCAGCTGCGGCTTATTTAGTTATTGAGATACGCCATCAGTGAAACTATTTTTCTTTTTTTTTTCGGTTTCGCTGGGCTGCGCAAGCATTTTCTTGTTTATATTTTACTAGCTGCACCTTGCGGTTTCACCCGCTATTCTACAGAAACCGAATATTTTTCCGGGATAAAAAGTACCTGGCCAGTGGCGGATTTATACAGTTTCCACGTATAGGCTGTTAAATATTTGCCGCTCGTAACTCTACCTACTAGATTGATAATTCAATTAATTTAGATGAAATTGTATAAAAAATAGCGCAAATAGTAGGTTTGAGCCTAGGACGGCAGATTTTAGGGGCTCAAATTTAGGGACCGATTTTTGTATATATTTACCGCCAACTTATATTTTTTTAAAGTCGATTCCTAAATTTGCCGCCCCTTCAATCTGCCGCGCTAGGCTGTAGCCTACTCAGCCTGCTGGTAAATCCGCCACTGTATCTAGCTTATTTGTTAATCCAGGGTATTATAGATTTTAATAGCTTAGCTGTATACTTACCTACCTCCATACCAAATTAAATCCAACGGGAACAAACACTTCTTACATACTTACGCACAAACTTTCGCATTTGTAATATTAGTGTGATCACGGAGCAGAACAGCGCACGTTTTTGCGATTTGGGCGATACAGTGGTATAGGACGGATTGTCGCGGGTTATACTAAGGAATATACCCCCGAATACTGAAAAGCTTGTTAACTTTGACAACAGATTAATTCTAATGCTGCCTTTGTCTGGCACCACAGATGAATAGAAGTACACATATAGTTCATCTGTGTCTGGCACTAAGCAAATGACAAAGGCAGCAACAGACTTAATCTGTCGTCAAAGTTAACAAACGTTTCTATATTCGAGGAAAATCCTTAAACTGTTTCAGGATGAGAACCCTGAGAAGGAAGAACCCTACAAAAAGAGAGTAAAATTTGATTTGCCTAATGTGGAAACAAAGGCAGTAACAGACGCTGATAAATACGAAAACGAAGGCGCAAATAATGCAAACGGAACTTTAAACAGCCAGTTAGATGCCAATGACGATGGATTTGATAAAATAAAAGATATGATAATGAAGGAGCGCAATCTGAATTTGTCGCCACAATTTGTTTATGCAAAGAATATCGTGACTCCATTGGTATGTGCTAACGAAATGCTTATAAAACTAGTAGCTGCGCCGCGGTTTCACCCGCTATTCTACAGAAACCGAATATTTTTCCGAGATAAAAAGTAGCCTATGTGTTAATCCAAGGTTTAAGCTACCGTCACACCAAATTGTATTGAAGTGCGTTCAGCCGTTACAGAGTTGAACGGGACCAAACACACTTACACACAAACTTTTATAATATTAGTGTGATAGACTACACATTGACGCTCGGCAACTCCAGTGCTTATTTAGGCAGAAAGTGTACCGGTAACAGTCACACGTTTGAGAAAATTAGTCGTACCTAACCTAAGTTGGATACTGATAAGCAATAACATGTCAACCCACAAAAGGACAAAGATGCGTTCTGTATCTTTAATCCAATTTTTATTTATTGCTTATCAGTATCCAGTTGTCCCGAAAAATTTAACTAGGAACGGTTAAATTTTTTGGGACATCTTTTACTATGGGGCCAACCATGAAATCGCGAAAAATATCAGCTGTTCCATACATTTTGTCGAGTGTCATTGGCTTTTTTCTTGGAACAGCATATATTTTTTTCGCGATTTCAGGGTTGACCCCTACTAAAAGTTGTTCATAATGATGAGTCATAGAAGCCCTTTTCGGCTTAGCATACCCTTTCTTTATAACCCTGTATTATGTATATTGAAATAGTACCTACTTATTAAGGGTTCGATTCTCATGCAGAGCTCCAAGCGCGCTTTGTTACTATTGCTATTGTTTCAGAACCTCCAAAAGCCTGAAGATTTAGTTTTTACGTCCAAGTTCTTTCCACAAGGGCAACACCAGACAAATACTGAAGATGTACAAAATAATGTAATTGAAGAAGTCAAGGCCTCGACAGCTTCCGAAGAGGCTGTCGCTCCAAAGGAAATTCACAATAAACATATGGAACCTGCAAAACCAAGTGTGCAGGAAACACTCCCAATGGAGACTGTCGGCAGTTCAAAACAACAAAACGTTAGTAAAAAATAAATAAATGCAAATAAACTACGATGGAGCGTACAATAAACCTGAGCATTCAATAAAAGAAACAAAATAGTCGAAAAGTCGAGGGTACTTAATATAATTTATTTTTTATTTTTTTATGTAATTTGGTGACGAGACGAGCAAGTCGCTCACCTGATGCTAAGCTTCACGCTTGCTCATAACAGTTCAGTGCCACCCAGAATTTTGAACCTCAACAGTTCAAAACCATGCGCGGCAATTCACTGCGCTCGTCTCCCTGAGATATTAGATGTTAAATCTCTGTGCCCAGTAATTACGCTGGAAACATTGCCCTTCAATCCGGAACACAGTAATGTTTGCACACGACTGCTTGACGGTTGAATAACTGGCAAAGGTGTGGTACTTCCCCAGGCGGAACTGCAGAGGAGCCCTACTACCAAAAATATTATATACCCAAAAATTACACCATCATTTTAGCGGCAATGCTCTTTTGATTGATGCAGTGTGAACTATCTTTATTATAGTTATATAGTCGTGCGGTAGTATCGCAAAAATTCGAGAATATCTCGAAACAATTTGAATACTTTTGTTTTTGTTTTTTGCGCCTTGATACCGGGGTGGTTTACGAAAAAATTAATTGCCTCGCGTGTGAAACCGCGGGCGCAGCTAGTTTTTAACATTTGTTTAAGCGGAGGTTGATGCGCAGCACCTTAAGATTGCTTTCACGCTCGCTCGCTCGCAAAATCAACAAAAATAATTTAATCGAGGCATAATAATAAAATCCATCTTTTTTATACATTAAAAATGTTTTGCTTCATTGTATAATTTAAAAATCAATTTAAATAAAAAAACAAGCCCTTTTCTAGGAATAAACGCACAGACAACGCTTATGATAGAGAGTAGAGACGTGAAATTTGGGCCCAATACTCTTCAAATGGTCTAGGTTAACATTTTTTTTTTTTGCGAAATTACGCCTTTAGAGGGGTAATATGGATCCCTAAAGTTTGTATGGAAATAAAATATTTTTTCATACAAAGACATTGAAATACGCTTTGTGTACTAAACACAAAAAATAAAGCAAGGCATGTCTCAGAATTTTTCGAAAATCAACCCGTAAAGAGGATAAATAGGGTGTTTAATTTACTGCAGCCTATGCGAGCGAAGCCGTGCGGGCAAGCTAGTAATATTATAAAAGCTAAGTAATACAAGGAACATAATATGAATGAGTGAAAAACTGTTTGGATCATTATGAGAATTAATTTACATATACACTATATCTCAAATATTATATCAATGAAAATGATGCAAGAACATTTATCAATAAATTATATTAGAATTAAAACTGAGAGAGAACGAAATTTGGTTTCGTTCTCTTAAGTGTTTTAAGAGACCGTTTCTAATGTTTGATTTTATTTAGGAAACTGAGTTGTGTCAAGCTGAGAAACCTATTAGTGGATCCCTATTTCGTCAAAGTACTCAGATGACATGTGATTTTTTGGAAGAATCTACCAACACTACAGTATTTGGAGATGGTGATGACTTTCCATCCTATTTAGGTAAAATGAGAATACCTGTACTTGAACCAGACTTAGAATACTTCTGCATCTGCAGTAAAATTGTAAAAACTGAAAGCATTTAATTTTGATCGTTTTTAGGATTCCGAACCTAAATGGTGAAAAGAAACACATTATGGTAAGAGTCCATTGTCTGTATATCATATCAGATTTTCCCAGGAATTATAAAAGCCATCGAATTGATAGTTTTTTTTTGCCTACATAATTAGTAATATAATAAGAATAATATTTATATTTAGTAAAAAAAGTTTATATTTATAGTTTTTCTAAATTACATTTGTGCGAAGCTGGGCTGGGTCGCTTTTTTTTTAACAATTTTACTGCAGCTGTCAGAAGCATTCTGTTTGGTTTCTGTATAATATTTACTGAAAAAATTAAATTACTTTTGCCTAACTCATGTTTTAGACACAAGCCTTCTTCTGTCACCCAAGGCTGATTTATCCATGCCGAATGCTGAATCTCAAGAAGTACTATCTCAAGATGAGCCAAATTTTTTGACAGGTATTGTACCATCAAGTGCTTAAAACAGTTAAATTATGTATGTATTAAAAAAGTGTTTTAACACATGTGGGTCCCAGTACACAAGCCTCACAAGTCCTGGTAATACACATGGGCCTCACACCTCACACACTTTGTTGGAATAAATTATACATTACACCGGATGCATTTGTATTTGGTTAAGTATGGCATATCACATAGATAATGAAACAGTTTTGTACCCACAATATTTACATGTGGGACCCAAACAATTTTGGCCTTTGTATGGGGACTGTCAAAGTGTTAAAAACCTGAATGTATTTGTTAAAAATTGTTTTAATATTTTAGGGTTGAAAAAAACTGGATTTTCTTTCTTTGGTGGCTTGTCTTCAGCGTCCAAGTCAGATTCTAGTGGGCAGAATCAAAATCAAGGTGCAAGTGGGTTCAGTTTTAACTTCGGAGGAGAAGAGAAGAAGATCCGCAGTGGCCTGTTTAATATGTTTCAGTAATCACAATTGATTTCTAATTTTCTACTTTGCAATAAAAGTCTGATGCTGTTGATTACATTTAGATAATTAATGTTTATTTTGATATTACAAAGATTTAGATATTGTTGATTATATGTATTATTGATGTAACTGACATGCTCTAACTGCTATTAACTGTAGAAGTATGAATAATGGTGCGAAAACTTCGCTATATTCAATAGCAGAGTCGCCTTGTAGCTTTCTACACAGTAAAAATTTGAATACAAATGTTAATCCCAAAAATATCCCACTCCATGAAGCTCTATACAGAGAGGCTTTGTATGTGTTTTCTAAATTCATCCTTATAGCTACTATACAACAGAAATATGCATTCATTGCATCACTTACAAATAGAGGAGCAAAAATCGTCCACCAAGCACTGTTTACAATCCCATCTATTTTTAAAGCTAACAAAACTGAGAATATTGTAATGGTGATGAGATTGATCCATATTTCAAAAACAGTAAGTCCAATCCATTGCACTATCTCACTCAATGAAAAGAACATTGTCTTTATTGATTGGCACCGATCATTGCTGTTCTGAATATGCGGATATGGACTGATGATTGATATCTGTACTGAGTGTTGAAATCCAAGTCTTCGACCATCGGAATCAAGTCATCTGTAACAAATTTAATTAAATGACAGCCCAGCATCCTAGCAGTGGGAAAATAATGGTTTACTAGTAATAGAATAAGTAAATTGAAATTTAACCAAAACTAAGCCATGTAGCTTTGAGGAAAGAAGCGGGATTAATGTATGGTAGGTATGTGGTGGTTTGGGTATAACTATCCGTAAATAACTTTTTTCTTACCAACTAAATCGATGGTGCCAGTATTAATTTCAATATCATGGGTTCCAGAGAAAGCCAACTGTAATTGTATTGCCAAGTTACAGCACCGCTGTATTGCCGCTCCTAACCCATGTAGTATTATTTCCTTTTCACCTTTTGTTAGAAGATCAGAGCACTTTTCAAGTTGAGCCTGAAATACAATAAAGATTTAAGTAAACAAAACACAGTTTGGTTAGGTTACATTTACACCTGGTATGGAATTACTTTGAAGGTGGTCTTCCTGTTCACGAAGATAACATTATCTCCTTCCACGGGTTTTATAGGTGGCCGCTTCTTTACTGTATAATTCTTATTTTGATTACGTTTCTCTTTCTTTGGCTCTTCTTTCGTCGGTGATGTGTTTTCGTCGGCCATATCGGGAAACAGATTTGTCAAAAAACCTAAACAAAACAATGACATTGACAAGTGTCATTATTTATTTTTTCTTTTATGTTTTAGCTCTAGACATCTTATCCATTTAGCCAGTGCTGTTTTTTTTTTTTGGGGCATTCATCCCGCCCCATGCAGTCGTGGCCTGCTGACGCAATAATGCCACAGTAGAAAAAAAATTGCAGCCACCCAGACCATTTAATCGAGGACGGTGATTGGGCCTCAACTGATTATTATCAATTTATCACTTAGGCCGCCACCGCAGGCCGTTTTTGATAACTGCACGATAAGGTGCACGACTGTGGTAAATTTAATTAAGTGTAATGCGCTGAAACTAACATTAACAGGATCTGCCGCCTGCCGGACATGCTACGGCAGACCGCCTGCACCGTCTAGGTGCCGACAGACGAGAGAGACATAAATATTTTCCCCTTAAGCCAAGCCATGTCCGCAGGTCTTTTATTAAACAACTTGAAAATGATGACTTAACTGACAAATGCACAAGATGTTAGACGCCGCTCAAGTCATCTCCAGAAAAAATAAAAACAATTAAAACTAATTAGAGAAGTGAGAAGTTAGGTTAAGTTAGTACATCAGGCCGAAGCGACGTAGGCATGTCACGTACGCATACGTTGACATGGAACTTTACAACTCGGGAGTACCTACATCGCCTTTATTTTATATAGCGACTAGACTAGGAGGTAGGCTACATTTGGCTGACATGCCGTAGGCCACGTAAGCGTACGCAAATGGGAACGTCGAAGTCCATACATTTTATAATGGCGAGGTACATTCATTATATCATATATTTAGTAAGTATAGGCTCTATATCCTCGCTACACATGGATCTAATAAAGTTCTGCAAATAGTCGCCATAAATAAAAAGTATGGATTGACTTATGAGAACGTGGCAATCGTAGGTACGTCGCGTCGACCTCATGTAGTCCTAGCATCATAGTATGTTCCTTGATTTAAATAAAACTGTCAATCCATGTATAAAAGTTTGTATTTGACAATCTGATTATTTACTGAATAATCAAAGTTGTCAATCAAAATTACAAATTGCGTAAAACATTGTTTACATATTTGTTCTGAAATTGTTTAAACATTTTGTTTCCGTATCGAATTTGAAATTACTTATAATGTAGTTCACAAAAACTAAAGATATAATTGATTTAAAGCCAATAAATTTTTGTGTCCAAATGTTGTTTCCAAAATGGGCTGTGTGTGTTGTTCCCTTAGTTCCTTTGTGTCTATAGTGCTACACGCTCTCGAACGGTAAATTAACGAATCATTATATCGGAATTATAATATCTATCTAGCCTCAGCAGGCATTTGGGTGACTTTCTGACGTGTGACACCAAACGAGAGAGGTCGTGGGGAGGCTTACGTTCAGCAGCGACCGTCTTCCGGCTGATGATGATGATAAACACCAAACGAGGCATCACTAGGCCATGATGGCCATGTAGAGATGTACTTAGTCGTAGGGTTAGGGTTTATAATTATATAATAAGTACAAGCGTCCTAAGGTTTCACCTGCTATTCCATAGGAATACTTAGTATCTTATATTTTTCCGGGATAAAAAGTAGCCTATGCTTCCATACCACATTTGATCCAAATCCGTTCCAAAAACACACTTACGCACAAACTCATTTAAAATATTGGTGTGATAAATACAGTTGAGCAAAATGCTAGTGTGATAACCGCGCCACTGCAACGCTTGCCATTGAGCGTGGAGCCGTCAGCATGCTGGGTACGCTGCAGACTAGTACTTAGTCGGCTTGAGCATTTGGGTTATCTTCAGACAATCAATCATCTCTGGGTAATCACCGTTTGTTTTGTGAAGTAGCCTGAGCGAATGTATGTAACTTGGTCCATACTGAATTCGTAGACCGCGGTCCGAAATACGCTAACAACGCTAATGACGCAACCGAACCAACGCTTTATTTGCTGCGTTGGTTCTCATCTGACCTGTATCTGAGTATGTCGAGTTCTCGGTAGACTCTCTTGATACACTCAAAGGCTTCAAATCACAATCTTCTAGAACAAAATGGACTACCTAAATATTTATTAGCCATGTTTTCATGACATAGCGATCATTTTTCTGTAGGCTTGAATGGGTAACCAAATAAAGTCATAGAAAACTTTTAGTTCCCTATTTGGTTCACTATACAAATTAATGTTGGTCACTTAAAGAAAAAGTGCTTAGTAATAAGTCCAACCGAGTGATCAAGGTATTGAACATTTCAGAATAACACTATGCACTGTGTGTGCTATGCTAGTTCACTATACAAATTAATGTTGGTCACTTAAAGAAAAAGTGCTTAGTAATAAGTCCAACCGAGTGATCAAGGTATTGAACATTTCAGAATAACACTATGCACTGTGTGTGCTATGCTAGTGTGCTGCATATTGTTCACCATTTTGGGCGTGCTCATTATGGGAGTTGGTATAGGGTTCCATTACTGCGAGGTGCAGAATTCTGTAGAAGCCATGGGTAAGCATTGTTTATATCTGTATTAGGTACTAACACAAAAACAATAGAAAAAATCTTCGTAACTTCATTAGGTATTAGTTTTATATATGGGAGGTACCTACAATTACAGTTTTACCTAAACTTTAGGAAGCAATGACCCTCTCAAAGTTGCCCCGCGAGTATGATTGATAACGATCAATAAATTATTTAAATAGACAAGAATAGACAAGATAGTTGCCGCTACGGCAAGAAGTATAAAATAGTACTTATCTACCTAGTTCGCGCCGAAGTGAAACCTCGCGACTCTAGTTCACAACCCCTGCAGGGCTAGCATGCGTACCGCGACAAAATCTTCTCTACTCTTCATGTCGCGATTACATGACAAACGTACACATTATCGTAGCCGTGTCCTGTTCTTGCATAACAAAAAGATTTTGTCACGCCGCATGACCGAATTTGCCTAAAATCGAACTTTTTTTTAAATGGAAATGATGTATAAACTATAAATACCTATGTACCTTACTCGTCAACAAAATTTCATGAAGATCATATCAACGGTTCGTAAGTAAGTTATCGTCGAACAAATATACACAGAAACATACAAAAATATGTATTTACAAACATACATACGTACAAATGCAGACAGACATGTTTCCATGGTCTCTGGGACATTCGCTTCGCTCGGTCAATAATGTCTGTCTGTCTGTATATCTCTCCAAAGGGACCTTTTTTTTTGAGGAGGAAATCTTCAGAAGATGCCCGACTGCTTTGGGATGCAGCCGGGCTATGTGAGATTATATCCACTAAAACCCTGCCGGTGGCCTGCCTTGGTGCCTGACCGAGGGCTCAGGGATCTCCAAGCGAACACACCGGAGCTCTCAGCATCGCGTTTCAGCTCCTCCCGCGACAGCTAAGAGCTGTCCTGAGACGCCTCCGCCTACGACAACGTCAGCCTCTTGAAGCTGTCGTCCTCCCCGTGCTCGTTTAGGTAGATGGTTAGAGCCTCACCTCTGATCACCCCCGAGACCCTTTCCCCTTTTAGTAGGCTCTTACTACTCCTACTTTCGATGCCGTGTTCTAGTGCCCTGGTATCAGGGACCATCTCCACAGGGACTTAAATCTGTTTTTTTTTCAATGAGGATAGCTATACACGGTGCTTTTTAATCGGCTAGGGAGCGGTTCTGAGGAACAAGATAACAAACAGCTTCTGTTCTATGACTTTTTAAAATTCACGGATAAAATATAAGCTGTTCCATACAAAATGCTAGTGGATCTTGCAATAAAATGTATGGAACAGCAGTTTTTTTCCGTGAATTTTCAAAAGACGTAGAACAAAATTTGTTCGTACAACATCGTCACAACCGCTCCCTAGCCGGCTAAAATCATCATGTATCTAATAGACATGAATTTCGAGGGAGTAACAGATAATAGTAATAGTTTGTTTTATTTCCTCCAATTAAATTTATGTATAACTATCCTTTTCGCAAAAATCAGATGAGGCTCGAGCCTCAAGGCGAGCGCGACCTTCGCGCTCAGCCCTAGTAACAGGATAAACACATTCAACAAGTGGTCGAATCGTACACGTGTCCAAATCCCTAAACAAAGCAAAGGAAGCCTAGCATATTTAGTCTGAAGATGCTAGCTTCGCACGTGGATTGTGTGGACACACAATCCAGGCACGTTGACAAAATAATCTCTAAAACATGGTCACGGTAAACGTAGAATACAAACAAAAGTATACGAAGCTTGAAACTTACGGGCGTCAAGGGTTCTCATGACCCTCGGAAATTCGTCCATATCGGGCCCTTCCATCTATATAGCACACACTACGTTTATCTAAATGATTTATCTCGAAGTGATCAACGTTCTAATAACTTGTAACCGTGTACCTAGCATAGTCGATTGTGTTTGGCGCATGCGTGCCTTTATGCACTTGCTACGTATTTGGTAGATATCTATTTTTGTCCTGGAAATCGATCATGTCGTCTACTACCAACGCCTATTTTCCATGTCCTTGCAATCGACCTTGTTTGTGTGGGACACATGAGTAGCTTAGGTACTTAGGTGTTTTGACGAGTACCTACCTTGTTGTGGAGATTGTGTGTCTGTGTGTACTCAGTGCGAAATATTTATTAGCAAAATTAAACATTTTACGTTCTAACGTTGGTTTAGTAGTTGACCCGAAAAAAATCTACCGATGGCAGATTCGGGTCGCACGTCGCAGGGGGTGGATTAAAGTCCCAACAAGAAAACAATATGATAGTATTCCTCTCTCATAAAGCGCATAAGCGAGGTGTGGTAAAAACACTAGATTATTATAGGTAATTTGACGCTGGTGCGCCGGTCATGCTTGGACCCTAGTCATTATGAGACACTGGACATGTTTGGACATTAGTCATTAAGACACACTGACATTGTGGGACTGGACGTAATAGGACACTAGGCTTTTTAGCATATGAGACATTCTAGGACACTATAGACATTGTCAGCCTGAAAGCAATCAAGAAAGCTACATGCGAAAGGTTAAATTTTTGGGTAGATATTTAAAAATAGTCCTCTGTACTAACTATGAAATATTGTTCACCAGCAAACGCAGCGAAAGCAGCCGGCGCCATAGACAATGAGAGGAGAAGACGTGGGGGCGGCGAAACTCAACAGAACAAGGTGCTGCGCTCCGTCAACACGGCCGTGAAGCGGGGCTTCGCACACCGGCTCGGGCGCCGCGACCGCTCCGACGACCTCATGCCGAGCAACAATAACACCATCAACGATTTGATACTCGGACGAAATGTGACCGCTACCTCGCGTCGAGTCAAACGAGACCTTGCTTTCGACATTACTGATATCGAACTGAACGAAGCGATCATTCAAACAGCAGTTAATTTTACAAATGACAGTCTGTCTTATAATTATGAGGACGAAATGAAACAGAACTCTACCAACGAGGCTTCCGGTACTCAATCCAATGTCTCGATCCATGACGGGATTTTACTGAGACAAAATTGTACTCTGCTTAATTTTTTTACCCGATTCTTACAGTTTTGAACCGCGGACAGCAAACCAACAAGATAAAAGAGAGGACAATCATATTTCGCTCTCCTTTGAACGGCGGTCTGCGCGAACCATATCTGCTGGTCAGTTAGCACTATTATGGTGCGGGAAACGCACCCTAAAGGTAACATTAGGCCGGGCCGCAGCGGTGCGGAGCGGACCGCATCGCAAAATGCTTGCTTAGCACATTAGTGACTTAGCACATTTTTTTGTAGTGGTAGGGCTCTCGTGCAGAGTCCGCCTGGGGAAGTACCACACCTTTGCCAGTTATTCAACCGCCGAGCAGTAGTGTGCAAGCATTACTGTGTTCTGGATTGAAGGGCAATGTTTCCAGCGTAATTACTGGGCATACAGAGACTTAACATCTAACATCTCTGGGTGACGAGCGCAGTGCATTGCCGCGCATAGTTTTGAACTGTTGAAGTTCAAAATTCTGGGTGGCACTGAACTGTTATGGGTAAGCGTGACGCCTAACATCAGGTGAGCGACTTGCTCGTCTCGTCACCGAGTAACATAAAAAATAAATAAAAAAATAGTGACGGGCCGGGTCGCAGCTCATTGACGGATTTTGAGTACTGTATGCTGCCGGAGTTTTATTTATTTGCCTATTATTTGAAGATGAAGTCAAACAAAAACCACGAAAAACTCGTCCGCTCGTACACTACTGACGGGCCACATCGCACTCGCCGAAATCCGCCGCGCATTCAGATTCGCTGCGCCCCGACATACTGTGCGATAGTTCAGATGAAAACGGTCTAAGCGGATTTTTGCGATGCGACCCGACTCGCTGCGGCCCAGCCTAATGTGACCGAACCTTTAGAATATTGCGGATTTAGTTGGCGCTGACCGCCGTCTAACAAACGAGAGAGAAAGAGATATATTAAGAGATAAGTATATTGGCGCTTATTTTTTCTTTTTGGTCCGCTGTCCGTGGTTTTCATGTTTTAACTGTCTCTAATTCAGCTATCTCGCTCGCAGTTTTTCAACATTTTAAAGTTAGAAATACTTACAATAAAAGTTAATTTATCTTAAGAATAGATAATTGCCAATGTTTTATAGCAATTTTTGTGTAAACATTTTCGATTTTGACGAAGATGAAGGATAAAAACAAAATTTTCGATTTTTTTCCTTTTCTTTCGCCAAAATAAAATACATACATACATACACTGCCAAACTCATAACCCTCCTTTTTCGCAGTCGGGTAAAAATAATTACATAAAAATTGCTATAAAACATTGGTAACGGCATTTTAAAGATAAATTAACGATTTTTTTCTCCCAAATATTAAATGATTTTTAAATTTAAAAAAATGTTGAAAAATTGCGATCGAGATAGCTGAACTAGGGAAGCGAGCCCTGAATCTTATTGAATTTATCTTTGTGGAAAAATTAAAGAAAATCTGTAAAGATATGAATTTTATTTTTCACTTGGAGTATAAAATAAATATAAGTATACTGAGGTAAAAAATAAATATAAAACAAGAAAGTAAAAATAAGTAAGTAGGGTATTTGTATAGTATTTGGGCCCAATCGGACATAAAACATTTTCGGCGTTAGTATATTAGACATTATCCAGCACAAATCTGCTGATCCAGAACTCAAGTATACCTAGACCTCCTTTGTTGACGCCATAGATGAAAAATCTATGTTACTTAACGCCTTGATGGCGCAAAACTTCTGCCTGTGGCTTCTTTGCCTCCAAACCCATAGCAAAGAAAGTTCGTAAATCATGACGATGGCCTAAAATTTCCTAAGCAAATAAAATTAACACGTGCGCCCAAATCGCACACGTGCTAAGTTGTGGAAAATCGTAATAGGTCCGTCCCGTTCTTTATACTGAGGGGTCTCAAGAATGGTGCCTCGGTTATGTTCTTCGATCGTCGGAAGCGGCCGATGAGCTTCTTCGCCAGCTCTCTCTCATTCGCAGACAGCTCCGGCTGCTGGGGAGGTCTGCAGGAGGAAATGAAACAATAACTCAATCTAGACATGAAGATAAGGTCAATTCCAGTCACAGATTATGTTTAGGTATCCCTATAGATTCCGCACTCAGTACGACCAAATCGCATCAACACGTATCGGTCAAAATACAATGGTTCAATCGCTTGCTCGCACGGCTTGCGCTGGCATAGGCTACAGTAATTTCAAAACCACATTTCACCTCTTCAGGGGTTGTTTTTCAAAAAATCCTGAGACATGCCTTTCTTTATTTTTTTATGTTTTATATTTTCAAATTGAGGCTTAGCATGAAAAAATATTTTATTTCCATAAAGGTGAAATTTCGCAAAATCCGTTCGTATTGTTCACCAAGATCATTTGAATTTGAACCAAATACTCCCCGTATTTGGTTCAAATTGCAAGTCTCTATCATAGGCAGTTTGGTCTGTGCTTTAATTCCTAGAAAAGGACTTTTTATTTTATAAAAATACTAGTTGTTACCCGTGACTTCGTTCGCGTAGACATAAAAAAGTCCATCTTTGTGATATAAAGCAACTCCTTATCAAATTTTATCAAGGTGCGTTCAGCCGTTTAGCCGTGATAACGCGACAAACATCCAGGCACCCTATTCGGAGATATGTCATTTTATCTCGGTCACTGTCTCTCTAATTTAGAATTTAATGGGAGTGAGAGTGACCAAGATAAAATGACATATCTCCGAATAGGGTCCCAGGAGACAAAGTTACTTCCTATAGTTCGGTAGATGGCGTTGTTCCATTTTTGTGCATTTTTAACGTTTTGTATGTACTGACAGTTGTAATGTAGTTCTGAATCGCGCAAGCGAAGTTTTTTCCTCGAGACGAACGTATTAATTTTTATACCTCGAAGCTTTATTGGTCCTGATACGACTACGTTAGGCGTAAATTTGAGATAGCTAACGTTTCGTCTCAGTCCCCGCAATCCGCGTATACTTACAAATTTGGTACGCATTTGTCGCTACAAACATCGCGTTATACGTTATCTATAGTTGGAGTAATCTATGAATCCAGCCAGTGATTCTGAATATTCTTGCAAGCAAACCTTTCTGTTTCCAGAACAATGATGGGCGTTTCCTTGGCGTCCATATATATATTCTCTTTCGGTTTACTAGTCCGGTACACCTCTGCAATGAAAAAACATGTACCTATAAACATCCATTTGTTAGAGACTTGATATAGCAAGCGAAACGCGCAGGCGCCGACCCAACGACACCGACACGGGGCGCCGAGACACAAAACTGAATGGCGCTCTATGGAGCAGCGGCGGCTGTTTGTTGTATTTCGTTTCATAGAGCGCCATACATTTTTGTCACACAGCGCCCGCCCGTTCCGCGTTTCAACCAGCTAACTGGTCTGGTTGTTTACCTACCTCCCAAAAACTTTTTTTTTTGTTTTGTATCGGATAAATTAAAAAGATAATTATTAGGTACATGTTACATGCTACGATGCCACGAAACCAACATTCAGCTATCAAACCATTGGCTTCTATTTTACAAAGTCAATTGTATCAAAACACATTTACAAAAGTCAGGCTAAAATAAAAATAAAAGCATACGAATAATAATATAATTAAGGTGGTTCGACAATCTATGCTTTTTACAGCAATGCTGTTCCAGGGTGTGCTCACCAAGCATCGGGGCCGGCGCGCGCTCCACCTCCGTCCTGTTTACGGCAACGAGGCGCACGATGGGCTGCAAGTCGGGGCCCATGACGCGCCGCATCGCTGGCGGCTCCGTTGTCGATCTCGACGATACTGTACAATACAAGCATTTGTAAAATTGGCTATATTGAAAATTACAGTTAAAGTGCATTTTTGTATTTTGAGAATTGGTCCTTTGTAAATTCAACTGATATTTTTGAAAATTGGAAATTCTAAGCCATTGCCGTTATATGTTTCGTCATCAGTCATAATGAGATGCTTGCTAAAGGCCTCGCTACATGGCCTGACCTGACATCGTTTGAAAGAGATAGCTATATATAAGTTTCTGGGGGAGCGAAAGGGAGAAGCTATAACCTTAATAGTTTGTATCTTTTGCTCCCGTGAAATTCAAAACTAGCTATCCCTTTCACACGATGTCAGGTCAGGCCATGTATAGACACCCTAATACTTTAAACTTTCGAAGTATGTCTTAGCAAATTATCTTGAATCCAATAGGGCAAGTGCAAAGATATGCGAAACCAAAAGCCACAGACGAGGGGAAAGAAGGATGAAAAGAAAAGAATATTGAAAAACTGTGTTACTAGCAAACGAGGCGAGCTCTTTCTGCGCGTAGTGGTATCCGACGGAGATGCCGTATATCATCAGCACCACCAACGTGAACATAAGGAACATGAGCATAAAGGCACAGCAAGTCCACGTCAGAACCCTGTAATATTATAATTAGTATTCACATCGAATTCCATAGACACTACTGAGGCTATGGTTCCCATGAATGGGAATCGAAAAATAATGAATGAAAAAATAATTTTCAAACTCTTCGTATGGAATTTGATACGAAGAAGTACGTATATTTTTAATAGTTCAATAAGCTGCAAAAATACTATCGGACGCGTCCGTCAGCCGCGGCTGAGGGACGCGTCTGAATTATGTGCACAGCTGTCAGGACTCACAGGCATAAAAATGACTTTCAGTAATTCCATCACCACTTATGAAAGAGTAAACATGAGATAGCGAGAGCGAATAAGAGTTTTTTGACTTTCGATAATTTCTTCATCCATTGCGCAGGCTCCACAGAAAAACTATTCACGTGTATATTCACGCAAGTGTCCGCGGACACTTTTTACTGAGAACACAGACCGAGAAAAACATCCGGCGCACCAGATCGCTATTGGACGTCGGGAGCTCAAGGTCGGCAAGGACACATCCTTACTTGGGACTTACGACCGACAGACCGATACTATGCACAGTATGGTCTTATCCATAAGTCGCGGCTGATGAACGCCTCCGACAATTGTCTGCAGCTTTATACTTGACCTAGCTCTTTAGGTTGGATCTAAGTCTATTCATCTGTGGATCTAAGGGTTGGATAGAGGATAAAATGTTTTTCTTAACCACAATTGGCAAATAAAATTCCAAAGATAAAGAAGTTTCCTAGCATATCAGATGGAAAATTGGGTACTGGTACCCAATTGTGGCTGCTGGGTCTGGGTACTGGTCTCTTTGACTATGTATTTTAGAACAAAACAAACTTATAAGACATACCTTCCTGGGTGTCACAGAGATTTTCTATTCAACGACTAAAGTATTAAGTCATGATAAATAGCGTTTTTATACTCAATGGGTAAGGTAAGGAGTAAGATATTTTTTTAAATTTCATGTATATTCTTAGGATTAGAATAGGTAGGTATAGTAAGCGTGAATGTAGGAGCAATGGCTTCCTTAGTTCCTTGGTTCCAACTTGAACGTCCCCCTGACGAGTGGTAGACAGCCACTTGCGCTTAAATCACGATTTGCGCGAACTATACTCTTTTCTCAACAAATTACGCAAAATGTGGTAATCAGCGAGTTAAATCCGCATAAATACTTAGAATAAATGAGTAATTATTGTTACCTTTCGACACAAAACGTGATTGAGCAGAATATTGATTGAACCACGCCCATGTTTCTTCTTTAATTAATTGTTATACAATTTAGTTCTCAGGCTTTCTGAAAAATACAAGTACATGTACAGGACCAAAAGGAAAAGGTAAGCAAGCTGTTTAAAACTGTAAGCATGCTTATCAAGATCTATGCCAAATGTATATACTTACACAATGACTAGAGCTGTTGTCGTAAGAGATATTTCAATAAATATCCGTGACGTAGAACACTAATAAAAAGATTATAAAAATAAAACCATTAAAAATATAATATATTAATGTATAAATAAAACTTATAAAAATAACATTGTGGAATTGATTCTCTTATAAAATGTCAATAATAAAAAAATACAGAACATTCTGTCAGTTTCAACAAAGTAGTTTTCACTATAGCGTAGCGTTATCTCCTTTGGTTTTATCAGAGAAAAACTATACGAGAGGAATCAATACACATACAAAAAAATGAACCATACTTAATTCTTCGACACTTTTATCTGTTAAAGTCTTTAGGGCAAATGGAGCATTTACGCAGTCTGTAGTTGAGTTGCGCCGCCGCGTAGGCGTCGGCAGAACTAACTCAACAGTGGACACTGACAAGCAATAGTATGTCAACCCACACGGAAGCCATTTGGCGTAAATCGTATTGCAAAATTTCAGCGCGAATTGATTTCATTTGGTCAAGAAATTGCCGCACACATTGATGATATGCAGTCATAATATTATAATATTAGTTTTGATCACAGTTACACAATTAAAATTGTAAAATCTGTTGCATTTCTTTAAAAAAAAGTTAATTTCGATATTACAGAATTAATGACATTTAATTATTATTAAAGTTTCAAGTCATCTAACGCATTATTGGAAAATTTATATTGATTGATTTTATTAAAGTATGATTTATGTCAAGTAACTTAATTCTATATTGTTAAATGTATTATTATGATAAAAACAATCATAAAGTTACGTAATAGTAGTAGTATCAACGAAAGCCATGTTGTATTACTGCAATATGAAAATGTTAAATATGTAGGTATCTTTAAAAACATTCGTATTAGGAACCATCGTTTTAATCACTATAATATCGTCAATTCTTTTTCTCAACAATACCTAATCCTTTCAAACTCAAAATTAAAATTAGTAAATTCTTCAACTAAACAAAAAACATTCTGCAAAAAAACATGTGTTTATAGCCTAAATTCAACTAAAATATATTTATTTATCAAAATCAAAGAACAAACATATAAGTTATTATCATTTTCCTACACATTTTTTTCTTATTGGCAGGTAGGTACATCAGTCTGATCTTAGTATTCTTAGTTTCTATTCTACTCCTAGTTTCTTAGTTCATCCTCGTCCATTTCAAAATCAGTAGTATTTCTAAATCCTTCAGTGTCATCAACAAAATCTTTAGAACGAACATTTCTGATGTAAAATGGTTTTGCGTCGGCTGGAATCCGCATTATGCAATTCTTTAAAGTCCTTTATTATTGCTTCGGAAAGCTCTCGTCCGTCAGGATAAAGGATTGGAAGATCCATTTGAAAATTGGGATGACCACCGATGACCACTTGGACTGACTTTCTTCCCTTTGGCGCTGATATATCTTCATTAATATTAGTTCTCTTTTTTTCTTATATTTCTGTTTTGATCTGGGTACTTTCTTTTACGACCCTTATGACGTCCTTTAACTGCTTCTTTATTTTCGTTTTCTCTACTATCATTTTCTTTTTCCGGTTAATAATCATGGCCTTCCAAAATTGTTGGCTGCGCCTCTCTTGCGTCAGGTTCTGTTGGATAATTATCATCAGCCACTTGTTCTAACTCAGAAGACTTTACGAAACAATCTCCTGCCTCAAGATTGATCTGCTGACAGTTCCGGGGCAACAAATATATGTTCTATAATTGCGCTGGAACTATCTAAAATGATATCAGCCATTGATATGGGCTTGGACTGAACACTATGATGAATGAGTTTAACCATTGATGAAGCCATGCCAGTAGAAAATCCAGTAAATTCAGTGTTTTGGATGGGAGGTTGCCTCTGGTGCGACTCCTAGGAACTCGTCTTTAGACTGGTTATCTAATGACGGAACTGTACACCTCTTATCTTCAACATCGTGGCTCAAACCACACTCTGAATCATCTCGTCAGAAGAAGGGGGCGATGCATGGCTTATCTTCGTGAGATACTATAAGATCCACAAGCATGTGGCCTCTTTGCCTTGTTGTTGGCATTCTGAAAATTATTATAACAATCAAGTAGGTACTTGTTTCTAAAACAAGAATTAAAATAAAATCACAGGCATACCAAAACTTACTTCAGTATTCGTGTTGGCCTAGAGATCATGCTCTTCGACTCTAACCCCCGAATACTGAAACGTTTGTTAACTTTGATGACAGATTAAGTCTATTGCTGCCTTTGTCATTTGCTTAGTGCCAGACAAAGGCAGTATTAGAATTAATCTGTTGTCAAAGTTAAAGAACGTTTCAGTCTTGGACGAAAATGCTAAATCCATGGTTTCAGTATTCGAGGGTAAATCCACTAAACTGTGAGAATTGTTTGTCTTATCATTAGCTTCTTTAAAAAAAATTGTTTAAAAGTGCTTCTGACTACCTATTCCCTTAGATGTCATGAACATAATCTCGAGAGCCTGAAGATTTGAGAGGATGTGTACAGTGTTTAAGTTATACAAACTAAGACATGCTATTTTTTTCAAAAACATTTCAAGTCATTTAACGTACTATTGAAATTAACAAATTAACGAGTGAACGAGATAGTATTTTCAACAATAACGTGTCAAGCTTCATAAAACTTTTACAATTGTTAGTCAATAGTACAATTTTATTTTTGCAATAACATGTTAATCAAAAATATTACAATTTGTTTAAATTATGTAGCATGTAACATTACCATGGTAAATACCTAAAACGTATTTTAATGTAATTTTAAACCGGTCATGTTTCAAATCTGCAATTATGACGGCTTTGTTTTGGTAATTTTACCGGTAAAATAACCTCTAAGCTTTTTAAGCTATAATACATAAAATAAAGTACTATTTTAACTTACCTTTAATTATTTTCTAGTCTCTAGCCTTCTACTGCAGTATTTGTGTCAAGTTGTCCTGCAAAGCCAAAACACCAAAACTGTTTACACCGTTTCGAAAAAGATCTGATAATAATTACGCAATAACCGATCATGTATCTGACTTTAAATTTAAACAGCTTATAGTGATTAAATAATGTTTCAAGAGCCTAAGTATCTTATTGCAAAACGGTCTAAGTACCCTTTAAACTGATTTCGTGTCAATCTTTTTCACGTATTTTTGGTATTGAAACCATTTAACCTGGGCCGCTAGTCTCGACTTTTCGCTATGCACTTTGCGACCGAATTCGGTCGCTATGACGCAAAATTCAACGCTATTTTTTGCGTTTTTTCAGAACAATTAGTGTTTGTTGTCGAATTTTTGCGTCGTAGCGACCGAATTCGGTCGCAAAGTGCTGTAGCGAAAAGTCGAGACTAGCGCCCCAGGTTTAACAGCTTATTGAAAAATGTTCTTTGTCAGCCAAAGAAGCGTTCTGTATCATTAACTCAATTTTCGATTTTTTGTGGGTTGACATGTTATTGCTTATCAGAATCCTAACTAACACACTGTTTGTTACACAGCAAGCGTGTGGTTTAGAGTTTTCAGGTCGAAGTCACAGTCCAGTTAAAGTCAATTCACAGAGAATCGCGAAAGATGTTCTTTCTACGAAAGACCTGAAACTCTTCGCTGCTTCAAATGTTTCATCAAACATCCTGCGTCAAAGCCTCGGATGTAAGATACTATGGTATCGGAAACCGAAACAGATTGGTCTCGTTCTTTATGCTGAGAATCAAGTTTTTTGACCGTCGGAAGCGGCCGATAAGCTTCTTAGCGATCTCCCTCTCATTCGGCGACAGCTCCGCCTGCTGTGGAGACCTGGAGCGGAAACGAGACAGAGTTACCTGTGATATATACAGCTCAACATAAGCGCGCTCCCGGCCAAAGCTATCTGTACATTTTCAACAATGTTGAAGATAAAAATCATTAAGCATGTTTGAAAAAATTAACAGTCAGTTATCTTTAGAATACCGTTACCAATGTTATTTTTTTTCTTTTATGTTTTAGCTCCACGCGTTGTGTATTTAGCCAGTGTCAAGTATTTATCTATCTAATATAAGAGGTAAAGTCAAACATTTGAAAATTAAAACAAGTCTCAGTCATAGTAATTGACGCGACATGACTTCTTCGCATTTCCCTACCAATGTTTTATACATAAATTTTAATGTTTATATTTTTTATTTAAAAAAAATAGGAAAAAAATATATAATAAATTGTTCTTAGTATTCAAAATAGAAAATATTTAAGAAAAAATAATTGCTTTAATGTGTTGGCATTGTTATCTAATAACAGATAGTGTTGACATTTTTTTTAAATTACTAATTTCCCGCGCGGCGCCACCGTCGCTGCACCTTGGAGATTTCGACGTACGTCTACATGTACATGCGGCAATTTTCACCCCACTATGCCGCTTTTTGCTCAAGATGTCGCAAACGTAGAGATACATAAGGAATGTATAGTGTAAGGTCCTCGCCCGCAAGGCTTCGCATAGGCAATTTAAACACCCCATTTCACCTCTTTATCGGGGTTGATTTTCGAAAAACTCTTAAAGATGTGTTTTTTATTCCATGTACTAGTAGGTGAAGACGGTGGGTGGACGGGACGTGACCCCTCAGTTAACAAACCGATTCTTGTTGTTGCAGCATCAAAAAAGTTTTTATATATATACCACATATCTATGATTTATACAAACTTTGAGTTTTTGGCGGGAACGTGAAGAATATTCATGTCGCGTCATTTTATTATTTTCCAAAACTTGTGTTATTTCGAGTGTTAATGTGTCGTGAACACGCACGAGTGTTGGTGAATGGTATAATGTCGTGAAACGTGAATTTTCGTGTTGTTTCCAAAACTCCATAGAAGGCTCTAGTAAAGTTTTCACCACTTTACTGGGGCATGACTTGGACTTGACTGTGACTTGCTTTGCTCGCCTTTGACCGTGACTATGACTTGTTTGATATTATCTAACAAACTTGAGAATATATATGTATACTTGACACTGGCAAATGCATAAGACGTGCGACGCCAAAATCCTGTTATCTTATAGGAGGAAAGAGAAAAAATATAAATAAAAAGTGGAATTTCGCAAAATCCGTTCTCATTGTTCACACAGACCATTTGAGGAATATTGGGTTCAAATTTCACGTCCTTATCATAAGCGGTTTGGTCTGTGCGTTGATTCCTAGAGAAGGGCTTGTTCTTGCATAAATTAGGTATAATCATATAGATATAGGCAATCTATCAGTCAAACCTTTCTGTTTCCAATACAACGATGGGCGGTATAGTAGGATCCATAAATATGTGCTCTTTTGCTTTAGTAGCCCGGTAAGTTTCTGCAACAAACAAGTATTATTGTTATAAAACGAAACACAAATAACACGACTGCTAAATGTCTATAGCACTCCGGAAATGAAGAGGCATCCAACGACACCTCGCTCGTCAAAATCAGTCAGGTTTCCTCTCATCAAAGCCACTACGGTGCTCTCAGTTTTCGTGTCTTCGCCCTTTCCTTTAGAAACTTAAATCTGCCGATTCTCCTCGTTCGACATCACACTAGCTTCACAGATTTTTACTGCCTTGTCCAAAGTTAAATCTTCCGCACGTATTAGTCGATCTCGTAAAGATGTACGTATCGATGGCGAAGTAACCCGTCCTCTAAATGCTCAAATTCAGAATAATGGCTCAATAGCCTCAATGCTGTGCCATATTCGCCTATATTATATCTCAGATATCATGTCGAATAGATGGCTATATATGTTTTTTTTTTTTTTTCTTTCCTCTTAAGAGGATTAATGGCGTCGCACGTCTTATGCATTTGCCAGTGTCAAGTATACTCATATTTTTTTCAAGTTTTGGTGAATATTGTCAAATAAGTCAAAGTCACAGTTAAAGTCGAGCAAAGCAAGTCACGGTCAAGTCCAAGTCATGCCCCAGTAAAGTGGTGAAAACTTTACTAGAGCCTTCTATGGAGTTTTGGAAACAACACGAAAATTCACGTTTCACGACATTATACCATTCACCAACACTCGTGCATGTTCACGAACACTTAACGGGTAAAAATTCACTGTTTTTACACATTAACACCCCAAATAACACAAGTTTCGGAAAATAATAAAATGACGCGACATGATGTCTTCACGTTCCCGCCAAAACTCCTCTATATATAAGTTTCTGGGGGAGCGAAAGGGAGAAGCTTTAACCTTAATAGTTTGCTGCTTTTGCTAACGCGAAATTCAAATCTAGCTGTCCCTTTCACACGATGTCAGGTCAGGCCATGTGTAGACACCCTTAATGTAACTGAGGCACAATGACACGCAAACTGAGGGTAATGTTTTACGCAGGTTCGTGAATGCGCGCACCGCGCAAGGCGTCCAGCACAGATTTTATCTGTGGCGTCCAGTGTAGTTATTTTGTTTGTTTATTTGTTACTTGCATAATACATTGCAGCGCCGTGGACGGCAAATTATTTCATTGCGTGTTACGTTTCACCTGTCTACTTAGCATGGCGTGCTCACCAAAAACCGGGAGCAGGCCCTGTCCCTCCCGCGTCCTGTTGACAGCTACGAGGCGCACCACGGGCCGCGGGTCGATGCCGGCCGCGGCGCGCCGGTACGACGGCGCTATGGGCGTCGTCGTCTTCGACATCGCTGCATAACACAAACAGTTCATTTAAATTAACAAATTATGTTACATTGTGAAATACTTAGCTCTACAAAATACTGTAGCCCAAGTAAAGCGAATTATATACAAAGAATTTCGAAACTATATTTGGAAAATCGATATGAAATAGGTACACCTTCGCGAAAAAACATTAACCGCCGCCTCATTTTCAAACATTTTTTTTTGTTTTCCTGCTTTTATGAACTTTGATTACGTTTTCCGATAATGGGAGTGTCAGATAGTGAAGGCGACACATTTTTAAAATATTGGAAAAAATTAAACAATTTTTTTTATAGACTACACGTTTTTGACCACGGACGTTTATTGTTTAGCTTAATAGAAGTATAATCTATAGAACCTTGAATATCCTCATATTCAAGAAAATTCCACGACCGTAATAAGTATGGTGTTATTTACCGGCAAATGAGGCGAGTTCTTTCTGTGCGTAGTGGTACCCGACGGAGATGCCGTATGCCATCAGCACCACCAAAGTAAACATTACCAAAACAAGCAGGAACGCGCAGCATGTCCACGTCAGGACCCTGCAATGTACAGGGCTTACAGATATCGACTACGGCGAAGCAAAAAGGAGGGTGTTATGATGAACAAAAGAGAGCGAATTTTGAAAGTTGTTTTTTGGCCGATAGTGGTGCGCTTCGATCATCCTGATTGCGCATTCCCTTCGGGCTACTGGGAAGCTGGTATAGGGGATATTCTGTGTAGTTGTATAAATGTTTAAGGGGACACTACAGAAGCAAGACTTTTGATGAATAGGTATTTGTCAGATCTAATGCTGTCACGTTGTTATTACCTCTCGACACAGAACGTGACTGAGCAGAGTATTGACTGAATCAAGCCCATGTTTCTTCTTTACTTACTAGTATTCAGAGTATCTGAAAAACAACGGAAGGTACGACAGTTTCAGAGCCATTTGAAATTTAGCAATTTTAGGACCAGCTGACCGCACCAAGCATCTGTTAAAATTGACATCTAAAAAATTATTTTCATTGGTTCATTGCTAGGCGTACCTAACCTTGAAAAATCCAATGGGAAAGCTTGGGTGCAGTCGGGCCAATGAACACGAGAGTAAATTTTACAGGTGTAATTTGACAGATGCGTGGTATGCTTCGATCGTCTTGAGTGCGGAATCTATAGGGACTAATCTATGATCCATGAATTAATGTTATCACAGAATCTTTATGCATACGTAGATCCCACATACCTGTAATTATGCTAGTGTTGATCTGTAAGGGATCTTTCTCTCATTATTCGTCAAGATATAGCAGAATATTGAGTAACTCTAATTACCTACGATAAAGACAACGTAAGTAAAACTTTGGAAAAAAACTTATTGCTTTGTAAATTGATTAGCCTACAAAATCAAAATAATTAAAAGTCAAAGCCTGACACTTTGGCAAGACATAAAATCAGTAATTTCTGTCAGCTTCAACGAGTTTTAAATCTTTCGCACGTTTCATATCTGTGGTTTCTAGCTGCGGTTGGTTAACTGGCAGCGCCCCGCGGTTTCACCCGCTATTCTACAATAACCGGATGTTTTTCCTGGGTACATGGAATAAGCTACATCCATACTAAATTTCGTCCAAATCGGTTAAGCCGTTACAGAGTTGAACGGGAACAAACACACTTACACAGATACACTTTCGGATTCGTTATATTAGTGTGAAGTGATGTGAAAATTTATGTGTTTGTTCTCGTTCATCACTGTAACGGCTGAACGGATTTAAATGAAATTTGGTATGGAGGTTGCTAATACATATAAATATATGGTTTCATGTTCTTTTGGAGCTTATTCTAAGTTGCGTTCCAAAATAAAACGCCTTTTTTGATTGAAAGAAATTCTCCGCACAATTTTTTAAAAATTAGCTTTATATTTACGAGTCTGAAGGCCGGGACTGGATTTCGAGCACTTGGACTTGCTCTTACAGATGCTGTAATGAAGTTGGTTTTCGCAATTTTGGTTCTGATAGTCGTAGTCCGGACACTGAACTAATATAAGTGATGGGCATTGTCGTTTATAATACGCGAACTTACTAGTAAAATAGATATCAGTGGTTTCGACCCATACGCCCATAGGTACAAACTCGCGGACACCAACAAGTTTGTTATTTTTTTTTGTCTTGCTTTCACGCGTGACTCTTCTCGTCAGCACGAAGTTGACAGAACATAAGCACAGATATTATTTCAAACGATAGTAAGAGATATCATCATCATCATTTCGTGTTATTTCCAAAACTTCATAGAAGCTTCCAGTAATGCATCCACGACTTTACTGAAGCGTGACTGAACTGGACTGTGACTTAAATTATTGACTTACTATGGTTGACAGGCTGTTTTACTGTGAAACAATGTACTTAAAACAAAAACTACTCGCGGAGCCAAAGTAAAACAGAAAAAAAAAACAGAATTAAACTAAAAGTATTTTCTAACAAGTTTAATAAACAACTTTAAATATACAATCAGTTACAGTCTCAAGAGTCAAGGCACTCACAACCGATTTACAAAATCAAATAAAATATTGATTTCAAATATACAGATACAGAGTCGATTTAAAAAAACTATGCTTAAGATTAAATATCCACAATTTTCGATAAATAATAACAAAATAAATTCAAATAAACACAAAATTTTTAAACAATCAAAAACACTATGACACATTTCAAAAGCGACGATTCTATTTCCCATTTTCTAGAATAAAGAAAACTGTAAAATGATAACCACCCTTGTCTCATGTATTAAAAAGAAGAAAAAAACAATTAAAAAAAGTAAATAAAAAGTAACTTTTAGTTAAGATAAAACTTTTTTTGAAATGAAAAGAGACGGACAATTTTAGAGTTGTAATATCAGAACTTAGAAAATGGTACATTTTTGGCAGAATCGACTACAATATCATCAATTATTGCTTTTATAATATATTTAGCTACATTAAACACAAATATAAAAAATATATGTTTCTCAACAGTACGTACAACACAAGTTTACTATGATTTTTTACGTTACCCTGTCTGTGCTTAAAGTTTATCCATTACGTAAATCGCTTTTTGATTTGACAGCGCGATGACGTAACTGATGACGTACAAATGTCTCATACAAAAAAAATATGTTCAATTTTAATACCTCTTCACAAGGATACTTTAACAGCTGACGTATCCTTGGTGATAGTAAATAGAACGCGTTTTTTTCTATGAGGTTTAATTTGCTTGTCGTTAGTACAAATTTATGTCATTGCGGTGTCAAAAAGCGATTAACATAATGGATCGACTATAGTAGAATCTAAATCGATTTATACATTTTTAAAAAACGCTTTCGTTTTGAAGCAGCAGAGCATTTGATGAACATAGGGGAATGTATGAAGCTGTGCGATAGTAATACCGAAAATTTACTTTATTTTATTTGAATGGAATAGGTATGCTCAAGTTAAATTGAGCCGGGGATTCCAACTATACCCTGCGATCTTTTTCAAGGAATGCTATAAGCATGACTCGCGCGCGACCACGTATCGTCTATGTTCCCTTATGTGGTAACTAATTTGAAAGTTGCGGCGCTATAACATCTTTAAGCGCCACCGTCGCTACTCATATTACATTAGCGCTATTTACGCCACTTTGGAGCAGTATGCGCTCTCTCGCTCGCACAATCAACAATTTTTAATAAGTTAAAATTTCTGAGTGTATATTGACCTATTCCGGACTAGCCCCTACCAAGGGGAATATCTTGAATACCGAAAAATTATATAAATTATTTTGAAACATCTTAAAATGTAATAATAAAGAAAATATTGCAGAATATTTGTCAATATTACCCTCAGTAGGATTTTAGAAAAATTGAATGTGCGAGCGAGAGAGAATTAAAATCGGTTTTCTGATATTAGCGCCAATAGAGCTGTTATATATCAGAACATATCGCGCTAATGTCGCATAATGTGTCGGCTAGGTGGCGCTAGTGTTGTAGTAAAAGTTAACTAAGCGACAGTCTATTCAAATCAAACGTATTCTCCTGTTTCTTCCCAGAATAATTACACGACAGAAAAAAAATATACACTTTTACATCTAACAGTCATGCTTCTGTTATTGTTTGTATTTTTTTTCTTACTTTTTTAAACAAATAAACATAAGAACACGGCAGTGGTAGGAAATAGGAGAATACTTTTGTATGGAATCGCTTAATGCAACACTAGCGCCACCTAGACGACACATTATGCGATATTAGCGCGATTTGTTCAGATATTAGAAATAATTAGAATAGCTTTAGTAGAGCAACTTAGCCTTGCCATACTGTGCTGCCACGAATATTCGCGCTATTCATCGCCTTGCCATCGCTCTATATCTCTCTCTCATCTTACTCGCGCTTAAAAATCCGACAAAAACGAGATCGGAGGGCGAAGCGAGTAATATGACGAGTAACGGGGCAACCATTTAGGTGCTTAGCTTCCTCGCCACTCGTCGAGTAGCATAATGACAGTAGCCTTACATCATACGGCACTAGCGCAAACTAATGCGGTCCATTAAAAATGCTGAAAAGCGCCATCTACCGCATTACAAATTATTAATTCGGCCGCCTATCGTCAGTACGACATTAGCGCCACCTGTATTAGTGCGTGTGTTAGTGTTTCCCGTGCAGCAGGTCCCAGAGCGCCAGCTCCTGCAGCGCCTGTTGGGCGTCGAGCTGTAGCGCCGATACGAGCGCGGGCGCTCCGTGCGCGACGCTGGCGCCGCGGCACCACGCCGCAACTAGCGGGGTGGCCGAGCTCAGCGGGCCCAGCCCGGTGATGTGGAGGTCCATGCCGCTGCAAGACGGGACGAAATTATATAAGGCATAGTCGTAGGCTGGCAGTTATATACTAGACCATATACTTTTATTTATTTTTATTTTAAAAGTTCTTTATTTAACATAATAATAAAATACGTACAAACTAGACACAGTCTAAAACATGTATAACATGTATACGCCAATATTATGTGAATAACTGTTTCAGGTTAGCAACGCCTCTGTAAGTCTTTTAAAAACATTGTTTGATTTTAATTATATTTAAATCCATGGACTATACTAAAGTATTAGTGAAAACAAACTATTAATCGACTTAAATTTACGGGGATGTCTCCAAGCGATTGTAAATTTCTATGGAATAAAGATTTGTGACTTTACATTTAGCAGTTGAGGTGGATGGGCCAAAACATGGCTGTCAAGAGATGGCGCTTAAGTCGTTATTTTTAGAAATACCCTTTTTAATGTCATAAATTGCAATCCAATTTCAACATTACGCCTTATTTTCTGTCAATAGCTCACCAAAGTTAGAGGGAAGGGCGGGTTTCAGGGACTGCGACCAAGCGTTCTCATTGTGTATCTCAAGGTTACGTCTACTCACAAATTGCGATTAACCAATGAGAGTTAATTTATAGTTGTATTTTGACCGATGCGTGGTGCGCTTCGATCGTCCTGAGTGCGGAATCTAGAGGATTAATCTGCGATAGGAACTAACTCTAGGCAGTGTAGTTGCAGGTCGTCTAGCTGTGCGTAGGGCTCCCACCGCGCGAGTCCCACTGTGAGCGCCAGCCGCAGCCGCACCGAGCTGAACGAAGCCACCGCGCGTCCTGAACTAACCACGCCCATCGCCTTCATGCGGTAACCCTCGTAGCCGATCTGGAAAATAACACAAACTTTGATGAGAACCCTACCTGAAAATAATATGTTTTTTTTTTTAAATAGAATCAGTGAAAAGTTTTATGTCTGTTTTTAAGGTTCCGTGTCTCGAAAGGAGAAAAAGGTACCATTATAGCAAAGAAAATTTACACGAGAAGAAAAAACATCTCACAGAAGTATTCCCCCGAAAGATCTGCAAAAATAGATGACGCTTACGTATTTAGTCAGCTAATGTGTATAATGTGTGTGTGGCTTAAAGAGGCGTTTTCAAAAAAAAAAAAAAAAAAATTGTTCTAAAATACTTACTAGATGGCGTAATAGTCCTATCGTTTTACCTGTCATTGTCATTTCTGTCGAAATATTTTATGTTTATTTTTTAAATCGTAAATTTTGGCTCCACACGTTGTGTATTTAGCCAGTGTCAACTATTGTAATATTTCAAATGAAGTCAAATACATAGTTACATTACTTGAAATTGTCTAAATACACAAGTGGAGCCAAAAAACACGAGAAAAAAAAGGCACACGTAATTTTTTTTTGTCTTTCATGTCTTGACTCTTGACAGTGACAGAAAAACCTCAAGGTACATCTAATGTCATCTATTGGGTACTTTTATTACCAGGATCTCTTTTTTTTTTGTTTTTTGGAAAACGCCTAATTATTTAATTATTTTAATTAAAAAAAAAAAATTTTTTTTTACTTTTTTAAGACAAATTAATTTTAGACAATTTTTTAAGAAATTATACAATGATTATTTTTATTTTAAACAATTTTGATTTGACATGTAACTATGGAGTTATAAATAAACTATTGTATTGTAATGTTCAAACCGCTATAAAAGCCGATGCAAATATGGTTAATATAGAAACATAGTATTGGTATATGTCAGCTTTTTAAGGTTTAGTTCGAATAAGATTGCAATATGCGACGTAAAAAATACGTTTCCAAAAATAATGTTTTCAACGCCATCTCTCGAGTTTTGTCGCGAGTTTTGCAAATAGAATATAAAATTAATAATTTTACTGATATTATTAATGCAAAAATATTAATAACAAGTCGCGTAATTTCTCCGTACCATTACGAATGAGTTAGCTTGGGTTTCTATTTCAAGTCAAGCCGAAATTGTGGCGATCACGTCGCAGATTACAGTACTAGCGCCATCTTACGTCCTTATTAGTACTACAATCGAGTTCCGCATCTTTATAAGGACATTAGCAATCTTAGTTTAATTTCTCTATGCTTATAGGATCACTTAGCTTGCAGAATACAGGGGTAGGGCTTGATACACAGATCACAACCTAGATTCTGCAATCAAGACGCTCGAAGCGCACCACTCATCAGTCTAAATACACATATAAGCAATTACTCTGATTGGTTGTTTGTTAGGCGCGAGAAGGCGTAACCTTGAGATAGCCAATGAGAGCGCTTGGTCGCACTCCCCGCGAGCCACGCCGCGCCTCAAACTTTGGTGACTTTTTGTAGGAACAATGAATATCGTAAGGCGGTATCTAGTGTGATCTGTGGGTCTGATATGAATGTTCCAACTCACTTGTAGGTCCTTTATCCGCAGCGTGACGTGGAAGCTGGTCCGCATGGGGTCGGGTCGCGTCACGCTCACATCGTTGGTCCGGTTCACTGTCGCCAGGTTCTTTATCCATCCCGTGTCCGTCTCGAATTTGCCTATGTACGATATTGACCCTATCTGTAATTGAAAAAAAAAGCTATTATTTTCTATGAATACATTTAAATAATAGTGCATTACTGTCGCGGTCTATTATGACTGTGTTGCTGGCATACTGTTCGCAGAACTACTAGTGGTACCTTGTGTAGAAACGTGGCGTGTAAAGGCGGCAGTTCGAGCACCTCCCTGCAGCTCTGCAGTAAGGTGCGGCGCATGTTGATCAGCACCATGTCCATCACCTTGTTGCCGCTCGCCGCCAGCGAGCCCATCATTGTACTGGAAACAAATGTAACGATAAACAACTGGATTTGCCGTTTCGGTGTGTGATAGAAATGTAGGGTCACGTAAGTATGAATTAATTCAGGTCTATTAGACGATGGACATATTCTGGGATATTATTGTTCTCGACAATATAAACAACTTTTAATAAATATATAAATTTCATTCCGTAGAAATACTATATATGTATTATGTAATAATACTATTATTATATAATATAACTATACTATTATGTAATAGCAGGCACGGGTGGAGTACATCGGAGTCATTTGCGGCCTGTCGCAACACCGCGGCAAAACGCCGCTTTAAGTCGTCGCGTGAAAACGTAACGTGAGGTCGATTCAGCCTCACCTGTAGGCCTCTAGGAGGCTCGGGTTGGAGCACATGAGGTCGGAGACGCTGGCAGCTTGTCGAAGCACAACGGCCAGATGCCGCTCTAACTTCTCTCTCAATAACGCGTATAGAGGGAGCGAGATAGCTGCCGTTAGCGGGAGGTCGTCTGTGGAACGGAGTTTGTTGAACTGGATGTACATTTAGTTAATAAGCAGTTTAATCTCGCGAAAATAGCAACGGTGTTAAGGTAAGTAAAGATAATTCCTATCCTACACACTAGTATGAACGTTAGGAAATCATTTTCCTAACCTTCATACTGCTATACAAACAGTATGAAGGTTAGAAAATTTTCTTCCTAACCGTCACATGAGTGTGACAGAGCAGTGTGAAGGTTAGTCCGTCACGGTTTCTTCTTGTTTAAATAATTAAAAATAACAAGCAAAGGTAATTAAAGCAAAGGCCTTAGTTCTGAGTCTAATTTTGACACAACTTTGTAGCGCTAGAACTTGAAAATAACAGTATATTTGTTTTATTTCGTTAGTACTACTAGTAGATAGTTTAAAATAGTCAAGGTCATGCCGTTGACTCAGTAAAGTAAGTCATATTATAGCAAGAAAAACAAAATACCCGTCTGCAAAATGTAGCCTCTGTCACTCCAGGCATAAAGATGATTGCAACGGTACCTCACTCTTCAAAACCGGTTAAGCCTTTCGGAATACAGGGGCTGATTCTGTAAGCTACGTGAACGCGCAAGTGAGGTGATACGCTAGGTGAATTTGCATTCTTCTTGCCCGTTACTGCAGAGAAATGTCAAAATATCGAATTGTCAGAATAAGGAACAACAGCTAAATGTGAACACTAGATATTTTGACATGTATGAACAGTAATCGAAAAGAAAAATGCAGGTTCACGTAGCGTCTCATCTCACTTACGCGGTCACTTAGCTTGCAGGATACTCGTATGGTGCTATAAGTTTAAAGGACCTTATTGTACTTATCATTATGAACGAACTTTAATATGGGACCAACACAGAAATCGCAAAACAAGAGCCGTCCCATAAAAAACGCCATTAACATTCCACAAAATATTTGTAATACTTAGCTGATATTTTTTTGCGATTTCAAGGTTGGTCCAATGATGTTTTTTTTAAATATGTATAAATTATATTATACATAAATTAGACCGGTGCGGTGGATACAAATTTATAAATATCGTTCAGTGAGGCGCTCTAAGGGGGAGGTCTATGTTCAGCAGTGGACGTCTTCTAGCTGATAGATTGTCGAATAGGCAAGCGAGCGTCCTGCTGGTAAGTGGTCACCGCCGCCTATGGACTGCAGCACAAGAGGTGGTAGAGCTCTTCTGCAGAGTCCGCCTGGGGGCGTACCACACCTTGCCAGTTATTTAACCGCCAAGCAGTAGTGTGCCAACATTACTGTGTTCCGGATTGAAGGGCAATGTTCCGCGTGGGGACGTACCACACCTTGCCAGTTATTTAACCGCCAAGCAGTAGTGTGCCAACATTACTGTGATCCAGATTGAAGGGCAATGTTCCGCCTGGGGACGTACCACACCTTGCCAGTTATTTAACCGCCAAGCAGTAGTGTGCCAACATTACTGTGTTCCGGATTGAAGGGCAATGTTTCCAGCGTAATTACTGGACATAAATAGTAATATAAAAGTAATATAAATAGTAGTAGTAGTAATAGTGTTTTTTAAAGCGATATTGTTTATACTACTTAAAATATAATACACCTATAATTGGCTGTTTTATATAATGTATCTATGTTCTTTATTTTGTATTATTTATTTATTTATTTAATAGACACCAACATGATGTACGTCGTTGTAACAAAGAAGGAAGCAAGCAGTGGAAACAGGCTAAACGTCACCACAATTATAGGTGCAGACTACATGATATTAAGAAGCGAGTTTTACAGTCTACGACTTAAAAATAAATTTTTAAAAGTATACGTAGTAGAGTGTGAATAAGCTAGAATTTACAGAAAAAACAAAAAATAACAATAATCACTCTTTACCAATACAAGACAATTTAGGCATTGTTCATTTTATTGTGCCGTTAGTCTTAAATAAATAAATAAAGAGATTTAAGATCTAATATCTCATGGTGACGAGCGCAATGCATTGCCGCTCTTGGTTTTGAACTGTTAACGTACAAAATTCTGTATGGCATTGAATTGTTATGGGCAGGCGTGAAGCTTCACATCAGGTGAGCAACTTGCTCGTCTCGTCACCAAAGTCCATTAAAAAAAAAGAAGCATTGCCGGTGCGCTGCCTACTCTTCAGGACAAGGATTCTGTTGACTTATTTTCCATTGTTTCCGATTACGAAGTACAATGAGCTCCTTTCGCTTTAGTATCACCGTTCGGTGTAACCTTGTATCGATACGAGCACTTACTATTCCTATCTTATCAGTAAGACAGTAAACCGGTTGTGTTAATTGCTAATGCGATGTCGGCAAGTTACTGTACAAATTTCTTGTATCAGAACGTGCCTTGGTTATTTTATTTTTTATTCAATTCATTTATTCGGACCCTGGGTTAGCACAACACTTGGTAACGTCAAATACACAGTTTTAATTTAAAATACATTAAATATAAATACAATATTATAGCGGCTTCATTATGGCATCATTATTCATTTTTGTAGTGGTAGGGCTCTCTTGCAGAGTCCGCCTGGGGAAGTACCACACCTTTGCCAGTTATTCAACCGCCAAGCAGTAGTGTGCAAGCATTACTGTGTTCCGGATTGAAGGGCAATGTTTCCAGCGTAATTACTGGGCATACAGAGATTTAACATCTAACATCTCACGGTGACGAGCGCAGTGCATTGCCGCGCATATTTTTGAACTGTTGAAGTTCGAAATTCTGGGTGGCACTGAACTGTTATGGGCAAGCGTGACGCTTAACATCAGGTGAGCGACTTGCTCGTCTCGTCACCGAGTAATATAAAAAAAAAAATGGCCTTGTCAGTTATATGCAGCTGTAATGGGGCTTTGCCTAAATGTCCTTAATTGTAATAAATTGACTAATACAGAAAGTAGAGATATATAATATAATAATGAATTACCTATTATGTCAAATCTTTGTACCTACTGATTCGATTTCAATATAGTTTGTTTCCATTGTTTTTTATCTTTAATAAAATCTTCCTCATTGTAATAATTATTAAGTAATTTTTAATTTTTAAGCCTTACTCATTAAGTAATTTTTGTACAACATTTTTGTTTGAGACCTACCAATTGTTCAGGAATTATATTATAGAAACGTACACAGTTACTAATATTTATTAATGGATTGCCATTACATATTATGTCTAAAAAAAATTTTTTTTTTAATTTTTTTTTCGGGTGTTTGTATGTAAAGCCGTGCGGGCGAACTAGTCTTATCACAGAAGAGAGAGAAGTAAATAAAAAAATTTCCTCTTCTGTGAGTCTTATCATAAACAGAAATTCACACTCAATGTTTTATATCTGTGAAAATACGCAAGCGAGACGACGGTGGACGCGAAGGCCTTTAATACTTACCTATGTGTTTTGCTAACTGCTCGGTTGTCGCGAAGTCGTAACCGCCGTTTCTTTGAGGTGAAGGCCATGATAACTGTAACAATGTTTTTTGTTATGGTAGCGAAATAACTTTCGCGTTTCACCAGACTAATAAGGTTGAACTTGCGCAGAGTATATACCTTAGTCCAGTCCACGTTATTTTTCACAAGCTTTTATTTAACTGGCAATGTTTGTATGTTCGCGTCAAATTATGCAACTGAATTTTAGACCAGTTCTCTAGTAAAATTGAGTTGAAATTTGCATGTCTTTCAAGTTCCGATGACAATACAATGTTACGACAGCGAGATGGATACGGGAGGAGGAAAACAGAACTCTTCAGTAACGAACAGGACTCATTTCGATCAGCTTACTGTATCGATAACGGATTTTGTAAAAGGTTGTCAGGAAAAATATATTTTTTCACAAATACTTATTATCGTTCGACATCATTTGTTTTTCTCCTGTCTCACTATATCAGCGGGCTTATCCTCTAACTTTGAAATGTTCGTGATTCTGATTGCGAGAGCATGCCATCTCTCTCGTACCAACTAAGTCGCACTGTGCGCGGTCCCGCTCGCGCAACTCTCGCTATCGCTTTCAGAGTCACGGGATAAGCCCACGGATCTAGTGATTTCTATGTGTAATACTGAAGTTACTGGACAAAAGCAGTCGATCGGGATGAATTGGCTTTAGAAATGTGTGTCTACTGCGCAGGCTGTAAAGGCAGGGTTCCTTGGAACAGCTTCCCAGAAGACAATTCACTCTTTGTTTAAAGATCCGCGGATCATAAGAGGTCAGAAGTAATGTTGCAGGTAGTCTATCTGACCTTTGCAGTGCGAATAATACAGGAATTTAAGAAGCGCTTCGTGCGAAAACGACCTTTTTCGACGGCAAAGGGATCGGATGGAAAGACTTTTTTTTTCTCTAAATGATGATGCTGTTGGCTACTAACGGCCACTGCACCTTTACCGCAATTTTGGCAAACGCAGATCGCTTACAATACAGAATATATAAATATAAAATAGTAAAATATAGATATAGTATATAAAATACAGTATTTATTTTTAGTTTGAACGATAATAAGCCAGATACATATTAATTAATATTAATGACTGGCATTCATATAAACATGTAACGGATAATTGTAGGGCTAGTAACAACATAGTAACAAAGATTAAATACAACAAAACATATTTCACGCTCTTTCATCACAATATTACTCGGGTTTGATTTGAAAATGTAGCATCCTTCTACAGGCTTCGACTCTTTAGCCCCACAACGAAAACCGCCGTGGGCGACGCGTGGTTTACGCGCACAGTACGTACCTGGGTCCGTACAGTGATATCTTTAATGATTATATATCATTATTGAAAAAAAAACCCATGAGCATGGCATTGGTAGATAAAAATTATGAGGCAAACAAATATTTTGACATTATAATATACATTTTGACTAGCCTTGTGGCTTAGTGGAAAGATTTCCGGTCCGCCTTCTGAGCTTTAGGTTGTAGTTTCCACCCAGGACAAACATTTTTGTATAATGAACATGGACGATTGTTCTTTGTCTGGGTGTTTCTATGTATTCTAAAAGTATAAAAAAAGTATTTACGTATTCTATCAGTTATCTAGTTACCATTATACAAGGTTGCTTAGTTTGGGGCTAGATGGTGCTGTGTGTGAAATACGTCCACCAATATTTTTTTATTTTCTGTTGTGTTATTATTCAGGGAGGAAACAGGAGAATACGTGTGTATGTAATAATAAAAAGCCGCCGAATAATGCTGTAATGCTATGCATTATGTATTATGCTGTAATGCTATGCATTACAGCATTATTAAGAAGATTGCTGCTCACCTTGACTAAAACTTCGTCGTGTGTGAAGTCGATACCAGGGTTGATGAAGGAGAACGCGTCGTCTTCCAGCGACAACCCGACGCACACGTCTGCACTCATGTTCGCACACGATATTCTACAATTGCAATTGTTCAATTACTTAACAATAACCGTTGTTGTTTAGTTAAAGGCTTCTACAAACAGAACGCGTGTCAGGCGCAAAGCAGGGCGTCAGCGACGCGTGTAAAATGCGTTTTGTAATTCAAGCACAAATAACCCTCTAGATTCTCCACCCAGGACAATCGGACACACCACGCATCGGTATAAATGCACCTATAAATTGTAATCTCACTGGTTCATTGCTAGGCGTGAGTAGCAGATATCCCATAAGTGAGATGTTTACAGGCTGATGCAGAATAAGTTATAATAAGGTTAAGTTAAAATTGACTTATATTATTTAGATCCAAAATTTTTTCCTCACCCTAGATACCTAAAAATGCACAGACCTATGAAGAAAAAAATCTAGATGAAAATATTTTTATACATGACAAACACAAGACACAACAAGTTATTCAAATTACTTCTACAGTAAAATCGAACTAAAAAGAAAAAAAATATTATTTATTTATTATTTATTATTATTGTGAAACCTGAATTAGCATCGCCATGGCGCATCACACATCAAAGACACATATGTGTGCTATAAGATATTTATCTTACGAGGCACATCTTTTGTGAAGAATGTGGTGTGTAATCTATTAACGCGCTCGTATTTATATGTAGTTCTACGATAAATGTGTTGTGTCGTGTACAACATTTGTTCTTTCTGTGTATCGTGCGCCTGATGGAATGGAACAGCTCATTGCATTCTAATGTAGTATCGTATCGAGTACTTACACAACATGTCCTTCAGCTAATACTGGTATAAGATTATACAAGTTTTCGTTAAATGCGCTGTACAGTCCCTTCACACCGACCTCACCGAGAGAACAGCGCAGAGACAACGCCATGGATTTGACATCTAGAGACAGAGACTGCATGTGGAACGTAGGGGCCTTTATCAACTCCAGTCTTGTGAGGTTACTGTAAAATTATTGAGTAACTATATTGTACAGCCAATGATACGCAACTAAATAATGTACGAACATTGTAACACTTAGAAAAGTATATATATATCAGTTAGTGTGGCCAGACATGAGACAAAACATCATATATCACGATTACCATTACCAATCGAGCTATCAGGATGTAATAAGAATAGCCTGAAGAAACTGAACGGGACGGGACAGAAATATTATAAATTTGTCCTTTTTCTTCACAAGTAATACATAATTTTCCATCCTTTTTTTCTGTGAGAAAGTGACATATATCCAGCCATATATTTCTCTTTCAGTCTATGGTATAACATGACCAATAATTTACAGACTGGTTTTACAAAGCCATGTATACACATTCTTTGCAGTGCTGCACATTATTGCCTGTAACAGTATTACACAGCCTGATGGAACAAAGCCCTGAAGCGTATTATTGGGCGTGCATTATTGCCTCTAGTAATAACTAAACTGTAATTAACTAAAATTTTAATAATGTAATAAATCCAGATCCGGATACCTCTCACGGTATTTTATGTCAGTCGAGACTCGCTTCCGACCGATGATATAAAATATCATATATATATATGAATAGTGTTATTCGGATTTGTTATATTATTATGAATCCGCACGTAAAATTTGAATGTTGATGACATCTGTAACAGGATGACTTACTGATCAACTAAGTTGAGCAAATAATAGTTGAGCAGTGGGGATGAAGTGGTGCAACAAGATTGACAATATTTTTTTTAAATTTTGTGTTAGAATAACTAGCAAAGAGATCAGATATTATAGTTGTTATTGAGCTTTTTACAATGTTATTTTTGATGTCATTGGCATTTCTTTAGTTAGCGAGTCTATTCATCCCAGAACAATATCTCAACAAATGTCTTGTGTTATCTGTTGCAGCAATTTTGTTGCTGCAACAGATAACACAATAACTTAACTATAAACAATAACTTAGATTTTGCAGTGGGAACTATACTATATTATAGGTACACAAACAACGAGCCACGAGCTGGAAGATGCAGTATAGGTAGGCCATTCACTAAGTGGACTGACAACATTTTGAAAGTAGCAGGCAATCAATGAATGCAAATTGCAATTTTTCTATCAGTGTGGTGCTCTAAGAGGTAGGCCATTGTTTGTAGTGGACGTCTTCAGGCTGTTGATGATGATGATGACATAAACAAACTTTCGCAAAGTAGCTCCTGCTTCAATAAACTAATTTTCTAGCACAATTATGTACTATGTTTTCCTGTTTTTGTCATATGACATAGCAGCAATTGGAATTTATAAACATTGAATTATTGTGGAAGAATTCAAATAGAATTATATAAACCTACTAGCAGACCCGATAGATGTTGTCCTGCCTGACAAAAAATAACCACAGTTTACAAAGTTGCCACTGCAGTTTATATTGATTGTATCTGGTTGCAGTATTAGAACACACCCGGGTATGATTATTTTTAACAAAATCATATTTAATAGCAAAATATGTTATATGCCTCACTGAATTCTGCAACTTTTAATCAGCTTTCGATGAATTTAATCGAGGGAATAGCTTATGGTTGAATCATTAAAACTTTTTTTTTTAAACTGTTTATCGTAGATCTACAGGTTTTTACAATATTGTATGCAAACATAAGCAACTAAAATAAAATTGGCAGTGTCACCTAGAACGTAAGGCGAAGAATCCATGATGGGACATAAGTAATGTTTTGACAATGCTGATTATTAGGTTTTATTTATTGAAAGTTGGCAAACGGTTAGAACTGAAGTCAGTTCTAAGGCCGCATAAAGACCTCTGACATGGGTTTCTGGTGTTTAAAGAAGAACATTGACAGCATTTAAAGAAAAGTTTTTACAGCGTTACATACAAAATGATCCGAATCCTGGTTCTATTTATTTCACTTTTGGACAATATCAGGTGAAATTACCCATATCGGCATGCTATAAATTAGCTACAATTTAATGTAAGTCTAAACTAAATAATAATACTTACACTTGAGTATTTTTGGAAAAGTATGAAGTGTCAGGTAAACAGTCTGGTTTGACTTGTTCTCCATTTTTCGTCTGCTGAAGAACCACATTGGTGAAGCTCTAAAACACATCAATATTATCAATAGACTGAAATCTTTACGGCAGAACAGTTTATGGACAGTAGTAAATATTTACTCTCTTGATAACATCTTGTAGGTTTGGCTGAATTTTGGTCAGAAGATTGTCGAGTTCTTGCTCAATTTCTACAGTTTCTTCTTCAGACATTTTTACTGACACATTACAATGAGCACGGTACTAAAACTAAGCAATGATATTGATTTAGAATTTAATAATTTTGTAGCTACTAAAACGAAACATATTGGATTTGATAAAATTGAATTTGACTGACTGACTTGACATAGCCAGCTGAGCTGACAACTGTCAAAGCTGTGTGACCAGATACAAATCCTCGATTGTGCTAGTCTGCAGGAAAAAATTGGCTAAAGCCTGCTATTTGTTTTGCAGAAAACGTTAAATCAATGCTAACACATCGAATTATAATCAACTTCTGAATTATAAATGCCAATTTATACGATTATAATGTAATTTTTCTCATATTTTTTTTTTATTCTACAATGTCGTACTTAGTCGTATTTATTCTTATGTTGTTATGAGATAAAGCGAGTATACGTAGCAGAGTGCAAAGGTATTATGTTCTTTGGCAGAGTGCGGCGAAACTCGTCTAGGGTGTAGCAGAAGCTGTAACCTTCTTTTCATTCCTCCAAGCTGTAAACGTAAGCTGTAACCGATATTGATGCGGTTGGGTTGCCAGTGCAGCCAGTCGAATTTGGCGTGCAGTACAGAGGCCGCCTGTATACGAAGGCGGGTACGGGTTGTTGACCCTCACAAATGCGGAGTCTAGGCTAGGCACATCAGAGGACGCTCACACAACATCATTTTCAAAGTAAGTAGGTCATGAGGGATAACCCTCCTGCACGGCCTAGTTGGTAGCACGTCTACCCTATAAGCAGCGGGCTTATCCCGTAACTCTGAAAGCGATAGTGATAGTGCGCGAGCGGGACCGTCCATATAGTGTGACTAAATTGGTACGAGCGGGATGGCATGCTCTCGTAATCAGAATCACGAACGTTTCAAAGTTAGAGGATAAGCCCACAGGATGCCTTGCGATTCCCTGCCGGTCAGATATATGAATGCTGAATATCTGCTCCTGGATCTGGTTATTTGTTGTTCCTCTTCCGCCTCTTCCTCCGCCACCTCTTCTTCCTTCGCCTCTCCCTCCTCCACCTCATCTTTTTCTACCTCTCTTTATCTTCCACCTCTTCTCTTTCCTTACTTCCTTCTCTTTCTCTGCCTTTCTTGTCTTCGTCTCTTCTTCCTTCCCACTCTGTTTTCAGGTTCTACTTCTTTTACCTCTCCTGCCAGGGACCCTATTCGGAGAAATGACATTTTATCTCGGTCACTGTCTCTCTAATTTAGAATTTAATGGGAGTGAGAGTGACCGAGATAAAATGTCATATCTCCGAATAGGGTCCCTGCCACCTTTTTGTTCGCTTAACAAACACTTATCCTCCTAGTCCTTTTTCTATTGTGCATTTGCCAAAACTTGATTACCAAAACATCAATGTATTCTTTGAGAAATAGTAAGGCACTGTTTGTACATTAAACTTTGGTCTGTGACAGATGGATGAGCGTGTTAGGACGATTTTTGGGGGGCAGTTTTTGGCATAATGCACCTTTAAATAATAGATATCAATAATATCAGTTTCTTCCTTTGGAACTAACTTTGGGGGCTTTGACTTCAATATCTGATTCACATGCAATGTCCTGCAATGTCCTAATGATAGTAGGAAACGGAAAGAAACGGTTACTTACAAAAAATAATACTTATTTATTTTTACCTTTATATACTTAATAATAAGGTCATTGATATCATAGAAATATGCAATAAATGTAAAAAGTACGTGTATCTTTATTTTACGGTATTTTTGATAAAACGAAATTGTCATTACGATTAAGCTTCATCTTTTCTATTTCGACACTGTCATTCTTTGAGAAGGTATAATCCCATTCCCATTGGTATTTTGGTCTTCCCATTTATCTGCAATTTTTCCTCGTGCTTTTTCCTCATCACTAAATGCGTTCACTTCTTCATCTTCGCCAAAATAATACTCTTCTCCGATTTGCATAATGTTATCAACTTTCTTCTCTGTTTTATTCGGGAATGTTTTGTCATTTTCATTGGTGTATGAGTTTTGTTCCCTGTCTTCTCCCCATAAGTTTGGTTCTGGAAGATAGTATGCAAATTTTTGTAAGTAGGTAAGTACTCATATACTTGATGTAAAAACATCTAATTATAGTACTTAGGCTTAAGTACTATAAATGTATGTTTAAAGCAAACAACAGGATTGTTTTGAAATTCGGTATAACATCATTACTATTAGTACCCACGGGATATTTGCCACGATGTTTACTTAACCACTTACCACTTACCGGTATAACCACTTACCACATCTGGTCAAAGTCTTCAGCATTTTGACATTATGTTTCATGACATTGGTCATGATAGCGATGATGGGATTCTCCAGCAGGTACTTGAATTGTGCGATCAGCCTGTTTGCTGGACCTTCTACAGTTAGAGACTCTGACCTGGGTAAGGATAAATATGCAACTAAAGTTATTCACATAAACAACACAACAATCCACACATAATAGAAGCAAATTATTGTATTGTATTAAGCTGTAATTGACAAAAAACGCAAGAAAATTTGAATTTCGCGCGATGAGCGAAACGTTGCACATTAAACGTCCAGTGCAGTGGCCCTATTCGGAGAAATGACATAATTATCTCGGTCACTCTCACTCCCATTAAATTCTAAATTAGAGAGACAGTGACCGAGATAATCTCGAGCGCACAGGAATAGGGTCCCTGGGACCCTATTCGGAGAAATGACATTTTATCTCGGTCACTCTCACTCCCATTAAATTCTAAATTAGAGAGACAGTGACCGAGATAATCTCGAGCGCACAGGAATAGGGTCCCTGATCGCAGCCTACAACATTTTTGGGGGTTGACATTATCGGCATAATCCTCGTGCTTGGCTGGCTGGTTTAATAAAAGGACGCTTGCTCGTCCTCCGGCCGGTCGCAGCTTAAGAACATGTTCTTTTGGTTAGTTCTTTAACTTACTTTAACTGAATGATGGAGTCGACATTCATGTCGATTGTTTGAGAATCGACCACCTGTGAGATTTCCAAGTGAGCCGCGAGCTCGTCGGCCGTGAATATCAGGAGGCCAGTAAGAGGTGGCCCGCGGACTACTGACGCCACGTATTGGTATTCCACCTGGGATTCAAACAAACATAATTTTTAAGTTTGACAAACTAGGCGTTTGACCACAACTCAGCTGATGTCGAGTGATGGTGTGGTGGACGATGGTAAGTAGACGTAGCCCGGGAATGGGAACTGGCTCACAAACAAGGCTGACAGAACACCGTAAAAATGCTTGGCGACTGATTCCAAAAGGTAGTAAGTATGCCAGCCGAGTAGGTACTAGAAAATACCACAGGTACTAACTAGTACTTATCGCGTGATGTCATAAGGCATAAGACACAGACGCGACCTTTCATTCATTAATTGTATCGTACTAGCTTGCCCGCACGGCTTCGCTCGCATAGGCTACTGCAGCAAATTAAAACCCCATTTCACCTTTTTATGTCTGATTTTCAAAATATCCTGAGAAAATGCCTTTCTTTATTTTTTTTTCTTAGTACACAAACCGAGTTTCATTGGATTAAACATGAAAAAATATTTTATTTCCATACAAACTTTAGGGGTCTCCATTATAGGTCGAAATTCGCAAAATCCGTTCTTATTGTTCACTTAGACCATTTGAAAAGTATTGGGTCCATATTTCACGTCCTTATCTAAGCGGTTTGGTCTGTGCGTTGATTCCTAGGGCTTGTTCTTTTATGTATGTTTATAGGAAATTAATTTTGAAAATGCATTGAAGGTTGCGTCTGTCCCCCGACTTATGAGTGTGGCCTGGCCTTTAGAGTTTAGATCAGTGGTATAGCTTGCCTTAGAAGGGCCCTGTATCAAATTTTTTTGGGGGGCCCAAATGAAGGGTCACTATTTTTAAAGAAACAACGTTTGGGGCCCGTGTAGCCCGGGGGCCCCGTATTATTGATACGACTGATACGGCGGTAGCTACGCTCCTGGTTTAGATAGATAGATAGATAACTCTTTATTGCTCACACCTGCAGGCCTTTTACGGGCGCCGGGATACAGTTATGTCCACCCGTTTTGTCTTCGCGTCAACGTGACAAAGCTAGAATATGGATACATCCGTCTCGTTCTCGCGGGATGAACATGGTGGACAACATTGAATCCCGGCGCCCGTGCTAGGCCTGCAGGAATGACATACATAAGATAAAGTAACAACTGGCGGCCTTATTACTTAAAGCGATCTCTTCCAGGCAACCTTAGCATTTAGAGCTTTACTTACTTTTAAATTACTGAATCCAATCATAATATCCAGTATACGAATAGGTTCCTCTTTTTTTGTCATTGCAACTGATCGTCGATACAATGAGTCTAACCCGCGTAAGATACCGTTTCTCAGCTCTATTTTCTGAAATGGGTCAATTGAATTATGTCAACTAGCATCGCAACAAGAGAACCATTGTACAATTACCTACAGAATTTAATTTAGATTATCCACTAGGTGGAAGACATTGTGAAAGTCGCGGGCAACCGGTGGATGCAAGTGGCAGGTTGTCGTTCGGTGTGGCGCTCTAAGGGGGAAGCCTATGTTCGGCAGTGCACGTCTTCCGGCTGATGATGATGATGATGAAAAATAATCCTGTATAAGAACTTAATATTATTTACTTACATGATTAGTAACTGACAAAAGCGTAAAGGAAGGAAGCTTAACGTTAGATGCTTTTATATCCCTAAGTTTCTTCTTTATTCCTCGTAATGCATGATCTGCGTATTCATTAGCTTTTATTGTTTTTTCTTTTTCATACAACCTGAAAAACAAGAAATTACTAGAGTGTGTAAAAACGTTTTTGTGTGGTGTTTTTTTTGCAAAACACCGTAACGTAGGTTCTTTTGGTTCTAGTACAGTAATTTAGCTTTACTGGAACATGATTTTGACTGGACTGTGATTACATTTTTGGCTTTGACTATGACTATGACTGAGACTGGTTTTTATTGTGAAATATTATGATTCACTTCCTCTACGGAGTTTCGTAAAAGTATCATATTAGTGTCGTTTCAGCAGCGAGTACGGTAGTCATCGATCGTCAAACTTGACGTTTAGGAAAAATGCCAAATTGACTCTTAGAATCGACAAAACCGATATTTTCGAAGCCAAAGTTACATTTGTCTATCAATATCATACCATACTTGTACTGATTACGTTCCATTTTTTTAAACTTTACATCTCTAAAATTGTTGCCATCATTTTCTCACAAATAAAAAAGATTGAAAAGAGACGCAGATAATTTTAGTGCTGCTAGATTAGTTTAGTTGAGTGTGTGATGCAACAGTATCGTCGCCAATCCATCTATACAGTTCGTAAGGTAGATCACGTCAATTTTGCTACCATATTTTTGGAACTAAAATAATGCATCAAAATAACCTTTGTCTATTAAATAATGACAATAGTATATTTTAGTCATTTTAGATTATACAAGGTGCTTACTAAAGGTGTAGTAACATTAAATAAATATCTGGGAACTCTTTTGCACACACGGTCATCTGACCCCAAACTAAGCAAAGCTTGTAATATGGCTGCCAGAGACTGATATACGTACATAGATATTTTTAAATACATGCTTATATAGATATTAACACCCAGACATAGAACAAACACAAATATTCATCACATGAATGTTTGTCCTAGATGGGAATCGAACCCATGCCCCCAAACACGGAAGGTAGGTTCACTACCAACTGAGCCACCGGGGCAGAGCATTGAAAGGTATATAATGTACTCATCATTAAGAACTCCTTTTTTATGAGACCAAACCTGAAGTCACGATAATAATAAAAAAACAGCTGTGCCATAAATTTTGTCGAGTGTCATTGATATTTTTCTTTTTCTTTTGGTTGCATAGTAAAAGTTGTTCATAATGGTGAGTACATACATACCTTTCAATATTACTACACTTTTAGTAAACAGCTTGTATACCAGCAGCATCGCGAGAATTTCAGTTATCGATAGACACTTTTGACTTTGAGAATTAACAAAATTTGGGTTTGTCGACAAAAAATTCAAATATAACGTAGAATCGATAAAACTGATATTATCGACGTCAATAGCCTGATTTACCTATTGATAAAATAACGTTCTTACACAGCTGATTCGATGCCGAATTGCTTTAAATTTACCAATTAATTTCTGGTCAATTTAGATGTAATTATAAGTGCTTACTGAATCTCCGAGTTTTTACCACCGCCAACGATTCCGAAATACATGAGGTAGTCATTGAAGTAATCTTTTAACCATAGGTCTAAGTCACATTTCATTCTGCTTACGAAATCCTCTGTAACACAAAAAAAAGCTTTCAAAAGCCCTTATATTTGCATAGAAGATAGTCCATCAAACGCAGAAAATTAGTTGTACGCCGTCAAACGTCAAATATGACATTTAGAATTGATAAAACTGATTTTGTCGACAACAGATGTCAAATTTGTTAATCGATAAAATACCATACTTTTTTCGATAAAATTGCTTACCTATACTGTTGAATTCAATGTTTCTTGCTAACGCTGAGGAGTTGGCATACTGAAAAAGATAATTAAGTTATGCCTATAGCTAGAATTTAAGAAATCTAGACAATAATAAATGTATTTTCTAACATGCTTCGAAAATCGTTCGTTCACTTTAGTCAGTTTTAGCTCGATCAACCCACTCAGTAACAAATGTGTAAAACATCCACCGATTACAACAGCAGCACTTGCAGCGACTGCACGCAATCGCGGGCGCTGCTTCCGCCGTCTGCACTGCTGCTGCCGCGGCGCTCGGAAATCTTTTCGTAAATAGATACAAAAACATTCTTGTAGCTGCAGTCACTGCACGTGCTGTCGGCAGTTGCAGTTGGCAGATTGGTTCGCAGATCTTCTTTAGACACTAGGTGTTGGAATTTACCTGAAAATTATGAAATGAATGCCATTTGCGACTTACCGATAGTAAAATTTCTCTAGTAAGGATATTCGAGTTGACAACCTCGATCAAAAGTCTATTGTTTAGCATCCGAAGGCGACCTTCCATCTTGTAATTCACAGTTTTTATAAGCACACTGAAATAACACGGGTACGAATATTAAAATAAGTCATCAATAGATTAATAGAGGAAGTCTCTCCCACATGTTGTCATTAGAAAAACGTATTATTGGAACAAAACTGTAAAATTGATATCAAAATTTTATGACTGCAAATCACATTTTCCTGTAAGTATTTTTGGTCCGTAATCTTACGGAATTTGATTTTATAATTCATGATGACGTGTGCAGAATGCTCACAGAAACATACCAAACAAACGGACAAACCCTTCATTTCAAGTCATCAAGTCTTTTGTCAGCATGTGGCCATGCAACAAGGCTCAAACGCCATCAAGACTCGAAAGGTTGTATATAGAAGACCCTTACTTGGAAGACCCTTACTGCCTATCCTTACTTGTATCTATGTTTGTATATTCGTATAGTACCACCTGAAGCCTAAACGGCTTGTCTGATTTTGACGAATGAGGGAGGAATCGTTGGTTCGGAGTGACATAGGTTACAGTTTGCTGTCGGTTTTTATTTTTTATTAATATTAGTTGTTATTCTCAATTAGTCCCTTATATGCAGAGCTAATTAATGAGTTATAAATAATTAATAAATATTGAGAACATAAGAGAAGTAATATATTAAATATATTATTTCTATATTATTTATTTTTTATATTATTATTGTATATAATATATTTAATTATACATAATTTATAAGTGTTAAGACAAGCACATAAGCTTACTCTAGTTCTCCAAAAGTGGGGACGAAGTACATGCTGGCCATGTCGTCCTCCGTGGTGGCGCGTTCATAGGAGCCTCGCAGATGCAGATCGTTAAGAGACAGGCGCGCAACCAGAGACATGTCCATTATGTTTGTTTCGAGGAAGTCGACGCGGAAAACTGTGGAGTTGCGTAGCTTCATTCGGTGGAAGAACCTGGCCAGAAACAGTAGGATTACTTTCCTTATTTTAAAATTGTAGTGGCAGCTATCTTTTGCAGAATCCGCTTGGGGAAGTATTACACCTTTGTGAGTTATTCAACCGCCAAGCTGTGTGCAAAAAATTACTGTTTCCGACCTAGCTGTTTTAGTCTTGCCTGCATTTCAAATTCTATTCAAGACCAAATATTAAATAATTATTTAATTTTGTACATATTTAATATTTTGTAATATTAATATAAGAAAGAGTTCTTGGGGAGTTGGGTAAAAAAGTTGGGTAAAATTACATACACCTCAAAACATTATGGGCAATTAAGGGCCGGCCGTGCATCATGTAACATGTGAACAACTAACTAAAGGCATCGTGATAAACTGCCCCGGTGGCTCAGTTGGTAGTGAACCTACCTTCCGTGTTTGGGGGCGTGGGTTCGATTCCCATCTAGAACAAACATTCATGTGATGAATATTTGTGATTGTTCTGTCTGGGTGTTAATATCTATATAAGTATGTATTTAAAAATATCTATGTACGTATATCAGTCTCTGACAGCCATATTACAAGCTTTGCTTAGTTTGGGGTCAGATGACCGTGTGTGCAATAATGTCCCAGATATTAAAAAAAAAAAAAAAAAAAAAAAAACTAAAATTCAGATACAGCTAATATCGCAGACATTTCCATTTTATTTCGAGACACAGTAGGCATAATAAAGATAATAATCGAGGCAAACAAACTCATCCTACATTGCTAAGTTAATCCAATTTTAGGTAAATGGGCCACAACAACGTGCACCCGTAAAGAAATGCGTTAATACGGGAGTTTCGGCGATATGTAATAGAAAATTAGGTCAATTTGGGTAGTAAGCACCCATTAAAGGGCTTTAGTGTTGTGTGATGGAACCCAAGGTCTCGTTAACAATCAGAATGTCCTTCGGCGGGTGATCGATAGCCGCCGTTCGCTTTTATTTCAATGTAAGGCGAGGATGTGGGATTGTGAACATATGTAATGGTAGCGGTTATTAATTTTAGAAAATTATGTTTTTTTTACAATTTGTTTCAGAGCTTTTTTTTGCACAGATATTAATTTATTTATTTATTAATAGACCAACAGCACAAAATCATAACAAACATAGTACAGCCAATAAAAGGTCTAAACATATTACTTAAGTAGGTAGAAACAAGTCGTATTATTATTATGTGCATATATAAGTACTATAAAAAATAAACAAAATAATATGTTTATAAATAATATAAGAAATGAAAAATAAATATATAATAAAATATATATATAAACATTAACACAGAAAAATACATGCGCAGTTTAAGAATTAGTGGAAAACAATGAGTTATAACATAATAATTTATAGCACATTAATAATACAAACGCTGGAACAAATTTGTATAAATGGAAAACTTTGGAATAACATATAAATTTGTTTCAGAGTATTAAATTCAGAAAAATCTTTTCAGGAGTTTTTTTATTTGTTTTTGTTATGACAGAAGCTTTTGGATCGGCGTAAAAGTCTGACCCCAGGGCCTGTACCGTGAGGTGCTTATTGCGATGATTGTTAGTTTCAGCCGAAGACACTGCGCGACCAAGAACCGTATCGCCACGGGATAAGGTGTATGGTCGCGCAGCGTTCATCGCAACAACAATCACTAAAAATCATCGCAATAAGCACCCCACGGCACGGGCCCAGGGCTGGCTGCTCAGTCTAAACGAACTTATTTATTCTCATTTCTAATGGCACAGAAAACTAAAACGTAGTAAAATCAAATTGACAGGTACAATTATTCAATTTTGAATATACGTTGAAGTGCTAAGTTTTTTTTGTTATAACGACCTAGGTTGTTCTAACAATCTCACGTTATGGCAAGCGACGATGTGGCCGAAGATGTAGCACGCTTGCCTAGGAGGTACCTATTCACTTTTATCCTAATTACGGTAGCAGTAAATATTGACGATGAAAATATGAGTATTAGACAACAGTCACGAAACCCTTTCAAATTATCGAACTAAGCAACGAGCCTCGATTTTATCGGCCTCGATTGTAATGCCACTCACTAAAGTAAATCAATCTGAGAGCTGCCGCTTAGCTCGACCAAAGGGTAAGTCTAGCCATTGAAAGAAAGAATGAAAGAAAGAAAGAAAGAAAGAAAGAAAGAAAGAAAATAATTTTATTTTGCAACAACATTAACAACAGGTGAGCAATATCAAGTAGGCAAAATAGCAATGTCATGTGTCACAAAAATGGCCTCAACTCAGCATAATGTTGTGGAAACAGCGCTGATCTTCCGTTGAAGCCGTACCGTGAAGTCTAGAAAAGCTCAAAAACAGCATATAAACACATCAACTTAAATAGTAACAAACAATTACATTACAATATTCAATAAAAAAAAAAAATATAAAAAAAATAGTCATAACCAATTTGTATATAAAAGTTGTAAATATATGTGTTCAACAAGGTAATGTCGCCAGCTTTTTGCCGCAGACAGCGACTTAAATGCACTGTTTTATGACGGTTTATAGATATATTTTTAAAGTAATTGTTGACCGAGCGCAGCCAAGGTCTCAGAGTTTACTGGGACAAATCAGCATTTGTATGTATGTTTGTATGTTTGTGTGTATATTTGTCCGATGATAAATTGCGAACCGTTGATCCGATCTTCATGAAATTTTGTAGGCAAGCAGTTCATTTCAATACAATTTTTAAGTTTGAGTATGAGCTGAATCGGTCCGGGGGCTGTGAAGATATAGGGATCGCGAGGTCTCAGTTCGCCGCGAACTACTAGTTTTAATTCTAAGCTATGTCAGCCTTCAGAGAGGCTAAAATCTTTAACATCAGGTCTAACCACTCGGCCTATACAACTATACTATACATATGGAGAGTACGACGCAAGGAGTACAGGGTACAAGGACGTTACAACTTTAAATTGAATCTAGGGCTGTTTAAAACAACTAAGTAAGGATAGCTCTCAAATACTTGAGAGAGTTTGGGGAGCTAAACAAATCGCGGAAATTTGTCACTTTGCCCTCAAACCACAAGAAACTATGCGAGTGTAGTGTGTTGTACTATATTCATTGAAATTATCTACGTTTCCTTGAATTTTAATGTTAAATTAAATATTTTTTTGTGGACAAAACGGATTATAAAACCCTTTATTGGTACTGTACGCTGGTCAACATGAGTCTAAACTCTATCAATGTACTAGTTACTGAGGGTTTCCGTTTTCTACCTTCCGTATCCATCATCATAATAATATTGTCATCGGAACTTGACAGGCATGCAAAATTTCAACTCAATTGAATAATAAGAAACAGTGGGCTTATCCTCTAACTTTGAAACGTTCGTGATTCTGATTGCGAGAGTATGCCATCTCGCTCGTACCAACTTAGTCGCACTATGCACGGTCCCGCTCGCGGAACTCTCGCTATCGCTTTCAGAGTTACGGGATAAGCCCACTGGTGCAATATTCAGTTGCAAGATTTGACCTTTATGTACATAACATATGTGAGCACACTACACAAAAGAGAAAAATAAGTGGTTTTATATATACACACACACATATATATATGTGCGTGTGTGTATATATATATATATATACACACACATATATATATATATATATATATATATATATATATATATATATATATACACACAAATGTAATGTATAAGTTGTTAAAAGGTATCTATTTAATGATTGTCGTTATTTTATATAAGTTACATTAGTAAAATGTAAATCCATTATTGGCTGTCAGTTTCGCTTTAAGGTGCATCGTTTCGCTCAGCGCGCGAAATTCAAATTTTGTTGCGTTTTTTGTCAATTACACCTTAATTACTCATCGTAGGTCCATGAAAACTAATTTTGCGATAATAAATAGATTGTTTCAAGTGTTATATCTAGCATCATATAAGATCAATTTACTATAGTTATTGTCATATATAATTCATTTTATTAATCTGTAATACTGATAATTATCTCGCTTGTGATTATTTAAAACATTATACTACTGGCAACTCGGTGCTACAGGTTGACTAAATGAATTGAAAAACAGCCTGTACGTGTGAAGGTGACATGGAGACACGGGTACAGGCTGGGTCGAAGGAGATTGAGCCAGATACGAGACAGTAGTGACGGAGCTTGGACGCAATTTGGACAGTTAAGTAATTTTTTATTTAGTTGATTGTGAGTTTAGGGTTTCAGTTGAGTTGATACCAAGATTGTCGTTGATGTGCCATGAATATTAATGATAAACAAAACTATTACAAATTAATTTAGTACAATTAAGATAACTACTGAATATCATGGCAAGATGTGATTAGACTATTGATATGATTAATAGATGATGCATAATAAACATAAATATAAAACAAACATAAAATAAATGGTAATAAATAATAACAAAGTAATAATGGTATTGTTTAATTATAGCTTTTAATATATACACTTAATAGTTTCAGAAGTGGGATAACCATGCCCAAACGTACGAGAGAAGCAACTCGGCGCCAACGAGATCGATCTGAGAGTCCAGACTCACTGTACGCTAGGAAACGATGGAGACCGAGCAGACCGTGAGAGAACACAGCCGAGCAGGAGTATCCAGATACAGACGAAGAGTTCCACGAGCGTCGCAGGAGGGAGCATTTTGGTGAGCCCGTTCCTTATATTATAAATAATGAACACTGCACGACGTTGCCCAAAAAAAAAAAAAACACGCATAACAACAGACCAAATTGTGCCCCCTGTGGGAAAAGTGGCCACTTATCGGAAAAATGTTACTTTAAACCAGGGCTCGCCGATATATATATCAATTGATTTTTTCTGTCTTCTGAACTAAAAATTTTGGAGATTAATGTTTACCCTGGCAACACGTAGCGAAAAACTACAATTCAGAATAATTTTGATTTGTTCCCAAAATGGCAACCTCATTTAAAGTTGGGGAAATCCCCTTTACTTTAACTTACCAGTACGGCTAGCTTTTTATTGAAATTCAAAACTTAACTTCATACCACATAAGGTTTATTTTATGAGGTTTTTGTGTTTGGGGGCGTGGGTTCGATCCCCATCTAGGACAAACATTCATGTGATGAATATTTGTGTTTGTTCTATGTCTGGGTGTTAATATCTATATAAGTATGTATTTAAAAATATCTATGTACGTATATCAGTCTCTGGCAGCCATATTACAAGCTTTGCTTAGTTTGGGGTCAGATAACCGTGTGTGCAATAAATGTCCCAGATAATTTTTATTTATTTATTTATTTAATAAAAAAAGGGAAATTCCCTGGTGCTCCAAGCGTTAATAATTTTCACTTTCTTGGGAAAATTTGCTTCTTTTTCTTAGCCTGGATATATATCGGATACATATAAAAAAATCGGATTTTTGATGTTTATTATAAAAATCGGATTTTTTCAAACCCTACTTTAAACCAAGCACGTCCGTGGTGCCGGTAGCGTCACTCAAGGAAGAAGTCAACATGATAGCAGAGGTAATATTATTTTAAACGATATTTATTTTAAACGCGTCAACATAAATAGCGTCTGTGGATTAGATTATTTTGATTCGGGAGCAAAAGTAAACGTAATGAATCAAAATATTTTTCGAAAACTCGACTTACCCATGAATAATTGTGATACCGTGATTGGGGGATTTGGGGGTAGCCCAATTATTGCTTAAGGTGCACTAAAAATTGATGTTCAGGTGGAAGATAATGTTTTGAAACTGAGTTTCTCATAACAGACTGCCAAATGGGCAAAATGGACATGATTCTGGGACAGCCTATAATTAATCACAATGATTACATCATCACTATTTCTGGAACCGACTTCACGATGCAAAGAAAGAAGCATCCTGATTGTGATATTTTAAGAATAAATACTATACCTGAAGAGAATGTCAAAATGAAGATACGTTGCGCGAAAGACCTAATAGTACCTCGGAAACATATTATGTTAATAAATGTAATATCAGATGGTCAGCTAAAAGAATCTCTTTTCATCGAGTCGTGTAAGAGAACTTATATAGGCAAAGAATATACTATACCAGCATGCTTCATCGATGGGGCTCAATTCAATCAATTCTTTTTATTTCCAAATAGGTATTAAAAATACTCTTATGGATAGTCATCATTAGATATAACTAAGTTAAATAAACAAAACGTCACAAATCACAACAAAAATTATGAGCACTACAAACATTTGTAGGCTTAAAATAAATGTCAATAGTAATAATAATACTTAAAATAAAAATAGTAGCAGATAAGTAAGTCTATTCCATTATTAAAATATTACAAAAAAAAAAAAAAAAAACATCATTGTGTTTCGATTATTATAAAGTCAATGACATTTTAAGTCAAATGTCATGTCAAAATCTATATTTCGCCATTAATATTTTCTGCAAATCTACAAAAGAAACTGTTCGCAAACTTAAAGAAAATATAGTTGTACATACAAGGTTAAAAAAGTTCTCGGTAATGATAGATACATCATTTCTTCTATAAAGGGGACTAAAGGGTATAAGAATTATAAAGCAACGGTTTCGTCTGATTCATTGAGAAAGTTGGTAGATAATGATAACGAAATGAGTACAAGCGATGAGGAATCGCAAGTTGACTGTACAGAAGAACTAGTAGAATTACTAGAAGGATAAGGGGTAAGGAGGCTGAAAATAAGTTAATGCACTTAATTATGGTACAAGTAGGATCGCGACAGGACTCATTGCGATGATGGGCCGCCTGAAGGGCGATGAGATAAACAAGGGCCATCACGGAAGCCGTGGTGATGATGGGCCACCCGACGGGTGATGAAATAAATAAGGGCCACTACGGAAATCGTAGTGATGATGGGCCGCCCAACGGGCGATGAAATAAATAAGGGCCACTACGGAAATCGTAGTGATGATGGGCCGCCCGACGGGCGATGAAATAAATAAGGGCCACTACGGAAATCGTGGTGATGATGGGCCGCCTCATGGGCGATGAAATAAACAAGGACCACGACGAAAGTCGTGGTGATGGTGGGCCGCCTCATGGGCGATGAAATAAACAAGGACCACGACGAAAGTCGTGGTGATGGTGGGCCGCCTCATGGGCGATGAAATAAACAAGGGCCACCTCGGAAATCGTGGTGATGATGGGCCGCCTTATGGGCGATGAAATAAACAAGCACACCTCGGAAACCATGGTGAAGATGGCCGCCTTATAAGCGATGAAATAAACAAGGGATCACCGTGTCGATTGTTGAGCACAAAATTTAAAATTAAATAAACTCGGGTCATTATGAAGAAAGGGGGGATAAAGGGCCGTCCTACTGGACGATGAAATAAACAACTAAAATAATAAAATAATTTACTCTATTTCATGATTAACAAACAATTAGATTAAATAAATGATTATACGGGCCGTCTTACTGGACGATGAAATAAACAACTAAAATAATAAAATAATTTACTCTATTTCATGATTAATATTAAACAAACAATTAGATTAAATAAATGATTATACGGGCCGTCTTACTGGACGATGAAATAAACAACTAAAATAATAAAATAATTTACTCTATTTTATGATTAATATAAAACAAACAATTAGATTAAATAAATGATTATTTTGTTGAGACTAATCAAAATTGTACAAATGTTACTAATTACATGCTGATATGAAATTCAAATGCATGATACAATGAGAATAACACGATTATTACTACTTGGTACTATAATGATAATTTACATGAACAAATAAAACTCTGTTAAAGCATATGATATATTATGTACTAAGATAAAGGTTTAACTTCTATTTTACAGATTAAGTGACGGCTAAGCTCAAGATAGCTGGTTCTAAATTTGCCATGGATCAATTACGTTATCAAGGTACAGATAAGATGAAGAACAAGAACACAAAATGAGTTATGTTAATAATAATAATTATATAATAGATAATTAATATAGAGAAGGAAAAATGTAATATTTATAATTTTAATAATAATTGTTACATATTTTTTTAAATTTTAGTTAATGAATAATAATTATTAAAATTATTATGTTAATAATAATTACTGTAATAACTAAATCAGAGTAGGTGTTCAGAATTCAATTTGCGTGGTATCAAATTTTGTCAGGATGGACGAACTGTTATATCTAGCATCATATAAGATCAATTTACTATAGTTATTGTCATATATAATTCATTTTATTAATCTGTAATACTGATAATTATCTCGCTTGTGATTATTTAAAACATTATACTACTGGCAACTCGGTGCTACAGGTTGACTAAATGAATTGAAAAACAGCCTGTACGTGTGAAGGTGACATGGAGACACGGGTACAGGCTGGGTCGAAGGAGATTGAGCCAGATACGAGACAGTAGTGACGGAGCTTGGACGCAATTTGGACAGTTAAGTAATTTTTTATTTAGTTGATTGTGAGTTTAGGGTTTCAGTTGAGTTGATACCAAGATTGTCGTTGATGTGCCATGAATATTAATGATAAACAAAACTATTACAAATTAATTTAGTACAATTAAGATAACTACTGAATATCATGGCAAGATGTGATTAGACTATTGATATGATTAATAGATGATGCATAATAAACATAAATATAAAACAAACATAAAATAAATGGTAATAAATAATAACAAAGTAATAATGGTATTGTTTAATTATAGCTTTTAATATATACACTTAATACAAGACATTACACCAACCAAAAATTCAATTTGAAAGCTAGTGCAGGTACATTTACAAAATTAGTTTCAGTAAATCCACGACGAGTAATTAAGCTGTAATTGACAAAAAACGCAAGAAAATTTGAATTTCGCGCGATGAGCGAAACGTTGCACCTTAAGTTTAATGTATTTGTTTTGAGAGCTGTGGATTTTGTAAAATAAATAAAATATAAAATATACATGCAAGTTAAAATAAAAGCTCATAAATATATGTGTAAGTACTATCAATTAATTTTTCGACTCCATCGCAATGTTAGCATCTGTAAATTACAACGAGTAAATAAAATAATTAATAACTGACTAGTTTGTCATGAAAAAATATAAAGCGTAAACAAAAACGCTCGCGCGCGTTTTTCTTGCTTTGGATTTATTGACCGAGCGAAGCGAAGGTCTCAGAGTTTACTGGGACAAATTGGCGTTTGTATGTATGTTTGTGTGTATATTTGTCCGATGATAACTTTCGAACCGTTGATCCGATCTTCATGAAATTTTGTAGGCAAGTAGTTTATTTCAATACAATTTTTAAGTTCGAATATGAGCAGAATCGTTTCAGGGGTTGTGAAGATATAGGGGTCGCGAGGTCTCAGTTCGGTGCGAACTACTAATTTATTTAAGTTTTCAATTTGTTTTGTCTTTTATTTTCCTCGTAACTGTAGTACTTATAAAGCACCGTGTGTCAGTCGGAAGAAAGTGCGATACTGCGATTCCATTTTTTTTAATGAGAGAGAATCTACGTTATTACCCTCGTACAAATATGCGGGCAGAAAAAAATTATAAATATTAGAATATTTAACGTTAACGCGCTGAGCGGACAGAAAAAGATAATGAAAATCCATTGTTAATGCGCTGTTTTTTAATTTTTTTGGGTAATATCTGTAATTCTGTAAAAATACAAAAAACAAAAAGTTTTTATCGCCACGTTCGCAAAATGATACTGGCCACTTTTTTTGAATATTTATTTAAAAAAACATTTGCTCTCGTATTGTTTGCTTTTGTTATATTTACCTGAATTTTCAATTTTTTGTCTTTTATTTTCCTTGCTAATATTTACGCAGTTGCGCAGATAAAAAAAAATTGAATTAAAATAAATAAGTTAAATGTATACTATATACTTTATTTTGTATTACTGCTTCATAAACTCGACTACTCGACTCGACTGGCGATTGACAATAATTTGAATCGTGCAAGCAAAAGCAAACAGACTGCGGGAGCGAACGGGGAGCGGGTGAGGTATCTTGAATTGCCGTGGGGCAAGTGACCGTTCTGTAGTTAGTATTATGGTATAATGTGGTAAATACTAACAGTATAGATCCTGGCATCCTCATCATGCCGAAGCCGCCGATGTTCAGGCCAGCAGGTATGATATTGGGGTTTCCATAAGCTTGGTGAATAGCACGAGGCGCTTTGCCTTGAGAACTCAACAGTACCTGTTCAACAGAGTTACGCAGATTCACAATAAATATTTGTAAGAAAATGTGGGTATTTGTTTATTGCGAGCGATACCCGCGACGTCGTACGTGGGCTTAGCTTGGGGGACCGAAACTTGACCTTGCCTTGCAAAAACAAAGTTAAAACGATGAACTTCCATGCAAAAATTAATCTCCTTTTTCCAAGGTATAAATTATTCTCACACTACATTTCATCCAAATCTGTTGAGCCGTTACGGAGCTGAATGGAAACACGTTCAAGAAGGTGGGTATTGTTTTAGGTTGTCTGTAAGAAAGTTTGTTTGTACACACGATGAACTTCCATACAAAAATTAATCTCCTTTTTCCAAGTTATAAATTATTCTCACACTAATTTTCATCCAAATCTTTTGAGCCGTTACGGAGCTGAATGGAAACACGTTCAAGAAGGTGGGTAATTTTTTAGGTTGTCTGTAAGAAAGTTTGTTTGTGTGTTCCTATATTACCTCCTGCAGCCTAAACGGCTTTACGGGTTTTGACGATTGAGGTGGGTCTTTATTTTAAATTGTAACCATAGCAGCTTTATGATATTTAGTAGAGTGAAGAGTAGAGCTAAGTGTGATTTTTGGTATCTATTCATTGCAATAATTTTACAATAATAAAGTCCAGTTACCTGCATCATTTGTTCGTCGAAACCAGGTCCGATTTCGTCTTGGTACTGGCGACGAGCCTTGCTATATTTTGCTGCAATAACATCGAGGTAAAACTTTATTTTAATGCAGGTAACTCTCATAGGGAAGCTTGTCGCGGTGATCCTAAACGATCACACAACTCGATGAGTCTTAGGGTGTCTACACATGGCCCGACCCGACATCGCTTGAAAGAGATGGCTATATATAAGTTTCTGGGGAAGCGAAAGGAAGAAGCTATAACCTTAATAGTTTGTTTCTTTTGCTCCCGTGAAATTCAAATCTAGCTGTCCCTTTCACACGATGTCAGGTCGGGCCATTTGTAGACACCCTTAGGATGGGTGACCGCGACTGGAATTAACAACTGAGAGTCACTCCCCCGAATACTGAAACGTTTGTTAACTTTGACGACAGATTAAGTATATTGCTGCCTTTGTCATTTGCTTAGTGCCAGACATAGGCGAGTATTAGAATTATTCTGTTGTCAAAGTTAACGAACGTTGCAGTATTCGGGGGAGTGTGGGTCGGACGACCGTTATAAAACTATTTTAATTTCAACTTCGATCGAGATTCGGAAGCAAGTATTAAGATGTCAGAAAAGAGCGATTAGAATTATCAACGGTTTAAGAAAACGTAGTTCCGGGAAAAATCACTTCAAAAGTAACAAAATAATGACAGTGATCTCACTCTATATGTATAATAGTTTGCTAGAACTATAAGGCTAATTTACCAAAAAATAAGAATATGGATCAGCGCAACCCACGAAACAAGGAAAAGCTGTACAAGCCATGGACTAGGTTGGTTAAGTTAAGAAACAGGGTCGTCACGCCAAAATACTAATGTACAATAATTTATCTGATTCAATAACCAAACTAACTCAAAGCAAATTTAAAAAGGCTCTTTTTTTTTAGCAATCCTTTCTACAAACAACAAACGGAGTAAAGCATAATAAGTATCTACCTGTCATGATATACATATTATTGAATTATTCAAATAATTAACAACTTAGTTTGCCTAATCAAATTTAATTCTAAACTTTAGTATTTTTTATAATTGTGATATGTAATGTTATTTATGGCCAATAAATATATCTGATTTCATGGAAATGGTTTTTAGTTCACAGAATCTTGATTAGGTTTAGAAATAAGTAAAAATATAGACTTATGGCGTTATTAAAAATATTTGAATGAATTACCGTCTATCTCATCCAAGGCGTCCAAATACTGTTTTGAGTTGAGATTCATCCAGCAATTTTTCTTATGAATAGATAGACTTTGGGAATCTTTCGGTCGTCCTTGGGAATCTTTAGTTGAGGTTTTCGATGGTGTACCTTCATCAAAACTGTCTTTTGAGTTTTCTGCAATTGAATTATCACCGTCAGTACCTATAGCTAAATTTCCGCTAATATTGCCGTCATCATCTATTGTCATATCTCCAATTATTTCGTCATTTCCTGCATCTTGTTGTACGCTACCGTTATTTTGGGCATTTTCATCTACACCTGGAAGGTTGATTGTACCTATGATGCCATCCGAATTCATTTCTTCGGAGCCAGTAAAAGTATCTTCACCGGCACTTTGGCCTCCATTTTCATTTCCTGTATCTGGTTGAACAGCATTTCCTGTACCTGGTTGACCACTGTCATCTAAGTCTGGAACGTCGATTGTCTCTTCTATGCCGCTGTCGTCTTTAATTTCTATTGATCCAGCTATAGCCTCGTCATTACCGCCTTGATCATTATTACTATTTCCTAAATCTGGATGATCATTCCCACCATCATCGGGTAGTAACATCGTTCCTTCAATGCCACCGTCGTCTTGAATTTCTATCGATCCAGCTATAGAATCACCATCATCATCATCACCTTCACTGCTATTAGCATTCTCTGAATCTGGCTGATCACTTCCACCTTCATCGGGTAGATATATCGTTCCTTCAACATTACCGTCATCATCCATTTCTATTTTTCCAGTAATGGTATCATCATCAACACCTTGACTTTCAGCTGAATCTTTTAAGTTGGTGTTATATTTTGAACCTTTAATATTTCCTGTATGAATTCCAGTTTGAATATTTTTATTACCAATGTCACTACCATCCAATTGATTTGAAAGGTTTATTTCTCCTTGGATACTATTTTCGTTCATTATATTTTTTCCAATAATATCATCTTCTTCTTGCTGGTTTTCACTGTCACCTCTGGTGTTTTTTTCGGTATTATAATTTTTGATTCCATGTACAACTTCACGTTGGTATTTGAGACTATTTTTGTTTTTTGTAATCTGTTGACTGTCACCAGCTTTTGGGAGATTGACGTGTTTTTGAACTCCATTCGGTGTATCTTTATTTGCTATAATAAAAATTATATTATTATAATTTATTAACTTTATTGTTACCAGTACAGTGTGTAGTTTACTGAATATAATTTATGTTTTGAAATGATTACCAGATAGGTAAAAAACAATAAAAATCTGCAAATAATATGCAATGTAATAATAATAATAATAAATAAATATCTGGGACATTTTTGCACACACGGTCATCTGACCCCAAACTAAGCAAAGCTTGTAATATGGCTGCCAGAGACTGATATACATACATAGATATTTTTAAATACATACTTATATAGATATTAACACCCAGACATAGAACAAACACAAATATTCATCACATGAATGTTTGTCCTAGATGGGGATCGAACCCACGCCCCCAAACACAGAAGGTAGGTTCACTACAACTGAGCCACCGGGGCAGTCAATGTAATGTTTTGGACTGCATAAGTAATTTTGCTTAATTGTGACCCTCCATAGGCACTATATGTACATTACTCTAGCTATCTAGGCTACTCAATTCCAGACATACTTACGGTCTTGATGGTTAACTCCCGGTTTTGGGTAAGGAGCTACGTCGTGAACAAAACACAGCAGGAGAGCAATTTTCATGCATCTAATATTGATTATCATCATTTACCACAGAAGTGAAAGTTTTTCTCTATCGGGTCTTGTGGTTATTCATAGAATTCTTCATTGTTTCTTATCAACTCTGCCAGTTTATTATGCAATACATGAAATATAAAAGTCAATTTTAATTAAGTTTCAGTTACACAGAGTATTGGTTATATTTTATATGATTTGCGATATCGATATTGAAAAACTGTGTTGTTATATTGAATGGTAGCGTTTCAAGGACACAAACAAGAAACGGCCAATAAATATGAACTGTTTGTTTATAACATTTCTTGCGATAAGTGTAAATGAACTTAAGGCGGAGAGCATTCAGGGAAAAATAAACGAATATTTCAATAGCGGTAAGTGAAAAAAAGGACTGAGATACAAGATCAAAGATCAACAAAATATTACCTGATAAAGCACCATCGTCCGTCACCGCCGCAAAACAGATTTTGGGCTCATTGTCTTTATGATTTTGGTTTTACCTTGTTCTTACCATAACCGCAGAGTAGTGATTATGAAATAATGGAAAGTATGCTTGAGGTAAGTCTAACTTAGTGTCATCAGGCTCAAATCTGTGACTGGAAGGGTTTCCGGGTTGTTAGAAAAAAAACCTGAACCTACTTATCCGACTCGTTGCTGTAATCAAAAGGGGTTTTAAGATTTTATTACAAAACATTACACCTAAACCTACCCAAAAGGTTTTGTGTACCCTACCTACACAAAACCTAAACCTACCGATATCTGAGTCGGTTATAATTATAACACCAGAACGGTTTCTAGAACGAGCTAAATAATAACTAATAGCTACAGTTATCCGACTCGGGAATTATTATGTAGCGATTTGTTCGTCCACCTCCGGCAACCGTTCCTGTTGCTGGCTATGGCTGCGAAGGCACTTCCTAACTGCCGCATTGAAAATACTACGTAACGATCTCTGTTTCTTTCAACACGTATCATCCTGCAAATTAAGGAACTTATTGTACCTAATCTACATTTTTGTTTCTTACAGATGTTGTGAAGACATTTGAAAAGAAATGGAAAGCATATATGTACACTTATGAATATGCCATCGGCTATGTGAGAGACTAATTCCGACTAATATAGAAAGAACGATGATTGATGTTTCTCTGAGGGATCGTATCCGGAACGAAGTAATTCTCCAGAGAACCAAAGTTACTGAGTAGCTCAGCGTATTAGCAAGCTAAAGTTGCAGTGGGCTGGCAATATCTATCGCAGAACCAATAACCGTGGGGTAGACGCATTCTAGAGTGGCGACCATGAATCAAAACTCGTTGGAGTGAAGATATACGTAGGAAAACTGGCAGTGGTTGAAGCGAAAAAGTTGATCGAGCTGAGTGGCGTTTCTTGGAAGAGGCCTATGCTCAGCAGTGGACTCTGATAGGCTTTTCTATGATGATAAATTTCGAGTATTATGATTTTACTCAAAAAAGCTCGTAATGTGGTCATTATTTTGTCAACCTTCTTTGAGCAAAGTCGGCTTTGCTCAAAGAATCCTGGAGTACTCGCCAGTAAAGTTGTATGGAATTTCATTGCTGGCCTGTTTTAGCCACCAGTAATTTCCTTTAAAAATCCATTATTGTCGAGTTTTGATACAAAAGTAGTCAGGTGCAAAAACTTGCCTATGACAATTTTGGGACGAATCTGAATTTCAACTTCAATTATTTTAATTTCAATTTAAATTCTTACTAAGCTGGTTTTATTTAAAATTCTCCTATTGTTTGAGTAAAGCACTGTACAAGCCTTGGTCCGCAATGACTGCCCTGCTGGCCACGCCATGACGGCCTCGAGCTAAGCTACGCTCTCGGCCTTCAAGCTTGGTCATCATTGCAGCGCTTGCTGTCCGCGTTGTAAAGGCCTCGACCTTCGGCTCGGTCCTTATTCCACCTTGTTCATCAAGGGCTGCAATGCTGACTGAATTCTGATGCGTTCAAAGTATTTCTGACTGTACATTTTTAGATGATCCATTGATAATCCAAAAAGTCTAATTATTAGTCGAAAGATTGGCTCTTTTGCAGAGTTCGTCGGGAAAGTACACTTTGCCAGATATTCAACCGCCAAGCAGTTGTGTGCAAACATTACTGTGCGTTGGATTGAAGGGCAATGTTTGCCCTTTTTCCTCTTCTTGGACAGTCTGATTAATAAGCTATTGACAACAAAGATTATTTCAGACCATAGCAGATGACTACGGACATAAAACAATGAACGTGTACATAAATAGATTAAATAAGCCACTGTTGATAGCGAATGGCTACTATCACACAGACAATCAGGTTAAACTGTGAGTTAATATTTGTTACTAGTTGTTACCTGCGACTTCGTTCACGTAGTCATAAAATATCCTATGACCGTTTTTGTGATATACAGTAACTCCTTATCAAATTTTATAAAGATCCGTTCAGCCGCTTAGCCGTTATAACGCGACAAACATCCAGACAGAGAAACAAAATTACTTCCTATACTTCTCTAGATGGCGTCAATCCATTTGTGTGCATTTTTGGACGTGTTGTAAAAAGTTTTAAGAGTTTGATGATAGCATCAATAAAAAACTTTTTCCATACAAACTTTAACACCCCTTTAGGGGTTGAATGTCGCAAAATCCTTTCTTAGTGGGTGGCCGCATAGTAATAGAAAACTACTGTTCAAATTTCACGTCTCTGGCTTCAGTGGTTTAAGCTAGGCGTTGATATACCTATCACTTATATATATATACATATATATAAACATATATAATATATAAATTTATATATAGATTGAAAGATAGGTAGATAGATAGATTTAGAATAGTGAAACCTAAGAGTTCCATTAGCTATCTCAAGGTTATGCATACTCGCGCCTAGAACGTTGAACATGACCCAATGAGAGCAAATTTTTATATGTTGTAGTATTTTAAGAGATGAATAAGAATAAAAACTCGTACCTTCTTTGTATTTTTCCAGAGTTTTCAGAGACATGATGCTCGAAGCCCTACCGCATTTGTACGACGTTGACATAAGCTTTCCCCTGCCGTCTAACGTGATACAGATCGAGGCTAGCGTAAGCAAAATGATCCTGCATACATCATACGTCCTCTTCAGGAACCTGTCTGACATCATCTTCTCACCAGCGGATCAGGACTCGTACAAGAATTCGCCTTTCAGATTTCAGCAAGTCTCAAATATAGGCGATTTAGCGTGAGTTTGTACAATCTCGTAGGGACATTATTTTTAAAGCTTTTTTTTAAATATGGTTTACCAAAGACATTAAGGAGTTTTTTTTTAATGTTACTCGGTGACGAGACCAGCAAGTTGTCGCTGACCTGATGTTATGCGTCACGCTTGCCCATAACAGTTCAGTGCCACCCAGAATTTTAAACTTCAACAGTTCAAAACTATGCGCGGCAATGCACTGCGCTCGACACCCTGAGATGTTAGATGTAAAATCTCTGTATGCCCAAAAATTGCCCTTCAATCCGAAACACAGTAATGCTTGCACACTACTGCTTGGTGCTTGGTACTTCCCCAGGCAGAGTCTGCAAGAGAGCCCTGCCACTACAAAATACTACAGAATTCTGTGCTGGAATGTGAACAGGGGCTCCATTTTTGAATCGCTCTTATGATACCACTTGTATCATTCGAAATGACTGACTTTGGATAGAAATCACAAACAAAACTTGCAAGTTTTTTTGTGTAGATAACATATAAATAAATCATCAAAATTGGATAGCATTTAGGGGATATCAGACTATGCTTTTTGTATGGACAAAGACCGCGGTATACTCTATTCTTAAGCAAGGCACGACGTAGGTGCTTGGCGACAGATGTAGAACTAAAGGGTGGTAAATTAGCCAGTCGAGTACTAGAAAGTACTACTACCGTGCTTGGTTTCTTAACGATGCGATGATATCCTTTACCGGTAGCTCATGCTCATTCTTGGGGTTTTTAAACCCATGCCCTGCGGCATGCGTTCGACTCAGCTATCATTGCCACTGATTATGCCAACGGTTCCAGCGGAAGACCTGCGCTGGTTGTTCGCAACCAGTATTATGCTGAGCTGGAACCGATTTGTGGTCAAAAACAATGTGTATTATGGTTTTTTTTTATAACCTACCTGTTTGTTTTTTGTGTACAATTCGTTTTTTTCCATAAATAAAAATTTGTCTATTTTCTATTGATTATAATAAATTGGAATAGATAATAATATGATTCTTAGTATTTCTATAACACGTACGCGCGTACTTTTCTTGTCAAACTGTTTAAAAATGTAAACGAACCTTTTGTAGATTAAAAAATATTAAAATCTTGCTAATATGCGACTTCGTATGCTTATCGGCTTACGGCTTTGTAACAAAGTAGCAATTACGAACTTCTATACAAAATATCATTCCCGATTCGATTCACTTAGGGAATGAATTTTCAGAACTTAAAATTAAACTGGGTTGAGAAAATGGGCCTTTTCTAGGATAACATTGTAGTCGTCATTATGAACAACCTTTTACAACTGAGGAGGTCCGGAACAAAAGCCAATAAATCCACTTTTCGACTTTATTTTTTTTATATTTTTTTCTGTCACTTTACTTACTCATACATACCCTACACCACTCTGGACGCCGCAAATCACGTTAAAAATGCACTAAACAAGCCTCCGAATATGAGCAGCCGGAACAAAAGCAGGGGCTATGACAACCGTTTTTTGCGTATTCTGTAAAATTACGCCAATTGGATTTATCGGCTTTTGTTTCGGACCTCCTCAACTGTGATCCCTGAAATCAGGGAAAACTGCTGTAAAAAAATCAGATGAAATGTCTCGACGAAATGTATGGAAAAGTTCTTTAATTTTAACGATTTCACGGTTGGTTTTGTAGTAAAAGTTATACATAATGATGAGTACAATGATATATTCTATGACTTCCTGGTATAACCGAATAACCACCATAAGAAGTCATCTGTGCACTATTTCACGCTTTTCAATTGTTAGAAAACCCGTACTATACGCTCAACAAATACGTTTTTTATTTTACAGTATTTCAATAGAAGGATGCTCGTTATCTGGCACAATAATAGCAACACTTAGCGGCAAGTCTATTAATTTAGGACACAACGAATTAAGACTAAAGGACTGCCAATATACCATAGAGGTACTAGATTATATTTTATCCATAGCCTATGTTTAAAGAAAATAATCTAAGAACGACTAATAATTATGGTGATTTATAGATTATATTATTTGTATATAGTTGTTATCCGCGACTTCGTTCGCGTGGACATAAAAAAGTATTCTCTGTCTTTGTGATATACAGTAACTCCTTATCAAATTTTATCAAGATCCGTTTTAGCCGTGATAACGCGACAAACATCAAGACAGGAGACTACGTTACTTCCTATAGTTCGCTAGATGGCGTTGATCCACTTTTGTGCATTTTTTGACGTTTTGTATGGACTGACAGTTGTAATGTAGGGTGTTCTGAATCGCGCAAGCGAAGTTTTTTCCTCGAGATGAACGTATTAATTTTTATACCTCGAAGCTTTATTGGTCCTGATACGACTGCGGCTATATTCCTCTGAATTATATGAATATAATAGGATAATACAGATAACGCAGATTATCAATCAGGCGCGCGGTTCACTACTTTGCATCTTCTGGAATTTATAAAGCCGCGCTCGTCAACACCTTCACCTCTTCCTATCTTCTGTCGACTTATTTTTGCCCTATTGAATCGAAATTGCACCATTTCCTTTATCTGGTCGATGGATGTTCTCGCTCTACCTTCCCTTTATAAATGATCTATGTGATCTTGTAAGTCGTATCGCATAACCATGCATCTTTGTTATTCTCATGTAATAGAATATTTTGTTTATGTTATTTGCCTAACTGGGTATTACAAAATATACATACCTATACCAAAGAAATATTTTATCTATGCCTATACGAAACCGCAAACCTGACTAGCAATATCCGAAAGTTTATTAGTAATTTTCTAGTCTTTATAAAATACTTAAGTATTTTCATAAACATTTTTGTCTCCTAAAATTAAAATTGTCATGTTTTCAAGATATACAAGCTTGGCAGCGGTGCACCACCAGTTATTGCAAACTATTTGCCAAAGGGAGACAGAGGTGAGTTATTAATAACTAGCTGCGGCCTGCGGTTCCACCCGCTATTCTACAGAAACAGAATATTTTCCTAGATAACAAGTAGCCTATGTATGAATCTAGGATATAAACTGCCTCCGTACCACATTTCATCCAAATCCGTTCAGCCGTTACAGAGTTGAATGGAAATAAACACACTTACATATTTACACACTTACGCACAAATTATCGCATTTTTTAAATTAGTGTGATTACCGCCAAATATAACATTTACAATGATTAAAAGTCAAATAGGCTTCACTCAAACGAATTTTTAGCTTAATTAATAGAGTTTATAGCATCGAATCGTAATTTAATCTAAGTACCTGTTTCATCACCTTAAAGTAACGTCCCAAGTTATCTACTTGCCGCTAGTTAAAGTGGCAAATAGCTGTAGTACTATTGTCTCAAATTATCTCGATGGTGCTTCTTTGGAGTACTTTGTTGAAGTCGGTTTTTATTGTTAAAATTATTTTGAACCTATTCGTCGTCTTATCAAACATCTAGTTTAAATAATCTTGTAATTTTTGTTCCCAGGGCTGAATTTAGAAACTCTTTTATCACGACCGATGCTTGAAGAATTAGTGCCAAAGCTTCAAGGAGCAATTTTTTCTGAAGTCAATACGTCTACTGTATTTTCTAACGATCTTTCTAAAATTCGGTAAGGAACTTATTACTTTTTGTGGTCTACTAAACATACATAGTTGATTGTTTCATAGTAACAGTTGTTCATAATAATGAGTACTACGAGCCCTTTTCGGCTTAGCATACCCATTTCTTATAACCCTGAACATATGCAAAAAATCAGGTCAATTCGTTCAGCCGTTTAGCCGCGAAAACGCGCCAAGCACCCAGACAGGGAGATAGAGACAGAGTTATTTTCGCATTCTTATATTAGATAGAAAGGATATTCACAATACGAAAACTAATTCAAATTAACACAGAGCGAAACAGGAGATCCTTTTCGACAACACGAAAAATTTCATCGACGATGTAGTGAGAGGTATGAACAAGAAGTCAATCGAAAAGAACATGGGAACAATAGATATCGAAGATTTTGATATTTCTTGGGATGACACGGTAAGTTTTCTTTCACTTTTTACCCGACTGCCCAAGATGGAGGGTAATGTTTTTAGGGTGTATGTAAGTATGTAGGTAGGTATGTTTGCGTGTTCCTATATTACCTATAGCCTAAACGCCTTGACCGATTTTGACGAGTGAGTTGTCGTTGGATTCATCTTTACGCCCGGAGTAATATAGGCTACATTTTGCAATCGGCGTTTTTTCTCTTAATAGTAATTACTTTAAAAAAACAACATTTATCCGTGTATGTCCTAAAACTGCGACCAGAATCACCTGAGGACGGGCAGCAGTGTTCTCTTAGTAAACGGTGAGCGTTCTGCGATCCCCAAGCCGCCTGCCAAGCGTGGAGATTATGGGGGCCTTTAGGGGAGGCCTTTGTTCAGCAGTGGACGTCTCGTGTCTGATGTTGATGAAGAAAATAAATACAGTCAACTTGATAACCGTGTATATAAATATAATTATTACTGATTATATAACGATAACTTATTCTGTGAATGACCATAGATATATATATATATATATATAGATCATAGGTCACCCCTACATTCCGCACTCAGGACGATTAAAGCGCGCCACGCATCGGTCAAAATACATCTATAAAATTGTTAGGCGCGAGTAGGCGAAAGCCTTGAGATAGCCACTGAGAACGCCTGGTCGCAGTCCTCGCAAACCACGTTTTTCTTCAACTTTGGTGAGATGTCGGAAAAACGATCTCGTAATGTGGTATCTGCGCTTGAAACCCACAGAGTACCTTAGGAATCCGCAATCAACACGATCTAAATATCTCATTAGTTCATCTTTAGGCGCGAGCAAGCGTGGCGTATCTTTCAGATGGATAATGAGAACGCTGCTTGGTCTCAGTACCCGCACTTTCCTCCAATTTTTGTGATTTTTTGACGGAACAACGATCTCGTGATGCGGTATCTATAGGTACCACGTACCTGTGGTATAATTATTTAGTTTAGTTCACAGAGTTACCCGCAGCTAAGGGTGTCAAATTGTCAAAAATTACCTTGTTGGGATTGGACACGGTATACGCGTCTCATGCGGGTGGACCGGTACGCTTGACTGAGACTGAAATCATTGAACAGCTGAGATTTAGTATGCTTCAGGTACCTACATCTCCATCTTCTTCTTCTCTACATGGTATAAAATAAAGTCGCTTTCGGCGTTTGTCTATCTGTCTATATTCGCTAACTCCTCCTAAACCACGTAACGGATTTTGATGCGGTTTTAACCATCAGTTAGATGATTTTTCACGGAAGGTTTATGTATATATATTTTGTTTTAACTACACTCGTGCGAAGCCGGGGCGGCTCGCTTGTATACAATATGGATTTTTATGCGGTTTTTGCCCTCAGGTAGGTAATTTTTCATTATTTAAATAACTACTAGTTCGTGCCTGAGCTAGTAACTGAGACCTCGCGACCCCTATATCTTCACAACCCCTGGACCGATTCAGCTCATATTCGAACTTAAAAATTACATTGAAATGAACTACTTGCCTACAAAATTTCATGAAGAACGGATCAACGGTTCGCAAGTTATCATCGGACAAATATACACACAAACATACAAACATAGACACAAATGCCAATTTGTCCCAGTAAACTCTAAGACCTTCGCTTCGCTCGGTCAATTATTCTAAAATTACGCTCTTGCGATGCCGGGGCGGGTCGCTAGTAATATATACACTACTAGCTGAGCCCCGCGGTTTCACCCGCTATTCTATAGAAACCGAATATTTTCCCGGGATAGTTGGGGATAGCCTATGTGTTAATCCAGGCCCTATATTGACGGAGGTACTACCTCCATACCAAATTACATTGAAATCCATTCAGCCGTTACAGAGTTGAACGGGAACAAACACACTTACATACTTACCTACGTACCCACGTATCCACTTACCTACTTACTTAATTACACACTTACCTCCTTACCTACTTACTTAATTATCCACTTACATCCTTACCTCCATACCTACTTACTTACTTACCTACTTACATATTTACATACTTACACACTTACACATAAACTTTCGCTTTTATAATATTAGTGTGATTGCACGCTCAACGTTCACGCTGGAAGACGTAGCGTAGGTAAGCCTCCCACTATGTGGACTGGCGACATTTTGAAAGTCGCGGGAAAATTGAAAATGTTTTTTGAGTGTGGCGGTCTAAAGGAAGCCTTCCTTAAGCAGTGGACGTCTTCAGGCTGTTGATGATGATGATGATGATTAATGATCATTTACGATTTTAGGTAATAGGAAAAGTTTCAATAGACGGGATCCAGGATGACAGCGAGTTTGCCGTAGAAATTAGTGATCTTGCGGTTGATGTGAGTTTAGACTCGGCCCACAATATTAGATTTGAAGTTTTGGGATGGAGGTAAGGTTAATTCAATAAAACGTACACAATAAATACATGTTGTACGCCAACGTCGCTTACAAACGACAATAAAGTCTGCGCCCAAAAATCCAATGTCGAGTTTATGTCACACTATTTAATATTTTGATTTAGAGAAAATCTGTGACATAGATAATTTCAATAGCATTTCTTCTTGACTCTAGGAGTAATTATGAATGATCAAACGAACTTATTAAGTGAAGTTCGAACACAGTTATGTGAACGGCTTCATTCGACGTGATTTATCATGAATAATAAACATTAATCGCAAATAATGAAGCCGTGAAACATAATGGGGAGAATTATGTGTGTAGTAGTCAATTTTAAATTGATCCTAGTATATGACCTTAGGCCGTAGTCCCGATAGGAGGAAGGTATTGGACGTCTAATAGGAGCTGATTTTGAAGAAATTCTAAAATGGCTTGGCTTCTCAAAACATTCAAAAACACTTTTGCGTTTAGAGTTGAGAGGGCTCTTCCGGTCATGGCCTATTGCGTTCATATGGTTAAAATAATAAATAGAGTTGAGCTTCATAAATAAATAGACTTAAAGAGAGTAAAAATTATATTTTTTTTACAAATAACTACTAATTTATTTTTAGATTTTTCGAGTTTTCATGTCCAGATTTGGAATTTTTACCAACGGAGTCACTGGTTATTGGCTATTTATTGAATGAAGTACCAAGACATATTAAATCCCACTTAAATTCTGTATATGATGGTAGAAGAGTTAAGCTTCACCAGGAATATGTAAAAGAGCAATCGTCGGATGGAACGTATGAAGTATTTGAACAAAACCAATTGAGTCAAGAAATACACGAAGGACAAGTTCAATCACAAGATGTAGAAGTAAATTCTGACGAAGAAAAACAAGAAGTAGTTGTACTAAATGACCCTCAACCAGAAGATCATTTACATATGCAGGAGAACGTGGAAGTAAAAAATTATAATATAGATCACGCGAAAGCCGCAAAACAAGAACATCACAAAGAATACCATGGACCTATACAAATCCACCACGTAGATGTAGTACAAGTTAATGAACCTCCCGGTAAGAATGAACACGAGAAATCGCCCAAAAAAGCGGAAAGAAGCAAATTAAACATAAAAAGGAAAATGTTCACAAATACTATTTACAAACAGACGAAACGAATTAAATTTACACGTGAAAACAGACGAGGGAACATATTGTCTGCGGCGACTCCGAAAGCGATTCATGTGTCGGATAATGAAATACACTCTAAATAAAACAGTGTTTTCAACAAGCTGAGTTATGTAACTATCAAGGTTTGAAAAGAAACGACAGAAAATTATGATTCCTAAAATTAAATATTGATTTTTTTTTTTTACTAAAGTTACAAATGTTTGACATTTTTTTTCGGCATCTCACTAAGTCGAAGTTTGTATTTTTAATTTAAACATGGACAAAACTGTTCTTCGCTTTTCATTCAACAATAGGATGTAACCGACGTTTCCTGGTTCTTGTTCGCTTTTGTATTGTGTTAGCACAATGGTGTAGTTTGAAATTGATAGCCACAGCTGTAATAGGTACGTACCTATTCTTTGTGCGACCTCAATTAACAGGGTATTTTCACAGGAGCCTCTCTAAATATTGACTTACGTATCGTCTACACGTTCGCTAGATGATGTACTGACAAACCCGTTGACAGAGAAAACGATAGACAGCTGTACGTGGTAGTCTTTTTCCCTCAGCACCAGCAGTGAGAGTGAGATTCGTCGATCTATATTTAGGGAAATAAAATGCGGGACAAATAATTATGTTTGATGATGTAAAGGGTTGCGTCTTGCGTCACTTTGCGGGTTATAATATATTTTTCAAAGAACATCGTTGGTTTGCGTGGATAATTTTGTGTAAAAAACTTTATGGTTTGGCTTCAGCTCCCTAGCCCTGCCCTGTATGCGCCACTGGAAACTAAATTTTTCATACCTTTTCTATTGACTAAATACTCAAACAACAAAAGTTTTTATAAATTAAAAAAAAAACAAAAAATAAATAAAAAAACTTGCAATCATAATCTCATTATTTTATTAAAAGCAAAAACTTCACTATTTTCGTAAAAACGCGGCAGAAATCGACTGCAATAATAATTTTATCATAATTATAAAATGTTTTGGGATATTTTTAGGCTTTACTAATAACACCTTATTAAACACGTGCTAATTCATATTCATATTCATATTCATATTCATATTCATATTTATTTTAGCATTCCACAATGTATGTTGGTACTTAGTAGTTTTACATTTTGGTCACAATTGTGGACCCCGTCGGGTACCAGCTAAAGAAGTAGAAGATTCTAGACTCTGCACATGCAGCACCTAGCTGGTATCCTTTTAACAAAGCTCAGATCAGGCCCGGCCCTTTTTCGCTTACGAGCGAGTGAAATCGAGGCAAACCACTTTTTAGCTAAAACTAATGGACGTTTCTGACATATAATACCTTTAGGAAATGGTTCATTTGCAGTCATCGCATTTTTAGTCAGATAACTTGTCCATTTATAGTTTGATGATGCTTCACATTGAGTTAGTGTCTACTGCTACACCGGTTTGTTAATTGTCTCCAAGTCTCCATCTTCAAAATCTTCACGTCTATACAGGAACTTAGATGCATTTGGATGCAAATATAAACTGAAAACAAATTAAAAAAGAAACTGTGTATAAAAAAGGCATAGGTACTAAAGGTGTCCACACACTGGACTGGTCTGATTTATTTAAAAAAGATAGCTAAGAAATACTAGTTTTACTACGAAAACTGACGTGGTTTTGATACATTTTGTTTTAATAAAACGGGAACGCGTGTCTCGCTGAGCATACCTTGATAAAGGTCACCGAATGTGATCGAAACTATAGTCGGAATAACCGACTCAATTTAACGTGAGTATTCCCGTTTTATTAAAACAAAATTCTAGTTTGTTTCGTTTACTCCAATGAAATTTATGTCTAGCTATTCTATTCTCACAAATCAGTGGGCTTATCCCGTAACTCTGAGCGATAGCGAGAGTTACGCGAGCGGGACCGCGCATAGTGCGACTGAGTTGGTACGAGCGAGATGACATGCTCTCGCAATCAGAATCACGAACGTTTCAAAGTTAGAGGATAAGCCCGTTGATGTGACCCCGTGTGGAGATACCCTCAAAATATAGGACATAAAATTCAGATCATATTATATGTCATGACGGATGTATTATAGGATATAATTGTACTCTTCATTATGAACTACTTTTACTGGGATTAACAGTGAAATCGTGAAAAAAGTAGCCGGTCCATACATTTCATCGAGAGTGCATGTCATTTTTCCAAAGACAATTTTTTTCCGCCTTTACAAGTTTTAATAATGACGGTGGCTGCAGAATACATATAATTATCCTTAGATTTAGGTGTCCGTTGATTTACAGAAATTCAATATTAATAGTATAAGACAAAACGTTGAAAATCTCTGCATGGCGGTAGTGTACTATCTAGTTCTCGCCTGGCTAGCTTCCATCCTCAAGTTTAAAAATCTTTCGCCAAGCACCTAATGGTGAGCTCCGGCAGCCTCATTTGAGAGGCAGTTCTTTCCAGGCTAATTATGTTTGCCATCCTCGACCACGACGTCAGTAAGGTCGGTATGCCCAGCCTATGAAATATTTTAAAAATATTTCGAAAAAATGTTACACCACTTTTTAGTTGACTTGATAGTTGCTAAAAAAATCAAATGGGAGACGAAGGTTTCTTTTATTCTTTTGGGCACGGAACCCAAAAAAACTACGTGAGTAATACTATTATTGTGTTAGTTACCGTTTGAAAAATCTAATACCTTTTACCGTCATCCACTTCAAACCTTACTTCTGGCTTTTTCTGTTTATGTTTATGTTTTTTATTACTGCGTCGAGTTTCTTGTGTTTTCAGGTCGTCATCACTTGGAGAGTAAGACGTTCGGTAATCTGGTAAGAAGTTTCTCATTTTTGGTCGATCACTCGACGAACCGGCTTGGTCCGGAATTAACTGGACTGACTTCACGAACGGCGGGACGTTCTCTGATGGAGAAGCTTCTGGTGGCTGTAAGGAAATGCCGTTTTTGCTGTCTTGCTTTGATAGTTCAATTCACTAGGACCAGTCCTCGCATCACTATGATAACAAAAACTTATAACACTCATACTATTCACTAAGTCTTCTTGGAGATGTTAACGTACTCACACATAATGTAGAGATGATAGATGAGACCACCATTGGCTTTTCGGTGAAGGAAAATATTGTGAGGAAACCTGCATATTTCAGGAGAAGAAATTCGATGGCGCATGTGAATCCGTCAACCCGCACTGGGCCAGTTTGATGGATATGGCCTTACCACCCTTCGACGTTAGGCCGAGGCTTAACATCCCAGCAGTGGGATGTTAAACCTGGAAGGCTGATGCAAGGTAAATGATAATGTATAGATACATACAAAATATTAAATTAGATTATAATTCAAATATCTGTAAGTAAACAAAGATCCAGAAACCAGTTAATAGTGCATGAAGACAAATTCTCTTTAAAATACAGCTCACCGCATCGACCGCGGGACAGGTATCCGCCGTCACGATTGGGTGGCTCAAAATTAATTATTGCAGCCTGCGCTTACAATTGGCAAGGAAATTTAGTTAAAAGTTATGCTTGACACTAATAGCACGCGAGGTCTCAGTTCTGCGCGAACTCCTAGTTATAAATAAACATACAAACCAAAAATGTATTTCGTGAATCCCCCATAGCATAATCTTCGTCCTTAGGATATGCCCTCATAATATGCGATTTTATTTTGGAATATTTGGTAAGCTTATCGGCGTAATTGCTTGTATCTTGCGCTTTCTGCCACGCATCCGACAAAGGTTTGGTGTTATCTATCAGCTTTTGGTCTTGGTAGTCCACTGAATAGTTAGAGGAAAACACTGCGAAACAAATGACATAAGTACAGTAAACAAAAAGAGATTCATCATCATCATCAGCCCGAAGACGTCCAATGTTGAACAAAGTCAGACTCCTTAGAAAAGGGGGAGGGGTTTGCCACATTTTCGTACCCGGCGAATGAAGACTAAAAATACTACCAACTCCATGGTGCTCAATAGTATGTTGAGCACCATTGAGAACACAGTTGAAGGTGACCTGCGCTAGCGCACGACCTTAATGCGTTGCACCGCTCACAAGACCCACTCACAAAAGTACATCTCACACGTATGCTACCTAGAAGTGCAAATGTATTGGGATGTAATGTACGAATCGCCTATGAATAACCGTAACATACAGACGGACGGACAGACGCACACTGCTCAAATTTGAATGTTCTTATTTTGCTACGGAACAAGCTTTAAATCAATTCTGGTTATTTGCCTTACAGTCAGGTTCATCAGCTCCTGCTCTCCTGAATGGCAGCTTTAAGACAGGCGTATCCCCGAACTGGCCGCGGCGTATATACACTGTTATGTCTGCTTCTGAAATATAATAAATACGTTTTGAGTAAATGGTACCATTTACGATTGTATTTTTTGGTGGTTTTTACGTTGGGTTTTTGGTTCTACATATAGGAGAAGGAAAGAAATAACGTTTTTTTTCGAGTTTTTTTCCGCGCCAAAATATAAAATAATAACGTGAATACTGCTACACAATATTGACAATGGTACTTACTATAAAGATTTTAACGGTAATATTTTTTTATTTCCTTTGTCATTTTTAAATAAAAAAATAAAAATAAAAGAGAAGTGGCCCTGAAAAAGGAGTTCTGGAAAATTTTAATCGGACTTTTCGAATGGCCCAATGTAAACTTACTTTTGAGATCGAGGTATTCAACCAAGGATATGTTGTAGCCGTACGCGATACCAGCGCCGAGAGCTACAATGATTCCGCAGCATAAGGCGCAGCATATAATACTTGCCAAGATAAACGTAAGAATCCTGAAATCAGACCATTATATGGTAGGGATATTATGTACATACAGCCTACATCACAGCAATCTCGCAACGTAACTCTATACCTATGCAAATCAGCTTTGACCAAAGTAAAAATGATAATGGACGGGCGGGCGCAAGTAAGAGAATTTTGAAGACTGAATCTCCGGTGTGATGAGTAAAGGTGAGCGCCAGCGCTCACCTTGCTTCCGTCGCTCTCAGTCTGTGAAAAGTGCGAGATGTAATTTGTAAAATACATGCGATCCAAATATCCGCAAAAATATGCCTTGATATTATATTCGCTATCTCTTTTTTGTGACAAATATACTATACATACTTTTATTTACTTATTGAAGCCTCAGTTCGATTGTTTTGACTTATTTTTAAGGAAGTTGTCCATTCATTTTACTTTGTCGAAGCAAATCAGTACCTAGCGAACAGTCCTACACTGGCGCTTGAGTAAAGCGCAAGCCTTTCACCAAAATCTTTCATTATTCAGCACCTCACATTTTAATAGGAGTCAGACAAGTCGGAGTACCAGTCAGTTACTGTATTAAATAGCGTAGCCAACACTGCATCACATCACCAACATCTCCCTGGTGGGGTTATCGGCCTAACCTCGAAGGGTGATAAGGCCATAACCACCACGCCGTCTCTGCTCGGGTTGGTATAAAGAAAATGTTGCAAGAACGTTTTTGTATATCATCCTCTTACTTTGAAAATTCACTTAGTTTTGACTCATTTTATTTCAATAAAACTGGAACTCACGTTAATTTGAATCGGTTATTCCGACTATTAGTTTCGATCACATTGTGATCATTTTCAAGGAATACTATGAGCTTGACGCGCGCGCTCGTCTTGCATTGCGCTGGGGACTGCGACGCTGATATTTCTTTTTCCTAATTTTATGAGTTAGCAGCGGTTTCAGCTTCACAAATTATTGACGTTTGGGCTAAAAGTAACACCCAGTGGATGTCAGAACGCAAACGAACCAAAAAAGGGGGAAGTACGCCATTAACCGCGCGAGTTTTATAATATTTAGCAGAAATATTCACTAAAACTAAACAATAATGTCGAATATGATCAAAATCGGTCAAGACAGACGATTGTACAAAAAGTTCGTGTAGTAATTCAGTAAAACACATGTGTCACCCACGTCATGCTATGTAGAATGGAGTATAGCATAATTTGCTCACCTTTGTAAAATATCAAGAATCCATCCACAGCACCTGAGTATGTGGCAACACATAACACAATAATTCTATTTCATTATTTTTAAACCTAATTACTCCATGTTTATAATTACAAAAATCCGATTTCATTGATTGTTTATTGTATCTGAAATAAAATAAAACACACTTAAGCAATATTAAAAAGCTAATAGCTGCGCCTCGCGGTTTGACCCGAGGATTCCTAAAAGAACAATTGACATATATTCTAGCAATAGACAAGAACATTGATGAAAACCATTTGTTCAAAAGCTCGTGAGTTAGGACCGTTAGAACTAAAAATCGATGCAGCGCTAAAACAAACATGTAGTGCAATTTCGAATTTTTTAAATTCTCGTATTGTTAGCCTCGCTCCGTACGCGACTGTACGTACGTGAATGTCGAAACCACACTAAAGTAAGGTGTACGGTGTACGGATTCAGTCGAACAGAGTATGTGTTCGGATCGAGAAATCTAGTGCATAGTACATATATGTAGGTATATCGCTGGCAGGAACCGTAGATTTTTACCCGACTGCCCAAAGAGGGAGAGTAATATTTTTGGGGTGTATGTAAGTATGTATTATACTTGTGTATTCCTGTATTGCCTACTGTAGCCTAAACGGCTTGATCGATTTTGACGAGTGAGGGCTCGTTGGCCTTCACTTTAAATCATACAGACTAGATTTTGCTGTAGGGTTTATTGTTTTTCTTTTAAAAATTCCGGGATACAATTTTAGGAATCTCCTATGTTTTAAAACAAGATAAAATTAATTTTGATGAAATAAACCTATTTCGGATTAAATTGGTATAATCCAAATCCGTTTGGCAGTTACGGATTTAAGTGACAACAAACACACAAATGATTCATTTATATATATATAGATTTGTGTGTTTCGTTAGTCTCGCTAAAACTCAAAAACGACTTAATCAATTTTTTGTTTTAATAAAACGGGAATACTCACGTTAAATTGAGTCGCTTATTCCGACTATAGTTTCGATCACATTCGGTGACCTTTATCAAGGAATGCTCAGCGAGACACGCGCGCGCCTTGATCAATTTTAATGATTTCTTTCTTGTTTATTCTTAATTGTAAGGAAAAGGTTTGTATGAAAAGTTTAGCGAGCCCGAAGGCCGAACTTCATCGCGTACGAAGTTGCGGGCATCAGCTTATAATATAATGAGTGTAATGGAATGTGATGCATCACATTGCATGCTTGTGTGCATCATAAATAAAATAAAATAAAATAAAATAATAAATAAAGAAGGACAGAAAACTTTTTTTAGGAAAAATCGTGTATATTTGTCCGAATATATTGCAATTGGAATGTGATGCATCACATTGCATGCTTGTGTGCATCATAAATAAAATAAAATAAAATAATAAATAAAGAAGGACAGAAAACTTTTTTTAGGAAAAATCGTGTATATTTGTCCGAATATATTGCAATTGGAATGTGATGCATCACATTGCATGCTTGTGTGCATCATGAATAAAATAAAATAAAATAATAAATAAAGAAGGACAGAAAACTTTTTTTAGGAAAAATCGTGTATATTTGTCCGAATATATTGGCAGATAACTTGAAAACCATTGATCCGATCTTCATGAAAATTTTTAAACAAGTAGTACATTTTAATATATTTTTTAAGTTTAAATATGAGCAAAATCGGCCCAGGGACCGATTGACCGAGATGACCGACCGACCGAACGAGTGACCGAGATAAAATGTCATTTCTCCGAATAGGGGTATTCGGAGAAATGACATTTTATCTCGGTCACTCTCACTCCCATTAAATTCTAAATTAGAGAGACAGTGACCGAGTTAATCTCGAGCGCACAGGAATAGGGTCCCAGGAGTTTCGAAGTTATGGGACTTATAACGTCACCTAATCGCTAATGACGCTAATGTCCAACGACGAAAATGCCAAAATGAAAGAATTAAAAATTGTAACAAAAGGTAACTGTTACCATCTTTTACTAAATGATTAATGCACTTTCACCGAGGCCAAAGTAGGTCAAAAGGACAATAGTCGTCGACATGCCACGCTTCGTTTCTGTCCATATTACAGCACGATAAATAACTTCATAAAGGCTTTAGTGCCAAACTGGGAGCAACAAAATGCTTCGAGCATGTGCTATGAATGTAGTAGGTACATTTTTTTTTAGACTATCAGTTTTATACACATGATTCATAAATAATATTAGCATAATAATTGTAAACAACTTTACTATAATTAGTAGTTCGCGGCGAACTGAGACCTCGCGACCCCCATATCTTCACAACCCCTTGACCGATTCAAAAAAAAAAAAGAAAGTACAATTCGAAAAATTGTATTTAAATGAACTACTTGCCTACAAAATTTCATGGAGTTGTTGTATGTTTGTATGTTTGTGTGTATATTTGTCCGATGATAACTTGCGAACCGTTGATATATTTGTCCGATGATAACTTGCGAACCGTTGATATCATATCAACGGTTCGCAAGTTATCATCGGACAAATATACACACAAATATACATACAAAAGCCGATTTGTCCCAGTAAACTCTGAGACCTTCGCTTCGCTCGGTCAAATACCTAATTGCAATATTATTATACTGAGTAGTGTCTGTGTCTTTAGTGTGTGGCACATACCAAAGACATCTATGTGTTTTTGATGTGTTGCACATATATGGGTGCATTAAGTTATTTGTGTTTCGTGGCACATTTTTTGTAAAGAAATGTGGTATGTCTCTTTGTTGTTCACACAAAATTTTACACAATTTAAAAAGAGGCTTAAAAACTAGTGTTACATCTGTCTATTAGCGCATATGTAAGTCTACGATAAATATTTTGTGTGGTTTACCTTCGATTAAAGTAAAATGGATGGACGGGCCCAAGTAAGAGAATTTTGAAGACTTTAAAGTGAGCGCCGGCGCTCACCTTGCATCAGTCACTCTCAGGATGTGAAAAGTGCGAGACGTACGTTCGTCAATACATGCGATCCAAATACCCGCAAAAATATGCCTTAGTATTCGCTACTTTTTTGTGACAATTGTACTATACATACTTTTAATTACGTATCGAAGTCTAAGTGCGATTATTTGACTTGTTATTTTTAAAGGAAACTAAAGGTTATTTTTTAAGTTGTTCGTATATTCATTTTGCTTTGGTCGAAGTGGTGTACTACATTTTTGAGTAAAGCCCACCACCGAAACATCCTAGGATATCATTGTACTCCATGAACAACTTTTACTATAGGATCAACTCTGAAACGGCGAAAAATTACTAATCCTGCTTCATAGAAAAGAGTCATTTAGCCTCGACGAAACAATTATTTTTCTCGTGATTTCAGTGCTTGGCCCGTACCGTGAGGTGCTTATTGCGATGATTGTTAGGTTCAGCGATGACACTGCGCGACCGCGAACCGTATCGCCGCATGATAAGGTGTATGGTCGCGCAGCGTTCTCGGCTGAGCCTAATAATCATCGCAACAAGCACCTCACAGTACGGGCCCTTGTCTTATAGTAAAAGTTGTTCATCCAAATTATCCAAACCAATATTATAATTGAGAGTAACATAGCCACAGTCCTAACAGGACCAATCAAAGCATCAAATCAAGCAAAAAACTTCACTTGCGCGATTCAGAACTCCCTAGATTACAACCGTCAGTCCAGACAAAACATCAAAAAATGAACAAAAACTGATCAACGCCATCTACCGAACTATAAAAAAATAACTGTGTCTCTCTTTCTGAATGTTGGTCGCGTTAACACGGCTAAGCGGCTAAACGGCTAAAATGTGATAAGGAGTTACTGTCCATCACAAAGGTGGACATAGGATACTTTTTTATGTCCACGCGAACGAAGTCGCGGGTAACGTCTAGTAATTAATATGTCCGTCGTCTAACGAAACAGCTAGCCAGTATTACAGTGCCCTATTACTATTTTATGTTATTAAACAACTATTATAAGGACTAGGGACATGTAGACCGAGTTGAATACGAAAATAAAGTTTTAAGTGCTGGCACAACAATATCATTTCATACATCGAGAATCGAATGCCCTAGATGTTCGATGCTTTAATATCAGGTACTGGTTCATAAAAAACCAAAAAAAAAAGGTAAAAAGGTTCATAGAAAGGTTCTTGAGTGGCGACCACGAACCGGAAGACGCAGCGTAGGTAGGCCTCCCACTAGGTGGACCGACGACATTGTGAAAGTCGCGGGCAACCGATGGATGCAAGTGGCCCGTTGTCGGTCGGTGTGGCGCTCTAAGGGGGAGGCCTATGTTCAGCAGTGGACGTCTTATGGCTGATGATGATGATGATGATGACTGGTTCATATACCTACTGGTATACTTACAGTAGAGTGGAGTCAAGTAATTTTATTTACTAGTAAACTAAGAGAAAAACTTTGGATATGCACCGAGGCCGGTCAGTCCTGAGCCGTGAGGCCGAAGGCCGAGCTCCACACCTGAGAGGCTGAAGGCCGAGCAATACCTGCCACTGCGAGGCCATTACAAAACCGTGACCATAAGCTACTTAGTTACTTATGAGAAGAACTCTACAGTATTGTGAAAATAAAATGTAATTGTTAAGAATAATACCTAAACTTACCCACTACAAAAATATCATTGAGCTAATCATTATGTGTATACGGTTTATAAACAAAACCATTAATTGTCACTAAGGGCACAAATTTAAATTACTTCTGTAAAAACGTAAATAATAATATAACCTCAAAACCTTTCTCAAAACTGTCGTAATTTGACAAGCCATGAAGACATGAAGCCCGAAATAGGGAGTTTTGGCGGGAACGTGAAGAAGTTATGTCGTGTCATTCTATTATTTTCTATAACTTGTGTTAATTTGAGTGTTAATGTGTAAAAACGGTGAATTTTTACCCGTTAAGTGTTCGTGAACTTGCACGAGTGTGAATGGTATAATGTCGTGAAACGTGAATTTTCGTGTTGTTTCCAAAACTCCATAGAAGGCTCTAATAGTTTTCACCACTTTACTGGGACATGACTTGGACTTTGTTGTGACTTGCTTTGCTCGCCTTTGACTGTGACTATGACTTGTTTGATAATATTTAACAAAACTTCAAAATATATGACGGGGACACAGGTGGGTCACTCGCCATCAGTAAGTGCGTCTCGTCCATCGGCGTAGCCAGTTTATGTTTCAGCAGAAATTCCAAGTTGATTTTACAAAATAAAAACTTCGAAAGATTACATGAGCTAGTTTTATTATTATGGCAACTAATTTAGACAAAATCACTAATTAATCAAATGGATTCAGAAGGATTTAAAGCAACAGGTTTGTACGATCGCCAAAACCTCTCTCGTGCTCAGAGCGGAATGACGTATTTTATTAAAAGTGATTCATCATTCTATTCTGACACAAGTAAGCAGTGTTGCCACGTACAACCCCAATCGGGTGATACCCGCTTTAAATCTTAAGTAGTTCCTGATATTCAAACACAATAATCACAATCGCCTGTGGCCAGGCTCCGTCACGGCCATTCTGCATCTTCATGCGTCCTCGTGTGAATCTTCTTGTTCTGTTGGCAACACAAATAAATCCAGGTATACCAACCATAAAGATGCTTACCTATGTGTGTGATCGGCTCTGTCCTCTGTCTCTTATTATTAGCCATTTACCCCATAAAACGTCATTATCGTTGAAGCTACTCACTTTATTATCAAGAGATAAATTGCAATCGGATTAACAGTTTTAATCTAGATCAAAGTGGTAATAATTCTCATATCATCAGTAATTCCGTATTTTCGAAACAACACACAGCAAAAGTGACTTCACACAATTCTCGGTTCGGACTTATGTAAACGTTTCCCTTCCAATTTGTAACAGATAACATGCCACAAAGGCTCGCCACACAGGCTGCTCACGTAGGTCGCCACACAGGCTAGGGTGCGTCACTCAGACTATGATGTCTCACATGTAGAGGTGCCACATAGGCAGCATCACCACCCTGTTGAACCCGTCACACAGACTATAGAACCACACCGACAGCATTGTCACACAGACACAAAACACACAGAAAGGCGTCACACAGACACGAAAGACACAGAAAGGCGTCACACAGACTATAGTGCCCCCCCTAACAGCAGTGTCACATAGACCCAGACCCTCATACGTTCGATAACTCAACAATTCCACACAGACTTCAACCAACCATAGATCGCAAGATCGAATTTCTTGACACGTTAATTTAACTGTAACTTTTCTAAGCTGTGAAATCTAAATGCGACTTGTGAAACCCATACAATACTTAATTACTACCCGCAAATAACAGTGATAAAATAATCCTTATCACTGTCGTTGTTGGTGCGCCCTGGCTCTACCTCGTCGGTAGGGATATCCAACGCCACATTTAACTCCAAAGGGACTGTGCATTTGGGCACAGCGCGGAGACGTTCATGTGCGTATTTGTAATTGCGATTCGAGTTCATTGCCTTTAAACAATACCTATCGCCATCCAGCAATTCGATCACCTTTAATCGCCTTTAAGCTTGGGATCTAGCTTAGTTTGGTTTCTTTCGTGATTCTCTAGCAATACGTAATAGCCTAGGCTAAACTTTTTAATTTTGGCTTTGGTTTTATCAAACCTAGTTTTTTTCAATCGAAGCACTAGAGACTATTGCTTGTGCTGCGCGTTCCTTAACTGCGTCTAAGTCTATGTCCATTTCTTCCGAGTCTATAGTCATTAAGCTCAAATGTCTAGCTATCTTACCTATCAAAAGCTATAACAGGCTTGCTTTTGTAACGCGGTTTTCGGTGCAATTGAGAGCGAGCTGAATGTCAGGCAAAGCGTCTTGCCACGACTGATTATTACCGGTTGCGACCGCTGTCAGCATATTTTTAAGAGTAGACATGACGCGCTCTACCTGGCCGTTGGCGCGACTAGTCCCCGTAGCAATCAAATGCAATTTGATATTGTGCCTACTACAAAAATCACCAAACTCTTTGCCGGTAAAACAACGCCCCTGATCAGCGATTATACGAGAAGGAGCTCCGAATAGAGACAAACTAGATTTTAATGCATTAATGGCACTACTAGATCTACACAACGAACACGTATTCTTTGGAGTCGCTCTTACCACTAAACTTGCCGGCGGCATCCATGTGAACGGTGTACCATGGAACCGTGACTTTGGGAATTGGATGCAACTCGGCTTGGACTTTTCCGGAACGTGATTTAGATACCCTACATGTGGTACAGTTATCTACAAATTTTCTTACGTATTTGTTCATGTTTGGGAACCAATAGTGACAATAGGCCTTTTCAAGCGTTCCGCCGACTGTTGTTTAGTTGGGAGAGATGATATCTCACCGTCCTTTTCTTGTTCCGCTTGCAACCAAAAATTTGATATTTAGGTCAGGTTGATACGTTTTTGCTCAACCTTAATTGGCTGTTTAGCCGGCACCGGGTTACGGGACAGAAAGTCAACGTGTCCCATATGTTTTCCCTGTCCATATTCGATGACAAAATCAAATGCTTGTAAATAGCACCACCACCTATGTACTCGTGGTGTGAGATCAACTTTTGATTTTGATGCTTTGACTGCATTACAATCTGTCACAACTACGAATTTTCTGCCTTGTAAATAGTGACGGAAATGCTTAATAGCGTTAACAACCGCCAGTGTCTCTAGTTCATAGGAGTGATATTTGGATTCTGCGCTGCTAGTTCGGCGACTATAGTACTCTATCACTTTCAGCTTGCCATCAATACGTTGCATAAGCATAGCACCATACCCATCAGCGCTAGCATCCGTATGTAGCTCTGTTGGAAAATTGGGATCGAATATGGTCAGCACTGGGCTATCCGTCAATATTTTTATAACGTCTAGACGTATTTCTTCAAAGGCAAAACCACTCTATTTTGCCTTTGCCCGAGGTGAGTCTATAGAGTGGAGCAAGTTTCTTTGAGAAATTAGGCACGAATTGCCTGATATATGACGCTAGTCCTATGAATTGGTGATTAGAGGCAACGGATATCTGTCGGGGATTGTGTTACTATTCAGCTGGCGATAATCAACTCAAATTCGGTCCGATCCGTCTTTCTTCTGAACAAGTAACACCAAGCTTGCAAAAGGGGAGCTACTTGCACGTATAATACCGGCATCTAACAGTTCTCGTATCTTGCTGCGTACAACTTCACCTTCATTCGGGCTAAGCCGTTACGGTCTACGTTGAACTAATAGTTTCAGATCTATTCATTTTATCTCCAGCATACCCGTATTAAACCTACTCGTTGGAATTCCCTGCACGAAATGACTAGCATTCTGATTTAACAGTGATTCTAATTGCTCTTTATATTGCGTCGGTATGTCACAATCGACTGCCTCAAAGTTTTGTACCTTCGTCCCTACATCACACACAGAAACAGCTTTATTTTCTTTTAACACAAGTTTGCAGTCGGGTACCTCCACTGTAAACCCCAAGCGCAATAAATCACGACTTATCATGAGATCATGTTGAATGCTATTGTCAGGTACAACATGAAATAATAATGGTACTGAAAAACCCCGAATTGACATGGTCGCTAGTATTCATGAATTGCAGTCTACGTTAGCACAAACGATCCCCACTAACCTAACCGAGTTACTTTCTCGCACGCCACGAAACCTTTCTACGTTATTTTGTCTAACCAGAGAGCTCTCTGCACCAGAATCAAAACAAAATGAAAATTGCTCACCGGAATTGGAAAGATGATCAAACGCTGGCTGGACTGAACAGGCGTTCACTCGATGCTCTACTCGTATGTCGCTGCTTTCTTGTTCTTTCTTCATACATCGCGAAGCAATATGTCCACTTTCTCCGCAGTAATAGCACGTAGGAGCCACCTTTTTATTGATTTGTTGCTGTGGTACTTCACTTTTAGGTTTCTGCGCTGACGTACCAGCAGCCGGAACTGAAAACTTAGGAGAAATGTTAGTGGCTGAGTCGTCATTCAGCTTGAATCTACAATCCACTGAAATGTGTCCCAGCTTCCCGCAGTTGTAGCATTTTTTTAACCCATTTAGTCTAGGTCTCTTCGAATCTAAATTATGGGTTTTGTCCTGAATTGTCAGTTCTCTTTTTCGATAGTTATAGGCCATTAATTCTTGCTGTAACTTGACACGGGTACTGATCTCATTCGTAAAGGCAAGTTGTTGTAGTCTTGGTTCCATTTTCGCAGCATGTGACAGCGTTACAGCTATGGCAATCTGTTCAACAGACATTTTACTCCATTGGCTCATTAGCGTATTCATTATACGATTGGAATATGCCGCCAAACATTCTCCCTCTTTTGGCTTACCATTCAAAAGTCTATACACCATAGCCGCGGGTGTCTCGACAATGTCAAACCGAGCCAATAATAACTCCTTTATATGAGCCCATGTAATACCGGGAAAACTATGTTGCGTTAGCCATGTCGCAGCAGTACCCTTCAATGCCTTACTTATCGCTAAGATGAGTTTACTTCCGGTTAGTGTTTTTTCCTCCATGCATAAATCTACGGTCTTGCACCACGCACGTACATCGTTATCAGGCACTTCTGGGTTAAATTCAGGGAAAGTAAATGATTTGCTATCCGTTTTACTAGGTTCTTTCAAAACAGTAATAAGTTCTGATATAGTGCGTTGTTGCATGTCCAATAGCATTTGCCACCGGTCTTGTTCATTGTAACTTGTGTGAATGTTACTCTGACCTGCATCTCGTTGCTGTGGGCGCTGTTGTGATCCCACTTCTGATGACGGGGACACAGGTGGGTCACTCGCCATCAGTAAGTGCGTCTCGTCCATCGGCGTAGCCAGTTTATGTTTCAGCAGAAATTCCAAGTTGATTTTACAAAATAAAAACTTCGAAAGATTACATGAGCTAGTTTTATTATTATGGCAACTAATTTAGACAAAATCACTAATTAATCAAATGGATTCAGAAGGATTTAAAGCAACAGGTTTGTACGATCGCCAAAACCTCTCTCGTGCTCAGAGCGGAATGACGTATTTTATTAAAAGTGATTCATCATTCTATTCTGACACAAGTAAGCAGTGTTGCCACGTACAACCCCATTCGGGTGATACCCGCTTTAAATCTTAAGTAGTTCCTGATATTCAAACACAATAATCACAATCGCCTGTGGCCAGGCTCCGTCATATATATGTATACTTGACACTGGCAAATGCATAAGACGTGCGACGCCAAAATCCTCTTACGAGGAAAGAGAAAAAAAAGACCCAAATAGATGAACATGAACATGGTCAAAAGTTCATAAGTTATCCTTATTATTCCTAGGTTCTCTGTCTTATTTTCTCTCTAGAGCACAAGAGAAATAAACGTATTAACCTGCACGACAGCGCCCTCGTTTAAATGTTTTCTGTGTTTGTTTATCTCGTTTGAACCTTTGTCTGGGCTTCGTATCTGTGGCTTCGTGGCTTCGTTTGAACCAAGGCACTTTTGCTTGGTTTTTATTTGCCGACAAACCTCGGCTACACAAATACTTAACAGTTTACAAACGCCCAAAGATCCACTCAATTCATATTTTTATTTTTTATTGTACTGGATAACGAGACGAGCAAGTCGCTCACCTGATGCTAAGCCTCATGCTTGCCCACAACAGTTCAGTACCACAGAAGAGAGAAGTAAATAAAAAAATTTCCTCTTCTGTGTTCAGTACCACCCAAAATTTTGAACGTCAATAGTTCAAAACCCTGCGCGGCAATGCACTGCGCTCCCTGAGATACTAGATGTTAATCTCTATGTGCCTAGTAATTTCGCTGGAAAACATTACCCTTCAATCCGAAACACAGTAATGTTTGCACACTACTGCTTGGCGGTTGAATAACTGGCAAAGGTGTAGTACTTCCCTAGGCGGACTCTGCAAAAGAGTCTTATCACTACAAGCAAATTTTGGTGCACATAAGTAAGTGTATGTGCTGACATTATCTACCCAATCACAGTAAAAATAGTATTCTTGTACAAGCCACCGAGTCTGGGCGGTTAAGAATATTTATTAGACCGATCAGATGGCTCATTTACAAAAACCTATCAAAGAGCGCCTATTCGGTGTGACGCGTAACCGAAATGCTGGCGTTTATGAGGCAACTTCACACTTATATTACTATAGTAGTTCGCGCCGAACTGAGACCTCGCGACTCCTTTAACGTCAAAAACCCTGGACCGATTCAGCTCATATTCGAACTTAAGAATTGTATTGAAATGAACTACTTGCCTACAAAACTTCATGAAGGTCGGATTAATGGTTCTTAAGTTATCGTCGGACAATTATACATACAAACATATAAACAAACATACAACTGCCGATTTGATCGCGTATACTCTGAGACCTTCGCTTCGCTCGGTCAATAAATGCGAAAGTTTGTGTAGTGTGTAAGTAGGTAAGTATGTAAGTGTGTTTGTTCCCGTTCAACTCTGTAACGGCTGAACGGATTCGAATGAAATTTGGTATGGAGGTAGCTTATACACTGGATTAACACATATGCTACTTTTTATCCCGCAAATATATTTGGTTACTGTAGAATAGCGGGTGAAACCGCGGGGCGCAGCTATTATTTTATAAGGAAAATTCTGTGGAGGCAACATAAAAGCATTGACATTCAGCGTGATAATATTTTCAGCATGCTGGGTGGGGTACGCTGCAAACTAATAGTGGCATTTGTATTATCTTTAAACATTCAATGGTCTCTGAGCAATATAAAAAAATGGTACCAAGGATTTATTTAGCTACTCAATTAAACATAATCCAATCAGGTTGGTTCTTCAATCTCGCCGTTTAATATTGGAACAAACAATTGAAACTGGCATTGCAGTTTGGTTGTAAACCTTACAACCATAAAAGGAACGAATTTAGAAATAGTGTTTCCTTTTCCTGACAAATTCTGTAGTCCCTGTAAATACCCAATTCAATTCTCGACAACAAAATGATAATTTGAGAACTAAAACGTTCGTGATATGAATAGTACGTAGTATGACTATGACTATTTGTCGAGCAGTTCAGTTGCTTCGCGCTTTCCCACAGGGCGGTTGTCCCGCCCGCCCAATCTCGCGCGAACGTGAAACGCGGGAACGTGAATCGTGAAAATGTAAAAGTTCCTAACTATTATAAATCGAAAACTATTAGTGTTCTGTGAAGTGTTGTTTTATGTTTAGCTGTCAAATATTCAACTGGGGATTATCTTGGATTAATTTTAAAGGTAGGTAATTGGTTAATTTAGGTAAGGTTATCTCAGGTGAGGTCTTGTCGTTGTGCTACAGGCTTAATCTCGAGGAGTAAAACACGGGCTTTCGTGGGACGTTTCCCCCTCGACAATGTGACACTTGAGATAAGTAACGGAATGGACGAAAATGATTATGGAGCTTTTCTCGTGTTGTAGTCTGCCACTTTCTTAAAAAGTGTATACGTTTTAAAGTTTGATTACTTTTACATTGTCTTTTTTTTTACGTTTGGCATCCAACTCGCCTGATACAAAATTATAGAATAACATAAATAATCCCAATCACTTTTTTAACGTCAGGTGAGTTTGTCATCAAATGCTTAGCCTGCAAAGGATGGAGAGCGCAAAGATAATGAAACCAACTGTTCTTGTGTATAGGGCTTCTTAGTACAGCTGCTAACAAGACACCAACAGATTTAATCGACTTCGAAATATTATAAATGCAATGACTAATTTAACATGGTAGCAGAGCGTAGCTAAGTGAGCATCAAATTTCCTGGCTGTGGGCACATAGCAGTCTTGAATAAAGAACGATTGGATCCTTGTGTTTAGTCTTTTGATGGTGAATTGAAATTTTGATGTTTTCTGCTGAATTCTTAGCCATCTTAATAATCAATCTAAGGAAACAGGATGCTTATTATTGTAAACTAGAGAAACTAGATTCAAATTCTTTTTAAAATAAAACTGACCGTCGTGCCAGGCGCGGGACAAGATAATTTAATCGCGGTCTCGATTGGGTGATTCGACGTTCATTCATGCAATCTGCGCCTATACGCGAAGGCTAGCCCGAAGAGCCACCCAACCCCAGAACTCCGATCTAATTGACCTACATCTACTAAATCACACTAATTATTATAAATGCGAAAGTTAGTGAGTGTGTCTGTTTCCACTTAATTCCGTAATGACTCGGTTTTAGATGAACTTTAGTACTGAGATAGCTCATACCCTAGATTAGCACATAAGTAATATGCTAAGTACTTTTTATTCCGAGAAATATACGATTCCTGTAGAATAGCGCGTAAAACTGCGGGGCGTGCCTAGTATTTAGTAATCTTCGAACGGTAGACCTCGCGAGCACAAACTTTTTTTTTATTGGTGGGTATTATTATTTTTATCCCACCAAAAGTGGGGATGTTTGCCATTTACCGGCCATTTACTCAATTCTTAAAAAGAATATTGAATAAGAGCAAAATTGGTCAAGAGGCTGTCAAGGTATAAGGTCGTGCGTTCTCAGTTCGGTATCAAAATCAGACGGTAACTGGTGCCGCAGCAAACTTCCCTCTGTTTGGGGGAAATACCCTACCAATTTAAAATCGCCAACGAATAAAAAATTCATTAAAATTGTAGAACCAGTATACCAAATTTCGTCAACATTGGTTGAAAAATACTACCTGTACGTGAGTACCAACATAAGGACATTATCAAAATCGACCGTTATATGGCGCCGTAGCAAACTTCCCCCCTTTTTGGGAGAAATACAAATCAAAAATCCAATCCAATCAAAAATCACCGAGGACAAAAAAAAAACTACAAAATTGTAGAACAATTATGAATAACCGAGTCAATTTAACGTATTCCTGTTTTTTTAAAAACAAAATATGTCAAACCAGGAGGACTTAATGCTAAAGCATTTTCTACCAGTCATCCCCGTGGTTAAAGAGAGGGAGATGTAGGCGTGCATCAAAAATCACGATTAACAAATAAACTAAGGAAATGAATGAAAAGGAAAAATAAATAATGACTATTGATAACAAATTAAAAATTGACAAATATACTTAAGCTACTTATATATATATTGTAATTTTTTAATTTTTGTAAGTGTATTGTAAAGCAAATTATTCCAATGAAAAGAGTAGGTATTGCTAAAATTACTAAGTTGCGTGATCTAGAAACATTCAGACCTTCGAAGTGCACCTAGCAAAGGAAAAGAACCGGCACGTCTATTCATTTCTCAGATTGCTTCCCGCCTTCAACTATTCGCTTCCTGTTTATTTCCGTAAGTGATTGTCTTCCTCGTCTTTTCGCTTAATCGTTAACTAGCGTTTGTGAATACCGATTTTTCGCTTAAGTGGCGTTCAAATCGCAGGCGTGTTAAATTTTAAGTGATGATTTAATTAACGTTTCTGTATACGGTTTTCAAGGATAACAGGGTCTCGGATGTTTGACGCGAACTTAAATATTTGATTGGCGTATCAGTATTCGGGCGTAAAACACCTAGATACGACCGGTTGGTCCACCGAGGACGTCAATCCGACAATTTAGGTTCACCAAGTCCTTCGCGATAATACCCTATATATGTTCTGCGATTTTTCGTAGTTTAAGAGTTATATTTTTTGAAGGATTGTCCATATGAGCTGCTCAAAAAAAAACTATTGATGGCGTTTTTCTATACTACGAAAATCGTATAAAATACATGTTTCAGATCGAGAATCATCTGTAGGGGATTCTTTACGTTTCCGCCAAAATTGTATCGGAGACTTGCGTAAGCTTTGTGTGCGAAGGGCCTTAGCTATCGATAAGACCGCAAACGATGCTTATACAATAGCCACCGCACTTAGATTTTAGTGTGTGCTCACCGCACTTAATCTTTAGTTAAAACTAAATGCATCCGCACTTAGGAATTGTAGTTAAAGATACTTAGCTAGCTAGCTCCTTTTTTAATGGTCAACTTAAGGCCCTTAAGTCGCGTCCCGTTGTCTCATTCGCGTGTTTTCACGTTACTGAAGATATAAAATCAGTAAGTGTTAATTTCCAAAAAGTATTTGTGTCCTGATAAAAAATATTTTAAAGTAAGTTATGTTTTTTTTTTAATCTAGTGGAGGAAACAGAATATGATGTTTCGTCCAAGAGAAAACCACTACAAAATAACTTTTTCTATATCTTCTGTCAAATGTAAAACAATGTCAAAACGAAAATAACCATACTTTTTTCTGATGCTATGATAGAAAATGGAAATAAGTAGGGTATTTGCTTTAAATCAGAGAGTTTTCTTCAAATTTACTTGTAGCAAAGAAACTTTCTTGTAACAAGTATGGACAACGTCAGGCCGGCTGCCATGGCATTTAATTCGTGGAACACTTAGCAGTCGTACTAAAATGTCTACAAGTTCTATTGCACTTTAGTTAAACGTACCGACTGTCTAGAATTCTAGATCCCTAATTAAATAAACTAAACTATAATAAATTTTAACAATGTATTTGTAAAATAAAACAGCTAACAATATATATATATTTTGAAATGTGCTAATGAGCTCTTTCATTTGATACCCGCACGGAATCATTAAAATTATTTTTTTAGTTCATTCCTGTATGTCCTGGTGTATGCCCACCATTTTACATTCAATGTGACGTCACATAGCCTATAACCAGCGGAAAATGAAGACGCTTTCAATTTTTCTTACTTGTTCTATTGGAAGAACAAACAGTAGAACTGGTGGTAACGACCCTTTCAAAGATACCTCGTTTGTCAAATTATGATAAGTAGTGTAGAATTTATAAGGTAACAGATGAACATACATACATACCCACATGCATACCGGTCAACCTGTCAAAATCATAATCTTCCTCCTTACTTCGGCGTTGTCGGGTAAAAACAAAACAGTTGTTATTGCCAATTACATAAAACCAACTCATCTCCCTACGGCCCGCGACGTCCCAAAGGTTGCCCACACCTGACTCGTAGCTCCATGACTGTACTATCTCAGAGAAGGTATCTACTGAAATAAAGGTGTAATACCGAGATTTACTAAACCTTCCTGAAACGGCAATCTCCTCTCATGTCGTAAAGATATATGCTCCGTGCTCTTGCTCGCTATCGTAACCATTTGGCAACTGTAACCGCACACGGTAACTCGATTACCCACAGAGTGAGCTTTAATAACCACGTTCATGTTTAAATAGGCAAGTAGCTGACTCATTAGCATACCATGGAACGATCGGGTGGTCTGCAAATCAGGGCTCCACGGAACGGTGGTACTAATCCGAAAAGAGAAAATTAGAACACAAAGATAAGTAAATAAGTATTTGTACAATCTGGTAAAATATCTAAGCTTTTATGAGTAATCTAGGTTTCAAGAATATTTAGGATTACATTCCGCACATCGTTCCTAAGGCCTCTCCATGCAGTGAAATTCTTTGTCGTTATAATACGAGCGATTCAAAAATGGAACGCTTAGTAGTGGGCTTGAAAATTTTGATTGTCTTTAGACCCTTCAATGGTCTCTGAGTAATCAAACTGTTTATTTTATGTATGTTATGTTTATGTAGTTTTCGTTTGTGTTTATTTTATTCAGTTATTGAAGGCACTAGTCCGAAATAAAAATACCAGGTAAAAATAAAATTCTAAGTAAATATCTACATTTAGGGACTTGAACAGCCCTTTCGTTCGATCGGGCAAATGTACCTACGCACTAAAATAAAATGTTATGGCAAATCACGAGCAAACGCTGCTCATTACTGGTAACAGTCAGAAAGGGTAACTCTAGCCTTCGACCGAAGTAATATGAATGGACGGGCCCAAGAAAAAAAAATTATGAATTCTTTAAAGTGAGCACCGGCGTTCACCTTGCTTCAGTCGCTCTCAGTCTGTGACAAGTGCGAGACGTACGTTCGTCAATACATGCGACCCAAATATCCGCAAAAATATGCCTTAATATAAAATTATGATATTATATTAGGGGCGATAGCTTATTTATTGCAAATATCGCCGGCACTGCGCACACCCTTGATGATGCGTTACGGATTTCGCATATGCGAATAAACCCTATCAAATTAAGTTATATTTCTCAAAGGACCTGCGGAGTAGCGAAATGTGAAAAAGAAACGCGAAGCTTATCTACGGAAAGAATGTCAGAAAATGGGATGAAAGTGGGCACACCTGGTTTTTCCTGGTCAGTTGCGCACCTCTGGGGGATGGTGGTGTTGTCCTGCTGCCTTCTCCACGGCCGTGGAGATAAAGCTTTTCGGAGATGTTTCTTCGGTATAAAGCGCGGTAAAAGCCCGGTCGGTCGATCCGCGTGCGACCGTCGCAGAACAGTTTTTTATCATAAGAAGTAGTACGACGTGCACCCGATTGGATAGGGAGAAAGAATTTAGCGGGAATCGCGTCTGACAGTTAATTATTGAAGTTTTATCGTCTTTGAGTGACGTGCGATGCAGGTTCGCAGCGATGGCGCAATTGGGCGTCAACAATATTCGCTATCACTTTTTTGTGACAAATGTAATACATACTTTTGAAGCGTAAGTTCTATTGTTTTGACTTGTTATTTTTAGGGAAGTTGTGTGGTTAGGGCCCGTCCATCATTTTACTTTGGTCGATTCTAGCTACCAATAGAAAACTAAGTATCACGTCAGTAGAGCACGTCTTCGTTAGGTTGGCTTGTAAAAAGAAGAATTTTGCAGAAAGTCTTGGTAAGAAAACGATCTTAAAAACAAACACTTTTTACCGGACCGTGAAAAGGATTTTTGAGAACAGACATTTCAAGGACAGGATTTTTGAGATACTCACGTCCTTAGAGAAGTATTATGATATACGAAATATGTAATTATTTTATTTTATAGTGTTTGTGTCCGTGTTGCAAAGTTAGAAATACTTCATTTAGATTTTTAGTTTTTAAGGTTCCGTAGTAATACAAGGAACCCTTATAGGTTCGTCATGTCCGTCTGTCTGTCTGTCTTCTCTGCATTATAACATCAAAAATTATAAATGCATGACAGATAGTCTAAGTATAGAACTCAAATTTAAAAAGTTTCATTTTTGTATTATAACGGTAACTCTCATAAATGTAAAGAGGGGATAAAAATATGTTTTGCTGTAATCCATTACGTGGGGTGTCGTTGAATAAATCTTTTAAAGTTAACAATTCTGAAATAATACAAATAATCACAATTTCCCACACTTTACATGTATGACTTGCCTGATCTGACCAGCCGGTGGCTGCCCCAGCTGTCCTCCACTTGTGGGGGACAGCTGGGGCAGCTATCTTATACAAATATCTATATTCCAATATATCATTGGAAAATAGATATTTTAATGTTGTTAATGAAGAACAACCTACGCCAACTTTTCCGCTTATCATCTTCCAAATCTTAGTAAATACTTTTTTTCAAATTTTTCGGGCAATCTATGATTATAATTTTTTGAAATACGCGGAAAAACCTGTTATATACGTTACCGTCTACTTATCTACGGAACCCTACTAATCATGGCCCTAAATGTTCTTGACAAGTTATTTATTTACTGTAAATAAGCTTTTGTATGTAATAGACCTGTAACATTGTGGTTTAATACTTAATAAAAACCAATATTAATCATTTTATTGCATAAATGCACATTGCATTTTTTCAACCATTGCCACAAAACTTATGTGTGGCTGTGTGTGTTTGTGGCTAAATATACTGCATGACGCAAAAACCGGGAAAATGGTTTTTAGGTAGAGATACGCAATGTTCGCGAGAATGATAGACGAAACTGTTGCTTCAATGCTCGTTCAGTTCGTCTAGATTCTAAAGAGCTCAACGTCTTCTTCAAGTGAATGTTCAGATCTATCGGCGCCTTTACCGTATTTTATTTCCCCTCTCGGCCAGTCTGGCCATAAAGAATTATAATGAGGAAAGCTGAGGTGATTTATTATTCTCCGTAGTTTATAGGTGCGTCATTAAATTTGAGTGGCATTGTAGTTTAAAGTGGATAAATACGGTTGTAAATCAAAGCGATTATTGGGTTTTAAAATTAGCAATCACATCAATATGCTGCCTGGATTCTAGTTGGTCTTTGGGCAGGAGTCCACGGCTGGACAAATTATTACGATATTAAGCAGAAACGGTATTATTGGTATTACGCGATATTAAAACTTACACACACATCCTCTTACGACAATACATATTTGACAGAGCGAAACGAAGGTCTTAGAGTCCGGCGTTTGTATATACTACATACTAACTCAGAGTTTGTTTATTTGTCTGTACGTTCAAAATTCCAGCGATATGCTTGCTTTGTCACTCAAGTTGCATAAAAAAGACATGTTTACTGTCTAGACATGTTTAGACATTTTTAGACATGCCTTCGCACAGAAGAGAAAAAAATTGCCTTCGTGCGCCCCAAAAACTCTGAACTTGGGCTGGCCTAGCCTCTTTGAACTGACTTTTGTAGTGTTTTCATTGATTTTAAAGTTCATTTTAAATCTAAAAATCGCGAATCTCGATAATCTCCTATAATAACCGTAGACATTAGCTAACAAGCTAATTAAGATTATGTCCAGAAAATCATTCAAATTAGTCCATCTCACTTAGAAACTTAGAGAGGACACACGAGAGAAAACGAATTAGAGTTCGACAAACTTATCCAAAAGTAGACCAAATGACGGAACTAAAATTTTCCACTGAAAGGTTAGAAATTACAACAGTTGCTTCCATCACACAACTCTGCATATAAGTCGGTCGCACTGCACGTAAGTGATAACACAAAATAAGTAAATGCAGAAAGCCGTCTCCAACAACGAGCTACAGGTCAACGCGTCAATGTTAGCGTACATACTTTTTTTATTATACTATGTGAGCGAGACGAGCATATCGCTCGCCTGATGTCAAGCGTCACGCTTGCCCATAACAGTTCAGTGACACCCAGAAGTTTTAATTATAACTAGGCGCGGCAATTCACTGCAATCATCACCTTGAGATATTAGATCTAAAATCTCTTTTGAGCCCAGTAATTTCGCTGGAAAGATTGCCGTTCAATCTGAAAAGTAGTAATGTTTGCACACTACTGAGTGGTGGTTGACTAATTGGCAAAGGTGTGGTTCTTCTCCAGGCGAAATCTGCAAAAGATCTGCTGTTACGTACAAAATAATAAAAAAATCCAAAAAAAAAAGACGCGTATAATTAATACGCGTTTGTAATCAGATACAGAATTATTTATTTAGGACAACAATACAGAACATAAAAAAACGCAATACTTATAAAAAGATTTAGAATTATTTATAAAACATCTCGTATCATATCGATCGAACAGTTAGACCAACAGGATTCCAAATCGTCGTACCTACGCGACACAGATCACACTCTGTGTTACGCATCCTTGTGTGCGTGCATGTGCTACCGCTCGTTAGCTCGAGCCGGCCTTTTACTTTTTTATTTTGTAGTAATATTGTACCGATCCGTCATAACCGTCGTGAAATCTGTTTGCAATGCCAGTAACATGGAGGCTAAGCTATCTGAACGCAGAAATAAAAAGCTATTCTGCTTTTATGATGAAGTGGGGTCAACGTACACATGTCGAGTACCAAGCAGAGTCAGTAAAACAACAACAGCAACTGCTATGATGATTTCTTGAGATAAATTGTTTTTCAACACACTTGCTCGCAAAGTAGATCTTATTACATCGCTCTTAAGCTCATAATCCAAGTTATTACACACGCGTGTGGATAAAAACTTTGTCTCTGTATCTCTGTATCAGCCTTTTAACATCCCACTGCTGGGATATCGGTCTGTCCTCGAATGGTGATTGGGTCATATCCTCCACGCTGGCCCATTGTGGGTTGTCGGATTCATACACGCCATTGAATTCTTTCTCCGGAACTATACAGGTTTTTTTTCACGAGGATTTCGTTCAATTAATCCGTACGTAAGTTTCATAGAACTCATTGGTAAGGGACCGGGTTCGAACCCGTAACCCCACGGATATGAGGCGAGCGTGCACCACTGAGCTACCACGACTTGATTTGACCTTTAATTAAATACTATTCCCGATGAAGGTCACTATTTTTCAATATTCCAATCCCCAATACCTACCGAATGTCAGGCTTTCACGGGCCTCGTTAACTTGTCAAGCTGAATAAGGAGACTTCATGAAAAATGTAAGACACGAGGCGAGGCCTCGACAGTGAACTGGCCTGTCAGGGCCCATTGTAAGCTATTATTGACTACCCTTCGATGCCAGACGGCCCCGAAAAGCCATTTCTCTTTGTAAAAAATGCAGATTCATTGTAATGCGGAAGAAAGATCAGCCTAGAATGGTCTTGTTTCACAAATTGGGGGTTTTCTTGCAAGGCCATTATTGTGTTTTATTTCGTTTCTGTCATAGGCGAAAATATGAAGGGAATAGATCAATGGCAGATGGAAGTATTGTTAGACTATGAAGTATTACTATTGGTGGGGGCAGATGTAATACACCTCACAATGTCTTGCCATATCTGCTTTTTAGAGGTCATACGGATGCACTCATGCACGGGACCGCCCACATCATATTTGATCTGATCGATCCATCGCATGGTTGACCTCCCACGTTGTCTAGTGCCTTCCACTTTGCCCTGGACTTGAAACTCTCTGTGATAGAGACGTGTTTAGCCCCAACATTCCTCAAACGGCCTAGGCCAGCGGTTCTCAAACTTTTTTTGCAACGGAACCCTTTATTACATGCCTATGTGTTAATCCAGGGTGTAAGCTACGTTCATACCATTTCATTCAAATCCATTCAGCCGTTACAGAGTTGAACGGGAACAAACACACATACAAACTTATCTACGTACATACTTACACACAAATAATTTATTTATTTATTATATTATATTTACACACATTTATAATATTAGTGTAATAATTAAAAATATCATAATGATTTTTGGAAATTCACGCTACTACTACAAAAGCTAGTAAATGTGCGAGAGAGATAGCTGTGGCACGACTATATTATAAACCCACCATTCTACAATTGGAACTAATTATGAAGTACCCCACATGAATGTTAATCGTCCGTTCCTGCATTCTTGGTGGAAGTTTTGGTTTGGAGATCCTCTGCATATCAAAGGCTGCTTTAATTAGGAAAACAAGTTCGTTCGCTCCGTCTTTAGAGAAAGACAGTTAATTACGAATAGGGCCCAGCGAATTGAGGTGGCAGATGGGAAAAAACCTGCTGAGTCAGAACATTTTGTGATAATGATGAGTCATTGATCGGGAGATGTAATAATATTGTTACGGAACCAAGAACCTAAATCGATTCCTACTCCTTTGTTTTAAAATTTTAGAGAACATAAAACTGGATAAATCCCGCTGTTCCACAAATTAGCAATTTTATTACATAGCTAACCTTAATGTTTTTAAATTAATTTCAGTAATTTTAGAAATAATAGCTAAATCTTTTTTTATTTTGTCGTAAATTTCGAAATAAGAAGACAGCATTTAAGTACTTATGTTGTTTCCAAAGAAAGAGTGCCTTGCAAGGGAGAAAAAACCAAAAAAGTTATTAAAAGAAGCTTGTTGCTTGTTCGTCTCTATTATGATTAGATAGAGATAATAAAACAAGTTGATCAGGAACGCAGAAAAACTTTCCCGCAACGCCGAGCGCGGGACGAAGTAATTAATTACGCTTCCGATTGGGCCGCTCGAAATTCATAAATGCAACTTGCACCTAGGGTTGGCCATCTCGAAAAGCCGGCCAATCATAAGCTATACAATATGCTTTTGCGCGTAATACATTCGTAGAGTAAGTAGGTACAAGCTGAGCCCTTTTCTCGTTTCGCAATTTCAAAGTTTTTGAAGATACAAAAAACGAACATTTTCTGATTTGACGAAAAAGAAAGAAACACAATTTACAAAAAACGAACATTTTCTAATTTGACGAGAAAGAGGGAAACATAGTTTTCAAGTTTTTTCCCGTATTCGCAAAAATAAAAGCCATAAAAATTGCTAACATTGGCAATGGTATTTCTTTTTCTTCTATGTTTTGGCTCCTCACTTTGTATATTTAGCCAGAGTCAAGTATTGTAAGCTTTCAAGTGAAGTCAAACATTTCACAATAAAAACAAGTCTCAGTCATAATCTGAGTCAAGTCCAGGTCATGCCCCAGTAAAGTGGAGGAAACTTTACTAGAGGTTTATATGAAGTTTTGGTAACAACACGAAAACTCGCGTTTCACGACATTATACTATTCACCAACACTCGTGCAAGCTTACGACCATTTAATGAATAAAAATCCACTGTTTTTACACATTAACTCGAAACAACACAAGTTTTGAAAAATAATTCAATGACGCCACATGACTTTTCACGTTCCCACCAAAAACTCCAATGGTATTCTAAAGCTTTTATTCCAAAGAGAATATCATAACTACGTTTACTAACATGGATTTAGCATCTGTTTCGTCCAAGTTTACTAAGTTTTCTATTCAAAGTCCCTTTTTTATGTATATTTTTTCCTCTTATATTTTGGCTCCACACAATGTATTTAGCCATAGTGTCAATTTTTGTAATATTACTAAAGAAGTAAAATATTTTAAAATTTTACCATACAGCAGGGCTGAGTCTAGCAAAGTAAGTCACGGTCAAGTCCAAGTCATACCCCGGTAAAGTGGTAGAGACTTTACTAGATGTTCCCATGGAATTTCGTACAGACAACGTTTTACGACATTGGGTTACCATTCACCGTGCAATACTCGTGCACGTTCATGAACTTTAACTTTAATTTTTATTAATAAAAATTCACCGTTTTTTCACTAATTAGCACTCTAAATAACACATGTTTTGAAAATAATACAATGACGCGACATGGACAATAATAGACAATAGACAAATTTTCACAGGGCTTCTTTACGTTCCCGCCAAAACTGTTTTCTATTATGTTATGTTCTAACCTAAAATGTTGAAAAGGTGTGAAATAGGGCTTAAACGGTCTGCGATTTTGATTCACTATTCCAAATAGTACCTATAGTAATATAATATATGACTAATCGATTGCCCAAAGGTAAAAAAAAAACGAATACCTAGCTTCAATTAAGGTTGTAAACACGTGTACACAAATAGCAAGTGTAGCTACCCCCTGTGAACGAACACGTGTGACCTTCGACCACGCGCGCCTTCCACTATGGTCAGCGATGCAATATTCAAGGCATATCGTCACGCGACACGACATAGGGAAAGATATTCTAAGGCATTAGCAATATTAAAATTAAAATGCTATAGTGAATAAGGTACACCTAATAGTAGGTGTAGTAATACTCGTAGTTCTGCGAACAGTAGACCTCGCGACCCCAAACTTTTTTGCAAAACCTCATTTCTACAATTTCATAGAATTGTCTTGTCGTTGGCGATTTTTGATTGACAAAATCTTTCATCTGAGTTTTGGCGGGAACGTCAAGAATTAATGTCGTGTCATTTTATTATTTTCCAAAACTCGTGTTATTTCGAGTGTTAATGTGTAAAAACGGTGAATTTTTACCCGTTAAGTGTTCGTGAACATGCACGAGTGTTGATGAATGCTATATTGTCGTGAAACGTGATTTTTGATTGGGATTATTTCCACCAAAAAGGGTGAAGTTCGATGCGGTACCATTTACGGCCGATGTTGATAATATTTGGCTGAAACATTAAGTATTGAATTCTAAACAAGAATTTGGATATGTGCAAAATCGGCCAAGAGTATGTCAAGATAAATATAAGGTCATGAGATCTGAGTTCGGGACATCGAACTGAGAACTCACGACCTCATAAGTACTTATCTTGAAGTTGTGTAAAAAAGTTCTAAAGAAAATTCAAAATACGTAAAAATTGGTCAAGGCGTTTAGCCTACAGTAGCTAATATAAACACACCAACATACTTAACATTGCCTTCTTGGGCAGTCGGGTAAAATGTTCATAGTTATCCATATTCGAACAGGTGCACTTTTAATTAAATTCTTACCTAAATATGAGTGGAACCCCAAAATTGCACTATAAACTTATTTTAGGCTTACCCACTAAACCATCAATCAACATTCTGGGGTTGTGGTTCACCGCAGGGGGCATTTTTGGACCACTTAACTTCCTGTACATAAATGTTATTAATTAACCAAATGCTCTTTAAATATACGTACACTTAGTTGTGTTATAAGTACGTAATTTACTAGAATACGGCATCGAGCCCTAGAATAGGCCATTGGTACCCCTACCCTTACTAAGAACCTACTAAAAGAATACTTCGGGGGATGTTTTCCATGCACCTAAAATGGAAAATAAAAATCTTTAGACTTTCGTGGTGGTTTACCATCACATCACATCACATCACTATTAGAAAGGGGGTAGATCGGTTTGTCTGCTCCTAAATTTCGTAACTTTTTATCATCCACCCGCATCTTCAGTCTAATCGTGAACGTGGCACTTGCAACTGTGCCGAAATATCGGGAACTCAACAAAAATAAGAATTGTGGTAAATATCCCGTGAGTACTAATAGTAATATTGGGTATTGTATTCAAACACAAATGTGTATCCACGCCTCTTTGTTTCGATGTTTTTCTGGACGACAGGAGACACGGCTTTACATAGTACGTTGTCCAATACTCTGATTAGTCGTTGATCGAATGTTCCGGGCGGGCCCGGCAATAACGAGGGTCAAGTTCGGGTCGTAAAATGTGAATGTAGGAATGCTATAATAGGCCGCCAAGTTCAATGGCAACGGAATATTGACATGAATTCTTCGGCTTTTATTCGACGTTATTACTTTTTATACGAAAATAGGCTAATAATGATGGGACATCCATCATTATAAGGCTCTTGTTTTATAGTCCCAAAAATGTCTAGTTATTCTATAGTTTTCTGGAATGTAAACTAATAACTAAACATTGTAATGTTAAGGTAATATTTTTTAATTAATTGATTATATATATAGTAATTCATATACTTGAGTATGTATTCGTATAATTTTTATGTATTTTTAACACAATTTGTTTAGGAAGTTATCGCTGTTGTAGCCATGTTGTGTGCTCACCGATTGCATCACAGATTCGAATAGAACCTTTATAAAAATGTTATATCATGTAGGTATCATCGGTGATCTGTTGTGTGTACCTAATAAATAAATAACTATAAACATAATAACATACGTAGATATTTACAAACATACATGAATTTATGTACACCACCGACCGTATTTCTGTCCATACCAAGGTTGCCTGGAAAAAATCGCTGTAGGAGATAAGACCGCCCATTATACTGCCGGATATTATATTATTGTTTAATTTTAATATTAATTGTATTTTCAGTGTTTAATAAAGTTATATTGTATTGTATAATAAATATGTATCCATCGAATTCTCATATTATTAGCATGTCGTTGGCGATTTTTTATTGGGAATTTCCTCCCCTAAAAACGGTGAAAGTTTGCTGCGACGCCATTTACCGACCGATTTTGATAATTTTGATGGGAACATGTGTTCCTTACTCAATTCTAAACAGGAATCGGTCAAGAGATGGTCAAGATAATGGTAGCGAGCAAGTTGCGAGGAGAAATTGAGATTGTGCAATAAAGTTTGTGCTTGCAAGGTTCTACTGTTCGCAGAACTACCTACTAGTTTCTATTCATAAGTAAACAGCAAGCTACTGGGGGATTATTTTTAACTAGCTGATGCCCGCGACTTCGTACGCGATGACGATCGGTGACATCTAATCTCCTAAACCGCTTATCAGATTTAGACAATATAGGTGTCTATCGCCGAAGTCGCAGGTAACAGCTAGTAAAATATAAATTCAAAAACGAAAACCCGCCTATGTAAAAGTATGAAACAAGAAAATATTATTCGAAATTTAAAATGGCATGATCCATAATATAATGTACATAATATTTATCCAATGAGTTTTAAAGTCCCTCTAACCGTAGTCGGATGCTAATGTTTGTATTTGCGCAGGCATTAGACTACGGATAAAGGGTCATTAAAACTAAACAATGGAAAATACCACGTTTTAGAACAATTCAGCGATATTTGACGCAGTCAACTGGCTCAGGGTCCCACGTCCCATAGCTGTGTTCGACTTTTTTAACGACATTTGCATACTAAAGACCTTTTTCAAAGCTCACGGGTTTGTTTTGTATTAAATTCCGTGTATCGTTTGAAATTGTAAATATTGGTCACGGCCAGAGGCGGTGTTTGCTCGACGTAGGATAATATAGAGAAAATAATTCTAATGTATATGTCCGAGTGAGCGAAGCGAACGAAGTCTCTGCTCAACTGGCTAAATTTGCTTTCGTCTGGCAGCATGTTTGTACTCGCGTACACGTCGTATTTTTTTAAGGAACCTTCATGAAACTTGATTAAAAAACTATAAAAATATAGAACCTGTTACAATTTAATAGTTTTTTTTTTGTTGTCGGCGATTTTTGATTGGAGGGGTATTTCCGCTATATAGGAACGGAAATTTTCTGCGGCGCCATTTACCGCTCGTTTTTAATAATATTTGGCAGAAACATTATACATACATACACCATTATTATAACTTATTATTCTTGCCAATTCTTAACAAGAATTTCGAATATGTCGTAAGGTAAACTTCCCCCTTTTTGGGAGAAATACCCCTCCATTCAAAAATCGCCGACGACAAAAAAAAATCTTTGATTGAATTGAGGTTGTGCAAAAAAGTTTGTACTCGCGAGGTCATCTAATGTTCGCAGAATTATATATTCGGGGTGTGTCGTAATGATTGGATAGCCCGTTACCTGCAGGTGGGGAACACTATGACAAGCCAGGAAAAAAAATGTGCTGAAACTTTCAAACTTTTCGAGTTTTTGGTAATTTTAGGTACGAATTTCATTGAAAAAGATTTAGAAAATCTATTATATCAATTTTTATGTAAATATCTTTGATTTCGTTGAAAAATAATGAAAAACCTGTCTCCTTCGCCAAAATACAAACTAATAACATGAAAATTGCTACAAACAATGGCAACGTTATTCTAAGGATAAATTAACGTTTTTTTCTCTCATCATTTTTATATTAAAATGTGAACGAGATAGCGAGAATCAGCGGAGAAGGCCTTTAGTGGTGCCATATTATTGAATTGCCATAGGAACTAAATATATACGACTTAAAATTAGGTTCACCTGTATATTTTCTTACAATACATTTATTATTTCGAAGCATTATTTACATTTTTGATGTTATAAAATGACTGAGTGGGATTTAAAAGAAATAAGCAAATAAAACTATTTATAAATTACACAACAAAGTACATTACGAAGTTGAATACATTTTTGTTTACTTAGACGGGCGAATAAAAAAAAAACTATATAACGCACAGAAGAGATTTTTTTTTAACTTTTAAATTAGAAGAGCTGTCAAGGCATTATTGTATTGAAATCCGTTGTAGCCACAGAAGAGATTTTTTTTTTACTATCTTCCTCTTTTCTGTGATAAAACGTAGGTTTTCTTTTTTTTTAATCATCAATGCGCGATAGAGAGCAGGGCCCGTACCGCGAGGTGCTTATTGCGATGATTATTAGGCTCAGCCGAGAACGCTGCGCGACCATACACCTTATCACGCGGCGATACGATTCGCGGTCGCGCAGTGTCGTCGGCTGAAGCTAACAATCATCGCAATAAGCACCTCACAGTACGGGCCCTGGTGTCTGTTTTTTTTTGTTTGTTTTAGCTTTAGAAGAATAAGAACGCCCAAATGCAAATTTTTTCATTGAGCGGCTCGTGACACTCTCATTCATAAATACTTAGTAAAGGCCTCGCAACATGGCCTGACCTGACATCGTTTGAAAGAGATGGCTATATATAAGTTTCTGGGGGAGCGAAAGGGAGAAGCTATATCCTTAATAATTTGTTTCTTTTGCTCCCGTGAAATTCAAATCTAGCTGTCCCTTTCACACGGTGTCAGGTCGGGCCATGTGTAGACACCCTAAAAACACTACAAAAACCTAAAAAAAACATAAATACTTTGTTCTTATCTTAGTTGCAACACCATACCAGCTAGTCTACTCTATAAAATTCTCTATTAAGCCATCGCACGAGCCAATTTTTAAAATAATAATGGAATGCCATTACCCACCCGGAGACAACTATTTTGCTACAATAATTTGCCACTTTCAATAGATGGCTATTCTATTTATATCTCTATATCCGTGACCTGATTGCCATTTGTCCCGACTATTTAAAGAAATGGATTGAGTGAAAAAATGGCAGATTGTTATTATTACCACTTTGCTAGTGGAGACCAGCTCAATGTTTTATCAGTTTTCAAATTCCTGCAATTTCAGGTATACTCCATTCCACATAGCATGGTGCGGCTGACATAGGGGTTTTTACCCGACTGCCCAAGAAGGAGAGAAATGTTTTCAGGATGTAAATAAGTATGTGAGTATATAAGTATTTATATAAGTGTATAAGTATGCTAATTTAATTTAATTTAATTTGTATAAAAGGTCTCAGTTTTAACTGTCATTTGCTTTTGCTTACATGTGTCCGTATGTACTCCTACAGGTCGTATTTTTCAACCGATCTTGACGAAACTTGGTATATAGATTCTACTTTGAATGTATTTAGTCGTCGGCGTTTTTTGAATGGTGCATAGGGTATTTCCCTCAAAAAGGGGAAAATTTGCTGCGGCGCCTACATCGGCCGGTTTTGATAATGTCCGTATGTTGGTAATCGCGTACAGGTCGTATTTTTGAACCAATCTTGACGATACTTGGTATACAAGTTCAACGGTCTTTTTAAATTTCATTTTACAATTTTAAAGAATCTTTTAGTCGTCGGCGTTTTTTGATTGGTGAATATGTGAATATTATAAAAATCGGCTGGAACGGGCGCTGCGGCAAATGTTTCTTCTTGGTGGAAATACCCAGCCAGTCACAAATAGCCGACTACATTTTTTAAGATGGACCTCCGCGAAGTATTGTCTGATTCAATCAACTAAAGCCAAATAACCCTTGCTTGGATTATTTTTCTAATAACTAAATAAATTAAAAAAAACCTATATTAAGTATTTTCCTTTCAGTTTTTCTATGTAGCAAAATGATAGATAAAGTATAGAACATAATGATATATTATAGAAAAATGTCAATGAGACTCGACAAAATGTATGGAACAGCATTTGGTCCCATAAAAGTTGTTCATAATGATAAGTACTATAAGCCTTTTTCGGGCTCTCACTTGCCGATGGGCGACATTGTATTAATGTTTTTTTTTACCACTACATATTTAAGAAACACGAAAACAAAAATATTAGTCTTAGCTTTGGCACAGGTACAAACAAAATTTCCGGGTGACTCAATTTATTATTGCACACGGAATCAACTCATTAATTTCTAGAGTTTATTTAATAGCATTCTTACTGCATGTTTGCTGCACAAAATTTAATTTGCCTGTATTTTTTTCAAACTTGTACAAATACGACGGTATATGCAGTTTCGGTGAGGTTGGTCTTTTTATTAATATTTTTTAAGCAAATTGGTGGTTGTCACCTAATCATTTTACTTGATATTGTGGCACCGTAATATTTATGGGCGTGGCCGTGGAGTTTACCATTAGTTGAACGACTTGTTCGCCTCTTCACACAATCGATTTTTAAATGAAACCTACCAAAAAACTCGTAACCTCCATGCAGTAGCTCTTATAACTTTTAGGTTTTGACTTTCCCGGCAAAAAGTTATGATAGTTAAGTTAAAACATTCATAGTCAAAGTCAAAAAAACATTTGAGAACCTCCTCCTTTTTTTTGTGAAGTCGGTTATAAAGCAAGATGCCTAAGATAACCGCAATACGCATCGGTCAAAGTACCTATAAAAATTAACTCTCATCGGTGATTGCTAGGCGCGAGAAGGCGTAACCAGATAACCAATGAGAACGTTACGTATGGCGATAAGGCCGCCAATTGTTACACTAGTTGTAAGTAGATTTTTGTATTATGCATGTAATTTCTGGTGTGAACAATAAAGAGTTATCTATCTAACGTTAGGTCACAGCCCTCGCAACTTGCGTTTTCCTTAAATTTTGGTGAGTTTTTGTCAGGACAATATTTTTATAATCTACTAGTTGTAACCCGCGTCTTCGTTAGCGTTGACGTAAAAAAAGTATCCTATGTCCTTCTTTGTGATATACAGTAACTGCTTATCAAATTTTTATTAAGATCCGTTCAGCCGTTTAGCCGTGATAACGCGACAAACATCCAGATAGAGCTACAAAGTTACTTCCTATAGTTCGCTAGATGGCGTTTATGCATTTTTTGACATTTTGTATGGGCTGACAGTAATGACTGACTGTAATGTAGGGAGTTCTGAATCGCGCAAGCGAAGTTTTTTCCTCGAGACAAACGTATTCATATTTATATGTCGAAGCTTTATTGGTCATGATGCGAATGCGGCTATTTTTCTGAATTATAATATTAGTTAGGAAGTTAGGATTTATTTATTTATACAAATACAATATGATCCTCAAACACATTACATTCGAATGTCGAAAAAGAGGCGCTAAGCTGCGTGCACCCCCAATTACAGGAGACCACGTCATGGTCATGGAAGTTTGACTAGACTACATTGAGAATATTTCTATGATGCGTAAAGAGTTCAGAAGAGTTTAAATAAAGGATTCAGACAGACAGACGGACAGACAGACAGTCGGACATGGCGAACTTATAAGGGTTATAAGGTACTAAGAGTAATAAAATAATAATAATAATATAGATATATATTACAGAAGAAAAAAAAAAAACTACCCGCTATTAAGATAATATTAATAATACCATTTGATTTCCAAACGGCGATCCAATCTGGCCGACTTGATTTTAACAAAACAGAAAACTGCGTAAAAGGAACATGTTCAGCTTGACAATGTTCCCGACTTGTGTTGGGGGAAGTAAAGGCAAAGCAACAAAAAAAAAAAAAAAATTTGGTACTACGGAACCCTAAAAGCTGCTATAATAAATCATCAGCTCAATATTCAGAACGTTTCTACCATTTGTTTTGTTGGTAAATATCACGATACTAAAAGGCTCACTACTTGATTTGATCCCCGAAGTTTGGCACTCTTCACACAAAGTTTGGGAGCCCCGTAATTGCTGCTAAGTATGACTTGTATTGTTTCGTAGTCCGCCAGAGTTCGCAGTTAGCGAAGGCTTTGGTACTAATGGAGGTTTATGTGGCTTGTTGTCGGGAAACGGGTGTTACGCAATATGCAATCAAAACTAGATCGTTGAATGAACCTCTGGTGTTTTTCCGCTGCAGTATTATCGCTTCCAGTATTCATAGTGATTTTTAATCGCCTGGGGAGTGGTTGTGAGGATGTTCTATACATAATTACTTATGACCGAACAAACTACTTTTGAAAAAAAACACATACAAACACAGCTGTTCCATACAGAAAGTCGTAGAACAAAATTTCTTCGTTCTCTTGTAAACAACATCCTCACAACCACGCCTACTAGCCGACTAAAAAGCACCATATATACTTACTAGGTATAGGACTGAACTTGTATTGCTTTTTTTTTTACTATAAGGACATTTTCAAAAGATACCCGATCGCTTTGAGGTGGTGCAGGATTTGGTGCTTGACAGAGGACTCCGGGATCTCTAAGGAACGCTCCGGAGCCTTCAGCACCGTGCTTCAGCTCCTCCCGGTACAGATACAAGTTTTCGAAGACGAAAATCGGTTCCCTACTTTTAACACTTTATAAGGAGAATTCTGTGTTTTAACATAACAAAGGCAAACAAATATTCCTTCTATTATTTTATTTTCTCTTTCCTTCTAAGAGGATTTTGGCGTCGCACGTCTTATGCATTTGCCAGTGTCAAGTATAGATATATATTCTCAAGTTTTGTTAGATATTATCAAACGGGTCATAGTCACGGTCAAAGGCAAGCAAAGCAAGTCACGGTCAAGTTCAAGTCATGCCTAGTAAAGTGCTGAAAACTTTACTAGAGCCTACTATGGAGTTTTGGAAACAACACGAAAATTCACGTTTCACGACATTATACCATTCACCAACACTCGTACATATTCACGAACACCGGGTAAAAATTTACCGTTTTTACACATTAACACTCGAAATAACAAGTTTTGGAAAATAATAATATGACGCGACATGAATTCTTCACGTTCCCGCCAAAACTCTATTTTCCTTTTATTTTGTCTCATTAGTCCCTTGTCCGAGGTTTTGAGGCGTGTTAACGCTATTAGCATTTAGCCCTGTTTACGGGCTAAATGCTAATAGCTTAACACCGAGTGGAGTCTCATTAAATCCAACCAAGTCCAAGCAGACTGCTAATTTACGCTTCTAATATCTCTAATGCTTTGCCTTGTTCAGTGACTCTGAACACGCGAATGGGAATGACTTCATTGCGATAGCTATTTGATAGGTTTAGTTATTATTCAATCACGGTAATGCGATTTATAATTTACGTTTTTTTTTTTTTTCTCTTTCCTCCTAAGAGGATTATGGCGTCGCACGTCTTATGAATTTGCCAGTGTCAAGTACACTCATATTTTTTCAAGTTTTGGTGAATATTGTCAAATAAGTCATAGTCACAGTCAAAGGCGAGCAAAGCAAGTCACGGTCAAGTCCAAGTCATGCCCCAGTAAAGTGGTGAAAACTTTACTAGAGCCTTCTATGGAGTTTTGGAAACAACACGAAAATTCACGTTTTACGACATTATACCATTCACCAACACTCGTGCATGTTCACGAACACTTAACGGGTAAAAATTCACTGTTTTTACACATTAACACTCGAAATAACACAAGTTTTGGAAAATAATAAAATGACGCGACATGATTTCTTCACGTTCCCGCTAAAACTCGTATAATTTACGTTCTGTGATTATCTGAAAGGTGTCATTTTGAAGTTATACTGGTGAGTTGTTTCCGAAAAGGAAAATTTTGTGGTTTGTCTTCTTCACGTTTTTGTTTTATCGACGGGCTTGGTTGATTTTATTTTTTATCATTGCTTCTTACTTGTTACCCCAGTTTTCCAATTTATATTATGGTCATTTTTTTTTTATATAACTGTTGTGAATGAATTTGGATTCAAGCGGTTTCTTTCCCGTCAAATTTAAAGTTATGAAAACAAACAACAATGTATTTATAAAGCTATCCTAACAAATATTATATAAGCCAAAATAACTCCGTCTCTCTGTCTATCTGTCTCTATGTCTGGGTGTTTGTCGCGTTATCACGGCTAAACGGCTGAAGGGATCCAGATATTCAGATATATATCTTAAGGATCGGAGACGGACATAGGCTACCTTTTTTTGTAGGTTTTTGCGAACGAAGTCGCGGGTAACAGCTGAAGCTAAAATACGTTTGTTGACCATGGTACTACCCCACATTAAAACACATTTGTATCATACGCCATTGTCACCGTCTGCCTGACTGTCTGACTGACGTCTCCCTAAAAGCTACATTTGAACCGCGCTAAGAACTGTTCTGAAACTGAAATTAGTTCTTTACATATTCTTAGCAGTCTTTCTTAAGAACTAACTACGTACATGTAGATGTAACGATTATAGCTCAGTGGTCGGCACGTTCGTATCGCACATCGGGCGTGGGTTCAAATCCCAACAATCTGCTTGAGGAAAACATCGCGAGGAAACCGTAGCATGCTAAGAGCGATCTTTCTAGGCTGACTAGCTAACATAACCAAGTACGTAACGGTGAGACTCAGATCCCATTCACGCACAGAAATTGTTTCATATGCCATCAGATATTCACCTCGAAGGTTTGTCCTCAATCGACGATCCAGCCTGTACACAATATTTTTCGATTCCCCCGAGACACGGTGTAATATAAATCTACATAAATAGGCCACCTGGTATCGCGTTGATAAATTGCGTTATGGCCTCAAATAATGTAATGTTGGGTATTCGGTTATTATGAAAAACTTTTACAATGGGACCAACCCAACAATCGCGAAAAAAACAAGTGCCAGTTGGAGTCGCTTACTTATTATGTATATTATTGACTCGCCTCGATGGTAGATTTAAGAGGAGATAAAGGTATTCGCGGATCCACATGTGAAGCCAAGCTGTGGATCCAAGTGAGCGGTTAATACCGATTAATACGCACCAACCAAGTTTTTTTTTAAATCCGGTATTTGGAGCATTAGCGCGAATCCGACATATACGCTTTTGGCCTGTTTATATTATTTGACAAATAACGTGTTTTTTAACAGCAGTTGCTTAATACACAATCTGACACATAATATACAGAATTTTCAAGTTCATACTTAGATTAGTTTTTAGATCGACCCCAACAAACAGTAACAAACAGGGTTTAAAAATTACAACATTGACGTACTCAGTTCTTTTATTTTGAAAATAAAAATTATATGTATTTATAACAAAAAACGCAATAAATCATGGAGCTATTGTGATTTACGAAGTACATAATAACTCAGTGGAAAGATCCGACAAATTTAAGACAAAAATTTACAAGGCATAATAAATAAATTAGGTATAATGATAACTACTCATTTTACATTTTAGCACAAAATCATAGTCACAATCCAAAACGGCATTATTAACAACATCAATTAAAAACAAAATTAACTATCCTACGTATTATAATCGATTCGGAAAAGTGCCCATACGATAATAATTAACTGTTGAACATCTCCATGAGCAATGTTTTGAATTCAGTAAGTTCAAACGCCAACATAGCCGTCGTAGCCAGTGGGAGCACGCTCGCCTCACATTCGTGGGGTCGTGGGTTCGAACCCGTGCGGGCCCGTACCAATAAGTTCTTTGGAACTTACGTACGGATATATCATTGGCTTTTCGGTGAAGGAAAACATTGCAGGAAAGCTGTATATTTTCGGAGAAGGAATGCAATGGCGTATGTGAATCCGCCAACCCGCACGGGGCCAGTGTGGATATGGTCTAATCACCCTTAGAGGGTAGGCCGATATCTTAGCAGTGGGATGTTACAGAGACGCCAACATGAAGTATTGTGCACATTTCTGAGAGTGTCGCCCTAGATCCTAGATGAACAGATTCAGAAAAAAAATTAGCGATAGCTTCGTGGGAAAACTTGTAACACAATTTTTTTGGTATAATGGTAGATATAATGGTGCTTCAGTTGCACTCAAACTTGGTATGCCATTATTATTTTCAAGTTTAAATTATGAACAAAAAAAAAATATTACAAAAAACCCAAACGCAAGATCGCCGCCGGCAGCAGGGCAGGGCCCGGTGCTTAGGGCTGCAGAGTGGGAATCTTCACTATTGTTATTGTTAGTTACTTTAATAATAATAGACTTTTGGATCTGTGGAAGGACTGATGGTCAAATAGTAATTGTCCTCCCATATAATAATAGTCTCCCATAGATTCAATTCAATTCAATTCATTTATTCGGACCCTGGGTTAGCACAACACTTGTTAACGTCAAATACACATTTTTCATATGAAATTAATTAAATATTAAATATTAATTAAACATTATTATAGCGGCTTAATAATGGCCTAATAATGATCCAGTACATATTTCAATTCAATTCAATTCATTTATTCGGACCCTGGGTTAGCACAACACTTGGTAACGTCAAATACACAGTTTTCACATGAAATTAATTAAATATTAAATATTAATTAAACATTATTATAGCGGCTTAATAATGATCCAGTACATATTTAAATTTTTTTTTTTTTTTGTATCGCTTTTGCGCATAGCAAAAAAGAAAATCGTAAACGTAAGCAACGCCCCATATTTAACTATAGACGGCAATAAATTCCGAAATCGGATCCGCAAAGCTCATTTTAGCTCCAAAAATAGGGCGAACTCTACGAGAGCCTGTTAATAAATAAGTACTTCAACCCTTCAATTTCGTTTCAGTTAATAACTTCTTCCATTTCAACGTACAGTTTTCGAAAACAAAGATGGCTACGACCAATAATGTACAAATAATTAATTTCAATTGTTAAGAGAAACCCACACAACCCACATATTTGTGAATTCGGAACTAAAGGAGATAAATTACATTACATTATCAGCCAGAAGACGTCCACTGCTGAACAGAGCGCCACACCAACCGACAACGTGCCACTTGCATCCACCGGTTGCCCGCGACTTACGGTGCAACGTTTCGCTCAGGGCGCGTAATTCGCGTTTTTTGTCAATTACAGCTTAATTAATCATCGTAGGTTCATGAAAACTAATTTTGCGATAATAAATAGATTGTTTCAAGAAATGACACCAACCAAAAATTCAAGTTGAAAGCTAGTATAAGTACATTTCCCACTAAACCTAAAACCAAGATGAAAATCAGCTTATTGAAATTTGTAGCTAAACCAATGTTATCTAGGTAATTATTTTACCCGTAATTTTTTAAAACAACTTATTTGTTGGCGCAAAATTGATTTCAATAAATCCACGATGAAGCTGTATTTGACAAAAAACGCAAGAAAATTTGAATTTCGCGCGATGAGTGAAACGATGCACCTTAAGATAAACCGACAAGATAAACATAAAAATATATAAAAGAGTTTTTACTGTTAGGTCACTTTTTATGTTAGGATAGCGCAGTTACACTAACTATATTGATTTCCTTTGCAAATATGAATACAAATATTTGTTTGAGCATTACAAAATACAGCTAATTGTTGCTCACAGAGACTCCCAAACTAGTCACAGACTGCATGTGTGTCGGGAGCTTATACTTTTTGAGTGTCCCAAAAAAAAAGTAAAACTCGTGTGGTAACGATTAACTTCTCAAAGGGAGTTGAGTTCTCTTCTCATGCATCGGGAGTAGCAACGCAGTTGACATAATAAATGAATGAACATTTTATAGGGTAAGCATGCCAACGCATTGAGAGCTAGTGGAGCTTTGCCAAATGTGCTTCGTTTAGAATCACTACATTACTTCCTAGCATATCTATATTATTATTAAAAAACCATGCCCCATCAGATAGTTTTATATAATACGGCAACACCAATTGCAATTTTTGAACATAATTTTTAATACAAAAAATACTGACCGTAAATTAAAAAAAATAAAAAAAGTCAGTTATCTTTAGAATATCAACGACAAGCTGCAAAGCATTGTTCACGTTATTATTTTTTATTTTGGCAAAGGAGAAAGAAAACAAACTCGAATAAAATGATATTTCCTTCTACCTCGTCAAAATAGAAAATGCGAGGGAAGTCTATTTTGCTATTTCTCGCTTCTCCACTTTATTGACTGTCTCGTTCACGCATTTTGAACATATTTGAAGAAAAAAAACACAGAGGGGTAAATAACAAAAATAAACAGTGTTCGCGCTGTCATCACGCTTTCATAATGTTCAAGGACGTGGTAAGTACGATTTCCAATCAGCTTTTCTGAAGGTAAACAACGATGTGGCTCAAGATGGAGCTCGCAGATCTATAGCACAATTTGTAGTTTTCAGGAAACGCCGAACGTGACAGAACACGTTTCTCCCTAGCCGACCTAGCCGTACGCAATGAAAGTAGACAACCATAGATAACGCTTTTTCGAAACCTTCGACGTCAGTAAACAAGACCTACCTGTATTAGCCATGGCCTTCGATATGGCATTGTCTAGTTTACCCATTCTGCTAGGTCCTAGGTGAACGACAAACACGGCAACGCGACGCAAAACTATTAAGTAGTCGTTGTATGTATGTGTGGCCTACGTTGTCGCGTTAATCAGTCTGCGACGAGATGCGACGAAGTGCGGACCTATTTTTTTGCGCGACAAGACGCGACGCAGCGACAGTGCTACGACTTGAAGAGGTGCATTTCCAAAGGGGTTTTAAAGTAAGCTAGTAGTTCTCGCCGAACTGAGACCCATATACCCCCTATACCCCTATATCTTCACAACCCCTGGACCGATTCAGCTCATATTCGAACTTAAAAAAAAATTGTATTGAAATGAACTACTTGCCTACAAAATTTTATGAAGATCGAATCAACGGTTCGCAAGTTATGGTCGGACAAATATACACACAAACATACAAGCATACATACCAATGCCGATATGTCCCAGTAAACCTTCGATCTTCGCTTCGCTCGGTCAATAATTGTGTTTTAGTTGATCTCCTTAATAATGCAGTGCGAGAATAAATCTCTAATCCAAATGTATTTCGCTCTAAATGTGTCATATTTGTTGTCTTCTTTGTTTGCAAAATTTTGAAAGGCTATATATTTAAAATATTGATTTTCTGGCAACAACGCAATATTGCTCATGGTTAAAACAGTGATGAACTGAGATCTCCGCGTTTGTCGCTCACGGATGACTACAAAATAGGTTTGGGATTGGTCGCATTATGTCGCATAGCATCGCGTTGCGTTGCGTCGCTACATGTCACATTCCGTGAGTCACCTAGGACAACGGGTCAGTAAGAGACTTTACGAGGAACGATCTCGCGTCTCAAAGTCTGGGATCCCAGACCTACCGACGCCGTGCTGGCACAGTTCAACAAGACAAATAGGGTTGTTACTATCCGCATTCGTGACGATGTTCCGTGTGAGGGACTAAACAGAAAAAAATAACAGTTTTTTCTTTTTCGTGGACCTTTATTTGTATACATTAACTGTAGGAACTACATAAACCTCTTATTTTGAGATATGTTTTTAAGTTCTATTGTATTATATCTATGTCTAAAATGGAAAACATCAAGAAAACATCATTTTAGATAAAAACAATAATTGAAATATTTATTTAAAAAAACTCGACCATTTCTTTTTGCTAGGATCAGAAACTCTATGCAATATTCAAGTGATTACCATATAATTACATTCCGGAAATTAAGACGAATCTAACGACACCTCATTTCAAACCAGGGACCCTATTCGGAGATATGTCATTTTATCTCGGTCACTCTCACTCCCATTAAATTCTAAATTAGAGAGACAGTGACCGAGATAAAATGTCATTTCTCCGAATAGGGTCCCAGTTTAGCTGTTACGTCTATAGGACATAGGAACTTGGGTAAACAATATTCTCCTATTAGTCGGGTAGAAAAAAAATTCTATCCACAATATCAAAATACTATTATCAACAAAGAAAGAGACAATGAATAATAACTACATACTCAAACACGTAACTAGAGAATGATATTCACGAAAACAGTCCCTAAATAAAGAAAGCACGAAAACTGAACGGCTGAAAAAGGTCGGCTGTTACACGGAACCGTTCGAGTCAAGGTTTCGGTGGAATTATTTACAAAGTTACATCACTAACACATTTTGGAAGTAAATGCAATGACTACCTAATGGGACTTTAGGTTGAACTTCATCGTGTTAGACTCCCATCATTAGATACGTACATTATGTATATCATTTTATTTTGTGGTCGGGCTTTTGCAGATTCCGCCTAGGTAAGGACCACACTTTGCCAGTTATTTAACCGCCAAACAGTAGTCTGCAAACATTACTGCGTTCCGGATTGAAAGCCATGTTTCCAGCGACATTACTGGGCATAAATAACTCTGGGTGACGAGCGCAGTGCATTGCCGCACATGGTTTTAAACTTGAGTTTTGGGTAGCGAGCTGTCATGAGCCAGCGATACGCAAGTTAAGCTTTTTCTGCGTTTAGTTTACCAACTCTGAAATCGCGAAGCTAAAAATAAGCTATTCAAAAGAAAAATGACACTTACCCTCGAAAAATGTTTGGACCAGATGATTTTCCCGTAGTAAAAGTGGTTTATTATGATAAGTACCTACAATGATATCATTCAAACAAAAGTAAAAAACAAACAATTGTTCCCTTGTTCCTGTTATACTAGACGGGATATTGCAGCGGAGGCAAACACTACAGATTGGTTATTGTAGACTCGGCTTGAAAATTAACTTCCGCAAAGTAGCGCCTGAGTCAATCAACTTCCTCTCTGTATTTCTTTTTTGATAAAGTACGAATGAGATGGAGACTTATTGTCTCATAATTGTCTCATAAAGTTGTACACATAGTAAATAGGTGTATACAAGTAATAATTTGATTCATAGATAGTTAAGTAGGTAGTCTAAACTTGAACACTAGCTTATTAGGTAGGTGTATATAAAGCTATTTATGGAGTGTTAACACCGTCTTACGGCTTAGAAAATATAAAGTTTAAGTTTTCTGAAGTTTAGGAATTAAAATTACTGACCGAATAAGATTATATTCAACTCATTGCCATAATCCCCACGATTGGGATTATAGCAATACCCCTAACACTAACCTTGTCTAAGGGGGATGCTTTTGTTCAGCAGTGGACGTCTTCTGGCTTATGATGATGAAGACTGGTAATCCCGCTATTTATGGGCAGGCTCTTTAATCGAATGAAGCCGTGTAACTCCACCGTTTTCCGCACATTCAACTACTTGCCAAAAATACAATAAAATTAATAATACATTGCAAAGACTGGAAATAGCGCTAACTTTGTAGTTTTGCCTAATTAGACTTATTCAAATTAGCATTTAAAAGCGTCTGAGTAAGCTTATTCCGGAGTTGGAGATAGGTTAGGACATTTCGGCCTAGTAAGATTAGTTTCGCATTGTGGTGAATATTTTATCACCAGGCCACTTGTTTAAGGGAAATAATATAAAATATATAAATATTACAGAGAAAAAAAAACTGGATCATTTCATTATTTAATCTTTAGAAAACAATTGCTAATTTTCTTGTAACATTTTTTTATTTTGGCGAAGTAGAAAGAAAAAAAACTTTTTTTTCGAGTTATTTTTCTTTTCCTTCTCCAAATCAAAAAATAATATCCATGAAAATTGCTATAAAACATTGGCAATGGTATTCTAAAGATATAAAATAAAATTATAATATAATATAATTTAAAAAAATAAAAAAATAAAAAATTTATTTTATAATTTAAAAAAAAATATAAATTTTCTCTGTAATTTGTTTCTCGTTTTTTTTTTTTTGAAAATTTGCTACCGAGACATCTTAATCAGGGGGAGCGGATCATTTATCTGACCTACACTGCTACACTTATTCATATGCGGAGATCGAAGTTGTTCGAAGTTGGTTAGGTCATACTATACTTTGGTGTCTCGAGACGAAAACACATATTAGTATAATCATCATTCTTAACAACTTTTACCTTGAGACCAACAATGACATTGTGAAAAAACAAACCGCTGCACATACATTTCGTTGAGTGTGAATTATATTTTTCTATGGACAGCAATTTTTTCGGAATTTTATTATTAATTATTAATTGCATCCCTGTATATTTTGAAAAAAATGCGATCAAACGAAGCCAAGCGCACTCTGAATGCTGTGAAATAAATGCAGACAAATGTACTGTGGTATCATTAAGCCGCAGTAGAAGTTGGAATCGCTATCAGATTGTATCCATCCATCCATGTCACCACGCCAGCTTGAGTATTTGCAAAATCGCGGTTTGACGATAAAATAATAATAATGTGTGTGCTATGAAATGGAGCTGGTTTTAGCGACATGCGACACAGAGCGTAAAATCGCTATAAAACGTCTAATTATATCGAACTGCCGACAGCTGCTTGTCGATACGTCTTTCTTTTAGACTGTCGCTTTCCGAAACCGACGTACTTTCTTGATGTTTTCAAATGTTGACGAATTAACTAAATATGACGAATTATTTATTGATCAATGTATTTAATAGTCAAGGACCGCGACTGAAGTTGTTGACTACGACTAAATCTTGTTTTTAAATCAAAGTTTCGTTTTAAAATACTACACGTGTAACTTAAATTAAAACTGGACATAAAATACGTGAACACAAAAAAAACCTAAGTGCATATTTCAATACTATTTTTTTTTGTTTTTTTATACCACTAACATTGTTAAATATTTACAATTCGTAGCCAATGAATAATTGCAAAAATAACTTTGACTTGACTTTCACGATAAAGCGGCTGAATCGGTCTGGATGACATAATGCAAGGAGGTAGTTTAGTCACCTTTGAGACTTTAAATCCTAGAAAAACACTGGAAAATGTGTAACTGTTGGAGAAATTTTGAGACTTAATTAATTATAATTTAATTTTAAATATATTTTATAATTTTATTTTCACTTGTAACATTATGTATATTTAAAAACATCTACTTAGAACATTCGTGAACAAGCCATGTATGTTTTCAGTTGCGACAAAAGATAGTTTAAATATAGTTGTTAGGGCTTCATGATAATAAACATTGTATAAAAGCTCACGGCATAAAAACGGTACAGTCGTTATGATATGTAAGGTCATGGGAATCAATATTTTATGGTTTGGTTTCGCTGTTTCGGTATAGGCACAGAATTAATAACAGTAATATTAGGTATAAGTATTCATTTTTATAGCTCTTAGTTTTTGTGTTAATTTCTGAAGAAGAAAATTTTGAGATACTCATTTGAACAACTTTGTTTATCTTGCGGAATATATTTAAAAATAAAGTATTTAAGTTTTCGAATATTTTTACGCGTTGCTGATGCCGTCTTCGCCGGCATTACGTGTGTTGCCAAAGTGGTAAAAAAAAGAAAGTAAACGTAAAGAACGTCGGTTAGCGTGGCTGCACATGAGATAAAACACCAAATATTTCAACCAATCAAGATTACCATTACCTGTTTTCGACCAATCTGGATGCAGTAATAATTTCAGCACCAGTTCACGACCAATCAATTTTTTAACCCTAAGAACTCTTAATGATTTGCTAGGGCCAAATAAATATTTATCTCCGGCCCCATAAACAGTCCGCTAACACTCACTCCTCCCTATTGTCCTAAAGAACCAATAAAGGGTCTTTATTTGCCCATCGCTTATCCTACATCTTGAATTGACTAAAGCCCTCTAGAGTGGTGCTAATAAAAAATATACCGTGGCCGTATCTAAGAGAACTTTTAAGGGTCAACACAACCACTCTTTGCCAGCCACATCCTTCCATGTCCCAATGGGTTTTGGCCGTATCTCTCGAATGGGTATATCTCGAATTAGGTATACAGAGGGTGTCGTGGCTTTATGTTTAAAGAAATGTATATCTCAAAAATGTATATCGGCATGAAAGTAACGTCATTGAAAAACAAAAAGACTTCGGTATTTTACCCAAAAGCCCGTAGGGTAATGTTTTTAGGGTGTATGTAAGTGTGTTTGTGTATATTACCAAAAAAAAAGTCTTCACCGATTTGAGCGAGTGAGGTATCGTTAGATTCCGCTTTATATACTTCCTGAGTGGCAGGCTAGGAGTTATTTTGTTTTTCTTTCAATAATATTACCTGGTAATTTACAAATTTATATAACTGGCAAGAGTGTGGTTCTTCCCCAGGCGGACTGCAAAAGTGTCTTAGCCAATACCTTACAATAACTACACCACTACATTATACTGCTGTGTACACTGTGTACACTGCTGTCTATTCTGTATAAGGTAGAAGAGAGGCGGGAAAGTGGAAATTGGATTTTTCTTTCTTATTACCGTAGATTAATATCTAAGTACCGAATGGTAAGGAACTTGATAACTCAATATTTTTAAAGCAGAAAAATGCAAATTCTCTTGGCATATCAGATCAGTTGCGCGCTCACTAAGCTTGTAGAATACACACACTGAGAAACAGACAGTGTAATTATTCAGACGTGGGTGCAGTGGTTCTGCGCAACTTTTTTTTAGCTATAAATACTCCTCAGCCAATGCACCAGGCAGAACAAAACCTCAACAAAAACTTCCTTTTGTTTTTGGAAATTTCAGCCCACACGAAGCAAAAATGTGAACACTGCAAGTTAAAAACGCTTGAACCTAAAATATCTTTTACAATATTCTAGATTATAAATAATCCTTAATTATCACCAACACTTTTCTGATGTACATAAGTTAAAGTAACGCTCTAAAGCTACGCTTTTAGCTCGCGGACCGTAACAATTTAGAAAAATAATATTATCGGAATATCCGTGAAATTCAGACATCCAGGCAAGCCCGCTGCTTGCAGCACTAACCACGAAATTAAATGGTACCGTCACTTAATGGACGGCTACTGGATAATATAATTTTTAATAAGCTAGACCAACAACTTTGTCGTATATATAATTACTAGCATGCCCGCACGGCTTCGCTCGCATGTATAATTGTATAGGCTACGGGAATGAAACACCCCATTTCACCTCTTTAAGGGTTGGTTTTTGAAAAATCCTGAGACATGCCTTTCTTTATTTTTTATGATTAATATACAAGCCAAGTTTCATAGGCATGAAAAAAATAATTTTATTTCCACATAAATTTTTACCCTTTTAGAGGTGGAATTTCGCAAAATATTGTTAAACTAGACCATTTGAAGAGTATTGGGTTCAAATTTATTGATTCCTAGAAAAAGGTTCGTTCTTTTTTATACATATAGATTTCCTATAATAGACTAAATTTCACAGCTCTTGTTTGCCATCTTTTTAACCGAGTTCCAAAAAAAAATATTCTCAACACAATAGGCATTTATTTTCAAATTTGTTTTTGTTCTTTACCTCAGAACTCCGTCATTTATAAACTAATTGGGAAAAACCTTTTTGTATTTGAAAGGAGATACTTCCTGATTGTTCCCAACTTTATCAAAATTCCCTTCTGATAATGGGAGCCATATATATAGCGATTTTGGTATTTTCATCAACAAGTCAAGCATTTGCATTCAGAAAGTATCATTTGGTGAAGTAGAACCGTTGAGATTATAACTCAATGAGTGGAACTGTTGGAGAAGACCACAGATGGCCACCGGAACTCCTCAATGATACGCATTTCACGGGTGGAGTCAAGATAATCTCGATTATGATAGTTAATTTTGCGACTATGACGAAGCAAATTTAAATAAATGGTTCTGATGAAGTCTTTATTTATTTAGATTATTCTAGAACATGGAAATGAAAAGTGACGCAAATAATCGTAGTCCTTTCCGATTAATTGCGTTTAGAGAGTAGTACAACAACGACACTGAAAAATAAACCGGACTGGAAAATAAAATACAAATAAACTGTCAGTTATCTTTAGAATAACAATAGTAATTTTTATGTTAGCTGAATTAGGGGAGCGTGCCCTCAAAATTTAACATAATAACAAGACATGGCTTGACCAACAAGCATATCTCACCAGGAAGTTCTTTGATAAACTAGAGCTATCTACCTAAACGGCATAAGCAACCTTGTTTATGAACATGCTTAAGATTGGCTTTTTGAATTTTTAACGCAATCGCCCCATAAATAAGGTAATTGATATTCCTCGATGCGCCCACGAAACAGATCTAATATTTCTTATTGAATCTCAGTAACTGCCCAATAAACGTTCCTCTCCGAGTTTTACGAGTGACAGGGAACTAATAAAATGTTCTGAGGACACTCGGTTGTAAATTTTCTCCATTCTCGAGCGCTATGCGAATATGGTAGCGAATTATTCGTAATTTTCGTGTTCACGACCTGAACAGCGATAAAGGGACGATTATTGTTAAAAAGCCGTTCCTCTTTTTGTGAAAGATTGGAAATAAGAATCGGTTTGATGTTGATAGAGTGGAGAAAAGGCAAAGACACAATAAGTAATAATACGTTTTTTTTTTTATAATACTGTGTGACAAAATGAGCAAGTCGATTACTTCATAAGCGTCATGCTTGCTCATAAGTTCATAACAGTCCAGTGCTACCCAGAAATTTGAAATTAAACGGCTTAAAACCATGAGCGGCAATGCACTGTGCTCTCTTTGTGTCAAGTAGTTTATATAAATAGGTAATAATAAATAAATAAATATTGGTGAACGCTTTTACACACAGCGCCATCTAGCCCCAAACTATAAGCAAGCTTGCACTATGGGAACCAGATGACTGATAGAATACATAAATACTTTTTTTAAATTGTAAATGTGTACATAGAATACATAGAAATACCCAGAACAAACATCCATGTTCATCACACAAATGTTTGTTCTGGGTGGAAATCGAACCATTTTTTGTACGTATTTTTTTGCACAAATTTATGTAAGTAGATACATAGAATACATAGAAACACTTTTATCTGGAAGCATTTGCCCCTCATTCCAAAACACAGTAATTTTTGCGCATTACTGCTTGACGGTCGAGTATCTGGATAAGGTGTGATACTTCCCTAGACGGGCTCTGCAAAAGAGCAGACACTCGCTACGTCGCAATAAAGTAAATTTTAAACGCACAGCTATAAACTATCCATCCATTATAAATCCCTAATAACAGATTGGATGTATGAAAAACCGAAAGAGAGAGCGAGTTAGGCCTGCTTTTAAGTACTTGAACTTACTAATATTTATTCTGTGGTATACAGGTTGAACGACCAACTCTAATAATGGCCTACGATCACATATCCTTCTAGATCCCGCACTCAGGACGATTGAAGCGCACCTCGCATCTGTCAAAATACCCCTCCAAATATGTATTTTCATTGGTTCATTGCGAGGTGCTAGTAGGCGTAGCCTTGAGATAGCCATTCAGAATGCTTGGTTGCAGCATAAAAAATTATCCATAGTCCCACTAACCTCGCTTTTTTAGTTTTTTGTCGGAACAATACGTAATGCGGTATCTGTTAAGAGCCTGTGCCTAATAAATGGCTTATTTAGAATTTTAATAAAAAATTGTTGCAAAAACTATTTTGAGCGACCTTTTTTTGAGACACCTTGTAGGTATTGTCAAAGCGGCCCCAATACAAAAAACCGGACAAGTGCCAAACTGACTCGCGCACCGAGGTTCCGTACAAACATAACTTTGTAGTTGGAAAAATTATATCCCATCATACGTCATGCTCATTTGTCCAACTACAAATTTGAGTATGTAATCGCATTTTTTTTAATGTGACCTTACTATAAATTAATGGGTTTCGGATTTCTCCCTTTACTTGTGCTGTAAGACCTTGCTTCTTGCCAACTTTTATGATTCTAGGTCAAAAGGAAGTACCCTATAGGTTTTGATTTTCTTGCGATTGGCATAAGCGACATAATATTCGGCATAAATGTATAATATTGCGTTGACTTAGAAGCTTGATTTTTTAAGCTCTACTACTACTATATCAGCCTTTAAACATCCCACTGCTGGGATATCAGCCTACCCTCGAAGGGTGATTAGGCCATGTCCACCACGCTGGCCCAGTGCGGGTTGGCGGATTCACATACGCCATCGAATTTCTTCTTCGGAAATATGCAGGTTTCCTCACGATGTTTTCCTTCACCGTAAAGCCAGTGGTATATATCCGTACGTAAGTTCCAAAGAACTTATTGGTACGGGCCCGCCCAGGTTCGAACCCGCTACCTCACGAACGTGAGACGAGCGTTTCTCCCACTGAGCTACCACGACTTTTTTAAGCTCTAAGAGACCGTTTTTTCCCTGTTTGATATCAATTTCTACTTGATAGTAGATTTTCTTACAACCTTGTACTGTATGGAACCAATAAACCATTTTACAAGCTTTTATTTAACTTGCAATGTTTTTATGTATGTATGTTGGGGTCAAATGACTGCCCCGGTAGCTCAGTTGGTAGTGAAACTACCTTCTGTGTTTGGGGGCGTGGGTCCGATTCCCATCTAGGAAAAACATTCATGTGATGAATATTAGTGTTTGTTCTATGTCTGGGTGTTAATATCTATATAAGAATGTATTTAAAAAAAATATCTATGTACGTATATCAGACTCTGGCTGCCATATTACAAGCTTTGCTTAGTTTGGGGTCAGATGATCGTGTGTGCAAAAATGTCCCAGATATTTATTTATTTATTAAATCATGCAACTACATTTTAGACCAGTTCCCCTTGTTCAATTGAGTTGAAATTTTGCATGACTGTCAAGTTCCGATGACATTACAATATAATGAAAGCGAGCTGATCTGATGATGGAGACGGATGGTGGAAAACGGAATTCCTCAGTAGATTAAGGGAGTTTGGACTCATTTTGATCAGCTTACTGCACCGATAACGGATTTTATAAAAGCTAGTCTGGAAAAATATATTTTTTCACAAAAAATTATACGTCCTTTTGAGCTACGGAACCGTAAAATAAGAAACATATTATAATACGAAGAATGCGAATGTCTGCTTATTATTTCAATATCTGTTCTTATAATGGGCATGCGTAAACAAGCTGGCATTTTACAAGCTTATTATTCATCTGTTGTGGGATGAATGAATAATATTATTTCTCTGAAGTATTCTTCGTATGTTACGTATCAGATAACATAATATTATAACACTCACAATATTTTTACCTACATATACCTACAGTTTTATTTGGAACTTAACTGTACTTTCAAACAGACTCTAGAGCTAAAAATGTCTTTCTCCGACTGCCCAAGAAGGAGGGTAATGTTTCTGGAGTGTATGTAAGTATTTTTACTTTCTATATTACTTTCTGTAGTCTAAACGGCTTATCTGATTTTGAGAACAGTTTTTTTGATTTATTTAATTTATTAAGGAACCGCCATATTATAAAATGTAACATACGTAATGTTTTAACCGGCTTTACAAGAAAGGTGCTCAATTCGAATGCTTTTTTATGTCCGTTACCTCAGAACTCCGTCATTTATAAACAGATTTGGAAAATTGTTTTTTAATTTGTAAGAATAAACTTCCAGATTGATACCATTTTTATAAAAATCCAGTTCTGATAGTGGGATCAATAAGGAATTGAGGGAACTCCTCAAATATTATAGGAAAGTTTATCGTAAAAAAAGTCATTATTGGTTTTAATTCCACGGTTAATCATTTTACTAACCATGCTTTCTTTCAATAACTAATAATAATAATAACTAATACTAATAATAATTATTCTTTCGATTTCGCAACAAATTCGCAAGCTCGCTATAGTCCGCGGACGTAATCGGCTTGTGTGTGAGAGACAATCCTTGCAACATTTTTTAAATATGAAATAATGATCTGCTAACTTTCGGTAGCAGATTTTTTTTTCTGGTAAAAAGTAGTGATCTATACGTCCATGCTTATAGTTATAAAGATATTGTATAAAGAAGAGTGCCAGTTGCCATAAAAATATTAACCTAATTGTAGTAACTATGATAAGGACATAAGATGTCGCTAGTGCTTCGAATTGCGACTTGATCGTCACAATGTCCGCTTGACTTGAAATATAAACCTACGAAGTACGAAGAAAAAACGCTACTTGTTATGCATATTTTTGTATTATTATTATCAGTAAAATTATTAAATTTATATTTTATTTGCCAAACACGCTAGGTTTTGAAGAGATGGCATTGAAAACATATTTTTATGTAGTATATCGCAATCAAATTTGAACTTACCCTCAAATTGCAGACAGGTACCAATGTTCTGTATACCTCATATTTTCATAGGCTTTTAGAGCGGTTTTAACATTAGCTGACTAAATACATAAGCGTCTAGTAGCGCTCTAGTATTATGCTGTATTTTCGAGAGTACACTTTTTTATATGATATTGTCATTCCTATCGTATAATCAATGCTTGTAATAAACCAGAGTTTTCGTTGTTAAATCTCTTTAAGCTATGTTATTTACTGTCAGTAAAATGATCGACAAGAACATCTTTTTATCGATACTACTTTCATCGAATAAAATGTTTAGAGCCGATTATGTCTCCAAGGCTGGATTCCACCGTATTACCCCTGAATCCCCGAGCGATCGCGTGACGAGTGACGAAAAGGCTTAGTACCAAGGGTGCACTTCATATTGATCAGACTGGTATGTGGAACGACGATGTCGACGGTAATAAGGGTGTTTTTAGTATTGAGACGACAAAATTGTCGTAAATATGCGAGATGATATTTGAGTAGGTAAATGCGCGCCTTGAGGATGAGTTTATGCGGGTAGCACAACTCTACTGCGAAACCATAGCCGCGAAATAGCTACCCTTCCGTCCAGTTAGCTCCCCTAACAGGGAGCCCCTGGGTGATTCATATGGATTTTCTGTCCACACGGATCCCCTGGATTTAAAGACATTGCAACAACTAGTGACCAAGCTGCAACATATGTTGCAGCAGTATGTTGATAATTTAGAAAGTGGAAAGGATTCAGAAATTAGGTTGTTGAGGTTGATGGTGATGGTGAAGAAGTTGTCCCATTGTTGATACGCCCCATTTGATGAAAAGTAAGAAAAGTATTCATAATGATCTATTAAATAATGATTTTAAAGCCAATGGAGAAACAAAAACAGCCAAAGGGGAACATAATGAAATTATATAATGAAGACACCACGTACCAAGGAATTAGGCTAGTGGCTTAATTAACAGAAAAGAATGTAGATCCAAAAAATATATATTCAAAAATAAAAGTGAAATGCACCACGCAGGTATGCAATTCAGTCGATCTGTAGCTGCTACAATCTTACCAAAGAGAGCAATGAAGCAGCCGACATGTATTTTTTTTTAAATGTTATTATTATTTAACTCTAGAATCTTTCGTTTCCCTCGGGTTTCAATATGTCGCCCGTGACATAATGATAAGACATTGATTTATCTCCTTGGTACATAATCTACCATAGATCTTGTATCACACTGGATAGAGTGATTGCTTTGGCAGCGTGTCCACTTTCTGTTGGCGCGTTTAGTGAGTAGGGAAGTGAAAACTAGTGCAGAATCTATCGATAAAAATGTACACAGTGTACAAAACTAAGAATTTGTAAATTAAGAACACAATGTTTGCAAAAATATGTACTTTATTGAACATCGAAACTCGTAATTGCCATGTAAATAGTATGAATATATATATAGAATATATAGTAACTATGAAAGTTAATAAGTATCTATACCGTCTCCTAGTTTCTTTTATTCTTCCTAGTTATTTAATTGACAGCCCAGTCATAAAACTAGATTTTTCAAAATGTTTTCAACAAAGTCGAGAGTATTTAGGTGGCTCCCAGTTTTCGCGCCTCACAGCCTTTATCCACCGATTTCTGATTTCCGGACATTTTGGAAACCTATAACAAAATGTTTTATTTTAATTAATTGATTAACCATGACACAACATTGGTACAAATTATCATACATTTCAAGCCGCGAAAGCTTCAAAAAGATTAAAATTAATTATCGATAGAATACGTATCAAGCCGATTAAACGCTGAAAGGAATTAACGGTTCATGTTTCACTTAATGTAGTATATGTAGGATATTACAAGAATATTATTAGATAAATATCGACCAAATATCGACAAAGTTTGAAACGTGCAGTGGTACTTCACTAGCAGGAACACGTAAAACAATGCATTTATTTATCTTAAATTAATGCTTAAATTCATTACTAAATAACACTGCGTGATAGTTGTATGACTTCAAACATGTATATTCTTTAAGTGAAACGAATATTTAGCTTCGATTCTGGTTATTTTAGGTAAAAAACGCTACAAAAGACTTACGTGTGAAATGATAATTCTGGATCTTTTACTCCCCCTTTCGTTGTTCTCGATGCACAATACACAGCACAACACGCCATAATGCCACTATGTATAACAATATTAAGTATTCACAGCGATATTTTCATCCAATTTGCTTTTTTTGTAAGACGGGTCGCAATGTTGTGACCGACTAGTCGGTCAAAGTGGACACAGAGTGCGAGGTTGCCAATCTTACAATAGCTCTCTCGCTTACTCTATGCGACGACCCGTGAAATAAAAAGAGAAACATGACAATGTGAACGTCGGAGCGGCAACGTCTCATGGGTCTGTCCAGTATGATGCTTCGTCTAAGTAATCTACTATAAGCAGCGCGTACTCACCCGAAGCTAACTGCGCAGAAGAAAATTGACAACCGACAACTAGAATAATGAAATATTACAAAACTTAACACTGGCACTGAACTTGACACTGGCTAAATACACCAAGCGTGGAGCCAAAGTATACGAAAAAAACCCGCCAGTTTGCTACCCAGAGCTTGCCCATTATAGTGAAATTTTAATTTTACCATGTCTAGACGACGTGAAGCCACAATTTCTTTGCAACTTAAAATAGACTGAGCCGGGCTCCGCGGTTTTACCGGACGTGGAAAATAATACGAGAATTCAAAAAAAAAAATTGCGGTTCATGTCGTAATAGTTTGGATAGACAACATACATTAGGTTTTAGCACTACAGCGAATTGAACGAATTAAATGATTTTATGTATGTTCTTTTCTATCTGTAGATTAATAAGCTTGTCGCACTACTCCAGCCTATGCAAAAACCACGTAAATCACGTTTTTTTGCGGTGTGAAAGAGGAATAAACAAACACACTTTCGCAATGTGAAAGTGGTATTATTGGTAGAAAAAGATAAATAAATAATTTTGAAAATATTATTCAAAAATCTTTGGTAATGTCCACGTATTTTTGGACTAGGTACCTCTATTCCTACTAACTGACCGAGGGAAGCGCAGGTCTCAGGGTTTACTGGGACAAATCGGCATTTTTATCTATGTTTGCATGTTATTATGTTTGTATGTTTGTGTGTTTGTGTGTATATTTGTCCGATGATAACTTGCGAACCGTTGGTCCGATCTTCATGAAATTATGTAGGCAATTTTTAAGTTCAAATATGAGCTGAATCGGTCCAGGGATTGTGAAGATATAGGTGTCGCGAGGTCTCAGTTCGGCGCGAACTACTAGTATTATAAAAGCGAAAGTGTTTGTTGGTTTGTTTATTGAAATTCCACGCAGCAACAAAGCAACTGTTTTAAGTTTGACTGTACCGACCAAATATTTAGCAGCTCGTCAGCACAATTTATTTCGGGTGGCCAGGAACTGTGATCTTGACTTGTTTAATTGTACGGAGGCAGAGGTTCGCAGAATGACAATAGATTTTTATGACACCATTAAGATGCTAGTGATGAAACCAGTGAAATAAGTAAGTAAAATAAATTAGTGTTAGTTAGTATGTTACTTTTTATAAATTATTATTTGTTTATTTTTGTTTTAAGTTAGTTTTTACTTAGATTATGGTCCATGGGTGGGCGAATTGGAGTAACCTACAGGTTACTCCAATTCGCAATTGGGTGGGCATTACAATGCCCACCCAATGGAAAAGAATTGAATTGATAAATAAATAAATAAACTGATCGATCTGAATATTTGCATGGATATAGCTCAAGGGATTATCATCCCGGGAAAATTTACGGTTCCTAAAGGATTTTTCATGCGGGTGTAACCGGGCGACACAGTTAGTTCTTTGTATGTCTCAAGGCTTGTACATAATCCGACTACATTTATCAAAAGTAAGCCGTATCGACCCGTAATTGACCGTAAATTGCTTTGCTAAGTATATAGTTCAGTATACGTTGTAAATGTCCACTGTCCAGTCCAGCAGATTCATTTTTTCTTTTTCATAATGGTAGCGGATTAAAACTGGGCCCTTAAGCTTTTAATTCCCCGTGAAACTTTCGAGCTTAATATAGAAATAATTCAGGTAATCTCCACAAAATGTTAAAAGTATATTAAATGTAGAGACAAATCATGATTATTATGAATATTTGACTTTTTAGGGGGAACTCTAAAAACTGTAGAAGCTTCCTGTCCTTCCACCACTTTACTGGTGCGAGACTTAGACTGGACAGTGACTAAAATTGTTGACTGACTTGTTTTCATTTTGAAATACTGTTTTCATTTTGAAATACTATGCTTTACTGAGAAAATGTTTTTTTTTTTTTGTTTGCTCTGTACTTCCCCCAACACAAGTCGGGAAGTCGGAGGGTGTTGGGGGAAGTACAGATGGAACAACAAACAAAATTCTTTACTGTTGTCTGTCTGTTGCTTTTTACAAACGACTGAACCGATCATGATGAAATTCGGCAAGAAGAACAAAATAACGAATGTATAAATGTAACTGTAATTCTTATTTTTTATTTTAATAATAAAACAACACACAAACAAAATGAGTGAGTTTTTTTTTAAGAGAGTTTTTATTTTAATAATTATCAATTTTATTTTATTTTTATTAATTTTTTACTTTTTTTTTGTAATTAATTTATTTTTTATTATTGAAATTTCTGTAATATGACATGTAACTTATTTTGTTATCAATAAAAATCTGAATCTGAAGGTAATAAAGGTAATACGAATCACGTCGACTTAAGGATATATAAGTAAACTTTATTCTCATCTCAGAAGATCGAGATTGCTTACAAAAACCGCTAAGCTACGTCGGACTTCAGACTTCTGACATGGTTGGCTTGAAATGTCCGCAGATAAATCCGCTTAGCTGTGAAAAAAACTTCGACATGAGTTCAGAAACAATCTCCGAAATGATAACAAGTTTCATAACAACGATAAGAACTTTTAGTGTACTTCCCGATTTTGGACGGCTTCCAAAAGCGCCGCGCCGGCGAAAAGTGTTTCTTGAATTTCACAAAGAATCTTCAACAAACATTGCGGATTGTTTTTTGCGATGAAATATCAGTGTTTTGGCAGTCAAAGCGGAGATTAATCAACAGTTAGATAACAGTAAAGGCCGCGGTCTCGGCCTGAGTTATCTCTTATACACATTTTAAACATTTAAAGGATTAATAGGGAATTAAGCTGTGGTTTACAAAAAAAAAGGAATAAAATTAGAATTTGGAATGCTGAAGTAAAAGTAAAAAAGTCTTTAATCAAATTACACGTTAACGTTTCATGGCAATGGGCAGGCCACATCACTCGAAAAACCGATAACCGATGGGGAAGAAAGGTTCTTGAGTGGCGCCCATGAACCGGAAGACGAAGCGTAGGCAGGCCTCCCACGAGGTGGACCGACGACATTGTGAAAGTCGCGGGCAGCCGGTGGATGCAAGTGGCACATTGTCGGTCGGTGTGGCGGTCTAACGGGGAGGCCTATGTTCAGCAGTGGACGTCTTCTGGCTGACAATGTATGTAATGTAATGTTTCATGCTTACTTAACTATTTTCCAATTATTACCATTATTACATCATTCCAATTATATTATTATTTTAAATTTATTGCGGTTATTTACATTGTTATTATTATTTAATCATGTCAATTCTATGATTATGTCTTTCTAGTCAGCAATGAAGTTATATTTATTTAGTTTAGTGTAAATGTCGCTTCATTGGCGTAGGCGAAACGTTAAACCTTAATAAAAGGAAAATTTCCCTACATTATACTCAACAACTTATAATAATTCGTCATGTTTTCCAAATCTTATCTTTTTATCTATGTTTTCTTATAATAATAATTCGTCATGTTTTCTAAATCTAATCTTTTTATCTATGTTTTCTTATAATAATAATTCTTCATGTTTCCTAAATCTAATCTTTTTATCTATGTTTTCTTATAATAATAATTCGTCATGTTTTCTAAATCTAATCTTTTTATCTATGTTTTCTTATAATAATAATTCGTCATGTTTTCTAAATCTAATCTTTTTATCTATGTTTTCTTATAATAATAATAATTCTTCATGTTTTCTAAATCTAATCTTTTTATCTATGTTTTATTATAATAATAATTCGTCATGTTTTCTCCCAAAACAAAAACATTTTAATTGGGGCTCAACATTACGCGGTTTCAATTGAGAAGGAAATCGGGGCCCTGGTAAAGCTTACGAGCTAATATTAGCACCAAAAAATTATACAAGTACAAATTTTCGAAACAGATACTATAAATGTTTTTTTGGTATTTATTAAGGTTTTGTGAAAAGTCGTGGAAGCTGCCTGCGGGAGTTTTGCTTTATTTCAATAGCATGTTGTAACTATTTTGCTGGGATTTAAGTTAAGTTAATCTTAATTATCACTAAAATATTGTTCTAACTCTTCAGAAAAATAAGGGAGATAATAGACGATACTGATTTTCTAACTGAAAGGATTTAAAGGAATTAATGCTAGTAGGAGAAAATCGGTTTTCTGCAGACCATTTTTTTAACTCCAAGTTATTTTTAAATCGTGGAAAAACAAGGATACCGTTTGACAGAGAATTAAAGATTGGTTTGTTTGCTGTATTTGGTGTAATACATTATTAATTTGTAAACGTAAAGTTTCGCGTATGTACCTACTTTTATGAGCAGATTTATAGTAGATATACTTACTGGAGATACTAGATACAATTCCCGCTGAATTTTACCGCTACGCGAATAAGGACTCGTTCAGGGAGACGCGGGGAGATGCTCGGCGGATTTTTGACTTCGTTGGATTCCTCTTTGCGTCCGTAGGCTACATTTTGCAGTCGGGGTTTTATATTTTATATTATATTATATTATTATGTATATATATATATTATTTATATTTTTATTTCTTTTAATAATAATACTTGTCTAGAACAGATGTCGTAAACTTGTTGTTAGTATTACCATCAGCTGGCATATTTTCCCATTTGTATGTTACACAAACTGACAACGAGGACATTTAATTACTGTAACGAGGGCGCTTCTCTTTGCAGCTTAACATTTAACATACACTCTGATGTTTACTTTGACGGGCTGCGTTTGAATAAATACTGTTTCTAATGGGAATGCTTTTTGTAAAGTATGTATTTATTTATTTATAGCTCTGGGCTTGGATGTTAATCAAAAGAAAATAATGTAGCGCCGTAATCTAATTAAAAGCTTTGTTACATGATACCTACCTAATAGTTTTAGTTTAGTGGACACAAAAGTCTTATAAGAGCTATATTTTGTGTGGCTGTTTGTTATCGTTCGTCTGAACCGATTCTGTTCCTTTTTGTCCCAGAAATATTTAGTATTATTAGAAAATCATCGGCGAATTAGCAAAGCGCAACAAAATAAAAGAAAAAATGATAAATTACACAAACTTTCATCCCCTATTAAATCCCCTTAGAGGATTCATTTAGTGCAAATATAATTAGATCTTAAAAAATAAAAACAAGCAAAGCTAACTTCCATACAAAATTTCATCTTATTTAAAGGATTAATTTAGTACGAATATAATTAGATCATAAAAAATAAAATAAGCAAATATAAATTATTATACAAACTAACTTCCATACAAATTTCATCCCCTATTTAACCCCCTTACAGGATTAATTTAATACAAATGTAATTAGAACTGAAAAAATAAAATAAAGAAATGATGTGCAATATATATAACACAAAATAACTGCAATACAAACTTTTATCACCTATTATTACCTTTTTTGTATTTATTGGATGAATTTAGTACAAATTTAATTATGCCAAAAAAATAACTTTTACTAATACTTGTATAAGATTGTGTCAAAAGTTACTTAGTACATGTTGTACCTACATTTATCAAGTAACTTTTGACACAATCACGAATATTCTTTCTATACTTGGTTCTCTTGTATTTAACCGCCCGATAGTTCTCGGTTGTTGCCCTGCGCCGTCGTTAAGTTCAGAGTCTTAATACGGAGTCCCGGGATGTTACTGGCAATACTGTCATGTCTGGGGAGACGGGTTTGAGTATTCAGTAACAAGTAAATAATTTATTAAAGTCAGTGCTCTTCACGAGATGTTTTATACAATTCAGGACAAATTAAAAGGTCTCTATAGATATACCGGTTGACTTTTTTATTTTACCGAGACGAACAATTTTGGGGAACATGGAGTAGAAACATTATTACGGCATAAATGTTTAAAAATAATTACAAATCCCTCTTTGAATGAAATATTCAGAAAATATCCATAAACAGTCCATTCTCTGCAAAAGGGAGTATAGGGATTGGTTACGCCAGATCATGATTATTGTAATTAATTTTATTATTTGGTGCATATTCCATATTTTTTCCTACTACCCTTAAACAGCACTGAACAGCCGTGGGACATCTATGCCTACATTGAAATAAGTGGGTATCTAGCGCGATGCCTTGGAAAAAACTAGTGTGACATCGACCATCGCGCCGCGCGTTATACACTCATTTGTTATTAATTAAAATACGCTGATATTAAGGTGATTTTGAATAATATAGCCGACCATTGCGGTCTAGCACATAAAAGTAACTCAGTTTCGTCATACGTTTGTGGTTGTGAAGCAGGATTACCAAAAAGTGTCGTGTGCGTACCGAAGGCGACGCACGCCTTACCGGATTTCCCTGGGGAAAGCAGACAAAGGACAATACAAGTGAGTGCTGTTCCTATCTCTTTCCTTCTCCATCTTTATTCTGTTTTGCATGCACCACTTTCAACCAAAAAATACAGTCCACTCCTTTTCTTAGGGGCTCGAATTGCCCCACCATAATTTGGCGAAACCATAGTGTTCCTTCGAGCCGGATCTTTCGCTCCGGCTTATTATCTCTTATTAGGATATATTGTAGGCCCTAATAAGCTGATTATATTCATTGTGAATATAATTAATCTCACATCAAATAGTGTGACATTGCGTCATCTATTTTCTCACCTAAAATCTCCGTATTAACTGCCGTAAGCATTGAGCTAGGCGCTTAATCAGTTAGATATATTGTTTATCTACTCATATTTATATATATATTACATACATCATTTATTTTAAACTTAAAATAATCAAATTGAAAACATTTTCATTGAGTTTTCACATGTTCTCATATCTACCCTCGCGTGCTATTTAATTTTGCGCCTACGTGTCTCCGACGCCGAACCTCGCAAAACGTTCGTTATTATCCGACCGCGTAGCGAAGTTCGACCGTCGCAGGCGCGGCACACTTATCGCGCGCTCAATAAAGTTACCTATTTAACTTGTCGGTATAATATTTACCACTTTCTTATCTTTGCATCTCATTTCGTAATTATCTACTATTCGTTTAGCTGAACCACAAATTATTATAATTTTTTATATTTGTGCTTTAATATAATTTAAAATTAGCGAAAATGTCGAAACCTAGAAAAGACATAGGTAATGAAACTTCGGCTTCCGGTAGTGAAATTGAAGATGTAAAGATAACAATGTTATTATCGAAACGCGAAGCGATATTTGAAATAGTACAACAATGTTATGACTTAGCTTCCGCGTCAGATATCCATACAAATGAGACAAAAAGAGAACATTTTCTTGATGAGTCATCACAGATCGATTCGTTACGCGATAAATATGAAAAAATTGTTGATGATTATAATACTCGCACATTGGAATTAAATCCAAAAGCAAAGCCAGATTATAAATGCCTTTTTGCATTTGAGTCTCTGTATAGTAAAATAAAGAGAATACAATCTCAGTACGCTTCTACCGGTACTACATCACGAGATGCCGCATCTGCGTTGCTTAAGGCTAGGCCTAAACTAGCTCCGATACAGCTGTTGGAATTTGATGGCGATATTAAGTCTTGGCCGATGTTCTACGCGACTTTCAAATCAACTGTGCATGAAAACTCGCTCTTAACGCCAAGTGAGAAATTATACTACCTCTTACCTAAATTAACAGGACGTGCAAAAATTGCGATTTCAGGCATTTCTCCATGCGCTGAAAATTATGAATTGATCTTTCAGACCCTTATCCAAAAATTTGATGATAAGAGGATGTTGATTTCAGCTTATTTGACTCAAATGTTTGATTTCAAACCTTTTCAAATCGCTTCTGCAGCTAACTTCGATTTGTTTACGGACAACTTTACAAGCGCAGTGAGCGCCTTAAAGAACCTAAAATTAAATAACTTGTCCGATCTTATCATATTGCATATTGCTCTCAAGAAGTTAGATACAGAGACGGTGCGCGCGTTTGAAACCAAACATGGTAAGAAAATGCCAACATATGACGAGTTTGTTGAATTTATCACAACTCGCGCCAAAGTGTTCGAACGAACTACGTGTGTTTCGAACACTCGTTCAATTAATAATAATAAAAAGCCTAATACTGGCACCACGTCTAAAATACCTAAATATCAGGCTTATGTAAGCACGATTGATAAGTCTGCACCGACTGCCTTTAAATGTTTATGCGCCAATGTGACGCATACTCACTTATATAAGTGCTCTGAATTTAATAACATGACAAGTCCTCAAGAACGTTATAAATGCGTGAAAGATAACAGTGCGTGTGTAAATTGTTTAGCGTTCAATCATAAGGTTTCAAATTGCCCAGTAAAGCCTAGTTGCAAAGTATGCGCAAGGGCACATCATGGTAAATTGCATTTCGTGCGTACGGAACATACTAGCCGTGCGCCGTTACCAAGAGGAGCTGGTCAGGCACCGGCGGAGCGCGCTGTACACGTCTTATCGCCGCCGACGCAGGACATGAATGACTCATGCAAAACACCTGTTGTGACAAACCCGATTGAGTTCGCACGTTCGGATGTAGCATTGTGCACGACGAACGAAGATACTTGCTTGCGCCTTCGTAAAGAAAATGCGAATAATACAATTTTACTATCGACCGCTCAAATTGCTATATACGACTCTGATGGCAAACGTCATATTATTCGCGCGCTTTTAGATTCGGGATCTCAAAGCCACTTTATCACAAAGGAATGTTGCGATCGATTAGGTATACGACTACTGAACACGGAACGTACTATTATTAGAGGTTTTGGTGGTTCGGAGAAGGTATTCCCAACAAATTCGATTAGTCTAAAATTTTATTCTCGATTTGACGACAACATAAACTTTGATATTTCGCCACTCGTGGTCGAAAAAGTAACGGACTTGTTACCTACAGCTGTGGTAGATACGTCTGGCCTATCACACCTGAAGGGTCTACCCCTAGCGGACGCAAGCTTTGGCGTACCTGCTAAAATTGATGCATTAATTGGAGCTTCCCTATTTCCGCATTTATTATTACCCGACGTCAATGCTTCTCGCGAGGAGTCAATTCCAGTTGCACTGCGCACGGTTTTGGGTTACGTCCTGTTAGGGTCAGCACCCACCATACCCACAATAAATATTAATGCGGCCTTGACATGTTGCCTCGTTCAAGAGCCTACCGCTATTGACTCGTTAGTCAGGCGTTTCTGGGAACTGGAAGAGCTTCCTTCCGCCCCCGTTCAACATCCAATGCATGCTGAATGCGAAGATTTTTATGCGTCGACTACAACACGCGATCCAGTTAGTGGCAGATACGTTGTCGGCCTGCCATTCAAGGACGATCCATATAGCTTAGGGAATTCTACAGACGCAGCTCGGAAACGTTTCATGTGTCTCGAACGAAAGCTTGAAGCTTCGCCCAAATTGAGATCGGCATATGATGACGTCATTAGAGACTATCTGACAAAAGATTACGTATCTCCTGCGCCACCATACGATCAACGTGACCCTGCGCCAATCTATGTCATTCCCCATCACGGAGTCGTTCGCGAAGATAAAGCGTCGACGAAGATTCGCATAGTATTGGACGCTAGTAGCCGTTCCACTTCCGGGCGGTCACTAAACGACATCTTACATGCAGGTCCGAACCTACAGGGTGATTTATTTAAAATTATTTTAAATTTTCGCCTACATGTAGTCGCTATGACCGCGGATTGTCGTCAGCAATTTCTTCAAATTGTAATGCGCGAAGCTGATCGCCGTTATCAATGTTTCTTATACCGATTCAGACCACAGGACCCTCTCGTGCTGTATCAGTTCAATTGCGTGTGTTTCGGCCTATCGTCGAGTCCATACCATGCACTGCGCACGGTAACTCAACTTGTGCAGGACGATGGTGCGAAATACCCACTCGCTAGTAGTATTGTACTACCTTCACTCTATATGGACGATGTGGCTTTCTCGCTCCCTAATGAGCGTGAGGCCGTCGCCGCTTCTCATCAGCTGATTGATCTATTCAAATGCGCTCAGTGGGATCTTGTGAAATGGAATAGCAATTCCCGCGCGGTATTAGAAAATATTCCCGCCACTCATAAACTCCCTACTGAAGTGGAGTTTGATAAATCGACAAATAAAATATTAGGCCTCCATTGGTCTACTGAAGATGATACATTTTATTTTAAAATTTCTCCGCCGAGCGACGAGATTTGTACAAAGCGCACAATATTGTCTTCCGTCGCCCGACTTTGGGACATAATGGGTTTTGTAGCACCCACAATTGTGTACGCAAAGATTCTAATAAAGTCTCTTTGGCAATTACATTTATCATGGGATGAAGTCCCACCGGCACACATCATTAAGATGTGGAAGCAGTTCTGCGCCGAGTTACCGGCACTTAATAAATTTCGCATACCACGTCATGTGGGCGTATCTGAAGACTGTGACGTCACCCTCCTGGGTTTGTCCGATGCCAGTTTTAATGCTTACGGCGCAGTCGTATACTTACATGTCAGCTCCGCCGCCGGTAACACCGTACGCCTTGTATGTGCCAAAAGTAAAGTTGCGCCTACAAAACCAATGTCGATTGCGCGTCTTGAACTGTGTGGAGCACTCTTACTATCAAAGCTGCTTCGTACAGTCCAAGACAATTACGCCGACCGCTTAAATATTAAGACATATGCTTTCATTGATTCCAAGGTTGCATTGTATTGGATTAAAAGCTCGCCGCATAGATGGCAAACTTTTGTCGCCAACCGAGTCGTACAAATAACGGAAAACATTTCTCCTGACAGCTTTTTCCACTGTCCCGGTGTTGAGAATAGTGCGGACATTTTGTCCCGAGGTGTGACTCCCGAGAAACTCATCACACACCCTCTATGGCTCTATGGACCTCCTTGGGCGTTGTTACATCCGTCTCAGTGGCCTCTTAAGAGCCTAGACGGGCAGCCTATTCCCGACATACCGGAACAAAAGGTTTTAACGCACACTGTGTGCACGCCTGTAAAGCAATGCGCTTTATATGATCTCGCTCTCCGCACTTCATCGTGGAGCAAATTATTGCGTATAATTGCGTACGTCTCTAAATTCGCAAAATTGCTACCTTGCCGCAGCCCTACTACTGCAGTAACTGCCGAGGACTTAGACTTTGCAGAAAATAAAATGCTTTGCGCTCTGCAAAGTCAGCACTTTGCAGAAGAATATAAGAATATTCAGAACAATAAGATTTGTTCTCCGGCTTTCAATCGTTTGAGGCCCTTCATTGACAATGGCCTGATCCGCGTAGGCGGTCGCCTTGTCAATTCGGCGCTGAGATATGCACAAATGCATCCAGTTATTCTGCCGCGCAATGATCATGTAGTGAACACGATTATTGACTATTATCATGTAAAACACTTACATGCTGGACCTGAAACATTAATGTCGTTGCTTCGACAAAAATTTTGGATCTTGTCGGCACGTCGCCTTGTGAGGCAACGAATACACAAGTGCAATACCTGTTTTCGTCTTAAGCCGCGTCCGACTTACCCCCTTATGGCTAACTTGCCTGACATACGTACACGTCCAGCTGTTAAAGCCTTCACGGAAACGGGCTGCGACTACGGAGGCCCCATAGCCTATACTCCTGTGCGTCGTCGTGGTGTACGTAGCGAAAAGGGATATATAGTGTGCTTTACGTGTATGACCACTAGAAGTTGCCATCTTGAAGTTGCTACGTCATTGAGTACGCCCAGCTTCTTGGCTGCTTTCAAAAGATTTATCTCTAGACGAGAACCTGTTAAAGTCCTTCATAGCGACAATGCTACGAACTTTCAGGGCACTGCTTCGTATCTACGCGATCTCTATAAGTTTCTTATGGATGAATATAACCCGAAACTGGAGATAGAGTGCGCTGAGAGTCGCATAACCTTAAAACCAATTTGCCCTAATGCCCCCCATTTTGGTAATTGTTGGGAGAGTATGATTAAGGTTACGAAATCGATTCTGTTCCGCGTCATCGGACAGCAACTCCTTTCGTACGAGGAGCTTTGTACTGTTCTCACGCAGGTAGAGTGTTTATTGAATTCCCGCCCGCTGACAGTACTAAGCTCTGACCCCGCAGAGCCTTTGGCTCTTACGCCGAGTCATTTTTTACACACTGCGCCTCTACTATCATTGCCCGCGCCTGATGTAAGCTCTGACAATGTCAGTTTGCTTCATAGGCACGCGTTATTGGACAATTTGGTCCAATCTTTCTGGAACCGCTGGAGGATGGAATATCTACACGGCTTGCAGGTTAGACAAAAATGGAATACCCCCTCCACACCAATCACTTCAGGGACTGTCGTGGTAGTAATCAACGACAACGTACCGCCTCTAGCCTGGCCTTTAGCAATTGTAGAGAAAGTGCATCCTTCCAAGGATGGTGTTATACGCGTAGCGACTGTGAGACTCGCCGGGAGAACTTATCTCCGTCCAGTCGTTCGGTTATGCCCTCTTCCTTCGCAGTAGTGAAAAAATATCGCTTCGCAGTATACATTAAGTTTACATATAAGTCCATATATGTACTTATCATATTATGTTATGTCATATTATTATGCTTTACTTGTTATATTTTCCATGCCGTTTTACGGATTTTTATTTAGTTATTCATACGCACTGAGCGTTGCTCTTTCTCCTATTAATGGAGTAACTTTTTACCTTATGGTTGTTTTCTTTAAAGGTGACCCTTTAAGAGTGGGTGGATGGTTACGCCAGATCATGATTATTGTAATTAATTTTATTATTTGGTGCATATTCCATATTTTTTCCTACTACCCTTAAACAGCACTGAACAGCCGTGGGACATCTATGCCTACATTGAAATAAGTGGGTATCTAGCGCGATGCCTTGGAAAAAACTAGTGTGACATCGACCATCGCGCCGCGCGTTATACACTCATTTGTTATTAATTAAAATACGCTGATATTAAGGTGATTTTGAATAATATAGCCGACCATTGCGGTCTAGCACATAAAAGTAACTCAGTTTCGTCATACGTTTGTGGTTGTGAAGCAGGATTACCAAAAAGTGTCGTGTGCGTACCGAAGGCGACGCACGCCTTACCGGATTTCCCTGGGGAAAGCAGACAAAGGACAATACAAGTGAGTGCTGTTCCTATCTCTTTCCTTCTCCATCTTTATTCTGTTTTGCATGCACCACTTTCAACCAAAAAATACAGTCCACTCCTTTTCTTAGGGGCTCGAATTGCCCCACCATAATTTGGCGAAACCAGGGATAATTAAAAAAAAAGAATGCAAATAATACGTCGCCATTTCTATTCCGTGCCCATTTCATTCTATTCGCGGTGTTGGTAAAAAAAGTCACCCGATCATCTTTAACCTGCACTACACAAACTTTAAAACACGCAAAACGTTTTTTCACCGTCTTTTAGTATTCATGGTTTTTAGCGATTGGCAAAGAAGAATGATCGTATGCTTTAGCAAATACTCATAGGATCCATAAATACACAGGCTAAGCTACAGGAGTAGCTAAAAGGTAGTTTTTTTTACCAAAGTCGTAAATTGAAAGTAGAGCCCGTCTCTCGAGAGAAATCCGGCGAGAGTCCGAAGTGTATAATTTTTGGAGGAGTGTAAAACAATAGAGGCTAGCAAATTCCGTCCTTTAAAAAAAAAAATAAAAAAATAGTGTATTAGCGCCGAGTCTGCGAGACCTCTTTCGTGAGACGGAGAATTATTTTTTTACCACACTTTGGTTGGGGGGGGGGGGTGTTAGTGGGTATAAGCCCACATAACCCGGCTGCAACCCCAAAGCAGTCTCGCATTTTGAGAAGATTTCCCCCTCGTCAAAAAAAAAATAAAAGCGCAGCTCGCCTTCGACTGTGTTTGTGTGTGACACGACGGTGCGTACTATACGCACGGTCCATGGTACGCACCATGGAATCGATACCATTTTCAATCTTAAAAATGTTGAAATTTGCGAACGGGGCGCTATCCACTATTTCATTGTAATTTCTATGTATCTTATTCTTATTCTTATTCGAGATGGGGGCGATGAGTCCTGCACTGACGTCCCGCATGGGGTGTATTGTGCATTCCCCCCTGCCAGCGTCTACCCGAGCCAACCCAGCTCCTTGAAATAACGGAGCGAGGCTCTAGGCCGCTGGCATAGCTGCTCCAGTGGTTTAGATGGTGTTAACAATGATGATGAGACCAAGTCAAGCTGTCGGGATGACATGGGTGATGTTGAAGCTGCCTCAAGCAACCTAGTGGCGATTCTAACTTCTTCTGTGGCTGTACAGTGCCACAGCACATGTTCTACTGTTTCGTTCTTCTGCATGCAACCACGACACAGCGGACTGTCCGTAGCTCCTATTTTGTACAAGTGACTATTCAAATTGCAATGACCGGTTATGAGGCCTACCAGTAGGCGAAGGTCCTGTCGTTGCAATTTCAATAGATTGTTAGTGATTTTTCTGTCGAGGGTTGGAAAGGCGGCCTTGGAGTGTTGACAGTCGGCTTTCTTGTCCCACACATTTTGTTGTTCTTTGTCGGTGTGGCGGCGCAGTAGCTCACGTACTTCCATCGCTGATGGTTTGCAGAGACCCACTACGTCGCCGTCTGTCTGTTTCCTTACACCCTCCTTGGCAAGAGTGTCCGCCACGTTGTTGCCCGGACATGATCCGTGACTCTTCGTCCATCTCACAATGGTTCTGAACTTGTTAGAAAGTGTTTGTAGTGCTTTGTGACACTCAGCAATGACTCTTGACCTTGTTACAGGTCTCCGAAGTGCATAGATAGTTGCAGCACTGTCGATGGTGATGATGAGAATTTCTGTGCCGTCCCGCTCTGCAGCGGCTGTGAGAAGCTCATTAATTGGTCCCACAGCTCTTGCTGCCAGTAGAAGACCCATGGCCTCCGCCTGCAGCGCTGTCGTGGTTTTGTTCAAGGCCACGGACTCCTTGAGTCCAAGGTCCGGCGAGTAAAACCCGCAGCCTGCTCCTTCCTTGTTCCGTGCACCGTCTGTGTATATGTTCCAAGTGGGCAATACACCATCTAGGATATTTTCCTCTGTGATCAGCTCATACTTTTTGCTGTCCAGATATGTATTAGCTATCTTATCAGTACCATGGATAGCTTCGGGAATTATCCTCGTTGCTCGATCGATTATTCTACAGTGGTTTGTGATAGGACCCGTACTTTTCCACTGGTTTGTAGATTTAATCCGTAGTGCTGAAGCCATCGCTTCCTGTTGTATATGCAGATGCAAAGGAGTCAGACCCAGGATTACTTCGAGAGCAGCTGAGGGTGTCTTCTTCATACATCCGCTGATTAACGAGCATGCAAGCCTTTGTGTTTGCTGTAGTTTAGTAATTACAGTTGCTAGGTTGGTGCGAGTCCACCACACTATGCAGCCGTAAGTGAGAGTTGGTCGCACTATCACAGTGTATAGCCAGTGACAGAGCTTCGGTTTGAGTCCCCATTCCTTACCTACTGCTCTGGTGCACTGCCATAAAATATTAGTTGCCTTCGTGGTAATGTAGTCTAGATGTTTTCCCCACAGAAGTTTGCTGTCCAACCAAACGCCCAGATACTTCACTTCCTTGCTGAGCGTTAGTTTAGTACCAAACAATGAGGGATTTTTGAGATTTAATGTCTTCGTCTTTCGTGTGAACAGAATCATTTCTGTCTTTTGTGGATTCACAGAAAGGCTGTGGCGTTCACACCATTTTTCAACGACCTTAAGCGCCTTTTGCATTTTATCACACAAAGTCGATTCAAATAGTCCCGAGACCATGATAACCAGGTCATCTGCATATGCTATGGTGACGATGCCTTCTTTATTAAGGAGTTCGATGAGTTTGTTAACCACTACAACCCAGAGTAGTGGAGACATAACTCCTCCTTGCGGGCAGCCCCTCGTTACTTGGCAACGTGTTGCGCCCGCTGTCTCAATGCTGGCAGTTCTGGTAGCGAGCATTGTTGTAACCCAACCACTCATTCTGTGGTCTACTCCATGGATTTTCAAACCTTCTTCAATACTCGGGAAGGTAGTTTTATCGAAGGCCCCTTCAATGTCAATGAAAGTGGCCAGGCAGGACTGTTTGCTCTCCAGTGCAGATTCGATTTTGTGAACCACCTGGTGGAGAGCAGTCTCGGTTGATTTACCCGATTGGTATGCGTGTTGGTTTTTATGGACAGGAATATCCACCAACGGTCCCCCTCTTATGTGTTTGTCGCAAAGCCTTTCCAATGTTTTCAATAGGAAAGAGCTAAGACTTATTGGCCTAAAAGACTTTGGGTTGGTATAATCAGCCTTTCCTGGCTTTGGTAGAAATACCACCTTTACCTCCCTCCAAGCTTTAGGTATGTACTTCCATGCCAGACATGATCTAAATATGGCAATGAGGTGTGATTTTATCCTGTTTAGGCCCCATTGGAGAAGAGCTGGAAATATCTCATCTACTCCGGGGGCCTTGTGCGGTTGGAACGTGCTTATGGCCCAACATAGTGCCTCCTCCGTAACAATAGAGTCTGCGAAAACCCAGTCCTCTTTGTCAGGATTGTGTGGAGTGTGTGGTTCCCATCCGTCGTTGTGATCTATCCGACAGTCTGGGAAGTGTGTCTTGAGCAATAATTCAAATTGTTCTTGCTCCGAGATCGTGTAAGTGCCATCTGTCTTCTTTAGAGTGCCTAGCTTTATTTGCGTGTCGCTAGTTAAGATTTTTCTAAGTCGTGCAGTCTCGCTCTCTGATTGGATAGAGCTGCTGTACTTTTTCCACGAGCTGTTTTGGCTCTTTTTCACTTCCACCTTGAATCGGTGCCGCATCTTTCTGTATTCTTGCCAGTCCACCATCGCATCGGTGTTCATAGCTCTGTTGAAGTGGTGTCTCACCTTTTTCCTAAGCTTTGTTAGGTCTTTGTTCCACCACTTATCCTTCTTGTGAATTATATTGTAGCTTTCCTTTTTTAATGGACAAGCTTTTTCATAGCTCTCTTTCAGAGCGCATACTAAGTTGTCAGTCGTAGCTTCTATTCCCTGCGGTGGTAGTTCTGCTGTTGGATCCACCAGAGGTATCCCTGACAATGCCTTATCCAGTGTTTCACTAAAGATTGACTTGTCAGTTTTCCTCGGGTTCCTATACATTCTTGGTTCAAGCTCACCCACTGTCAGGTTGTACCTGATCCATCTGTGATCCGAACCAGAGTATTCATTTATCGCCACACGCCAATCCCGAATAGCTCGAGAGATTTCGTTTGTGGCCATAGTAATGTCGACTATAGTTCTTGCCCAAGACGTTACGAAGGTAGGCTCGGAGCCTCGATTTAGTAAGTTCAGGTTACACCTGAGAATGAAGTCAAGTACATCATTACCTCTCTCATTTGTGTCGGGGCTGCCCCAGACGGTGCAGTGAGCGTTGGAGTCACACCCCAACACACATTCTAGTTTATTTGTAGTGCAGAATTGCATCAACTCTTCAAGTGCTGGGTGTGGCGCTTCTTCTGTGATATCCAGATACGCCGATGCCATAATTACAGTGCTGAGATTGCCTTGGAGGCCTGTCTCTAGTTTTACTACAGTGAGGTCATCAGTGCACAATTGTGTCACCAAAGAAGCTTTATACGGTTGCGGAACATATATAAATGTACGCATTTTGTTTTGCACGGGGGGAGTGAAGACTATGCCCCTGAGGCCGTTGAATCCACTAACCTTTCCTCGGATTAAGTATGGCTCCTGGACCAGTGCTATTGTGTTGTGATGATTCTGTAGGGCTTCGCGCAGGGCGGCGGAGCCTGAGACGCTATGATGAATGTTAGCCTGTATGATGTCGAGTTTAGTACTGACGCCAAGCCTATGTGTTCTACCAGCCGCCGAGGCAGTTGGAGTATGTGTGTCTGTGCGATTGTTAGTTTTTTGTTGACAATCCATTGTTAACAGTCGGGTTCCCGGTTTCCCCCTATCTAATTAAACAATAGGGTTGACGCGGGAGTGGTCGGTTCGGTCCGTGTCCATGGATGACGCCGGCGAGAAGATGTTGAGCCCCATGAGGTCAAGATCTCCTTCGCCAACGTCACCCGCGTCCAACAACCGTTCTTCCTCCTCCCTCGTCCACCCCATGTTCTCGGCGGGTGCAATGTCGTCGTGGTCACCGGGTGCCACTGGCACGGTTTGGCTGCCAGAAGCAACAATCCCCGCACCCCCAACCACCGGCTCCGCCGCCGACACTGCCCCCCCGGCTATGTTATACCCCCGTACTTTAACATAGACTCTCGCGCAGATATAGTGCAGCCGAAAGTCTACCTGCCTTAGGAGGTCTATGTCTCCTGGTGGTATCCCTACGACGAGGAGATGATTGCGGGCGTCACCCACGGGGCGCACCTCGTGTGTGAACACCTGCCACCTCTCCAAGCCCACCCCGGGGTTAAGAGCCACCAGGAAGTTGAGAAGGAGGTCTGGTCGGCTCGTGAGCTCGACCATACCTCGCCCGAAATCCGGGATATAAATAACCGCGGTATAGTGCCGCGGCACTTTGCTCTCCGGAACGACCATGCACTCACCGGACCCCACCCACAGGGCCGGCGTCTGCTCCACAGTCGCCGTGAGCCAAGCGAGCGCATGATCGTCCCGGGGTGTATATTTGACGCCCCCGCGGAACAGCCTCGGCAGCGTCATGAACTGCGGTAGACGAGTATCACGTCGTCCACCGTTGTCCATGAAGACGCCGTACAGTGCCCGCTCGACCGTCATCCTAACGTGCATGGCGCGCAGCTCGTCCATCGGTACGCGGCAGCGGTCCAGGACCACCACTCTGTGGTAGTTTTTGGCGGCCTCCGCGTACGACAGCGTCCCCGCGCCATCCACTTTATGTTTTGCCGCGAGCACGCTGCTGCCGGGCATCAGCGGGCCCGCGGATGTCCCGGGTGCGTCGCGCGTCGCGCATGTGTATGTGGCGGCAGCGGGGTGTTCCCGGTGGCACGCCTTCTTATCGGTCGCCACGCACGCGGTGGGCGACACCAGGTCGGAGCTCCGCTGCCGCTTCGCGCCTCGAGTCGTCTCTCCGTCTACCCCCGAGTGTGGAGTCCCCGTGTTGGGCACTACGTTACCGGCGACCGCTCTCTCTGTGATTGCGCTCCCCTGCTTACCCTTCCCCTTCCCCTTGCCTTTTGAGGGGCGTGGGGCTGAGTCCGTTCCAGTCTGGGGAGTGCTATCCGAGTCGAGTGCCGCCAGTTCGCGTGCCACGTGTATGGTGGCAAGGTTCAGCGGCAGGTCCTGCGGGGCCGGTTCCGGTTTCGGCCCTTGTCCTTGCGGCGCATTAAGTGCTGTTGCCGCATCGGTAAGGGTCGCCACCTGCGGGACGACGCGCGTCATGCTTGCAACGGCAGACGGCGCGAACGCAGCCGTGCCGGACAAGCGAAGCGCACCTTCCCGCTGCAGCTGGTGGTACTGGTCCACCAGCCCAGCCTCACGAGCCCTGCGCTGCCTCGATAAGGCTCGGCGGCTAATGCCGCGATATGTGCTGTGGGCGGGAGTCGGTCTACCGTGCTCCCGCCCGTTACCTCTCCCTGCAGCGTCGCGCCCTGGCGCTGCCGCCGCCTCTCGCCGCTCCTCCTCGTGACCAGGCTTCTGCACTGGTCCAGGTTCAGGCTGCAGCGCGTCCGTTTTCGGTCCAGTAGCAGCCGCGTCCGGCGAGGCCTGGGACACCACCCCGCCGTCGCCTTCGGTAGCCCATTTCCCACCGTCTGGCCCGGGAACCAGACGGCGCCGGGTGCTGGCCGGATCGCAGGGCAAAACTTCGTTGTTGTTCTCATTCATCATTATTGTAAATTAAATTGTAACTACTGTGGAGCAAGAACACAATTAGTTGGGCGCTCAGCGATGGGTGAAAGTAGTTGCCCAGACTACCTCCCCCCGGTGTTTCGCGTGCTGGTGGTGAGCAGGTCGGCCCAAGAAACACAAGGAAACCTCACTCCTCCACCATACACGCCGGCCACGGGCTGCCGTGAGGGGGGTAGAGTGCTCGACATACCAAGAGATGACTTGAAATGCCGTTCACCCCACACCCCCTAGTGCCCTCACTCTTTATCCGGGCTTGGGACCGGCACCATACAGAAGTCATTGAGCTGAAAGCGAAAGCAAAAAGCTAATCAGCGGGTGAAAGCAATGACAAAAGTGCGATGGCGAGGTTAACAAAAGTGCGATGGCGAGGTTACAAAAGTGCGATGGCGAGGCGATTTCTATGTATGTAAATGGACCCTTTTACCGTGCCGAAGAATTTACCTATTATATTGCTATAGGCAGCAAGCATTTCTATAATACTTAATTTTCTAGTAGGCATCCCATCTGTTGCTTGATTGGAATACTGCTTATATACGTTTAATACTATTGAATTGCGTGCTTCGCCGAGGGGACGGCAAATTAGCAACCTAAGCTGTTTATTAGAGCACCCATGAAAATAAACAAAGTGATTTACTGCTCCAAAGGAGTTGGAGGTGAATTGGCGACAGCTGTGAAATGAATTGTTTATGTCCTGTTTAGGAAAACTATAAATAATTATGTCGATGGAGCTTTTAAAATATTGATTGAAAAAAATTATAAGTACAAATAAATTGTACCTATAGCTAGGCCGGCTTGATCCGTTCAGCCGTTTAGCCGTGATAACGCGAAAAACACCCAGACAGAAAGACAGATAGACCGAGACACAGTGCTACATTCGAATTTACAGTATTAGTTAGGATGTGTACATTGTTTCAAAAAGCTAATAAAGCTTCCACCTTTTTACTGATGCATGACTTGGACTGGACTGTGACTGCAATTGTTGTATTATAAAACACTTGAAATAATAAAAACTTGACACTGGCTAAATACACTATGTGTGGAACCAAAAGAAAAACGATTTAAAAAAAAAACCTGTGCACTGCACTGACTTCCGTCAGTCACTTGAAATTGAATACTCTAACGAGAATTAAGTTTCATATTTCAATTTTTAATGCATTTGTTTTTCCCGCGTCGTCGCCGCAGCACAACGTCTAAAGATATATCTTTAACTACATCGTATTGTAGTTGTAAAAAAACAAAAATAATAAGCTTACCATTTTCTTTTATAGACTAACCAGTAGCCCTTTCCGAGGTAGTGTTACTCAAAGTAATTCTACACGAAAATGGATACAATAGGAACGTTAATGAAGATAAAGAGGCACAGGATATTTTATGAAAGAAAAGACCTCTGATCGATTTTTATTTCGTTGTAGTGAAAGTTCTAACATTTTTTTACAATGAATCCTCAACTTAGCTTACTTCAAAGAATAATATTACGTAGGGTTTACTCATAACTGTGACGAAACGATAAGAAAAGGCGACTTAAATTATTATCATACGATATCTTTAGGTATCTACTACTTGACATCTTACATCTAATTAATCTATGAAATAATAATATGTTAGGAAGTAGAATGTCCACAGAAAAATAAAAATTAATTTAGATTTATTATGCTCTTAAAATAAAATAAAATAAACAATAACTACTTGAACAAGTATTAACATAGCAGTTATTATTTTGTTTTCATCGTTTTCAGATTTAGATTACTCGCCAAAACATAAAAAGAAGAAAAAAGGTATTTATACTTATTACAATGATATGATTACGTCCAGGTATTCCAGGCCAGCGTGATTAATTATTGCCTAATCACTCTTCGAGGTTAATCCTGTAGCCCAGCAGAGAGAGAGAGAGAGAGAGAGAGAGAGAGAGAGAGAGAGAGAGAGAGAGAGAGAGAGAGAGAGAGATGTATTCTTCAATGAGTCATGCAAAATTCAGTGTCACAATTAGCATCAATTAGCTATGACCAAAGATAATTTATAAGGAGAATTCTGTGGCTATGACGAATTAAATGTTTTGGATCCTCCCGTGTGTTTTGTTCCTTAATTTGGACTAGTCTGCAGTAAGTTGGTCACACTATCCTTGGACCTCTACCTACTGTACCCTGTTAGCAGGTGCTCAATTATAGAGCGTTCGAGCCACCTCTGGTTAGTCGGGTTCCGCAACCCGACGCCTTGGGTCTAATGCGCTTACTTTACTGGATAATCTACGCTTTGACACTGGTAAAGTAATTGTAGGTCAGAATGCTCTAATGAACGACAGGTAATTTATTACATCTTTTTTCGCCATTTCTGTGTTGATTACATAGTAAAAGTTATTCATAATGACGAGTAGGTACAATGACATCCTAATGGACGTTTTGTATGGACTGACAGTTGTAATGTAGGGAGTTCTGAATCGCGCAAGCAAGTTTTTCCTCGAGACGAACGTGTTCATTTTTATACCTCCAAGCCTTATTGGTCCTGTACCTACTACTATATTATTGCGTCTATATTCCTCTAAATTATAATGTTAGTTAGGATTATGCTGTGCTTATTGGAATCACGGGCAACCGATGGGTGCAAATGGCAGATAGTCTCTGTGGCGTTCTAAAGCGTGAATCATACAGAAGTGGCGTATGGCACAGGCATGGCGCAGGCATTGAACGGATAAGGCAAGGACGCGACATTAAATTATACAGAAGAGACGACGATATATGGCGACGATACGCCAGGGTTTTTCAGTATAAAGGTAGAGTTTGTGGCGATATGATTTCTTCCTCTTCAGAAGACGACTATGCAAATGGTGGATGTAGACGGCAGATTGTGTGTTCAGTGCGGCGCTCTAAGGGGAGGCCTTTATTCAGCAGTGGACGTCTTCTGGCCGACGATGAAGTTAGTGCAGAAAATATTGATGAGGTGATGTGTTATGTATTCATCTATATTGACTTTGCACTAGAATAGATTAACTAGTAATGTTTTATTTGACCTTAGCTCTTTTAGAATGAAGCACGATCGGAGGTAGCCTGACAGTGAAATTATTAAAGATCTGTCTGAGCGACAGACAAAACAAACGACCTGGTGTTTACCTCGGCCAAAGAATTAGGATTGCTACTCAACGAGAGGACATCGTCGCCATTTTTGGATACCCTTTTGCGCAGTTAGTGAGCACTATTTTTTATCTGTAAATAGCTTATAATTATGTCAATTTTATTTTCGCTTGGTGTAAGTCAAATTTGTATTTTCTGTGTGTAAAAACATTACCCTCCTTCAGCCGGGTAAAAAATATCTTGACTCTTATTTGTAATTCTTGTCTTCATTCTCATAGGGTCTAGTGAACCCCGGAAACACTGAATTTGGCTGTGGATACAAAATTGAAGCTAACTCAAGCACACACATACTCACTATCACAGTAGCGTAGTGGGACTAATCGATGAGACCACGACCTTTCTGAAGACCAAACACACGTCAAAATGATAAACTCATCCTACATCCAGCCTACATCCAGCGGGTTTGTTCATGCAACCTTGCTTTACTTTAATCTGAAAGAGACGGGAACCCGCAACGTTTGTTTCATGTGTCGAGAACACAGATAAATAGAAGAACAAACACCTGTCAACGTGGAACTAGCGGTTCATTTCCAAACTGTGTCAGTATACGCCACAGAAAGGAAAAAAAAAATATATTTTTTCTAAGGGGTACCTAATAACAACCCAGTTTTTGTAGAGGCAAGACTTGCAGAGTCCGCCTGATAAAGTTAAAATCAGAAAAATATATAAATATATATAATAACTAAACCATTTCAGACGTGCAATGTTATAATTGTTTTAAGGGTGATCTATCTTTTCACCTGCAATTGTTTCGCAAATTTTCTTTTGACAGCTAACGACTGGCAAAAACATGAATCGCCGTTTAAACCTTTTACAACTACTGATTTTACAAATAATTCATTTATAAAAATAATTAATTGACTAGTTCTTATTTTATAGTATGTCACTTGATAAATGCTTCATTTATTATTTGTGTTACTTACTAAAACTGTACTTGTCATATAAATGTTTGACATATTGAATAATAATACAAATATTCTAATAATTGAAACCGTTCTAAAAAGTAACTGTAACATAATGGAGTGGCTTCGAACACTAGGTTAGGTTATGTTTGAACTGCGACAAACAACAAACGAGCCGAGCGAGCGAAGCGAGCGTATCGCGACAGCGGCCGCCAATGCACTAAAAAGTAACTGTAACATAATGTAGTGGCTTCAAACACTAGTTTTTGTTTATGTTTGTTCGGCGACAAACAGCGCGCGAGTTGAGCGAGCAAAGCTGCGGCAGCGGCGGCGGCCGTAGCGCTAAAAGTATGTATGTATGTACATACTTTTACCTACCTAAGTAGGAACTTCACTAACAAGATGTGATATTGATTAGTATGTAAATTATATAATTAATTTTAGAAGTATTTCTGAGTAACTTTAATAAATCAACTACTAAACTTATTACGTAATAAATAACATCTTTTTCTTACCTGCAAACTATCTGATTAGTCTAAAATAATTAGCATACAATGATATTTTTAGAAACGTGATTTTATAAAACGAATCAAAATATGAAATGAAAAATACATAAACGATAAAATAACATTTGACTCATTTATAAAAAGAATATTTTGTAAAAAAAGAATTGTAAAATGATTGTTTATGAAATGAAGCATTTGTGCAATAAGGTATTTGTAAAATGAATAGTCTGAAACGTTGTTTGTAAAGTAAAATTTTGTCAAAACTGTTTTGGTGAAACATTAGATACGCTATTATTAGATTTGCAGATGCTGTACTGGTATAACAGCAAGCACCACACACAGCTACGCTCATACTAAAATATAAATCCGATACAATGCTCTCCAGGGAGCCTAGCCGGGACTTTGTTCGAAAAGGTGGAGAAGGAAATACCGCGCCGTCTTACTCTCTTCCGTATATCTTTAAGATCAAAATACATAATGTGTGGTTTCAAGCAAATGTATTGAACACACATGTACATCTGTAGTACACGTAGGTATGCCAGTACGGCAAATAAGTATATTTTTTTTCTCTTCTGTGAGTGTACAATCGGGTCTGCCTTATGTGTAGAAGGTCCGGGGTTAGATTCTGGATCTGGCATTGTTGACCGAGTGAGCGAAGCGAATGAAGTATCTACTTCAGCTGGCAAAATTTACTGTCGTCTGTCCGAATGTTGATACTCGCGTTCAGGTCGTATTTTTCAACTAATTTTGATGTAACTTGGTATACAGGTTCTACAATTTTATAGTTTTTTTTTGTCGTCGGCGATTTTTGATTTTGAGTGATTGTATTTCCCACAAAAAAGGAGGAAGTTTGCTACGGCGCATTAATCAGCCCATTTTGATAATATTTGGCAGTAACATTTAGTACTCAATTTAAAAAAAAATGCAAAATCGGATAAAATGTTGTCAAGATATAAAAGGTTGTGAGATCTACGTTTGGGTCATCGAAACTTCCCGACTTTTTGTGCTCACGAGGTCTACCGTTCGCACAACTACTGTTTTTATGATGATTTAAAATATATACGTACTCTGGGTTTTGGTGTTAGTTATCCCTGTCTTTGTGTGTGTTCCATTGGACCCCCGACATAATAAATCCGTGAGTGTGAAGCGTAATTATTCTCTTTGTGTTATCTTGGGTGCCTTTCTATATGATAATATATCTATTTAGATACTCTCAACTCCAAATGAGAGCATATCCTATGTCCACAGACTATGACCGTATCTTAACAATGTGAGCACTGCATTATGAAACTCTATGAGCGTTTCCAGGGCACTCTAGTGTAACTAAAACTCTAGCCTTCCGGGTGTAGTACTTGATGTGAAGTTATGAATACAGTTGGTGTCAAAGATTACCTATAGAATCCGTACTCAGATGATCGAAGCGCATTACGCATCTGTGAAAATACACATATAAAAAATCACCCTCTTTAGTTAATTGCTAAGCGCGCGTAGGCATAACTTCAATGTAGCCTATAGGTACGCCTGATTTCAGTCTCTGCAATCCGTGCTTCTTCCAACTTTGGTGGGTTTTTGTCAAAACAAAGCTCTCGTAATGCGGTATCTATATGAGATAATCTGTGTTAAAGGAAAACGAGAATTCAAGAATACCCCGGTATTTCGGCACTTGTCTCACCGCTGACGAGGAAGCGACAAACTATCAACTATTTTCTCGCTCAAGAAACTTATAATAGACAAAGCCTTTTATATATATAGAGATATAGATCCCGTCTGAATGAAATAGACACATACTGACTGTTCACACTGCCGGCGAGAACTCTCTCTTTATTACTTTTTCGCAGCGACAAAGATATCAAAGATCAACTCGCTGAGCGATGCTCGCTTGGCGGTCAGAACCCTCTCCGAGAGACTCGGCGAATGTATGAGAATGTTTGTCTCGGCCGCCTCGCCCAAGCGAGCGGTGCGAGTAATCGCCCGTCGCACTCATACACTCGCCATAGCCCAGCGACAAAACTATAGACTCGCTTCTCTCTGCTCGCTAACTCGTTTCAAATTTCTCTACTCGCTTCTCGTTCATCGTAGGCGGTGGGACAAGTCCCTTGGGTTTCTCAGTATTATAGACGCTATAATGCTTCTAAAATTATTTTCAATTTCAAATACGCACGAAACCGTTCTTTATCAGCAACAACATACTACAGCATAAATCAACATAATTATATTCTATGAGTATTTTGCAACGTTTAACATACTGGTAGTAAAGCTTGTACAAAAACATGCCATAAATAAAATAGCTTCTATACCCTTGCGGTTTGGCATAGGTCTAACCCACCCAATACCTCATTACACATTAGAATAGGGTAGATAGACAAGGCACTTACAATGATACAGTGCTGCCAACTCGGCCATCAAGCTTACGGGCTAGATTTGCCTAGATTGCAAAATAATAAAAAAAGAACCTAAGTACTTTTGACAAAGTTAGTTTTCGATTCGTTTTGAACGAATTACAAAATAATAAATGTAATAAAAAATATAAATTAAATTACAATCATTGGTCCTGTCCTGTCTGATCACGCGAGCCGAAAGGACGCGAAAACATGCGGCGTGTAGAATTTTTACAAATTTATGTTTTACACTTAGGGCAAGGACTGACTAGTGATGACTATGATGATAATGATGACTGACTATATGATTCTGGGTGGCATTGAACTGTTATGGGCAAGCGTGATGCTTACCATCAGACAAACAACTTGCTCGTGTCGACACTCAGATTAATAAAAAAAACAAAAAAAAAAAGAAATGTGATGTGTCTCTTCGTAACATTCATGTCAAAAACTTTTCTCAGTGTCTATACTAATTACAAAATTTGTCAACAGGTCCAGTAGGCCAATTCAAAATATGCGTTATGTCATCTGATCCCGCGGGTTCGGTTCGAGCGGGTTCAGTTGACATAAGAGCCGTATGTCAAACGACGTGTCGACGCTCGAATTCTCCGGTCGATGCGTACCCGACTGCCCAAGAAGGAGGGTAATGTTTTTAGGGTGTATGTGTATGTTTGTATGTTCCAATATCACCTCCTGTATAGCTTACACGGCTTGACCGATTATGACGAGTGAGTTGTCGATGGTTAATTTTTAAGTCCGAAGTGACTTATGCTACATTTTGCAGTCGCGTTTTGTGTTTTTCTTTATTTAATCATACTTGTCAATTTGACGCTTCTGTACTTTCCCAGTCTATTCAGTAATGGTAATGCCTCGTTATTTTTGAAATTGTTGAGCTCTCCCAAAATACTTTCGTTTCGTTACGTGATCGACAGCCGTATCTGCTGTTAGATGGAGCTATTTATAGAGACAAGGGCATTGGGAACAATAAATGCAAATTCTAATATTTCGCTTTGTCAAACAGCTCTTGAGGCTCTCTTTTTAAGTGGTAACATTAAAACAGACGGTTTTAAATCCGAATGTATCTTATCTGTTTGGAAACCTCTTCCCGCCTCTTCCCGCACTCGTTCACGAATTTTCAATATATATCAGAACAAAAAAGTAACAATTAAAAAAAAAAATTGGCATTATCTCAGACTAGCATACAAGTATTTTTAAGCAATTCTCATGAAATTTTCGAATTTGGCAAAGAAGAAGAAATTAAAACTATATCTTCCAGTATTTTTATATTTTCTTCGCCAAAATAGAGATAGCTCTGGCTGTGAAGCGGCCATGTTGTTTTATGCGGTAGGCATTCATTAAAGCTACCACTACATTGTACCTTTGAAGAACTACATACGGGGTAGAAATTGCGTTGCGTTGCAGCGTTGCAGCATAACCAAATGCCACCCTCGTTGGTCTGTCTTTCGAACTATGATTTTCTCCTCCAAATGCACGACGATAATCCTAGCATTAAAATAATAAATCGCGGAGAAGATGCTGAAACAATTTTGAAGCGATTATTGCATAAATATTGTAGTAGATGTAGATGCGCGTAGAGGCGTACGAAGTAAGAAAATTGTTAATCCAACAGGGAATATTCGAGTTTAATATTTAAATGAAACCCGCGAATATAATAGCTCGGCGGAAATTAAATTTCGTGTACCGTTTTTTTAGAATATTGCTATCTGAGTTTTAGGTAAATAACAACCAAAATATTGGTTAAATGGTTTAATTTACGGGCAGGTATTAGATTTTAAATTTTAAAGTTGAGCAATTTTAACATAACACAGAATACTGCATACTTATTAAGCGGATTAGCTGATAACCAATGGGGAAGAAAGGTTTTTGAGTAGGGACCACGAACCGAAAGATGCAGCGTTTGTAGGCCTCCAACTAATTGCACCGACGACATTGTGAAAGTTGCGGGCAAGCGGTGGATGCAAATGGAAGATTGTTGTTCAGTATGGGGCCCAAGGGTTCTTTGGTCTGTAGTGGACGTCTTCTGTTGTTTGATGATGATGATGAAAGAATACTTGTATCACACTAATATTATAAATGCGAAAGTTTGTGTGTAAGTTTGTAAGTAAGTGTGTTTGTTCCCTTTCAACTCTGTAACGGCTGAACGAATTTGAATGAATTTTGGTATGGACGTAGCTTGTACTCTGGGTTAACACATAGGCTACTTTTTATCCTGGAAAATATTCTGTTTCTGTAGAATAGCGGGTGAAACCGCTGGACGCAGCTAGTACTTAATAAATTCTAGTTTTGTTTTAATAAAACGGGAATACTCACGTTAAATTGAGTCGGTTATTCCACCTTCCGCGCGCGTGTCACGCTTAGCATTCCTTGATAAAGGTGACCGAATGTGATCGAAACTATTATTAAAATTAATTATTAACGTTTTATTAAAACAAAATGTGTCAAAACCACGTCAGTTTTCATAGTAAATTCTAGTCTACTTTGCCAACGCAAACTACAACATTATGCAGATAGTGACGTCATCACGTATACAATTTTCTTTATCATAAATATTTTAAAATATATATATGTATCGCAATATAACCTTTTTGTTTTTGCCTTCTTCTTAGCCAAATAAAAAAATAATAATATGAAAATTATTACAAAAGATTGGCAATGGTACTCTAAAGTCAGGGACAAGATATTTTTTATTTAATTTCTTCTCTGTTACAACAACGAGAACCAGGGTATGCGCCATCGTAATTTCTTAAACGTGTCTATTTTTTTTAGGAAATAACATAAAACTTATAAAATTAACTATCTCCATTCTCATAAATTGTCCACTTCTGATAATGCCCCTTTCTCAAATGTAATTTCTGATAATTCCATTGAGACATCTTTTATAATACAATTTCACATTTATCCATCTATATATAAACTAGCTTCTGCCCGAAGCTTTGCCCGCGTTGTTCTAGGATACATTAGTAGTGTTCTTGTAAGTATGGTAGAAAATATTTTAAGACGCTATTGTATGTATTCGGTTTAAGTGTATCATCTCTAGGATGCCGACGACGGGTATAGTTGTTGATTTTAATTCCCCGCCGACCAGGGGCCTTATCCCGTAACTCTGGTGGCAATGGTCATCGCGTGCCGTCCCACTCGCGCCAACTTACTCCCGCCATGCCAGCGAGCAGGTTAGCAAACGAAGACCATCGCCACCAGAGTTACGGGTGAGGCCCCAGATTTAACCATCGAATACGAAAAAAAAGCATCAACTTTTTCCATGACAACGTTCTCTCTACAATCTCACTCTGGCGGATAGTCTAAAACAAACAGTGCAACAACAAAAACAGTTTTTCAAAAAAAATATTTTTTCGTGTAAAACTTTCCCTTGAAACTCGCACTAGAGGGCATAGCAAGCCCAAAATATCGTGAAAAAAACCGTTAACTTTTTGTGTGTCACTTTTGGCGGAAGCTTGTCATCGCGGGTCATTTGCGAATAGGCGAATGCGCGATCTCAAACTTGTGTTTGAATTTACTTGGTCGAAATGTAACTCTATGGTTCAATCCAATGCTACCCCAATACCATAAAAAAATGTGTAGGTACATCTTAGTAAAATTATCCGTTATGGAGTTAAGCGGGAACAAACTTAGAACCAGTTCGACTTTTGTTCGAGAGATGGTTTTGTGAAAACAAAATAATTATTTTTATTTTATACATCCAGTCTACAAATAGCCTATCCACAGGAACTGTACATTTTCCGAGGATAAAAAAGTTATTTACTTGTTAATCTAGATATCTCTATATTAAAATTTGTAGTGATTTCAGTTATCCTACAGGAATCGTAAATACCAGGCTGTAAAATGGCTCACGTATTTATCGAGGCTATAAGCTACCCCGATACCAAATTTCATCTAAATATGTATAGCCATTATAAAGTTAACGAGAAACAAACATATTACCAACACAACTTTGAAATCCTTTTGTTGATTTTAACTGGAGCTGATTTTGAAAAATTCTCGATGCAAACATTTTTATACCATAGTTCGTTTATACAAAATTATAAGTCACATACTTATTATTACGAATAATGTCAATCAATCAATTTTATTTTATTATATTATATAAACTTATTTATTTATAAAATCGAAGTCACAAACAAAACAAACCAAGTTTCGATTTAATCGAGCCAGAGAATAAAGAGTTTCATACAAACTTTAACACCATGGGGTCATCCCTTCGTGTTAGTTTTGTGGAAAAAATATTTCTTAATGTGTGTTTACACCCCTCCATAGACGTTCCCTCAAAATTTCAAGTTTGTACGTCCGGTGGTTTAGGTTGTACGTTGTCTATGAGTCAGTCACTCAGAACAAAGCCTTTTATAAGATAAGAAGAACAAGCCATTTTCCAGGAATCACTGCACAGACCAAACCGCTTATGATAGAGACGTGAAATTTGAACTCAGTACTACTCAAATTGTCTAGGTGAACAATAAGTACGGATTTTGCAAAATTCCACCCCTAAAGGGGGTAAAACGGAGACCCCCAAAGTTTGTGTGGAAAAAAAATGTTTTCATGCAAAGCCAATAAAACTCAGTTTGTGTACTAAGCTTATAAATTAAAGAAAGGCATGCCTCAGGGTTTTACGAAAATCAGCCCCTAAAGAGGTGAAAAGGGTTGTTCCAACTGTAGCCTATTCGAGCGATACCGTGCGGCATGCTAGTATCCAATACACATAAAAAACGACACCGATCGCACAGATATCTCAACTCAATTTGACAGGGAAAAAATCACGGAAAATAAACGACGAGGACGCGAAAATAGCAAGTATTAGTTATTACGTCAGTTCCTTTGCGTGACAGTTGACGATAATGATTCTGGGAGTGGCGCGGATTCCTGCCCTGATGAGGGCCAAGGACGGACCTGTAACGCCGTCTCTGGAAAAGAAAACATTGTACATTTAACAAGTCAACATGTACCAAAGATAGTAAACCAGTTGATAGGACACGCAGAAAACCTTTTTAGAACACAACTCACCGCACCGAGCGTGGGTCGAGGGAAAACAATTGGCTGAAACAAAATGTATTTATTTTATTTGCGTCTAGGATTGGATAAGTCATAAGACCATTTACGATAAGACCAATCATAGGCGATCCTGTTCGCGAGAATATTTTACACGTAACATTTTTGAAAGGCGCGACCTGTTTTTCGGTTATGGTCTGTGATTACTACAGACTGAACACATATGTTATAAGCACTTAAAGGAACTGTGTCACCTACCAAAAAAAATAAAAAAATAAGGCTTTAATTACTTTTCTGGTATAATTGCCGAATTGTTCCCTCTACGCCGCTTCCCACGATGTCGCTCTGCGCGTATACACCAGTCCCACTACGCCGCGCGCCGTAACTCCTATACAAAGCTTCCCACCACGCCGCTCTCCGCCTCTAAGGCAGTCCCATAACGTCGCTCGCTCACTTTAGGGTCATCCCTTCGCAGAAAACTCTGAAATCAAGAATTTTGTGCTTTATTAAGGAGCCAGAAATAGTTGTAAAATTTTCATGGATGCAAAATCGTCAAGAGGTAAAACCGCACTGCGAGCTAGATATAAAATCTAGTAGTATACAGTCGCAGAAAAAAATAGGTTTTCCTAGAAATTCGAATTCTCGCTCCTGAAAAACACTGTAGAGTTTACGAAATAGACCCGATTTCAAGAACAGTCGATAAATAAGTACCTACCTTACCAACTTCCGTTCAGCAAAAACAGCTTCCGAAAAAAAATCGGCCGTTAATTTCTCCAGACTCTTTTTGGACTGTATACATATATAACTTTATATAATATAATGTAAGCATTTTTGTCAGTACCTAAGTATGTATGCATGTTTCTATTTATTACCTCCTGCACCCTAAATGGCAAGACCGATTTTTACTGATAAAATACTGCATGATTCGTGTAGACATATAAAGTTTTAATTAACAGATTATAAATGTGTTATTAAGACAATAATAAAGTGGACAATTTGCTATGCTATCCTTTGTCACTTTTATTGCTAAAGATTTCGGAGTTTGAAGGAAACAAGAGGAATTTCACTGATGGTCGGTTTATTTGTTGTTGAAACGGTGATACTTTTGGGAACTTTGAGTCTCAACTTTTTTAATAAATCAAGCTGTTTATTTACGATTCTGCTGTTTATTTTATGACTAACATTTATCTAAATAACTATAGCCCATCGAGTTAACAGTCTTGACTAGAAGTAAAGAAATGACTCTATGACTATACTCCTGCTTATAGGTCACTAAGTACTGATTTCTTTAGGAAGTTGCTTAGAAGAAGATCTTTAGAAAGACATCATCCAGTTTTGGCAATGGCATTCCATCTACAAAAACTAGAAAATCTGCGACTGAGGTAGATGCGACACGATTTTATTTAGAGACTCAAGAGAGATACAGATACAAAGAGGAGAGAAATGATGATAATGAGATATGTTGTTTTAGATACCGTTTTGTAGGCGAACTTCCACACAAAATAAGGCTTGATTCAATCAACCAACATATAATTCATTATTTTATACATTAAAATTACTATGAAATTGACGTGGTTTTGATACATTTTGTTTTAATAAGAGCGTAAGGCAAGACGAAGTCGCGCGCGTGTCTCGCTTAGCATTCCTTGATAAAGGTCACCGAATGTGATCGAAAATAGAGTCGGAATAACCGTCTCAATTTAACGTGAGTATTCCCGTTTTATTAAAACATTAAAATTAGATCAGATATTTGGTTCACCTTTTAAAGAATTGTATAATTTGAAATTGTAATAGACAACAAAGGATAAGAACAGCTTTCGAATTATTTGATGTTCGCACAAAAGTAATGGAAACGTGACTTTCGACCAGTCCCAGAGTCGTAGCAAGAAATGCTGACGATGAATAAAGTTGCTTCATTATTTTTGACATTGCAACCACCTAAACGCTACGACAATAAAATGGACTAGAAACATCGTAAATATGTAAAGAATCTTAACTGTTACTGTAATCTATATATATTTACAAATAGTAGTTCGCGCCGAACTAAGACCTCACGACCCCTATATCTTCACAACCCCAGGACCGATTCAGCGCATATTCGAATTAAGAATTGAATTGAAATGAACCACTTGCCTACAAAATTTAATGACGATCGGATCAACGATTCGCAATTTATCATCAGACAAATATACACACAAACACACATACAAATGCCGATTTGTCCCAGTAAACTCTGAGACCTTCGCTTCGCTCGGTCAAAATGAACCCCTATTTTTCCTGATCACGCTAGAACTTGAGAAAGGGTGGACCGATTTTGATGTTTTCCTTTTTGTTGTGTTCATAATTGTGAGGACAAGGTTTTTATGAAAAGCTTAGCGAGACCGAAGGCCGATCTTCACGGACATCACTGCACTGTTTCCCCATGGCAGTGCGGTATGCGTGCGCATTTCTCCACGTAAAAAAAAAGTCCCGATGGTTTGTTCTCTTACAACAATTGCTCAGCGATGATAGAGGCCTTCAGGCATCCTAAAAACTCTGACAACAGGGCCACTCAAGCTAAATAAATAAACAGCATAAGCTTTTGAGCTATTTAGACTAAGTACAGGAGGTTACAAAAATTTGGTGACTTCTTTATAGCATCGGAAAAATTTGTGTGAGACAGGTACATGGAGTAGATAGCTATGGCGACGGTACTTTACAGATTTTTTATTAACCCTTGGAGGATAGACTAATTTGTCGTGATTTTGTCTTAAACAGAAAATTTTGAAAACTGAAAAATCTGCAATGTAACGTTGCCATAGAAATATATCTATTCGATGTACCTATCCCACCTTAAACTTTCCGTTGAGGTAAAAACAGTCACCAGCAGGGCTAGCATGCGCACCGCGACAAAATCTTTTTGTTATGCAAGAACAGGACACGGCTACGATTATGTATACGTCTGTCTCATTTTTGACGACATGAAGAGTAGAAAAGATTTTGTAACTTTTAAACTTTCGCGATTTGAACACATAATATAATGTATCAGGACTTAACCACGCTAAAACTAGTTTATTTATATACCTCGACGTTTTAGAGAATATTTTGTCACGGTGCGTATGCTAGCCCTGCTGGTATAGTATGTATGTAGGTTCACCCGAAAACCACTACCCTGCTTCATGGGCAGTCAGGAAATAGAGAAATCAACATAACTTTCCTGGCGACCGCGGAATGAGAATAGAACTCATTGCTTGTGACCCACTTCGCAAGAATAATCTGCAAAACTATTTGCAATTCAAATGAATTCATTATTTATGCATTTGATTAATCTTAATTTATTGGCCTTTTCAGACCACGCTATTTTATTATTGACCGAGCGAAGCGAAGGTCTCAGAGTTTACTGGGACAAATCGGCATTTGTATGTATGTTTGTATGTTTGTGTGTATATTTGTCCGATGATAACTTGCGAACCGTTGATCTGATCTTCATGAAATTTTGTAGGCAAGTAGTTCATTTCAATAGAATTTTTAAGTTCGAATATGAGCTGAATATGGGTCGCGAGGTCTCAGTTCGCCGCGAACTACTAGTTATAATAATATAATGGTAATGGTGTTCGCGCCGTCTACCTATTTAAAAGCACTTATGCCCGTCTGCACCAAAGTCAACAAAAATAAAACTTAGCAAAGCATTACCTGAACTACGTGGGACTTAGGTTTCTACTTTCTCTGCACCAACCAGTGTACGTTGACTCCTACTACTGACGTTTGAATGGAATGAATGAAAGAATGATAAATTTCTTACCAATGACAGACAGTTTTGTTTGACACTGACACTTGTTAAGCGCTTGCATAGCCTTATGATATGCAAAATAGGTGTTTTAAAGTTACGACATGTCTTATGCATTTAGGCAACCTACTAAGTTTGGTGCGACGCATTTTTTCACTGATAGGTACATTCTAGGGAGTTAAGTATGAACTTAGGAGGTTTCCAAACTTAGTATATACAGACAAGCATACATCTAATATCTATCTATATCAAAATATTTAAGTGCTTTCTTGACGTTCTGTATGGACTGACAGTTGAAATATAGGTAGCTCTAAATCGCGATTTTTTTTTCTAGAAACAAACGTATTCATTTTTATATCTCGATAAAGTTTATTGGTCCTGATACGACTGCGGCTTTATTCCTCCGAATTATAATATTAGTTAGGAAGTCAGGATATAAGCAGATTCCAAGAAAAATCTATAATAAAGATTATAAATGCGAAAGTTTGTGTGTAAGTAGGTAAATATGTAAGTATGTAAGTAGGTGCCTAAGTATGTAAGTGTGTTTGTTCCCGTTCGACTCTATAACAGCGGATTTGGATAAAATTTGGTATGGAGGTAATTTATTCCCTGGATTTACACATATGCTGCTTTTTATTTCTTTTTTTTTTTATATTAAACCGTTCTTGTAGAAAAGCGAGTTAAATATATAATATATAATGGTATCCTTGTGTCGCATTTTTTTGTGGTACTTGGTCACGAGACGAGCAAGTCGCTCACTTTTTGTTCAGCGTAATGCTTGCCCGTAACAGTTTAGTGCCAGAATTTTAAACTTCAACACTTAAAAACCATGCGCGGCAATGTACTGCACTCGTCACCCTAATATTAGATGTTAAATCACTATATGCCCAGTAAGTAAGCCCTATCACTTAGCAAACAAAAACAAAATCCTTGCCAAATACCAACAAGATCAACCCAACACTTTAGTCAAGAATAGGTAACAAACAGACAGATATATACAGAGTTACTTCCGCATTTGTGTATTAAATTAGTATGATATTTATGAGAAAACGTTGTTCGATTTTGTCATTAGTTAACTGCAAAACTGGACCTAAGCTAGAGCTACAAATATTAATTGTAGCCAAAACAGAACCCTAATTATCATTAGTCGAACGCACCCGCATCGAGTACACTTAATTACACGTTCTAATTACCTTATGCTAGTAAAACGCCATCTGTGATCAGAATAATAGGTAAAATAATAATAGAAGAACTGTTTACATTTATATTACTGCGTAAGGACTGGGTGGATAGACATTGGAAATGGTATCGACTTCATATTCTTTTAGGTTCGAACACATTTATTTAGCCGTGCCGCAGCGGGTCGGGTCGCATCGCAAAAATCCAAATGCACGGCGGATTTTCGCGAATGCGATGCGGCCCGCCAGCAGTGTTTGTAGGCAAGCGGAAATGAGCGTACGAGCGCACGAGGTTTTTTTTCGTGTTTTTTGTTTGTATTCATCTTCAAATAAAAAAAGACGAACTATACATGACGTGCAGTCACAACGTCAAGCAGCATACTGTACTCAAAATCCATCAATGCGCTGCGACCCGGCCCGTCACTAATTTGCTAAGCAAGCATTTTACGACGCGATGCGACTCGCTGCGGCCCGTCCTAATGTGCTCGAACCTTAACGAGTGTCTTACTACGCCCTTGTGAACCCAGTCCAAAGAGTACTTTCTATAGACTCAGTCGCAGGCGACCCTTGCTAGCGCACGGATGTAACGCGTAGCGCTGCTCTCCTGAGACTCACTTACGCAACATCTCACACGTATTAGGCATGCTGCAATGCGACGCAGTTAGTAGAAATTTGAAAGGATACCACTAATCCACAAGTACCCAAGCCGTCACCGTCGTCACCACCTCTAGATATATGTTTTACTAGATTATGAACATTGACATAATATCTAAAGTCTACCTTCAATCAGGAACCCAGTAATGTTTGCACACTAAGGCTTGGGGGTAGAATAACTGGCAAAAGTGTGGTACTTACTGCAAAGATATAATCTTAATCGTATAAATAGAAACAAATTAACATATCGACAATAACCAAGCGTTCTATTGAAAGTATTGAAGCTCCGTTATTGTACAGTTCTTATTATCCACTCTGACCGTATTATTGACTCCTGCGTAAATAGTACAATGTCGATTCGATGGGGTTAGTTCCAAGGATGCTTAAGCCAGCTATCTCGTTCGCACTTGTTTAACATTTTTTTATAATATAAAATTACTGAGAGGAACTTAAAAAAATTGCCAATGTCTTTGTTTGTTTTCTTTTGTTCACTGGTAATGGTATTCTGAAGATATTGACGATAATTTTTTTCTTTTTTTTTCTCAGTAATTTTGATATAAAAACATGATGAAAAAGTGCGAACGAGATATTTCATAATATTTCTATCAAAGAATATTTTCCGTCTTCCTGTCGCCAACCGACGTCTATTTTACGAATTCTTATTGTGTTGGTCAGCCAACCTTAATGAGTAATTTCGTACAGCTATTGAATTTATACGTATCCATTGAAGGTTAACTTTCCGTGATTTCTAACAACGGACACTTGGTTCCGGTTTCGTGATTGAATATTGTAACACTGTGAAAGAAACGTTTGTTTGAGTAGGTAACGATCGGCTCGTAAATAATAAATTTGATTTTTAATTGACTGAGAGACGCCATGTGGGCTAAAATGGACCTGCGACATTGAAGTAAAAATATCATTGAAATTACATGTTTTATAAGGATTATTTTATAGTAGCCACGACATCGTACGCGGCCTCGCAAATAAATAGTAAAAATTACGAAATTCTATACAATCATGCAATTCGTTATTGCTAGGCTTTTATAGTTCGGATACTTCTATGGAAGTATATATAGTGTAGTATCCACAGCATATTTGGTAGTGGTAAGGCTCTTCTGCAGCGTCCGCCTGGGGAAGTAAACACCTTTGCCAGTTATTCAATCGCCAAGCAGTAGTGTGCAAACATTACTGTATTCCGGATTACGTTTCCAGCGTAATTACTGGGCATAAAGAGATTTAATATCTAAGATCTCATGGTGACCAGCGCAGTGCATTGCCGCTCAATGTTTTGAACTGTTGAAGTCCAAAATTCTTGGATGGCACTGAATTGTTATGGGCAGGCGTGAAGCTTAACATCAGGTGAGCGACTTGTTCGTCTCGTCACCGAGTACAATTAAAAAAAAAATATGTTATGGGGAAAGGCCGCTGACATACATAGGTGCAATATTTGTTTTTAAAAAACGAGCAATACATGCTATCATCCTCTAGTATCCTCTATTTATCACACTTAAGGATTTAATTTACAAAATTATATATTTACATAATTATATATATTTCATAGTGCTCACTTACGTTATATATCTAGGGAAATTTTGTGCAAACATGCTTGTTTGCACTAAACTAAACTTAAGAGTTTAGTTTAGGAAGTGCCTTGTCTTTCAATCAGTTGATAGAATTTTATTAGATAGAATGACTATCTAATGAAATTTGACCTTTATGACGGGTAGCTACCATCGGATCCCACAAATCAATAAGTCGCACTGCCATCGGATCTTACCTACCTATAATTCATTGATTGTAACATCGCCATCACAACAGCTACTGTGTTTTACTATTCATCCCTGCAACAAAGCTGCCAAGGAAACCAAATAGCACATGATTTTTAGGGTTCCGTAGTACCGCCATCACAATAAGTTGGTATAACAACTTATTACAACTTATTGGGAGTTGCCCAAACCCCAACCTTGGCAGGCGGCTTGGGGATCACAGAACGTTCACCGGTTGCTAAGAGGACGCTGCTACCGCTCCTTCTGTGTTTCTGGTCGCACCATAAGGACATACCCGAGTCACCGGAGAATGGTCAGTAATTACTCTGGAAATTTTGCTTTACAATCCGGAACACAGTAATGTTTGCACACTACTGCTTGGCGGTTGAATAACTGGGAAAGGTGTGGTATTTTCCCAAGGAAAATCCTGCAAAATAAACCTACAACTACAAAGTAATAAAGAACTAAAGACGTAATAATTATGTTGTTTGTAATATTTGTAGCGGATCGAATGTTTGTGGCAGTAGCTTATATCCTGAATATTTTATTCTCGTAAGTGTACGGATATTGGAGGATAACGGGCAGTACCGTAGCGCGCAGCTATTACCGAATAATTTACATTCTATTAAAATTTGACATACAGGAAATTTGAATCTATTTATACATAATAACATGTAATATGTCAAGCGCACCAACATCTCAGTCATAACTTACAAATTTTCAATTTTACCATGACAATATTTTGTTCATATCTATACGACTCGATGTCTCTATAGTCAAGATGGCGGACAGTAAGGTTTGTACCCCCAGGGGATTGAATATTTTGGCATACCTTACTGTCCGCACTCGTGTTTTTTCTTCAAAATAGCGGCCACTCATAAAAATTATATGAATCGATAGCTGACATAAGTAGGAATAAGGCTTGTATGAGAGAAAATTTACTCCAGCGTTACGTTTCCAAGATATAGGCTTTCATAGTTACACAATGTCTTACAGTAAAACAACATTTTAGAACCAATTCATACCTTTAATTGACCGAGTGAAACGAAGGTTTCAGAGTGTACTGGAACAATTCGTTATATTTGTATGTTTGTGTGTTGGTTGTCCGACGGTAACTTGCAAACCCTTGATCCGATGTTCCTGAAATTTTGTATGCAGGTAGATCGTTTCAATACAATTTTTAAGTTTGATTGTGAGCAGAATCGGTCCAAGAGTTTAAAAGTTCTTGGGGTCGTGAGGTCTCAGTTCAGCGTGTACTACTAGTTTAGTTCTATGCCAACTTACCGGCGGTGCCACCAGCGTTACTTTCAAAGCGTATATCTTGGATACGTGAAGCTAGAGGAGAATTTGTCTCATACAAACGTATGAGACAAATTCTCCTCTAGCTTGTTCGTACTAATGTCAGCTATCAGTTCATATAGGTTTTATAAGTGGCAGTTTTTAAAAAAAAATAACAAGATGGCACACGATAGGTATGCCAGGCTTCAAGCTTAAATATTCAAGGTCCTGTAGGACCTTGCTTGCATGATCGTGCCGTTCCCATTTACATATTCATGTCACGTTTAGAGACGACATTGCATTGTGTTTTAGCGAGACTGCTTGAGACGTGCAATATCGAATAAGCTATAATCCCTACTTTGAAGAGGCGAGTTTTTAAATAGGCTAATTCAGCATAAAATTTTAATGTTTTGTTTTTTTTTATTTATTTATAACTAGGAATAGTTTCATGAAAAAATAAAGTTTTTTTTGTAAAATTGTAACCAACGTGTAAGGTGTGTTATTAATAGACGGTGGTATCTTTCTCTAAACTGTATTTTCGTTAAGGCGAGGTCCAATCGCAAAGCAACAAAAAGTAGCATTTTTCAGCGCTTTGATCGAAGTGACAAGATTATTTAATCAGGTGCAAAAAATACGGCAGATTGAAAATAAAACTAAAATTACGTTTAACCGAATAAAATTTAGAAAATCTGTCTTAGTTACAAAATAAAAAATCGCTAAATGACCCCCTGAAAACCCCTTCTGAAATCAAATGCTCTGAATTTTCAGCGGTAACTACAAATTTTCTTTTACAAATTAAATATCCAAGCTAGTGGTTTATACGGCGAACCAGGTAGTTTTTTTATTTGATTTGTATATTTCCGATAATCGGCAAAAAAGCAATGAAAAACTACTAGTTACCGTTTTCTCGTCAAGTATGATATGCGATTTTCAACTTTAAACCTTAGAACTTTGAGCGGGACAATACTCATTTCAAATCACGATCAGTCCTCGCCTTAACAACAATATAAGTAACAACTGTGCTACAATATATAATTTTGATAGGTATATTTGTTTAACTTCACATCGAGTGCTCTAGGCAGTCGACCGGTTCAGTAATCCAAAACAAAGAACAAACTCAATATCAGTTCTCGGAACTGATTATATGGAAAAATCAGAATAACACTATGCCCATCATGAAGGAACCACGGAACTGTGCTCCCGATACATACATATATATTCATCGTAGTTTGGTGTTCCTGCTTAATAATAATAAACAATAGGCTCTCGCTGGATGGTTGAGTGAAAGGCCGGGTCCAGAAGGCTGTATCCTCAGTCATCCTTGACAGGGCGCAAATTGTCAGGAGGTTCATCACTCTACAGCCCTAACCACCGAAAGGTTGGGCCCTGTCTCGCTGCCAGCAGCGGTCTAGGTTTTTTTTATTTAAATTATGGTAAATCTCAATTATAGCACCAAAATTTAACAATGATATTACTTACTTATGAAGCTATTTTATCTCCCGGTAATATGCTTATACTCGGGACCCAGGCCTCCCACTAGGTGGACCGACGACATTGTGAAAGTCGCGGGCAAACGGTGGATGCAAGTGGTACGTTGTCAGTCGGTGTGTCGTCAGTCCACCAAGTTGGAGGCCTATCTACGCTGCGTCTTCCAGCTCGTGGTTGCCACTCAAGAACCATTCTTATCCATCGTGTATCGGTTCTTCGAGCGACGTGGCCTGCCCATTGCCACTTTAGATTGCAAATCCTGAGAGATATGTCGGTGACTTTGGTTCTTCGACCAATATCCTCGTTCCGGATCCTAATGCGAAAAGAAACTCCGAGCATAGAGCTCTCTCCGCTGCCCACTGTGCGACTCTGAGTTTCTCCAAAAGGCCAGCCGTTAAGGACCACGTTTCAGTTCCATATTATGTCATCAACACGCATTGATTGAAGACCCTTGAAAGATCAGGTTGTATAAATGGATAATTTCAACTTTTTTTTTTCTTATTTCCAGATACCAAAAAGTGCGATGCTCTGGAACGCGGCAGCGGCAGTGAGATGATTCCAGCGACAATGGGCCACACCCGGTCCAGGTGGCTCGGCTGATCTAACGTGCGAGCGAGACAGAGCGCGCCGGTTCCATGGAGGTGAACGGGACGGAGGCGCGGGGCGAGGAAGAAGGCGCGGTGACTCTCGCATTAAGCGTGGCTATCACCGTCATCTCATCGATAGGACTGCTGCTCAACGCGTACATACTGACCGTCATTGTCATCACAAAACAGGTACATACGTACTTAATTTTATATTAAGCCTTTGTAGCAAATAAAACCAGCGGGCAACGAGGATATTCGCCTAAGAACCAAGATTACCGATTTAGCTTTCAGGGCTTGCAAGCTGAAGTGTCATTGGGCAGGCTACATCACTCGAAGAACCGGTAATCGATGTGGAAGAAAGGTTCTTGAGTAGTGACCACGAACTGGAAAACGCAGCGTAGGCAGTCCTCCCACTAGGTGGACCAACAACATTGTAAAAATCGCGGAAGCTGCATGTGGCAGGTTGTCGTTCGGCGTGACTCTTAAAGGGGAGGCCTGTGTTCACCAGAAGACGTCTTCCGACTGCTGATGATGATGATGAGCAGTGAAAGAAAGAATAAATAAGGATTATAATAAAGAGATAGAAAGAGACCTTACTTCATAAAATGTAATATCCATCTATATGACTTAATAAACTTTACCATGATACTACGATTTGCATATAATAAACTAGTTGTCAACCGCGACTTCTTTCGCGTGGACATACAAAAAAGTATCCTTTGTCCGTCTTTGTGATATACAGTAACTCCCAATCATTGATAATTCCTTATCAAATTTTATCAAGTTCCGTTCAGCCGTTTATCCATAACGCGATAAACATCCAGACAGAGAGACAAAGTTACTTCCTATAGTTCGCTAGATGGGGTTGATCCATTTTTGTGCATTTTTTGACGTTTTGTATGGACTGACAATTTGTAATGTAGGCAGTTTTGAATCGTGAAGTTTTTCCTCGAGACGAACGTATTAATTTCTATACCTCGAAGCTTTATTGGTCCTTATACGACTGCGGCCTTATTCCTCTGAATTATAATATTAGTTAGGATAAGGTTTGAAAAATCTGTCAATTTACTAGGAACGGTTTTTATAGGGGACTTCCCTATAAAAACCGTTCCATTTGAACTAAGTGGCTCTTAAGCCTTTTCCTTAGAGCTATCGACCAATGGATAATAAACACAGTCTCGTAGTGCTGCTACGAGATTTCTACGACTAAGCTACGACGCTACGGCGTAAGCTGGTCTTCGTTCACATTGATGTTGCGCTATGCGTGTGTATTCTGCAAGCTAAGTGAAGTAAGAGGCTAAGAAGTAACCTTTAATATTTGGGAGTTTTGTCGGGAACTTGAAGATATCGATATCAGTCGCGTCATTGTATTATTTTCTAAAAAGTGTGTTACTTCGATTGTTAATGTTAGTGATTTTATCCTATTCGTGAACGTACACGAAAGTTGGTAAATAGTATAATGCCGTAAACTTGAGTTTTTTTGTTTGTTTTTTTTCAAAAGTCCGTAGAAACCAGCACCAGAAAAGCGATGGATACTTTACTCGAGTAAAGTATCTACTCTTTTCTGGTGCTTTGACTTAGACTATGACCGAGACTTAGTTTAATTGTGAAATATATTTCACGATATTACATGTTCCAAAACTTGACACTGGCTAAATACACTATTTTTGGAGCCAAAATATATCAGTTTACATTGAAAAACTTCCATTTTTCTTACTGATTACTACAGATAAATGTCAAAATATCGAGTGAAACTCTTAGTTGTTACCTTACTCTTAGAATTCGATGTTTTAAAATGTATCTTCAATAATAAGCGAGAATAAAAATGCATTTTCACTTGGCGCTTCACCTCACTTGCGCGGTCACTCGACTTGCAGAATACACCAGCTGCTTCAGAGGCTAGTAGTTAGTACCTAGCTTTTAATTTATTTTCTGAGACTTTGTGTAAGGAGCAAATCACCTGGGCGAAATAAGTTACCTATTTAGTTCGTGGACTTTATTCACCTGGGAGATTTGCAGGTGAATTAAGTAGCTATTATGACTTTGTAGACTTGATTAAGTCTTTATTAAAACTTAATTAAAGTAGTAGCTCGCGACCCTTTAACTTAACTTAACCCCTAAGCTGATGTTACTCATATTCAAACTTAGAAATTGTATTGAAATGAACTACTTTCTCACAAAATTTCATAAATATCGGATGAACGGTTTGCTAGTTGTCGTCGGACAAAATAACGTACAAGCATCAGTATATGGTGTCATAGTACATAGAGCATAGTCACGAAAGAACCTTATTATAAATCACACAATTAAATCAAAGGCATGTAAAAAAAAATAAAAAAATATTCAATTAAGATTAAGAATAATGTTTTTACGATATCCTGACAAATTTCATTTTAAGCACTGTTTTCGCACTACATACGCATTTACTCGCGTTGAAAATATGTTGTTTTTTTTTTTGAAAATACGCTTTTTTTTGGCACAATACGCCAATTACATTAGTCAACCATACACACAAATCATAATAATAATATAATACAATGTCGCACAAAATTACTCTAAATTATTAAAGTCAGTGAATGTATAATTATGTCAATAAATTATTATTTACAACAATTATATAAAAAAAATAATTAAATTGAAATAAAATTAAAATTAGCGTGTAAAATAATATGTCAAAAATTACACTGTAATATCATACATATAGATACAGACTATAGATACTATAGATACAGCCCATAAGAGAAGCTGGCTCAGAAGAGGGATGCCATGCCTCTAGGTTTTGGCACAGTAGATATTTGATATTTTTATTGCTGTTGCTCTGCGTACGTGCGATAAAGAAAGTTAGTGAATTTATCTTTTTTTTTGATGAAATTAGAGTTTCGGGGGAAAACTGTTATCAGCCCCTATATCTTATCAAAATCTTTTGTTTCTAATTTAAATAGCTTGGATAAATAATAATCTACGCAGTTAGGTTTTTTTTTTATAATCTTTCTGATAAGAATTGTGCTGTGTTAGGTATGTAACTAGGGAGTTATTGCAATAAGTGAAAAAAAAGTATAACTTTAGTTTTCACAGTGTAGATAACAAATAAAAAAATCATCGAAATCAGATAACGTTTTGGGATGTTAAACAGTTTAGGCTCTTTGTGTGGACAAGTAGGCGGTATATTCTAATCTTATGGGCGATGGAAATAAAAACAAGAATAAAATTAACTCAAAAACAAAAGATTTTAAACAACAGTTTCCCTCGAAACGCTAATTTCATTTAAAAAAAAAAGTAAATTCACTAACTCTCTATCGCATGCACGGGGAGCAGAGCGAAAAAAATACAATTTTCAAATACTTACTGCGCTAATACCTCGCGACAGGACGTCCCTGTTTGAAAGCGAGTATAAAATTAACTCAATGCGTGGAACGCATCAACCTGCGTCAGTACCTACAGATCTGTAAGAGACGTAAATCGTCGTTACGAGATCGAACCCATTTAAAATTTCATTAATTCCATGTAAATGATATATATGGGGAAAAGGTAAAATGAGAAGGGTATACGCAATTTATCATCGTCGTGTATCATTTTACCGTTCTGCTTGTTTTACAGTTCGTGTGTGACAAAGGATAAAAAACCGGACAAGTGTGATACTGATTTGCGCAACGAGGGTTCCATACAACGTTTTAACGTAAAAATATGTGAAGGCACCACGCATTGTTCTAACTCTAACGAATTAATTATGTCGGACAGAAGGACAAACTTAACTTTGTATAGTTGAAAAAAATTTCTCCCCATAAATCACGGTCAATTCCCATTTACAAATGTAAGTTTGTAATTGCATTTTTTTTTTAATTTGTTATAGCTGGAATTGGATGATTTGCAGATTTATTCCTTGACTTGTGCTGTGACTGTAAGTTGTGTTTTGATTTAGTTACTTGGTAGAACGGCAAAAGCTCTGTGGGCAAAAGCGACAAAATTTGCGGTTTAAATGGCCGTATTTTTTTATTGCGTAGAAGCTTGAATTTTACAGCTCCATTGGGACCGTAAGCCTCAGTATTCGATATTTATTTCAACTTGATACCTCTTCGTGCTTCTGAGAAAAATGGTCTTGCCCGACGGACAGACAGACAGACGGTCAACGAAATGATCCTGTAAGGGTTCCTTGTTTTCATATTGAGAGACGGAGCCCTAAAAATACTTACCTACTACTTACACACAAATTGTCGCATTTATAAAATTAGTGTGATTATTATTAAGGCTTAAGTTTGCAATCGGGTTCTATGTTTTTCTTTTAATAATCATTATCATCAGTCAGAAGATGTCCAATGCTGAACAAAACCCTTAGCAATAAGGCCATAAAGCCCAAGCTTGGCAGGCGGCTTGAGGGCGCTCACAGTTTATTAAAAGGACGCTGATGCTCGTGCTCAGGTGATTCTGGGTCGCAGTTTTAGGACGTTCCCGAGTACTTTTAATGATTACCTAATACTTATTATTTAAACGCGAGCCCAAATCAAAAGTAAAGAAAAATATTATCTTAAAATTGACCGTTCAATTTACTTTTGGAAAGTAACTAACTTTGCAAAAGTAAATTGAACGGTCAATTTCCTGCATAATTTAGCTAAAACAAAAGTTTAAACGGGCACTCGTGCTCTGTTGAATTCAAGCCCTAAAAGGGTCCAAAGTTTCAAGAACTACTGTTTGAGGTCCATTAATTGGTTATGCCATTAGCAGCGGGCAATGGCGAGAGCTATGCTCGGAGTTTCTTTGCGCGATAAAATACGGAACGAGGATATTACCAAAGAACCAAATTCACCGACATAGGTTTCAGAGTTTGCAAGCTGAAGTAGGAATGGGCAGGCCGCATCGCTCGAAGAACCGATAAGCGATGGGTAAGAAAGGTTCTTGAGTGACAACCACGAGCTAGACGGCGCAGCGTAGGTAGGCCTCCCGCTAGGTCGACTGACGACATTTTGAAGGTCGTGGGTAACAAGTTGCAAATTGTCGTTCAGTGTATCGACTTGTGTATCGCAGAGATGATACACAACCACATATATCACCAATATACCACTTATATATCACTACACACCCACAAAAGGATTAATTTTATTTCTGGTCATCATAACACGAATCTCTGAAATACAGGCTTTAGCTTAGTTAAGAGACCCGAAGCTCACAGAAAGGTTTAAGATCAAGGATAGAAATAAAGAAATGTTGTACTTGTATTGTAGTGTGGCGGTCTAAAGGGGAAGGCCTTTGTTCAGTAGGGGAGGACTTCAGGCTGTTGATGATGATGATGATAAATTGTTTATGTTGTTTGAAATGTTGTCTATATATCATTAACATTTATATTACTTCGCAAGGATCCGTTTAAAGAACATTTGCAATGGAACCGACTGCATGGTGTTAGTATACTCAGCATCAATGGAAATAAAAGAAGGCAGATAAGGACGAAGTAAAACAAAGGCCGGGTCCTAATGGACAAGAATCGCTTAAGAAGCTAAATTGAAAAAAAATGAGATCTTTCTATGTAGTTTTTTAGTTCTCTTTAGTTTATTTTTTTAATATATTTTTTTTTTTTTTTTTTTACGGGCAAGTTCCTTTATTAACTAAGCAAAATACATACAAACTACAACTACCTAAACTACTTAGCCTACTACATAAAAATAACAGTTGAATTATCTAGAGACCATTAAAGGTCTATAGATAATCCAAATGTTCAAGCCCATTACCAGTTGGCAGCGTACTGCCAACTGGTAATGCTGGCTGTAATGCTGGCGGCATTACCACGCTGAATGGCAAAGCTTATACGTTGAGCCAAATAAACGCCAGCATTTTGGTCACGCGTCGCGTCAACCAGGCGCTCTGTTAAGTTTTTGAAAATAAGATGAGCTCTTCAGTTATGTAGATTAAAAATCTTTTGAGATATATCTAGTTTTTTTGGTTCAATCGTCTTTAATAGCTAAAAGGGAAAACATGATAACATGACATTTTCTCGATAAAAAAAACGTAGAAATGACTTTGATTTAGACACATTTTTCGCTACATCCCCAAACCCATAATGTAATAGTGACGTAATAATAATATCTTTGATTTTCTGGTTTAGTTGTAATTAGCAATTATGTGATTTTTCGACTAGCGCGCGCTTTAGCCGTCTGTCTCTTTTCAGCTGCACACGCGTCACAAGTTGTCTCCAACTGTAGTAATAGCAATTGTTGAAACATTACAAAGCGAGACTTTTAATACTTTTTCTAAAAAAGGAAGCGTAAATCCCTACGATTTGCTAACATTTTAGCTTTGAGCGCGAAGAATTCCTTTATTGGTTTTATTTCGTCTCTACGGACACTTTTAGAGACAGTAGACATTTATAAGGAAATCGGAAAACGATTCATGGCGTTACTTTGATCTGTAAAAACACTACTGTATTCTTATGGGCTAAAAATATCTTGTACCGGACGCAACCAACGGAAAGCTTAGGGTGAGACAGCCTCGGTAGATCACACTAATATTATATACCTATGCGAAAGTTTGTGTATGTGTTTGTGTTTGTGTAAGTGTGTTTGTTCACTTTCAACTATGTAATGGCAGAACGGATATAGCAGTGGACGTCTTCTGGAAGTAAAAAAAGTTTAAAAAAAAAAAACTATTAGTTTTTTAACTAAAACAAGGCATTTTACTAAGAATTAAGCCCGCTTTGAGGGATATCTTCTTTCAGCAATGGACGTCTTTTGGCCGATGATGATTAACTCACTATTATGTGAATAATTGTGACACAACTTTAAAAAGTTTCAAAGAAATCAGATCAGATCCACTCCGTGAAATCGTTTTACAGTCCCCGTTTACACGCCGCCGGTGCTTTGATCCAATTTGGAAGTTTTAATTAATTTCATAATTTCTTGGAGTTAATTACGTCGTGCGAATAAGGAGGATTTCCTTGAACTATGTGGGTAGGCTGTTGAGGTGGTTTTTCTGTCAAGATTTTGGATTCAGTCAAGAGTCTATACAGGTTGATATTTTTAACTGGGACAGTATGGGCAAATCCGAATCCTCATGAGATACTGGAAAACTGTCTTAGAAACCATTTATTCATTTTGTATGAAAACGATTTCGGCGTAGTTATTTTTTTGGTCAATAGCGAGTTCTTTAGAAAAATGAGTTGTTTCGTTTTTTTTTTTTGCGAACCGACTCTGTTTCCTGTAAGGATCGTTTCATTCTATTGGAATAAAAACAACGCAACAGTAGAAGTTAGTCAAATTTAATAAACTACTAACTTATGCCAGTTAAACCATAACTAACTAACCACCGTAGGACGGGCAGCAGGGTTATTCTTAGTAAACAATGACCGTTATGCGATCCTCAAGCCGCATTTTGCACATTTTGCTAATTTTGCAGTTTTTTTTTCCAAAAAAAAAAAGTAGTTCTAAAATACTTACTAGATGGCGTAACAGACCTATCGTTTACCTGTCATTGTCATTTCTGTCGAAATATTTTATGTTTATTTTTTAAATCGTAAATTTTGGCTCCACACGTTGTGTATTTAGCCAGTGTCAACTATTGTAATATTTCAAATGAAGTCAAATACATAGTTACGTTACTTGAAATTGTCTAAATACACATGTCGAGCCAAAAAACACGAGAGAAAAAAAAGGCACACGTACATTTTTTTGTCTTTCATGTCTTGACAGTGACAGAAAAAACTCAAAGTACATCTAATGCCATCTATTGGGTACTTTTATAATCAGGTTTTTTTTTTTTTTTGGAAAACGCCTCATATAAGAGAAATTTTCTCTTATACCTTTTCTTTTTTATTTTCGTAATAAAAAAGAAAAGGTATAAGAGAAAATTTCTTCAAATGTCAAACCCATACGCCATCCTTAGTGCGCCCCTATGTGTTTACCTTGTTTTCTACAAATTGTCAAAATTAATTGCCTACAGAAATAACCCAAATAAACTCGTAATTTCTACGCGTATGTTAATTGATGTAATAAAGAATCTATGCTTATATCAAACACGAATAGTCAGGTTAATTCAATTTTCTACAATATTTTATACCCTCATTTTTGAAACGGTTTACGTTTTTTACACGACTCCCTAAGAAGGAGGGTAATGTTTCTGGGGTGCTTGTAAGTTTGTATTTGTTGTTGTAGTGCCCGGAGTGTCTTAAGCTACAATTTTCAGTCGGGTTTCTTTATTTTTCTGTAAATAACAACACTTACTTTTAAATGTACCAAATATAAAACTAGAAAAAGGTGATGTACCGTAACGTTACTTCTTTTTTTTTTTTAATGTAATTTGGTGACGAGACGGCCAAGTCGCTCACCTGATGTTAAGCTTCACGCTTACCCATAACAGTTCAGTGCCATCCAGAATTTTGAACCTCAACAGTTCGAAACCATGCGCGGCAATGCACTGCGCTCGTCACCCTGAGATATTAGATGTTAAATCTCTGTGCCCAGTAATTACGCTGGAAACATTGCCTTTCAATCCGGAACACAGTAATGCTTGCACACTACTGCTTGACGGTTGAATAACCGGCAAAGGTTTGGTACTTCCCCAGGCGGACTCAGCAGAAGAGACCAACCACTACCAAAATTATCTGTTTGTTGACAATCTAAGATTTTGAAACTTGGATGTTGTGCTCATTGGTTGTTATGCTACTTTGATGTTCCGATCTTAGCTCGATCGTTAAAACAAGTGTAAATAATTATTAAATGAAAAAACCTATGCAGTTAGGTTTTGTATGTTAGACTGAAATTATGTACCAATGACCTTCCTGTGTCATTGGTTCTTTTACCGTCCGCGGTTCGACTTAAATGGAATACAATAAGCAACACACAATTAAATAAATATATCGTGGTTAGTGGTTAGGTAGGCACATTCAAAGACTTGCACTAAATATACTTCGATAAAACTTAAAAACATTACCCTTTTTTCTTGCGCAGTCGGGTTATAATTGTAATTACATGTGAATAGGTTGACGATTAATTCTGAGATCATAGAAAACCTGACAAGTGCGAGTCGACTCGACAAAGGCCGAGGCTTCCGTACAAAATTAACTTTGTAGTTGAAAAAATTATCTCTCACTAGCTGCGCCCCGCGGTTTCACCCACTATTCTACAGTAACCGATTATTTTTCCGGAATAGCCTATGTGTTAATCTAGGGTGCAAGCTATCTTCATACCAAATTTTATTCAAATCCGTTTAGCCCTTACAGAGTTGAACAGGAATAAGCACAATTACATACTTACACACAAACTTTCGCATTTATAATATTACTGTGATACATCGACATTCATAAGTCAATGTGACAGTAAAAAAAAAAAAATTATGATTTTGAGATTACTTCCTTTACTTGTGCTGTAAGACCGTGCTTCGTGCTAAAAATCACCCTTATATGGTGCACTCGAGCACCATATAAGGGTGATATAAAAGCGAGTTGATCCTATAAGGGTTCCTTTTTTCCTTTTGAGGTACGGAACCTTAAAAATGAATGCCAAACATTACGAAAATAGCACATGGTCTTATCTTGGGTTTCGCAGCAAAAATAATGAAGGCAAATGATTGTTTAAAGGCTAACATAATTTGAAAGTTAGATTGCCCCAGAAAATACTTGTAAATTCATCACGGTTTAATTATATTCGTTTCTCGGTCTTCATTAACTTTTCTTTTGGATAATAATATGGAAATTTCAATTCCCAGTAATGTTTACGTCATTTGGCGGTATTCCCATGAGTCTCTTTTTTTTTTCTCTTATGTTGTGGCTCCACACGTTGTCCCAGTGTCAAGTATTGTAACATTGCAAGTGAAGTCAAATAATTCACAATTAAAATAAGTCTGACATAGTCTAAATCAAGCAAAGTAAGTCACGGTCAAGTCCACGTCATGCCCCAAGTAAAGTAGTGGAGACTTTACTAGAGGTCTCTATGGAGTTTTGGAAACAATACGAAGAGTCACGTTTCACAATATTAAACTATTCATCAACACTGGTGCACGTTCACGAACACTCAAAGGATAAAAACACATAACAGTTTTGGAAAATAATACATGACATGACGCGACATGACTTCTTCACGTTACCACCAAAACTCCCCTTCGAATGTTAGTGATTGTGAAAGTAATTTCTCTACGAAGAATAACCCGTAAAATTGCACGCAATGTTTGGTATTTTTCTTATTATAATTTTTGGGGGAGAATAAATGTAGTGTAAGAAGATATTGTTAAAGAAATGTGCAATATCCCAACCAATTGTGAACCAATTTGACTGATTTCTTAAAGAGTTACAAAACCAAATCCGAAAAACCCAACGTATGTAAATGCCACTGGAATGACGTGATCCACCAATGGAGCTAAGCTGCATACATATTCACGGTCTTACTAAACTTCTTGGGGTTCAATTTAAAGTAGTCTTAATAAAAACAGGTATTTTAGTTTTTAAGAGTGATCTACACACTAATATTATAAATGCGGAAGTTTATGTGTTAGTGTGTTAGGTAAGTATGTAAGTAGGTCAGTATGTGAGTGTTTGTTCCCGTTCAACTTTGTAACGGTTGAACGGATTTGAATGAAATTTGATATGGAGGTAGCTTATACCCTGGATTAACACATAGGCTACTATGTGTATATGGTATAGGTTTGTGTATTTCTATTACCTCCCAAACGGCTTGACCGATTTTGACGTGAGGTGTCGTTGGATTCCTCTTTACGTCCGGAGTGACAAAGACAATATTTTGCAATCGGGTATTTTGTTTTTCTTTTAATAATATTTTGTGTAAGAAAAGTACTCTTAAATTTGCAAATTTAAATGTTTGTTGCTTGTTGTGTAAATTGTATACAATCTGGGTCACGAGTAACTCTATTTACCGAGTCTAACTTAGCGAGAAATGGAATACAAAACTTTAGATTCCAAGTTGGAATTGTACAAACGTCAAAGAATAAACAATCATTCAGGCGATTATATAGGGCTATAAAGAAAGGGTATGCTAACCCGATAAGGGCTCATAGTACTCGTCATTATGAACAACTTTTACTAAATTCTAAATTCTTTATTTTTAAACAAAAACTTAGTGAATAATACAAATAGAAAGATGCTACCCGCAGTAGTCAAATAACTGTGTCGCGGGTAGCAACGCCCACCTCTTAAACACCCATTTAACGGAAGTTCCAAAATGAAAAGAGTAAGTATTTACTTACTTTAGTTTTTACAGTTAAAAGTATTAAAGTTATTCTAAAACGACTCAGGGTGCGTGTGTGCACGCGCGCATGTGTTCGCTTGCGCATGTGTGTGCGCCTGTGTGTGTGTGAGTATGTATGGGTGAGTGTATGTATAAGTGAGTGTGTGTATATTTGCGTTTTGTGAATTATTTCAAAACTGTGATTAAATCCGCAGTGTCTTAGTATGACAAGGATAGAAGCCATTCAACACATTTAAATTTATATTTATATGAGGGGAACGGGTAAATACATATTTCTTTGTTATTTTTTTAATTTTTATTGTATTTTCTATTTTGCGTTTTTTTATTGTACTAAGGGACCAAATCTAAAAAATATCAGTCATACAAAAATGTCAATGACACTCGACAAAATTTATGAAACGGCCGATACTTTTTTCGCGATTTTAGGGTTGGTCTCATAGTAAAAGTTGTTCATAATGACTGGTAGGTACTATGAGCCCTTTTCGGGTTAGCATACGCTTTCCTAATAACCCTGTATAATACACTGGGACACTAGCTTATTATACGAAATAGGGAAGCAGTTGTTTATGATTTTGTTGACGTCAATTCGGTGAATTTCTAATCGGTCTGACAAGGGGTCTCATGCCGGAAATGTAATTAGGACAAAACTGATTTACTTTGGAATTGTTATAGAACGGAGGTTATGTGAGTTACGGAAATAAGTGCTCATATCGCCGTAGAAATTCGAAATATCAATTTGCCCGGTTCTTTCTAAAGTAAAATACATTATGTCAATGACCTACGTCCATTAATTTCTACCAGAAGCATAATAATTTCTTAATGAAGCTAACTGAGCATCCAAAAGCCCCTTAACTTGTTGATAGAAACTCTAAAACCTGTTAACAACATTCCCATGCAATAACGTACGGCACGTAGTAGATTGAATTTACCCTAAAAGGGGTTGAAAGGGTCCCGTAATACACTGTGGAACTAGGTACATTGAAACGATCCGGTCTGAGCACGACAATAGAAACCGTTTGCCATTTTTATTTCTGAGGTTCTTTACTTATGACCAATTTCGTTTGAGATAAAAAGTTAAAGAACTGTGAGATTGCGCGCACCAAATAGAAAATAAACCTATTTATAAGAGGAGTAAGTCTCCAAGGTGTTTTTTTTTATTAGACTGAATTTTACTAGCAAGTCGCTAGTCTGGTGTTAGCTTCAAAGTGTATTATTTATCAGCCCATAATCGCCCACTGTTGAGCATGAAGCCTATGCTGGGGGCTGATAATGATGATTAGAAAAAATGTTTTCAGCTTCATGCTCAGCAGTGGGCAACGACGGATAGATAATGGTGGTGATGGAAAAAACATTTTCAGATGACAGTTTTTTTTTTTTTTTTAACGAAAGTATCTTATGAATCAAGGTTTTGTTTTACACAATATTTTCTTATTTAATAACTGATTCATGAAAAATGTACAGATACGCCAGAAGGTACATTTCAAGCATCTCACACAGCCCTTTCTATTCAGAGTTGAGCACATAAGAGGCGCGAAAATCCAGGCAAATCCGTCTAATATCCACTCTGCGAGCCTCGGAGGGCGAGGGTCACAGATTGCAGGTGCGGTTTTATCTGAGATTCCAGAGATAGCGCACGAGGAATGCTTATCCCTCTTGGGCGTCCCTCTTGTTTCGTCACTCCGGCGGATCTTGGAAACCTTGACATATTTGATGATACTGGCTTATAGTTGGTAGTGTCTATTTTATGAGCAGGAGGTCCCGGGTTCGATTACCAGCTTTGAATGAATGATTACTCAAAATATCTGCTCTGGGTCTGGTATTAGTTTGTTTTTGTGTGTCGGGGTGTCTTATGTGTGTTCATCGCATTTCTGGAACAGAGAAAGGGAACATAGAACGGGAACTACGAGTGTGAATCGTTATTTGAAACATTTTTAATATTTCTATCCGTTTCCGGGATGAAAATGTACTCTACGTCAGGTCTGTATACGAATCCGTCGTGAAGCAAATAAAGGTTTTATGCAGAGTATGTGAAGGTACCCAATGTTATATGCACATATTTTTTATCATGTATGTGCATACCCTGTGTTTTAATATTATGGTCTTCAAATTCAAAACTATACATTCCTGAAATATACATTCCTGAAATACCGATAAAAGTAGAAATTCGAAATTAAGCCTGACATGGCAATTTTTGGGAAGTGCCACACCTTTACCGGTTATTCAACAGTAGTGTGCAAACAACTGTGTCCCGGATAGAAAGGCAATTCAATTCCAGCAAAAATACTAAGCATAGAGAAATTTAACATCATCTAGTATCTAAGGTTGACGAGCGCAATGTATTGCTGCGCAGGATAAGGCCGCCACATATTTGGCAACATATTTTATACTAGTTTGTATGGTTATCCATTGAGCTATATGCTAAATAATATACAGCGCGGTGCAAACGAGGTGATTGTACCTAAAAGATTGACTTTACTCTTTGGACCACCCTGTATTATAATTACTATACGTTTTGCTTGTCCTGTTTGTGATTTTGTTTTTTTCTGGTGGCACAATAGAATTACAATGCACAATGTGCATTGTCGCATTGTATACTTAAGGCGAGGTCCAATCGCAAAACAACAAAAAGTAGCATTTTTCAGCGCTTTGATCGAAGTGACAAGATTATTTAATCAGGTGCAAAAAATACGGCAGATTGAAAATAAAACTGAAATTATGTTTAACCGAATAAAATTTAGAAAATCTATCTTAGTTACAAAATAAAAAATCGCTAAATGACCCCCTGAAAAACCCTTCTGAAATCAAATGCTCTGAATTTTCAGCGGTAACTACAAATTTTCTTTTACAAATTAAATATCCAAGCTAGTGGTTTATACGGCGAACCAGGTAGTTTTTTTATTTGATTTGTGTATTTCCGATAATCGGCAAAAAAGCAATGAAAAACTACAAGTTACCGTTTTCTCGTCAAGTATGATATGCGATTTTCAACTTTAAGCCTTAGAACTTTGAGCGGGACAATACTCATTTCAAATCACGATCAGTCCTCGCCTTAACCAGCTAAGTTTGTATAAGTTTGCATCTTATAAGCTAGTTCACTGCTTTGCTGGTATATGCTACTTTTGCATGGAAACTATTTTACAGGTGAACGCGTAACGCTGATACTTATATACTTACTACTTGAAAGAAGCTCTTTGTACTATTTCTGAAAAACTTTCACTTTGGAACCGACCTTAATGCCCGCCTTCCACTGCGAGCGGAGTGAACTCCGTTTATCTCACAACTTCATACAAATGCTTCCAATATAAAAGTTTTTGTTGTGGTTTAGCTGTTTTGCAGGGGCCGCCTGGGGAAGTACCACACTTTTGCCGCCAAGCATTTGTATCGAAGGGTAATGTTTCCAGCGTAACTACTGGGCATAAAGAGATCTAATATCTCAGAGTGACGAGCGCTGTACATTGCAACGCATGGTTTTGAACTGTTTTGTTCAAGATATACCTAGTTTATAAGGGTGATAGGGCTGACGTAGACTTGCAAGTCTCATCATCATCATCATCATCAGCCGGAGACGTCCACTGCTGAACAACGGCCTCCCCTTAGACCGCCACACCGACCGACAACTTGCCACTTGCATCCACCGGTTGTCTGCGACTTTCATAAAGTCGTCGGTCCGCCTTGTGGGAGGCCTACCTGCGCTGCGTCTTCCAGTTCGTTGTCAACACTCAAGAACCTTTCTTCCCGATCCGATTATCGATACTTCGAGTGATGTGGCCTGCCCATTGCCACTTCAGTTTGCAAACCCTGAGAGCTATGTCGTTGACTTTGGTTCTTTGACGAATATCCTAATTTCGGGTTTTATCGCGCTCAGAAAACAAGCTTGCAAGACTTGCAAGCTTGTTTAAAAATCTCATAAATAAAGAATTTAAAAAAAGAGGGTTGTCCTGTGTAATTTAGCAGATTTGAAGTATAATATATAAGTGTCTGGCATCCCAGGTCCTCTTGAAAAGTTTAGTTAACATTTCGTTATTTCAGCCACAAAAAGTTTAAAACCTTATCTATCTACTTAAAGCTAGCTAAGTTACAAACTTGGTAGCTACAAAAGCTAGTTAGTTTTGCTATTAATCCATTTCACATCTTAACTAAACGTACACTATACTTACTCGATCCACGGCGGGATTCGTTCTTTACTTAGTAAATTGTAAAAATCAAAGTTTAAGGGCCTCTTTTATCTCAGAGTAAAGTGGTGATTAGCTTCTTTCCGATAAGTGCCAATTGGAGGATAAGAGTCACAAAAAACTTTAGTTTTTGTTCAGTTTATTGATTATACGGTTATAGCGCTACTCCACCATTTTAAAATACCTAGTAGAGCTACAGTTACTTGCCACTTAACCGACAAATTGATTACTTGGGAGTTTGGGACTTGGCGATGATGAAAAAGTACTGAACGAAATTATCTACTATTCAATAATGGTTCGTAAAGCAGTTGAAAGAAAATAAAATACTCGTAACCGGGAAGATGGATTTAGGTTATCGACGTCGCGGAATCCTGTCATTATCAAGTGCACGTATCGTCGTGTAGTTTCTGAGAAGCCTGTTGATACAGTCAGTGTTGTGCTCCACTAGGAGTAATAGTGTTGTCCCGCGGTGATAACACGTTTCTGCAAGCTAGTATACATTCTTATCTATGTCTGCAAGACCAAATTTAATGAGGTTAGATGTCAATACACTCATTTCGCACCGAGACGACATTCTCCAATCAGCTCGTGACAACGGCTGTTGTAACATGGCCGAAACGTCGAGGTAACTAAAAAAGTATTAACCAACTACTTACGGTAAAATTTCAAACGAAAATATTTATATTTTATTATATTCAATCAGTTTTACAATACAATTTGCTGCAGGTGCAGCTGTCAGAGCGATGGTTAGCGAAGTCAAAGTGACAGGTGTCTAACTATTAAAACTGTTATTTTTATGTAGTAGGTTAAGTAGTTTAGGTAGTTGTAGTTTGTATGTATTTTGCTTAGTTAATAAAGGCACTTGCCTTAAAAATAATTTATTAATTGTCGACTAAGAGTGTAACACGGGTAAAAAAAACTTCCCGTGGTATTACTGGATCGCTTGGTAGTTCTACGGGAAGTTTTTTAACCGTGGTAGAACTGAAAGTACTAACTAAGGGCAACAAACGGCAAAATCGAGGAATGGACGAGTTTTGGCGTCATTGTATAACTATCCAAAGCTTGTGTTATTTTGAGTGGATTTTTATCCACTACGTGTTCGTGAACGTATTGGTGAATAGTTTATTATCGTGAAACGACACTTTTTGTGTTATTTCAAAAACTCCATAGAAACCTCTAATAAAGTCCGTACAACTTTACTGATGCTTAGAAAAGACAAGGTGTTGGCGAAAAATACACAATAATAAATCCAAGATCGAGTATAACAAAGGATCTCAATCTAAAATACCAACTGAAGTTATCAAATCAAACTTTAGGGCCTCAGAATCATGCTATCGGATCAGCCCACATTCCAATAAAGGTCTGGATGACAAATCGACTTGTCTCTGCAGCCGCACAGATAAGCTAATACCCTTATCATGGGGAAATATTGCCTTAGGCCAGCTTCTTACTGATTTATCTTAAGAATTCGGCAAGCAGTGATCTAGGAAGTCGATAAAATTAGTTTTTTATTAAAAGAAAACTAAAACTCCGACTGTTAATTACACCCTACGAAACTCCGGATATAACGCCAAAACTACTGAAGTGAGCGCTTTAGTAAATTCGATAAGCGGTCACCCATCTTAGCAGATTCTTAAGAGAGATAGTTCTTCATTCTTATTCAGAGCGCACAGATTATAAATAGATACTGCATTACGAGATCGTTGTTCCGACAAAGACATAGGTACCAAAATGGAGGAAAGTGCGGATAGCGGTACTGCGACCCAGCGTTCTCGTTGGCTATTTCTAAGCTACGCGAACATGCCTAGCAATGAACCAATAAGATAAATTTTGTAGGTGTGTTTTGACAGCTGGTGTGCTTCGATAGTCCTGAGCGCGGAATCTAGGAATGATCTGTGGCAGAACTAGAAACGAGTGTTCTTCGAAGCTGGTAAGTTATACCTTATTAAACTTCTAACAACGTACGATTATATAGAGTTCTACATAAGAATAGCGCGACCTTCGTCAATCGACAACGTATAGAATGATCTGCTCCTTTTAGAAAGGATTTCCCTCCAGTCCGCTGACTGCTACCAATCATGATCAGCCAATATTTCAATTTCGTAGACGGTGACTGGCAACTTGCAGATTCTGCGACCGGTAGATAAAGATAAGCCTATCGGAAGGGATTTATCCTAAATGGGAACTTACCTAACACCTTGTACAATTATCTATTCTGTGTTGTCTGTAGAATTCTTTCTTAAGGTTCAACGTTTCGCTCAGCGCGCGAAATTCAAATTTTCTTGCGTTTTTTTGTCAATTACAGCTTAATTACTCATCGTGGATTTATTGAAACCAATTTCGCGCATATAAATAAGTTGTTTTAAGAAATTACGGGTAAAATGATCACCTAGTTAACATTAGTTTAGCTACAAATCTCAATGCTGATTTTCATCTTGGGTTTTGGTTTAGTGACAAATGTACTTACACTAGCTTTCAACTTCAAAACTTCTTGAAACGATCTATTTATTATCGCAAAATTAGTTTTCATGGACCTACGATGAGTAATTGAGCAGTAATTGACAAAAAAACGCAAAAAAAATTGAATTTCGCGTGCTGAGCGAAACGTTGTACCTTTTTTTATCGCGCAGCGTCTAATTTTGAGCGTTTGGCGTTGAGCTCCTGGCTCCAGCTATCTCGTTCGCACTTTTTTTTTATTAGACAGAAAATTTAAAAAAATAATCAGAATACTTTTGCTAATGTTTTATAGCAATTTCCATGTTATTATTATTTATTTTGGCGAAGAAGAAGGAAAAAAAATCATTATTATTTTTAATTTTTTTTTTATCATAAGCCCGAGAGATCAAAATCATTGGCAATGTCAATAGCACAGAGAACCTTCTTTACAAGGTATAAAATTGGAAGGTATCATTCGCCATTGGGTTAGGTGGGGGGTCCCAGGGGACATTAGGCCCCCTCTGCTACCCACTCCCGCGGCTGACACACTACTAATACTATTACTATATCAGCCTTTAAACAACCCACTGCTGGGATATCAGCCTACCCTCAAAGGGTGATTAGGCCATATCCACCATACTGGCCCAGTGCGGGTTGGCGGATTCATATACGCCATCGAATTTCTTCTCCGGAAATATGCAGGTTTCCTCACGATGTTTTCCTTCACCGTAAAGCCAGTGGTATATCCGTACGTAAGTTCCAAAGAACTCATTGGTACGGGCCCGCCCGGGTTCGAATGTGAGGCGAGCGTTCTCCCACTGAGCTACCACAAACATACATAATTACATACATCCCAAAAAAAAAATGCCAAATAGTCAGGGCATTAGCCAAAGAAACAATCTTACTATTGACAAGGTAAACTATAAAAATATTGTACGTTTTTTTTAATTGTCATACTTCCAGCTCATTAAATTTGTATTAGATAGCCTACCATGCATATTCCGCATAATAAACACGTCACAAAATCTAAGACATAACTCGCACGTACACACAATGTACACGCACACGGTTTAAAGCATCTGCCATCCCACACGCTGCAGTAACTCGGATAATAAACTCCAGAATGCTTGAGACACGGTCGGGTGGTGAACGTAAACTTCCTTTGTGACATGATCTCCTGGTACCGACAATAAGCACTCATTCACTGAAGCTAAATATGAAAAGAATCAAATTGGATTCATGTAAAATTTAAGAAAACGTTAGATACTAGAGTAAACATAATAAAAAGAACGAGCCTACATGCCTCAGCGCATCTTCCAATCATAAACTCCAGAATATGGGGAGACAATATCGTCAGTAGGGTGGAGAAAGTGCTTTTATGACAAGATCTGGTAGGTACCGTACATGGACTGAGAACGAAATTAAAATACTACTAACACTTGAAACAATTTTAGTCAAAATAAACTGTTCAAACGAAAACAATTCTTTATGTAGAGTGCAAAGAAAAAAAACAGTTTTTTTTTCTCTTAGTTTTTAGCTCCACACGTTGTGTATTTAGCCAGTGTCAAGAATTATAATATTTCAAGTGAAGTCGAATATTTCACAACTAAAATAAGTCTCAGTCATAGTCTAAGTCAAGCAAAGTAAGTCACGGTCAAGTCCACGTCATGCCTCAGTAAAGCGGTGGAGACTTTACAAAAGAGGTGTCTGTTTGATGTCGACTATCAATGACGTTTTGAACAGAAGACGTATGACGTTCTAAATATGTTTCGTCCAAGTTCTAAATAGGGAATATTATTACTTTTTTTTTTGACGAGGACTGGTATAACTCGACAAGGGCAATATCACACTAATATTATAAATGCGAAAGTGGAGTTTTGGCGGGAACGTGAAGAATTCATGGCGCGTCATTCTATTATTTTCCAAAACTTGTGTTATTTCGAGTGTTAATGTGTAAAAACGGTGAATTTTTCCCCGTTAAGTGTTCGTGAACATGCACGAGTGTTGGTGAATGGTATAATGTCGTGAAACGTGAATTTTCATATTGTTTCCAGAGCTCCTTAAAAGGCTTTAGTAAAGTTTTCACCACTTTACTGGGGCATGACTTGGACTTGACCGTGACTTGATTTGCTCGCCTTTGACTGTGCCTATGACTTGCTCGATAATATTTTGCAAAACTTGAAAATATATATGTATACTTGACACTGGGATATGCATAAGACGTGTGACGCCAAAATCCTCTTAGGAGGAGAAAAAAAAATAGGTTTCTCCTAATCATTCCGTGGTCGTATCTCTCGCAGATCCACAAACATTATCAGAAGTCCCGTCGTAAAATATTGGATTTTCATGAAAGCCAGTTTATGGTCCATAATTTACTACCTGCGTTAATGTGTGATGATGTTTCGTACATTACCCAAGCCTCATTCGTAACGCGGATACGACTGGCATCTCAGTTTCAAGACATCTTTACCTTTTATCTATATACCTACCCACATTTTGAAATTCTGAGCATTTATTACCTTGCTTTTGTTTCTTTTTTTGTGAAATTAGTTTTACACATTTTCCTCACTGTCCTCATTTCAAACTTTTAAGTGAATATCACATTCACTTAAAAGTTTAAAAAGTTATTTTTTTCCTTAAAATTTCTTAAAAAGATTCCTTAAAATGTTCATCAAAATCGGTCTAACCGTTTTTTAGTCTATATGGAACATACATACATCGCCTTTTACTGACCGAGTGAAGCGAAGGTCTCAGAGTCTAAGGGAGTAAAACATAGGTACCTACGTTTGTATGTATATTTGTCCGACGATAACTTATGAACCGATCTTCATTAGTTTTTATAAACAAGTATTTCAACTTAATACATTCTTTAAGTTCGAATATGAGTTGAATCGGTCCAGAGGTTGTGAAGTTATAGAGGTCGCGAGGGCTCAGTTCGGCGCGAACAACTATTATATTATGCTTTTATGTAAAAAAAAGTTTACGAGTCTCGGTGCGCGAGTCAGACTCGCACTTCTACCTCTAGTTATTTACTGATGGTTTTAATTGAATGCAATAAGGTGCAATGTCATGCGGTGACTGCGGTGTCACCTCTATAGTATTTGACTATCCAACCAGAAGTCAAAACCTAGTTCGTAGCTATAGCTCAATTCTCATCAGCATTATACGAGTTACTATACATCATAAAACAATGTATATAGGTATATTTACGTTAGAATGAGCGACCTTGTTAGTCTTGATAGATTGCATTGGTTAGCTCGAAACGGTTGAAATTTGCATCGTAGATTTATCGTAATTGCAAATGAAGAATTTGTTATTTTGACGAGTGAAACTGTATGGTCTAGTAGTTCGGTATTTTCCTTTCATTCCAGTTTGCTCAACATACCCACTTACGCGACCACCTTGAGAACAGTTGTGAGGGGGAGCCGCCGTCGTGTTTAGTTAACAAAATTGATGACTATCCGAAGTAAATTTGAGTTCCATCGCTTGCCCAAGTTTAACGATAATTTGGTCGCTTTGTACAACACTATATAGGTTCAACAACTAAAACCCGACTACGTCCTTACGTGAGCTTTAGTTATATCGGGTGCATGCAAGCAAAGCTAACAGCTAACAATGTAATATTATTTTTTTAATCCTTGATTTTCTGTCCTCTAGAGTGCGCCATACTCAATTTAATGTTTTTTATGTTACTCCGTGACGAGACGAGCAAGTCGCTCAACTGATGTCACGCTTGCCCATAACAGTTCAGTGCCACCCAGAATTTTGAACTTCAACAGTTCAAAACTATGCACGGCAATGCGCTGCGCTCGTCACCCTGTGATGTTAAATGTTAAATCTACGTATGCCCAGTAATTACGCTGGAAACATTGCCCTTCAATCTGGAACACGGTAATGCTTGCACACAATGCTGCTCGGCGGTTGAATAGCTGGCAAAGGTGTGATACTTCCCCAGGCGGACTCTGCAAGAGAGCCCTACCACTACAGAAACGTGTGACGTCACATAGCCTTTAACCAGCGAACCAGGAGACTCTTCTTACGATACCTTATTTGTCAAATTATGATAAGTAGTTTCGAAGTTATGAGGGAACAGACGAACGTACACACATACCGGTCAAAATCATAACCTTCCTTTTTGCTTCGAGTTGACGGGTAAATAATAGAACGTGGTTGGGACAAAATTGTGTAAGAAAATTGGTTGGGGACGCTGTTGGGCTATATCTAATGATTCTAATGTCATATTTGTAACTACGTGTTTTGTGTTTCCACGGGGGGTTGGCAGCGTATGAGGGCCACCTAAAGTCAAGGACAGCTTGGAAGAAAAGTGAGGTGAACTGTATTGATTCAAACCACTAAGTCTGTCCACCATAAAAGAGTAATCGGACTAATGGTCTTCATCAACATTGGTCAAGTTAATTTTTTTTATTTTTATTTTATTTATTAATAGACCAACAGCACAAAATCATAATATAAAAATAATCTTAAACAAAAATATAGTACAGCCAATAAAAGGTCTAAACATATAACTTAAGTAGGTAGAAACAAATCGTATTATTATTATGCGTATATATAGGTACTATAAAGAAATAAACTAAATGATGTTTTACAAATAGTATAAGTGTATATATATGTGAAATAAAAAAGAATAATTATATAATAAAATATATAAATATAAAAATATATATATAAACATCAACACAGAAAAATACATGCGCAGTTTAAGAATTAAGAATTAGTGGAAAACAATGAATTATATCATATTAGAATAGAATTATAGCCTGTTTATGTACTTATATGAAGTTATCCATAAATATATATATATTCTTATGCAATAGTGGGTATACAAATGCATACTTAACATAAAATGATCAAAATTATCAAACATGCTTCTGCAAACACACACGACGTCAAAGACCTGTGGTTCAAATTACAATTAATAGGATAACATCATGTTATCCATTAGTTAATGTCAAGTTTTCGTAGATCCTACGTTTAAACACATTTTTAGGTGTGTTGAAAAGGTCTAGATGAGAGAATTTCTTATTAAAAATTGTGCACAAACGAGCAATAGGGGCGTTTTTTGCATAATTTGTATATTTAAAGTTATTAACAAATAGAGTACTATTAGAGTGCCGCGTACGCAACTTAGGGACGTAAAAATTGATAGCAGAAAGAAGAGCTGGTGCGTCTATGTGACAATTAACTATATCGTATAGGAGCATCATGTCTGATAAAGTACGCCTATCCGCCAAGGACATAATATCGTGACGCATGCAGCCATTACGATAGTCCGAATGTCCTCGAACACGGTAGTTAAGATGTTTGATAAATTTAGATTGTATTTTTTCAATACGAAGTGTATGTGTTATATAGTTAGGAGACCAGATACTGCTGGCGTATTCGAGTACACTACGAACATAAGCGTAGTATACGGCTTTAACACAGCTTAAATTCGAAAACGGCTTGCAGGTCCGAAGAACGAATCCCAAATTTTTGTATGCTTTGTCCACCATGGCTTCTATGTGATCAGTAAATGTAAGTTTGTTGTCTAGGATAATCCCCAAGTCACGCACCCTATCAACATGTTGTATAGCCATGTTATTCAAGCTGTAAATAAACTTAAATGGATTGAGTCTACGAGTGAACGAAATTTGTTGACATTTATTAACATTAACGGTTATATTATTACTTGTATAATAGGCCTCAAGTTTGCATAAGGTCTCTTGGAGCGTTATGCAATCCTGTATGGATCGTATTTTATTAAATATTTTTTTATCGTCTGCGTAAAGAAGATAATTGGAGGAATCAAAACAGGTATATATGTCGTATATACTCGCGTTGTATAGCAAAGGCCCAAGATGCGATCCCTGCGGAATACCAGATGGGATACTAATGAAATCAGACCTATATCCTCCAACCACAACAGCCTGTGACCTGTTTGATAAGTAACATTTAATCCAGCGAAGTAGATCACCATGTATGCCCAATTTCTGAAGCTTTGCAAGCAAGATCACGTGATCCACGCGATCAAAGGCTTTTTCAAAGTCAGTGTAAATTACGTCAACCTGTCCTCCGTGATCCATGTTATTCAATACGAATTGTGTAAACTCTGCAAGGTTAGATGTTGTAGAACGACGTCTCAGAAATCCATGCTGAGCCCTACTTACTCCATTCACAATTGTGCCGTAGATCTGGTCGTATACGATTTTTTCAAATATTTTACTAAAAGTATTCAAGATGGAAATAGGTCGGTAGTTTTCTACTTTAGATTTCGTCGATTTTTTATAAACAGGAACTACATTAGCCTCTTTCCACTTAGCCGGGAATTTACCTTCATGCAATGAACGTTGAAAAATAAGGTATAACGGAACTACAAGAACTTCAGCACAATTGCGAATGAATACAGGAGGTACTTCGTCAGTACCTGCTGACTTATTAGCATCAGTTAATTTGAGAAGCTTTAAAATGTCTTTATCGTTTACCTTTATTCCACTTATCATATGCGAGTCACTACAACCGGGCAGATTTAGACTAGAAGTATCGTACTCAGTAGGGGGTTCCACAAATACGCTGTTAAAAAATTTATTAAACCCACCACATATATCGTGTCCGTTACTGTAAACCTCCGAACCGAAAGTCATTGTTTTGGGATATATAGAGTTACCTCTCTTAGACTTAACATATTGCCACATTTTTTTTGGACATACCTTAATCTTGTCTTGTATATTTTCAATATAATGGTTATACAAATCATTTTCTACACGCTTTGCTCTAGCTCGTAATAAAGAAAATTCTAAGTAATCCAATTGATTGTTGAATCGTTTCCATTTATTATGAGCCATCCACTTTTCTTTAAGTAATTTCTTTAATGAAGTATTATACCATAGTGGATAACTCTTACCACTAGTACACTTTATTTTGAGTATAGGGATAAATAGGTTAAAGCATTCGTATAGTTTAGAGTTGAAGCATTCAACAGCATGATCGACAGTTTCACATGAGTCGAATAATTCAATCCAATTAATATCGCCTAAAAATTTATTTATCTTTTCATAGTCGCATTTATAAAAATTACGTTTCAACTTAGACTTTTCTTTCAGAGGGCACACAGTCATGTTCGCAAGGTCAATTAGAAGACAGGTATGAGCACGGTCCTCTTTTGGCACTAAAGATATGCCGGCAGGATTGCATGACGCGGAGAAGTTACTGAATACAAGGTCGATAGTGTGATTGTGAATCGTCTTGGTAAAATTACATTGTTCCAATCCTAATAAGTTGAACTCTTCCACCAGATGTATGCCAGACTCCTGTAATTCTACAGATCCCTTTTTAATATGCAAAGGGCCAAGGCATAGGTCCCAATCTATATAGGGTAAGTTAAGATCACCCGCAATTAAAAAGTTGTCGTTACAATGTGAGTTGTAAATGTGTACTACATTCTGCACAACCTGTTCGATAGCTTGGGGCAGTTGCTTATCAGGCGGCGCATAGATAACGCCCAGGTGCAGGTCTGTGCCGGTTGTCGGGTTAAATGATTTTGCTGGTATTGTTAACCAAAGTATATCTGTAAGATGCGTAGTTCTGGTATTATCCAAGACATATGCTTCCAGGTCTGTACGTACAAGGACCATGACGCCACCGCCCCATGAGGTGTTGGTATGAACCAAATCCCTATCCAATCGAAACACGTCATACCGTGAGTCACTGAATTCACTGTCCAATATTCCGTCATGAAGCCAGGTTTCAGTAATTATAACTATGTGGAAGTTATTATAGCATAATGCTCTATAAAAATCAGCTGTTTTAGTGCGAAGACCTCTAACATTCTGATAGAATACGTTTAAGCTTAAGTTAGCCATTACAAAATAATAATTTTCGAGATAATAATGTAGTATTATATAAAAACAAGAAATACACTAATTTCTGATAATGAGGCTTAAGTCGATATTTATATAAGAAACCCGAGCATAGTAAAATGGGCAACACAGTTGCAAGTATTTTGTGTAACGAGGCGCATTTTAAACTTACATAGGTAATATACATGTTTGAAATAGTTGAAAATTTAAATCTTTTTATTTGAATTGAGAGGTTCCATATTATGACACTTTTAATAACCAATGTATGTTTAATTGGCACAGTTATGCTAAGCAAAATATTGTAAGGGACATTATAAATTGATAAAGGTTTCAGACTCGTGTGTATACACAGAAGCAATTTGCACATCATACAAGGTAGCTTATAAGTTATTTTTAGGTACAGTAATAAACAGTTAATTATACATATTGTTAAGAAACAAATATACAAACAATGTACAAGACATATATTATGACCATCACATGCAGTGCAATAAATATGGCAAGCACAAGCGTGACATATGCACATGTGAAGGAACAACATACATGTTGTAGGTACAGTCCAGTTGACAACAGCCAGACAATGAGCCAGAAACGTTGCCGAAATACCAAGTGAACAAGTCGGTGAGACCATAAAGAGACTACAAGTCATTTTATTTTTGATAGATCTACTTCTCTGGTTATAGCTATTTTTGGGGACTTGTCGTCTCTCCTCACAAAAATCGTACAATTCCTAATCCACAAATATTTATAGGTTTTAGCAGAGACTAACTCGCGACACTTATTGTATAGTACTTTGTTGTCAATCGTCAGATGCTCGTTAATAAATATTTTGTCGATGCCTTGCATTCCTATGTGGCTTCGGTTTATGCCACGAGCCCGCCGTATTCCTGCCAATATATTGTCTTTCAAAAGTCTAGATTTCATTTTAGCTATAATGGCCCGCGGAACTCCTGGCCTTGTCTGTTTAGCTTGGACTCGAATCGCAAATTCGATATCGAGTGATGTCATGGGGACACAGGCGTGCTTGGCAATGGAAGTGACAATGTCTAACAGATTTTCATCGTGTTTCTCTGGGACACCCACGATTTCTAGGTTATACAACCTGTCCCATTGTTGCCGTTTTTTGAGTTCCAAGTTCAAAACATGACACTTATTTGTGAGGTCACTGAGTTCCGATTCGTACTGGTCGTACTTATATGATTGCTGCTCAATCACAGCCAAACGGTCTTCAAAACGATCTTGACGGCTATTTGAGTAATTTATTGACCCCTCAAAGTTAGATAATTGCTGAGATAAGTCCTTAAGTGTCTCGGTAGTAGTGAAGTTGCTGCTGGTGCTTTTACGGACGTCTTGTTCCAGTTGTGTCATTTTAGAAGTTAAGCCACCCATCACCGTCTCTGTGTTCTTACTGATCTCGTTCAATTCATCCATTGACTTTTGAAGAACATTGTGTTTGTTAATAACATTTTCGTACTTGATACCTAGGGTGTTTATAGACAATTTTACATCTTTAATTTCATTTTTAAACGTCTTTAGCTCCTGAGACAACGTACTAGATATGTTTTTGCTTACTTCTGTGACAATATTCAAAGTTTGCCTTTGTAAGATTTCATCAATTATGCTGCGTAAATCCTGTTGCTTTATGGGTGTGTTTAATAGTGCCTCATCTTCAGGTGATGAGATCGCCGGTCTTTTAGTGGATCGACGTTGCAATGGTGTGTTATCATTATTACCTTTTTTCAATAGGGCATTCTCACATAGTGGGCATTTCCACTCATTAGACTGGATGTCAGTCTCAAGGTCGGTAGAAAACAAACAGGCGCAATGGAATAATTTTGAACATTGCACACATTTTAACGATTTGCCATCGTCTGAGTTTTTTCCACAGCATTCCCAAACAGGCAAATCCATATTGATTCGATATCCACACGTACTTGATCTTCGAAAAGGTTCAATGAATAACTCCAAAATGGAGGCACCACTTCTCCAAAAAGAAGAAAATATATTTAAATAACTCGTTTCAAGTTTAGTATGTTATTCACTTTGTCGCACTTGGTTTACTTAACATCTTAGTTAATTACAGTCAATGATATAAACACTTCATACTATTTTAAATTCCAAAAAAACAAAAGAGTAATCGCAAACATGACTTGCTTCTACAGTTTTTTTTTTTTTTTTTTTTTTTTTTTTTTCATTAAAAGCCGGCTAAGTACCTAAATTAAAAAAGGTAATAAAGGTCTGCACTAAAGTCAACAAAAACAAACTAAGTTAAGCATCACCTAAACTAAGTCGGCACGTCAAAGGAAAGGACATGTCTTATGCATTTAGGCAACCTCCTAAGTTTAATGTAAAGCATTTTTAGGTGCGCCTTATCAAGCACCTACGACATATATCACTCGGAAGAAATTTAGATTCCCAAGTTGTGTGTAACTACATACTCGTTGGTAATCGGTCAGTTTCATATCGACCATTATGCATCGTTGGTAATCGGTCAGTTTCATATCGACCATTATGCATCGTTGGTAATCGGTCAGTTTTTATGCATAATCTCGTATAACGTCACTGGCGTAAGCAAATTGTAGGCAGCAATGTATAGGTGTTCACTGAACACCTACATAACTTAGATCTTATTTAACAATAGAACAGTTCTATTGTTAAACGGTTGTATTAACACAGCAGTGTGCAAATGTGCAGTAACGTTTATTTGGCAGTTCGTTTCACCTGAACAAACACCCCGCTAGCGTTCGTGGAAGCCGAAATGCAATAATTCTGCGCGTTAAATCAGCGAATGCCAGTATAAATCGTGGAGAACAGCCTCAGACGATAATGCAAAAATAAACTCAGTAAAATCATACTAAGTTATGCGTGGGTCACTATGAGATTAAACTAAGCAAGATTGTAGATTTTTTTTTGTAATACTCTTAGTAATAAAAAGTTTTTTTTTTTTTTTAATTTATGCATCGAACGGCCGCACTCTGCTTTTTCCGGGTTAAACATTTATGTCGATTTAAGATACATTCACATTAAATAACTATATGGTAAATATATTCCGTCAGCATGTTGTTGAGTAGGAATAAACACTCATATGTCGCGGGCCAACCGTTGAACTGGGCCGATCGAGACCTGCCTGGCCACGATATATAGAAATTCTTGATTTAGTGACAGTTTAAGTAATGAATAAGCGTCTCTGAGTGCGACTGTTATAAAAAGTATAGGTATATAACGTCTGTAAGCATGGCAACACATGAAACAAAATAACCAAATAATATACCTATGAAACAATCACGATTCCCATTACCAATTTTCGCCCAATCTGGATGCAGTAATAATAGTCGAGCTTTTTAAAAACTGAACATACGCTACGAGACAGAAATGCTATAACTTTACACAATATTATAAGCTATTGATTACTTCCGGGTCAAACGCTAAATAGAAATATACGCTACATGGAAATTTGCTGGACCAGTAACCGCCCTGACCGACATTCCATTTTCTTTCCCTAAAGCGGCGTCCCAGATCCAGGACAAATTTTCTGGCCTCAGAGCATACTGTATATAAAAACCTGCACCTTACATCGTGTAAAATTTACATTTTAGTTGTTATACCTACCTTGTAGTACCTACAATTATGCAAATTCCAGTATATCATAAAATATACTTAACATAATTATTTTAATTTTCTTGTTCCGAACTAATTGAATTTTATGACACGAAACGTTCGCGTGGAGAAAGCTGTAATTTTGCACCTCATAACATTACTCCTATTTACATTAAAATTTAAGCTTCCCGACACATTTTTCCTCAATTTACCAGATGGATTAATCTTAGTAAGGTTTCTTATATTTTTTGTTTTGGCCAAACAGAATAAGTAATGCTAATACAGCTTGTGAAATGAAAGACAAAAGATAATTTTCAAAGGGAAGTTTTTACAGACAAAACAAACAATACAAAGAAAATAGTTCTACATCACAGACAAAAACACGTTACTAATACTTAACAACAAAAAGCAGTTTTGGATATTATAAAAAAATACATGGTGCCTTTGAATCGGCAAGGGAGCGGTTTTGAGGGTGTTGCATACAAGACAACGATTTTGTGCTACGACTTCCGACGAAAGAAACCAGCTGTTCAAAACAAAACATCCATGGAATTTCCAATAATATCGAACAGCAATATATTTTTTTCGAGAATTTTCAAATGTTGTGTAATAAAAATTGTTCGTTATCTTGTATAGAACATCCTCACAACCGCTCCCTAGCCGATTAAAAAGCGCCATGTGTATAACGAGCTTATAAAATAAACGCGTAACCATTTGCAGGCATCATAGTTAACAACTTTTGTTGCATGACTTTCAATAATACGCCGTTTTTTCTACCTTTACAAAAACACATGAATTAGAGCTTTACATGACAATAACATAACGCGGTTTTAAATTGAATGAAACACGGGAAAGCTTAGGAACAAACATTTGCACCAAAAATACATTTAAAAAAATCCATACAATGATTTTTTAAGAAGGTTCTCTGAAAATTCGTGGAACAAAAGTTGTTGATAATGATATAGAGAGGCTTCAAAAAGTTTTGCGTTATTTCAAAGGCATTCTGTATAAAAAGCTGCTCACGAAAACATAGAATGTATTATTTTGAGCACTTTACCAACTGGAGAGTCTATAATTGGATGAGAATCACTAACAGTTAGTCCGACAGTCTTAGTATCGTTACTTACTTCCTTTTCATTTGTGGAAGTTGTTTCATTAGAGAGAAGGTTATCGGGAAAATGCAATTTGCTCACTAAGACACTTGGATAGTCTGTAAATTCATTAGAAATACTCTTACTAACTTTAAACTTCATTAAATTACCTGGAATAACATTTTGAGATATTGCTTTTTTAACGTTGCAGGGTAGTAGTTTTGATTTACTGTTGTTTATGCTTCTTCGCTTGCGGACTGGTAGACCTTTCAGTTCCTCGTCATAGTATTCATTATTCTCTTGTCCGACTATCTTCGGACCTGGTAACTTTTCGAGGAATTCTTTTTTTTCAACACTAAAATAAGTAAAAACATATTGTGAGATTTCTTTGGCCTATCATGCTCAACAATTTGTGATTGGCGCCTTTCGTCAATTTGATTGGACCATTGATAAACTGTCTATGATCCAATGAAATCGAACCGTCTGGAGAGAAATCTGCGGTGTGCTAATAATAATTATGTCTGCGGACACGCCCCAAACTACTCTCTAGACGTTTTGATTTGATTGGATCATAGACAATTTGTCTATCATCATCATCATCAGCCAGAAGACGTCCACTGCTGAACATAGGCCTCATAGGCCCTTATAGCGCCACAACGACCGACAATATGCCATTTGCATCCACCAGTTGCTCGCGACTTTAAAAATGTCGTCGGTCCACCTAGTGGGAGGCCTGCCTACGCTTCGTCTTCCGGTTCGTGGTCGCCACTCAAGAACCTTTCTTCCCCATCGGTTATCGGTTCTTCGAGTGATGTGGCCTGCCCGTTGCCACTTCAGCTTGCGAACTCTGCAAACTCTGCTCTCTATATCGGTGACTTTGGTTCTTCGCCGAATATACTCGTTTCGGATTTTATCGCGCAAAGAAACTCCGAGACAAAAATCCGCATACAGGTTCTAACTTACTCCTCACTGCCAGATCTCTCATCCAATCTTTCTTCAACGGCGAACTTTTCATCTATTATACTCTGATCATCTATGTTTTTTTCCGGGCTCAGGCGTGTGGCCGGCGTCACTTTCTGGGGCACGGACGTCGAAATTCGCCGTGGTCCGTACTCAGGCATTCTTTCAGTGGTCGTAGGTCTTATTGGACCCGTCTTATACGTAACTGGTTTAGGCATTTTAGGAGGTCCTTCATCAAGGTTCTCGATGTTGAATGCTTTCCTGTACTCCTGAAATGATGATGAATTTAAATTATCTGTTCATCAATTATCTAGCTGTCCATGAATAGACACAGACAGCTAGGACCCAGACTAGCTGTCTAACAAACGTGAGAAGAAGAGAAAGAAATATGTTTTCCTCTTATTTTCTCACGTGTGTCGGCAGCTGTCAGATGTCTGGCCGAAGATCTGCAATTAGATAAAGAAAATGTAGCAAAAACCTCTCGAGGTATTTTGGGGGCTTCCCAGTTGCCTCGAGAAAGACCGGAAGGTACAGCAAAGCGGGCGGGGTTTATTTCAGGTAACGGTATGCCGTGGTTCGGATTGTGTTCTACTAATTCTGGGCGCTGGTACCCCGGCCCTGACAGCACGGCCATCATTCTCCTGTACTGATCAGGGCTGCCTGGTGGAGTACCCGGCATATAAGGGTTGATGTCACCTCGAGTGGCCTGAAATCAAATAGATACCATTGTACTCGACTTTATGAACAATGCTTTCTATGGAAACAATCCTGAAATGGCAAAAATCTCTTTTCATCTTTCGTGAAAGTGTATAGCTCTATCTTCTTCTCGAATTAGCATCAAAGCATATGAATTTAAATCTATTATTCGTTATTCACACTTACTTTATCCATTGGATTACGAGGCGCGCCCGACTTTCTAGCATTGATGATTCCTTGGATGGCTTTTAACTGATCGAGTGAATCTGGCGGGTAGCTCGACATTACCTGAAAATACAATTAAAATAATGTGACTCTTTTTTTCTCTTTCCTCCTAAGAGGATTTTGGCGTCGCACGTCTTATGCATATGCCAGTGTCAAGTATACTTATATATTTTCAAGTTTTGTTAAATATTATCAAACAAGTCGTAGTCACAGTCAAAGGCGAGCATAGCAAGTCACGGTCAAGTCCAAGTCAAGCCCCAGTAAAGTGGTGAAAACTTTACTAGAGCCTTCTATGGAGTTTTGGAAACAACACGAAAATTCACGTTTCACGACATTATATTATTCACCAACACTGGTGCATGATCACGAACACTTCACCGTTCTTACACAGGGAAAAATTCACCGTTCTTACACATTAACACTCGAAATAACACAAGTTTTGGAAAATAATATAATGACGCGACATGACTTCTTCACGTTCCCGCCAAAACTCATAATGTGACTTTGTGAGGCCTCCCACAAGGTGGACCGACGACATTGTAAAAGTCGCCGGTAACCGTCGGCTAATCATGATGATGACGTTTAAAAAAAGAAACCCTTCTGCAAATTATATTATTATTATTATTCCATTTATTTATTTTAATTCTTAAATTTAGGTTTTTTATAAAATAAATATAAAAAATAAATAATGCTATAAAAAACCTAAATCTAGAGTCCCGCCGACAGCGAGGCAGGGCCCAAGCTACCGGCGGTTAGGGCTGCAGAGTGAGGAACCTCCTGACAATGCGCGCCGTGTCAAGGATGGCTGCCCTCTGTATCTGGCCCTTCACCCAACCGTCTAGCGAGAGCCTCTTGAGATGTTGGTCGAGGCTCTTCGCTATAAGGCCGTTCGCCGAAACAACTATCGGGACAATGATCGTCGAGTCAACATCCCACATGGCGGTAACCTCGTGAGCTAAGTCAAGGTACTTGCTGAGTTTGTCCTTCTCGGCTTTCACGAGGTTCTCGTCATGAGGGATGGTGATGTCGACGAGCACTGCCCGGCGTTGGGACCGGTCGACTATCACGATATCAGGCTTATTGGCGACAATAGTCCTGTCCGTGATAATAGAGCGGTCCCAATAGAGCAATGCATGACCATTCTCGAGCACTGGCGCTGGTGCGTACTTATAGTACGGCACCTCAGATTCGACAAGGCCGTGTTGAAGGGCAAGTTGCTGATGGATGATCCTGGCCACCTGGTTGTGCCTGTGTAAGTACTCGCCGTTAGCAAGATGCGAACAACCGGAAATTATATGCCTGAGTGACTCTCCGGGACGGTGGCATGCCCGACAAATGTCGACCGTACCGTCCTTCAGGATATATTTCCGATAGTTGTTCGTCTTGATAACTTCGTCCGCAATTGCACAGGCAAAACCTTCGGTTTCCCCAAAGAGGTCACCGAAGCGTAACCAGTTCACCGACGCGAGCAAGTCCACATCAGGCCCTGTTAAGGCCCGATAGAACCGCCCGTGCAGCTCCTTGCCCTTCCATACGTCCCTGCGATCCTCAGTGCTCAGCACCGATGGTTTACGCCAGTTCTCGTTCGCCAAGGAGAGCGGCGTGAGACCCCTGTCAACTGCCGCAACATCGCAATGCATCCATTTTGATTATTATTATTATTATAGCCTGTGTCACTCCGTACGTAGAGATAAATTTAACGTCACCTCATTCGTCAAAAACGGTCAAGCGAAAACCGCTAAACATATTTACATACTTTTTTTACACACAAACATATTTACATACTTTTTTTACACACAAACATATTTACATACTTTTTTTACACACAAACATATTTACATACTTTTTTTACACACAAACATATTTACATACTTTTTTTACACACAAACATATTTACATACTTTTTTTACACACAAACATATTTACGTACTCAGATACTTACATACACCCGGAAAACATTACCCTCCTACTTCCTTCTCCTTCTTTCTTTCCTTTCTTTTCCTTCTTGGGGAGTCGGATAGAAAAATATTCGAATAGCGAGATTTATTTTCGATAACCACGTTCTATCGAAATACATTGAACGTTATGGTAATGGATTGCTTAAGAAGCAGACTGCATCCTTAGGGAATAAGTAGGTACTACGAAGGTACGTGTTACTGGAGTCACTTAGCCACAAGCATGGCCGCTTAATGCAATTACTTACGAAATAAAACTCGCTGATTTATCTAGAATACCATTGAAATTAAATGGTTTGAAAATAATTTCTTGAAAATCTAAGAAGGCTTTCAGTAAGGCTTTTAAGTCGAAGGTATGATGAATTAATTTTGTATTTTCTACGATTTCTCAGCCAATTATGAACTGATTTTGATGATAATACTGAATAATGAGTATTCATGAAAATACTTTGTTATTTGTATCGATGATAGCTCGGTGGGTAGCGCATTGGGATCGCACGCCACAGGCCATGGATTCGAATCCCAATAATGAGAACCGTCGGAGGAAAACATCGTGAGGAAACATAGCACGATTTGTTCTAGTACTTGGCTGGTAGTACCACCCTCATGTTGAAAAGTGTGGAGCTAGGTGCTCGGTGTGTTGCGGCAGCCTCCCTTGAGAGCCAATTCCTATTCCAGGCTAGGTGCGTGTATCATCTTCGGTCACACCGTCCAACATAGCATCAGGTAAGTTTGTGATGAAATGACTGTAAATGTAAATTCTGTAAATGACATTAATGGTATCTGCTTATATAACCAATCTACTGTTGACTATTCATCATGATGATGATGATGACTGATCTAGCTGATCAATACTCTATTGTGTGTCCAAAAGGGTAGCTGTTGATACTAAAGCAAATATTTCGACCAAAATGTAAGCACAGCTGATAATAAATGATTTTGAATCTTGAATTTTGACTGTCCAGTCAATCATTATAAAAAAATATGAAAACCAAGAAAACTGACGTGGTTTTGACACAGTATTTTAATAAAACGGGAATACTCACGTTACATTTAGTCGGTTATTTCGACTACAGTTTCGATCACATTCGAGTACCTTTATCAAGGAATGCTATAAGCGTGACACGCGCGCAACCTCGTCTTGTCTTGCACTCGAAACTATAGTCGGAATAACCGACTCAATTTAACGTGAGTATTCCCGTTTTATTAAAACAAAATATGTAAAAAGAAAATACCGGTATCATTGCTGAATCATCAGTGGGGCTTGCTGCAGTGGTGCTGGGGTACGGAGGCTTCAGAGTGAGCTTCATGAGGGACCCCTCGAAGTTGTTATTGTCGTTAGACTCCACTATGGAGTTGTCCAGCCTCCTGCCAGACACCACTGGCATTTGATCCGGCCCAATTTCTTCGTTCGCAGTTTTTACTGTAACATGAATTTTCCTTCTAAAAAAACAGGAAAAAAATGTAAAATCAAATAAAAATTAAAACAACACAGCACAGGCTTGCTCATAATAGTTGCATTTCCCATAATTTATACATGTCGCTTTCTGCGTCTATCTGTCTGTATATCCGCTAATTCCTCCTAAGCGTCGCAACGGATTTTGATGCGGTTTTCACCATTAATTAGATATTTTTTCATGGAAACATATATATTTTTAATTACCCCCGTGCGAATCCGGGATGGATTTGAATAATATTAAGTTTGTCACCCTGTCAAATTATTTGTTAAATATTTTAATGACCTATAATTTTCCTCGAAATAATCCTATTTAAAAGACATCGATGTGCGACATCTTTACACGCACACCTACGAGTATCTCGCGCTATAACCGAAATACAGTACTATTTGGGTCACTGCTCCTGCTGGGTTGAACAACTGAATACAGATTACGAACACAATTACAAGCTAATTAAAAACATAATCACAGCAAAGAAAAATAAAACTAGATATAGGAACATTAGCCTAAGTAAAAATAAACAGCAGGAAAACCACTGTCGTTGAGCCATGAAACAAAGGAGGCTCTGGAAATGACAGCTTGCTGCGGCTTTTGATTATTTTCCCATCGTCGACACTTAAAAAACTCATCACACTCTGATATAATAAATGCGAAGTATGTTTGTATATGTTGCTTCAATATATTATAATGCTTCCAATCAAACTATTCTTTTGTCGAAGTTCTATATCCGAGCTCAAATACGTAATGCTAAACTTATTAAAAGTTTCTGATAGGCCTGCAGTTTTTCGTCCTGATCCTGGAGTACGGTACTGATCTACTAGAATACGGTATTGGAATATCATGTCTGTAGTAGAGCTAACTAAAAAGTGAACTTTGGACTCGCGGTGGTTAGAGGTAGGGCTCTATTTCTACATAGAGTGCGGTTTAAAATGTGCACATAGTTACCATTTGCACTGTGAGCGTGCAAACAGTCGGTTTAAGATGCGCATATAAAGGCTCTTGTCAGACATATGACGTCATGAGTGACGTCATGTGAGCGTGCTCACGGTGCTCACAAGAATGTGGTAGTGCACTGTGTGCGCTAATGTCAAATTCAAATTGTCGTCTGTGAATTCCGATATTCTCTGTTTTTTATAGAAAAAAATAGATTGGATGCAGGCCACAGTCTTCTGTGAAAACAGAAATGAAATTGTGACCATCAAATTATGAGACACAGGCCGATAAACTGAAAAATGTAACTATCTGACATAAGCACGCTCATGATCGGTTTAATTTGTTGGCGCGCTGTGAGCGTACTAACAATTTAAACCGATCGTTAGCAGTGTGTGTGGTGTTTGCACTGTGAGCGCATTTTAAACCGCACTCATAGACGATAACGTCGAGTGGCTGACGTTTTAGGCGTAGGTATTTCGGGACAGCATTTAGCTATCCCGGAAGAAACTGAAACGTAATGATGAGAGGTTCTAGATCTTTCCGTCAAATGCCAACGCCTCTCTTGGGGGTTTAGTGCATGGCAAACTTGATAAGATTTTCCCCTTGTCACAAAAAAGGTTTGTTGTGGTTTATCAGGAATTTACGCGTGTTTGAAAACTCGTCCAAGTTGGACGTCCAGCTGCGAGATGGATCGATTATATTGTGGATAAGTTTAGTAGATTAGCCATATTATATCAGGTAGACCTATTCATAGCAGAGGAATAAAGATGATGACCGATATTTTTCATAGTAGTAAAATAGAAATAGGTACGTACAGTTATCGTCCTCGACGAAGCCTTTTATGGATTGGTGGCCTTTCCTTCTCCAGTCCACCATGTCGTTGACAACGTCGTCGTCGAACACACCTCTCTTTATGTACACGGACACGTTCGTTTCTGTAAATGGAAAATGTGTGAACATTTTGTATGGAATTTTTGAGGCAAACATGGTTTTGTGCACGAACGTGATCGCCGGAGACAGCTAGATTTGACGTAGATTGACATGGCAAGAAATGAAAAATACGTTACACGTTACACGTTACTTGTTATATTAATGTGGAAATAATGTCCCTACTCTAGTACAAGCGATCCTAATCTTTACTATCCATTATAATCCATCCACTATAATCAGACCAATATTTTAAATGAAAAAACAAGCAATCACTTCCATTTCCATGTCTATTTCGAAACTGAGCAAATGTGCGAACGTGTGCAAATATTTATTTATGGAAAAAAACAAATTGTACACAAAAACTAAAACACATAAATACACACACACCCACACACTCACACGCGCGCACACTTACACACACACAGATGTTTGTCCTGGGTGGGAATCGAACCCACAACCTACAGCTCAGAAGGCGGAATTCCTCCCACTGAGCCACAATCTGAGCTAATCGTTTAGTCGATGTTAGGCAGTTCTGATTCTCTTTTCTAAACTAATAGGTAAGCATCTAATCTTAAGCATTAGCTTAAAAAAGTGAGTATGAAAGTTATTAATGACAAAATTTTATTTCTTTGTATCGCAGTTGTTCGAACGATTTATTTAAGCTTTTGTAAAAAATGTTAGTTTTAAGTAAAAAAAAAAAAAAACAATTGTTAGAAGCTGAAAAAAATGGCTATTATTCTATTATTCATCTTAGGCGATTTTATTGATTTTATCAACGAGTTGAGCGTGGCGTTTCTTCTATTGCCTCAAATTCTATTATTCTTATCAAAGTGAATTATCGTAATTCTTAGCTTGGGATTTGAAGGGATAGATATTAATCTTACAAAGACTCAATTTCTCATAAGCGATTAAAAGGCGTGGTCTAGACGCAGAATGTATTAAATATAACGGTAAAGCCCATGTTTACTTAGATTAGTTTATTGTACTCTATTATGAACAGCTCTGAAGTCACGAGAAAATAAAAACTGTTCCATAGAATAATTGGAACATCTCTTTTGTCAATTCAAATCTGTTGCACTACTTATTCTCTAAAATTACCTAATCTGACAGCACTAAAATTTATCTAATCTGACAGCACTAAAATTTACCTAATCTGGCAGCACTAATTTTATTTGCGTCTCTTCTTCTTTCTTTTCAAACAAAAGCGGCCAAGTACGAGTTGGACTCGCGCCCCAAAAGATCCGTGCAAAAGATACCAAAAAAAAAAATGTGTTTTCTTTCATACAGTTTTAGTTTCATGTCATAATTATATTGTAATATACTGCGGTGTCTCCTCTAGTACATAAGTACTGTATAATAGCTCAATTTTAAACAAAAGTAACCACGCACAGATCACCCCTGGACAGGACACAGGAAAGGACATACTGGACAGGACACAGGAAAGGACATACAGGACATCAGGACACACACACTACACACAGGACGATCGAAGCGAACCAGGCATTGGTCAAAATACTTGATAATGATATTTTCGTGCGTAATCATACGAGCGATTCAAAAATAGATCCCTTGTACAACCGTACATAAAAGCCCAATCAGTCATAACTAGTTCAATGTTCATGGTAAAGTGTAAAGTAAAATATGGTTACCTTTCGTGTCGATGTATTCAGCCAGCGAATAGTTGTACCCGAGTGCGACTCCGGACATGGACGACGTGATCAGCACGCAGCAGACTGCAGTGCTAATGCAGCAGGACATTATAAACACCCACACTCTGGAGAATACGAAAATATTGCACTATCATAATGCGTTTACATTGCTGATGGGGCTGCCTTGGAGCTGCAGTGCATCGGGAATGTTTGCTGACGCTCGAGCGGCTCAATTGCTTTTGTTCAGGAGCCGTCTCGATGTTAAGCTGCGTCCAGGAAATCAAAAGTTCTCAAAAGGCGAGATTCTATCTCATCTCGAAAAAAATGTCGAACTTTGAGATTTCCTATTCTCAACGCTATTTTTCGAGATATTCTCGATGGCTAGCGTTCGAGATACATTGAGTGGTCGGAGGCAATTGAGACGAGAGACGATCGAGATTGGAATCTCGAAATCGATATCAATTCGTCATATCTCCGAATAGGGGCCCAGGCCCATTAGCAACCTGCACGCTGTAGCAGATCGGTTTGACTGCTGTGTCAAGCTCAGCTACATATCTATAACCGTTTCGGCAGTTTAGGACCACAATTAAAAATGAATGACCGCACTTCTTGTAATGGCTATTTCTTAAAATGACCACTTGTTAGATAATAAAGAACTGATATTTGATTTGACATAATTTAATTTTACTTTATTTTACTATATTTTATTTTTAGCCGAGTTCAAAAAAAGGAGGATCTCAATTCGACAGTATATTATTTTTGTTACTCTGCCAATTATGAATTGATTTTAATGATTTTAGTGATCCCATATAAATTTTATCGAAATTGATTCTGCGCTTTTTGCATGAAGTAGTTTTTTTTTTTTTTTTTTTAATAATTATTAGTATTTAGTAAAAACTATCTGTAGTGATCCAATTTTAATTATGTGTTATTTTATTTTATGTTTTGGTGCAAAATGTATAAAACATACAATAACTACCCCGTAACTTTATTAATAAAATGACACAGATGAACATGGAAAAAAATACAATTTGGCCTATTATGACAATCTGGATATAAAAGGGATTTCAATGACACCTTCCTCGTCAAAATCGATCAAACCCTCTAGACTACACAGGTTATAATTATTATAAGAACATACAAGCACACATGTTTAATTTTAAATATTTTAATTTTATTTTATTTAGAATATTTCTTTTCAATTATGGGTTACGTGCCTGAAATAAACGTTTTTATTATAACTAGTAGTTCGCGCCGAACTGAGACCTCGCGAACCCTATATCTTCACAACCCCTGGACCGATTAAGCTCATATTCGAACTTAAAAATTGTATTGAAATTAACTACTTGCCTACAAAATTTAATGAAGATCGGATCAACGGTTCGCAAGTTATCATCGGACAAATATACACACAAACATACATACAAATGCCGATTTGTCCCAGTAAACTCTGAGACCTTCGCTTCGCTCGCTCAATTATTATAGGTACATATTATAAACTTACACTCTAAACTAGTGTTTACTCAAACAGTTCCCTCCATCGGTCGGATGAAAAAAAAGACATTCAATTTACTGAATATTTTTTTCGCAAGCTGTATAAAGTTTGCTTTCGTAATTAGAAATAGGAGACGAAAACTAGCTGTGAGACGAAACACCTGTTGTCTGTCTGCATGTCGCGACACATTACGAATAGAATATTAATTTTAGCGAGTGAAAGTATTGTACTTTTATTTTTATTTTTACCCGACGTCGGCAATAGGAGTGTTATTATTATAGACAGTCTATGCATATTATGTAGGTACGCATGTAAATATGTTTGTAAGTAATTAAGTATGTTCATTATGTATCTCAAGTCTCCTTTAAAAAACACGCATAGTTTGGCACAAGTATAATAATTATATATAAAAAAAAAACTATTACCCGGCTGCAAAATGTCGCGTAAGACACTTTGAACGTAAAGACGAATCCAATGACCCTTCGCATGTCATAATCGGTCAAGCTGTTTAGGCTGAATGACGTCTTATAGAACAAACAAACATACTTACATACTCACATACATCCCATAAACATAATTTATACAAGCCAGTGGCAGTCGGGGGCTAAATTGCGGTTTGACATAAGGACGTAGTGAGGCTTTACTTTTCAACCTATAACGTCGAAGAGAGTGCTAGAGTGAGATGCTTTCTTACGGGTGATAGGCTATATTTTATAATTAAGGCTAAATTTTATAGACCAAAAAAGGGGCAGAGTACTTTAATACATACCGGGATAGGCAAAATACTGTGACCAAAGACAAGCATGAATTTAAAAATTATTTCGCTGCATGCATCAATGACTTTTATATATTGACCAAAGACCACTCACTAAGGATAATTAAATCTCTAGATTATCTAAATACAAGATTTATCGTTGTCTTTGTCACTGCGATTGGTGTCTCGTGATCGTGACTAAAGTGATTGACTTGCGTGCCTTGCTCAAAGAATGAGCATTGCAATTCAACGCGGATACTCGGCCAGCATTTTGGGCACGATGCCTTGCGTGCCTTGCACAAAGAATGAGCATTGCAATTCAACGCGGAAACTCGGCCAGCATTTTGGGCACGATGCCTTGCGTGCCTTGCACAAAGAATGAGCATTGCAATTCAACGCGGAAACTCTGCCAGCATTTTGGGCACGATGCCTCTTTATTACTTTTAATTGTTTTATTTCCTTGTACCACAGAATTCTCCTTATAAATATTGCCTTGTACGTATACATAATATTATGGTTTATTTTAATTTAAATACCCAAAAAAAAAAGTTTTTTTTTTTTTACCTTTGTAACAAATCTATCATCCATCCACAACAAGTGAAGATACAGCACATTGTTTTGTATTTTTTTGTTTCTAATGTATTCTTAATCCACTTGCATAATTTTGTCCTTAAGCGTAGCAAGCGTGGTCAAATGTGGAAAGGGCGTCTAAGTCCACTCTCTCCTCAATTCCCTTCCTTTACGCCGGCTGGACATAACGGAGAATTTATAATTGCTCGTATAATTTCAACGTAACTTTCATCTCGGTCTCGGCAAGTCTTCTTTGGGATTTCCGTGGGATTTTGAATTAACAATTTGGCATGACGTAGGCTTAGTGACCTGAGTGACAGTATGATCAGAGACGAAGCGCGAACTCTTTTTAGACGAAGAGTTTGTATCATGCTAGTGTTTTTTAAATCGTAGGTTCAAAGGTTCAAACCACAGATCACACTAGATTACCGCATTACGAGATTCGTTGTTCCTACAAAAAGATACCAAAGTTTGAGGTAGGCGCGGGTCTCGGGGAGTGCGACCAAGCGTTCTCATTGGCTATCTCAATGTTACGCCTACTCGCGCCTAACAATCATCCAATCAGAGTAAGTTAATTTAGAGTTTTAGACTGATGCGTGGTGCGCTTCGAGCGTCTTGAATGCAGAATCTAGGGTGTGATCTGTGGTTCAAACCAACACCTAACCGATCGGGTCGCGGGGAGTGCGACCAAGCGTTCTCATTGGCTATCTCAAGGTTACGCCTACTCGCGCCTAACGCTACTTTGCCCTGCGTTTTGACGTAAAAACGTTTTTAAAAAGACTCCCATACAGGGCCCGTACCGTGAGGTGCTTATTGCGATGATTATTAGGCTCAGCCGAGAACGCTGCGCGACCATACACCTTATCACGCGGCGATACGGTTCGCGGTCGCGCAGTGTCGCAACCGTATCGGCAGTTCTAAAAACAACTTATTTATTGGAGCAAAATTGGTTTTAATAATTCCACGATGAGTAATTATTGTAATTGACAAAAAACACGAGAAAATGCGCGCTGAGCGAAACGTTGCACCATAAGTCGATGTCGTGTTGAGAGGCTACGTTATGGAAACTACGGATTGCTCCTAACATGTAACTGTTATTTCTGTACTTCGTGTTTACTAAGGGGGTAAAAGTGAGCAAGGTCTCCTTATCGGATCAGCTGACACCTTTATGCGTACTCGCTCAAGTAGCTCCGGACAGTCAACCGCGCCATTCACTATCTTTATTAGATAAGCAACATCTGCAATATGCCGCCTCACGCCTTTTGGCGACACTAAACGCGTTTTAGCCCTAGCTCTGGCGGGACATGTATGGGAGCCTTTTTATTTTAAAAAGTGAAAACGTTCACTTTAAATCATTGCACAGGCATTAATGAAAAAAAAATTGTAAGAATCGCAAACGTTTTAGAGCAATTTTCATGATGTTATTTTCTATTTTGACAGAGGAAAAGGAAAAACAAATTTTTTTGCTACTCCTACACCAAAAATAAGTAGAAAATAACAACATGAAGTTTTAGAACGTTCGAATTATTATTCTAAAGGCACCTAACTGTTCCCACTGCTGGGTTTTTTATTTCACAAAATGCTCAGAATTCTCCTTAAGGTGCAACGTTTCGCTCTGTGCGCGAAATTCAAATTTTCTTGCGTTTTTTGTCAGTTACAGCTTAATTACTCATCGTAGGTTTATGAAAACTAATTTTGCGATAATTAATAGATTGTTTAAAGAACTGACACCAACCAAAAATTCAAGTTGAAAGCTAGTATAAGTACGTTTCCCATTAAACCAAAAACCAAGATGTAAATCTGCTTATTGAAATTTGTAGCTAAACGAATGTTATCTAGGTAATCATTTTACCCGCAATTTCTTAAAACAACTTATTTATTTGCGCAAAATTGGTTTCAATAAATCCACGCCGAGTAATTAAGCTGTAATTGACAAAAAACGCAAGAAAATTTGAATTTCGCGCGATGAGTGAGACGATGCACCTTAATAAAAAATGTTGAAAATGTGTAAAAGAGAAAGCTCTGGTCTGGAGCGAGGATTTAAAGTTATACATTACCTTATTATACTAGCTTCGTGTCTCAGTGGGTGTATTTCCACCTTCGGAGCTGTAGGTTGTGGGTTTGATTCCCACCCAGGACTAACATTTGTGTGATCAATATGGATGTATGTTCTTTGTCTGGGTGTTTCTATGTATGTATTTACAAAAAAAAAGTAGAAAGTATTTATGTATTATATCAGTTATCTGTTCCCATAGTACAAGCCTGCTTAGTTTGGGGCTAGATGGCGCTGTGTGTGAAAAACGTCCACCACGTGTTGGTGGACGTTACAAAGACAGACCAGACAAAGACCCATGTTGCACGTTTATTTATAATATATATATATAAATATCTATGTACGTATATCAGTCTCTGGCAGCCATATTACAAGCTTTGCTTAGTTTGGGGTCAGATGACCGTGTGTGCAAAAATGTCCCTGATATTTATTTTTTATTTTATTTATTTTATATATATAAACATGCGAGCTATAAGCAATATACAGCTCGCAAGCGTGGCAATAAATTAGGTAATAAGTAGTATAAATTATATGTATAATATAATATTAGTAATATGTATAAATTAAAAAAGTTGGTAATAAGATATGTTACCACACAAAATTTAACTACTATATTATGCACTACGTACTAGAGCTGACACCGCACTACACGGCGACGTCCCATTTTATTGTGGCACATGTGCACCTAATAAATAATATTAAGTACACGTACAGATGACGCACACCGAAATGATAATTAATTATATAGAGACTAGCTACGTCGCAATAAAGTTTAATTTAGCATGCACAGCGAAGCTATCCACGATAAATGCCTACAAATACGCAAAGCATGTAAAAAGGCGAAAGTGATTGTTCTGTCACTTTCGCACTGGTTAGCTTAGATGTTTACGCAGCATACAATTCAAGGCGATTGGTGGTTGAATAGAGATAGGCCTGAATTTTGCTACAATTCACTCAGTTACTCGTTAAAAAACCTTATTCACATAAATATCCCCGGCTGTCAACAAAACACATGATTACACTACGAGCTCTAGCGAGCGATTGAATGAATTTTGGCAAAGTGACCACTATCGAATGGGCCAACGCAATGCACTGCACACCTCTACTAATTTACTAGATCAATGCTACAATAATATTTTTAAAACATAAGCTACCATAACAGAAATTGCTTAGTATTCGGGAAACATTTTCGTAGCACACTCTATCAACCCTTATTGCGTCCTTTATATTTCTAGGCACGTTTTACGAAGATAGGCGCAATAAATTAATTGCGTACTTGCAAAGTGGGCACGTTCCTACAACCCTACCGTAAGCAATAATTATACAACGTGTGATGTTGAAAGGTACTCATCATCATGAACTACTTTTACTATCGGACCAATCCTGAAATCGCGAAAAAAACAGGTGTTCCACATAAAAATGTCAATGACACTCGACAATGTATTTTTATTTGCGGTTTCAGGGTTGTTCCCATAGTAAAAGTTGTTCATAATGATGAGTACGTTCATACCTTTCAATATTGTCACACCTTTTAATAGCATCCCGTATATTCGAAGTACCTACTTATACAGGGCTATGATGGCTATGCTAAGCCGAAAGAGACTCATAGTACTCATGATTGTGAACAACTTTTACTATAGGATCAACTCTGAAAACGAGAAAAAAAAGACAGCTTTTCCATATATACATTTTGTCGAGTGCTATTGCCATTTTTGTTTTTTTTCTCGATTTTAGGGTTAGACCACAATAAAAGTTGTTCATAATAATGAGTACTATGAGCCCTTTTCGGTTTAGCACACCTTTCCTTTCTGTATTAATAGCTTTTACGTAATACGCACTCTCTCAACTTTTTTATTTATATAAAATCACTGGGCGTCAAAAATGTTTTTGCAACATTTTCTTTAGCAAAATATTGGTGGACGTTTTTGACACAGCGCCATCTAGCCCCAAACTAAGCAAGCTTGTACTATGGGAACAAGATAACTGATAGAATACATAAATACTTTTTTTTTTGTAATTACTTACATAGAATACATAGAAACACCCAGGCAAAAACAAACATCCACGTTCATCACAAAAATGTTTGTCCTTGGTGGGAATCGAACCCACAACCTATAGATCAGAAGGCGGAAATCCACCCACTGAGCCACAAGGCTAGTCAATCAGTAAATATATTATATAATATAATCAAAAATATAGTTATAACCTATTAATTTGCTTTAGGAGACTATTACATAAAAGAACAAGGCATTTTCTGGGAATTATGTTTTCCAAACAGACAGATAGAGACGTGAAATTTGAACCCAATACTTCTCAAACGGTCTATGACTGTGAACAATATAAACGGATTTTACGAAATTCCACTTCTGAAAGGGTAGAATGGGCCCCCAAAGTGTGTGTGGATATAAAATATTTTTTCATGCTAACCCCCGAATACTGAAACGTTCGTTAACTTTGACAACAGATCTACTCTAATACTGCCTTTGTCTGGCACTAAGTAAATGACAAAGGCAGTAATAGACTTAATCTGTCGTCAAAGTTAATGCACGTTTCAGTATTCGGGGGTAAGCCAATTAATGATACTCGATTTCTATAACAAGCACAAAAAAAAAAGAGAGGCAAGTTTCAGGATTTTTCGAAACTCAATCCAGAAAGAGATGAAAAGAGCTGTTTTATTTACTTTATATGGCCTACATTATAGCCGAGCGAAGTAATATCTAAGATACTAAAATAACCTCAGAACAATAACAAAAGGTAATAACTGAGCAATAGATCTTGTCGTTCGCAATGTTTCGTTCAGCGCCATATAATTTTTTTGTCAAAAAAACAATTAAGCTAATTAACATTAAGGCTTCATTCTTTACTTCTTGACAAAAAATAATTGACAACGGTAACTTAGAAACAACTCGATGCGATGAAAACACATTTCGACGCTTGCCCAGACTTTCGCTTTCTCTTTCTTTCTCTCTCGTTGGTTAGACGGCGGTTGGACCCAACTCGTTATGTGTGTTAAAGTCTTAATCCTACTAGTTTCAAACTGTCACGGACATGCCGTAAAATAAAAACAAACAATGCATTCGCCAAAAAAAATATTGAGAAAAAGCTTTCACAAAAAAATTAAGTTAATGTCCTGGCCTTGGCTTGGTTATGTGAAACTAGTAGTAAATCAAAATATATCAATAATAAAAGGTTATTTTTTTAAATTATTGTCTAGATATATTATTTATCTTTCATTACACTTCTCAAGCTATAGCTATTACCAATTTCATCTATGCTATTACAAGGCTATCACATAGGTAACCTCATAAAGCATTTGACGAAACCTTTTTCCAGCAGTTCATTACTTAAAAATACACGGCGATATGTAGAAGTTCTGTTACAAAGGATACACACACAGACCATTTTACTAGTTGACAGCTCTCTATTCCCCTCACTAAAATATTAGGCAAAAAATAGCATACCTTCGCTAACTGGATCGCCTATGATTATCCGTGATTTTCTTGCTGAATTGATATCGATTCATGTCAAATATTATCGAAATCGGCCGGTAAATGGCGCCGCCGATGCAAACTCCCCTTTTTGGGCGAAATACCCCTCCAAACAAAATTCGCCGATGACAAAAAAAACTATGAAATTGTAGAACCTGTATACTAAGTATTATCATTACTTAAAAAATATAAGTTGTACGCGAGTACCGACATACGGACAGATAATAATAATAATAAGTTTATTCATGAAAAAATGAGTATTCATACAATTTTTGAGAAGCTAAATTACAAAAATACTTTAGTCTTTATTGTAAACAAACAAACTCTTAAGCAATCGATATGCAAGACAACTGGATATCTAATATAATTGAAGAAAAATTATACATTCAATAAGAACATGCAACTTAATATTAGAATAAACAGTTGCTTCAATTATTATAAAAGTACGTTAAAATAATTTTGAAATCTAAACTGATGAAGCAAATTTCGCCAGTTGAAGCTTTAGGTACTTCGTGTAACTACATCTGGTACTTCATAATATCCCTAGAATACCATATATTACTCCTAGCGGAGCTTCGTATAACGCGCCATGTCACGTCGGCGCCAACCAAGGTTCAACCCTACTAGTTTCAATTTGAAACTAAACGCATCGCTCTCGAGAAACGGCAGTTTTATTCTTTAGCCATCGCTATATCTTCACAACCCCTGGACCGATTCAGCTCATATTCGAAATTAAAAATGTATTGAAATGAACTACTTGCCTACAAAATTTCATGAAGATCGGATCAACGGTTCGCAAGTTATCATCGGACAAATATACACAAAAACATACAAACATACATACAAATGCTGATTTGTCCCAGTAAACTCTGTGACCTTCGCTTCGCTCGGTCAACTACTCGTCTACAATTTTTTAGGAAGATCGGATCAACGGTTCGCAAGTTATCATCGGACAAATATACACACAAACATACATACAAATGCTGATTTGTCCCAGTAAACTCTGAGACCGTCGCTTCGCTCGGTCAACTACTCGTCTAAAATTTTTTAGAAAGATCGGATGAACGGTTCGCTAGTAATCGCCAGACAAAATATCACATCACCATATTATTATAAATGCGAAAGTTAGTGTGTAAGTATGTAAGTGTGATTGTTCCCGTCCAAGTCCGTAACGGCTGAACGGATTTGAATGAAATTTGGTATGAAGGTAGCTTATAGACACACTGATTGAACACATTGGCAATTTTTTTATCCCGGAAAAATATTCGGTTTCTGAAGAATAGCCGGTGAAACCGCGGCGCGCAGCTAGTAATAATTTTGTGACACATAACATTGATTAGCTATAGTTATATGATATTGCTCACCTGCCTTCCCTTCAATATAATTAATGTTACTATTGTTGAAAAATAGAATTATTTTCTTTCTTCTTCTCTCTTTCTTTCTAATACATATAAAAACATACAAACAAATGCCGACTTGTTCCGCTCACCCCCGAATACTGAAACGTCTGTTAACTTTGACGACAGATTAAGTTTGTTGCTGCCTTTGTCATTTGCTTAGTGCCAGACAAAGGCAGCATTAGAATTAATCAGTTGTCAAAGTTAACAAGCGATTCAGTATTCGGGGGTCAGTCTATAATCAAAGGTTCGCATTAGATTCGCATGTATACTAGTAAGATACTTTATAGCCGTACCGTTTTCATTCGATACTCAGTAAAAAACAGCTAGAGATCCACGACGCGACGCGATGTGGATTCGCGATGGCGTGGCAAAATATTGCCTCGTTAATTATTCAGTAAGACGAGCGGGATTCCTATTTTATTGCGAATGTGGGCGTATTTTCGGTCTCGAGGGTAGGGGCGACAACAGGCTAATTTTAAAAACAAAAGTTTGAAGTCAAGTATGTACTAGGTATTTTTTTCAATCCTAACTAATAAAATAATATTATAAAAGCGAAAGTAACTCTCTCTGTCTGGTGTTTGTTGCGTTATCACGGCTAAACAGCTGCACGGATCGACCTGAAATTTTCCTTAGTTATAGCAAGGTCGAGGAATAGGATATAGGCTAGTTTTTTCTCGGGAAAATGTATGGAACTTTTTTTGCACGCGGTGACACCGTAGTAGTAAATATGGAATGGTAGGATCGATATTTTGAAATAATTTATACCCGGAACAGGCACGAAAAGCGCTGAGGAGGTCGCTTTAAAAAATATATTCTAGCGATATTATTTATACTTTTCACTAAGGAAAAACGAATTCACAATATTTATAATGATATTTCTTGGTTTTGTGTATTTTAATAATAAAGATAAATTATTTTAAACTATACAGATAAAAAACCGGGCCAGTTCCGCCGACCACTATTGTCGGGCAGGTTACCCAAAAGGCTGATGACGAAACCTCGTTGAATAGCAATGCTAATTCTCTGGCCGAACTATAAGCATCAGCCCGTTTCAACGCGTTGGTCGTATGATTTATACTTACAAAAACCGACATAGTTTTCAGGGTTTGCAAATGTAAGTGGAACTGGGCACACCACATCGTGGTTCACGCACAGGCACGTACCGGAAGGGAGATAGACCTTCCGATAGACCGGCGACATTATGAAAGTCTCCGGGAGCCATGATCTCGGGTTGCAAATATCAGATTGTTTTTCAGAGTGGCACTTCAAGCAGGAGTCCTTTGTTCATCCAACGTGCTTTGCAAGCGGGGGTTCAGATCCCATCCTCGTCATAATTAGTTATATAAGACGCAGGGACAAAAACAACAACCCAACACAACACAACAACATAACGAAACAACACGACAAGAAACAACAACACAACAAACAACAAAACAAACGCCGGCGGAAAGAACAACACAACGCTTGCGAACAATAGGTGTATTAGACTGCCTGGTCGCTGCGCCGGACAAGCCGTGTATCTATGTATATCTAACAGGTCAGCAATGGACGTCTTGTGGCGGATAATGATGATGATAACAAACCTATTATGACCCTTCGCGATTATGCCGATGACGGTATCAACAAGTGGCAACGGAAACACCCCATCACGGCGGATGTCGCGACCTTCCTTGAATGGTTTCATCGCGCACAATACCCGCTCCATCATGGAAAGTTCTCATAACTAAAGAAAAATGTAAAGTGTATGTCCAAAAATTACACAAAAAATACGGATGGATAAATTAACCATTTGAACACCAAGGGCAGTGCATTGAAAGTGCGCAGCAACTCTAACTGAAGAGCTCTACGCAAAATCCGTTACTGAATCGTGCGAGAAACGAAGCCATTTTTCTAATTTTAAAATAATATAATTACTCTACCACGGGACAACCACGAACTTTAAAAAAATTAATGCTGTGACATATAGATAAAACTATGTAAAATTATGTTTTAAATAAAAGAAAATCCATCTGCAAAATAAAACCTTTGACAATCTGGATATAAAGAGTAAGGTGTCCTTACTCTTCAAATTCGGTCAAGACGTATACGGTATATATTGGAAAACACACATACCAACTTACGTACGACATAGTTATATACTCACATAAATACTTACATACATCCCTAAAACATTAACCTCCTCGGACATTCGGGTAAGAAGTATCCAAAATGTGGACTGATTGCCATAGTGGACGTTACTTATCTTTTCGCAAACATTAATGATTTCCGCAAACATTAATGATGAACATTAATGATGATTTAACATAATGATGAATTATCGAAAATAATAATTATTTTCACCTTAAGTTTGCCTCGGCTTTCAAACGCAATTGAAATTTATTTTTTATATATATGTAGTCTGTTATGAGGGGTCTATAAAATACTCTTTTAATAATAAAATGGGAATCTAATTCCTTTCTACCTTTGTTTTCTTGCGGTTTATTTATTCCGTTTAAGTATGTCAAAGCCAGTTTCGCTTAATACACAAAGAAAGAAAATGAACCCGACAAATGAATAAAAACGATTGTTTGATTAGATTAAGTGAGGTTTGTTGACATTGTTTTTTTATCTTTTTTTCTGTTATATTCTGCTCCACATATTATTCATTTTAATAAAATACCTTATTCCGCAAATGTTTCATTTTATAAACAATCATTTTACAATTATTTTTCTACAACTTCTTATCTTTACAAACTTGTCAAACTTTATTTTATCGATTATGTAGTTTTCATTTGATATATTGATTTGTTTTATAATCCCGCGTTGTTTCTCGCAATTCAAACATAACTAATCTAGTGTTCGAAGCCACCACATTACGTAACAGTTGCTTTTTAGCGCGGTTTCGATTATTGATTATAGAATGTATGTATTATAGTTCAATATGTCAAACGTTTATATGGCAAGTATAGTTTTATTATGTAACACAAATAATAAATGAAGCGTTTATCAAGTGACATACGTTATAAAATAAGAACAAGTCAAATAATAATTTTTATAAATGAATTATTTGTAAAATCAGTAGTTGTGAAAGGATAAAATGGCGATTTATGATTTGCCAATCGTTGGTTGTCAAATGAAAATTTGCGAAACAATTTTAGGTGAAACGATACTGGATACTGGGTATATGTACTGGTTTTCGGTCAGACGATGGATTATTGTATTATTATCATAACCTAACGTAATTATCATAAATATTCCTAAAGCCTGTGCGATAATGACCCAGGGAAATATCATACAAGTGATTAAAAAATGGAGCCCCTGAGGGAGATGAAATCATTATTCGATCTAGTCTATCTAATAGTTTGCTAATAGTAACCCCCGCTCCTTTGTCAACAGCCGGCGACAGCGTCATCAGTGCTGCTGGTGCACCTAGGCGCGGTGGGTGCCCTGGCGAGCGGCGCGGCGCTGTGCGGAGGCGGCGGCGCCTGCGCATGTGGGGCTCTCCTGCACGCCCTGCACCCTCTGCAGCTTTGGACCGTGTGCGGCCTACATGCGGACCGAGCTGCGGCCATCGCTGCACCGCTACACTATGCCGCTATTGTGTCAGCCAAAAAGGTGTGACTTATCTACTACTTATGTAGTATGTAGTATGTATGTAGTATGGTGTATGTAGGTTGTAATGCTTATTCGAAAAGAGTTCATTGTTGGTACTTATTATTATGAACTCCTGCAATGCTAAATGAAAAACAATTCTAGTTTTTTTTTTAAATACTGGTAGTCACATACCTATTTTAACACATTTAAAATTTGACAGGTGATGATCTGCGTAGCAGGCGGCTGGGTGGCCACGGCAGCACTACTGACGCCCCTTGCGGCTGCTCAGCCTCCCCTGTCGTACAGCGCGGGCCTGGGAAGCTGCGCCCCCGACTGCGGCGCGGGATCCTCCGCTCTCGCGTTCTGCATCGTTTACGCTCTCGTTACTTTAATTCTCCCCGCCGCGCTCGTCCTCCTCTGCAGCCTCAAGATACTCCGCATCGCCCGCTACCACAGACATCGAATCGCAGCAGCCATATACGAAGTGACTTTATCAGCACAAGTGACAGTGACTCATCAACGAAACCCCTTCACACCACCTCCACCGCCACGCCGACGAGCACTATCCGCTGTAATTCAGCCGCTAGGGTCGTTAGCAGTTCTATACTTCCCTTATTACTGTGTACTAATATGGCCCGCGGTCGGCACACCTCCTCAACCACTAGCTGCCTTATCGGCCGCTCTGTTGGCGGCCGCACCACCCGTCAATGGAATATTATATGGGATTAGAAGTAGGGCTCTTCGAGACTCCTTGAGGAACTATAAACGAAAGAGGTTAACGAAAAGTGAAGTGACGCAGGAGATTCAGGCGCGGACACCGAGCGCGTGTGGCTCTCGACGACCGTCGCTCTCGGCGGGCTCGGGGTGCATCCGGCCACCGACCACCAGAAGGCTGTCGGACGCAGCAGCCATGGGATCGAGGGGCTCGGAGCGGCCCGCGCAGCGTGCGGCCTCCTGCAACATGCTACAAGACTCGCAGGAAGTGGAAGTGCAGCGACCGCGGACATCTGCGATTCCTATAATCCGCGCCCCGCCTCACGTGGTGCTCGGGCGGGCACTGGGCCTGGAGGAGAACCTGAGTGGACGGGACAGGCGGCGAAGACAGTCGCCGCGTATCACGGTGACGCGTGCCATGTCCGATGAGAGCGACTCTCCGACGCGCCGCCCGCTATGTCGGCAGCAGTCGCGCTCCAGCGGCGCGTTGCTCGGCGGCCTCTCCTACTCGCCGGTGATCTCGGAGCACGAGCACCGTGCCGACGAACAGTTGCTACTCACGTGGCCGCAACACAAGCCCCACGAGAAACAAGACGCTTTATAAAACGGGTACTAGCTTAGAAGGTAGTGTAGCTGGATCGTATGCGTTCGAGACAATAACTGTGTGCGGTTCGAAGTCGAGTCAGCTTCGGTGTTTTGAGAGTTGTTATTTTTTAATCGCTTTATACATATATCTACACGTTTCTGCTCGACCTCCCTGAACTACTGTGACCAAAATGTTGAATTTTCCTAAAATATTTACAACTGTATAGTAGGGTTTACGATTCCTCCTACAGGGTTCCTCCATATCGTTAGCTTTACCTACTGAAGTATTACTTTAGTTAGAGTATTGTAAAGATAATTTCCGAAATATTCCATAGTATTACGTAGAATGTATGAAAATTTTAGTTGATGTTTTAAGATAATGTAACGTTTTGAATCTCACGCTTGCATAGTTATATTTTTAGATACCAAAGCGAATGAGTCAAAGGAAAAGTGTATATTTAATAAAATAGCAATTATTTTGATGAAATGTAAAAGAGAGGACATTTGGCATTCGTTTGAGCATACATTAAATGTTTTTTATAGCTCGCGGCTCTTTAAAATGGGTTGTTAGCCAGTTGACAAAGCCAAGCTTTATGTAGACTTGTTTCTTTATACATTTCAAATTTGCCAACTCCCAATACGATGCGCTATATTTAAGAGTTTTTTTAAATGTTAAGTGGCACTAAATATTTTAAAATATAGTTGTCCTAGAAAATAACTATTTTACTGCCTCACGATGATATGTTGTACACACACACATGTTCTACTTCTTCTCAATATTTTTTTACATGTTTGTGGTCAACAGAGCCGGCCAAATATGCGCTAATTATTTTTATGCCGTCCAATTTGCTAAGCTCTCTATTCAATGTTTTTGAGAAGGGCACAGTACCTTAGTTATCTACCACCTAATAGATGTATGGTAGCGTCGTTAGAGCATTAACGCTTGTAGGTACAGAATAGTTGCCTGGATTACTTTTAAAGAATACATGAATGTATTCTGCTTTCAGCAGCATAAGACAGTTTTTATCGTTGAAGTAAGTTGACGAAATCTTTTTGTTTTAATAAAACGGGAATACTCACGTTAAATTGAGTCGGTTATTCCGACTATAGTTTGACGACATCTGTTTAATCGATTCTTGATACGACCGGATGCAAATCGGTATGAACATCTCCCCCGGCGTAAAAGGTCACAGAAAACTCTTAAAGAACTTAGTTGTTGAATTTTTCCCCCTTTCTGGAATTTATACAATTGCCAATTAGTACAAAACCAGTTACGTAACTTTTCTATATGGTACTAACAAATGTAAATGCTAAATTTGTCGATCTGTGACTACCACACATAAGGTGCTGAATAACAGCTTATGCTTAAGCATGTATGCTTCTTCTCTAAGCTTTTCGCATGCGGAATTGATTCAGTTTTGTTTATAATGCAATGCATACTATTCATATATTACTTACTAAAGACAAAATCGAAGACTTCGCATATTATTAAATAATACTATCGTTTCATTTCACTATTAACTTATAGTAATATTACTTTAAAAAACCTGACTGCAAAATAATTATAGCCTTTGTCACTCCGGTAAAGAGGAATCCAACGACACCTCACTCATCAAAATCGGAAAAGCCTTTTGAGCTACAGCAGGTATTTAAAGGTACACACAAACATAGTAACACTCCAAAAACATTACCCTCCTTCCTAGGGCAGTCGGGTGAAAACTAAGTTACTGGAATGAAACTGGAAATTTATCACTTGTTCACCGTATAGTACCTACTCAGAAGTGCATTTTTGGAGTTGAAATTATCTCTACACAAAGGTTTTCAAAGAAAGCTCATATCTTAAATAAGTAGATTTTATTTATTTATATTGTTTATTAGCGTTAAAAATGTTTTTATTTGTGAATAAGAGTAATTATGTGACTTTGGTGAGCAATTACAACTAATTCATGACTAATTATTGGCTGTTTCAAAACTGAATTTCATGAAGTTTTCAGAGGTCAGGATTCTGGCGTGAAGGACAAATTTAATGTGGTTCGTAACAGTTATTATTGGGTCATGATTGTTAATTAAAAGGCTGCTTCCCTTACAGGCTGTCCGGTACGGTCGTTTTTAGCATTTTTTAAGATAAACAAATCACTGACTGGATTTCAAAAATTAATAAACAGTCAGTTATCCTAACATAACAATCCCAATAAAATATTTAGATTAGATTACATTTAGATTTTTTTATTTTCGTTCTTCGTCAAAATAGAATAAATTAAAATAAAATTGATTTGTTTATTACTAACTAAGATAAAAAAATACTAAATGAAAAATGCATTAAAACATTGGTAATGGAGAGAGGCATATACAATTATACACAGCAATGGGATAAAGAAGGCTGTGGATGATAATGAATGCGCTTTAGAGATAATTGACTGTCATTTAATAATTTCCACTCAGTGATTTCTAATCTTCACAAATGTTGATGAAAGTGTGAAAGAGACATACCTTTATCAAGTTTATCTCTGGCTAAGAGCGCGGTGTCTAATTTTCGACGTTAAATCCTTACTGTGCAGTAGAAAGAGTAAAATTATGTAGATAGTTAAGTGATATTTATTATAATGTGAATGTCGTTGTTCTATGATAAATGTTTAAAACGTTACGAATGTTATTCTAGTCAAAGAGCTGTATTACTATAATTATGTGTTAAATTAAGAATTTTATGTTTAAGTAAATCAATTAAATTATCTAAATTGTTTGTTTTCATTTTTATTCTGTTAAACCATTTCCTAAACTAAATTAAATTTGACTGCCCCATAATTATTTCCATCCATTAAGGACGCAGATAATTTTCCTGTCCTGAAGTTTAAGTCAGAATAGTTTTGCTTAGATAGTAGAACAACCATAGTAGAACAGCATCGATGCCAGTGGCTTTGACAATTACTCATACAGGACTAAAATTAATTATATCTTTTTTTATTTCGTTATATAGATACCGAAAAGATGACAATGATTTTAGAGCTGTCAAATTTATTGTAGTTAATTAAGAAAAATGTTTTTTTTTTGGTAAATGTATCTGAAACATTTTCAGAATATTATATTTAAATAAAGGTAAAATTTAATTTAATTCTGGAAAATTAAGCACCGTAATAAAAATGTCCAAACAGACATTAGAAATAGCGCGTTCAACGAAAAAAAATATAAGTACGTGATATACTACAACATCCCCTCCCCTTGTGATATTTCGTGTTTTCTCTGTTTTCTTTCTTCTCTTTTCGTGTGTGCTTCGAAAGGGGGCTTTCGAGCCTCACGTGATACGTGGACAACCCGTAACACGATTTTAATTTTATAAGTATTGTTTTGAACAAGTTGTAAATCTGTCGCCTTGCTTTAAACCCCAGTTCCCATTCTAGATTAGTTGTCTTACCGTCTTCGACCACATTTGACTATAGGATCAGATCAAAGGCCTAGGAGAAAGTATGTTATAAAGATTTTGGAAATTAAAACCCGTGGAGTTGAAATACATAAGGGAAAACAGTTCGTACAGAAGTTCGTATTATTTACCTTGTGTATGTAAGCCGCGGGCCTAGCCTCGGTCCCGAGCCCTAAATCTGCGAAGCAAAATGACAAGCAGCACCGGGTACGAAGAAAAGGACATTAGCTAAGTAGTACTTTATCAAGAAGGTAGGTTGTAGTGGGAGGGCTCATCTGCAGAATCCGCCTTGGAAAGTACCACACCTTTGCCAGTTATTCAACCGCCGAGCAGTAGTGTGCAAACATGAATGTGTTTCGGATTGAAGGGAAATTTTTCCAGCGTAATTACTGGCCAAAAAGAGATTTAACATCTAATATCTCAGGATGACGAGCGCAGTGCATTACCGCTCATGGCTCTGAACTGTTCAAAATTCTCGGGGTCACTGAACTGTTATGGGCAAGCATGAAGCTTGCTTGTTTCGTCACCAAGAACCTAAAAAAAAAGTTTATACATTTTCTCTAAAATCTTTGGTTCCAATCCATCAAATCATCAATCCTAAAGTTTGCAGCCACATCCCGTCAGCTCTAAATTCGCGGCTTCGTTGGCTATAAGTCCTACAATAATCTCGTAAACTTGCTTAGCACACATTTATTAATTTCTCTGCGAATCCACGAATAGTATATAGCTAGTTACAAACTACATAGTTTCCACTTTAATGAGGTACCTACTTGTAGATCCCACTATTACTTTCAGAGACACATCGGGCAATGGAGAGAGTTGTTATCCTTTGAGTTAGTTTGCGCGATAAAATCCGGAACGAGGAAATTCGCCGCTAACCCAAAGTCACCGACATTTCATTGACCATTTGCAACTAATAGGGTGACAAAATAAACAAAGGTATACTCATCAACTATAAGAGACACAAAGTTTAGTGACAATTGGGCGCTAGCTTAAGACCTTAATAACCTTATATATTTTCCAAATCTTCTGTGCTAAAAACGAACTGAATAAACAACCACGCTGAAATGTTCTCGCCTTGTTTTGCTTATTTCCCGCACTCTCCGCTTGGTCAAAGGAGTTTATAAACACACAATACACATTATGTTCATTAGCGAGGTGCTGTGCATAACATATAACACACATAAATGCTCATTACCGGCGAGCTGTGTTCGAGTTGGTTTGGAGAAAATACTCGCAAACCACTAACAATGCCATTAAAGTATGTTGCACATTTTTTTGCCTAACCCAAAGCTTCCCAAAACATTGATGTTGGGAAATGAGACCACAACTACGTGTTCCAGCTTTGTTCCCTCTTAAAATTTGGCTCTACACATGTCTAGTTTATTTAGCCAGTGTCAAGTTTTGTAATATCACAAGCGAGCACTAAAGAACCACTGTTTTAGATCGGTTTTGAGCACAGACCATTTAGCCGGTTGACAGATCGTACCTATTCGCTGAAAATAATTAAGCGCAAGATTGCATATTCTGTCTCGCACATTGGATAGCATAGGATATGCGCCTCTGGTTTTTCGATTTGGCCAATATAGGCCAAAATTGCATGATAGTTTTTTTAACCGTCTAATCGAAGAAAAGATCAATTACCTGTACTTACATCGTCCTGCGCCCGGTGTGCATATCTTGTCTGTATTTAAATCATCTTTTTTTATTTTTTTTAACTTTGGTTGTGTGTACATATGCGACGCAATAGCAAAAATACCGTGTTTTCATAGTGTTTAACGCTTTATAAGCCCATTGAGTGAACGATTTGATTATTTTTTTGTATTTGAGGGAACTGCATACGGTTCCCTTACCGTCGAGAGCTGTACTGTAGTTACATTATCGCCGGACGCCGCACATCCCTCTACACTGCGAGGCACTTCTCTCAGTCACTCGCTTAAAAAACTTGGTCGCATAAACTACTCAACTAAGATACACAACCCGTATCCGGGTACAGAGCTACCGGTGACGGCCAGCAGCGTCCTCTTAGTAAACGGCGATTGGTCTGAGATCCCCAAGCTACATGCCAAGGTAGGGGATTATGGCCGCTTTATCCAGCATTGGACTTCTTCTGGCTGATGATGATCGTACGGCAGAGGTAATATTTTATGCTAAGTATTAATTTAATTAGATTTTCATAATGCTTATTGTTAAGAATCGCCCTCTAGCACATTTTCTATATTTCTGACGAAGCCACAGAATATACAATAGTACAAAAACTAGAAAGATGAAATTATAATTTTACCCTCAAAAAGGTAACTGATGTAGGCGTAAAATGACCTTAGGCCCTTAGGTTAGTTTAAACGTGGGATTATAGATATAACTTATGTAAATATAATAATTTATCCAAGAGTATGTAGGTGTATACGTACTATTTCTGTTGTGAGAGATCTCGAGCTTAACATTTTATTCTGTTTCAGTTACATAGACATTTATTTCTTTCGATTTGTTGACTGAGCATCGATTCATCCATTATGCATGAATCTTTGAATACTGAAAAGCGCACTTTGCACCTTATTCGGTCTTGCACTATAAATGGGTTTATACTGAAGCGATGTTCTATATAAAATGTATGCGTAATATCCATTGAGCGTCATGCTATATCGTCATGCCTATAGAAAATAGTTAAACTAGAATAGACAAGTGAAACAGAAAAATAGGAATAGACAAGTAGAGCATTCCAATCTTCTTAGCACACATAAAGTACAAAAAAACACCGTCTGATAAATTTGATGAAGATCGGATCAACGGTTCGCAAGTTATCATCGGACAAATATAAACACAAACATACAAACATACATACAAATGCCGATTTGTCCCAGTAAACTCTGAGACCTTCGCTTCCCTCGGTCAATAATTCGTCGATACATTTTTAAAGGGAGAAAATATCATCAAGTTCTGGTGATTCTTTTTATTTGTCGTAAGTATGTTGTACGCGCCTGTACATAAATTCGAAATTATACATCTGTTTTCTTCCTAATTTTAAAGTGGGCTCATTTGACTAAATAAAAATAATAAAATTAATTAATTAGTCAACTGATCCCGCGGGACCAGCGGGCTTATCCTCTAACTTTGAAACGTTCGTGATTCTGATTGCGAGAGCATGCCATCTCGCTCATACCAACTTGTCGCACTATGCGCGGTCCCGCTCACGCAACTCTCGCTATCGCTTTCAGAGTTACGGGATAAGCCCACAGTTTGAGGCGGGACCGGTTGACGTAAGAGCCCCAGGACCAAGGTACGTCGTTATCTGTTATGCTGAGCAAGGTTTCTGGGACCCAACCAAGATGTAGAGCTAAGTTAGCTTAGGACTTTTTATGTCATCATTATTATAGAAGCCCTCAAATCGGCAACATGTAGTTTTAATTAGAAGAATCTGAAACATGTAGTTTTAATTTTAGTTTTTAAAAAACTTGCAAGGGCTCCCCAAACGTAACTGCGTACTTAGAGTGGTAGAAAAGTTTTCGGCCCATCAGTGAAAGACAATCTTAATCATTACTAAAAGTTTCCTGTTAGGACCTGTTTGACTCAATGGTAGAACGTCTGCCTTATGAGAGGAGGTCACCCAGTCGACCCGCGGGTTCGATTCCCAGCCGACGCTCCGGATTAAAAGGCTATGTTTCCAGTGAAAGAACAAGAAAATAAACTTTAAAAAAAGAAAGGATAAAGAGATGTGAGAAAGGAGATGAGCGCAGTGCATTGCCGCGCGTGGTTTTGAACTATTAAACTTCAAAATTCTAGACAGCACTGAACGTTATGGGCAAGGTGTTAAGCCTCGTAAATAATTATTCTGAGTACACTACTGCTTGAGCATTTCAATATCAATTTCTTAACCTTATCATGTATATCTGTCGGATATCGAATAATTTTATACCGAAAAATTCGGGGAAATTGTAATATCACGAACAATACAGCGAGACGAAGCTTATCACTTACCTTGATCTGTTCGCAAGTTTTAATAAGCCTTCTTCATATAAATCATCACGTTTATCCAAAAAAAGCTAAGAACCGAAGCGTCTTGAAAATATTTTTCATTTCCACCAAAAGTATTCAAGTGAACCGAAGTTACTCAGGGAAAGGGAGACGAGAAAGGTTCTTAGGCGGGATTAGCAATATTCTTTTGTAGGGATTTAAGGCCGATAAATGATTTTATGTTTACGGGAAGCTAATACTAAACTCCGAGCCAGGAACGGTCACGTTTTCGCCGGCATTTTGGAGATTTTGATAATTCCAACAGTTGAGCATTGTTATGGATGTTACATGAAAAGGGTTTATTTACTAAGCCGAAAGGAGCCAATACGAGAAAGTCATTATCACTCAACTAAATTACGGTACAGTTTTTTTTTATCCCTTTAGTAGCAGAAGTTCAGCTGTTAGTCCGTTTGACCGAACTAGTGCAACTTTTCTGTGACTTGGGTGTTGTACTTTTTTCGTACTGTACATTTTACGTGTTGCTCATCCTGTATTTGTACATTTTGCGTGTTGCTCATTCTGCATTTGTACATTTTGAGTTTGTTTATTTTAGTCAGTGGGGATTTATACATTTTCCGAGGCTATTAAATTTTTGCCACTCTTAACTCTACCTACTAGATTTTGATATTTCAGTAAAATAGATGAAATTGTATAAAAAATAGCGCAACATAGTAGGTTTGAGCCTAGGACGGCAGATTTTAGGGGTTCAAATATAGGGACCGATTTTTGTATAAATTTACGAGCTTAGTCGGTCCCTAAATCTGCCGCGCTAGGCTGTGTAGCCTACACAGCCTGCTGGTAAATCCGCCACAGATTTAAGTGGTTTGTACATTCTATGCATTGGACATTTGCCATTTGCAGTTTGTATATTTTGCGTTTGTACATTTTGCTATTTTGTACATTTTGCGTGTGGTTACCGTTTTGCTTGTTGTACATTAAGCCGGAGGCGGCAATAGTCGGGTCGGTTGAAATCGCTTCGTGCCCGTGGTCTATCTATATAGTTCACCTGTCTGTGCCAAGAGCATGTTTTTTTTCCCGTGGTCCACCACAATGTAACTGGGTGTACCAGGGGTTTAATCACCAAACTGTCATCACGATTTCATCTCATAAGCTTCGGCCAAAGGAAAATGAATGGACGGGCCCTAACCACACAACTTCCTTTAAAATTGAAAATTGAAAATTGGATCGCGGATTCGAATAGAACTTTCATGAAATTATTTTAAAATGTATCATCGGTGATCTGTTGTGTGTACCTAATAAATAAATAAAAATAAAAAAAATAAAAAAATATATCATGTCAAAATTATCGAACTTAGGCTTCAATACGTAATTAAAAGTATATGTATAGTACATTTGTCACAAAAAAGAGATAGCGAATATAATATACACGAGAGAAAAAGAAACACCTGTGTTTATCAGTTGCTCTCGAGTCGTTTGACATTCGATCGTACGTCTCGCACTTTTTACAGACTGAGAGAGACTGAAGCAAGATGAGCGCCGGCGCTCACTTTAAAGTCTTCAAAATTATATTACTTGGGCCCGTCCAGTTCATTTTACTTTCGTCGAAGCTCATAAATAACAGTTGTTCATATTCATAAGTACAATGAGCTGCCTTCGGCTTAGTATTTAACCTCTTTTCTTTAAACATTGTATTGTCATGTAACAAAAGACCGTTCAGTCTTTTGTTGCAAAATTTCTCAAACTTTGAGGACCGTGTTGAATAGTGATAAATTGCTTTTGTAGTGATAAATCAGAACCTCCTTTACACCAAGGGTCAATTGGGTCAATTGGGTACAACATTTTTTATCCAACTGCCCAAGAAGGAGCTTAATGTTTTGTAAGTATATTTGAGTGCATCAACTGTAGCCTAAACGGCTTGACCGATTTCGACGAGTGAGATGGTTGGGGTCTTTTTTAACCGTCTTCCAAAAAAAAGGAAGTTCTCAAGTCGACTGTGTTTTTGTGTTTGTTATCTCAGAACTCCAAAATTTATTTTAAAATGATTAGGTTTTTTTTTTTGAAAGGATATTCTACTTCCAGATTGGTCCCATTTTTTTCAAAATCCAGTTCTGACAATGGGATACATGAGGAATTGAAAGAATATATATACTTAGTATAGGCATACCTATAGCGATTTTGACATTTTCATCAACAAGCCAAGAATTTGCATCCAGATAGTATCATTTTGTGAATTGAAACTAATGATATGAAGAAGGCGTATCTTTATAAATTCTGTCCTTTTGTGTTCTAATTGTAATTGAATTTCTTTTTATGTGGAATATGGATCTTTGTAGTCTGAATTAAATGATTTGAATTTGAATAAATTAGACATAATTATATTGAAATGGTATAATACGCCAACCAGAGAAACGAGTGGAGTTAGAATCATGCAAGGCCTGGAGAAATGAATTCGCCAGTCCGTAAATCATTCTAGCTCCCTCGGAGATAGGATCAGATAGAATACTATGGATTATTCGAGTTTTTTTAAAAATTATATTATATTTTATATGGGATTTATTAATAAAAACACAAACACTTTATACTAAGACTATTCTAAATACAATCTAAACTTAAATAAAAGAGTTAAAATTACAACCAAAATTATTATAAATTAATTATAGATAAAAAACAGAGCTCAGGTCAGTATCCGCGGGCAGGGTACCCAAAAGGCTGGTGACGTTACCTCGTTGAATAGCAATGCTAATTTTGTGGCCGAGGTAAGCACCATCCGAGCACCAGCACGAGGTATTTTATATTATAATTTTATTATCGTGAACTAGATATTATTGCGCGTGAAACCGCGTGGCGCAGCTACAATATCCGCTGAACACATTCCTGTTTTTAGATGAGCATTAAAATAAGTTGCAAAATGCCATTATCTTTGGTTTACTGGGAACAACATTAACCTTGAAGAAGCGGGAAGAGGAACACATAAAGTTTTACACCGTGATTAAAATTAACATTTAATTATGTCGTAGGTCGGATGCTGGGAAACGAGTAAATAATCGCATCGTAAATATAATACCACGCATCGTACATTTACTAATGCGATAGGAAGTGTCTGTTTTATTTTTTATTTATTTTTATGTTTTATAGGCTTGCGTTTGACTGCCATCACGTCTGATGTTAAACGAGGATGCAGCCTACGATGGAGCACGCTTGCCTAGAAGAAACCGATTCACTCGCGACTTGAAGACACCCAGGTTATAATTATCAGGAAAAACCCTCTCGGGTAGCGCATTCCACTGTACAGCAGCATTGTCTGTTTGTTACGACATTATCACTAAGGTTCCTTAGTCGCGTCCACAGTTGACTCGCTTATGCATTTTGATATTCACTTTATTAAAGTTAATAAGAAAAAAAAGTTCTATGAAGTTTTTATTAGATTTGAAGTTCTTAGGAGGCCTATAATCAGCAGTGGACATCTTATGTCTGATGATGATGAAGTTAATATTATATTAGTTATTACCACCTAGTTTCACAGACCTATAAAGTCATTATATCATTGTACCATTGTATCATTAATAAAATTACTAAGAGTAAAATCCCAACAAGTTTATATGTTGTGTAATAAGTTTTTCTTTTTACAATTGCTTTTATTGTGATGGAGATCAAAAATAATAGTAGATTGTACTACGAGGGGCAAAATTGACCCATTATATACGAGGTCGTTGTACTCCCGAGCTAAACAGCGAAGGAGTAAACAGAAACCGAGTTATAATAGGTTTTGTGCCTTTTCAGTATGATTGCGAGAAAACAAAATAATCCACAATACAATATTAAATAGATTTTGTTTTAATAAAACGGGAATACTCACGTTAAATTGAGTTGGTTATTCCGATTATAGTCCCGCAGCCCGCAGCCCGCAGTGCAAGGCAAGACGAGGTCGCGCGCGTGTCTCGCTGAGCATTCCTTGATAAAGGTCACCGAATGTGATCGAAACTATAGTCGGAATAACCGACTCAATTTAACGTGAGTATTCCCGTTTTATTAAAACAAAATGTATCAAAACCACGTCAGTTTTCATAGTAAAATATTAAATAGCTTATTTTATTTAAAAAAATATGTATAATTTGTACAATTCTGGATAGTATGATAAGGGTAGCTCCCATACATGTAAAGGAGTTAAAAAAAAAATTGTATCCCATCACGTGGGCTGACGTTGAATAATTCTTCAAAGTTAACAAATTAGTAGGAATAAAAAAATCATAATTTTATATTAAAGGGGACATACAGGTACAGTGAGTATTAAAAAAAAACACCGGTGCCCCACTTGTGGGGTATCATTGAATAGGTCTTTTAAAATGAAGGTAAGGTTATGGACCGACAAATTAACTTGCAATATATCAACTGCCATTTCTAAACTAGAATCTTGTCATCTTTCAAGTTTATAGATCTTAGGTAAAACCTTGGTAAAACTTTCTTTTAAAATTATTTTGGGCAAAATGTGTAACATTTTGGGATAAGCGGAAAAAATGTTAAATACTTCAATTGTCCTACGCATCTATTTTGTTTATTTATTTATATGTAAACATACAAAACAGAATGCAATCATATTAATATTACTAATTAAGTAACATTTTTATAGATCTGTATTACATTCTAAAACTATGTATGCCTAGTTGCGTTACATTAAATGAATCTAAATATACCACCACTAGAGGAGTGGGTATGAAATTAATAAAATTTAAATATATTATGATTATTAATTAATATATAGTTCTTAAACCAGTGAGTTACACGTAGTATAACATTAGAAAAAGGATGCATATTAATTCACCTAACTATGACAAATAGTTTTTAACATCTACGGAACCCTACTAAACGTGGCCCAACATGCTCTAGACTATATATCTATATTATTTTTTTCTATTTGTCAAATCAGAGAAGTAGATACAAGAGTAGATATCAGTAAATGAGTCTCTCAGGTACTAAGTACGCTAGGTAGGTACGCTAAGCTAAAATATATCACTAGCAACAAATACCTATAACCAACGGCAGAAAACCTTCGCTATAAATAAAGCGAAAACAACAAATAGCGTCCATTGGAAAGATCGATGTTTCGCGTCTAATTACAAGATCAGCCGCGCAAATGTATCCCGAGAATTTATCTCCTGGTAAAGGCGTTACGAAAACGCGACTCTTGTTACGAAAAGCGTTACTTTTAAGCTATTATTTTATTATTATTTATTCGTTAGTTTCGCAGTTTTTTGGCACTGCCAAACGGGTATGTCCTCAAACTGCGACCTGCAGGCCTAGCTCGGGCGCCGGGATACGGTTATGTACACCCGTTTTGTCTTCGCGTCAATGTGACAAAGCTAGAATATGGATACATCCGTCTCGTTCTCGCGGGATAAATATGGTGGACAACATTTTTTCCTGACGCCCGTGCTAGGCCTGCAGAAGAACCATCGGAGGAACGCAACAGTATCCCTTAGTGAACGGTGAGCGTTCTGCAATGCCCAAGCCGTCTGCCAAGCGCGGGCATGGTGGCAAATACCAATTTGCCTTTTTTCAGCTGTCAGTTTTTCAGACATTCTGGCTGATGATGTTGATGGTTATGACAAATTGATTAGTGACCGGTAATTATTCATGGCACTTTCTAGTACTTGGCTGGCTCAAAGTTAAAAACCCATCGCCTAACACATTGGTGTGATCCGGCTGAGACTCGCTTGAGAGCCAGTTAACATCTCTACTATCTTAGACCACATCGTCATATAACGTCAGATGAGTTGTGGTCAAACGCCTAGCCTGTCAACTAAAAAAAAACTAGTATTTAAAGCTGCGCCCGCAAGAGACAGAGGTAGCCTTCGCTGAAAAAAAAAAGATCTTTTACAAAAGAAATAAATCTGTCTATTTGCATAAAGATCTAAAGCTAAATGATACCATCATAATAAATCATAATGATCCCAGAAGTTTTGAAAAAGAATTACAGCACCGTCATGATGTCCTACCACAAAAAATTGAACCCCAAAAATAACTTCGTACCTTCTTTATTGATTCCTCCTTGTGGGTCCAATCCTGCGAATGAAATCGGACTCAATATGAGGCGAATCATAGTCCCCGGGGATTCCCGCCACTACTCCCGCGAGAAATTAGGGCTGCCAGTGTTTTTCTACCTTCTAGTTTGTTATTTTTACGGTTAGGTAGACAAAATGGGGATCGTGTTTGTCCTTACTTTCTGCTTTAAGCCACAGAAAAGATAGCAGAACGAGGGATTTAGATTGATCTTTTATCCATAGTAAAACGTTGTTCAGAATGACGAGTTCAAGCGTGTTTTCGGTTCGGACACCTATATTACACACTAAAGTATTTTTTTATAATTATGATAAAATTGAAGTCGATTACACAGTTTAAATATTCCTAAAAAGTCAGTACCTACTTCTTTCTTGTTTTATTTACTTTCAAAACTTGCCATTCTATAATCAAAATTACATTAAGAACTCTGTTGCATATTTCGATTTATTGTAATGGGGTCATCACAATTTACAATATGATTAACGTCACAGTTTAACGTTGCACCACACATCTTACAAACACGTGACAAACAACCACGCCACCTTATACATTTCATCTCCAATTTCTCCATAAATCGATATTCGGGTCCTCCGATTAGGGAAAATCTCCCCATAACTTTGCAAAGGATATATTTCGTCCTGAAAAAAAAAAGGCTTGTATTATTAGATCAGAAATACTGGGTTTTCGGCAGACGGCGGACATAAGTCTAGTATATATCATTATGAACAAGTTTGTTTATGGAACCAACATTGATATCGCAAAAAAAATGCCATTCATCCTCGATGAAATATATGGAACAACTGTTTTTTTTTTTCACTTTTTCTGCGTTGCTCTTTACAGTTTACACAAAAGGGACGCAGCTGACATAATATAACTTGATAATTACAGTGGCTTTCTCATATGACTTCAGCAGCAAACAGAACCAGTATAAGGACGGCTGCACCGACGCACAGCACCAGATAGACTGCCGCTTTGCCGATGTAAGCAAGTGCTTCGGAGCTCACATACAAGTTCCGCCAACTGGGAAGCCGGAAAATACATATTAGACCTAAACTAGAATACGGCATCAGTATACCCTGCCTTAAGAGCCTACTAATAGTCCCAATAATCGGTCCATTTTCGGTTCTATGGACCCCTGATCTGTAGATTAAAATGAAAACTGTGAAATCGTGGCCGAAAACGCGGGCGTAGCTTTATTTATAGCTTTCACATACCACATCACTACTGTGCAGATCGTTACATTTTGCTACCAATTTTGCGTTTTAGGTTGGTTTTAGGTCTGGTTTTAGGTCTGATTCTGACAAAATATTTCGTAAACTTGTTTTCGCGACAGTCATTCTGTCAAATGTGACAGCAGCTGGCTTATAACTTGGGCCGTGTTCAGAAAGGTCGTCTGACGACGCTCGATGACATTTGTAACATACTTGTAATCTCATGGAGCGTCGTCCTACGATCTTACTGAACACGGCCCTGAAGTTTATGTACGAAGTTTCTATACTTGTATACTTCCGGACGACCAAGAAGTTTCCACTGTTCACTTGGAAGGGTTTCTCGCCGTGAATGTACAGTCGGCATAATATTCAATCAGTTTAAATATAATGCTGCGTACAAGTATACTAAGCACCATTATGAAGTCAGACGATGGGCAACCGTGCTAGCGAGAGGGCGTCGCTCGTTGCTTTTCTCGCGATAGTATCTCACACGTAAATACACGCTGCAATGTTACGCATTTAGTAGAGATTTCAACGGATTGTTCCAATCCACAAGTTACAAAAACATAATGGGCCGCAATTTTCGGATATTTCTTTAAATAAAAATCTCGATGCATGCCTATACCCAACTGCCCAGAATGGGCAGTTGGGTATAGGCATGGATGGGCCAGGCACGAATGGGCCTTGTTATAAGCAACTTGGTTGCAGTCAACGCATCAATAAAGTTGGCGGAAAGCGCGCTCTCCGCCAACTTTAGTGATTTTTTGGCGGAACAATTATCTCGTAATGCTGTATCTATATTATTATATAATCTATGCTTGTGTTGAAGAGGTACGCAGTCAGTAGCACTGCTTTGGCACGATGCCTTACGTGGCCGAAAAACATAGAACAGTTATACTACGAGTATATGTCCCTACTCACGTATATTCGGCGGTCTACAACTCTACGGGGTTAGCGTGGTCGTAGTTGTAGTAGTATTCATATTACTCATAATCATTGGACCTGTAATAATAAATAAAAAACGTAGATCAGACGTTCATCATCATCAACAGTTATAACTCGTCCACTGCTGAACATAAGCCTCCTCCTTAGAGCGTACAGAGAACTCACTCGTCATAAATCTCTCTAAATAATTCATAAATCGGTCAAACCGCTTAGGCTATAGAAGGTAGTATAGGAACACACAAACATACAATAAATATTTTGTTGAGGAATGTTGTAAGTTTTGTGGAAAGACATGGAACAACAGTTGCTAATATGATAAAGTAGCCTGCGACTTTAAAAATAACTCAGTATAATATCAAAATCCAAAATATATTATGGCTTATAAATAAGCCTCGGCATAGATCGCTCTTCCGATGCCCGGCAGGTCGGCGACCAATCTATGTTGCTTCTTGAGTTACAGGTACGCAGAGGCAATATATTGATTGCTTACCATCAGGGAGGGAGCCCAGCTCGTTTACATAAATGACATAAAACAAAGTTCAAATTACAAAAGTACTTACAGAAAAAGGACTCTGCGAGTATGTAAAGTGAGTAGAGAATAAATCCGACGATGAGAACGCAACAGCACAGCTTGCAGCAGAGCTCCATGCAACAGCGGATGCAGCAAGAGCACGGGTTCGGGATGCTGGGCAAGCACCCGCCACCACCGCTGCCGATTATGATGTTGCGAAAACTTGAAATCATAAAATGACACTTGCCAACTTGACAAATGCCTGCACTAAAGTCGACAAAGATAACACTTAGCTAAGCATCACCTAAACTAAGTCGGACTTAAGCATGTCAAAGGAAAGGATATGTCTTACGCATTTAGGCAACCTTCTAAGTTTGGTGAAGCGCATTTTTCATCGTTAGGTACGTCCTAGAGAGTTACGTATGAACATAAGAGCTGACAAAGTTTAGTGCAGATGGGCATTAGGGCTGATTTTTCCAACGTCAGATAACTGCTATCATAGGAATAAACATGGCTGATTGACAGCTTTTGTTTAGAAAATATGTTAAACTGCCATATTTTTCCTCAGATAACAGTTATCTATTCTGAGGTTGGAAAAAGAAGTAACTATACGACTTTCTATCCCATACACACGTGTTTTCATCTTTAAACGCAAATTTTAAATGTTTTTAGAACTAATATTAAACGATTCATTTTTAGCATCAAAGAAGCGAAGAACTTACATATTACAGACACAAGCGCTGTAAATGTATAAACTGATTTTACTGACTTTTTCTAATAGTAATTTCTACCTGCGTGTGTGTTGATAAATTACACTTGCTATTGTGGTAAACTTGTTTTGTTTATAGTTAGTTTTGTTTTACCGTTCCGGGCAGTAATAGTGGGTGACGCCACCAACGGTTCCAACGGAAGACCAGCGCTGGTTGTTCGCAACTTATGCTGTGTGGAACCGATTTGTGAATAAAAACAATGTGTATTATGTTGTTTTTTTTCTACCTTTTTGTTTTTTGCCAAAAATGAGCATTTGGCATTTGTTTTATGTTTCCTTTCGGAATAATGACACGTCAGTTTTTTTTTTTCTGCATATAATTTATATCTACCACTGTCATTTCTGTTTTTTTTTTGCTTTGCTTTTACTTCTGCTTCTTGCTTTTACTACTGCTTGTATAGTGGTAGATATAAATTTTAAGGCGAAAAAAATATTTTCTGTATTATTATTAATTATATTATATTATATCATACAGGGAGGCAACAGGAATACACGTTTGTATGGAGTATGGAATAAGCAGTCTGAATACTAAGAGCATAATAATTGTCCGGCTATTCAACATATCACAGCCCGAGGCAAAAATGTTTCTTTTTTCCTCTATTCAATCCCAGGGTGGATAAGTAAAATCAGCTATACCACACCTGCAGGCCTAGCACGGGCGCCGGGATAAAATTTTGTCCACCATTTTTATCCCGCGAGACCGAGACGGATGTATCCATATTCTAGCTTTGTCACGTTGACGCGAAGACAAAACTGGTGGACATAACTTTATCCTGGCGCCCGTGCTAGGCCTGCTGGGAGTGAAATGTGTTTTGTTTTCCATTTTTCCCTCGCATAGTAGGTATGGGTGGGACAAGTAGCCAGACGTATCCACAGATATACCTATCTAACAACCTCGTCTGAGACATATTCCGCAACCATATTAAAAATAAATGTCTATGCCCGCAACATATAGGTAGAAATTCAGAGACAAGATCCACTTCACCCATTTTCAACATTCCTGAAGCTAAGACCACTGAATGGCTAAAAAATTATAACAGGAATTTTTATTATTTTAAAATTTGCGAATGTTGTGTTCTATACAATTTTCATGATGAAATTTTTGATTTTGAAAGAAGAATAAATCTTTTAGACATTAGTTATAAATGATACGAAGACGAATGAACGATGTAGAAAAACGTCGATTCACACCGCGGTGCGAAAGACCCAATAAATTTAGAGTACTTGGGTGATTCGCACTGTGGTCCGAGCTATACATGTGGTATGAGGTTAAGTGTGGCAGCATACATAGTACATAGTATAGTATCATACATAGTAACTCAATTATCCAGTCTAAAATTTTTCAATCTTTCCATATACAGGGTTATAAGGAAAGGGTAGGCTAAGGGCTAAGGGTTATAAGGAAAGGGGCTCATAGTACTCATGATTGTGAACAACTTTTAGTATGGGACAAACCCTGAAATCGAGAAAAAAATATCAGCTGTTCCATACATTTTGTCTAGTGTCATTGTAATTTTTCTATAGATCATCTGTTTTTTTTCTCGTTATTTTAAGGTTGGTCCCATAGTAAAAGTTGTTCATATTGATGAGTACTATGAGCTCTTTTCGGCTTAGCATATCCTTGTCTTATAACCCTGTATAGAAATAAAGAAAATTTAACTCGCTTATCCAGAGACCCATTTGTTTCTAAATCAATATTATTTGATGGCCGGTGAAATTGTTATTTTAGCGCCGATGACGGTCGGCGTTTACTCTTAACAGCCCCTCACAAGTGCCGTGGCGATAAGTGTTACGGTTATAGGAGATCCTATAGGAAACGATTAAACGGTATCGAGGGATGGTGATCTTCCGGACTGCCCCGGTGGCTCGGTTGGTAGTGGCCTTCTGTGTTTGGGGGCGTGGGTTCGATTCCCATCTAGGACAAACATTCATGTGATGAATATTTGTGTTTGTTCTATGTCTGGGTGTTAATATCTGTATAATAATAGTATGTATTTAAAAAATATCTATGTACGTATATCAGTCTCTGGCAGCCATATTACAAGCTTTGCTTAGTTTGGGGTCAGACATCTATTCATCTGTGGGGTCAGATTACCGTGTGTGCAAGAATGTCCCAGATATTTATTTATTTATTTTATTTATTTATCTGAGAGAAGCCTGGGTCAAACTCCCGCTTTGTTATTAGATATTATCAAAATATATACCACTGCCAAAGAAAGATTAACAATCAAATAGGCACTGACCTAAACTGATTTTTAGTCAAAATACAGTTTATTATTATGGATGAAAAGGGCATATTTTCGTTCAGTGTGCCGGTCTAAGGCTTAAAATTATATTCAGAAGTGGACATCTTCCGGCTGATGATGATGATGATAATGATTATTATAACTCTATTTTTATTCTGTTGACTGCGATGAAGGCGTTTGACCAGAACCAACCTGATGTGGATGTTAATTAACGGTGTGGTCGAAGATTGTACACACATAACCGGGAATGGGCACTGGTTCAAGTGGGGCTGCCGGATTACATAAGGTGCTTGGCGACAGATTTATAACTTGAGGGTGGCCCTCAAGTTATAAATCCACCTGTCTCCACGATTACGGTTTCCACGCGATGTTTTTCTTTAAAGGTGAATCTTGACCTGTTTTCAATCAATGAAAACAGTAATAGCGAAAACAAGTAGAATTGTACCAAATTGTATGGCGTGCGGAGTAGCGCGGCGGAGCGGAACAGAGTATAGAGAGCGGAGCGAGGCGGAGGCGGCACAGGATATATACTACGAGGTGCGATGCGATGGGAGCTGAACGGAACGGGCTTCACTAACTACGAACAATAAAAAGAAGACAACCCCGCTCGTCTTCGCTTCAGTGGAAACTCATCCTAATGATAGATTGCGATGACAAACGTGCTCGCATTCATTTAGCTATGCTATGTAAATTATGTAATAATAGCTCAGCGGGCTTATCCCGTAACTCTGAAAGCGATAGTGACAGTGCGCGAGCGGGACCGCGCATAGTGCGACTACGTTGGTACGAGCGCGAAGGCATGCTCTCGCAATCATCACGATCGTTTCAAAGTTCAAAATGTACAAGGTTATTCTGAAAGTGTATGTCAAGCCGGGACCCGGGTACGTTCTAAAACTGCGACCGAGGAACCGAGGAAACCTGCATGTTTGTGGAGAAGAAGTTCGATGGCGTATGTAAATCTTAACCCGCACTGGGTCAGCGTGGTGGATCATCCTACGTGGCTGGGCCGATAGGGTAATGGGATGCTAAAAGGCTGATGATCTCTTTTATGTGATTCCCAAGCCATCTTCCAAGCATAGAGATTATGGCAAAAGGGACTTTTGAAACTTTGTTCAGCAGTGGAATTCTTCTGGCTGAAGACGATGATGATCTCTAACCGAAAGGATCTTGTTGAACATCGAAACATTGTAAACAACTTTAACGATGGAACCAGTAAACAGACTTAGCCATAAAACATCGCTCTCCTTCTTGTATGGGCAGTCGCTAAGAATGGTGAATGCTCATGATCTGCTCACGTAAATTTATGACCAAGTCTTCCTGCGCCATACGTTTCACGAATATTTGCATGCACCATATGTGGCACAGTAACATGTAGGGCACATATATTTCAACTTTATGCTCGTAAGTTCTCGCGGAAAGTTTGATGGTGGCACGCGTCGCCAACTCAAACAGTAGGGAAGACCGGGTCAATATCGTACATCGGCGGTAGATACGGTTTTGAATGTCGCTACTAAATCGCGCAAATCAATTTTGCCGTTATACGTATTGTTAATAACGAGTCAACATACACATAAAAATAGAGAGAAAAAAGCTAAAACTACCGAAATAAAAACACATTTTGATAGCGCTATTTAGTATCTAAAGGACATAATTATGTATTATTGTGTGTTTACTCTGAGCCACGATTGGTAGAAGTCGTTGAGTGGCACACGCGCGAAAAAGTCGTGTTATTGAACAAATGTTGTATATGTACCCGGTAATAATTATGATATGGAAGACGCAGCGCAGGCAGGTCTCCCACAAGGTGGACCGACGAATTTGTGAAAGTCACGGGCAAATGTTGGATGCAAGTGAGAAGTTGTCGGTCAGTGTGGAGGTCTAAGGTGGAGGCTTTTGTTCAGAAGTGGACGTCTTCCGGCTGATGATGATGATGATGAATATTTAGGACTGTAATGTTTTACCCCCATATACGGTTTTGTACAGTCTCCCCTAATCTACTCTCGTGTCACGAGTGGGAAGGCTGCAACATAAAATTCCGAGTTCCGAGTGAGTCGCCACTCAATCCAGCAAAGCGATTCCCTTGTTTCAGTATAACTAGGCTCTTTCAACATATTAAAAATAATTTTAACAAAAAAAAAACAGGCTCAACAAATTAATGAAAATAATGCACTATCGAGATGCTCTCGACGCCACCCGTGAAATACTTATGATTGAAGAGTTCCAGTAGCCACCTGTCGTCTTCTTCATCAGGTCAACTTCATCAAATGATATTTTCTGAATGCAAATGCTTGACTTGTTGAGGAAAATACCAAAATCGCTATATTATGTATGCCAATACAATATTTAAGGAATTCCCTCATTTCCTCATGGATTCCATTATCAGAAGTGAGTTTTGATAAAAATGGGACTAATCTGAAAGTATATCGTGTATGTTTTCAAATAAAAAAAGAATTTTCCAAATCGGTTTAATAAATGACAGAGTTCAGAGGTAACAAAAAAACTGTCGTTTTGAGAACCTGTTTTATTTTTGAAAGTTGGTTAAAAAAGCATTTTAGCAGCGTATTTGATTTTTATAGCTTCAAGGGACCGGAGACCTAAATATTTGATAGTTTCAACTTGATAACTCCACGCTTTCCTGAGAAAATATAGACAGACGGACAACGATGTGATCCTATATGAGGCTTTATATTTTACTCGACTGCCCAAAAAGGAGGGTACTGTTTTTACCTTTGAGATACGAACCCCTAAAAATGACCGAGTGAGATTAAAAATAAAATAGTCAGTTAGTATATTTTGAATACCATTTGCAATGTTTAGAGCTCAGTACATTGCCGAGCATGGTTTGCGCATTCAAAATGATGGATGGGCCAGCGTGTCGTTTAGGCGAACGACTTGCTCGTCTAATGATTCGTTAGCGGTTCAGTTCAGTAGTAGTAGTAGTTGTTGTAGTAGTTTTAAAAAATTAGATAAAACTCAACTCGACAAAAATGTCCGTAGAATAATTTTTGCCTGCAAAATTTCTTATAGCAACGCACACAAATACATCAGATAACTATTTTAATCACATTTTAATACACCAAGTCAGGATCCACTTTTTTTTTGTTTCTTCCTTTGCTTATTGCTTGAAATTTACGTTCTGTCACAAACAACAACAAACAGCACTCACTCATTCACTGACTCACTTTGTTACTCATTAATATAGTAAAAAAACAGCGCAGACTTTGTAGCTTAGTCACCTACTTAAAATAGGGGTCTCTATAGGTACCTGATACAGATATTGGTAATATTGCATAAAGAACAAATTTCAAAAGCAATAGAAGTTTATAAGTAATTTTCACTTCTAGCCGAGCATATATATTGGTCTCAGCACACTTATCAACTCGGGACCAAATCGCCTCAGCTCAATAGACGCGTTCAGTATTATTTCTACGAAACTCCATACTGCAACGCACACTGATCAGCATTGTAACGGCACCACCTCGCTTCGGGATGAGCTTGTGAGCCGCATGCGGTTCGTGGTCAAATCGCTGTCTCCATCGTGGGTTGTTGCTGCACTTACGCCTCGCCGTTGATGTAGAGATCGATCCCTGCTCTTGAAAAAGCTTTCGCCAAGTGAATCTGGCGTTGTGTTGCCAATCCATAGCCCACTAGCGATACCACATATGCGGCGATACTATTGCTACGGCCGGGACTCTCTGGCATCGCCCCGTCACCAATCGCGGCCGTGCAGTCACGGACGCCTCGGTGGTTCTCAGCCACTCCTCTTATAGGCTTGCGTTCGGTCGAATCCTCGTTGACGGCGAGTCGATGAGGGAAAGTTCCTGCGGTCGGGTCCTGCCTGAGCCAATACTTGTGCTACGGCTATTGAACGAAAAAGCAATGCGTGTAGGCCATTACAGATAGGTACAACAGGTGCAAATGGGGCTTAGCCGATCCTCCAAATTAGCCCCGCACCTTCAGTGCCATCCCTCAAACAATGGAGCACTTGCTCATTTACCTGCAGTGCCTCAACAACTGCACGCTGAGCGAACAAACGAGACGAATGCTGCCGCAGTCTCTGTGGCTCTGGGCTGTTTATATTTGAATAAGAATCGCTGATACGAAAATAAGAAGAAGCGTGGAGCTTGACTGATATGGACGGTGAAAGAAAAGACATATCCGCGTTAACGGGTTTTAGAACAGTTCGCTCTACAAGTATAACCGAGTAGTCAGGCAACTAAGCAATCCCCCTGCCGGTGTGTTTTCAGCCTAATATATTACTGTCGTATCAGAGTAAACTGTCGTGTGAAAGTGATGATCGTAGACTCACCACATAATTTCGTAGAAGACGGCATGTAGCAGGTACCGCTTCTTCTATTTGGTAATCAAAACAACTTCGATCCACATTTTCAACAATTAGTTCTTCGATTTTGAATCATTGTTCAATTTACTATTGAAAATTCGTGAATTCCCAATGTTTATTTTCGACACGATAACGACAAAACTTCGGATTGACAAATGTTCTCTTTGGCATTGACTTCTTGCTTTTTGTCATTGAAAAAACGTGGCGATGGCTGTTACCTTGTTTGAGTTTGGCCAAAAAGGCAGAAGCAAAGAAAGGCCATTCATCAAAGCTATATTTTCTGCTTCAATCTTGAGTTAAAAACACAAGGAACACGAATTGATGGCGACCAAAATGTAGTGATCCGATGCGTGACCAAAACACTGGCATTTTATTTTTTTAAAGTTTATAAGCATTGCCATCTAGTGCGGTAATGCAACGAGCATGCCGGCAGCGGGCTTGAGCACGGATTATCTTTAGACCTTCAATGATCTCTGGGTAATTTGTTCTTTTTGTGTAGTAAACTAAGTATAGTTTGGGTGGTTTGAGGTTTGTATGTATTTGTATGGTTAGGTCACAGGTGGATAGCTTCTCAAAGGTCACAGGGTTAGGAATGGGGCGATGTCAAAGTCTTGTTATACCGCTTGGACCGCTAACGCCATCTAATGGAAAAATTGCTAGAACTGATGCCTTGCCGTAGTAATTAAATAACAGGTCTACATTTCACTAGCTCCACCAAGCGGTATAACAAGAGTTTGAGATCGCCCCATTGCACAGTAAAAATAAAAATAAGCAAGTCTCTTTTTGCACCGACGGAGTAGGTACCTCTTGAAAATAGATCCCATGTTTCTCTTACTGGCGGGTTTTCTGGCTCTGTAATCAATATCCCAATATAGCAAAATTATTATTATGACACAGTCAAATTTGTCATTTTATCATTTTGATGTGGTTTTGGTAATTTTAATTTTTAGAAGAGTTTTACAAGTTTTTTATTTAATATCATTTTTATTTTGAGAGATATACCATACTTTTTTAATAAAATATAGTACATACACAATAATCTTGGAGTTACAATAACAATAATGGGTTACAATATTATGGAACTAGAAAATTTACCAGAATCGCTACAAAAGTAAGATACGAAACTAAGTTTTCTTTCAAAGTGATACAAAAAGAGAAAACTGTTTAATTTTTTTGTACAGTTTACATTTAGTATTACTTTTATGAAACAGAACGCTATAGTCTAGCGTTCTATTCTATGTGTATTTTTCAATTATATTTCTTACCTTTACTCGGGGTTCTTCTATAATTGCTTTTACTTATAGTTATTTATTTATAATCAAAGGACTCACATGACACAGATTTGTAACAAAACAGAAAGAAATAAAAGAAAGAATAAAATAGATTTTACCAAGCTAGTGAAGCGAGCGAAAGTCTCTGCGTCAACTGGCAAAATTTGCTTGCATCTGTCCGTATGTTGGTACTCGCGTACAGGTCGTATCAACCAAACTTGACAAAACTTGATACAGGTTCTACAATAAAAATTCATAGTATTTGTGTTTTAGTAGTAGTTTTTGCTGGCATGTGTGCTGTGCACAAACTACAAGTGTGCTGCAGCGTCATATAGCGGCCGATTTTGATAATATTTGGTAGAAGGAAACATTCGGTACTCATTCCTAAACAAAAATTTCGAATAAAATTGTGCAAAAAAGTTTGTGCTGGTGAGGTCTACAGTTCGCAGAACTACAACCTACTTACACCTTTTTAGTAAGCCGCGATGGATGTGGTGTATGGCGCTTACCACTACGGTGCTGATAATCACAATTTCAACAATATCAGTGGGCGCCCTCCTCGGATATACGTACTGCTACATCGAGCACCGCACCACACCAGGACCAGGTGATTACATGCTTTTGTTACTTATTCTTAATCTGTCGTGTCGTAGGCCATTTGTAGTAATTTGGTATATCCAGCCAAGTACCGAGAACCTACGGAAAAACATTAAACATTTATCCATACATAGACGGCTCACGATGGTACTGATGCCTGGGGACGAAGATGGTGGAACTTGCCTTGCAGTGAGGCTAGAACACACCAATAAGCGTATTTTTCGTTGTATTTTAGTAGATTATTTTCTTTCACAGGCAACATAACACAGTCCACAAATCTCCAAATAATTCACATGCCGTACGCGGACTCTGCAGAGGCCCAGTACAACCGGACCATCAACGGAGCTATCATGTCCAGTGTTTTGGTGTCCAGGATAGTGAACATCGGCCAGGCGGTCATGGACGGCGAGCTGAGCTGCATCCCTCTTTCTGGAGACGAGCGAACTTCGGATATACTATGATTTACAGTCTTGAACAAATGCCAAAAGATGAAGTAAACCATTGAAAGCATTGAAAGTTGTAGTTTTGTTTTAGCTTACCATATTATATTTAATCAACATACGTTGTGAATTTTTTTGGGATTCCGTACCTCAAAAAAAAAAGGAACCTTATAGGATCATTTTATTTTAATAAAACGGGAATACTCACGTTAAATTGAGACTCATTCCGACTATAGTTTCGATCACATTCGTTGACCTTTATCAAGGAATGCTAAGCGTGACACGCGCTCGACCTCGTCTTGCCTTGCACTGCGGGCGTATAAACAGTAATCTTTGCTGCGGGCTACGTCAGCGGCTGCTCTGCAGGTGCGGGGGCGGGGGCGGGTAGAATATTGTGCTGCGTCGGCGCACACTGGAGCTCCTCCTCAATGCAGTCCCCAGACGTAATATCGGGAGCCCTCCAGCACAAAGAGCTCACTACGTCACTACTATAATTATAGTCTCGCCGGCACTCTCGTGAGTTCCATGAAGACAAGGTCTCCAAGTCAGTGGTAGGTGGCAACCTCCGCAAACGCAAACGAAACCCGAAAACCAAGATTGTTGATAATTCTGGTGATTGCTGAAAAACCACAAAAAAAAACTATGTTTTATTTGCACGCTTGCTCGCATGTTTAACGTTGCTGGTTTGCAAAATTTTAAACAACAAAAATAACAAGTATTAGGCAAATGCCTATTGGTATTCGATTGTATTTAGATGGAATATAAAGTAGCGTTTTGGCTTTGGGAGCGTTTCTCTTACACCCGATATATCAGTAGTTCGCCCTGAACTGAGCCCTTGCGGTGTTCAGTTTAAGAAGCCTTTACTTCAAAACCGTTTTTTTATCACAGACATACATTCTTCTATGATATTATGTACACACACATGTATGTTTTCTAAAAAGTTATAAGCTTGGAGATGGACCACTGGGATCTTGATTTTAATAAGGTGGCTCAAAATTCATTCATGCAATTGAGTACCTATTACTTGTCCAAGTAGTTGACTTTAAATTTAAGTTCAAAGGCACCTTCTTGAAAACCTAAAAGCCAAGAAGCCATAAAAGACCTTTTTATCATTATAATTATAGATACCACAAAAATTGATGCTACATAACATGATAACATACTAAGTAGGTAGGTACCTAATACAATGATTGTGTAATATTTATACCTATTAAGTACTCAACGAGTTAAATTCCTGGCGGCAATTGATTAAAGAGTCCTTCTAACATTCGCCATTAATTAAACAATTTATATCGATTTGGACACGCGCAAGATCAATTCAGGATGGTCACTTGATCTTCGTGTCCCGACTGCCGACTGAAGAAGGAGAGTAATGTTTTTAGGGTTACTTACTAAGTTACTCATTAAGTGTTCTTGAACGTGCACGAGTGTTGGTATAATGCCGTGAAACATGTATTTCCGTGTTGTTTCCAAAATTCCATAGAAACTCCTGTAAAGTCTCCACCATTTTACTGGGCCATAGCTTGGCCAAGACCGTGACTTACTTTGTTTGACTTAGACTATGACTGAGACTCGTTTCAATAGTGAAATTAATATTTTACTTCACTTTAAATATTACAAAACTTAACACTGGCTAAATCCGTAAAAAGTGAAGCCAAAATTTAAGAGAAAAAATAATCCAAGTCAATATGATATTTACATGTAGATCTCAGTTGGTCGGTAAGTAACGCAAAGATACCCTGATTAGGTATAGCAACATCGTTCAAATAAGGAATACCAGTCTAGATTAAATTCATTTATTTAGTTAGTAAAATAAACGATTTTTTATGTTTAAAATAGCATACTAACGAAGTACCTACGGTACATAATTATCCGCCTAATGACTTCTCATATTAATGAAGCAAGTGTGTTTGTAAGTATATTTAAAGGATTTAAATGTCGCCTTGAAGTTTTTTATACTCGTTACTCGTCTGCGGTCGTAAAAACCAGTACGTGGGTTAAATATGACGACAGTTAAATATTGAATTAATATTAACATGACTGGCCTTTTGGACAAACTCAGAGTCGCACAGCGGGCAATGGAGAGAGCTTTGCTCGGAGTTTCTTTGCGCGATAAAATCCGGAATGAGGATATTCGTCGAAAAACCAGCCACTGATATAGCTTTCAGTGTGCAAGCTGAAGTGGCAATGGGCAGGCCACATCACTCGAGGAACCGATAACCGATGGGTTCTTCGAAAGGTTCTTGAGTGGCGACCACGAACCGGAAGACGAAGCGTAGGCAGGCCTCCCACTAGGTGGACCGACGACATTGTGAAAGTCGCGGGCAATGGCGTGGTTACAAGTGGCACATTGTCGGTCGGTGTGGCGATCTAAGGGGGAGGCCTATGTTCAGCAGTGGACGTCTTATGGGTGATGATGATGATTAACATGACGTGTTTTTTAGACAAACTTTGGTAGCTAACAGATCTGACAACCACGGACCGTAGACTTAAAAAAATAAATATTTAATATATAAAGAAAAAAAAAAAACTTCCCTCTCGTCTGTGTGAAGCAACGCGCGGCGTTATCATCAGCCCTTATCATTCTGCGTCTCTTGTAGCAGGACATTTGCCACACTATCTGCAGGCGTGGGACCCCCTAATGCCTTGCCTTGGGCCGTAGACGCCACCTGAGAGCATCAATTACTCATAAATATACAGGGTTATTGGTAACAAGCCTACTAGCTTTTGATCTCATTTTGTGTCGGAATTTCATCACCGCACATCCCGACACCGTGAAACGACTCACTTCCATATCTTAGAAGTCAGTGTGGAACATCCTTCCCCCGAAGGTCTTTCCGCTGACCTACAACATGAAGCGTTTTCTACAAACAAACAACAAACAAACACCTCTCCCAGCTGGAAAAGCATCGACAACGCCATTTTTATTGCAGAAGTTATTGAAAGGTTTTTGAATAGTTACCAATAACCCTGTATATAACATAAATATTTAAAAATGCAACTGAGAGATGAAATGAGCCAGATGCTGACGCTTGCATTAAAGTCCGGTGTCACACAATTTAAAATCATGCTATGCACTGCGCTCATCTTGTCTTTTTAACTGACTGCCAAATAAAAAAGGCGGAGGTTCTCAAGTCAACAGTTTTTTTTTTATCTCGAAGATACCACTGAATCCAGAATCACAGTTATGTTTGCACATTTCTGCTTGGCTGTTGATCAACTGGTAAAGGTGTACCTTCTAATACCGGATGACAATTTTTCACGCAACCGAAAATTTTGGGTGAGAGATGTACATGGAGTTTATTACCAAATGCAGTAATTCAGTACTACCTGTATTTCTGGTTTCAAAATAATGAATAAACCAATTAGTGAAAAATAATACTGTACCTATGTAGTTTTAATAAAATAGTCATAGTTTTCATCTTCAACTATCTATAGGTGTTTAAGTGACGATGGTCGAAGATGGTAATATAAATATAGGAACAAGCCTGGATTAGGAACAGGCTCTTAACTAGTTTTATAGTGTTCTAAAGAAGTGAATAGTGAAGCAGTAAATAGTGAACAAAGTGTAGGAAGCAGGTGATTTAATTCTGTGAACTGCAATCGGCAATAACTAAACTACTGCCTTCTCAAATGAACAATGGTTATTGCGAAATAAACATAGGCACCTATACTTAGATATTTATGTTTGGAACACGTTGGTAAAGAGTGAATATAACTTTGACAAATAGTTCCGTACGTAAATACTTAACAAGTTTTTGTGTTACTATGAAAATTGACGTGGTATTGACACATTTTGTTTTAATAAAACTGGAATACTAACTTTAAATTAAGTTGGTTATTCCGACTATAGTTTCGGTCACATTAGGTAACCTTGAGTGCGTGTGTGTTTGTGAGTGTGTGTGTGTGTGTACGCGTTTGTGGGTTGTTTGTTTGCGTGGGTGTTATTGTGTATGTGTATGATTAGCAGCTCCTCAATACACTAGTCCAGATTCTAGTTCTAATAAGTATGTAAATAGTACTCAATTTAAAAATAAAAACCCTCTAACATATTCTCGATTTTTTCGTAGTCATGATCTTTGAGCCACATCAAAATATATTTATTTAGTTCTCTATCGGATATTTTGTCAACTATGCCACATTTATACACTTCTTTATAGAGTCTTGCAGCAACAACCCTAAATTGTTTTTGTGCATACCTAGTATTGACCAAAGGTACCGAAGCTATGTTTTTTCTGGTACTAGTATTCGCTTCTAATAGAGTAGGTTCAACTTTTTTGTGGTACTTTCGTAAATAAAGAGTTTCCGTATAGACAGTACCTTTGCTTTTTCGTAGACATTAGTGGGGTGTCTAAAGGGAAGGCTCCACATTACGTTTAGGACAGAGCGTTGAGCACGCTCAGCTGAAATTAAGTGAGTTTTATCTGCACTTCCCTATACGCAAATGCAGTATCTAATGATGCACTCGCATAATGTTTTATAGTTTTGAGTAACTATTGTAAGATCCGCAACTATTCTAAGCGCTTTAAAGACATATATCATTTTCCTTGATCTAGAAGCTAGATAATTAATATGTGAGTCCCAGGTTATTTTGTTATCCAGTAAAACGTCAAGGTATTTTTTGAAATTAACTCGCGAAAAAGTAGTGCAGCTACACGTACCTGTCTGGATTGCAGAAGACGAACTCCGTAGTTCGTCTTCTGGGGTGGGTACATAATGTATTTTAATCTGAAAATTTATTTGTGAGACCTCCTGTAATTATTTTACTAAAGCAAAGGTATTTTGTTTTATTTGTGTTTAATGTTAAGAGTTTATTCTCAAGCCTGGTCACATCAGAAAGACTTGTTTCCGTCAATTGTTTTACTTTGGGCCAAGTTGGCTACTTTGTCATGACAAAACTTGGCCCATGTCATCTGCAAACATAAACAGATCCAACCCAGGTAAAGTAATAGAGCATAAATTATATATATAAATGAGAAAAAGTATTGGCCCCAGCGTGCTTCCCTGTGGTACACCATAAGTTCAATCAGCTTTGTCACTCACATGCCCATCAACACGAACCCGCTGCGATCTGTCTGTTAAGTAGTTTGTGAACCATTGCAAGACTAAACCACGCATACCCACGTTTTCCAAACTCGTTAGTAGTATCTGAATCGAAACAGTGTCGAAGGCTTTCTACAAATCCAGAAAGACTCCGACACACTTGTATCTCTTATCCATATACGTCGTAAGTAGAGATTAAAACCGCATCTTCAGTCGATTTGCCTTCTCGAAAACGGTACCGATTCTTATTTAACAAGTCTTTACATTCAAGGTAACCCTCTTATAACCCTCTTCTTGACAAGTTTTTCTAAAATTTTCGCTAGATTCGATAAAAGTGAAATCGGCCTATAATTGTAAATACTGGATTTATCACCGGATTTATAAACTGGACGTACGACAGCCTGTTTAAATGCCGTCTGGAATGATACCGGTTTCCAAACTAACGTTACAATATATATGCGATAGGCTCAAACAGAAATATGGAAAATCTTTTGAGGACGTAAGCAGTAATTTTGTCCCAACCTGGAGCACTATGTGATTTCAGGCCAAAAATTACTTTTTTAACTTCGACAGGCTCTGTAGGAGTGAATGACATAGGGTTGACAGGTTGTTTTGGATCTCTGGCGAGTGCCGCTAATTCCTGCTCAGATTTGTCCATTTTATTTAATATTTTGTCAGCAAGTGCACCGCCAATTGAGGTAAACTATGAATTTACAGCATTTAGTGATTCGGGGTTATTTTTAATATTTAGTAGATCTTGAGATGGCATCTTTGGTTGATAAAAACTACAGACCTCTTTTATTATTTTCCAAGTCTCTTTTACGTTTCCCTTATTTATATTAAGTAGTAATCTTTCTTTTTGTACAAAACCCTTTTAAGATTTTTCATAATTTTGATACAAATATTCCTATAATTAATGTATTTATCTGTTGCTTACTATTTGGTCCCATTTTTACTCTTTTGTAGTCTATCTCTTTCCTTATACATTTAACCACTCCTCTAGTAAACCTTGGCTTAAGCTGTTGATTCTTTTTAGATAATATCTTGATTTGTGTGTTATCATGAATAGCTTTTAGTAATTTTGTTGTAAGTATCTCAGTAGCCGAATTGACATTTTCACATTCCAGGACATCTTGCCATGTTTCATTAAAAAATTATTCATTAAGACAATCATAGTTTATTACTATTTTGTTATTATTGGTACCGGGTTTATACGACAATAATAATAGTGCCAACATGTTAAGGTACATCTGTGCTGATATTGTACTAAAACAAGGTTTTAAATCAATTTATCAGACTGGTTGTAACAAAATATCACCATTAACGCTTAGTCATTTACACAATCACACCATCTTTCTATTCCAATATCATAGTGTGATTAAAGCGTGAATCAAATTGGTAAACAAAAATGAAAAAACATAATACTTGAGAATGTTCTTCAAAAGAATTCGCGATTGTGTGATAAAATTTTAGATAAATAAGCATGCATGTACATACATTTAAATAATTGCATCTACTCAAAATGTTGAAAAACGGTTTCAACCACAAATGTACAATTATTGTATGTACATGTATATATGTACACATATACACAATGTGTAATTGTTGTATGTACACATATACACAATTCTTCAGCCACGAATGGACTACAATAAATAGTACAGGCATCAATGCCATCTTTCAATTTAAATTCTGTCGGTGACTGTCTGAGGCCAATCAAGACGAGTTATCTCTCGTAATAGATCAAAAGAGTTATAGATGTAACGTGTTCCGCCGGCCGAGTCTCCAGACTCGACGCGTCGTTGTGCGGATCCAGTTTGGACCCCGTTGAACTCTAAAAAGGATGAGACTATAAAAAAGGTTTTACTACGGCTTTGTATGTAATGAAGTGCGTCTCCCAGTGTTCCGATCCATCGAGCGCAACGCGCGCGTCATTCGGCGAAACTTGCGCTAAAGTCACTATTTATTTCAGGAAAATAAGTAACTAAAATTATAAAACTAAACAAAAACGTGACTCATCTCGTCCGCTGATTTTAAGTTCCAAATTTAAAGACGAGCTAGATTTGTTTTTAATTAGTTTGGTCCATGTGGTCAGTGCTGTAGCAAGTTGGTAAACAATTTTTAGCGGATACCTGTGAAATCGATTCGAAATATCGAATTATCGATGTATTGGTGAAATTCATTGAGGTGTGTGATGTAATTGTGAGTAGTGAACCTTCGAGGTAACATTGGATTCGTATTCGCTCTCTGACGTGAATTGGCGATAAGGAAAAAGTAAGCACATAATTATTAAATACCTTATAGTTAAATTTGTATTGTGAGAACAGGTTTTGAGGGATAATAAAAACAATAATTCCACACCAGGTAAAATATTTTTGTGTAATTAACACCAGGAAAATTTGTGGCGATCTCACACAAGTATATTTATGTACTAGATATTTTAAAAATAATAAATAGCAATAAATAATGTCCGTCCCAATGTTAAAGTGGTTCATAATTGCTTGCTACGTTCGCATAGGCTTACAGTAAATAAAATATTCCATATCACCATTTTATTTTCGAAGAATTCTGAGACGTCTTTCTTTATTTTATGCTTCACACAAAACCAAATTTCATTGGCTTAGGATGAATTTTTTTTTTATTTCCATACAAACTTTGGGGGTTCGTTTTACTCCTTTAGAGGTGGAATTTTGCAAAATCAGTTGTTACTGTCTACCTAGATCATTTTGCGGAGTATTGGGTTCAAATTTCACATCTCTATAATAAGGCCGTTTGGTCTATGCTTTGATGCTTTGATTCATAGAAAAGTCCTTGTTCTTTTTTTTTTTCTCTTTCCTCCTAAGAGGATTATGGCGTCGCACGTCTTATGCATTTGCCAGTGTCAAGTATACTCATATTTTTTCAAGTTTTGGTGAATATTGTCAAATAAGTCATAGTCACAGTCAAAGGCGAGCAAAGCAAGTCACGGTCAAGTCCAAGTCATGCCCCAGTAAAGTGGCGAAAACTTTACTAGAACCTTCTATGGAGTTTTGGAAACAACACGAAAATTCACGTTTTACGACATTATACCATTCACCAACACTCGTGCATGTTCACGAACACTTAACGGGTAAAAATTCACTGTTTTTACACATTAACACTCGAAATAACACAAGTTTTGGAAAATAATAAAATGACGCGACATGATTTCTTCACGTTCCCGCCAAAAAAAACGTCCTTGTTCTTCTTTTATACATAATATTTATATATATTATAAATGTCAAAGTCTTAGTGTGTCAAAATTACATTTGCAATGCGTAATCTGCGGTCTCCGTGAATTTTAAGTCGATGGGATTTTCCTGGAATAGCGTATACTTACAGAGCGACCAACCTTATCTGTATGTTACCTGAATGGAGGAGCCACTTTCGTATTTACTGATCAAAACTGAAGTCTTCCGTTGAAAATAATAGTGCCATCATTTGGCCACCTTTAAGGATCAGTCGGTCGCTCTTTAACTAGGTTTCAGGTTAAATTGAGTCTTTCCGGTTCTTTTTATGATTCGCTGTCAATTCTAAGAACAAAGCATAAAGGTCAGTCAAATAAACGATAGTGCACATTGCACTCGCCTCGTACGGGCCCGATGATACGTAGGTTCTATATTTCCAGTGATAACTTCGAACAAAGAGTATGTAATACTACGTAATAAGAGACGGGACACCGTACAAGCCAATAGAATCAATTTGCGTGGCATTTCAATACCAATACACAAACAATTACGAGGTTCATGACGTCATTTGATTCTCTTTGAAATACCAAGAGTACCAACCTAACAGGCCAAATAGTGGCGGATACGCTTGCTTTGCTTTTATCGATATCGATAAAAAACTGATAATCGAGACTCATATTTAAGTAGGTAATTTTTTATCCACATCAGGATCTACTCCACATTTAAGCCCAACGTTGTTGAGAAGGTTGGACTTAAAGTGGTCCCGTAACAAAATAAAAAACATATACAAAATATTATATTTATTTTTCATTAGGTAGGAAAAGGGAAATGCCTTGATTACGTATATATGCCTTAATCAGAGTTTTTAGCGCCAATGATTTATTGTTGCAGTAGCGCGCAGTGATGTGCTGAGCCTATTTTGTATATAGTGGATAATTATAAACAACGTTTTAAGATGAAAGTATATTAGTTTAAATAAAATTAGTTTTCCAGTCTGAGTTATGATGACGGATTTTTAGATCTGTCAAACAAACAAAAAGCTTAAATCATTGCATAGCAAAATATTTAAGCACAGAACGCAAACAGTAAAGAGTTATTTTAGTAGCTCATCTACCTCTTTCAACATTAATACGTGGCATTATATTTCCTTGTCGCAAATTAATAATTTTGCGTTGACACAAATGTAATTTCTTAATGTGTTTTCTTTTTTGAGGTGTAACTTCTACATCTGTAATAACATTAAAAAAATTATATTAATTCATTATTACTTAACACAATCAGTTATACTTTGTATAGGTCATCTGTTTACAATTGCTTAATGGATTGACTTGACCACCATAATTATTCACCATATGATACCAATTCTAAAATACTTTGTTATCTATTATTTACCTGAGTCTAATATCCTTTTCCTTATTTTTCGAGGTGTAAATTGCTGCCTGCATCTGTAAAATTGCCATTTCATTAGATAGTTATAAAAATCAAACAAGATTTATCAAGTTATTTTCTTAAGTTATTTTCTTAAGCTATTATCACACAAATATATTAGAGTATTATCATTAAAATAGGAAAGGTTTTAAAATTTACAGTCAAAACTTATAAATCAAGATGAAGAGATAAGATAAAGTAAATATCAAGATAAGAAACAGACGCAAATGCACGCGTGACTGACGCAAGGCTTTTTTACATGTATTGTTGGTCCACTCACCCAAACCCATTTACTTCAAACATACACAAATGCAAAGTTAAATGTTTTTAAAATTTTTCCAGATTTTGTGATAGTACCTACCATTTACAGAGCTCGATTTATGTTAAGTAGCATTTAAACAAGCCGACTAGTTGCTTAAATATATAATTATCGATAGTTATGGTACAGCACTAGTCCACAATTATAATGAAAATAACATATGAAATTTGGTTTGTTCTTAGCCTGCTGAACCTTAATGAGCTAAAAACAGCTAAATAACATCTAATATGATGCTTACCGGGCTTCGTCTAGAGGAAATTTCGCCATAAACTTCCTTTTTTCGTGATCTTTGCGACTGGCTCGATCTCCACAAATTTCACATGTTATAAACCGTTTTTTCGGTTTCATTTTCGGGAAAGGAACTCACAGAGTAGTATTTTGTCACTTCACACTATTTATCTTATCAAATTAACAAAAAAATTACTTTTATTTGATAGCAAAACAAAACTAACGAACAAAGTTTGATTGACCACAGATAATACAAACAAGCTAGTTGATGAGAGAAAGAGAAGGAGCACTGAGGGAGTATGATGGCAAGTATCCGCCATTATTTGCCATGCAAACTCCTTAGAAATGTATTTTTTTCCTTGTTTCACCAGACTGACTTCGAATGCAATAGTTTTTTTTTCTTCTGTTTTGGCTCCACACTTTGTGTATTTAGCCAGTGTCAAGTAGTGTAATATTTCAAGTGAAGTCAAATATTTGACAATTAAAATAAGTCAGTCAGTCATAGTCTAAGTCAAGCAAAGTAAGTAGTCCACGTCATGCCCCAGTAAAGTGGTGGAGACTTTACTAGATATATCTTTGGAGTATTGGAAACAACACGAAGAGTCACGTTTCACAACATTATACTATTCACCAACACTTGTGCACGGTCACGAATACTTAATGGATACAAAACCACAAATTTTACACATTAACACTCGAAATAACACATGTTTTGGAAAATAATACAATGACGCACATGACGTCTTCACGTTCCCGCCAAAACTCAAACGCTTTTTTTTTTTTTTTCTTTAATTTATTCGTCCATTTCTGGGCAGGCTAAAGCCATTAAGGCCAATAATAGTTCATGTTTGCCATTTGTTTTACAATGGCCTCGTGCAATCACGTTTCAATAGAAGAAGACCGCTGACTCACTCTCAGAGCTAGTCTAACAAAACAGAGTCATACAGCACTCTATAAGTATTTTTTCTCGGAACTCTCTTTTCTCGCTGTCCTTCTCGCACGTTTATTTTAACCTTGTTATACGTCGTGCACCGAGCCATCCCAAGTCCAGCTAAAGGCCATGTTTTGTGACGGAATATTGGCAACACACGCGTCTTGTAACGAAAACAGTATTTATTATAAAATTGTTTTAGTCCACGGTAACGCGCGGCGTCTTCTTCCTTTTGAAATATCATTGCCTAGGTGACGTAGTTCGTCAATAAAAAATCGAGTACTACAAATTTATAAACAATAATTAATAATAATATCTTCATAGGGTGTATATTATTTCAATACTTATCACGCTCGTGGTCTATTCAGGCGCGGACGGTAATGTGAATCAAGCTTTATTCTGCTCAAGCTGCTTCTTTTTTGTTTGATTTTAAGATGGTCTAATAATTTCATTACATCAGTTCTTTGCTTTGTAGAGAAAAAAAACCAATGCCATTTCAAACAAAAGATGAACGACGTTCTAATTATGTAAAACATGCATGGCTCTCTTTCGTTAGTCAAACGGCGCGGCATTTTGCACTAAAATATCATGCGAAATGAAAGATTTTCTACTGATAGAAAGCAAATTCGAATGGTTGAAACCACTCGTTGCGTTAGCGAGAGATATGATTGTAAAAATGCTACTTTTGTGTGGGATTTCGTCAGTTATTTCTCATGATTTCGCGTGATATTTTCGTGCGAAATATCATACGAGCGATTCAAAAATCTAGCCTCTGGTCTGAACAAGACTCAGTTTTTCGGACCAACTATGGTGAGTGTGTCACCGCTAATCTGATGAAACGTCTTAAGTACCTAGGACAAAACTGGGTAAAATAGGTACCTATAAGTACCTATTGCGAAATATTTACAAAATGTTAACACGTGTAGGTGATTTGACACGTTATTCAGACAGACATTTAAAATACATAGATAATTATATCTTGCGCCCCGCCGTTATTTTCCTGTTTTACCACCTTATTTTCAAAACGAAATGCACGTACCTAAATTGCATACAATTAATACCTAACACAGGCTTTTTTAGGCATTGCGGGGGCGTGCTCGGCTCCGAGCCTGTCTCATCCTCTATTCCCGAGCACAGCAATCGTAGTCCCCATTATTATTATTTTTGTTGCACGTGACTAGACAATAGACAATCATCATCATCATCATCAGCCATAAGATGTCCACTGCTGAACATAGGCCTCCTCCTTAGAACGCCATGCGCCATACCGAACGACAACGTGCCACTTGCATCCAGCGGTTGACCGCTACTTTCACAATGTCGTCGATCCGCCTAGTGGAAGGCCTGCCTACTCTGCGTCTTCCTGTTCGTGGTCGCTACTCAAGAACCCTTCTTCCCCATCGGTTATCGGTTCTTCGAGTGATGTGGCCTGCCCATTGGCACTTCAGCTTGCAAACTCTGATAGCTATATCGGTGACTTTGGATCTTCGGCGAATATCCTCGTTCCGAATTCTATCGCGCAAAGAAACCCCGAGCATAGCTCTCTCCATTGCCCGCATATTATTACTATTGGTAGACAGACAACGCCCAGCAACAATCTAGAACTTAGTAAAAAAAATTTTTTTTTCTTTTCCGTGTTCTAGAAGCATGAAAGTCATTTGATTCTATTACTTATCAATGAACGCCAAGAACGAATTTCTGAAAATTCTTTCCTTAAAGGGATTAAATAGAGGATGATAGTTTGTATGGAAGTTCGTCATTTAACTTTGTATTTGTGAGGTCGAAGGACAAGCCTTGATCCCGAATCCTAACTCCGTGTAAGAAGTCGCGGGCACCAGCTATAGTTTAAAATAAAACTTCTAATTTTTTTCTTCTTTTATCTTTATTTAAAATAATAAACATTTTGTTGTAAACAATTTACAATTTTTAATTTTTATAATTATCATTTTGATATTTTAACGTTCACACAAACAATAGAGTTAATGTAAAAGAAAACCTTACTTTTTCAGTGACCATCAGAAGCATGACTGTGACCGACGCGAGGGAGACGACAAAAAAACATTGCTGCACAAGGTATGTTAGTTTAGTTTTGTATTGTCAAGTCGTGCCCTAGTTATAGTTGCATGGAGATTTAAAACTAGTTCATGGAGGGCTCTGTTAGAATAAACTTTTCTTGATGCCAAAAAATATTTAATTTCAAAAAGTTGTTTTTATTTTCCTGTAATCTTGGCCTGATTCCCTGCCTGCCTAGATTAATTCTGTGACAAGTGGGTTAAATTTTAACTTTCTACTAAATTATAAAGTCTAGGCATGGACCATGCAAAAAAGTTTTAAAATTGCTTATCCTAATATCTTTTACGATATCCCACTTGACCACAATAGACAGCTTTAAAATTTTTGATTACATTTTAGGTTTCGTTTACATGGAGAATTAAAGAAACTGTTACCTTTTGAGCAAACGTAGATCAATGCCATATTACAAATCGATTTATAGTTCCTGATATAATCGGCTGCGACATACAGACGAACAGACAAACAGATTCGGGTTCCCTTTTTACCATTTTGGTACGAGACCCTATAGGTATAGTTACCTCAGCTAAGCTTCTTTTTTCCTTGTAGATACGTTGACAACTCATTTGAATACAAGTTACGGCCGTACTCGGAGACGTTTAATACGGGTTGTTCCGTCTTCGCCCCAGCGGGTCTCATTCCATTTCTTGAGTCATCCCAACCGCGTATTACCAGCTCGACCCACAACATAAATTAATATTATTTAATTAAATCGCCCAAGTGCTATTCTAGGCTCATCCCATGGCAAAAATTACTAATGTAGATATACACCTACTTACTATCAGGCCATTAGGTAGAGAATATTATTATTAGATTTTTGTCTATGCGATTAATAATGATTATTAATGACAGTTGAAGTAGTCATTAACGTCTCTCAGTGCGGCCAGTATTACAGATGCTGATAACGGTGATATCACCCTCTAATGTTTGACTTCATTATGTAACGAAGAAGTAGTCATCAAACGTCTCTCAGTGCGGCCAGTATTACAGATGCTGATAACAGTGATATCACCCTCTAATATTTGACATCATTATGTAACGAAGAATATTTTTGCAACAAAACAGATTTCTCCTCCTACAACCGCAAGATTTAAAAAGTAACGATATGCCTGATAATAACATGTTAGCAAAGAATACTAGAGCCTTATAAAATACTATTAGAATATTTATTTACAAACACACCGGAGGTTACGAATAGTTTAAACTCCAAACCAGCTAGGTTTATGTTATGTTATAATTATATTAAAGCCAATGAAAACCACACTCATCGCAGTATAAATTTAGCAATTTTGGCTCGAGTCAACACAAATTACCGAACCACAGACCGTTCAAACACAAAACAAGACTATGCAATTAACTCGTAGGTTTCGTATACAGAAATATAATTATTTGTACGAAACTGGAAAAAATTATGTAAAAAGATAATTTTTACATCATTCGTAACTGGTTACGAAATTACGGTTACGTAGACGGCCGAAGGGTAAAATCTCGTGACCGACTAACCTGCTAAGGGCTCGCTTCTCTAATTCAGCTATCTCGTTCGCACTTTTTATTAATTTTTAATATAAAAATCAAAGAGTGGAATTTAAAAAAAACGTTAATATATCTTTGGAATACCTTTGTCAAAGTTTTATAGTTATTTCCATTTTATTATTTTGACGAAGGAGAAGGACGTCAATTTATATATGGAATATCGTTGTCAATGTGTTATGGCTCCATGTTTTTTCTTTTTTGGCGAAGGAGAAGCAAAAAAAAATACTCGAAAAAAATAATGTTTTATAGTCAAAATCGAAAATGTTTTGGTTCATAAAAATTGCTATAAAACATTGGCAGTGGTATCATAGAGTTTTTCTTTTTCCACTAAATAATTTTTATATTTAAAAAGTGCGAACGAGAAAGCGAGAATCATGAGAATCAATCAGAGCGGGCCCTTTATAACTAATATATATCTTTTGTAGCGATGATAACTCAGTAGTTACCGCGTTCGGATCGCTCGCCGTAGGGCATGGGTTCAAATCCTAACAATAAGCTTGATCTACCGGTGAAGGAAAACATCGTGAGGAAACCATAGTATCATGCTCGCATCATGCTATATTATGGTATGCCGTGCTGTGGTAGGATACTTTTTAGTACTCGACTGGCTAGCTAAGCCCTCAAGTTGAAAATCTGTCGTCAAGCACCTCGGTATTACTTTGTCTTCTAACTAAATCCGTTCAGCTGTTCTAAAGATTGATAGGAACAAACTGAGGCACTTTTCTCTGTAACCTTAAGAATAGAGTATACCGCCGGCTCTTCCATACAAAAAGCGTAGTCTGATACCCACCCCTAAACATCGATGTTTTTTTTATATATTTTCTACACCGTGAAAAACTATGCTTGTTTGCTTATTTTTTTTTAATTATGCAATATCTTCGATGTTGGCAACTAAAGTGACAATTTGTTTTTTGTCGAAAATACGGCGAAGGAAAGTTGTAGTAATACCATTTTTTTTTTAAATGTTTAACATAGATTATAGTCTATCCAAGCCATTGGACACCAAAAACAAAAAGATTTTGTTAAGATTTAGGGGATGATAACAAATGCTTATTTCATCAAAAAGTAGGAAAATTCACTCTCTCTCTTTATCGCACGCACAAGAAACAGAGCGACAGCCATACAGTTTCAAGTATCGAATGCGCCAAAACCTCGCGGAAGGAATAACCTCTGTTATGCTGCAATAAATAAATTTTCATTTCATTTTCATAAATTATCATTTCGTTTCCTTTACATGGCATCTACATGTCCATAACTTGCCCCGGTGGCTCAGTTGGTAGTGAACTTACCTTCTGTGTTTGGGGGCGTGGGTTCGATTCCCATCTAGGACAAACATTTATGTGATGAATATTTGTGTTTGTTCTATGTCTGGGTGTTAATATCTATATAAGTATGTATTTAAAAATATCTATGTACGTATATCAGTCTCTGACAGCCATATTACAAGCTTTGCTTAGTTTGGGGTCAGGTGACCGTGTGTGCAATAATGTCCCACATATTTATTTAAAAAAAAAAAAAAACTAACATAGGTGGAAGAAAACATAATTATATTGTTTTGATGACTTGCACTAGCAGTACTATAACCAAGCATCACTTCTAGTTTTAGACACATCAATTGAGTAATTTTGTCGTAAAAATAACATCCTTACCTGGATACTTTTTAACATCATGACATAGCTGATTAGATCGTTGCCTTATCATAGAATCACTCTTCATCCATCATAGTGCTAGACGACTCGTTGTGAGTAATTTATTACGCATTCATATGACAATCTATGTAATATTACATAAAAGAACAAGTCTTTTTGTAGGAATAAGTGAATCGCTTATGATAGAGATGTGAAATTGGGACCCAATGATACTGCTCAAATGTTTCTAGGTGGTTTTTAGGAAAGGATTTTGCGAATTTCTAAAGGGGCGAAATGGACCCAAAGTTTGTAAAAAAAAAACATCCTACGCCCATGAAAGTCGGTTCGTGTGCCGAGCAAAAAAATAAAGATGGGCATATCTCAGGGTTTTTTGAAAATCTTCCTCTAATCTATATTTATAAAAGAACAAGCCTTATTCTAGGAATCAACGCACAGACCAATCCGCTCATGATAGAGACGTGAAATTTTCACCCAATACTCTTCAAATTGTGGTCGATAATAACTGTTTTTGCGAAATTCTACCTCTAAAGTGACGAAAAATGGACCTCCAAAGTTTGTATAGAAATAACAAAAAAAAAACTACTTCTTAATAAATATGGCCTGTTCATTGTCAAGTTAATAATGTATGCTTAGATCTAGAGAAAATAGCAACTAGTTATGCATAATTAGTTATGCAGAGTTTTTGATCTGTTACAAGCTACTTACCGCGAATTCATTTTGACCTCCGGATATTATTAAAAGTTCAAATTAGGTATAGAGATTAGTTTTAGATTATTTTGTACCGTAACTTTCACACGAGCGAAGCCGCGGGCACAAGCTAGTATTTATATAATTATTCTAACTTCGCTTTCTCGTCCTAAAAGTTAATTTTATTCATTGTTAATATGTTTAAATAAAGCTATGGTCACGCCACATATTTTTTTATAATTAGAGTATTACACGACTGTACTTACTGGTAGTTGAAGCACGAGGACGTGTAACACAGATCACACTAGTGTGATCTGTGGTATCTAGATACCGCATTACGAGATTCGTTGTTCCTACAAAAAGTCACCAAAGTTTGAGGAAGGCGCGGGTCGCGGGGATTGCGATCAAGCGTTCTCATTGGCTATCTCAAGGTTAAGCCTACTCGCGCCTAATAATCTACCAATCAGAGTAATTTCTTATAAGTGTATTTAGACTGATGCGTGGTGCGCTTCGAGCGTCCTGAATGCAGAATCTAGGGGTGTGATATGTGACGTGTAAGTACTCCATGCTTCACCCAAGTGGAAAAGCTAGGTGGAGCGCGGGTCCGTATCCTCACTAAGGCAGCCGAGCCTGTGGTCACACAGTCATAATTTAACTCATAAAAACAACATATATAATCTTAAATTAATTAAACGTGGTCTCTTGGAGAAATTCAGAGTCACAGAGGGCAGTGGAGAGAGATATGCTCGGAGTTTTTTTGCGCGATAAAATCCGGAACGAAGATATTCGACGAAGAACCCATGACACCGACAAATAGCTTTCAGGTTTTGCAAGCTGAAGTGACAATAGGC